>CAMTDV010000019.1:67186833-68623045 GCA_947069175.1 Scalesia atractyloides
ATGAATATTCAAATCAATGACTCATGCTTTTTACAAAGTAAAGAACATAAATTAATTAAATCTTTTACTTCACAACTAAAAACTAACCATTAAACTTCTGTAAGATCGCTTATTCTATGTGTTCAATAAAATGCCACAAATAACTTAATTTCCTGGTAAACTATTTCACTTCTAATCCAGCGACAATTATTACCAGAGATTGGTAAATAATGGAAGGAATTACGTACATACACGGATACACCCTACAAACCTCAAGCTGAAGTCTAACTAATAATATACTGATATATAAATTAGGTAACATCCTTCTTCAGTTTCACAAGTAGTGACTCCTAGGTTATATATTCCTTGCTATATCTTCCAACGACGTGTAAGTACCTACAATTGCAACCATAATCCCGATGAACACAATGAATCCAATAAGCACCCACTCTAGTCCAAATCGCTTGTAAGTGCCCGAAATCTTCAAGTAACACAAAGATGGCAATATGACTGATGCTGTGACACTTAAAATGCCCCACAAGTGACAGAAAATAGCCAAAGAAAGGGAGTGCCAAGGCTACAACTATTGTGCTTATTACGAGTGATGTTCTGATCAAGCGGCTAAACTTTCTAGTCTTGCAAAATGATAAAAATCTTTCTTCAATAGTGTGGATAACTGGTGTCATCATCAGTGCATATTTGGCTATTGGGTTCACGAGGGTGGTGCATATAGCCACTCTTGAGCTTATTTTATCAGTAGGAAGGTTTAAGGTAATCTGTGACTGTACCTCTGAACCAAACATAAGGTAACCAACAACTGCCATCGACGAGTATGTAATTGTGCATAAGACAAAACAAACTAGCAGCACCTGCATTTTAGAACGCATAAAAGAAAGTTATAGTTATAGCAAGATAAGAATCTTGAACATTATGAACGAGTATGATATTTTATCTCAAACCATATATAAACCATGAAAAACGGATCTTTAGTAGTCTAATACAAATCTATAAGATCTCGAGTATCATATTCGGAAATTATATCATGATTGATATAATCCAAAACTTTAATCAGTGGCGGATCTTGAAGTTTAAAATAGGGGACGAAAGTTTTAAAGAAAACATATGGGGCCAGACTCAATACATATCAAATTTTCTGAAAATTTCAGTACAATTTACCCTCAAAGCGAAAAAAACAAAGGGGCCGAGGCCCCGCTGGGTCCATGTAAGTTCATCCCTTGACTGTAATCATACTTGACAAAGTAACTCTAAAAATGAATAACTTGCTTTGAACCTATTGCACCTCTTATACAAACATAAGGTAACTTTAGATCATACCGCAATAGAATGCAAGAACATTGATCGATGAATAGGGTGAAAGTTATTTATATATATTCTAACCTAAATTTTATGTATGCCTCTATGATTGAAAAATAAATTGAGAGGAGGGGAAATTGTTAGAGCAATTTGTTTTGTATCAAATATGATAAAATGTATTAGGTTTTTTTTTAATACATCTTACATACATATATATAGGGTATAATGCCATCTTCCATTCTAGATGATGAATAGAATGATACTTGATGTGTATATGTTTATTCTTGCCATGATAGACGGGATCTAGGATCTTTCGCTAAACAAATTGTGGATTATTATCGCAATATTTGACTATTAGATGATTAACCTAGATATGTATCGGAGCTCTTCGATAATCCTTTTTAGTCAAAAGGCTTGAAAACTTGCCATGGACAAAGCCATGTACTCGTCTTTGGTTGAAGACAAGGCAACAAATTTTTATTTCTTAGATTACTAGGATATGGCTCTTGACCCTAAACGAAATGCATAACGCGATGGTCTTATACTATCATCAAGATTTCCGGCATAATCACAATCGCTAAAACCAGTTCGTATGTTGTCATTACTTTTAGTGTAGACATTTGCTAATACCTTTGAGAATTGATGTTGGTTTTGTTGGTTAATATTTAAAAGTGATGCAGCAGTTTATTTACAACTAAACAAACAAGATCTTTTACAGTGGAAACAACATATTGAAGCCAATAGTCGAAGAGATCTACTTTAGGTGCACACACTTTGCCAGACCACTAAAACTTGTTTTGACCTTAACGTTAATACTCATTTGTAGGTCGAGGATTATCAAATTAATGTTGATAAATTACCCCGTCCAACGGGCACAAAGAAAGTTATGACTGGATCACGTATATGATGCCACTGCATGCTAGACATAGTAATATGCTAGACATAGTAATATGCTAGGAAAATTCGGTTCTAATACATCAGTTCAATGCCAAAAATGGTAGGATATTTATAAGGTTTGAGCGGCTGGAGTGAACAAGAAGTCCTTCAGAAAGATACAAGCCAAATAGACCAGAAACATTTGCATACCATAAAAACGACATGTCAAAGAAAAGGCAAAATAAGACCTATAGAACTAGTTGAATCATTAATGCTTTGCGCGGCGGGATGATGATTATAAATGTTTTTAGTATCACTGTGTAAGAGGCGAGAATTCTTTATTTATGCAAAACGTTCTTTTCATTTAGCTTTATCCCCATTCTAAAACAAGACACTAAAACATTAGTGTACTTTAAAATATAGAAAAAGGTATTTTGAGAAACGACCCAATTCCAAAACCAAATGAAATACAGTACCAATTGAACCAACATTATTTTACCTAATTGTTGACATACAAATGAACCAAACACTAATCAAAATAATTCATCAACTGTGAATTTTTCATTCAAAATTCAGCAAGATCCACTTTGCCTATTGATTTTCATATTTCTAATTATATTTTTTTATTTATGTTTATATATAACTTTTACTCCTGATTCTGGTTTTCCAAGTTGTCGCCGTCATTTATTTTTTATATATTTTTTTATTTTTATAAAATGACATTGTTTACTTTTTTCGTTATTGTAGTAGAAAAATAAAATGTAACATTTTTTTTCAAAATTTTTATTAAATCGTTGAGACGTTCTTATTTCTTTATCTATGATTCGCTAAATTTTAATTCAAACAGGGTTAAATATAGTTAATCCTTTTTTTACCATGACAAATTCAACCAATACCACCTGAATAACGTCAGTTCGATACAAAATTATTTATTCTTATGGTTCTCTTATTAACATATTGCAATAGAGTTTTTATATACAAACATGAATTTAAATATAAATAGTTTATTATTATAAATAATATGGTTTAGATTTAAATTTTCTAAAAAACAGTAATTATATAATGATGATTGTGAAATACCTACGAAGAGCATCCGTATTGAATTCTATATCATAGAGAACGAAAAAATAACTACTAAAATCATCCATCCATTCCATTCTCTAAAATAGAAAATTAATTTAGAGATGTTATGATTAATCTAGAAATATAGACTTACTATTCATTCGTCATATGCGTCTTTATACATGTTTATTGAGGATTATAATGTAAAAAAAGAAAAAAATACTAAATATAATAAAGTAAGATTTAATGAATGAAGATAGAGATAGAAAATTGACCTAACACAAATTTTATTTGAAATAAAGATGTTTTTTTTATCAAAATAGTAAAGAAAGAGATAGAGAAACCATACTAAGAGCATTCACAATAAATTGTTTATCTATATCCATATATTTACACTAAAAATAACTATTTCTTTTTTCTTTTTTAATTAAATACTATTTTTAATACTTTTACTAATAATAAAGATAGAGATAGAGAAACCATACTAAGAGCATTCACAATAAATTCTTTATCAATATCTATATATTTATACTATAAACAACTATTTTTTTCTATTTTAATTAAATACTATTTTTATACCTTTATCATTATCTTTTTCTTTCTATTCCATTCACAATCATTTCTAAAATATTTAAAAAAAAGTTATAAGGTTTTCTCTCTTAAGATATATATTTTTCCATAGATTTACAGATGAACAGACGTTCCCATATATTTTCTCTCTCATTCACTCAAAACCACTCAAAAACATTAACAATCATTCCTTATAATATAAGTAAACTTACTCATATATTTTTAGGGTCATCATTGTGAATGCTCTAAATTCTCCAAGACTCTATAGTGTGGTTGTGTTAAATCACATGATTGTCTTATGTGTTGCTCCTTGACAACGTGGAACACCGCCCCCCATGTCGTGTTGGCACGACGTGGAGCGTTGGACACCGTAAAAACATTAAAAAATCCAAGTTCTTAATTTTTTGTAAAAAATAATAAATGGTTTTTTACTCAAATTATTTTCCTTTTATATATCTATATATTGGAGGGTTCAAATTAGAAGATTTTTTTTTTTTTGTAAAAATACAAAAATAAAGTTTTAAACCAATAGAAAACTCCATAAAATATGTGTATTCGATGTTATTGTAGGACATATAAGTAAATTTTATAATTTTAGTTAAATTATTCTATTCTCTTAAATTAACTAACCTTAATTAAATTATTCTATTCTCTTAAAAAACTAACTAATTAAAATTGTAACTCATTTTAAAATATACTCTCTTCCGAACAACTTTAATTTATGATGAAAGACAATGTTTGATATGTTAAGATAATGTGTAAGATAAATTTCTATATGTGTATTTTTTACTCAAATTATTTTCCTTTTATATATCTATATATTGGAGGGTTCAAATTAGAAGATTTTCTTTTGTAAAAATACAAAAATAAAGTTTTAAACCAATAGAAAACTCCATAAAATATGTGTATTCGATGTTATTGTAGGACATATAAGTAAATTTATAATTTTAATTAAATTATTCTATTCTCTTAAATTAACTAACCTTAATTAAATTATTCTATTCTCTTAAACAACTAACTAATTAAAATTGTAACTCATTTTAAAATATACTCTCTCCGAACAACATAATTTATGATGAAAGACAATGTTCGATATGTGTAAGATAATGTGTAAGATAAATTTCTATATGTATAGGATATATTTACGATAAATTTCGATATGTGTAAGATAAATTTTAAAATGTGTATGATAAAGTGTTTTTGCTTAATTAACGTGAGAGAAAATAATTAATAGGAGAAGTTATAAATTATGTATTGTTTTACCATATGTCAATTCTTTATTTTCTTCTCACATTAAGTTTCTTCTCAAATGATCATTCCCACACGCACACACTCCAAACTAAATAAACTTGTCTAACATTCAAGCAAATCCAAACTTCTCTATCTATTAAACCCATACTTAATAAACAGAAGCTTTATATAAAAGTTTGCATTTATACACTCAAAACGTAATTACTCGACCATACGCAAAATTTGAAGTTATTTGAAGCTTCATAAGTATTTAAAAGCATTACTACATATTAGACATTACAATACGATTAACAAAATGCGGAAGCTTGATTTAACACTGTGTTCGGTTCTTCACGATGCTTGAATCATCCTCCATATCGACATAACAACCACCTAGATATCAAACTCATCATAAAAATAAGTTATAAAAAGCTTTACAACCTATTACATTAGATCCAATTGATTAATCGAACAATCAAACAAAATCATCAAAATCCCACCGTAAGTTAGGGCATTATCATTGCCGTACCTTAGGGCTCGCATCTGCTGGTTCAGCCAGAAGTCTCCATCCGTAACCTACGACACTCAACCATAGGTTACGGCAGCCCTGTGCTGCAGTATTTTTAATATTCCATTTTCTCACTAAAAATCTCATAACTTATTCAATATCCATTCGTTTCAATCAAAACTTGTTCCTATTCGATCGTAAAACATTTGCCCACATATTTAACTTGTAAACCCATAACCCGGATTCATAGTTTCGTGTTCTACGCCTTTAATTCAAAATAGCGTGTTTAATTATTTGACCCGTTATCATGTTTAAGCAATTAAGCTTCTGCAATTCGCATCTTTTTCGCAAGTATATCCTTTTTGTGACTTTATCCCATTACACGGGATATTAACCTTGTGTATAGCGCTCCCATTACCCGGTTGGCGTTTACGCTTATTCAACTGGTTCAACCTTTTAATAATCGGACTCCATTAATCCGAATTCTTTTCAAGAATTTATGACCTTTCCGATTATGACCCATCACCCGGGTTCATCAATTTTATGGTTTGCGTTCCCATCACCCGATTTACGCTTGCCTTCGTAACTCAACCCATTACCCGGGTTTGTATCAAGGTTATTTCTTAGGCACCCATTTTACCGGTATGCGTTATAATTTCATTTTGGCCCGTTTGGTTATTCTTTTGAAATCCGTCGCTTTTGAACAAACCAAAATTATAAGTATTTCACCATTGTTCAATATTACACAATAACACATTATATAACAAAATATCACAAAGCATAAAGCCACGTACCTCAAAGCTTCCCTTTGAATCGCATGTCTACCTTGGCTTGGCCACTTGATGCTTCACCTAAGTTACCTATAGAGTTCAATGTAACACCCCAACCGATGGCGGAAACATCGGGATGAGACGAACAAATCGTTCAAAAGTATCAATACACTATTTGTGACAATATGTTTAAATCAAATTTCATTAATGACTAAAGATTCAAATACAAAGTCTCAAATAAACGAACAAGTATAACAAATATTGAATGTGTGTTTCTCAAGCTTGTCCTAGCTTGATTTCTTCACATCATCTTGGCTAACAACCTGCAACATGTATTAAAATATGATCAACAAATAATGTTGAGCGAGTATACAAGTTTGATACATAGTATAATAGAACAAAAGACTCATATTCAACACGAAAACATATAACAAGTTTCACCATGCTAGCTTACGCAGTCCAAGTGATAGCCCAAGTTTCCAATGCGTTAACAAAGCCTATCCCAAGTTCAACGGGAGGTAAAAGTTTCAAACTTAACAATACCCCAAAGTTCAACGGGGAGGTGCATTACCCCTATAGCATATGCATAGTACTACCATTGTTAAGGCGGAACTACACACAAGGATTAAACGTTCACATAGCATCAAAGTCTCAAGTATCACAAGTTTCATGTTTCATGTTTAAATGGATAGAGTATGTTTCAAATAAGTTTCAAGTATCAAGTGTCTTGATATAGAATACATGTTGCACCCCAAAAGTGATAAAACAAAAAGGGGATCGATATACTCACCTTAGGTTGCGTATACGTTGAACAAGCGCACGAATAAAGATGAAGATCAACGAAATATTTTAACCTAGAACGAAATAGTGAACTCGGTATCGTTTATGGTTTACGTTATTGGGTGGTATAGAGTTTTTATGGATTATAGGTGGCGTTTTAGTAGTATTAACTCGTGATATAAAGTACTGAACATGAAATTAATATTGGAAAATGGTAATAGTCATTAACAAAAATTATCTAGATTAATATTAATAATAATAATTAATAATCAGGTAAATATAATTAGTCTAATAGATTCGTTAATAGTAACAACCCTTATAACAATATTTGCAATAATATTATCTTAACTAATTTTGTTAGTAATAATATTTATTATAATATGTTAATAATAATAATAAATATAGTGAAAGGAATAGTTTGATTTAATAACAAAAATAATAGTAATAATAATATTAATAAACTGATTAATATTAATAATAATAATACTTTTTAACATGTTACTCAAGGTTCATCTTCTACATGGATTTATACATAACAGAATCAGACATGATCGAACCTACATGTGGCGATTATGAATTGATGATATTTTAACATTCAAGTTTCATGTTAATCTAGTAAGCACGACCAAAATGAACAGGACAAAAGAACACAAGGGACGAGATCATACCGAAACGGAGGAGAGTTCGAACCGAGTTTCTTTTCCGGCGAGGTCTTGTCTTCTCCGGCGAGACTACTGGTGGCTGCGGGTTCCGCAACACGGTTTTCCTCCGGCAACTTCGAAACAGAGCGAGAGAGAGATGAGTGGATGATGAAGGTATCGTATGAGAGAATACGGGTTGAAACAAGATGAAAGGTTTCGGTATTTATAAGTTTTCGGCTATGAACCGAGTCGTGATACCTGATCAAGTTCATGATTGGAATATCTATGGCAACTGATATCTTGACAAATCCGGGATGACCAGAAAAAGGAAGGTGACAGCTTGATGATGGCTGTGATCTCGCTGAATGGTTTGGGCGGCAAAAAGGAATGAGGTTTGAAAGAAATTAGTATATATAGCCCGATCGGTTAGTACGTGAGTATTTGAGGCTAGGTGCGCGGGTTTGATTCCCGGCACCATCGTTGTTAATATTTATTTTTCTTTTTTGTTTTTTCAATTAAGTTTCAAAAGTGACCATAACAGTCCCTGTACTTGAGTTTAGTATATATGTACATTTACCCCTTGACTTGCTAACTTATTAATTAACTAAGTTAATTAAGTTAACTTTTAAATCAAAACCCTTATAAATAAATGAAATAAATAGAAAAATAATTAAATGAATAAATTGTTATTTATTTTAAATAAAATGAATAAATACATAATTACATAAACGCGAAAATACGGAGCGTTACATTCAATCCGATTTATCATTTAGAACTCATAGTATAACATATGACACAAAATTGCCAAAGTTTCAATTATAAGATCCATATCATGATTCTCTCATTCCATTCAACAATTTATCTTCATTTAGGCATTATATCAAACACCTTATAGGCATGGATCTTTACACTAAATCTCTTTGGTTTCTATTTCTTGAATTTGCCATGTTTTTTACACCATATGAAGTCAATGTGACTACTATGTTCAAACGACGTCTAAAGTTCACTATACTAACATCAAATACATCAATTTCAATATCACAATTCATGTATTCAACCCACTTACATAACCACGGCTACATTACTCAAACACTCAAATCATAGAGTTTGAGTTTGACTACAATTCTTCATCAAGGTTTGTTCTAAAGCATGTACACTACTCTTATTTCACTTTGATTTCTGCAATTTAAGAATTGTAATTTCAAGAACTCCATAAATCTTCATAACATCATCAAATATCAAATTTAAACATACCTTATGATCCCCTAGTATAGGTGATCAATAATCTATGTTCATGCAGGAATTTAAGATGAACAAGGATGGCCTTGTTTTCTCCAGCCGTAGTCGACACTCTCACACACACTAATGTGTGTGTACTGAGTTTTAGTTTTTTTAATAAATTCAAATTTCCCAATTTCCCATTTTAGCCCCTCATGTATAGTTTTGTTATAAAAAGGGCCATCATTCATATTTTCATTATTTAGTAACATATCATTAACTAGGTTAAATGTTCCTAATTATTTTTTCATAAAATTATAACCAAATAATATATATATACATATATATAAGTTTAATATCTTTGGGGTGTTACACTATCTCTTAAGTTTTCATCTACCAAATCAAGAAATGTAACTGAACAACCCACACAACCGTCGTGGTAACATTTTTTTTCATTCTGAAACCTCTCCGTTAGGGTAAACCTGAAGATGGTCTGGTGTTCGAACTCAAAGAAGATCTAGTGCCCAAACCCAATGAAGATTAGTGGTCAAACGCGACAACCCTCTGGTGGTCAAACCGAACAACGCTTTGGTGGTCAACTGGACAACGCTTCGGTTATAAAGATAGTCAAGGCTATGGTGGTCCATGCAATGATGATATACTAGATCATGAGCTACCCAATATAAGCGATTTCATACGGTATCATAATTAAGCCGAGATAGACGGTTGGTGTTATAATATATGGGGGTTCAAGTGATGAGCTAGAATACCACCACCAACCTATATCTCTTACCATTGATAACAACACCTTACACAACCATAACCGCCATCGTCTTCCTTCTTTCCTCCAACCCTGTCCCTTACCTAAACTTAAAAGTATGCATATTTGTATGTTTGTTAGTAAAGCTATATACAAACATATAGATAGAGAAAACACAACCCTGAGAAAAAAACCCTAATAGGCTCAAATTAGCGGCTTAACTCTAATAACAATATCTAACGTCTAATAAAACCTAGACCCACATTCCATCCAACACACTCAAACCTCGATGAGCATATCAAGATACATTTAGAAGTTTGTGCCACCTCAACTCCAAGGACATCATTCAAACCACCCTCTCCTCTCTCCCACCACACCTACTATTTTGATCTTTGAGTCAAGCCATTTAAAAAAAACCATAATTTTTTATTACACTCAATTTATGTCTAGTTTAACTATAATTATTTAATTTAATAATAATTTAATTCGGAAAGGATAACACATGTATGTACGGATCAAATCAAGTAATCCCATACTTTTAACATATAAATAAGGTTGTATTATTGGAACACCCTGACTTCTTGTTTTGACACCCTATATATAACTCGTATAGACCTATATGAGTCGTATAGGGTAATTACAAATCTAGGTTTCGTTGCTTTGTAAATCATATATGACCGTTGTTTGTTATTTTAGCTTGTTTATTGATCATTTTAACGTAAATTAGCGCTAATGTGTTCGTTGGTGGTAGCATTTTCTATTGTACATACTAAAATTATGTTTAGTCATGCACATGCAACACATTGTATGACCTAGTTATTGCTAAACTAAGTGTATATGATTTATGTAAACGATTGCACGTAAATTAAATTGTACGGATAATGACTTGGCTAAAAGGGACTTGCCACATTGTCATTCGCTTTCACAGTTGCGGCTGACAGATTTTTGTCCTGCAGCAGCAGTTTCAGAGGTCAAACCTCTTGTTGTGGAGGGGGCAAGCCTATCGATGAGGCTGCCACTTAGGACGACCCTCCAATTGATTTTCTGCTCCTACCTCCGTCACCGCCGCTGTCACACCCCGACCTGTAGTGGATTTGGTGACCGAACATGATGATTGTCCATAGCATATGACAACTATTAAATGTGTAAATATTATTCGTAACCAAATTAAATGTCACATATCCATATAAATTCCAAATAATTTAAACAATATTCAAGATGTAAAACATAAAATAAAGATCCAATTCATTTGACTAAGGCACCTCCTATGTATCTTCATTCTCAACTTGTCACACCCGATTTCCTGTATCATAAATAAAAAAGGTTTTCGGTTAACAATAATAATGGTGAAGAAATCTAAGTTTAAATAAAATAATTGATTTAACTATTTTAAAAGTTTAACATGAAAATAATGTGTTAATATGAACCAATAGCGACACAAACGATGCAATGCGAAACAACCAGCAACAATCCCCAAAATAATAGAAACCAATAGGGCCACAAGTGAAACAATGGTGCCGCGCTGTATTCAACCCATGGTCGTGGGGAATCGGTAGCCGGTAGATCCACATGAGAAACTGTGATACAAAGCTAATAACATGTAGCAACTAAGTACTTAAAATTAGGGATGAGATCGGTATCATACCGATACCGATACTGTACCGATACCAATACCAGAAATACCGATACCAAGATTGAGGAAAAGTGGATACCGAATACCGTACAGCATATATCGGTTCGGTACCGGTACGATATCGGTACTGGTTTTTCGGTACTTTACCGCTTTGGTGTTTTCCATTGTTTTACCTAATCTTCATAACTAATGGATACAAACCATTGTATTACAAATAAGTTTTTATTATCATACTAGAAGATGCAATGAGTACACTTATAAATATGCCATGAACAACTTAGAAGAATACCGTGGAGATGGGATATTAGTTTGGAATTTAGATCTAAATAGAAAAGTACAATATAATGAAAAATTAATAATAAATAAGTACAAGATAATCTGGCATATATTCATAACTTGTATTAATAAATCGACTCAATCATGCAACTACTATCCAGTATCCACTTGTTTTCATTTCACAAACTATGCAAACACTTATATGTTTAGTTTACAAAAACAATAAATAACTAAACTGATTGTAAACAAATATTCAAACTGTTTATAAGAAAAAAATATATCACCCAAGTTAACCCATCTACCGTTATTTAAAATATAAATTGAAGGATAAATTAATTAATAGTGGAAAAAAACCCTTGAAGTTCCTAAGTAAAATTTGGTACTAATAACATTTTTTACGGAAAAATACCGGTACCATTACCGTTATTTACGAATACCGAAATTCAAAGAATCTAATATCGGCACCGGTACCTTTTATGATCGGTACGGTACGGTACCGGTATTTTGGTAAACAATCTCACGCCTACTCAAAATAATAACACATAATACTTAAGCGACAAAAATGATGCCAGTGCCTACATCTCATACTCATGAGGAAAGGTTAACCGGTTGTAAGTGGGCCTAAGAATAACGAGGCACTTAAAACTTGAGAAACCATTATACATAAATTTGAATAAAACAATAAACCACATAACAAATAACCATAGATTTACTTTGCATGTTGATATTTGAATTAAGAGAAATTAGTGACACATGATACACCCCCAAAATATTAATTACAAAAAGCGGGAGGTAGAAATTTACTCAGAGTTCGCATTATACGATCCGTGAATAAAATATCGTGCGAGAATAAGAAACGTCAAGAGATACAATTACCCTAAATTGTAAAATAACAGAAACACTAAACAACCAACAAGAACATAACAAAACAAAACTGAATCCTATGATTTTGTGGACTTTTGTATAATCCAAAAAAATATATACTTATGAATTTCAACATCAGTAATTAATTAAATTTTATTATTCACAAGGTACGTCTTGTTTCACTATGGTTTCCTGGATCTTGAAAGATCTAGATGAGATCAGAGATCATTATATCTTGGACGGTTAGAAGCTTTCACGACTATATACATTTACAAAATAATTTACTAAAAATACTTAAAGTGAGATAATTATTAATTTATTTTATCTTTTTATTACAAAGAAAAAAATACATCGTTGGTCCTTGTGGTTTCCGTCAAATTTCAATGTCGGGTACCAATAGTGTTTCGCTGCAAAATCAGGTATTAACGTTTTAATTTATCTCAATATTGAGTACTAAGACTAACATTAGTTACCTTTTTCTTAAATGTCTTTTCATAACCACAAGGACCATTTATCTAATTAACTCGATTTAGTTGCAGGGACTATTTATGAAACTAAAATCAAAATTAAAATAACAGTAGCTTTCAAAAATCAAAATTAAAACAACAGTAGGAGATTTAATTATATATAACTCGATTTAATTGGTTCAAGAACTTGAGGCTGCCATTAATGGAAGTTCTCTAATCGAGTGGGTGTTCAAACAACAGTTTTTCAAAGTCAAACAACTATTATCGAAATCCAAAGTTCAGATCTTTATCATTATCGTCTTCGTTCTAGTTTTAGAGAGAGAAACATTTGGTTTTAGAGAGAGAAACATCATGTGATATGCGCATTACATGCTCCTGATACGCACAATTTAGAACCAAGAATTCAATAGCCTTGACAGAATCGGCTGCAACCATGCTCCGTTACTCAAACTTATCTTCTTGTACAATAACATTAACAAGTAACTTTGTACATGCTTTCGACATACCACTAAATCACCGATACAATACTTAATTACTTAATACAAGAAACTTTAAGCCACACAAAAACTAATTTGTTTGATCTGTTGTGTATGTGTAATAATAATATTATTATGTTACCTGAAATACGCGTAAAGAAATTGGGCAAGAAGCTGGTGAAAGATCGAACATCAACTGATTGCAAGAAGGGGGCTTCTGTTGTTTTAATTTTGTTTTAGAAAGTTACATAATTGGTCCCTGCAATTAAATCAAGTTAATTACATAAATGGTCCTTGTGGTTATGAAAAGACATTTAACAAAAAAGTTAACGAATGTTAGTCTTAATATTTATATTGTGACAAATTAAAACGTTAATACCTGATTTTGCAACAGAAAACTATTAGTACATGACATTGAAATTTGGCAGAAACCATATGGACCAATGGTGTAATTTTTTTCTATTACAAAATATATAATAATAATAATAATATAATAATAATAATATAATAATAATAATAATAATAATGAATCAAGAAACATGAAATTTACTATAAAAACTCCATAACTTATTTTTTTCTGGAAGAAATTAGTTTAATATTTATAAACTTTAATTTTATGATGTCCATATTCTTATATTACTTCTACATAATATAACATGATAAAAACATGGAATAAATTAAAAATATGACAAAAAATTACCAAATCCATTCTAACATAATTATGGATAGTAAACAACTTTCAATTTCATCAAAACACTAATTTAAGATTAAAAGACCCTAAATTATATTATTCAAGAACACTAAAATATAAGAAATCTAATTTAGATTTTGGATGCCCTCTATTACAGAAATTGATAGAGGGGTTTTGTAGAGCACGGAAAGCTAATAAGTTTAGACTCAAGAACTACCTGATTTGATGAGGAATTGAGAGAGAAATCACGAGTGTAATTTCCAAGCCTTAGAATGTGTTCTTCCTTGAATCCGAAACTTGGAGATAGGTTTCCACAATTGAGAGTGAGGGTTTGCGTGAGAGAGGTGGAGATGTTGTTTAGAATGGGTTAGAGATGATATAATGGACGAGCTTTTTGATGATTTGATTTTATAATATTTACCCTCTTTAATGAAGATATGATTTGATTAAAAATATGGTAAATAAAAAGGTTTTAGGAATGATTGAGGGTTGCCATAAGTTCCTATATTTTAACCGCAACTTTAGGATCAAGAATGAGATTGAATAGACAATTGAGTAAGTTAGGAAGTGATTGGGTTAGATGAATTGTGACTTGGAGAATAAGCTGAAACAATGAACTGTCTTTTGCAGGTGTGGTGGTATCATTTGGCTTGTTGTAAACGACGTGGTGTGTCATTGCTTGAAATGGTTACCAAACGACAAGATGACCTAGTTTGGGTGAGTCCCTGCCGTTTAACATATAGATGCACACTGTCGTTGGATTACAAAATAAATAAAGGAGGTGGGTTGGGTCATCGTTTGGATTGTAGGGGGTTGTTGTTTAGAATAAGGAGAGGGGGAAACTATCGTTTAAATTGTTGTATAATATTGTTATTATATTATATAATTATTTTATATATAACTAATTCAACTGCTTCTCGTATAACAAGGAAAATATAACATTATATAGAAACACGAATACACCACTTAGACGAGCTTATTTTTCTCTATCATATGACCTAAGTTTCATAAAATAAAATAAAAGAAGTGGAGTCAAATGAAGTATTACTATGATTAAGGAAACAAATTTCAACGAAGTATTACTATGATGTACTTAAGTGGCATAACAAATATTTAATAAACGTACTCGTTTTTCATTTATTACGATTTTAACGGGTTACAAACGGTTCGGATCTAATTTTCAAAATGGACCGGTCTTTCTAATATCTATTTTTGGCGGATGTTAGTGTTGTCACATGAGGTGCCTCATTACCCCCATCACGTTTACACGATTTGTTTCATCTATCGTGGTGGTGTTACAAGGGATAAATCAATGGTTACGGTGCCAGATAAACCGGCACCATGACCGCATTGAGGATCTTTTAATACGGGTTATCCAAGTGATATAGATGTGGCAGCAACTGCTGACCGCTAGGCCTATTCAATACCATAACACCGACTATATCTGGATGATTTGCGTCCGCCGACGGGGTTTAGGATCTGCAGGGGTCAGGCGCTAGCGGTTTAGATAGTTTGATATCATTTTTTGTATTTTCACATTTTGATGTATGTTGATGCACTTTGTGTTCGTTACTGGTCAAATAGGCTAGATAAAGCGTGCGTTGAATATTACATAGGTTAGAATAGAACACACGACCAAAGTACGAACGAGACTAGGTGTAAATGGGTTACTTCGTACGAAGTGGAGCAAGTTCGCACGAACTTATCATGTAATGGACAAGTTCGCACGAAGTACACTTCGTACGAACTTGACCCAATGTCTTTTGGTGCGAACTTGAAATCCTATAAATAGGTGGTGTATATTCATTTGTGTTTAAGTTTTTGCAATTCCTACAGGGAGGTGTTGTCGGATTCTCTCCAGGAACTCTGGCAGCCTGACAAGATGTATACTCTTTCGTATGAATGAATAACATATGACTTCTGCTGCATTTGCTTCTACTCCTTTCTGTAATAACATTCTACCGAAACCGTCATACTACGCACTAACTTCCGTCTAGAACCGCCTGATCAGGACCTTCAATTGGTATCCGAGCTACGGTTATCACCTACGCTTATGAATTTGGACATTTATAGACATTAGGAGGGGTTTTAGACGTAAATCATCAAAATAAAGGACAATCCATGGACAAAAAGTAAAATTGAACGGATATGATTGTTAGAAAATCATTTTTGACCAGATCTATGTTGGAATCATCTCGAAATTCAAAAAAATAAGGATTCTGGATCGAAAAATGTGAAAAAGGCTGGTTTTGGAGGTGTACTCCGTACGAAGTAGTGACCAAGTTCGCACGAACTTGTAATGTAGAGGAAAAGTTCGCACGAAGTTGGTGTTGGGTGAACAAGTTCGGACGAAGTGTGACATGATCCTAAAAAAGGCATGGAAAAATTTTGTTGATCGTTTTGACGAGACGAGTGTCCAGAAAAAATTTGGTGATAGAATTTTTCGAGTTTTAACGTCTAATTCGGCATGTTCGAAGACACCGTCTAGAGCTTCAGAGTACATATTTGGTGATACAGTCACAAAATTTTGAAGATAACTGGAGAGTCATTGATACCTGTGCATAATGTTGATCATTTGGTATTGTGACTAGTAATGGGCTAAACATCAAATCCGCATTTGTTAAAAACTGATTTTTCCAGATTTGATGGGGAATTTCAGTGAAAATTTCGGTATGGTCAGACTTTGAAAAAATGAGGGGGAATAAAAATTTTACATTATATGAAGATACCGGCATTTTTGAAATTCGTGACTACTGCAACAGTATCCAGGTGGTTACCGATTGCAAATTATCTGAGAAATGCAGAATATCTAGATTCATTAGTAATCTCAAGTTGATGTTTACTTTGCGAGAGGGGGGTTATATAACTGAGTCTTGGAGGAGTTGTTTATCAGATTCTAAGGTCATGGTTGTGGATTGACACCTGAGTCGTGCGTATTTTGCGGGTGCACATACTACTGCCTATCTTTAACTCTGCTTTGCATATGAATTATTGACTGGACTAACCGCAAGGAGATAAGGATGCTCTGTAGTTTCAGTTGCCCCGTGGGGTACGTGGTACCATGATTAAAGAAGATGATATAATGGATCTTTCAGACAAAGACGTGTACCAGTTGCTGGCGAAAGAGACTATATATTTGCGATTTCGTGATCAGAGGAAGTTCCGAATTTTCAGATTATGATACAGATTGATGCTTAAGGGTTAGAGTCCTGATTTTCGGTGAAGGGGTAGTTAGTAGGATTAGCAGTCATTAATACCAATGAGGAACTGAGGACGTTCAAAATGTTTAGTGATGATCTTAGGAATTAATGACTAGCTCCGGTGTATCGGATAGTTTCAAAATTACCAAGGAGATCTGAGGTTATTCAAGATATAACTGATGATAGCCTTTGGTGGCCATTATTTTTAGTCTTCAAGTAGATGAATTATTCTTCTTGAACTAACCACCGTGGATGACGCTGTTTGTTGATTAAGTTGCGCTGGTCTACCGGTGATAGCTATATATCTGGCATTGTGACTGAAAAAGAAGAATGTGATCTGATTGCGGACATATGTTTCTCAGATTCAATGTGTTACCAGATGATGTGATTCCGATGAAGATTTGCTGATTGAGCAGATTATCGATTTCCTAATCAATCTTTCAGGAGTATGCTTAACCGTGATTACGGAAATTGGGATTTCAGATTTTCGAGAGTATTCGTTGATCTGAAGTTTTCTAGTGCGGTGATTCGAAGTTTCTATCAATTGCCGGTTGAGTTTTTGATATAGTAGGAGTTTGCGGAATAAACTCTCGGTGCTACAGTCATATTAAAAACTGAACTCGGATGTGGTTATCGTCGAAACAGAGAAGCTGCTGCATTGATTAGCTTCGAGTTGGTGTGTATTTAAGAAAATTTGTCGGCCAAGCGAATCAGAAGAGGTCGGAAATCGTGCAATCAAAGTTCTGAACTGGAGATTTCAGGGGAATTCAATGTTGATACTGCAAGCCCAGATCATCAATTAAGAGGGAATTTGTTGACGCGTTTCGACGACATCGACAGACACCTTGATTGAAGTTGCAGAATATTAGAGATTTGGAGATCAAGATCAAGATTTGACAGTAACGAACAAGTGGGAATCTGTTGATGCACTTTGTGTTCCTCACTTGTCGAATAGGCTAGATAGAGCGTGTGTTGAATATTGTATAGGTTAGAATAGAACACACGACCAACGTAAGAACGAGACTAGGTGTAAATGGGTTACTTCATACGAAGTGGAGCAAGTTCGCACGAACTTGATCCAAGGTCTTTTGGTGCGAACTTGAAATCCTATAAATAGGTGGTGTGTGTTCATTTGTGTTTAAGTTTTTGCAATCCCTACGGGGAGGTGCTGCCGGATTCTCTCCAGGATCTCCGGCAGCCTGACAAGATTTATACTCTTTCGGTATGAATGAATAACATATGACTTTTGCTGCATTCTGCTTCTACTCCTTTCTGTAATAACATTCTACCGAAACTGTACCGCCTGATCAGGACCTACAATGTATATGGATTTTGTTATGTATCTATAACTTATTATTTAGTTAAGTTTAGAGTTATAGTTTGTTTATATCTATGATATTTATTTACAAAGTTTTGAATGGTTGGTTGGTTACATTACTGTAAACACAATACGGCATGATATGATACAACACGATACGACACGATACAAAACGTAATGATACAATACGACACGTAATGTTACAATACAATATGTATAAAATGTTTAAAATTAATATTGAAAAAACGATACGATAAAATACAAAACATACAAAAAAATTTAAAAAATTAAACACTTGCATTTGGCAAATTTTGAACAATAAATTCATTTAGGTCGTAGACGACTTGTACGGCTCTATACGAGTCGTATAAGACCAGTCGCTAGACATTGTCAGTATGTGGTTATTTAAGGCTAACCTTACAAGACTCGTATAAGTTTATATAAATCGTTAAAAAGATGATTAAAATAAATACTTGGGTGTCCAAATAAATTAATCCTATAAATAATTCTTCAAAGGCTGCTTGACATAAAATATTATAACCTAGTTTTCTTGAATGAGTTAATAACAAAGCAACTAATTCGTTTTAATTAAAACATTATTCACTAGTCCTTTTTTATACTTTTCATACAAATCATGATTTTAATGTGTTCTCTTAACCTTAACTAAAAATTACTTTCCTTTCTTTATATATATATATAATATATATATATATATATATATATATATATATATATATATAGGGTCGGGATTTAGGGAAAACGGTTTAAAGTGTGAAAACGGTGAGAACGGACATCAGCCTTTAAATAAAAAAAATCAATGGATTAGATTGGCGTGATGGCGTTTTCGTAAATTTCCTCAACTTTATTACGTTGCCGCGCTTCATTAAGGGCAAAAGAGTAAAAATGCAACTACAAAAAACCATACAATACGGGACCAAAACATATATTTTCTCAGAGAAACCTCCCCCAATTCAAAGAAAATGCGAAAACTCTAGTAAACGCGAACAAGATATATTATGGCGTCGAACCATCAAACAAGATCCAGCTGCAACAAACACAGTAAGTTAACTTGGATTTACATTATACTACTTTAATGATGTTTCTGGCGTTAAACGATTATTATTCATTGCAGCTTCCATGGGTGAGGGATCTGGTGGGTCGCCTGCTCCAAAACGCCAAAAAACCACCGAGCATGAGAAAGCAACAAAAATCGTACGGATGGTTATTTTTATTATGGTTTATATTTAAAGTTTAATAAATGTTTATGTTTATGTTTATACTTTGATAGCTTGTTTCTGAACACCAAATTCGTTATGATAGTTTATGACTGTATTAGTAAAACGTCATCCCCCTTGCATCATTTGTATTGTTGAAAGCGCCATTAAAATGCAATTTGTTGTCTGTATTGTACTTGTTATATATAACTTTTGTCTGGTTCTAAAACGCCATTAAATAAAACTTGTTTTATAGACAAAGAGGGTTTAAGGCTAACAATAAATAAGCAGACAGGGAAAACCCAAAACGCCAATAACAGGAAGGCCTCAAGTAAGAATGTTGAGGTTGATGAACAACCATTTTTTCCAATTCACTGGGCTAGGGTTTTATTAAGAGTAAAACATACAAACCTGATGGTTGGTTTATAAATCTCAACAAAGATCAAAGGCAGGTAGTTAACGATATGGGGTTTGGTGTTGCGCTGAACATGAAAATAGACAGCATACCCACTATGCTTGGGTACTGGTTGGTTGAAAATTATAACGAAAAAACAAACAATCTTCATGGGGCTAATGAATTTTATTTTAGACTATTACATGTTAAAACGGCGGGTTTTCATCTAATCAGATGTATTTTGTTTTAGGTTATCACATATTAAACGCCTAAAACGCCTTGTATTTTGCAAGTCACTAGACAAAATTTAAAAAATATGCATAAACGCCACGATGAAAACAAGAAAGTCTAAAACGCCATTGATAATTTATATAGTATGAATGAAAATGATAACGCCATCTGCCCAGGGTTAAATAAATTAAATAAATTTTTCATAAAATGTTGCTTTCAAAATGTGACACATATTAAACACCTTGAATGTTACATTTACTAGACAAAAACGGCTAAAACGCCTTGTATTTTGTAAGTTACTAGACAAAATGTAAAAAAATAGCTATAAACGCCACGATGAAAACAAGAAAGTCTAAAACGCCATTGATAAGTTATAAATAAATTATAAAAAATGATAAAACGCCATATATTAAGTGGGTTGGAGAATGACAATCATACCTCGCGTACCATTTTGCGAGACCAGCCACGTCTTAGGCCAGGATCCGTTCTCATCGTTCTTACACTTCAAATCGTTTTCTCTGGATCCCGTTTCTCTCTCTATATATATAGGATGAGATTCATGAGTGAACCACATCCTTGTTTGTGAACTTTGTGAACCAATCTGAGCCACTGATCATTTTTTTAGATGTAAAGGATATGATGGTAATTAATCAATTTAAATAAGGAAGTTATAACATAAAACTAACTACCCCTTACGATCTTTAAATCGTTATATGTTAATATTTTAAAATACACCATAAAAACGGGTTTTTTATTCTCTTTAATTTGAATATAATATTGTTATAGTTTTTTTAATAAAAAATGAAAAACATATGAAGTTTCGTTTTTTCAGCGTTTACTGTTTATATACACAGGTGTACATGAGTTCAGTACACAAATGTACAACAGTGTACAAACAGCTTGTACACTTGTGTACGTTGTAGAAACAACGGCCTGTACACTTGTGTGCACATAACCTCAGCGAAAATTCAAAAAAAAAAAATACAATATTCAGTTATGATAGGATAGTAAAATTACCAATACACCCTTATCTTTAATTAATAATTAATTATATCATTAACCTCTTTAGTTTATTACCTTTTTATAACCGTCCATCTCAAATAGATCAATGATTGAGAATGGTTCTCACGGTTCACAAATAACATTAGTTTCACTCTAGAACCCACACTATATATATATATATATATTATATAGGGGATGGGTAAAATGAGAACCAACTTGAGTTGTGAGAACCGTAGAAACCAATATAAGTCATTGATCAAAAGTGTTTTAATGGATGAGATTAAAAGACAACAAAATAGTTGTAATCATTGTGTTTTAATTAATGAGTTTTTGTTTTAAGTGGGATAAAGGTAAATTGGTATTTTACTAAGCTCTTTAATGATTGGTAATTAAAGTTGTAATCATTGTGATTTACTTAATGTTTGTGATTTAATTAATTTAGTTTAGTAAACAAAATAATCTATAACAAATTTGAAATCGTCCATAATAATCACTAAGTTCATAAGAGATAGAAAAGCAATTTTTTGAGATTGGTTCATAAGTTTCTGAAATCCCATCAACAAAATTCGAGATTTCATAGGCAAGACTCGAAATCTCAATATAACTCGAGATTTCATTAGAGAACTCGAGATCTCCTAGAACTCAAAATCTCAATATAACTCTAAATCCCAATTAAACCTAAGATTTCATTAGAGAACTCGAAATCTCACTAGAAGTCGAAAACTCCAGTAGACTCAAAATCTTATAAGGATTTGAGATTTCATAAGTAAACTCGCAATCTCATAAAAGGACTAGAAATCTCATAACAGGAATCAAAATCTCATAACAGGAGTAGAAATCTCAAGAGAACTTGAGATCTCTTAACAACTCGAAATCTCATTAGAATTCTAGATTTCTCGAAATCAAAAGACAACTCGAAAACTCATTATTCTCATGAACTGTAATTGTGAATGAACCTAATGGTTTTGTAAACACTTAAAGAAAATTAATTTTTTCACAAAACCAAATAGCTTAACTTGAATGAGCTTTTGATGTTTCAATTATACCCAAAGGTGATTTGATATATCTATTTTATCCTTTAAGTATAATCATAAGTTATGTTATTTATGCCTTACAAACATGTATTGTCTTACTTCTGCCCAAAGGTGATTTGATTCATTCATGTCTTACATATCTAACCCGTGGATAACTAAGATAACTGTCACATTTCTACCCAAAGGTGATATGTCACAATTGTTTTGCACACATACTTAAATAATTTCACTTCTGCCCCAAAGGTGATTTGTCATCATTTAAGTATAATTTTAAATAAACTCAGTTTATTAGTTTGATGTTAATAATAGACATATCATAATTTCTTCAAATAATGATCCTCACATTAATGATCCTTACGATCATATCTTAGTTTGCGTTACTTTAATACCCCATACCAATACTCATTACAACTTTTTTCTATAAATTTGTATCTCATCTATATCATCTATTCCAATTTCAAAACCCAATATGTTTTTTTCTAAAAATTTGTATCTCATCTATATCATCTACTCTTTTCCAATAAAAGCAGCATGACAAATGGGACAAGTCAAACATAATATCTCTTGTGATAATCAAGAACTCTTTTAAATAAATGTTATCACTAAATTTATCCAGATTAAGTTTTCCTAAGACTAATCTAATTTGTGTGGAATAATCAAAATAACTCCTAAGATGCATGCCTTCATTTAAAATTCTAAACTATAAGGTTAAATGACATCCGTGAATATACCATAATCTACGATATCATGGCCCATAAAATTAAGTGCTTACACATAGAAATAAATACATTTTTTTGGTGTATCACATACTAACTTTCCCACCAGTACAATTTGATGTCCTAAACTCAACTATAACACTCAGAGGTACTAAAGAAAAATGAGTGTGTTAATCAACAATATATGTACAGGAAAGGAAATGCCTAAAACTGGAAAATAAGATGTTATCAATCTCACTGCCACTAAAACCTAAAAAGATGATAGTTCTAAGGTCCATAGACAAAATACAAGTGCTAATTCCAACTTTATGGTTCTTAAAGAGAGAAGCTCACTCCATAATTATGCCATTAGACTAGGCAAAGTAACGAGACTATCCATAATTCAAAAGAACAGTTGGGTAAAATTAGGTTGTTGCCTATTAATGTTATTTAAGTATGCTAATCTTAATATTCAAATTTACACATGATATGTTCAGTCTAGTTCTATACGTTTCCTTACCAGAATTCAACAAATAACTAACATGAGAGTTAGTGACAAGTTTAAATGTTAAGGCTCTTAGAATCATAATAAACTATTTTCTAATTAAATTTTATGATACCTTACATATTCTGGAAATTAATCAGAATTTAGTATCAATACTTAAGCTACATTATAATAGTTGTGAGGTTTGCATAGCCAACCTAAAGTCACTCTAACCTTAATCTCTTATATTATTTGTTATCAGTATCTGGATAGAAACATTTATAAGATAAAGTAGATTATACTCTACACTTCTACAACCTTTTGTTATCATGCAAATGAGAATTTAACAAAAGAAAAACGAGACATGCAAATTTCATCAATTATAACCAAAATTCATAATTCATGAGATATCATGACATGGTTGTTGAGGATAATTTTTATCTAATCTCATTCTCAATGAATTTAAATCATGTGTTAGATGCCCCAAACATTACTGGCTTAAGGAATAAGTATGGGTCGACCAGAAGTTATATTTACTAACATTCGTGGAACTTATTCCAAACGGAATATTCATACATAATTCATTTATCATTTAAAGACTATCTACTTGTATTTAAATTTGTCTTCTATGTCCCATTAGCGTAAATCAATCTTCTAAATTAAACCATTAGCATAAATCAATCTTCTAAATTAAATAAAGCTATTATTAACAAACCTGATTTTATGTGTTAGAATAACGTTATTGATTTGTTTGAATCACCTAAGGGTGTTCGTAACTAAACCAAATCTTGATACAAACATTAAGAGACTAAGAAGCATGGTTGATTATCAAAGGTTATACTCAAGAGGAGATAAGTTATCAAAGAATCTTCTTATTTGTCTTACTAAAGATTTATTTGATGATCATCAGTGTTCTAGTAGCTTATAACAATTTAGAGCTACATTAGATGAGCATTAAAAAATTTTCCTTAATAACTGACTTACATATTTACATGTTCATTAAACAACCTGAAAGTTCCACACTGAAGGTTAAAGAACACTTTGTATGTAAGTCAATAAAATCCATGTATGTGTTAATGTAAACATCAAAATGTGATGAAATCTTAATACAATTATCTTCATCAAGAATTAAGTGGATTGATGTACATACCTCAATATGAGTGGGAGCAACTAAAACAATTTTGTCCTTAAATAGATGATATTTTTTATAAGTATATGTTACATAAGTCAAAGCATTGTTCACGCATATTTTGATATGATATATCTCATAGATATCTCTTATGTGATGGATATCATAACATACTGAGATAGACCCAATGGTATATTAGTGTCATTCCATAAGTTTTACCTTAAATGGGTCCTCACACATGTAACAAACAATATTGCTCCCCTTTAGAGGATAATAGGATCAATGAGATCATTTTCTAATGCTTCATTAATTAGAAGCCTTATGTAGGTTTAAGTCTACACTCGTTTAGATATTAGTCACATTGCAAAACACTAGATATGTCTAGATTAATGTAAAACATCTTATAAAGTATTACAATATCTTTAATGGAAACGAGAGACTCTAATTTAAAGAGAAGTGAGAACTCAAACTGGTTGATTAGTCTAACTTTGTAATATTCAAAGATACCAAAATGTAATTTCGGGGTATATCATTATGTCAACAAACAAAACCTATTCATGGAGTAGTCATAATAAACTGATAACAACGACCTAAGTTCTAATGACATAATATGTTGCTAATCACAAAGCAATAGTCACTAAATGTTGTTAGAAATTTATTAGTGGAATTATAAGTTTATTAACTCCAAATAAACTATATATTAAAGACTTGTTGTCATAAAGTCACCTACCATGTCTCCTCAAACAGTAACATTTCAAGAGGTGTTGCATTAAATTTCGATACAAAATTTATTATTCGTTTATGAACGAATTGAGGAAACCAAAACTTTGTATCGAATACACTCATATGCTTAAGGATCCTATAACTAAAGGTCTATTACCCATAAGACTTATTAAATGGATTTCAAGTTATGTGGTAATGCATAGTATCTCAGATTCTTTAGTTCGTGATCAAATTGAAGTCTCTGTCTTCGTACAAGCCGATATGCAGGAGATATTTGTGGTCTTTGTTGAAACGTTAGATTTCTGAGAGCTTTCAAGATATTAGATACACGATAGTTCTACTACATTTTTAATTTTCAAGCTAATGGGTTATTTTCTAAACTAACCGTCAGAAAATAATGATGTTTGAAGATTAAGTTGCTGCCAGGACTAACGGAGAAGATTATACACTTGCTATTATGACTAAAGGAGAAGACCACATAATTGATCTTTAAAGAACGTTTATGTATATACTTGAACATCTTGGTGTGTTATCAGATAATTACTAATCCGATGAAGATCTGCTGATTGTGGAGATTACTATTTATACTGATTACCCATTGAAGTAGATGGAGCAAAAAAGTTTGATTACCGAAAACGGGATTTCAGGTTTCCATGGGTATTCGCTTATTTGAAGTTTATCAATTTGTATTTGAATTTTCTATCAATTGCTGGTTGGGTTTTCTAAGATCGGAGGATCAAGCAAGGAGTGCGTTAAAACCGAATGCGAATGTGGTTAATGTCAAAATGGAGAAGCTGCATTGATTAATTTTAAGTTCGTGAATGGTTCATGAAGATTACAGTTTAGCAAATCAGATGATTATGTCAGGAACCGTGCAGATAAAGGCCTGAAGCATTAGTTCAGTGGGAATCTATTAATGTGGAAATGCAAACCCGAAGCATCAACCGAGGGGGAATTTGTTGACGCGGGCTACGACATCAACAAATACTTTATTAAAGATGCAGAATATTCAAACATAGCTCTCATATTTTAAGCTCAATATTCGACAGCTACGTACAAGGGGGAATCTGTTGGTGCATTTTGTGTGTACAATACTGTGCAAATAGGCTAGATAGAGCATGTGTTGAATATTATATAGATGTGTGTGTGATTTAATGTTAAAGTCAGTGCAAGACATATACGTACGCAGGAGTCCTGCATGCGCATGAGTCATCTGTGCACGAGTCCTGCGCATGACCAGTTTCCCTATATATAGGTGAGTCATGCACATTAGTTCATAAGTTTGGTAGTTTACAGTTTTCGAAGGAGATTGAACTGCATGTTTTCTACCAGCGTTTAATGATGTATACTCTTTAGGTATGGAGTGGGAGCTAATAAAATCGGGTTGACTTAAACGTTATGCTGCCGAAATTTCTACTGAATTAGTATTTTTTTTATCCAAACTTCCTTCTAAACACACCGGATCCTGCACCTAGAATATGTAGAGTTAGTTATGATAGTTAGTTATAAGAGTTTGCTATAATGCATGATTTGGGTACCTCTCTGTATATAGAGATGATTGTAGTTGATATTTACTCTATGATTCTTTGATGTTTTACTTGATACTCTACTTACCACCCTTGAGTTGAGAGAAGTCCTTAGAACCCTACTTCATGTGTGAGTTTTCGACCAAATTTTACACAAAGGTATATTAACAACTAACAAAGCCACCTGTGAAAAAAACATCTGAAAAAAGATTTACAAGCTATTTTTTTCAACATGTAAGTTTCATTTACAGTGGTGTAAGCTACTTTAACATATAAGTTTTAGTGAATCTGCCATTTTTGGTTACTTATGTAAATTACTTTAACAGATAAGTGTTAGTGAATTTTTCTTAAAAAGTGACTTATGATTCTTTTCTTAAAAATGTAATTTCTTTAAAAGCATTTTGGTGAATATATATATATATATATATATAAATTTGGAAGTCGAGTTCTCAAGAGTTCTATCAACTCAAGTTAGTTCCTTTTTTAACCATCCTTACACACAAGCGTGCGCGCGCGCCACACACACACACACACACACACAATATATATATATATATATATATATATAATTTAAAATATTGTGAGAAGCGTTAAGAAAAGCAAAAAAAATCAAAATCAATTTTTTATACTACTATAATTATCATTATCATTATATTATATATAAGTATAATTTACAACACAGTTAGGCTTTACTCACTTGTAACTTTGGCTTTAGGCCTTTATTGTGCATAAGTTAGTTGTATGTTGTGCTTACTTCATTGTAAGGTTTGGGACATTTGAATTTTTGGTTTTTAATGTGGTCTTTATGTTTGTGATCATTTTCCAACCTAAGTGTTATTTTTTTTTAGTTTTTCAAAAATTAACGACAAACTGTTTTTTTTATGTATTTACCTTTTAAAAACTAATGACGAGTTTTGTTTTGATTGCTGAACTTGGGACTATTTGGCTTTGGTTGCTAAATTTACAATTTTTTTGTCATTGCATATTCTATGCATTTGCGTAGTTTATTAGTGACAATGGTCACATTAACCCTGTTGATTCAATATATAACATGGTTGGTACATTGGATAAGACATGGGGACGCGGGTCAAGCCTGGAACGTGGTGATGCCACTCTACTTTGGTGAATGTGGCAAATGCTTGAATTGCAAATCTAGAAAGACGACATTTGTCAAGTTCGCCCTATTAATTTGCATGGTCTGTTGCCTGACGACTTCAAGAATGTCTATGCGGTAATTGGAGAAACCGCCTATCGCCTCTTTAGTTGCGCCACAAGGTCCAAGTACATAGTTATCGATGACAACTACATGATCAAGGTTAACCTGGGGATGCCTCTTACACATGTTAGTTTCCGTACTTATAGCTTCATAACTGGCCTTGGTGCACCATGTAAGGAAGCTGCGGTCTCTTTAAGAGTTCGGTTGCGTTTTTAGCCTTGGTGTTGGTGGTCTTGGGATACGTACTTTGATATGTAAACAATCAAAAACCGTGTATATATATTTCGATACTTTAAGTTTGTTTCGTAATCTATATTTGTTTGTAAAAAAGTTGACCAAAATTTAACAACATGTCTTAAAGCCCTGTCACATCGTAACGGGTCACACATCTAGTTTCTATTAAAATACAGCAAAAAACAATTTTCTCTTCAATTAAATAATCCCCACTCTCTAAGTTACTGTTAACAATTTTTTACACATGTGTAAATGGTAAACTTAGATATGCGTATTTTTTTTGGAATACATGTAAATTTAAACAGGTAGTTTATTTTTGATATTGTATTCTAATAATAATGAGAAGTGTAAAATGCTTTTTGATCAGGTTATCACAAAATAGATGAATTCTCATTTGAAACTCACAGTATACACAAATATAGGTTGAGACCCACTATAATTAGAATTAACCTACTAAACTTACGAATAACTATACTAATTTTCATTTAAAGAATTCGGGGTTTCGCGTTGGGTTAGTTATGGTATTTCGGGATATGATGTGTTAAATATTGTTACACAAATGTTAAGTTGAGAAAACTATGAATACATTTGTGTAACAATATGTAACACAACATATTTATTTATAACTATTTTAGGGCATATGATATACATATTTTTTTAGCATTTTGACTCAAGAAATATATATAAAGTTCCGAGTAGATTAATAAAAATGTAACATGCATGTCACATGTTTGGATATGAGTTTCGATATGTGTGTGTGAAACAGTGAAGTGTTGATAAAATAGGTAAAGTATAAATAGAAATAATATGAATGCATCAGAATTAAGCACAACCACAAATTTGGAAAGTTGTCATTCTGTTGTTTTCTGATTATAATCAAAAGATCACAAAATTAGAAGTATGATTTACACTCTCCGTCAGCTTGATCACTCAATTCTGTTCATACAAAAGGAATTCAAGTGATGAAATAGATCTGAACACGATAGATCTATTCATACCAAGTACAAACATCTGTTGGCAATCAAGGTTGACATCACCCTGATAGAGACAGCTAACGTTCCTAACAGATTAGATTCCCCAGATGTTAGAAACATCCGATGAATCTCAACAACTGTTTTAAAACTCATATATACTGATTTACAAACGTTGTTCTATCGGTAACATACGTTCTTTAAACCTCTGTTTGTTGGTACTAAACATCTATTCAGGCCCAAATAGATATTTAGTCTTCTTCATCAGTGCTTTAACCTTCAAGAGGGTTTTTGGCTTAAACAGACTTTTATACTTCTTCAACAGAGCTTAAGTCTTCAAACAGATCTTTTAGTCTTCAAACAAATCTTCAGTTAGTGTTCAAGATTCACTATCTATGGTAGGAGATGAACTTCATAACTTGTTTTATTCTTGATCAAAATAACATATTTTGGCTTTTGTAATCATCCGTTCTTTTATAGGTTCAACATAACATATGAGTTGTTTCATAAAAAATGTTATTACACATCTATTACGTTAAATAGTCGATTATTTTTTTTAGAAATCCATCCGGCGCTTTTTGGATTATTTATCTCAAAACATTTGAAAATATGTATGTTACATACCAAAAATCTTTTTATAAAAAATGGTTTGTTACATAGGGTTTTCTTGAGTTTCTTCAACTCTAGAGGGTTTTCTTTTTATACTAAAAAAATATGTAATATCCGTTCTTTTTTTACACTCCTATTACGCGTGGGTTAGTTATGGTATTACGGGAGATGATGTGTTACATATAACTATTTTACTCATCTCCTATTATATATATATATTATGTATATATAGAGGATGATAAAATGAGAACCACCTTGAGTTGTGAGAACCGTAGAAACCAATACTAACCATTTATCAAAGCTGTTTGGATGGATGAGATTAAAAGATAATAAAGTAAAGTAATGATTGTGTTTAATTAATAAGATTTTGTTTTTAGTGAGAAAAAGGCAATTAGGTCTTTTACTATATCTATTAATGATTAGGTGTCATTAATATTAATGATTGGTGTTATTAATATTATTTATTTAATTTGATTAATTTAATATAATTTTTTTAGTTTTTTTACATTAATTCTTTAAAAAACTTTGATTTAACTTTTTAAATAAAATTTAATAGATCAAGAAATTTATATAATTAAATTAATTTGATTTACATAAAATTTTTATAGTAAACTCGTCAAAAAAAATTTTGATTTAATTTTTACAGTAAAATTTAATTAACCCAAAAATTAATATATTTTAATTAATGTTATTTACAATAAAAAAATTTACGTGCGGTCTTAAAAAAAATATTTTGCGCTCGCTTTTAAAGTTTTTTATACGGCCAGTGTAAAAACGTTTTTTACGCGCGGTTTTAAAGTTTTTGTATAAAAGTTTTTACACGCGCGGTTTTAAAACTTTTTTTACGCGCTGGTATAAAACTTTTTTTACCCACGGTTTCAAAGTTTTTTTACGCACCGGTATAAAAGTTTTTTTTCCGCGCGGTTTTAACTTTTTTTAAGCGCGGTTTTAATTTTTACTCGCCGGTTTTAAACTTTTTTTACGCGCGATTTTAAACTTTTTTATGCGCTGTTGTAAAACTTTTTTTCGCACAGTTTAAACTTTTTTTACGCGCGGTTTTAAACTTTTTACGCGCCGGTTGGTTTTAAACTTTTTTAACGTGCGGTTTAAACTTTTTTAACGCGCCGGTTTAAAAACTTTTTTTGCGCCGGTTTTAAATTTTTTTACGCACGGGTTTAAACTTTTTTTACACACGGTTTTAAACTTTTTTTACGCACGAATTTTAACTTTTTTTACGCGCTGGTTTAAAACTTCTTTTACTCGACTGTTTTTACGCGCCGGTTTTATACTTTTTCTATGCGCGGTTTTAAACTTTTTAACGTGCCGGTTTAATAACTTTTTTGCGCCAGTTTTAAACTCTTTTTTCGCGTCGGTTTTAAACTTTTTTGCGCGTGATTTAAAACTCTTTTTGCACGCCGGTTTTATACTTTTTTGCGCGCGATTTAATAGTTTTTTTACGCGTCCGGTTTAAACTTTTTTTACGTGCCGGTTTGGAATTTTTTTACGGGCTAGTATATAACTTTTTTTACTTTTGGTGTTTGAATTTAAAATCTAAGAAATTTTTTCTTATTTTAATATAAAAAGTATAAGAGGGGTGAATGGAGAGAGAAAACATATAAATATGATGATGTGATGTGATGGGTTTTAGAGATAAGAGAGAGATGATGTGACATTAAGAGAAAAAGACTAAAATACCATTTTGATTTAAATTGATTATAGGTGATGTGTTAAAATTCTATTGGATGTGAGGAGTTCTCATGGTTCTCGTAACTGGGAGTGGTTATTCCTTGAACCAAATCCTATATATATATGAGAAGGATCCGTTAGGAACCACCCTTTATTGCGAGAATCACGAGAACCAATGTGAACACAACCAAAAATACCTAAAAAATCTAAAACCACCGTAATTTTTTTATAGTTTTATAGCATTTAGCTTGGATGGGTGGGGGGTTAGGTTTTTTTTTTTTGGGGGGGGGGTGTGGGGTTAGGTTTTTTTAGGTTTTGGGTGGTGATGTAGTGGGTTACTTTTGTGTTCACATTGGTTCTCGCGGTTCCCACAATAAAGGTGGTTCTCACATGAACCTTCATATGTATATGTGTGTGTGTCGTGTGCGCGTGTGAGGGCTAACAAGAAAACTTTGTTAAGCCTGGCTTTGTTTTTTGACAACTATGCCCCTCTCATCAGTTTGTTTTATAGACCCATTTTGTACCGATTGGACATGTGTCCTCTAGCGATGGAACATGTTCCCACACATGTTGTCTTTTAAACTGTAGGAGTTCTTATTGCATGGCTTCTACCCAACTGTTATCACTCAAAGCCTCTTGATATTTGACAGATTATATTAAAGAAACAAAATCATCAAACAGGTAAACGTTTGTGGTTTGGGTTCTTGTACGCACTCCATCATTTATGTTTCCAATAACTTAATTTGGTGGATGAGATTTGAGGATGTGATGGTTACTAGCGTACGGAATGATGAAATTTTAAGGTGAGGGGCATAAATGGGAATTATCTTGTGAAACATCTGTTGTCATTGTATAATGGTCAATAATGGTTTGGATTGGAGATGGTGGGATTGGCCTAAGTGGAGTAGTGGATGGAGAATAAGAATCAACAATTTAACCACTTGATTGATCAATTAAGTGGAGTAGTGGATGGAGAATAAGAATCAACAATTTAACCACTTGATTGATCAATTGTTTGGGATTGGCTTTGGTCAACAGTGGTTTCAGTTGATTTTGTTTGACCGGAACTATGAGTTGAAGAACTTTCTGGATTAAAAGAGTCGCAATGTTAAATCAGTAATCTTATTAAACAACTTTTGACATTCCTGGATCAACAGTAGATTAAGCAGTAACATCTTCAAATTTTTTTTTTCAAGGTTAAACAGTTCTGCATGATTGGCAAGGATTTTTAATGAAGAAAGTTCGTTGAACTTTACATTCAAAGTCTTTCTATAATCATGGTCCTTGTGTTAAACACTTTATAGGCCTTGGCTATAGAAGAGTATCCCAAGAAATAACCACAGTCTATTATGGGTGCAAATTTTGAAATTGACTTATGAGATTTAAAATAAAGCACGGGCAGCTAAAGACTTTGAAAATTGAGATCGGTGGTTTGATATTGAACAAAATTTCATAGACAGTCTTTTGATGCCTAGGGTTAATCAAAACTCTGTTTTGAACATAGCATGCAATATTAGTGGCTTCTACTTAATAGGACAAAGGAAGACCAGAATCTGCAAGCATAGTTCTTGTAGCTACAATAAGGGTTCTATTTTTCCTTTATACCACCCCATTTTGTTCAGACGTTCTTGGAAAACTGAATTGTCTCACTATTCCTTGTGACACATAGAACTCATTTAACCCCTGATTTCTAAACTCTGTTCAATTGTCACTTCTAAAGACTTTTACTGGCAGATCATATTGTTTTTAAACTTTTGTGACAAAGTCCTTGAAGATACATGCAGTTTTATCTTTAGAACCATTACATGATAATATCTCTTTTTTCCTTAAGCTCATGATTTTTATAGGACCAAACAGATCCATGTGAAGCATTTGTAAACACTGGGTTGTTTTGGATTCATCAGTTGATTTGTGTGACAATTTGTGTTGCTTCCCTTTTAAACACGAAATGTAGTGTTCATCACATTTGAATTCTTTGGTTGGTAGACCTTTAACAAGATTTTGTCTTAACAGAGTGTTAATGGTTTGTAGATTAATATGTCCCAACCCCTATGCCACAATTTAGTTTCTTTTGTTGACGCAACATAAAATAAACAAACATTTGGCATGTGGTTATCTTTTAACCTGTCCACTACATAGACATTCCCACTTCTGTGAGCAATAAGTTGTGTAGTGTTGTCAATTATAATTTTGTCAATCATTTTCACCACTTATGGTCCGACAATTTTACAAGTTTTCTTAGTGAACAATGAGCCATACCTTTTATCACTCATTTATGAGACACTAAGAAAGTTGAACTTTAGATTATCAATAAGATTAACATTTTCAAATTTTAGCTTACTAGCTTAGACAGTTCCTAACCCTAACGCTTCACCTTTTGAGTCATTGAAAAAAGATACATCACCTCCTCCATGAGCATGGAAGTTTGAGAGTTGGGCTTTGTATCATGTCATGTGCCTAGAGCCTCCACTATCCATATACCATAGGCTATCTAGGCATGTAGAAGCTCCTTTAGTGGCAGTCGTTCATGCACAATCACATTCAATAGAATTCCACTTATCATGATCTTTTACACCTTCTTCATCAAGTTTTTTTCACAAACAAGTGTTTGTACTACATTGGATGCACTCTCAACATCAATAAACTGATCTTCACCATCACTCATTTCTTCTTTTGGTTCAGTTTCTTCTATAATAGATTCAAGGGGTAACTTTGTAGAATAGTAACCAAGTTTTAAAAGTGTTCTAATTATGTCACTCAAGTTTCAAAAGTGTTCCAATCAGGTCACTCAACATTCATTTTTTATTAAAATTAATGGTTTTTTCATCAATTTCATAGGTAACCGTGGTGATGTGGATTTTTGTTTCGTTTTTCCCTTCATTTGATGCTAACGTCGAATGATGGCATGGATTTTAACTTGTTTTATTTTTATTCTAAATGTAACTAAAGTGTTATTATTTTTAATAAATTAAATTTCATATATTAAAATAATCCGATCCTAGCATCTTATGTTCTATTTTTCTCTTGACGCATGGAAAAAAATACATAACTCGATTTGAATGTTGAATTATCTAATTGGGACAAAAATAGTACTATTTCAGTGATATTTTCCCTAGACTCAAGTACCATAAAACAAAAATTCATAGGTTCGTTAGTGGGTTTTGCCATAAGGGAAAAATTTTCGTTTATTAGATCCTCAGGCAAACTACCCCAGTCAACAAAACCTTGAGTAAAGAAACTTTGTTGTTTGACCTCTATGGGTGTGCAGAGGCTCGAGTAGCTTGAGGTGCTTGAACTTGTAGAACTGGTACTTGAACATATCGGACTTGGGGAACTATTGTTTGAACATATTGGACTTGAGGAATTGTTGTTTGAACATATTGCACAAGACATTGTTTATAGATTGAGCAATATGTGTAGTGTAGTGAACATTTAGTCAAGGGGTATTTTGGGAATTTTGATAAAAGTGTTGTTGATTGCTAAATTGAGGTCTTTGATTTGGATAGGTTATCATTGGTGTAGAGTTACTTGACTGACTTCTACGCTCCCAAAAAAATGACCAAAACTATTACACTTATAACATTTTATCTTGGATTTATCCAACCCTACCCTTGACCTGCCATGGAACATGGTTTATAGATTGTGCAATATGTGTAGTGTATTGAAAATTTTATCCAGGGGTATTTTAGGAATTTTGGTAGAAGTTTAGATGATTGCTAAATTGATGTCTTTTATTTAGATAGGTTATCATTGGTGTAGAGTTACTTGACTGAACTCCCTAGCAAAATGACCAAATCTATTACACTTATAACACTTTATCTTGGACTTATCCAACCCTACCCTTGACCTGCCATGTAACCCTGAATACTTCCTACTAGTTCTTTTATAGAAATTGTTTGTTCTAGCACTGGGTAGGGGTAATAGATGCAAATGTCCGTTTATTCGAATTCAGTGGGATCAATATGTTATAGATCATCAAGAACATATGACTGATTAATAGGAATTTGATCACCACCATTTGATGTAAAAGCAAAGTTTGGAGAGTATTTATTAGAGTTAATACCAGTGGATATGTCAATGTAATGATCATAACCCTAATCATTTATTATTCCCGTTGATGATGATTCTTGACTCAAAAGTGTTGTGTTACCGAAGACATAATCATCAGACACTTTTCCAGTTTCCTGGACTTTATTCTTTTGGATAAGCTCTTTTTCAAAGGTTAACAGTTTACCATGAAGTTGAGTCAAGGTCATGTCCTTGAAACCTGGTGTGGTTCTCATCAATATAGAAATAATATCCATTTTTCAGGAAGTGACCTAAGAAACCTATTACTCATATTGGAATTGGAAAATTCTTTGTTTTCCAATTAGGATTCACTTATTAATCAGGTAATCACTCGAATTGGTGTGTTAAGGTTTCTCCCTTAACATGACTGAAGGTCTCATACTGTTGGTTGAGAATTTCTCGGGTGTTTTCAATCACATCCTCCAATTCCATCGAATTGTTCTTTTAAAGCATCCCATACTTCCTTTGCATATTATAGTGTAATAGTCCAACATAGATTTCGTTTGATAGAACCATTGCAACAATACTGAATGCTTTTTCATCTAACTTAAACTTTTGAATCTCTTGCTCGGAATAATTTTTTGGTTTCTTTGGCTCTTAAACTTTTGGATCTTCGGTACTTGGTACCATTGGAACATGAGGTCTGATATAACGGACTTCCAGCATCTAGTGTTCTGTTGAGCTAGAACATGGGCCACCTGACGTTGCTAGATATCGTATACTAATCTGACAAGCATTGGAGGCTTGTTACTGAAACCAGTGTTGTGGGGATCGTGATTGTTTTGAGACACCCTTTTGATCTTTGTGAAAAACATAGTATCATTCAAAAACTTCGTGAATTTGATACTTTGACTCAGTAATTTGATTCAACGAATAATTGGTTATCAATTGTGCGACCTGATCTTTTTTGTATTAAATTGATTGTTAAATCAAATTTAATGTGACCAAGCTCTGATACCAATTGTTAGGATCTGATTTTGATTTGTGTGTGTTTTTGTGTTTAGAATAGTGAAGTGTTGATAAAATAAGTGAAGCATAAATGGAAATAATATGAATAAAACGAAACTAAACATAAACACAAATTTGGAAGGTTGTCATAGTGTTTTCTGATTATAATATAAAGATTACAAAATTACGAGTATGATTTACACTCCCCCTCAGCCTGATCAGTCAATGTTGTTCGGGCAAAATGAACGTCAAGTGATGAAATAGACCTGAACAGGACAGATCTATTTATACTGAGTACGAACATGTGTTGGCAATTAGGGCTGACATCACCCTGATAGCAATATCTAACATTCTTAATAGAAAAGATTCCTCAGATGTTAGTAACATCGGATGAATCCTAACAACTGTTCTAAGACTCATAAACACTGATTTTTAGACACTGTTCTATTGGTAACATCTGTACTTTAAACCTTTGTTTGTTGATATTAAACATCTGTTCAGGCCTAAACAGATATTTAGTCTTCTTCATCAGTGCTTTAACCTTCAACAAGGTTTTGGCCTTGAACAAACTTTTATACTTCTTCAATAGAGCTTTTATATCTTCAAACATATCCTTGGCTTTTCAAATAGATTTTCTGTTAGTGTTCAAGATTCATATGTTTTGGAGGAGATGAACATCATAACTTGTTTTATTCTTAATCAAAATAGCATATTTTGACTTTTGCAGTCATTTGTTCTTTTACAAGTACAACATAACATATGAGTGGTGTCATAAAAAAATGTTATTATAGTCTATTACATTAAATAGTTGATTATTCTTTTTTAAAAATCCACTCGGCGTATTTTGGATTATTTAGCTCAAAACACTCAAAAATATGTATATTACATGCCCTAAATCTTTCTATAAAAAAACAGTTTGTTACATAGAGTTTCTTGAGTTTCAGCTGAAGGGTTTCCTTTATTACTAATAAAAATATGTAATATGCGTTGTTTTGTGTTACACTCCAATTACGCATTGGGTTAGTTATGGTATTTTGGTAAATGATGTGTTAGATATTATTACTGTTTTGATGTGTGTGTGGGGGCTAACCATAAAACCTTGTTAAGTTGAGAAAATTATCAAAAACATTTGTGTAACAGTATGTAAGACAACATATTTATTTATATTTTTTTTTGAAATGTAATATACATATCTTTGAGCATTTTGACCCAAGAAAAATTCAAAAGTTTTCAGTAGATTTACAAAAAATAAATAAATAAATAAATAAATAATAAAAAATAAAAAAAACTGCATGTCAACATGCATGTAACATATGAGTTGCTTCATAAAAAATGTTGTTACATGCCTATAACATTAGTCAGTTGATTATTCTTTTTTAAAAATCCACTCGGCACTATTTGGATTATTTGGCTCAAAACACTAAAAATATGTATATTACATGCCCTAAATCTTTTTATATTAAACGGTTTGTTACATAGGGTTTTCTTGATTTCTTAAACTCAAGAGGGTTTTTTTTATGCTAATAATAAAATCTTTAATATGCGTTGTTTTTTGTTACACCCCTATTACGTTAAAAATTAATTACTTATTTTATAAAAAAATCCATTCAACGCATTTTGGCTCAAATCTCACGAGAATATGTATATGCACTAAACTTTTTATAATAAAATAGTTTTCACATACAGTTTCTTCGAGTTTCCTCAACTTAAGAGGGTAAAATGAAAACTCATACGAGTTGTGAGAACTTAGAGAACTCGGCCCTACGAAAGGTTTTTTTCAAAAAATATTTTACCAAAAATCCTAAAAAATTTAACTTTCCAAAAAAAAACCTTTTTTTTCATTTACGGCAGCGGTAAAGGATGTAAAAGGTGATGTCAAGCTTGTGTCATCACTTTTTTACAGCCGTTGTAAGGGGCTGAAAAACACAACTTCGTAATTTTTTTATATATTTTTTACGGCGGTGTTTTTTAACATTTTAATCTAGGGAGGTGAAAAAAATGGAGTCGAAACTCGCGCGAGAAGGTCGAGTTCTTTAAGTTCTCACAACAAGGGTGGTTTTTACTTGATCCTAATTTATATATATATATATATATATATATATATGTAAGTAAACCTAACTAGTGGAATTCTGCAACGCACTGTGACGGAATTTAGTTGGGACACCGGTATTCACAATAGAACTGAAAAATGAAAACCCAAAAAAATAAATTAAAATTGTGATATAACTAAAAGGATATTGACATAATTTTAGTTAGTTACGTTACCGGTACAATATTAAAACTCCTATAGTCTAAAGTTAGTAATATATACAAAAATGTACAAAACCTAAAAAAAGGTAAAATATTCTATTTTTAGTTAAAGTTGTGGTTGTTACACTCTGACTTGTTTGAATATAATAATAAATATAATACACAGAAAGTGCAGTAAGAATTTTTACGGTGGTAAAACAAAAACATCACATAATTCCAAAAAGACGCCTACTAGTGTAGCTAAGGAAGTTGCTTTTTATATAATATATATAATATAATATAATATAATAATAAATATAATACACAGAAAGTGCAGTAAGAATTTTTACGGTGGTAAAACAAAAACATCACATAATTCCAAAAGACGCTACTAGTGTAGTAAGGAAGTTGCTTGCCTACTAGTGTAGCTAAGGAAGTTGCTTTTATATAATATAATATATAATAATATAATATATAAATATAATACACAGAAAGTGCAGTAAGAATTTTTACGGTGGTAAAACAAAAACATCACATAATTCCAAAAAGACGCCTACTAGTGTAGCTAAGGAAGTTGCTTTTTAATATAAGTTATAATTATAATTATAATTATAATTATAATACAGAGGAAAGGAAAGCTAAAATTACAACATATGGCAATTAGTATTAAACTAGTTCTAAGCCCTCGCGTCGCGGGATAGAGGCGTAAACCGTGCCACCAGTGTTGCATTGCGCGAGGGGGAGGAGGTAAAACTATGTTAATAGCAACCAAACGAAGACCAAAACACTAATTTCTAATATCAACTGACTCACATGAAGCAAATTGTAGACGAAGTCGAATTTATATCGACAGTTCGACACATATTATAAAGTCCAGGGGTTAAAAAACATGAGAGACTAAATGTGATTACCGTACACGTGCTAAGTAACAAACAAACGACGACCAAATCTGGAAAGAAAATGTAAAACAAAACTAATTAAAAAACTAAATTCATTTAACATTTGTGACAAATTATATAAAAAACAAAGTTTTATTAAAAAAGAAAATCCTAAAATATACGATGTTAAAAAATAAAAAAAAAACTCTACAAAAGATAAAAAATGTAGTATTCATCCCTTTGTTATGAATTAGATAAATTATATAAAAAACTACGAAAATCTTAAAATTTAGGATGTTAAAACTAAAAATAAAAAAACTCTACAAAAGACAAAAGTGATTTACTATTAATATAGATATAGAATGGCTTCTCTACGTGTACCGGCTAGTAAATGGCCTTTTATATCCACCTAACCTCACTAGGCAACAACACATCACTAATTACAATTTATCTACGTGCTAAAATCATATAAAAACGTCTTAATTAGTGTATCTTTCACAATCATCCCCACATGTTCATATAGGGCGTGAGCCCCTATAGGGTGATAACCGTGATGCTCCTTGCCCAATTACACTATCCAATTTAATTTTCTAAACCAATCAATTATTTACACATCATCAGACGCCATCCCATTTAATTTTCTAAACCAATCAATTATTTACAGAGCTTCTTTCTTAGAAATAAAGTAGTTAATTAGACCATTATACATTTTGAGTGTTTAGTTAGAGGAAAGTGGTGTTTAGATTTAGACCTATTATCCTAACTTTAATATTCTTGCTTCATTACTCTAACTTTCTCTAATCTTCTTGTGTCGTATCAACTAAATCATCTACTATGCTAATTTACCCCATTTAGTAACACTACTACCCTAAAACATAGACCCCACCATTTTACCTCCCTCCCCTCTCTCTCTTTATACACACACACACAACTCTCTCATTCTCTCCTCTATCACACTTAAACCATAGAGTAGTGCATAACTCAAACCCTACCCGCTAGGCTCTACCTGCACCACCATCGATGTTTGGGTTGCGGGTAGGGGGTACCAGCTACACCACCCGCTTATGCCCCGGCTCCCCTTAGTGAGAGCCCCACTGCATACGTAGGTATCAGTGACGTGATAGTCATATTTATCACATTTTAGCTAAACCAGTACACATAGTCTTATATATTTACTAATTATCATCTGTACGGTTTTTTTTTTGCAATTAAGTTGTTCAGTATATATAATAATTCATTTATTTTTAGTTTTGTATTGTATAATATGAAGTGTATTTAATTGTCTAACGAAATATATTTAAATATTATAAAATTAAAGGAAAATTTTAATTTTGAAATAAAAAACTATAATAAGTTCAACATTATATTCCAATACCTATTATAGCTCCTATTTTGCACACCGTTTTTAAGGCATGCAAGTGTTTCGGGTCCATTTGGCTTGTCCACTCAATCTTTTCCCGCTCTAACTCCATTTGGCATTAACTTGATCTGTTACACAATTGATTTTTTTTTGCCAAACATAATATTAAGTATAGTAATGGCATCATATGCATCTTTTTTTTTATGATGAAACCCTAGTCATCCCCGTATCCAAAGAAGGAACTTAGTTGCCGAGACTACTGTTACTTTTCGATTAGATCTATAATGCTCTGCACAGACGATTGTTGTTGGACGTGTAACACCCGTCAAAAAACAGGTCTTAGAAAACCCGACTCGTTTGGTCAACCGGACCCTCATCAAAATAAATAAAAAACGCAAACTATTAGTATCACTTCTTATTGTTAATAATGCCATATGTTAAATTAATTAATATAATTATATTTGGATTTTTTATCATTGACATTTCATGAGAGAGAGAGAGAGAAAGAGAGTTAATTACGTTTTTTGTCCCTGTGGTTTGTCAAAAATCACTATTTTAGTCCATTAGTTTAAAAATTGTCATTTTAGTCCCTGTGGTTTCACTTTCGTAACTATTTCAATCCACCTTCTTTAACTCCATCCAATTATTCTGACACTATATTGCAAACCAATGGACTGAAATAGTGATTTTTGACAAACCAATGGATTGAAATAGTTACGAAAGTGGAACCACATGGATTGAAATAACAATTTTAAACTAATGGACTGAAATAGTGATTTTTGACAAACCACAGGGACAAAAAACGTAATTAACTCTATATATATAATAATAAAACAAAGATAATAATTTAGTTAATACATACGACTTATAATACTAGAATTTAACTTATAGGAAGTTTTGAATATAAATATTTTGAAAGAGGTGAAACATCATTTAACGTATCCACGAGTGTTTACATAATTAGTTTTAATTAAAAAAATTAATACCAATTAAAACTTTTCATAGTTCTTAACTCCAAATAAATTCTCTAGAACATTAAAACTCATTTCAAAGTTGATTAATGGTGTGAATTAGAAATTAATAATCACATTGACATGTTAATGAAAAATAATTAAATACCAATGATCTTTTGGCCTAGCGGTCAAGGGGGACGTGGGAAGCTTCGCTTCTCTTGAAGGTCATTGGTTCAAATCCAGGCAAGAGTGATTTTAATACTAACTTTGTGATACTAACTACTAACCCGGTTAGCGACATCTTAATCGTACCTCGTTAAAAAAAGTTAAATGGGAGTATGGATGGACTCTTATTAAAAACATTTCTTTAATACCTAAATAAATTCGATTAAAGAGTACTTGTAGTGTAATCCATAACAATTGTCCCCTTGGCATTTCAACATTCTCTAAACAAGAAAAGAAACTCATCCAATACCACTCAAGTCTCTACAATTTTTGATGATAGAGTCTAGGGCTCAATATTTTATCATCCGATTCGAACTAAATTCTAATTCGTCTGAGGTAATTATTGAGTCCATTTAGTTTAATTTTTCATTTTTTTTTACAAAAGCCATCTAACAAATTATGTTGATAGAAGACAATTGTTGATCAATTAGATTTCATGAATTCTATGGTTCATAAGCATTTGGGGATTTCTATATTTTATAAAATTGAATCAATTAATTTGTTCTATAATGTGTTTATACATATGTTAAGACACAATTTTATTAGTGTTCATGCTAATCATGATTACTTGTTTTTATAGAACTTATTCTTGTCATAATCTAGTATATGCTTATATTTTGCTATGATTATCATGTTACAAATTCTTGTTAAAAATGCTAGATTAGTAGAATTATTGAATTTTCATAATATTAATTAGTAAATTCTTAGATATAATTTTTACTAATTTAATTCTAGTTTATCATGTTAATTTATACTTTATGCAAAATATATAAATCGTTAGAAATCTATATCTTGTTAACCTATAAATTTTACCTTTAACTATATACCATTTAGACATAATGTTTTGATCATTTGATCAATCAAATTAGTTTTTGGACTATAAACAAATTGACTAAAATGGTTAAACTAGACATAATTATATTTTTGGTTAAATTGGACTATAAGTGTATATTTATGCCTTATACAATATTATGGACTATTATATATTTTTGTCACTAGATTTAAGTGTCGTCCATTAAAAATATGTATTTGATTAAAATAAGCATTTTAGTCACATTATATCAAGCACATATATATATACTTTTTTTTGCGAAATACATAATTTATATATATTATGGTTGTAGCCAAAATCTGTTTTTATAAAAACTATAAATCTATAGTCATTTTAGACTTATACTCATGATCGAAATCAATAAATATACGTTTAGACTAAATCATTATTTGTCGGTATTCTTAATCAATCTTGAAACTATTTATTTTAACAAATGTAATATGTTTTATTATATCAAACTTGAAGATTTTATATGTTTGTTTTTAGTGAAATATAATATCTTTTTAGTTGAGATTGCACAACTTTGTCATATTTTTACTATTAGATATAAATACAGATTGTATTATATGTTCTTATATATTTAAACATTTAAATTGTTTGATCATTTAAATAAGAAAATCCCCAAATCATGTGAAACTAGAAATCATCATCTCATCGTATTTGTTTATTTGCTCGTTTGGTACCTTGTTTATTGATATTTTTAGGGTGATTGTTGTTTTAGACATTTTCGTGCGGTAATTCTTGTTGATCATTTCTTCACAACCAGTCCGTAGATCTATTTCTCTCCCCTTTTTGGTCATTAATTATTTTTGAGATGTGTCATGTGTCATTGTTACTATTGTTTTCTAATTGAATAAAGAACATGCAAAATCTATGTGTCGTTATGTGTTTCGTGATCATGTTTCTATTGTTTCATTGTTTTCTCGTATCTATTGTTTCACGTGTATCTATGTCTTTACTCGCTTTGTGTCACAGGTTTCGCGTGGATCAACCTGGCTAACCGGTTTCCCACGGTCATGCGTCGAACTCTGTATCACCATCATTGTTTCGCAGATTCGCTATTCGAGGCTTGACTCTCATTGTTTCTATTTTGTCTATACTGTGATTGTGGTAAATTGTTTGTTGTTGTGACTTTGGTGATTGTGATGATTATGGATGTTTCTACAACAAATGAAATTGCATTATAAAATCTATATATTTTTAAGTGATTTCTAAGTAATAAATTAAATGATAAAGCAAAACTTTTTATTTAAATTTAGATCTATTCACCAACATTATGTTGATCCAAAAACCATTTAACACATGATACAGGTACGTGACTTTGAGAGGATTAGAAGTTGATGACACATAGGATGTGGCTTTGTAATAAATGAGATATTTTTTCATGATTTATTTATCTTTTGGATACTGTATGAATTTTTTTTGTATAACCTATATGATCATGTGTGACAATTTAAATTTGGTGCTTTTAAATGTTAAATTTATAATAGCATCATGAGCTATGGACAATCTCCATGCCCCGTACCTTTCCGCTGCGGGTCGGGATGTGATAGGAAGTTTGTGTGTTAAGGTGTATTCGGTCTATGAGGATGACTATTCAGTTATCCAAGACTGTTTACCTGTTAAGGTGTACGGGTCTATGATGCTATGCATGTGCGATTGTTTCTGAATGGTTGTGTATTGAAGGGTATTCGATCGGGGAGGGTGGCTCTACAGCCGTCCGATACTGTTTACACTCTTTGGGTTCGTAATGCTTTTTATAAGACGATTGTTACTAAAAGTTTGTGAGGTATTGGTTATTCGGTAGGTGATAATGATTGTTGTTGTACCAAACTATTTACGCTTTCTATATGTGTCTATGAGACTATGTTGAGACATTGAAAGCTAGAGGCACAACCAACAATGAATAGAAATCTTTGACTTGGATCATTTCAAAAGACAATGTTGTCCTTCGGGTATGTGATGCTCTAGCGAAACGTTGTTGGTTGATATTGTTGGCAATATATTGGTTACAGGTTTATCTTTAAAATTACTTCATTTTTGTATTCTTTTGCATAGTGACAAGGCGATGATGATGATGATCGATTGCAGCAATAGTAGTATCGGAGATTGTAGATCCAATCTATATATTGGCTTGTATGGATATTGTGGTGTTTGGAGATTTATGTACACATTTTGCAAGTACGATTGCAACCATGGTAAATTTGGACGAAAGTGAATTCCGATGCTACAAATATTACCCTCTATTCATATTTTTTTGCTTATAGTCTGCTTTTGATTTGTATAAGGGTATTGGTTTTTGCTTGATCATATGTAGTTTGTACGTAGATTGGATTCCTAAAAACATGACGACTGTCATTGGTGGATGTTTGGAAGGACCCTTTTGGTTAGTTTTTTGTTATCTGGTTGATGATGGTGAGGGTTACCTCATCTGAGACATTTTTCTTATTTGTTATGTTGGTTTGCGGTTGACTTTTGGGTTTAAAAGAGGTAAACGACTTTCAGAGTTTCTTTATTGTTTTTATGGTGGTGTATTTATGGCTTATGTTTACTTTCTCATAGTTATGAAGATGTTTTTTTATGTAGACATGACAACGAAAGTGGGTTTAACGCAGCCACCAGTTGCATGTGATAACCTAGTCAGCCTGTAATCTATTTATATAATGTTAATCAGTTACAACTAGGCTCATTGTTGGTTGTAATATTCTCTTTCTTGGTTTTCCTTCTTTTATCCTATTGTTTCTTTTTCTATTTTGTTTGTACCAGCTAGGTTTGTAGGGGCTTATGGTTGATTAAAGCTTTTAACTTTAGCTTTATTGGTCTACCGTTTGCTTATTGTTTTTGTAATAGAATGTTGTCCGCCACGCTAACATAGTGGATAAATTCATTCCTAAATATCCATGATACTAGTTGTAATTAATTTGACGCGGCACTACCCAACACAAACAGAACACTAGTTGTAATTAATTTATACCTTGTTTTCACTAAATAAACAATTACTTTCTTAGTAAACAATAATAATAATTACTAAATGCATAATACCATATTATTTAATATGAGAAATGTGATAATTTGTTTAAATCAGATTTATCAAAATGAAATTTTGTGATATACTTAAATATATTATTTACTTAATATTAAAATATATACCTGCTTATTAAAATAAACAATAAAGTCACTAAACATTACATTAAAAGATACCCCACTCGTAATTCGTAAAGTATACACGAAAAAAATGTAAGATCCTAAAGATATCTAAAATTGAAGCGAACACAAAGTGTTTTTATTTTATAACATTTACGATAGGTTGTTCTTTAAACATCGATCATGGGCATCCACATCTACGCACGTCATCCTCGTTCAGTCTCTCCAATTCACTTACCCTTCTCAAATTTCTTGTCATGGTCGTCCGTGGCCAAGAACAAAACACTCCTCTTTTCTAATGTTATAGACTCGTCAATTATATCAACACTACAAAGGATAGAAAGCCACCAGACACCCGTTGCAGATGGTCTTAAATTGTGCTTTCTCTACGTTGAAACATTTTTCTTTTTTTATAATACAAAATAATCGGTATGTCAATCTAATTTAGGAAATGTCAATTAAAAAAAACTAATAAGTATCCTCTTAAAAGAAAGTTAAATATTAGTTAAATATATTTTATGAAAGATAGACCATATGGGACCAATTTATTAGCAATGACTACACGGGTTGGAACTTGGTAATGGACCCCTAAAAATCAATGGAAGACATATAGCATACCAACACAACATTGATACATACGACAAACTCCATGCAGTCACCCTTACCCTTATATATATCTTCATAACCTTCCAACCCCTTGCATATTCTTCTTTTCTTTTCTTTAAAAGAGAATTCAACAATCATCTCTTTCTTTTTCGAACACTTTGATGGCGGCGGAAAAACTTGAAGATTACTCGGTCACAATACCTCTACTGCTCAACCACGAAAACGGAACGAAGGCGGTCGAGCAGGATGTAACCACCACAGCCGCCGCCACAACCGCCGTCACCATCGGCACTTCTTCATTCTTCAACACATGTTTCAATGGTCTCAATGCTCTATCAGGTTGCTATCAATTTTTCTTTGTATTCTATTATTGATATTAATTAGGAATTAGATTGAACCTTGTATACACTTTATTGTTTCAATTTTCTTCATTGAGTATACTTGTAGTTGGGAAATTAATTGGTAATGCTTAAGTTTTGGTAAAATTGATGATAATATGATTTTGATTTAATGGCTGTTAAGAGATAGGTTTATAGGGTGGGTATGGAGTTTGGTAGAAAACCTTCTAATGAGATAATAGCAGGTGGCATTTTGTAAGAGAAACCGTTTTGGAATTATTTTGTGAGCCTAAAAAGTATTGAATACCACTAAAAGTTATGTTAAAGGCTTAAAGCTTTAAAATTGTATTGATTTGATTGAATGTTTTCTAGATCATAGTATTTTTAAAGATTTCTTGTATCAGTTAAATTTTAGCATTCTTAGTCCGCGATTCGCGAAGCTTATTTGGTATTTTTGATTTGTTGGTTTTGAATATGTTTATCTTTTAGAGCTAAAAGATAATGTCTATTTTTGAAAAAAAAAAAGGAAAAACAAAGTTAAAATGTCTATTTTCATGATTTTCCGTGAAACAAATTGATAAAAGTTGAATGACTAAGCAGGTAATATGCATCCACCCAGCAATTGCAAATTTCTTTTTGACTACTACCTCCTTTCGGATGTTTTTGTCCATAGTCACATAATTCGCTGCAACCTTTGCGTTCCGCGAGTTAGATCGCACGTACCATAATCGAATCGGGTACAAAAGTTACCTGAACGCCATGGGTTCGTGATTGGATCGGGAAATTAGGGCGTATCCGCTTTTCAACAAATTCAACCCTAATAACTAAAAATCGTGTATCCGATTGATTAATTTGTTGTTTCGGAATGATCCTATACACGTACCAGAAACGAAAAGGCATATTCAAACATGAAATTGGACTTGGACGCGATGAATTGAAACATCTTTTATGGTTGTCGACGACATAAGTTATGAAGGGGTGAAGAATTAGCCTTTTAGGTTTAAATTAGTTTATGTAATTTTACTATTTGACCCCTCTATTTTTCACTAGTATACATTTGTTTGTAAAATTTTATATAAAAAAGTGTAAAATTAGTTTGTGTTTGATACGATGTACCATACTTTATGGTACACCGTACCACGTACCAAATTGGCGTTCTGAATGAACCTACCTCCCTCGTACTGGATTTTAGAAATGAATGAACCGCCTATTAGTTTTCGTTCCGCGATCCATGTGACTATGGTTTTGTCTTCTATGGCTCAACATCTTGAGTTTTATATTTTAAACTATATTAATTAAGAGCATCACACTGTAAAATTAGGAGGATGGAGTAAAACAAATTCTTTTATTAGAGTTTTCCTTAAAAGCGTAACTTTTGAAGGATGTTAGAAATATATTTTACACTCAAAATTATTGATGGTTTTTTTCTTTTTTCTTAGGTGTTGGGATTCTGTCAGTTCCATATGCATTGGCATCAGGAGGGTGGCTAAGCTTGCTACTGCTTTTCACAATAGCCATCTCAACGTTCTACACCGGAATACTTATTAAAAGATGTATGGATACCGATCCAACGATAAGAAGTTATCCAGACATTGGAGATAGAGCGTTTGGTAAAACTGGAAGGATCATAGTGTTAGTCACCATGAACATAGAGCTTTATTTAGTTGCTACAGGTTTCTTGATTCTTGAAGGCGATAATCTAAGTAACTTATTACCAGATATAGACTTTGATCTTTATGGGATTCATATTGGTAGCAAGAAAAGCTTTGTTATTATTGTTGCTGCCATTATACTCCCCACAATTTGGCTGAATAATATGAGCATTCTTTCGTATATATCAGCAAGTGGTGTCCTAGCGTCTTTGATCATCTTAGGCTCGATCATGTGGGTTGGTGAGTTTGATGGTGTCGGGTATCAGGAAAAGGGTAGAATGGTAAATTGGAACGGGATGCCTTCGGCTGTGAGTTTGTATGCTTTCTGCTATTGTGCTCATCCGGTTTTCCCTACTTTGTATACCTCCATGAAAAACCAAAGTCATTTCTCAAAGGTACTAGCAAACATCTAAATTCTTGTGCAATTCTCCCATCCTTTCATTTTTTTCTTATTCATAATGGTATTAGAAAAATTAAGGTTCAAATGCAGTATGATCTATAGTTAGAGTATGTTTGCACAAGAAGTGTAACAGGCTCAAAGCAAGTTATTTAACCTTTTTAAATAGTTTGTGTCAAATATGATTGCGGATTTGTATTATATTATTCATTAATTTTTAAAAATAACCGAGGTCTTATGCATTTGATTTAGACGGTTTGAGCCTTAAGAGTTAAAACATTCTACTACTCTATCATAGTGTCCAAGATTCTTATTGTGCTAACAATAACTTTTTTTTATGGGTTCTAAAATGCAGGTGCTGCTAGTGTGTTTTGTCTTCTGCACAATTACTTACTCGTCTATGGCAGTCGTTGGTTACCTCATGTTTGGTTCAGAGGTAGAGTCACAGATTACCTTAAACCTTCCTACCGACAAAATAAGCTCAAGAGTGGCTATATGCACCACCTTAGTGAACCCAATAGCTAAATATGCACTGATGGTGACACCAATTGTCCACACAATTGAAGAAACATTTTTATCTTTCTACAATACTAGAAAGTTTAGCCTCTTGATCAGAACAGCACTCGTAATAAGCACAGTAGTTGTGGCATTGGCACTCCCTTTGTTTGGGTATTTGATGTCACTTGTGGGAGCATTTTTAAGCGTCACAGCCTCGGTCATATTGCCATCCTTATGTTACTTGAAGATTTCAGGCACTTATAGGAGATTTGGACTGGAGTTGGTACTTATTGGATTCATTGTGTTCATCGGGTTTGTCGTCACAATTGTAGGTACTTACACGTCGTTGGAAGATATAGCGAGGAATATATAAAGCTAGGAGTTACTATTTGTGAAACTGAAGAATGATATTAGGATATATAATACATCAGAGTATTAATAGTTAGACTTCAGCTTGAGGTTTGTAGGGTGTGTGTAATACAGTCCATTCATTACCAAACGCTGGTAGTAATTGCTGATGGGTTAGTAGTGAAATAGTTTACCAGGAAATAAAACTTATGCGTCACCTTTTTATCGGATACTTGAGGTTCGAGAGCATAAACGATCTTACAGAAGTTTAATGGTTTAAAAAAGTTGATTCCCATGCGTCAAAGAATGTACATTCAAAGAGGTACAAGAAAAGAGCATAGTAGGCAGAATATCTACAAGAGTGACCAAGTTATGGATGAAAATTATTTTTCTAAATCTTTGTAACCACTACTAATTAGGAATTTGCAATTTTGTTTTGACTTTTATGTAAAATCATTATAATAATAAATTGGACTGTTTTAATTATCATGGGATATGTTTGATAAACTTTTAATTTCATTCTATTATAGTAAAAGAGTAATAAAAAGGGACCTTGTGAATAAGAGGTAATCATAATCGTAAAACTAGTGGGAGCTACCCGCATTGCGGCGATGAAGTATTGAATAGAATCGCAGATGAAGAGCACGTGACGATGATATATTTGAAAATCATCAAACATGAAATAACTACATCGTTGTAAAAATATACATTAAGAAATACGAAATCGAACTTTAAAAATAGTTTATCAAAAAATAAAATGTGTAAAACCATATAAAAGATCAAAAGATAAAAAAGGGAAAAAAAACTACAAACACCTTGATCACTTGTTCGGACAATTATATCGAGACAAAGATAAAATAAGCACATCGCAACTATACACCCAAAACTCTATATAAATTGTAAGTTAAAAGTTATGAGAGAAAACCAAAACTTGCTCAAAAGTAATTATAAAAATAACGAATGCCGTCGGTTCCAAAACTGATGTTTAAACGATATGGTTCGTTGGTCACGCTAAAAAAATCTATTATATCTGACCCGTTCAATTTTGAACAAACATTTTATTGAAATGTAGATGAAGTAAACACATCTAATGGTACAATGGTGCCACTTTATACAGCAAAAACCTAAACTGTGATTCAACTTTGTTGGAACGTTTGAGATCATTCATACCAAGTATACAAAGACCGGGGGCTTTTGTGTAATTAAGGGATAGTTACAAGTCAAGGGACTTGTTGTTTAATAGTTTAATAGTTGTTTATGTGTTTTGACACGGTGACGTACTTAGCCAGATGCACTAACTTTATAAAGTCACCGGCACGTCAGTTCTGGCTACCTATTTGTAGGTGATCCGAAGACTATTTTCGGGGTCCGAAACTGTGTGCGTATCTTATTGTGTGTGTAATTAGGAGCTTAACAAGTGTATTTCCAGGAACGTTATTGGTTAATATCTCTTGGGAATGTTATCTTTTATGGATTCGTGTGTAGTTTATCCGATTTTCATCTAGCTCTTATGTTTTATTTGACTGTACACGTTCAAACACCAGTCAATAGATGTTTAGGTCTGTATTCGATCACTACCACTTTAGATCTAGGATTTGGGACATACAATTTGGTATCACAGGCTTAGTTCTCTTGATCGATTTGGTTTTATTTCAAATTTTTTAAGTTTTTGGGTCCTTAAAAGTTTTAAAACTTTCTTCAAATCTAATTTGAAAATGGTTTGAATTGGAGATTGATGTTGGAATAATTTGAAATTGCTTGAATAAATCTGAAGTCGTGTAATCACTATCAAATCAAACAATCAGAGTGGCTACCAATCTTTGATCGGATAAAATCAGAAAAATTCTATATTTTTGTATGGCAATTTTTGATTGTGAGATTTTGGGGATCAGTTTCCAATCAAAATTCGTCCAGCGCTCCTGGGAGCAGGATCCAAGGGGCGGCAGCCCCTGGCTGGGGTCGAATTTGAACGTCACACGCAATCTCAAATTACACTAAAATATCCAACAATTGATTGGTTAGTGACTTCGATCACTTTGTGTGACTTTACATATCATTTTAAAGCAATTTGGATATGATCAGAAGAGCTTTTAGTGAGTTCTTGTGGATTTTGAACTTGTGCGGGCCATATTTGTCCTAGTTCTGACGTACTTATTCATAGTTCGGTGTATTTGTTAGTTTGGTTAAAAATAGATTCAGTTTTTCTAAACACCCAATGCGTTTGTCTGTGTATTTACCAAAGATGAATTTGCGGCAGTAACTTTGTCTTATACGACTTTGTCATGGTGTTTTTATTGCGTTTTGACGTACATAGGATTTGTGTGTGCATCTGGCGCTCTTAGAGGCAAAAAAGCTAGTGTTTCTGTGTCAGATTGTTCGAGCGTTTAGCATTTGTCAGTGTATTTAGCATTTGTTTGTTTCAAAAAATGTCTTTGAATTATAAAAGAACCTATAAAAGAACATATGATCAAGAAATAAATAGAAGTCTGAACCAGATACATCCCAAAGATAGTGAATCTTGAACACCTAAATCAGAGCATCTGTTCAAAGCCTTGGAACCTCTGTTCATGAAGAAACAAGATCTGTTCAAGCCCTAAAGTTTGTTGAAGCAAATGTCTAAGGAAGAAGACCAAACATCTGTCTGGCCAAACAAAAGTTTGGATCAAATCAACAAAGGATAAGCCTAAAAAGATGTTTTCTAATGTAACAGTACTTGCTTTTTTAACAGTGTTTAGCATAGTTAGATTTGTTGTTTTATTTGCACAGATGTTTTCAATATCAGTGGAATCTTTTCTGCTAGGAATGTTAGATGTCACTATCAGGGTGATGTCAGCCAATCACAAACAGAGCTTTCGTACTAATTAGTATAAATAGATCTCACACGTTAGAGATCAATTCATCACTACACATCACCTTTTCTTTTGTACGAATAGAATTGTTATAGTGATCAGTCTAAGGGGGGTTCTGTAGAGTCAATCTTCTGTAAAACATTTGAATCGTTAATGAAAAACAGATGTTGATGATGATTTCTCGTTTGTGATTACTTATCTTTATTTACAATACAAATTTTTTTATCTTTATTGTTGATTATTTATAAACCTTGTAAACTCATACTTAACAATTGGTATCAGAGCTTGGTCATGTTAAACTTGATTTCACAATCAGCTTAACATACAAATATCAGCTCACAAAAGATCTAATATTGTTTATAGCTCAAAGTAGTAAAGTGCAGAAGTCAAAAGTTTCTATCACATACTCAGTTTTTTTTCTAAAAGAACTAAAAAATGGCACAAAATGATCCCCCTAACACCGGCTTCAGTAATAAACCACCTATACTTGTCAGATCTGAATTCAACATCTGGCGACGTAGCATGGGTCATATACTTGCTCAGCAAAACACAGGGTGTTGGAAGTCCGTTGTATTCGGACCCCATATTCCAATGGTACCTATTGCCGAAACCCAAATGTGCAGAAGCCAATGAAGCCGGGGAATTACTAAGAGCATGATTATCAAAAATTACAGCTAGATGCCAAAGCCTTTAGTATTGTGGAAATGGCTCTACCGAATGAGTTATGGGATGCATTGAAAGAACAATTTGGTGGAATGGAGGGTGTTATCGAGAACACGCGAGAAATCCTTAACCAACAATACGAAACTTTCACTAATGTCAACGGAGAAACCCTCACTCAGCAGTTTGAATGATTTTCATGTCTAATCAGTGAACTAAAGTTGGTTAACAAAGAATTTTCTATTACAACTTTAAGTACCCGTTTTTTAAGATCCTTACCTGAGAAATGGGACACTATTGTTGTAGTGATGAAACATCACCAGACTTCAAGGACATGAGCCTGACTCAACTTCATGGAAAGCTCCTATCATTTGTAGGACCGATCCTTGATGCTTAGAAACCTAAATTTGATATCTAACATCCAGAATAGCGGAAATATTACGTCGTGTTTACCGACAGACAAGATTTAATCAGTTAATCGTCAGTTTTATTGATCAAACATTCTGGTTACAAACTGACAGAGCTTCGCCTCTGAAATGCCAAAGTTACAAATGAGGATCACAAGCTAGGTATTTATAGACTTGCAAGTTCGCCCCTGGAAGACATAAGTTCGCCCGAACTTGCTACTGCAAGTTCGGCCAAACATGCATACATGAGACACTCATGGGCGAACTTGGCTAAGCTAACCATAAATACTTAGTATACCTAGCCTATTCAGCTCTATACTATACAGACTCGATATAAGACTAAGACATAGACATTATGCACCAACAAACCCCCCTGGATATAGTCTTCGTCTTGTATCAGTCTTCAAAAACTCTGTCTTCATATAAACATTAACGCACACGACCGAAGAAGTTTTTGAACGGCTTCCTTCGTCGTTCTTGCTTTGGATCAGACGTTTGATCAGTTGGCGGTGGTCTTTTAAAGTTAGCCATTCTTAGAGAACTTTGTCTTATCGCTTTTTCCATTCTTTCTTTAATCACCTCATTTCTGTTTTCCTCCTTTAGAAACTCAACTCTCTCCAGATCCCTCCACTTCGTTTGCCATATCTTACCAGAATTTACTTCGCGCGCTTAACAAACGTTCACAACCTTTTGAAACTGCATAGCTTGTACCTTTTCACGTTCTTCAAAAACAATCTTGTTGTAGAACAAGGTTTTGATATCTTCTCTCAGCAGTTCACAAGCCACATAGGATCTAGAATCCTTATCGTCCTCCATAAACCCCTCATGCCCTGATAACCCATCACTTCAACCCGTTCATTGGTAATATCCAAATGTTCTTCAAACTTAGCACAATCACAGCTTCACAATCACAGCTTCACACGTTGCTGGATCAATCTGCCACCACTTGAACAACGGATAGAAGTCTTGTTCAATTGGCATTAGCGGCATATTTCTCATGGCTCTTGGACGTTTCATTATTAATGTTATGTCCTTTTCTCCAGTTACCTTGTTTATCTTCACTCTGCGACCAGGAATAAAAGGCTTTCAATAATTCCAACCTTTAACTGCTTCATACTTAATCATTTTCCATAATAATTGATCAATCGGCTTCATGTCATATGTAACATTCACCGTCTGTACCAACTCTTCTACATCCCAATACGGTAATGTCTTGAAATCAGCAATGTATTTGAAGTATTGCACTCCAAATTCCCTCTTGATTGCATATACATTAAGCTCTTTAAACCAACCCCAACTCAAAATATCTCCCAAAGAAACATCTTTGTCTCTGTAAAGAATGCAAGAGGATGTCAAAATTGCGTTCGCATGGCATTTCTTTAAACCAAGCCTTTCTTGCTTGAGCTATCTCTTCTTTGGTCATGGGCTTAGGTACTTTACCCTCTCGAACTGATTCAGCAATCCTTTCCTTCAACATATCTTCATCAAGCTGCTTGCACATCTCTTCAAAAGTAGGAAAACTATCTGAATTAGAACCGACGTACTTCGCTTTCTGATCTGATTCATCATTGAAGACCAATCTTCACAATTACTCGATTGTATTCATCAGCTTTGAATCGTCTTTGAAATTGATAATCATTTGGCTCGAAAGGATTTACAGTCATCACATCCTCCTCAAAATCAAACTCTAACGATTCAGCTTCAACTTCGATCAATTTAGCTAAATCCTCCTTCGCGTAGTTATGTACATATTCACCTTCCTCCACGTTGTGTTCTAACATTAACATTAAAGGCTTCGCGGGAATAGCAGCAACTAGCTTTGCAGAACGATCTACCTTTGCCATATCGATATCATTAGTTGGCCCTTTCTGCCCTGACTCCCCCTGACTTTTATCTTCCATTCTATTTGATTCATCGTCCATTAGGGCAGTAAAATCAAAATCATCAGAGATTTTGGCTTCAGAAACTCTAATACCAACATTACCCTGACCATCGTCATCATCATCATCACCAACATTCCAATCCTCATAACTTCCTTCCTCTTCATCCTCTTTATCATCTTTATCAGCTTGTTCATCGTGTTTTTCTTCAGAAGCAGTGATAGGATCAGAAGGCTTGACAGATTCGTCAACCTTAGGAATATCAGACTCAGAAGCTATGACAATATTTTCTTCAACATGTTTCTCTGGAACATCAGAAGACTTAGAAGCTTCACCTTCAACCCCTTTTCCTTGCCACTCTCAGCTCATTCTTTTTCAGCTTGTTCCTTAGCTTCCTGTTGATCTAGTGATCATATTCAGCGATGAAGTGATACCCAGTGCTTTAGATAACACTTTCTGCATCCTGGAGAATCTTCGATCATTTAGATCTTTGACAGACTTTAACTCTGAAATTTTTTTTTCTGCATTTTCTCATTAGCATCTTGCAGAGTTTCATTCAATGCTTTAAGATACTCTCTTTCATTCTCTAACACCTTCACCTTGTCATCCAACATTTCTTTTTCGAGAGCGCTTTGATTCATCTTGTTAATAAGCTTTACTTTTTCAACTTCATTCTGCGCTACTTTTTCTTCCAACGCCTTCACGCGTTTTTCCAGAAGTTCAACATTTGTTTCTGGGAAGAAATCGTTTAGATCCTAAAACTTATAGGATCATTGTGCATATCACCAAACACATTAGGCCCTCCTGGAGTCTTCGGTGTTGACTTTGGTGTTGTAGTTTTGGTGTTGATTCCTTGGCGTAGAATTTCAGGAACAGAAGTCGTTGGAGCAACAGGAGATTCAGTGATAGGAACTTCAACAAAGCCAGACACAGGAGGTTCTTATGTAACTCCTGCCTTTAGTTTCAGCAAATAATAACAGGAGGTTCTTGTGGAGGAGGTTCTTATGTGACTCCTTTCTCCTGAGCACCAGAAGGTTCTTGTGGGGCTTCTGTGCTTTTCAACGATCTTTTGCCCTCTTACTTACAGCCTTTTGCTCTTTCTTTGATTTTCTCTTTCCTTTGGTCTGAGGAGACCCTGTAGTCTTTGTTGACAAAACAGTCGCAGACTTAACACGTTTAGATTTCTTAGGCCTATCCTCATCGGACTCTTTTTCTGCATTGGGATCAAAATCAGCATCCAGTTCTCTTTCTTTCTCTGCTCTAATCTCTGCCTCAGTCTTTTCTGGCTCTTTAGCAGGAATTTCTTTATCAGAATCATCTTCATTTTCAGAAGTAGCAGATATAACATCATCTTGAGTCGTTTTCACAGTCTCTTGACTCTCAATAACACCTGCAGACTTGATCCAGCAACTGCTTCAACATTTTCAGGTTCATCCTCGTCGACGAGCATCGTTTCAACTTTCTTAGCTGCTCGTTTCTTATTAGCTTATCAGTTTCTGCCTTCAAGAACCATTCACTCCTTGCCTTAGGTTTGAATTCCTTAAACCACTCTTCTCAGGTTAAGCTCTTTCTCATCGTCACTGCCATCTTTTCTCCATTTGTTGTTTGGCGGCACAATATAATTAGAATCTTTAATCGCTCCGAATACAGGCTTTGCAACAAGAGCTGAAGCTTGCTTCTGAAATTTGATTAACTTCTTTACTGTGGTCTCATCAAGATGTACTAAATATAAAACATTGTTCGGATCTCGTGCGATATTAGAATACTTCTCGTCAATCAATATTTGAACAAATCTCGGATATAAGCACAGTCTTGAATCTTCCATGTTTTTCGACATGTGAGTGAAAACTAACTTTGAGAAGTTAAACGGCTTCTTCAAAATAAGCGTCGTTGCCAAGCAAGCTAAGTAATCTTGAACATCATCTAAACCGGCCTTGCGATGGCTGAATGTATGAATTATGCGTGCATCAGGAGCTTGTAGGGGTTTGGCACTTCCCCTTTCTTCAGCGTCGGCTTGTTCAGGCTTCCTTTATAACCCATCCTGAAGAAACAACCACGCACCATCCTCTCATCAAGATAAATAGGATCATCTTCTTTATCGTTGAACTTTAATACCCTGCGAATATCATCTTCCGTTACAGTAATCGGCTTAATTCATTACCAACTTGCACGGTAGAAGTAATTGTCTTTTCATCAGCACTCAAACTTGCATTCATCCAGAAATGAACAATGTGTGATCGATACGACACTTTGCGCTCTGTAATCGCTCTGCGAATAGTACTTTCTTCCAGAAACTTCCATATACTGTCGTATTCTTTTAGTGACGGCCATATCGTTTTATTGAGCGTGATGCACGTGTTGTGAGTCTTCGAGAACTCTGCTGAAATTACACGTGCTGGAACCTGAGCCTGAAAATGACGCAAAACAATTAGCACGTTTATCGAGAAATATTTCACAAAAATTTTCTAACACTTTATCTAGTTCGGGCGAACGTGATATATGTGTTAAACATTCTGTTTTGTTCAAGTTCGCCCGAACATGTCTTAATACATGTTCAAATATCAAAGTATTAAGTTCGGGCGAACTTACATATAACCAAGTTTCAATATTTCACTTTATAAGTTCTAGTGAACTTATATCAACAACATTTAAATTTTCAAACCAAACCAAGTTCGGTTATAGATGTATTAGATCTTTTTATACAGTTTGTTAACAAATCCATTATACAAGTTCGGTTGAACTTGACAACAAGTTCGGCCGAACTTGTCGTCTTCTCCAAACCTAATGACTGTCAATCATGCCATTTATCCATTTTAGTTCAATCAAACACAATTACACGGTCGATTCTAAATGTTGATTCTGATTTTAAGTTCAATTTTGATCACAAACACCTAGAACTATCAGATTTGAGATTTTAGATCTTGTTTGTTCATTAAAGGTTCAATTTACGGTCCAAACATCAATTTTATACCTCGGCCATTGTAGATGGTGTGCAAATCACCAAAAACAAGCAAATTTGGGCAGAGTAACGGTGTCAAATTGCCAAAATCGTTCAAGTTCTCTCAAAGCTCAAGTTCGCTCAAAGAGTTTGAAGGTTGTTGAATGAGTTCGGCCGAACTTGATTGGTATTTATACCAAGTCAAGTTCGGGCGAACTTGCTAAGCCCAACATGAAAGCCCAGTCAAGTCTGGGTGGACTTAACTATAAAACAACACAACCAATCCTTAGCAAGTTCGGTCGAACTTGCTTAGATGTTAAACTTGAATCAGTTTAGCAAGTTCGCTGAACTTGCCAAACCACAATTTTAAACTTTTTCAATTTTTCAATTTAACCCCTGAACTTTCCAACTTTTTACCAGTTATGAAAATCCACTCAGTTGACCAAGTCCAAGCTAATGACCTTGGTTAACCGATTCGTCTGCCGAGTCCAAGTTAATGACCCTGGTTTGATCCATTATGAACAAACTGTTGATATTTTCAAAATCAAAGTTTCAAATTAATTAACTTTTCATCGTTTTGACTTTTCAGATTAACAGATTAGCTCCCAGCCCGTTGTCAAAGAGATTCCCACCAGTTCTAGTATCTTACCAGACTTCGAAGATCCGTTCTCCAACATTGGTTTGCTGAAAACAATGTAGAATTAAAATCTTTTTGTATTTTTGGAAGTTTATGCTAAAACACATCGAAAATCTTTTTTTTTAATCTGTAAAGCTAAAATACCATGTACAGAACAATGTAAACAATGTACAAACATATTTACAGACATATTTTTGTGAATTCGTGTCAGAGGATCATATCAGTTAATTGAGACATATAACCAGTACCGTTGACCTTTAACAGACTTTAAGTTTTAAACTCGTTTACCTAGATTGTCGATATGTTTGTCCACTTAAGCTTTACCACATTTCTCAACTGTTTCAAGATTGTTAAGGTATGATTTATGAAACTTGACTTAACTGCGGTTCCCACTTCTTGAATATACTCCCGTATCCAGATTCCCTAGATTTCATCTTACAGGTGAATATAGCATAATTGATATATGTATCTGGGTTGTGCGAGACCTTGAGAGCTCAGGTTAGTACTTCCGTACAGACAAAGAGATGAAGGCTCGTCTTTAAGGTGTGTTCCACTTAAGGAATCTTTTTATCACTGCAAATGATTAGATCTTTCGATTATTTTCAATATTGCATGCAGTTTGGGGATTTTTGACGAAAGTATTATAAAAGTTCTAGGCCATTGCTTCCGCAAAAATCAGAAGAACTTGTATAATACCCCAGATATCAACTATCTATAAAGACCTCGTATCTCAGAATCAGACAATCTTTCAAACGAAATTTCGGAGTACTAAGTCCATATATCCAAGATATGTTAATCCACAAGTTTAAGCAGTTGTAAAATTTAGTTTATATCTCGAAAACAGTTTACTGAATGTGTTAAGTCTATCGACACATCCACAGTAAGACTCGTTTATCACTTTTTAAACTTTATAATTCTTTAGCATACTGTGATAGTCCACTGATGTACTATCATTTCCTTATATGACACTGAACTCTTTTTGTCTTTTTCTTAATGTTTTTGTACATTTTAAGTTTTTCATATGTTTTGGATTTAAAAGTTTTTCGAATGTTTTTGTATTTTCTCTAACATTTCTCCCCCTAAAATCAAAAACATATTTTTAGATTTTAGTTTTTAACTAAATTCTAAACTAGAAAGACATTTACAAACCAATGTGGATCACCGAACTCGTCGTCCGATCCGTATTCAACCTTAGCGTCCTCACCTGTCAGCAAATTTTTCATACCGTTAATTCTCAGCAAGTATTTAAACCGTGACAAAGAAAATGGTTTGGTATAAAAATCATCCTTTTGTTCGTCGGTGTGGATTTTTTCTATTCACACCAATTTCTTTTCGTAGCAATCACGCATGAAATGATAACGAATTTCAATGTGTTTTGTGCGTGAGTGATGAACCGGATTTTTAGTTATATCTATGGCTGCCTTGTTATCAACATACAGCGGAGTGTCTAGAAATTGTAGACCATAGTCTCTCATCTGCGGTTGAATCCACAGAATCTGTGAACAACAGCTGGAGGCCGAGATATACTCAGTTTCACAGGTAGAGAGAGCGACCGTAGTCTGTTTCTTACACTGCCAGGTTACCATTCTTGTTCCGAAGAACTGACATCCCGCGTTGATTCTGAGTTCAACTTATCTACACCAAAATCAGAATCAGCATAGCCTGTGAGGTCAAAATTGTCATTCTTCGGGTACCACAAGTCGGTGCTTGGGCATCCTTTCAGGTATCTGAAGATTCGCTTCACGATCTGCATGTGTAAGATCCTCGGCTTGAATGATATCTGGCGCATAGGCAGGTTGGATACATAATATCTGGGCGCGATGCCATCAGATACATCAGCGATCCAATCATCGATCTGTATAACGTCTCGTCAATTTTGGCTCCAGTCTCGTCAACGCAAATGCCGTGATTTAGAGCAAGAGGCGTAGATAGAGGCTTCAAGCTTTCCATTCCAAACTTCTTCAAGATGTCGTGAACATACTTAGTCTGATGAATGAAAATACCATCCGGAAGCTGATCTACTTGCAAACCAAGAAAGAACTTCATTTCGCCCATCGAGGACATTTCGAATTTCTTTTTCATGATTCCCTCAAACTCCTTGCAAAGACTATCGTTTGTAGATCCAAAGATGATGTCGTCAACGTAGATTTGAACTATAATCAGATGGCCATCAACTTCTCTGGTGAAGAGAGTACTATCCACAGTTCCTCTGATAAAGCCGTTTCTGACGAGATGTTGCGATAACGTCTCGTACCAAGCTCTCGGGGCTTGGTATAGACCATAAAGAGCTTTATCCAGTAGGTACGCTTTCTTCTTGTTGAGTGGATTGACAAACCCCGGTGGTTGTCCAACGTACACCTTCTCGCGTAATTTTCCATATAGAAAAGCAAATTTGACATCCAATTGATAGACCTTAAATCCTTTCCATGATGCGAAAGCTAGAAAGATTCGAATAGATTCCAAATGAGCTACTGGTGCGTAGACTTCCGTGTAGTCTATCCCTTCTTGCTGGTGAAATCCCTTGACAACAAGCCTTGCTTTGTTACGAACAATAACCCCTCTATCATCACGTTTACACTTAAAGACCCATTTTGTATCAATTGCTTTCTGATTTTCTGGTAGGTCTTCAAGCTATCACACTCCCAACTTCTCAAACTGCAATAGCTCTTCTTGCATTGCTTGTACCCAGTTTTCATCGGCTAAAGCTTCATTAACTGTCTTTGGGCTCAATCTAGAGATGAAACATGAATAGAAGCAATAGTTCCGGGTTGGATCAACGCGAGTGTAAAAACAACTGAGTGCTTTTTAATTTGCCCTCGAGTTCTAACACCAGATTGAAGATCTTCGATTATATTTGTTGATGGATGATAGGAATATGATCCCGACAATTCTTCACTTCGAACATCTACTGAGTTTTGCTGATTCTGATGTTGAGATCAACGACCAATTCAACGTTTGGAGAGCTTGATGAAGCTTCATTTTGTTGTTCGGGACTGCAGATTGATTAAGAAGACTTGTTATCTGCTCTACTTCTTCATCTGAAGAAGATGATTCCCCATCAGCATCAAATGTTGGTGCTTCATCTGAGTCAGAATTTTGATTCTGAGGCATACTGGGCTACGTTGTTGTATTCACTGTTCAGTAGAGGCATTTGTTGGAGGATTAGCAGGTGTTGTTAATGTTTCAGAAACATTTCAGACGGAACACCATTATTGCTTGAACTTGCGCCAGAAGAAAATGGATCCAATGTAGGTTGATTAACCACAATTGGTCGAACAATTTGTTCTTGATTCGCTGACTGGTGAAGGTAGTATAACGCTGCAACTTCTTCGTCAGTCGGTTCTTCGGGCAAGTCAAATGACTTCCAAAGGTCTTGATAGTTAAACAGCCACGCGTCACCTTTCCTTTGAATAGGATCCGTTTAGTTGAAACAATCCACGTGCTGTGCTTTAATAACCTTTCTCAATGAAGGAACATATACTCTTCTCAACGGACTCGCAATCCGACAAAGAAACCCTCAAGAGATTTAGCTCCGAATTTGCCATTTTGGTCTATTACGGTACATGGTGCACCGAATGGCTCTAAGAACTTTAATTTTGGCTTCCGTCGGTTTATCATCTCAAAACATGTTTTCTTTGTTGGTTTGACAGTGAGAACCCTGTTTAGCGTGTAGCAAACCGCACAACTGCTTCACTCCAGAAGCTGATTGGAAGTTTAGAATCTGCAAGCATGGTTCTCGCAGTTTCAATCAAAGTTCTGTTTTTCCGTTCAGCTACTCCGTTTTGTTGTGGAGTATAGGGAGCACTAAACTCGTGCAGAATCCCTTTTCGTTGCAGAATTCCTTCATTTTGTTATTCTTAAACTCTGAGCCGTTGTCACTTCTAATGCGTCTGACCGGCAGATGATAAAGGTTCTCAAGTTTCTTGAATAGAATAACCAAGTTCTCGAACGTTTCGTCTTTTGAAAGAATACCCACGAATATCTCGAATAGTCATCTTTCACGACCAAGCAATATAAGTCTCCTGAGATGCTTCGAACATTTACAGGACCAAATAAGTCCATGTGGAGACGTTCTAATGGCAACTTGATTGAGTTTAGAATTTTCTTCGGATGAGATTTCTTGATCTGCTTTCCCTTTTTGCATTCTAAGCAATGATCAGACATCTGAAAACTCCGAAGATTTACGCCTTCTACAAGATCATTATGAACCAAGAAATTCATTTTTCGCAAATGAATATGCCCCATCTTACGATGCCAAAGAATAGAATCCTTTTCAGTAGCCTTTGACACAAAACATTGTGCTGATTTTGATGAAGTGGTAGCGACACCCATATCAAGAACATATAGATCATTCTCCCGAGGTGCTCGCATCAGAATCCACTCATCTGGTATTTTGAATACCAGCTTCAAGATAATACACTCTTTGTCGTTGAAATGGACCGTGAATTTCTTGTCACAAATATGCGATATACTCAGAAGATTGTTCTCAAGTTCTGCAATATAATTCACGCGATCAAATGAAACAACATGCCATTGGAGGTTTTCCTTCGGCGACTATCCTCCCACCCTGGTTACCCCAAATCCAACATATCCACCATTGATAACTTTAATGTCTAATAGCAACGCCTTCATTCTCGTCATATGCCTGGATGCTCCACTATCCAAAATCCACTTAGAAAGTACGGATCTCTAGAGCCCCTGCACATTTTAACAATCTATTTAAAAAGCGAGACCCAATCCTTTTTGGTCTTGGGTTGAATTGGATAACCATCATCAAAATCAAATTCACATTCATCAGCATAATCGAATCCACACTTATCTACAGAATAAACTTCCCATTCTTCATCTGAATTTTCTATGATGTTTATGTTTGAAAACTTTACCGTCTTTTTATCTCTTGAAATGTTACCACTTATATTTTTGACAGTTTCAGATGTGGTTTCAATTATGATTTCAGATTTTGATTCTTTCTTGCTATCACTAGTCTTAACAAGCTCAGACTTAGTGTTCTCAGATGTTGCTGACCGTTTCTTTGCAATCCAGGCTTGAGATTTTATTTAGCTTCTTGATGTAAAAATTGTTTTCATTACCCTTTGAAGTTTCACCTTTTTTGAAAATTGAATTTTCAAACTTAGGTTTGACTTCAGCTTTTGATTCATTTCTTTTCAAAATCTTTACAGGTTTTACAAACACTGGTTGCTTTGGTTTCACAACATTTGAACTTTCTTTCCTTTGAAGATAAGCCTGCTTTGATTTCGGACAGTAACGTGCAATATGACCAATTTCGTTGCACTTGAAAAAAGTCCGAGAATCATGTGGATGTCCTTTAGTGGGTTTTACACCACTTGTTTTGGCACCACTTGCAATTTTGGCTTTATCTCGAAGTTCTTTTTGTTTCTTGAACTCATCGTTTGATTGTTCCCGATCAAACTTTCCTCATGAACCGTGTTCGTCCCATATACAAAATTCATGTTTTTATTCTTGTATTCATGAAATGGTGACGGTTTCCTTTTAGGTTCATTTGATTCCTCTAATCCCAACCCAGCTCTCCGGTTTTCCGAATGATCACCACCATTCTTTCGATAGTTGTTTCTTTTAGGTTTGGAAAAGAATTTCTTGTCATTGATCTCTAGATCATCTGATGTGACTTCCACCAGTTTAAAGAATTTGTCTAATAATTCTTCCTTCACATTCTGAATCGGAAAACTGTCATCAAAGTATAATCTATCAGACTCCTTAATCTTGTACATGACAATATTAGGATCATCACTTAGATCAATCTCCGATGATGTATCGTCATCTTTAGACTGTGAATCTGAATTCTTTGAGCTCGAGTCGGCGCTTTTAAAGCTGCCTTCATCAGAATCGTTCAAAACATTTTCAACAACCTTTTTAACCATAACATTGTCATTATCTGTTTTAGTATAGATTACATCAATGTTCTCTGGCAACTCATTTTTTTCAGATAACAACTCAATGTTGAGTGCCTTATCCATCCCATCAGCGGATTTACGACAATACTTCTCGCAACGGGGTGGAGGAACATTACTGTATTCTTTAACAATTTTCTTTTTAGGTTTATCTTCCGATGGAATTGTTGGAAGAATGTGATCAATGACATATGCATTACATGTGTAACTTCTCAAAAGTTGTTGAACACGTTCTGTTTCAATTGTCATGTCCTGGAGTTGTTGCTTAATTTCAGCAATAATGTTAATATAAATATTAATCGTTTTTTGCTTATCCATTACTGTTCCTTTTAACATTCTTATGGTATCATGTTGTTCAATGTTATTCCTATCAAGCCTACCATAATCATTTTTCATTTTATCATACGTTTCCTTCATTGTGCGATAATCGTATTTCAAAAGTTCATTATGCACATTGTTTTCATCGATGATTTTAGATTTTTCAGCACACTCAGAACATGATTCGGTACATTTCGTACAAGGTTTTTCAACTTCTACAATTTGTATTTTGACAACTTCTTTTACCTCTGGACCTACCTTGGTTAGATTTGCCAATAAAGCGTTATCTGCCATGTCTTTGAGGTTTTCGGCATTCACTTCTTGTGTAACATTGATGATCTCTTCATCAATTGTTTTCTCCTCAACCACTTGTTCTTTAGAGCTTCCATCAAAATGACCTGCAAAACTATCACACGAGTTAGGAGATAAAATTCCTTGTTTCTGCATGTGGATATACTCATCTTCTTCTCGTTGTTGATGCAAGTATTGCTCCAGCAGAATCTGTTCTACAGCCGCTACTTTCTGCCGCTGCTTCCTCTGCAGAAGTATCTTCAACTATCTCAGCCATCAACGCAACTCCATCTTCTTACGAATGTAAGAATTCCAGTCGAAACCATCATCTTCATTTGATGCTACCATAGCTTTCTCATTGCTGCTGCTATTTGGTTTCTCTTGGATTTCAACCTGAGTCTTCTTTGGAAATGGCTTGTATTGAAGCGACTTCTTATAATACTCGTTGTTTCCTCCGAACGGACTCTGATTTCCCGTTGCTTCAGGATTCTTGCATTCTCTCTTGAAATGTCCCTTTTGGCAACATCTGAAGCAAGTCACTTTTGATTTGTTGAAGCCCAACTTGTTGCTTGAATTTCCGATATCTCGGCCAGTAAGAGCAACAAACTTTGTGACTCTTCGGATAATAGATGCTAAACACCACTTGATATCCATCAACTCGAGTTCTTCTTAATCCACTTGGTATAATCTTCTGCCGTCATTTCGGGATTTCCAATTTTACCGGCTATAAGACTCTCGTATGACTCCAGAACAGTAGTGAGAAGAGACATATGTTGTTTAGCAACTTGTTCCGAAACAACATTGTTCAAATTCATTGCGATGTTGCACATGTATACATTCGAATCAGAATTTGTTTGTTGATTCTGATTTGCTTGACTTTGATAAGATGAATTTGAACCAGTGCTTGAATACGAACTCTGTGGACTCTGATCATAATGCGGTTGTGATTGACTCTGGTTCTGTGAAGAAGCATGTTGCACTAAACGTTGTCCCAATTTTCGACTTGAAATGTTGTCTTGCATTCCACTTTTGTAGTACAACCCAACGTCTTGAACAACATTAGCGTTCTTTGACTTTGCAATCTTCAGAAGCTCCATTTCGTGGCCTTCGAGTTTGTCGATAAACGTTGACAACTTGAAGAATTCCCACTTATCACTATTCTTCAGAACCATCAAATAAGTAGCCCATTCACTATCTGGTAATGCGTCAGCAAGCTTGTTGATGTATTCTTGTTCAGTCTTCTCGAGACCGTTCTTCGCATTTGAACTTTAAGATGACAAAAGCGCTCGTCATTTGCTTCATGGTCTCATTTTTTAGCATAGTGAAGATATCGAACTCTTTCAGAATAAGCGCCATTTTACTTTTGATCATCTCGGCACTACCTTGATACTTCTTCTGTAATGACAACCAAAGATCTCTTGCAGTAGTATACTCTAGTAGCAAAATCAGGATATCTTCTTTGACAGACTGTTGGATGAGACTGATCATCTCTTTCTTAGCAATGTATTCGTCTCTTTGTATTGTCGAATAGTTGTACTTTTCAAGGACTTGCTGATGTTCATCTACCGGAACAGTGTAGCCTCTTTCAATCGACACCCAGCCAGCGAAGTGCATGGCTTGAACCCAGTACGTAAATTTCTCCTTCCATGCTTCATATTCGTCCATGCTCATTAGCTTGGGTGGTTTAACAGTCGTTCCCATCTCGTTATCAAGATTGACTTGATGAATCACGTTGGCATTCGACGAACTAGCTCCGACATAAAAGCTCTTTGCTTATCATCCATTGTGAATAACGAGACGTGTATACTGAAAATATTCAAAAACTTTGAAAACAATTAGCACTACTACAAGGTCGGTCGAACTTGTAGTAACAATGAAGAATTCTTGAGTTTATCACAAGTTGGTCGAACTTGTGATATTGTTTTTGAAAAAAAATTGTTATCTTCGGTCGAACTTATAACAAATCCAGTCAGATCTTCGAGCGAACTTGCTATCAGAATTCGATGAAACACAAGCAAGTTCGGGCGAACTTACTTAAAAATTCCTTGATATTACACAAGTTCGGTCGAACTTGCTATAAAATCAGTGAAAAGTTAGTAACTTCGAGCGAACTTGGCAAGAATTTCCTCAAAAATACCTCAAGTTCGAGCGAACTTGCTAAAAAATCACTTGAAAAGTGATGTTTTAGACCAAGTTCGGTTGAACATGCTTAATAAGTTCGATCTGATGGTTTTCCAAAACATGGTTTTTTCAAAATTTGACATGAATTCGGTTGAATTTGGTCTCCAATCTTTCAAGGGTTTATCTTTGTTGTATTTTACATGATATACTCAAATTTGAAAAGATTTTGACCGTGAATTCTTCATTTTATGTTCAAAAGTTAAGAAAAATAGAAGAATGGAGATGAAATAGAAGTGATCTTGTCTTGATACTATCAAATCAGGCTGTTCTAGCTCTGATACCACTTGTAGGACCGATCCTTGATGCTTAGAACCTAAATTTGATATCTAACTCCAGAATAGCGGAAATATTACGTCGTGTTTACCGACAGACAAGATTTAATCAGTTAATCGTCAGTTTTATTGATCAAACGTTCTGGTTACAAACTGACAGAGCTTCGCCTCTGAAATGCCAAAGTTACAAATGAGGATCATAAGCTAGGTATTTACAGACTTGCAAGTTCGCCCCTGGAAGACATAAGTTCACCCGAACTTGCAACTGCAAGTTCGGCCGAACATGCATACATGAGACACTCATGGGCGAACTTCGCTAAGCTAACCATAAATACTTACTATACCTAGCCTATTCAGCTCTATACTATACAGACTCGATATAAGACTAAGACATAGCCATTATGCACCAACAACATTTGAAATGAGCTTGTCTAGAAAAAGAAGCTCCAGGAAGCCGGAATAGTGTCTGCAGTTATGTTTTCAGAAACACGACACTTCTGAGTCAGGATGGATCATCCTCTAGAATGGGAAATGATCAGAGTTTTGATCATTTTAGGGTTATATCATTTATTGATATAACAACTGGAATCAACTACGGGGCCGTGTGAGCAACTGGTATCACAAACTCATTATATGAAGACAGAGAAGAAGGAATGCATAAGGTCATGCCCACCGGGAATGAGGCCATGTGAATAGTATGTTTCCAGCTACAAAAGGGGTGTTTGGTTCCATTTCAACTCATCCCTTGGCAAACCATTTCTCTCACATCTTCCACCACACCACTACCATCATCCACTACAATCATTAGAGTTTAGAGTATGTTGTAGTCTAGGGATGCAAGATTGATCGTAAGATCCTTTGTTAAACTATGGCCATGGTTGGCTAATCTCTTACATCAATTGGTGAAGACAAAATCTTTTATGTATTACTTTTTCCAGTCTTTGGTTAACTTTTTAATTGGGTTTGTATTAATGATTTTAATAACCATTTTTTTACATTGAAAGTGAATTTTATCCTATCATTCCTTCATGTTTTGTTGATTCACTCATTCGTGTCTTTACGATCTATATAAAGTGCGTTAACTGCCTGGAAGGGGGTTAGAAGGGTGGTTTGGGTAGTGTTATTGCCATGTTTAGTGTAAAGATCCTGCGAGGACTTGATTCAAGCTTATTAGGACTTCCTTTGAGGCATAGAATCAAATCGAGGGAAGTAAGAACGGCTTGAATCCCTTTTAAATAAACTACTATGAAAACTTTAAACCGGCCTTGCGGGACTGTATCCTTGCTGACTCAGACCAATATGACCGAGGGTAGCGTTGCCTCCAAAAGAGGAACATGCTACTATAACCAAGATAATCTCTTAAAAAACCCAAAGTGCGGCAATCATCAAAGGATACATGAAAGTTGAGTCGGAACCAAGTGATTCTATCTTGTTTATTTGTTTCCTTTTAGTTACTTTAATTTCTTTATTTTACTTATTAAAAACCTCTTTTTCAAAGTTTGTGTCGATTAGACGTTGAAAATAATCCGGTATTAAAAGCTCTTGTATCCTTGGACGACCTCGGTATCTTACCATCACTATACTACGCCAACGATGGGTGCACTTTCTCTAACGTGTTGTAGTGAGTGATAGTGTTATATCGCGTTTTTATAAATTTAAAGTTTGAATACCGAGTATAAAAAGTACCTAAAATATATCTAAAAATTTATACTCAGACTCCATCACGTCACCAGGTCAAACATCTGTTTGTGACTAGGAGAATACAGAAAGGATTGAAGAATTACTAGCCCAAAAGTTCCAGTGAATGCATTTGTGTAGAATAACTTCAAATGGTTGCCTCTAAGGTATCACCTCACACTCTCAAAAAGTTATGTTCTAACAAATGTATCATAGCATTTGCAAATATTAAAGAGGTACATGAAAACATAATAGAAAAGGTTCAGATTAGTGAAATAATTTTTGAAAAATAAAAAAGACATTTCAAAACAAGAATTGCTTAAAAGGACCTTGAAATAAGCACTCTTAGCATGAAGCAACTATAACTAATAACCAACTCCAAACAATGATTACCTGTGAAAGATCAAAGTTGCAAAATGGAGTCGAAATCCACACAGATAACTTGTGAAAGATGGGTTGAATCATGTGATGGTTATGAGATACTTTTGGAAAAACAAAGAAAAAGCAATGTGAAGTTTGGTGTTGGGTTCGGAAAATATGATCAAGAACAACTTACCAACACTTCCATTGACTCAGAAATGGTTGAAATCATACCAACCACCTCAATTGGTGATGAAATCGAGACCACTGAACCTAGTGGCAAAATGATTATTCTTGAAAAGCCATAAGGTTCCATTCAATCGAAAAACAAAAAAATATGAATTTGGACCAACTTGGTCAGATGAATGTGATGTTCTTAAAAACTTCAAACCAACTGATTTCACCAATCCAGATGGTCTTAAGCCACCCAAGATAAAAATAGTTCCTATTACCAACTCTCAAACATATTTTAAAACATCAGACGCTGGATATAGATATAAGGGTAACAAGAAAGATAAGACCTCAAATCGGCTGTGTGAATTTTGTGGAAAGAAAAATTATTTGACAAAAGATTATTTCAAGCTAAAAGCTTATGATATTAACTGAGGAAACAAAATATGTGAGTCCACATCTGGGTGCACCATCTGTGGAAATTAATCATGTGATCCAATAGCGCTCATTTCTTAAACCTTATGATATCAAAAAAATATGTCAAGAGGAAAAATGAGTTTCAAAAGGGATGATAACCCTACCAACAGGAATTTACAGTTATTTCCCAAAAGAGTTGAGTCAAGTCACACACTTGTCACACAAAGCTTGAACCAATACCTTAGAGCTTGCCTTTATGTCATGTATTGCTCCTTGCTTTATCACCCAAGTTATCACTCGAGTCTCCTATAAAGAACAACCCGACAAGTTGTTAACTCATCATCATCATGACCATTTTGCCATATTTGCTAACAATTAATTTGTATGGCTCACTTCACGGTTTTTTCATACATTATTATCGACCAAGTTTAACTTAGGCATTTTATCATACACCTAAAAGGCATACATTTCTTAGCTTTTCATTTTGTTAGGTTATTATTTTTCTACACCCAAATTTCATGGCATAAAGAATATGTTCACAAGAGTAAATCCAATCATGAATGTATTTCAATCAAGAGGTGCGACACATGAAATATGTTGTGAATCCCACTTAATTCCTCAGTAGTTCAAAGCGGTAAGTAACTTTTCCCACCCGGTCGATAATCTTGAATGGCACGATAAACCGCGGGCTCAATTTCCCCATTTTCCTAAAACAGATGATCATTTTCCATGGAGATACCTTTAACAATACTTTATCACCTATTTGAAATTCAATAGGTCTTCGTCTTTTATCCACATAGGATTTTCTCGATCTTGAGCCACTTTTAAGTGGGCTCGCACCAAGTCAATCTTTTCATTTGTGGCTTTAACCACATCTTTGTGGGCGAGTTCTCGAGAACCCACCTCACCCCAACATACCGATGTTTGACATTTTCGACCGTATAGCATCTCGTACGGGGCCATGTCAATGCTTGAATGGTAACTGTTGTATGAACATTCGACTAATGGTAAGTAAGCATCCCAACTACCTCTGAAGTCTATGATGCATGCTCGAAGCATGTCTCCCAACATTTGAATCGTCAGTTCACTTTGCTGTCTGTTTGTGGGTGATATGTCGTATTGTTCAATAGTTTTGTCCCATCTGTTCTTGAAAATCACGCCAAAAGTTCAAAGTAAACCGAGTATCCTTTTCGAACACTATTGATACCGATACTCCGTGGCGTGCCATAATCTCGTTTATATACATCTCTGACATTTTTTCAAATGTATAAGTTTTGCGGATAGGAATAAAGTGAGCGTTTTTAGTCAATCTATCCACGACCACTCAAATGGCGTCAAAACCTGAACCCTTCTCGGCAATTTGGTTAATAGGTCCACAGTAATTATGTTCCCATTTCCATATGAGTATATCTAACGGTTGGAGCTTGCCATAAGGCTTTTGATGCTTCGCTTTACTTGTAAAGAAGTTGAACATTTTTCAACATACTTCGCCACATCTCTTTTCATTCCGAGCCCCAATAATTTTGTTTTAAGTCATTGTACATCTTGGTCGCCCCTGGGTGAATCGAATAACATGATTTATGAGCCTCGTTAAGTAGGAGATCCTTAACACCGCACGTGTTTGGAACCCAAATCCTACCAAACCGGGATTTTAACCCGTTATCACCATCTACAGTATCTTTCACTAAGCTCTTCACACATTCCTTTATCAAATTCTTTTCTTTTATTGCTTCGATGTGTTCCACATATATTCGTTTAAGTAAGCCCGGTGTGACCACAAGTTGCATTGATTGTACCCGGATCCTTCCCTTCTTCAAAGGAATTCCCACCACCTTGGCCTTTCCCGGGTGATAATGGATCTCGCAATCACAGAATTTCAGCGTTTCTAGCCAACGTCTTTTTCTCATGTTCAAGTCCTTTTAATCAAAGAAGTACTTTAGGCTCTTGTGGTCGGTGAAAATAGTGCACTTCACCCCATACAAATAATGCCTCCAAATATTTAATGAAAAACTACCGCCGCCAACTCAAGATCATGAGTCGGGTACTTTGTTTTGTGTAGTTTCAACTGTCTTAAGGCGTAAGCAATTATGATACGTACCTATCTGGACCCATTACCCAATTGCAGTCCAGGCTTAGTTAAAGATAGAGGAAAGTTAAGAAACGGTTAAGTCTAATAACTGTTCTTAGTCATAATAAATTAGGGTTTTCTTCGTTTGGTCAGTCCCTGATGTTTATTTCTAATCGGAATTAGGGTTTTATCCCTTGTATTTGGAGAATCGCCCATCTCGAATCGGGCTGCGTATCTTGTAATTCCAGTTTTATCTAATCATATTTTCCAGTTCGTAACATTAGTTCCATTGACGGCAACTTATCAATAGATCGGAAGTTCCAAATTTTCAAACCATTAGGAAATTCCAGTTTAATTGCAAATTCCAGTTCTTCTAGCAATTCCAATTCTTCTATGATTGTTAATTGCAAATCCCAAATCCGAAATTCGCAAAATCCTCACACCCATTAAAATCTGGGACGTTAAATTTCTGGGACAAAAAAATGAAACATTCAATTTCCGATTTTACTCCTGTAACTGCAATCTTGACAAATCCGATCAATTTTTACAAATTCAAAATCGGGATTGATGGCATCCCAAACTCGAAGCCAACCTAAAGTAACACTGAATCCAGATCTTGCTACTTAGTTAACTGAAATTGCATCCCGAATTGGCGCCATAGTGTATCACATGAAGAAGGATATTGCAGAGATCAGGATGGCTTGGATGGATATCAAGAACACCGAGGATGAATCTCAAGGTCCATTGGCAGATCTGGTCAGGATGAGGAAACTGAGGATGTACCCGCAGAATCGGAACACTGGAATTTATCATTTGTTGTAGGTGATGTTGTCATCGTACCAAGTTCTCCCTTCGCTTGAAATTGATCCTAGGATGAAGGAAGGGCAACCGGATGTCACAGGTGACAAAAAAGTTTGAAAAAAGTCCTACAGAAGAATAGCAACCACCGTACCAAGGCAAGTAAAGCCACCAGCTATATTATAGATTCACCTCGTCTAAACAGGTGGCACATTGCCGATAACCCCAATTACAATTTTGAGACCAGCCGTGCTAACAAATGGTCATCTATGTGGGATCCATTTGCAAAAGACAAGGAAATTGCAAGGCCTTCACAATCCGGTCTAACTAATGGATAGGTTTGTGAAGCGGGCCAGCCTCTAATTAAATGGCTAATCGTGTGGCACAACTATCAGATTTTCGACTTGAGGACAAGTCGTTTTCCGGGTAGGATGTATTGATACGAACCCGGCTGGACCCGTTACCCAAGTGCAGTCCAGGCCTAGTTAGAGATAGAGGAAAGTTAAGAAGTGGGCTGAATTCGCAGGAACAGTTAAGTCTAATAACCTTCTTATTTGTATTAAATTAGGGTTTTCTTCATTTGGTCAGTGTCGATAATTCTCATCAGAATTAGGGGTTTATCCCTTGTATTTGGAGAATCGTCCATCTCGAATCGGGCCGCTTATCTTGTAATTCCAGTTTTTCTAATCATATTTTTCAGTTTGTAACAAATTACCTTGTCTCTTTGCATAAGTACACATCCGAGTCCATGTTGAGACGCTTCAAAATATACTACCATGTCATCGGTGCCATCCGGCAAAGTCAACACCGGTGCACTAGTTAACTTTTCCTTTAGCATTTGGAATGCCTTTTCTTATCTGTCCTTCCAAACGAACTTTTCATCCATGCGAGTTAATTTAGTCAATGATGACGCAATTTTGGAGCAATCTTGGATGAATCTCCTATAATAACCCGCAAACCCAAGAAGCTTCGAATCTCCGATGGATTTTCGAAGGTTTCCACTATGATACAGCTTAATTTTATACAAATCTATCAAACTTCCCTTGGCACTTATGATGTGCCCAAGGAATTGTAATTCTCGAAGCCAAAAGGCGCACTTCAAGAATTTAACGTAAAGTTTTTTCCGCCTAAGCGTTTCCAATACTTCTCGTAAATGACGTGCATGATTCGCTTCGTTTTTGAGTAGATAAGTATATTGTCGATGAAAACTATCACCGACTTATCTAGCATTGGTTTGCAAATGCCGACTCATGAGATCCATGAAAGCCGCAGGTGTATTCATTATACTGCGTACGAAAGATGTTTTTGGCACGTCTTCCTCTTTCACCCTCAACTAGTAATAGCCCGACCTTAAGTCAATTTCGAAAACCAACTCGCGCCCTACAGTTAATCAAATAAATCATCGATCCTTGGAAGTGGGTATCTTTTTTTCCGTGAGCTTGTTTAGCTCGCGGTAAACTATGCACATGCGTTACTTTCGTCTTTCTTCTTCATGAACATTACCAGCGCTCCCGATGGGAGGCACTTGTTCGGATAAACCCCTTGTCAAGCAAGTCTTGCAATTGGGACAACAATTCTTGAAGTTCCGATGGTGCTTACCTATATGGTGCCTTGGCCACGGTTTCGCATCTAGGACTAGTTCAATCCCAAACTCCACCTCGCACTCGAGTGGTATCCCCGATAAGTCTTCTGGAAACACGTCTTCAAATTCTTGTACGATGGAACGTCTGTAATCGTTGGCGACTCTTTTTCCGAATCTCGTACATAAGTTAAGTAAGCCTTGCACCCATGTTGAATGAGCCTACGAGCTACATAATTGAGCATACTATGAGGTGGCAACTCTTTTCCCCATAAATGATGACATGCCTTCCGCTTGGATATGTTAGTTGTATCTCCTCACGGAAGCATATCACGTTGGCGTGGTAGCGGGACAACCAATCCATCCCAACTACCACTTGAAGTTCCCCCATTGACATGGTATTAAATAAATCGAGTAATCTAGACCCTCGATATTAATTTTGCAACCTCGATATACATCTTAAACAGTGAAAGTTTTGTTATTACCTACCTCTACTTCAAAAGACGTGGGTAGCTTTGTTAATATAAATGATGGGTGTTGAATAAATTCATGTGAAACAAAGGATTTATTCGCAACATTATCAAATAGAACATGAGTGGGAATTAAATTTATGGTAAAAGTACTTGTGACCATATCAGGTTCAATCTTTGCCTCGGCCGTGGTTATTTGGAAAGATCTTGCCCGCGACTTTGGTACTTTTATCTTCGTGTCAGCTACATCCTTCTTTCCAACATATTCCGGGCACTCGGATTTCTTGTGACCCGGTTGGTAGCATTTGTAACACACCAACACTTTACCGGGTCAATTTGAAACCCCATGTTGTCCTGTCTTCTCGCATATAACACATGGCTTGTTTTTGTAGTAGCACTTACCTCGACGGGCATGGCTGTATATTTTGCAACTCGGTAAACTCCCTTTCATATTTGTTTTCTTTAGGGACTCGGTCATCTTTGGCTTCTTTGTGCGGCTTGGATTTGCATCTAACCCGCTTCTCTCACCCTTTCAACTTGTTTCTTCAACTCAATTTAACCTTCTCGCACGACTTGATAATCTCCGTGAGATTCTTGTAATTTGAGGGAGTCATAATTTCCCTATATTCCGCACTCAACATATTTTGGTAGTAATATATCTTTACTTCTTCGGTTTGCACCAACTCGCCACTAGATTTCAACTTGTCGAGGAACGTCCCCGTGATCTTGTCGATTGTTTCACCTTTATGCCTTAGTTTCATAAACTCTTCCTTGATCTTGTTGATCGCGGATTTAGAGCTATGATGCTTGAGGAAAGGTACTTTGAACTCTTCCCATGTCATGGCTCGCGTAGCCTCAACCCCTTGTTCATCTTGAGGTTATCCCACCAATCTTTAGTTTTGCCTCTTAGTTGGCCGGTTCCATAAGCTACAAAATCATTTGTGTCACAAGGAGTTCGTTCAAAGATACCCTCCATGTCACTTATCCATATTTAACAAATGATTGGATCTACCTCCCCATTATAGATTGGAGGTCTACATGGCATGAACTTGTCATATGGACAAGCTTTCCTTTCTTTACTTTTATCCTTCTCTTGGATAAGACTCTAACTCAGTTCGTACATTCTATCTTCTATCGCTGTTAAGATTGGGGTTTGTACTCTCCATAAACTGGGGTAGACTAGCCTCTAAGGCTTTTCCGACTTCCTTGAAAATCTTTTTCTCATATCTCTTCTATAATTAGAGGTACCGTGTCATCGCCGTTTCCACCTGACATTTTTATATTTGAAAAGTTTACGATAAATTGATAAACATTTCATTTTATTATTCCTCTCACATTACTATATGAGAATTTATCATATCCTCATCGTTTGTTTCTACACACGATGTTACTTTCTTTTTCGGTTTGGCCAAGTATATAACTTGCATTAACCGTTTATGTTTGTGCAAATCACGGGTTCGAGTGTACAAATACACTCTTCCATGCACTTATAATTCTTTCCTTCACTAATATATTTTTTTGAAATTTGTTTTATAACTCTTTCTTAGCGGGTGTCTTGATCAGCCTCGAACAGAACACATTCAATCTTTAACCTTAAGCTTTGAGTACCACTTGGAAGATCCATTCTTAATAAACGATTTCTTTTATAGAAAATTTCATATATATATATATATATATATATATATATATATATATATATATATATATATATATATATGTCTGTGTGTGTGTATAAGAAAATACATAAATATAACCTTACATCATCCAAACCAATTAAATACGTTGTTTGTACAAAAGAGATTTTACAACTATTCAGTTTTGTTTGTTCACATATTAAGATAAACAAAATGGAGAAAACATTGATCTTGGAACTGTGTTCGGTTCGTTATATGTCTTGATCATTGTCCGGGTGTTAGCTAGAAATACCTAAACACGTAAATCACACATTATGTCAGTATATACGAGATATAACTACGTTAAATGAATCCAGAAACTCAAAACAATAAAAAATAAACTTTTGCCAGCTTTAACCCACGTCGCGTCACACGACAAGTGAAAGCAACATGGTCGCGTGACGCGACCCTTGCGTCAAGGGGGGTAACACTTTGGTTGTCGCGCGACGCAAGGCCCTAAATTTCACAGAAAGTTTCCAGGTCTGGGCTGTATTTTCACAACTCAACCATGTTTCACTTTTTTTTTGGCATAACTCGGCCAAAACTCCTCTGATTGACCCCAAACTTCTTTCTAAACATTTGTAATTCAGTTACCTACATGTTTAACTCATAATCCATAACTCAGATTTATAATTTTTATGTTTTACGCCACCGATACACAGTTTGTGCGTTCAATTATTCAACCCGTTTCTGTGTTTAAGCATTTAAACTCATGTTAGTCACATCTTTTCGCAAGAAATAACTTCTTATGGCTTTACCCCATTACCCGGGTTATTAACCTTGTGTCTCACGCTCCCGTTACCCGGTTTGCATTTACACTTATTCGACATGTTCAGCCTTCTATTGATCAAACTCAATTAGTTCGAATTCATTTCAAGAATTCACATTCTTCCGATTACAACTCATTACCTGGGTTCATTGATTCATAATTCGCGTTCTCGTTACCCGATTTACGCTCGCCTTTGCAAGTTAACCCATTATCTGAGTTTGTGCCAAAGTCATTATTCATGCTTCCGTTACCCGAATTCATTTTACTTTATTTTGACCTGTTTGGTTTGTTCGTGTGAATACCATCACTTATGAACATCCAAACTTAAATATATAACATTCCAAACCAACACATAACATTTTCGCGATAACTTAATAAAGAAAATAACGGGCATGCAGCCACGTACCTTAGAGCTTTCCTTTAAGTCATCGCTTCCGCTTTATCACCCAACTTATAACTCGAGTCGCCTATAAAGAACAACCCAACAAAATGTTAACTCGTCATCATGACCATTTTGCCTTATTTGCTAACAATTAATTTGAATGGCTCACATCATCGTTTTTCTCATACATTACTAGTGACCAAGTTTCACTTAGGCATTTTATCATACGCCTTAAGGGCATACATTTCTTAGCTTTTCATTTGGTTAGGTTATTATTTTCCTACAACTAAATTTCAAGGTGTAAAGAACATGTTCACTAGAGTAAATTCAATCATGAACATATGTCAATCAAGATCACCACCCTTGACTAATTTACATAACAAAATTTGAGGTTTTTCATTCTATGATCAAACACCCATTTCATAATACACTTGAATGATCATATAAACAAGCTTTGGAGCAAAGATTCATACAATTTTCAAATAAGACTATCATAGTTGCTTCTACATACATTTATTCACATCTTTAAGATGATTGGCCCTTTAAGACCTTCAAATTTCATGAAGTCCTCCAACTAGCGAATTCCATAAATCATGAAATTGAAACATACCTTGTGTTAGGATCAAGTAGTACTTATCAAAACTTCAAAAATGCACTATAATCACTTCGATTTGAGTTTGAATTGAATGATTTGAAAAGATTATCAAAGACAAGGGTTCATCCCTTCTATCTCTCTCACTCTCTATGTGCACACGTACACACCTACATGTTGTGTGTGTGTTTTATGTGTTATTTTTCTTTTAATAAAACTAGTTTTCCAATTTTTCACTTTGATCCCTAATCTTTTGGTTTTTATTTTTAGAAGGCCATAGCCCATTCTTATCATAATTTCACATGTATTTTAACTAGTTTTATTTATCTTAGTTACCACACTTATAACATTGACCAATTATTTTTATGTGTGTATATATATATATAGTTCGATATTTCTGATGTGTTACACTATACTTAACTAAAATATAAATCGATCAAAACTCTGTAGTGTAGTGTGGATAATCTTACTAGTATACTTACTATTATCAACTTTGATGAACAGTGTAATATAAGCCTCCGACTTTTCCCTCTTTTTTTTATAATATGAATTTGTGAATGGCTATTGACTCGTTTTTTTTTTACATTTTCCAATCAAATTTCATTAGTCTTGTTTTTCCAAATCACAACTTTTAAATGATCAATAAATTATGTAATTTTAAATGATTCAATCAAATTTTATTAATTTTTTTCTCCGAACACTAATAAATATTTTTAAATAACTTTTAAATACGATATTACATAGAATTTCAAAGATGTCGTTACGACGTATATATATTTTTATCTACGCATCGATATATTTCTTTTTCGTCTTATATTGTTTAAGATACAATGCTATATAAAATATTGAGATGGGATGCTATACAAAAAATGTGTATTTCGCAACATCTCTGGCTTGATATAACTTTTTTTAATCAATATCCTTTTAACATATAATGATTTTATTTTTTGATTATTATCTTTTAATATTTATTACGTGTATTGATACTTTACCAATACCAGAATAATTCAAATTGCTAATGATCGTATTCCATCGCAACACACGAGGATTCCATTTATTATATACATATTATATAACTAGGATTTTCCTACCGCGCGTTGCGGCGGGAAATTCGTATTCGATTCATTATTTACCTATTAGCATACTCGCAATCGCTATAGCTTATATACCGCCACGGTGAGACAATCATAAAAATGAATACATTATTCGAATCATAACGGTATATTTGAAATTATAAAACGTTATATTATATTACTTAAATATGTCATGTCTATAAAACTTTAAAATTGTTGTATCAGATGCTAATGTTCTTCGGATGATATCAGTGCCTTTCTCAAGGAAAAATACAAAAGATCAACTATATCTAATCGTTATCATAGATTAAAATAAGCATATCAAAACATTATATTTGAAATGTATAAGACACTATTTTTTACTAAAAGAACGAAAATGGTAAAAACGCCATTTAAAAAAACTAAATTTTGACGTAGCTTTGGTGACATATACAATTGTGTTTTGATCACTTGTACATTACTAGTCATAGCTTTGTGTTGAGTAAAATTTATATTTAAATGTAGAAAATTAAACACGTCACAATGGTATACTCGGGATTATATAAAATATATTATCTTATAAACCATAAGAAAAGGTTAAAATGTGTCAAAGTAATTATAATAATAAAATATTATAATTAAGAACAAAAACTACTAACATTTTTATGGATTTTTGAATAACATATTCTTTGCATATCTATGAGTAATTTAACATAACGTAGCTAACAAAAATTATATGCTAGAAATATTATCTAGGTTAATAAACGACATTTACACACAAATCCTTTGGATCTTATCATCAACATATAATGGCATTTGTGTAAATAAACTTAAAGTGAATGGTATTATTTATCCTTAAAGTTTTCTATAACATTTCTACCCTTTACTACATAAAAATCACTTAAATATCTTCATTAATACATGATGGCATTAATGTAAATAAATTGAAAGTGAAAGATTATGTTTCTACCGTAGTTTGTGATGTTATTTAATATAAATTATAAGTATAATATAATTTAATATATCCAATATTTTCATTGAATAATCAACTATTCCTACTCTCCTTTTTATGCGTCACCATGTGGTTGCCAGTGTACAGAAAAGAAAATTTATTGTGGCCAACAACCGAAAAAATTATTGTTCCATTAAAAGAAGAAAAACGGAGACTTAAAATAATGTAACGTCTCAATGACAATGCTATATCATCCTTAAACTTATTTTAACAAAAAAATTGAATCACATACGAACTAGTGGATTATCATCATGTCACTAGTGAAACCATCTGATATATTCATCTCTATTAGACAATAATATCTATACACAAGTTCAGGAGAAACCCAATATATATATATAGGAAAAACTCTTATGAGAATCGAACCCAGTATCTAATGATCCCTAAGCCTTATCCTTGAATAAACTGATTTTATTCGAAATTATTCTTTTTGTTACTTTTTAAACTAGGTTTATTATCAAATGGAAAATATCTTTACCTTAATATTTTTCTTTACTTTAAATATATTTTTATGTTAATTAATATTTTTTTAAATTAGATTTTCTAAACGTTCTCACAAAATCAGATCTTACTTCCAATGTATCTTTAGTTTTTAATTTATTTGGATATTGATATTTTTATATTCACCTTACCAAAAAAAATATTAGATTTATATAGATGGGTGGTGTTTGGCCACAAAGTCCATTTTTCATACAAAGTGTACAAATTCATAAAACACCATAATTCAGCCATAAAACATACTCAAAACCCACAAATAACAAAGTTAAGATCCCTAATGACCCCAACCGATGGCAGAAACATCGGGGTAGTGGCACTAGCCGAACCAGATTGTCTCATGAGAAATTCCATAACACTATTTAAGCGACAATATTTAAACGTCAAAATCCCATATTTTCAACATATAATCCTTAACCAAGTTACAAAATACAAGCAATCTCATAAAACAAATCAAGCTCGGTATCCCCTAGATTTCTATTACAATGCGTTTCTAGAATACCAAATCCTAATCCAATTGCAAGTAGTCAAATCCTCAACCTGCCACATATGTTAAAATAAAACGTCAATACAATTAAGTAAAGGTGAACATACAGGATTTTGCGTACATAATAGATATAAAAGCGTTTAGCATACACCGCATGACATACGTAATAGATGTGAATGATGTAACTACTTAGATTCAAGCAAACCAACCAATCGCGATTGATCAAGGCATGCGAACAAGTGTCCACATCCTAAAGAGAAAATAAATGAGAAATAAAATGTGAGCCTTAACAACCCCGGGCCTCCGGGTGGCGGGTCAACGTCTAGTATACTATCATGTTAAGGGTAGCGTACTAGCAATCAAGCAATACATACAATTCAGCAGATTTCACGTATAATCATGTAACAGCGGGTTGCGAATAAGCATTTGAGATTTGTGTGATGTGATTTGATATAGGAACATATGTGACACCCAAAAGTGCGTTTAAGCGTAAAAGGGGTTCAAGGATACTCACTGTCGGTGCGTTTCGGGAGAGATGAGAGATCTGAGACGAGTTGGGGAGAGTGCCGGATCAGCCTGTAAGCGAACAGAAGTGCATCAGTCTTCCGAATTACTGAAACGGTTAACGGTTTGAGAGAACAGCAGACAAGTTTGGCCGAACTTGTACCTTTGGGTACAAGTTCGGGCGAACTTGTATGTTTAACTTATTGGAGGTACAAGTTCGGGCGAACTTGTCTGATTTCTTAATAAATGAGACAAGTTCGGGCGAACTTGCCCTAATTGCTTAGGGATGATACAAGTCCGGGCGAACTTTTCTAATTCTCTTGAGAATTGGACAAGTTCGGGCGAACTTGTTTGAAGTGTTGAGGTTTTAGTCAAGTTCGGGCGAACTTGGCCACCATTCTGGTGACAAATTCGAGCGAACTTGATGTAATCCGAGCGAACTTGACTGTTTTGGCATCCAAATCGTGCGTTTTCGCGTCGTTTGCTGAGGAAATCGAGTGTCCATCCCTCCAACCTTAAGCCACTGAGTAAACCTTAGGCTAGAGAGGTCTTTTGGAGCGAGTTTAGCCATTTTACAGAAACTCGGGCTAATCCGGGCGAACTTGAAGGTTCGTACGGGTTAGTCCAGCTTGTGTAAAGTGACGATTCGTCCTTGTGCTTCCGGATCTGAGATCTTGCTTGACAACGCCTCGTCCACTTCAAAGTGAACGAAACATACGTCATTTAGTCCAAATCTAGTGTAAAAATCGATGATTTAAAGGTTTTACTCAGATCTAAGAGTAGATCTAAGTGAAAAAGGAGAAGTTTTGCATAAAAAGATGAAGGCTTTCGTAAACATAAGAGATTTGATGAAAACGAAGGCAAAGCCTTGTGCAAAATCGTTGTAAAACGTTGTTGTAGCTTGAAAACGGGTTGAATCTTACTTAGAAAACAAAGGGTTTTGGTTTTGGAGAGCTCCGGACGAACTTGCAGCAAGTTCAAATGAGAATAGGAGCTGGGTATTTATGGGTGAGGTGAAATAATGGGGTGAAACATCAAGTTCAGGCGAACTTGTTTGTTTCTCCTGATTTTGAGACAAGTCCGGGCGGACTTGTGTTTATTGAGGAGTTTAGGTGGCCTAGGCAAGTTCGGGCGAACTTGTGATGTACAAGTTCAGCCGAACTTGACCTAGTGGCCAAGTTTTGTTCGATTATTTCGTGTTAGGAGTTTGTTTGGCGATTCGGTTTGTATTAGATAGTTATATTAAGCGTTGCAATTGATATAATAGTGCCGATTTGTGCGTGTGAGAGCATTGCGATAACGATTATAACCATAAGATAAACAAATACAACACACATAAAACATAATTCCACATAATTAACCGCGTTTTGCGATGCGATGAGATAAGCGATGCGATGGCACAAGTTTATTAAACAATAACACACTCGGCTCGTATAGTAGCATAATTACTTGGGATTGCGTTGAATTAGCGATTGAATGCGATATAGATGCGACAAAATATATTAACATAAAATTTTTATAATCCAAATCCCGGAATACAAATGATAGATACACGGAGATAAATAACAACAGAAAATTTGGAGTTGTTACAGTCTCCCCTACTTTTGGAAATTTCGTCCCGAAATTTAAGTAGTGGCCGTAACAAAGAGATGCGGACTTAGCCTTCATGTCACTTTCCAATTCCCAAGTGAAATCTGCGCCGCGTTTGCCTTCCCATCGGACCTTCACGATAGGGATGCGAGAGCGCCGTAATTTCTTGGTTTCTCGGTCCATGATTTCGACAGGCTTTTCCACGAAATGGAGAGTCTCGTTTATTTGCAAGTCCTCGAGAGGGACATGGAGATTCTCTTCGGCTAGGCATTTCTTGAGGTTTGACACGTGGAAAGTCGGATGAACGTTGTTGAGTTCCTTCGGTAATTCGAGTCGATAGGCCACTTTGCCAATTCTTTCCAGAATCTTAAAGGGACCTACGTATCGAGGCGCTAGCTTTCCTTTCTTTCTGAAGCGGATCACTCCCTTCCAAGGTGCAACCTTTAGGAGAACGTGATCTCCCACTTTGAACTGTAGGGGCTTGCAACGTTTATCGGCATAACTCTTTTGGTGACTCCGAGCTTTCAAGAGATTGTCTCTGATTTGGAGGATCTTGTCCGTCGTTTCTTGAATTAACTCGGGACCGGTGATTTGTGCTTCTCCGATCTCGTGCCATGCAATAGGCGATCGACATTTTCTTCCATACAGTGCCTCAAAAGGAGCCATTTGAATGCTGGTATGATAACTATTATTGTACGAGAATTCAAATAAAGGTAAATGCGTATCCCAATTACCATTGAAATCTATGATGCACGCACGAAGCATGTCTTCGAGGGTGCAGATCGTGCGTTCAGTCTGACGGTCGGTTTGAGGGTGAAAAGTGGTACTGAGATTAAGCGTAGTACCGAGAGCGGATTGAAAAGTCTCCCAGAGACGTGAGGTAAAGCGACCGTCGCGGTCAGAGATGATGTCACGAGGAGTCCCGTGTCGACAAATGACTTCGTCGGTATAGATTCGTGCTAATCCTTATACCTTAAAGTCTTCTCGTATGGCAATAAAGTGAGCTGATTTAGTAAGACGATCAACGATAACCCAAATGCTATCGTGACTAGAGGAGGTACGAGGGAGCTTTGTAATAAAGTCCATGGCTATACTCTCCTACTTCCACATCGGGATTTCAGGTTGTTCGAGCAAGCCAGAGGGCCTTTGATGTTCGGCTTTAACTTTCGAACAAGTTAAGCACTTTGAGACGTACAAACAGATATCCTTTTTCATGCCCGGCCACCAGTACTTAGGACGAAGATCCTGGTACATCTTCCCGGCTCCGGGGTGAATGGAATATCGAGATTTATGAGCTTCGGTCATTAGCAGTTCACGAAGATTATCGTGGCTAGGAATCCAAATTCGATCGAGATAATAATAAACACCATTAGGTTTAACGACGAACTGAGTTTCGGCACCACATTTATTTCCTCTTGCAGGGTATTCTCGTTAAAACAGGCAAATTAGGCAAAGCGAATCATAATTTCAAGATCATTTAAAGCTTGAGAGTCACGAACACTATACACGTAGCTTCGTCGACTGAGAGCATCGGCTACAATGTTTGTTTTGCCAGAATGGTAACGTATCTCACAATCGTAATCGTTGAGAAGTTCAACCCATCTGTGTTGGTGTAACGCCCCGCGTTTCTATACTTTCTATATTTGGAAACCTTGTACCGTACTTCTATTTTATGTAATCGTTGTATCTTGTGTTCGTCTTTTGTTGTAAACGTTGTAAACCGAGACTTGGATCGTAATGAGAAACTCGTATTTTATTCATGTTTTGTTAATCGTAATCTTGTTACACTTATACTTGTTCATACTTTAAACATGTAAACGTATTCGTGGTACTCTCAATCGTAAACGTGTGATAACTTGCAAACATGGTATGTATGCGTAATCGAGACTTAAACATGAAACTTGTAATCGTTAAACTAAATTCGTTACGAAAATATAATTACCTATTCATTTATTAAGTTAATTAATTAAATTAATTAATTAATTAATTTAATTAATTAATTAAATTAGTTAATAAAATTAATTAATTTCTTTTTACAAAAAAAAATCAAAATGCTATTTAGTTTATATATATATATATATATTAACATTTAGTTTTTAGATGTTAATGTATACCCTTTTTTTAATAAGTCCAAGGTTTAAAGTGTAATTCTTGGATTCTCAAACTACAGGGGTTATTCTTGTCATTTATGAAACCTGATTTAATAATTTTTAAATAAAAAAATAAATCAACAAAACCGGATCCGCGGGACTCGAACCCGGGACCTCCGGTTCAACAAACAACAACACAGCCACTCCACCAGCGGGCCACTTGTGTTAGAACCCGGAAACACAAAGCTGTTAAGCTTTGTTTCCGGGTAAGGCTGGTCGCAAAGGGGGGCGGACAGCAGCCCCTTTGGGCAGGTTTTTTGTATTTTTTTTTTGTGTTTTTGAGACTTTAATACTTACTAAAACCCCACCTAAGTAACCCTAATTCGTCCCATATAAAACCCACCTCCCTAATCCAAGAACTTTTACACTTTAATCTCTCTCAAAACGTTCCAAATCTGCTGCAAAATTACAAGTTCGAGCAGAATTACTCATCTTCACTAAAGTGAGTGTAACTCACTCATTGCTTAACGAAATCCTCCATTTTTTTTCCTACTTGCTTGGATAAACTTTGGGTTGAATTCCTAGGGTTCTCCATGGAGAATCCAGACCTGGAAATGCCCCAAAATGTCCACAAACTTTTTGTTTTGTCTAAACTTTTATCAAACTTGTGTTTTAACTTCAACAAACTTGTGTTCTTGTGCTTACAATCAAGCTTATGATTAGTAAAGCCTAACCAAGCTTGTTAACATAAACTAAGGGTTGTTTTAACACCGTAAACTTTCTATTTTTGAAGAGCATTAAGCTCACAAGTGATGCAAGCTATTATGCTTGTTCATGTGTGTCCACAAGGAAGCTTGGGCTATCCTAACTTGAGACCACACATCACTTGATTATTTTCATCAAGATCCCAAACTAGTTTGCTAGACCTAAAGTGTCTCAATCCCACAAAGCCGTTGACGATTGTCCTCGTGTGCTCGTCGGGTTGTTGAATACTTGGCTACTTGGTATCTAGATGACACCTTATCATTCTTGTCACTACATTGTTGAATAGTATATAGTTCTTGTACCCTCCTTGTTACCAATGGTAACTTGTGTAGTGGTGAACATAATCTGAGGTTCAAAGTGGATGGTTTAACTTGCGTCATCCTCGAACCAACATCTTCACGGATTGTCAAGTGTAGAAAATACTTAGCAAAACCGTGAGTACACTCGACCCACTTTTGTTTATAACACTTTTCAGGTGTAACATGTTTCCATATACAAAATCACGAACACTTAAACTTTATGAAACACACAAACGATCCCATATACATGAAAACTTGAATCTTATACTTGATGCTTGTCTTGGATATTCGTTATGCTATGCTTTAGTCATTAACTATTTTTAGCCTTTGTTTGACATGCTTAGCGCTATAGGAATTCACGCATCCACCTCCATCCTGTTATTCGTGAGGTCATGTTAAAACATCGTGATTGCGTTAAGGGTTTGATTATTAGTATTGCATGCCTTGATATTGCTTTTGTATAGATTTGGTTTCCATGAGGATTGTTTAAACTTATTCGTATACTTATGCTATGACTAAACTTGTGTACTCGCCTTTGCTTTCGCATTGACATTATTTTAAAACATGTTACAGGTTGAAGGAGATGATGCTATGAAAACAATATAGCAAGGACTAGATACACACAAATTAGACGTTAGGTTTAATGTCGATGTATCAATTTTGTTATGACTTTGCAAATGTTATGTTGTTTCTTTGTTTTGTTACATTGGTGTATTTGACAATTCTTATGAAATGAAATATGGTTTAACTAATTATTGTCACTTATTAATGTTGTGAGCAATGAGCAATCTCGTTTTCGTCTCATCCCGATGTTTCCGCCATCGGTTGGGGTGTGACAGTTGGCGCATATTCAGTTCCTTTTGATTAAAGATATGCTGTAAGCTCTTATGGTCGGTGAAGACCGTACACTTAGTACCATAAAGGTAGTGTTGCCATATCTTTAATGTAAAAAACAACTACACCGAGTTCGAGATCGTGGGTTGTGTAGTTTTTCTCGTGAATCTTGAGTTTTCGAGACGCGTACGCGATAACCTTGTCTCGTTGCATGAGAACACAACCAAGACCAAGATTAGAGGCATCGCAATAAACAACAAAAATCATCGTTTCTGTCGGGTAGAGCGAGTACGGGAGCGTTGCATAGCATACGCTTGAGAGTTTGAAAAGCTTCTCTTGTTTGGAATCCCAAACGAAAGGCTTGTCCTTATGAGTTAAAGCAGTAAGCGGAACGACGATTTTCGAAAAGTAGGCGATGAATCGACGATAGTAGCCCGCCAATCCAAGAAAAGAACGGATTTCAGATGCATTCTTCGGCGTTATCCAACTCTTGACGGCTTCAGTCTCTGCAGGGTCAACGTGAATTCCTTGACTATTAACGATATGGCCGAGAAATTGGACTTCTTCGAGCCAGAATTCACATTTAGAGAACTTAGCATAAAGGCGATTACCTTGGAGGAGTTCGAGGACTAAGCGGAGATGGCGCGTGTGTTCGTCTCTCGACTTCGACTAAATCAGGATGTCATCAATAAACATAATGACGAAACAATCTAAGAAAGCTTTATACACACGGTTCATCAAATCCATGAAGACCGCGGGTGCATTAGTAAGACCAAAAGGCATGACCACGAATTCGAAATGGCCATAACGAGTACGAAAGGCGGTTTTCGAATATCTTCTTCCAACACGCGTAACTGGTGATAACCGGAACGTAGATCAATCTTAGAAAAACAAGTAGCACCTTGAAGCTGATCAAACAAGTCGTCGATTCGGGGAAGAGGATAGCGGTTCTTTATTGTGAGTTTGTTAAGTTCACGATAGTCGATGCACATACGGAACGTCCCATCTTTCTTTTTCACGAAAAGAACGGATGCGTCCCATGGCGAAGTGCTCGGGCGTATGAAACCTTTATCAAGAAGCTCTTGGAGTTAGCTAGATAGCTCGCGCATTTCGGATGGTCGAGACGACAGGGAGCTTTTGCAACGGGAGTAGCACCGGGAATCAAATCGATACGGAATTCAACATCACGAGTAGGGGGTAAACCGGGTAAATCATCGGGAAAGACCTTAGGTAATTCACAAACAACAGGAACGTCTTTAAAAGTTTTATTCTCTTTCTCCGGGTTCACGATATGGGCTAAAAAAGTAACACATTTCTTTCGCAAACACTTGTGTGCTCGAGTACATGACCAAAGCATTAACTTCTTTGAGGGAGTCTCGCCATAGACATATAGCTGATCACCGTTAGGAAGAGGGAAGCGAATCATTTTATCGAAAGCAAACAACTTCAGCATGATTTTCACGAAGAAAAATCCATACCTACTATGATATCGAAGCTGCCTAATTGCATAGGTATGATATTGATCGAGAAGATGTGGTTGTTGAGATCGAGAGAACAACCACGTAGGACGGAGTTAACGGTAACGGTTCTTCCGGGTGGCGACTTCCACATCGAAAGTCTTTGGGAGTTTAGCGCGTTTACATTTTAAAACCTTTTCGACTTCTAACGATACAAAACAATATCGGCACCAGTATCAAATAAACATGAAGCATAAATACCATTAATAAGGAACGTACCATTGACAACATTGTTGTCGTTCTGAGCCTGGTGATATTGAAGGTAAAGGCCCTTCCACGCGCAGCTTGTGGTTGCTGCTTGGTGGTGGCTGCTGCTGAGCTGCTGTTGCTGTGACTCTTTTTTTACGGCACGGTTCGGGCAGGCGTTGCTGAAGTGATTCGGGTCAACACATGTGTAACAAGCGCGGGCCTGAATTGCTGGCGCTGGCGGTGCTTGGTTAACGGGTGCAGCATTGATAGGAGCTGGCAGAGCTGCGAGAGTGGGAGGAGCTTGCTGAGGAGGACTCGTACGGCAATGCGCGTGAAATGACCATAAATATTGCAGTTGGCGCAAAAGCGGCAGTTTCCTCCAACTGTGTGATGAGATGTAACACTACGTGTTTTTACGTCCAATATTTTTCCAACACGTGTCCCGGTAATCCATATGTGTAATTTACGCTAAAACAGGAGGGACCAAGGTTTGTCGAATCGCTTATCCTATCCTCGTTATCTTTTAGAATGAAGTAGAGGGGCCAAAGTGCAAGAAATAAATGTATAACGTAGTTTTAAGGTGCAGGGACTAAATTTTCCAAGTTGTAAACTTGGCTGCCTGACCCAAAGCCCGGTCGCGGGCCGCGACCGGCCAGGCCTAAACCCCTCGCGCCCCGCGAGGGGGTGCCAGCGACAGAAAAGTGATTCTGGTTGCCAGCAATGCACTTGGACACCTATTTCACGAACTTATGCCACCTTGCTCGCATTTTTGCCACCTTTTGCCATATCTAGGAACTTGTGGACTCCTGGATTCATACCACAACACCTGGCATCTCCTCTACACTCCCTAAATGACTCATATGTGAGTGCACCCTTGTGTTGCAACAAATTCATCATACTTGAAGTTGTCAACACACCTTGGAAGAGTTCCTGACGAATTTGGAGCATTCAATTCTGTTCTTAGCAACTCTTGGACCTTATGTAAGTGTTCAATCTCGTGCTAAGTCGATTCTTCATAGTTCTTAACCTAGAACAAAGTCTCGTCGTATTACGCCTTGACTTTGCTATAAATCCGTGTATACTCCACCATTGTGCGTAACAAGTTCCTAGTGCTCATAATGATGGAGGTAATAAACCCTCAAAAGGGCATTTTCAGATTTTCACGGATTCATGGCCAATTGACAAGTCAACTGAAAAGTCAGTAAAAGTCAAACTGAGCAGTTTTTGTAAAATTCATAACTAAAGATCCGGATGTTATAAAATATGTTTTAAAGCATTAATAACCTTAAAATAAGTATTTGAACATATGTCAACAGGTTCGGTTTGTCAATTTTTGGTCTAGGCTCGGTTTGTAACCGAAAGTCTCAAACAATTGACTTTCTGTTGACTTTCAGTTATGACCCGTTTTGAGCCATTCTTGATACTAAGTTATGGTCATTTTATGACCATGATTATGTTTAGAATATTGTCCTAAAGTTTCGTGACTCGATTCCTAGGATAATCCGAGTTTTTACATAAGTTCCATAAAAGTCTTTAAAACCTTGCAAAAAGGTCCTTTTGTGCAAGATTAAGATTTTAAACACTTATAAACCTACATTTGAAGTTGTTACTGATTTGTAATTTTAAACTAATTTTATTAATGTTTATAATCTGATCAAAACTTAATTTTTATAAAGAAATGTGTTTACGACACATAAAGGACTAAAATGCCCTTTTCGGCATTTTAGAAAGATTAAACTTGATGTTATGAAAAAGATGAAATATTTTCTAATGTAATATGGTAAGTAGGACCAATTGGGATGTTTATTCAGTTTAATACCTGGATAAAAGTCTAAAGATCGCTAATCGCCGTCAAAATGACGAAACTACCCTTTCTACGGAAAAATCACTTAAATCCATTCTTTTGTAATCAAAATCTTACTAATATAATAAGTTATATGGCATGATTTTGATATATAAAAAGGTCCTAACTTCTGTTTAATTCAAATTATCGGTTAACGACGTATTAGCGACTTTTACGCCTTTTTGGCACATAGTATGGTTTAAAACCATAACTATGAACCGAGACTTGTTACCTACTGATTTATAAACTTATTTTCATCGTAAATACAGTAAGCACAAGTCCCGAACTCAGAATCCCAAATTTGGCTTCAAAGCTATGTGTGAAATGACTAAAATGCCCCTACCGGACATAGTATGTTTCAAAATCATCAAACACACATATATTTGATATCCTACTGTTATAACATGATAAAATATATGTTTTTACAGAATATTTAAGGTCATATCATCAGATTCACTTTAAACATCTTTTATAAGCCTAAAAATGACCAAAATGACCAAAATGCCCTTGTAGGGCATAAATCGGTTTTAAATATAACTCGGGCCTATCTTAAAAATGCTACTGATTTTATAACATATTTTAAACATATATCATTATGGAACTTATATACGACTCCTACGGTTACCTGGTTTCGCTTATACGCGTTCGGTTAAACATAAGTAGCTAGTTTACGTATTTAAACCAAGACGGGTTTAACTTTGTCCATTCCTTATCAAAATCCAAAATGTTATTGGTCTTCCCATATTATACAAGTCTATGTACTTGTCGGGTCCAATTAACATTCTATTCCGGTCACCGCTTAATCTAGCATATCGTACCTTATCACAGTTTAGCGTAAAACTACCCGGTCCAAGTCTAGGACTTAACTAAGGACCCGTTAGCATTCTAATATTGGTTATAAATTACCATCACTCCAGACTGAACGCCTCCCAGTAGATTGCTCCTGTACTTGCTTTAGAATACGGCTGAATTTGGATTACTTGCGAACTTCAATTCAGGTAAATACTCTTAATTTATTTTCCCTATACGGGCTTGGGATACGGTAGACTACTACCACTTGGTCGGGTATGGGATAATGTTTTATCCAGTTGTGATAATTAACTGAAATCTTACATAACCCGGTTTTGATCTGTGTTGACTGAAACTAAAACATTGAGGGTGGGCTTGACCGTGTCCGGGATATCCTTGGCTCACTAAATTGGTAGTAACCACGACAATATAACATGGCGTGTAGGCATACACTGGGTAATTGCTAGCCTGCTTTCTGTGTGAAAGTTCAGAGTGGTGTGTCAGTCGATCATGTCTCGGATTTTTTACCGGGCCTCATATGTAAAAGCCAGCATGTAAATCTGTATACAAGGTCTTTTGTACAATCCCAAGTTATTTAAGAAATGCACTATGTGCGCAAAAAACCATTTTCGAAAAGGTTTTCAAAATGAGTCGGTTGAGCATATTTATCAGTGTAAACTGACATATTTTCAAAAGCTTAAGTTACAGGTTGCAAGTACGGAATAGGCCGGGAGCTGCGGGGCAAATAACCAGTTGTGACCTTAGGAAATTGCCTATTTATAGTCAGTTATCTTTTTGTATGTATTTCGATCCGCCTGTGGATCTAGTTACAACCATGTCTGTATATATTTATTTTGGACACTAGAGATTATCGGTTGTAATAGTTTATTTACTCCATACTTCCGCTGTGTTATGCTTATTTGGTTATGATGATATCAACTGTACGTCACAATACTCCCCACCGGGCCCACCGGTAGGCACGTGGATGTCGGGGTGTGACAGGTTGGTATCAGAGCCAACGTTTGAGGGAATTCGACACTTTCCGTTAGTGTTTGATCTCAAGTGACATAAGAAAACACATTCCTTAGACTCTCGAGTCTAGGCTTTGACCTAGGATTATTCGTCTCCTTATTTGTTATTTTACTTGCCTTGGTTTTTAATTGTGTTTTGTAATAGGAATTGTCGAAGATGCCTCCAAAATTTTCTAGAGGAGCGAAGGGAAAAGGCCTCATGAGAGGTGGAGCTGCGGGTCAAGGACCTTCGAATCCGCATAACTACAACCCTTACGAGGGGTCAAGAGACTCCTCATCACCATGGGAACTATATCCTCATCATCACTCTATATCCCATGAGTATTCTCCACCGCCAGATTCGTTGACACCGCAACCTACCCAATCTCACCACTCACGCTCCCATTCTTCCCATGGAAATTATAACCTTGATATCCAATTTCATTCACCTTCTGTAACCCCACCTGAAGATTCCCCGGAGCCTATGGAAGAAGACTCCGACCCAGAAATGCCGGCAACGGCATCAATAGGTCATCCCATTTACTTATCCAGCGGATCCAATTCATACGCTGGAACGCCACACACTATCCTGATGAATTTCAAGAAAAATTTTCACAATATATTTTCTACGACACCCCATCTTACCACAACACACCATCCCACCACACTCCATCCTACTATACACCTATACACCATACTCCTCCACCTGAAGAACAACAGATGGAACAGCCACAACTACCACCTCGTCCACCAAGGAAGAGGAACGCACGTATGTCCGTGCGAATGGGGCCCAGAGTTGGGTCACTATCTCCCCAGCCTTCATCCTACCCCACTATCCCAGAAGATCCACAAATGGGTGGACCTTCTTATGCCTCGCCTTTCAACGAGCAACCGCCTTCTACTGTTGAGCCTGAGCCTCAACCACCTCTACCATTTGGCAAACCTTTTCAACCACCTCCGCCACCACCGAGTTTTGATAACCCCATACCTACCTACCAACAATTGCCAGAATATAATCTTTTAAATCCTTCTACCTGGCCAGAGCATAGCCATAGCCATCACATATCTCATCTTGACCCTTACCTAGAAATAGCCATGAATGCACATTACCCATATCCCTACCAACCAGGCGGATATCCCTACTATGAGTACCAACATCCGATTGCACCACCTCAACCCCAAACTCAACCGCAACCACAGCAGCTGCCACCAACTATGAACATTCTGAACGAAGCACTAGAACGAGTAAAAGAGCTACAAGAGAAATCAGCCAAGGACGCTAAGAAGAACAAAAAACTATTAAAAAGGCTGATGAAAAAGCTAACGGGGAAAAAGGACTGAGTTCCTTACTATCTTTATTTATTATGTCTAATTTAAATTAAGTCCTTGCATGGACAAGTATTTAATTTTAACACCCCTGTGAGGGTATTTTTTTCTTATTTTAGTCCCTGCAAGGACAATCTATCTTATTTCTTTGTAAAAGACCCGTTTAGGGCAGTTGTAATTTGAATTTTAATATTAATGAAATTCCTTTTGGATTAATAATTGCATATACTATTATTATATCCGTTGTTCAAGCCAACGTCTCGATATTAATTCGAAATTTGTGATCTGCGAAATATTTCCAAGAAATCTCCTTGATGGTTTGCACCTGCCAAGTGACTAGGTCACATATATTGGCAAAACGGTAGTTAATTATATGGTGTTCTACCCTGATAGTTAAGGTTGAGAAATCCTATAAGGAGTCCCTTCTATCCAGAAGTGGTGAACTACGTTCTAAACTTCACTAGTCCGCCTGATCTGGACTAGCTACTTAAACCATTTCAAGGAATTGCTATTCTAAAAGGTTAATATATTCAAGGTATTAATCTCCTGGCAGTGTGACCTGAGGAACCACACAAGCCGTCAAGGCAAAGGACTATGTCGAAGCCTATATAATATATTTTGATCTTGATCAGAAATCATCAGTGCGATGATTACTTTAATTAAACACCCATTAGTGGTGTAGTGCCTACGGCCATATTAATACATCCATTAGTGATGTAATGCACTCGGGCTATGTTATGTCCATTAGTGACAATAACAATTGCAGTCTACGACTCTCTGTCTCGAGGTAGTAAAACTACGTTCGAACCTCGAAGCTTTGTGATCCATTTGTGATCTTGATTTTATAATTCAAGCCCTTAGTGCTGCTTTAAATTGTCCTTGTGACAGGCTTATTGTGCCACGTTCTAACACCCCCCTTAGGTCGTTTGTGCCATTATCAATCAATCAAACAAAAGTAGCTAATTAAATTCTACGTGATTGCTTCAGCGTCAAAGTACAAGGATGGCTAATTCGGATGAAGCGGATAGCCACCAAGGGGATGGAGGTGCCAACGAACAGATTGTAACTACTAAAGGTGAACTGCATGCATTAATTGCCACCGAATTGGAAAAAGCAATTAAAGATCGTGACAAGAAGAACGGTGAATTCAATGCTTCACATACCAAGCATACTTCTAAGCACACATCCAAGCAGACCACTACACAACCCTTGAAACCTTCTTCGGAAAAGAAGGAACACTCAGAGCACTCCTCGAATATCAGAGAGAGAGAGAGAATTATCAGAAAAAGACCAAGTTTTCAAGGGATGGTTGTTCCTATAAATACTTTGTGTCTTGTAAACCACGTGATTTCACTGGTGAAAAAGTGTAACATCCGTAAAAAACCGGGTTAACCAAACCCGCTTCGTTTATTAACCGAACACTCAGTTAAAAATTTCGTTGCATATTTAATGCTCAAATTAATTTTAATCGATACATAATTAATAAGTATATTATACTATAAAATTTATATTTGAAAATTTATTAAAAATAGTGAAATAAAAATTAAATGCTGATGCCGGGTTTCGAACCCGGGTCAGCCGGATGTTTCACAAAGACTTAACTCACACTCGCCCAACCACTCCGCCACTTGTGTTTCTTGTTGATTTATTGATTCAATTAATACATATAATAAAAACTGAAGACGAATTCGGTCACTCAGCGCACTCAAGTCACTCTCGCCGGAAATCCCGACAAATTCGTCAAACATTGCCGTTTTCTTTTGGACATAATGGTTACATTTACAGCAACATCGGTTATAACTGAAAAACTCAATCAATTTCATTCATGGACCAAAATTCCTATTCGAAACCGAAAATATAATTCAATCCGAATTATATTTTATTCATCAGTTGAGCTCACGAGTTTATCCAACTTACACGCTCCATTTTGCTCAGAAAACCTCGCCGCAAGTCGCCGGAATCCTCTGCAAGTTAACCGGAACTTTTCGCCAGAAAACCGAATTCATTCCATCCCTCCTGCCTACTCTAAAATAAGATCCTTAGAGCTCATACTGACATCACCCACACTCACCTTAAACCCCCGAAGGAATCTCAGTCGCAAGAAATACATCACTGGAATTCTCTACAAGTCGCCGGAAAACCGAGATTTTCATCTACACGGTAAATACCTCGACTTTTTCTGTTTCATTCCATTATTAGACAAATTCTAATATCACTCCATCACCCAGAATCAACCCTAGACGACGTTGCCGGATTTTCTGTTTACGCTGGAAAATCTTCTGAAAGTTCCAGAATCTCGCTGATAGCCGGTATGATCATTTAGACCTACTAATAATCGTTGTTCAGTAGTTCAATTTCACATCTAATCCATCCAAACTGTTAATTGATCCTAACAGCCGAAATTCACAAAACAGAGCCGACGATCTTTGCCGGATTTCTAAAGAAGACAATCTGTTCGGTACAATCATTTCCCCAAACCCTTTCTGATCAATACATTACAAACACTTATAAAGTTCGTTAAATTAATTTAACAAGTAACAGCATGGTTAACCGTTGTCTGTGTTTTGAGCGAAGAAGACGAAGTCGTATTGATTATAAGATAATTAAAATCGGTATTATAAACGGGTTAGACACACAGTCCAGCGGTGGACTGTGTGCAAATAAATACGCATACGTCCCGAGTTCGATCCTTGACACACGCACACTCGCTGTAATAAAAATGTTTTTTTAAAAACCGAACCGGATCCACACGCAGTAAGATGTTAAGTATAATAAAAACCGGAATATTTACCAAGTTAGACACACAGTCCAACGGTGGACTGTGTGCCAAACTAAACCACAGGTCCCAGGTTCGAGACCTGTGGAGACACCGAGTCGATACCATTAAATCCTTTTTAAAATAAATGATTTTCGGATTAACTTAAATAGTGTATAAATATAATTAAAAACAGAAATATTTCGGGTTAGACACGTAGCTCAGTTGGTAGAGCTGCGTGCACGCGTACGGGAGGTCACGGGTTCGAGTCTCACCCAGCGCACATATACAAACGACCGAACCGGTCAACGGTCAACAGTAATGGTCAATGGTCAAAAAGTCAACATTTTTTATTATTTTTATTTATTTATTTTATTTAAAAATCAATTAAAAATACTTAAAAATAACGTTTTTAAAGTTAGAAAATAGCCTTAAACTCACAAAAATATATCCAATAATCCTACTAAAATTGATTAATAAAATCCGCTTATTTACCGAACCGTTATGTTATTATCTAGGTTAGTTTCTCTCGTGGTTAAATCCAATTTCGTGCGCATTCATCATCAATCCAAGAAACGCAACCACTGTGAGTGAATCTTACAACTCCCCTTTTTATTACACGTTGGGGTGTATCATGTGTCGCTTAAACTAATTCGTTTATTCAAACTCGTGCCATACCATATTATGATTTAAACTTAGAATGTAAATATTGTTTGTAGTTATGTATTACATATTGTCGAATTGTATGCAAATTATTTGTTAGGCCCATCAGTTCCTCGTGGGAGACGAGTTGAACAACGCGTGCCTTAAAACCATTCATTAGGCCCATCAGTTCGTAGAACAACGCGTGCCTCAAAACTCATTCATTAGGCCCATCAGTTCCTCGTGGGAGACAAGTTGAACAACGCGTGCCTCAAAACAATCTATTATTGTATGTGTGTGCATTATTTAATATTAAGTGTTTTGTGAATAAGTTTACATCTGTATTTACTCATATGTGGTTATGCACTTTATTTTATAATCAATTCAATAAACTTGTTTAAATGTTTTTCATAGGATTCACTCGCCAACTTTTTGTTGATCCAAAAACCATTTTTACACATGATACAGGTGAACAGGATGAAGCAAGGAAAACATAGGAAATGCCTTAGAAGAAAATAATGAAGTCTAGAAAGATGTGTAGAACATGTTGTAATTATGATTGTATGATTCCCTTTAAATTGTAATAATAAATATGAAACGTTATAATAAATGTCATGAGCTTTGTGAAAACCCAATCATGTCCCGATCACCTTTTCCGCTGCGGTCGGGGTGTGACGATGGGATCAGGCTTTTGACTATAGGGATATAGGATAGGTTATTAGACCCTTAGAGTCCTATACTATAGTTGATTAGATTTTAATTGTTTATGTGGTTACATGCAAACTCATGATGTTTATTTCTTTCATATTTATTACATACACAAATGCATGCAAACACTTCCAATACTACATTTTGTGATACATAGTGAATTATACTTACAGTCAAACATACAAAAATTACATACACATTCATCATACATATTTCAATGCTCACATATTCAAATCATCTTCATACTTCCGTTATTCAAGATTTTGTCGCATTTTTCATTTTTCAAATCTCATCAAAGTGAGTTCTGCGACGGCATGTAGTAACTGTAAGGGTACCAGTACCGGTAGTCGGAACGTCCTGTCTAGGTTGGCATTCGTATAAATCCAATATAACGGACCAGTTTGCCTACCTGGGGACTAACGATGAGAGTACAAAGGACCTATTAGGCCAAAGCATGCCACACCAAACGTCGTTCGAACTAACCCCACTTTGAGGTGTCACCGTGTCCACACCTGGATACATTCCGAATATCATACGTTACATACATATTTCTCGATTTTCTCCGGGTTTTAGTGTACGTACCAGGCTAACACATGCGAACCATGTGAAAAACCCGGTAGTCATGGGGGCCCACATGATTACGAAGGTGAAGTATGGCGGCATGCAAGGCCAAATTACGAGCAAAGCCCAAGACATCCTATGGATGTAGTAGATTTATTATTCTATATTTATTTCATGAATGTTCATTCCTAAATACGACACATGATCCCTAAAACATCCAACTCATACCCTTGATATGTATTCCTTGTAGATGTCTTCTAGCCTCGCTCGTAGGAAGATGAGATCAGGAAAAGCCCGCGAGCGCATGGCTGCCCAAATCGCTCAACAAATGGCTGTAGTAATACCCAACATTGTAGTTCAAGTTCAGCAAGCCCTTACCGCTAATCCCATCAATCAAGTAGATCAAAACATTGTCAATCCTCCCCAAAAACCACTAAATGCACCTTCAAGCATTTCAAATCCTGCGACCCTCCAAAATACAAGGGACTGAAGGTGTCACCGCTCTCCTCCATTGGTTTGAAGAAATGGAAAACACTTTTCTAAATTGCGATTGCCCCGATGATCGCAAAGTGCGATATGCTACTGGTCGTTTACCTGGAATAGCACTTACTTGGTGGAATACAGAGAAGGCCAAACGAGCATTGAAATGCTATTACTTTGACTTGGGAAGAGTTGAAGGAAATCATGACAAGACGGTTTTGCCCAAGGAGCGAAATCAAGAAATTAGAGGATGAGTTCTATTCGTTGAAACAAAGGAAGGCGACCACACCACATACAACAAGAGATTCCTCGAGTTAAATCAAATGGTTCCCAACTTGTTCACTCCTCTTTACCGTTTGATCGAGCACTACATTCGAGGTCTTCCTTCAAAAATTCAAGACTCTGTAATAAGTACCACACCTGCAACTTTGGAAGCAGCAATGGAGTTAGCTACAGAGCTCACCGAGAACCGCATACGAAATAAGGACTTCAAGGAGGAGAAGAAGAAGGATAAAGCATCGACTGAAATCCTCAAACTCCACCCAAACCGAATCCCCTTCTCAACCCATTTCTAAGAGAAAACGAGATGGGCAACTTTTCGCTGTCACCCAACGCAATCAACCAGCCTCACAAGCCGTACCCCTCCAAGCTATCCCAATCACTCAAGTAGCACCCAACTCAACTTACCCAAATAAGAAACCTTACCTTGGACCTCACCCTCAATGTAACACCTGTTTTTATCACCATCTATCTACCTTACCTTTCGACTATGTCGAATTGTGGACGCTATGGTCATTTGAGCAAGGTTTGCCGCACCCCCAAAACCAAATCTCACCCCCTACTCAAAACATGATCCAAACATATCAACAACCCCAATACCCCATGTTACCTTATGTTCGAGCTTGTTTTAATTGTGGCGACCCTACCCATTATAGAAACACGTGCCCTCGATTGGTTAACATCATAAACTCTCAAGCTCAATCAAACCCAGTTAACCAAGCAAATCAAGAAAACCCAACCACTAGGCCACCAGCAAGAGGAAGAGTTTTCAACATCAATGCCAATCCTGTTGAAGATAATGACGGCCCAAACGAACCACCCCACTAGTCTCCTTCACCAAAAAAATCAAGATTTAACTCCAACCGCTTAGTTTTTATGTTTTTCTTTATGTTATCACAATTTTCACGTATCTCAATTATAAATTGGAAATTTATCCAAGGATCTTAATGCGAGTTACTATTTCAATTTTGTTTTTATACTCATTGATTTAACATTCATATCGTCATACCTCACGACGTATCTCAGTGTCATCATTTAAAGAAGTTGAGCTGTGTCTCACTTCTACATAGACTAACCTCTCCATCATAACAAACGAGAGAGGTACTGTCATCATTCAAACATGTATACTATCAGAATAAAGACTCAAGCTTTGGTTGATTGTGTTTGTTTATGTTTTAGAGTCACATAGAACTAATCATAACTTGTGGATAAAGCCAATGAAAATTTGACAAGAATATGGTGGATACGCCGATGGTACTTCCTATATATAAGTATTCTTGCCAAAGGATCAGAGGCATTATCAGGCGGTTATGAGAAGTTCCATGTAGGATTTAGTATTGTCTTGGTTGAAGTTTGTTTTATACTCACTGATTTAGCATTCACATCATCTCATCATTTAAAGAAATTGGATTGTGTTCCATTTCTACATAGACTAACCTCTCCATCATAACAAACGAGAGAGGTAATGTCACCATTCAAACATGTATACTATCAGAATTAGGACTCAGACATTGGTTGTTGTGTTTATTTATGTTCTAGAGTCACATCATAGAACCAATCATAACTTACTGATAAAACCAATGAAAATTTGACAAGAATATGGTGGATACGCCGCTGGTAAATTCCTATATATAAGTATTCTTGCCAAAGGATCAGAGGCATTGTCAGGCGGTTATGAGAAGTTCCATGTAGGTTTTAGTATTAGAAGTTTTGTTTTAGGATATAACCTTATCTTCCAAACATATAAAACTCTTGCGCATGAAATCATATTTAGTCAATCAACTCTGTTTATCAATATTCATTAACTTAGGCATCAAAAAGAGATTCCTGTAGCAGGGTACTCAACCCTTACAAGGAACATTACCGCCTCAAACAAAAATTTAAACTCTTACTCCTTTCTAAGTATGTAACTGTCAAATTAAACACCATCCTTTTTAGACAAACATGCCACTACTTAAATTTCGGGACAAAATTTTAAAAGTAAGGGATACTGTAACATTCGTCAAAAACCTGGTTAACCAAACCCGCTTCGTTTATTAACCGAACACTCAGTTAAAAATTTGGTTGCATATTTAATGCTCAAATTAATTTTAATCGATACATAATTAATAAGTATATTAGAATATAAAATTTATATTTGAAAATTTATTAAAAATAGTGAAATAAAAATTAAATGCTGATGCCGGGTTTCGAACCCGGGTCAGCCGGATGTTTCACAAAGACTTACTCACACTCGCCCAACCACTCCGCCACTTGTGTTTCTTGTTGATTTATTGATTCAATTAATACATATAATAAAAACTGAAGCCGAATTCGGTCACTCAGCGCACTCAAGTCACTCTCGCCGGAAATCCCGACAAATTCGTCAAACATTGCCGTTTTCTTTGGACATAACGGTTACATTTACAGCAACATCGGTTATAACTGAAAAACTCAATCAATTTCATTCATGGACCAAAATTCCTATTCGAAACCGAAAATATAATTCAATCCGAGTTATATTTTATTCATCAGTTGAGCTCACGAGTTTATCCAACTTACACGCTCCATTTTGCTCAGAAAACCTCGCCGCAAGTCGCCGGAATCCTCTGCAAGTTAACCGGAACTTTTCGCCAGAAAACCGAATTCATTCCATCCCTCCTGCCTACTCTAAAATAAGATCCTTAGAGCTCATACTGACATCACCCACACTCACCTTAAACCCCCGGAGGAATCTCTATCGTAAGAAATACATCGCTGGAATTCTCTACAAGTCGCCGGAAAACCGAGACTTTCATCTACACGGTAAATACCTCGACTTTTTCTGTTTCATTCCATTATTAGACAAATTCTAATATCACTCCATCACCCCGAATCAACCCCATACGACGTTGCCGGATTTTCTGTTTACGCCGGAAAACTTCTGAAAGTTCCAGAATATCGCTGATAGCCGGTATGATCATTTAAACCTACTGATAATCGTTGTTCAGTAGTTCAATTTCACATCTAATCCATCCAAACTGTTAATTGATCCTAACAGCCGAAATTCACAAAACAGAGCCGACGATCTTTGCCGGATTTCTGAAGAAGACAATCTGTTCGGTACAATCATTTCCCCAAACCCTTTCTGATCAATACATTACAAACACTTATAAAGTTCGTTAAATAATTTAACAATTAACAGCATGGTTAACCGTTGTCTGTATTTTGAGCGAAGAAGACGAAGTCGTATTGATTATAAGATTAATTAAAATCGGTATTATAAACGGGTTAGACACACAGTCCAGCGGTGGACTGTGCGCAAATAAATACGCATACGTCCCGAGTTCGATCCTTGACACACGCACACTCGCTGTAATAAAAATGTTTTTTTAAAAACTGAACCGGATCCACACGCAGTAAGATGTTAAGTATAATAAAAACCGGAATATTTACCAAGTTAGACACACAGTCCAGCGGTGGACTGTGTGCCAAACTAAACCACATGTCCCGGGTTCGAGACCTGTGGAGAGCACCGAGTCGATACCATCAAATCCTTTTTAAAATAAATGATTTTCGGATTAACTTAAATAGTGTATAAATATAATTAAAAACAGAAATATTTCGGGTTAGACACGTAGCTCAGTTGGTAGAGCTGCGTGCACGCGTACGGGAGGTCACGGGTTCGAGTCTCACCCAGCGCACACATACAAACGACCGAACCGGTCAACGGTCAACAGTAATGGTCAACGATCAAAAAGTCAACATTTTTTTTATTTTTATTTATTTATTTTATTTAAAAATCAATTAAAAATACTTAAAAATAACGTTTTTAAAGTTAGAAAATAGCCTTAAACTCACAAAATATATCCAATAATCCTACTAAAATTGATTAATAAAATCCGCTTATTTACCGAACCGTTATGTTATTATCTAGGTTAGTTTCTCTCGTGGTTAAATCCAATTTCGTGCGCATTCATCATCAATCCAAGAAACGCAACCACTGTGAGTGAATCTTACAACTCCCCCTTTTTATTACACGTTTTGGGGTGTATCATGTGTCGCTTAAACTAATTCGTTTATTCAAACTCGTGCCATACCATATTATGATTTAAACTTAGAATGTAAATATTGTTTGTAGTTATGTATTACATATTGTGAAGTTGTATGCAAATTATTTGTTAGGCCCATCAATTCCTCGTGGGAGACGAGTTGAACAACGCGTGCCTTAAAACTCATTCATTAGGCCCATCAGTTCAACGCGTGCCTCAAAACTCATTCATTAGGCCCATCAGTTCCTCGTGGGAGACAAGTTGAACAACGCGTGCCTCAAAACAATCTATTATTGTATGTGTGTGCATTATTTAATATTAAGTGTTTTGTGAATAAGTTTACATCTGTATTTACTCATATGTGGTTATGCACTTTATTTTATAATCAATTCAATAAACTTGTTTAAATGTTTTTCATAGGATTCACTCGCCAACTTTTTGTTGATCCAAAAACCATTTTTACACATGATACAGGTGAACAGGATGAAGCAAGGAAAACATAGGAAATGCCTTAGAAGAAAATAATGAAGTCTAGAAAGATGTGTAGAACATGTTGTAATTATGATTGTATGATTCCCTTTAAATTGTAATAATAAATATGAAACGTTATAATAAATGTCATGAGCTTTGATGAAAACCCAATCATGCCCCGATCACCTTTTCCGCTGCGGGTCGGGGTGTGACAAAAAGGAGTTGTGGAAACGCTCCGATGGTTAGAAGAGATCAAAACTATTGTGGAAATCAGTGGGTTCGCTGAGAAAGACGTAGTGCAGTATGTAGCGCAATCGTTCAAGGGCGATGCCCTCACTTGGTGGAAATCGATGATTCAATCTTCTGGGAAGGTCCACCTTTATAATTTGAGCTGGGAAAAGTTTGTTGAGTTGGTAAAGGATGCCTACTGTCCACCTCATGAGATGGAAAGGTTTGAAATAGAATTTATCGGGCTAACCATGAAGAAACTCGACTGCGGGAAGTATGTATCGGAGTTTAACTCTATGTCGAGATTGGTGCCATATTTGATCACTCCCGAATCCAAACGCATCTCATGTTTTATTGGTGGATTAGAGCCGGAGATTAAGGGTGATGTCAGTGCATCTAGGCCCGTGACATTTAGGTCTGTTGTATACCTTTCCATGGTCTTAACTCAGGATTTGAAGAGACAGAGGTCTCTTAGGTCTAAAGGTGGCGAGAAAAGGAAGAGAGATGATGACAGGTTTCACCACTTCAACAAGAACAGGAAGTTCGGGTCAAATAAGAACCATCAAAGGTCTGATAACGGGCCTAAATGCAGAAAGTGCAACAGGTGACACTTTGCTGCGTGTCGGGACGAGCTTCAGACAAAGCCTTGTGGGATCTGTAAGAGGCATGGGCACAAGGCCCTGGAATGTAAGGATTTGAAGGAGGCCACCTGTTTTAATTGTGGCGAGAAAGGACATATCAAACCCAACTGTCCTAAGTACAAGAAGGATGACACTACTAAGGACGATGGGGCGAAGAAAGGAAAAGCTCGTGCTTTCCAGATGAAAGCCAAGGAGGCTGTGAACGATGATAATGTGATAACAGGTACGTTCCTTATTAATGATGTCTATGCTAGAGTTTTTTTCGATTCAGGGGCTGATAAATCATTTGTAGATCATAAGTTTAATGCCTTATTAAACTTGCCCAAGAGAACTCTAGACATAACATACAATGTAGAACTTGCTGATGGAACGTAGAAACCGCTTCTACAATTCTTGATGGATGTTTTATTTCCATTAAGGATCACTCTATTCCTGTTTCGCTATTGCCAATGAAGTTGGTAGGATTTGATGTAGTTCTTGATATGGACTGGTTGTCTAGTAACCATGCCCATATAGCCTGTAACATGAAGCTCATCGAAATCAAAACTTCGATCGATGAATTGCTATCTGTCAAACCCCGACCCGCAGCGGAAAAGGTGATCGGGGCATGATTGGGTTATCATCAAAGCTCATGACATTTATTTTAACGTTCCATATTCATTAATACAATTTAATGGAAATTTACAAACATAATTACATCATGACCTAAGCATCAATCTAAGCTTCTTTGTTTTCTTCTAAGGCATTTCCTATGTTTTCCTTGCTTCATCCTGTTCACCTGTATCATGTGTAAAAGGGTTTTTGGATCAACAAAAAGTTGGCGAGTGAATCCTATGGAAAACATTTGAACAAGTTTATTTAATTGATTATGAAATAAAGTGCACAACCACACATGAGTAAAAATAGATGTAAATTTATTCATAAACCAATTTAATATTAAACAATACACACATGAACAATAATGGATCGTTTAGAGGCACGTGTTGCTCAACTCGTCTCTCACGAGGAACTGATGGGCCTAATGAATGAATTGCATAAACATGATAATATGAAAGACATAACTACAAACAATATAAACTCAATAATACACACATGAACAATAATGGATTGGTTTTGAGGCACGCGTTGCTCAACTCGTCTCTCACGAGGAACTGATGGGCTTAATGAATGAATTTCATATAAGTTGACAAAATGAAATACATAATCACAACAATATAAACAATCTAAGTTTAGATCACGATATGGTATGGCACAAGTTTAAATAAACGAGTTAATTATTTTGTGACACATGACACACCCCAAAACGTGTAATTAAAAAGGGGGAGTTGTAAGATTCACTCACAGTGGGTGCGTTCGGTTGATGATGTTGAATGCACGCGAAATGGTTTTAACCACGAGTGAAATTAACCTAGATAAATAGCATTATGGTTTGGTAAGTAAACGGATTTTATTAATCCATTTTAGTAGGATTGTTGGGTGTATTTTTGTGAGTTTAAGGCTATTTTCTAACCTTAAAAATGTTATTTTTAAGTATTTTTAATTGATTTTTAATTAAAATAAATAAATAAAAATAAAAAAAAGTTGACTTTTTTTTACCGTTGACCGTTGACCGTTGACCATTGACCTTGACTGTTTGACCGGTTCGTATGCGTGTAAGTGTGCGCTGGGTGAGGCTCGAACCCGAGACCTCCTGTACGCGTGCACGCAGCTCTACCAACTGAGCTACGTGTCTAACCCGAAATATTTCTGTTTTTAATTATATTTATATATTAATTAGATTAATCCGAAAATCAACTTATTTCTAAAAAGATTTTACTGAATCGGACCGGTGCTCTCCACAGGTCTCGAACCCGGGACCTGTGGTTTAGGTTAACACACAGTCCACCGCTGGACTGTGTGTTTAACTTGTTATATAAACCGATTTTTATTATACTTATATACAAACTGAACATTTCCATTTCTGTCTTAAATAAAAAGTTTAATAATTATCCGGGCCGGTGCGGTAGCCCGGACTCGAACTCGTGTCCTGTGATTTAAACATACACACAGTCCACCGCTGGACTGTGTGTCTATCTTGGTTATTATTCCGGTTATTATTATACTTAACATATACAGCGGTGACTCCGGTTCGGTTAACAAAAAGACATTTTTATTAAGGCAAGCATGCGTGGGACAAGATTCGAACTCGAGACGTTTACGTGTTTAATGTGCACACAGTCCACCGCTGGACTGTGTGTCTAACCGAGTAATAACTTGATTTTAATTATACTTATACACTACAGAAACTTCGTCTTCTTCGTTGATTTTAACCAGAATCGGAAGTCCGACTGGTTCGATGATTAAATCATGTTCGTTAGTGTCTGATGGTTAATTACATGTGAGATTAAATAAAAAGAATGAAGGATTAAGCGTAAGGTATACCGACTGGACTCCTCTGTTTCTCCGGCGAAACTCCGGTGACAGCAAACACTTCCGGCAACGTGTGTCTTGCAGCAGAGAGTCTTCAGAAAGCTTGAAAAGGATGTGGGTGACTTCGGTATAAGCTCAGGGGGTTTAGTAAGGCTTAGAAGTGAAGGGTTCGGTTTTCCGGCGATGTACAGAAATTTTCCGGCGAATGGAATTACGTCGGGTAAAGGTGCGGTTTTGAGCGAAAAAGCTTGCAGAGGTTCGAGGAGGTATTTATAGGGCAGGTCGTCGATGAATTTGGTCCGATTTCTGACTTGATTCGTCGGTTAAAAATTCTCCGGCGGTTATAGCTTGTGTCGCGGGTTCAGGCGTCGGTTATAACCGATGTAGTGTTTAAGGTTTACGTTATAACTGAAGTAACCGTCCAATCTCGCGAGATCGCCGGGATTTCCGACGACTGAAATTTGGGCGCCGGTTTTGAATTCGGAAAACATGTTATGAATTAAATGATTCTAATAATTAACAAGAAACACTAGTGGCGCAGTGGTTGATTGTGTGTGCGATAAGACTGTTGACCCGGTGACTGACCCGGGTTCGAAACCCGGCAGAAACATTTAATTTTTATATCATTATTTTTAACAATTTTTCAAAAACAAATTATATAATCCAATATAATAATTAATTATGTATCGTTTAAAATTAATTTGGGCATTAAATACGCCACGAAATTTTAAACTGATTGTTCGGTTAATAAACGGAGCGGGTTTGGTAAAATCCGTTTTTGACGGATGTTACACTATCTGTCCAAGGTGATGTACGTTATGGTTTGTCCGAAAAGGATGTGTTACTTAAAACTTCGAAATGCCTGAAGAAGAATTGTGTCATTTACATGGCACAAGTAACCATTGATGAAGCTAAGCCAAAGATCGAACACCTACCCGTTATCTCAGAATTTGCTGACGTGTTTCATGAAGACTTGCTTGGTCTACCTCCAGATAGGCAAGTAGAATTTAGAATTGATATCATACCGGGTGCAGCCCTAGTTGCTAGAGCCCCGTATAGACTTGCACCTACAGAAATGAAAGAGTTGAAGACACAACTTGAAGAATTGTTGGAAAAAGGATTCATTCAGCCAAGTTCTTCGCCTTGGGGAGCTCCAATACTGTTTGTGAAAAAGAAAGATGGTTCAATGCGAATGTGCATTGACTACCGCGAGCTGAATAAGTTAACAATTAAGAATAGCTATCCATTGCCCAGGATCGATGATTTATTTGACCAACTTCAGGGAGCAAGCTACTTCTCGAAGATTGATTTGAGGTCAGGTTATCATCAACTCAAAGTTCGTACTGAAGACGTTCCAAAGACGGTGTTTAGAACAAGATATGGTCATTATGAGTTCTTAATGATGCCTTTCGGGCTCACTAATGCACCTGCAGCTTTTATGGACTTGATGAATAGAGTCTGCAAGCCTTATCTGGATAAGTTTGTCATCGTATTCATAGATCACATACTTATATACTCTCGTAGTCAGGCGGACCACGAGAAACATCTGAGGTGTATTTTGGAGTTGTTAAGACAAGAGAAACTTTATGCAAAGTTTTCTAAGTGTGAATTTCGGTTGCGTGAAGTACAATTCTTAGGCCACGTGGTTAGTGAACGTGGGATACAAGTTGACCCTGCCAAAGTCGAAGCAGTAATGAACTGGCAAGCCCCCAAGACACCGAAATCCGAAGTTTTCTGGGTTTGGCCGGTTATTATAGAAGATTTATAGAAAACTTTTCAAGGATAGCTACTCCATTGATGACCCTGACCCGTAAAGATGTTAAATTTGTTTGGGGTCCAAAACAGCAGGAAGCCTTTGACGTATTGAAGCAGAAATTGAGTAACGCTCCTGTGTTGACTCCACCAGAAGGAATTGAAGATTTTGTAGTATATTGTGATGCTTACACACCGGCATGGGGTGTGTACTCATGCAAAGAGGAAAGGTAATTGCCTACGCTTCAAGGCAATTAAAGATACACGAAAGGAACTACACCACGCATGATTTGGTACTAGGTGTCGTGGTGTTTGCGCTCAAACTGTGGAGACATTATTTATATGGAACAAAGTGTGTTATATACACCGATCACAAAAGTCTCCAACATTTATTCAATCAAAAGGATTTAAATACGCGACAACATCGGTGGATGGAGACGCTGAACGACTATGATTGCGAGATCCGTTATCATCCAGGCAAGGCAAATGTGGTTGCCGATGCCTTGAGCCGCAAGGAAAGGGTTAAGCCCATAAGGATCAATGTCAAGAGCATTCAGGTTAAGAATGATCTGAAAGATAAGATTTTGGAAGCTCAGAAGCAAGCTTTGTTAGAAGCGAATCTACCTAAGGAAGAACTGGGAAAGTTAGTAGAACAACTTACCCCGGGAAATGATGGAATCCTAAGGTTTTGTGAACAAATTTGGATCCTAGTTTTCGGAGGACTTAGAGATTTGATTCTCCAAGAAGCACACAATTCCAGGTATTCGATTCACCCGGGTGGTGACAAAATGTATAAGGATTTGAGACCCGATTATTGGTGGTCTGGATTGAAGAAATCCATAGCGTTCTATGTAGCTAAATGTTTGACGTGCTCACAAGTTAAAGCCGAACATCAAAAGCCGTCAGGTCTATTGCAACCATTGGAAATTCCCATGTGGAAATGGGAATGTGTAACTATGGACTTCTGTTTAAATCAAATTATCGGTTTAACGACGTATTAGCGACTTTTACGCCTTTTTGGCACATAGTATGGTTTAAAACCATAACTATGAACCGAGACTTGTTGCCTACTGATTTATAAACTTATTTTCATCATAAAAACAGTAAGCACAAGTCCCGAACTCAGAATCCCAGATTTGGCTTCAAAGCTGTGTGAAATGACTAAAATGCCCCTACGGGACATAGTATGTTTCAAAATCATCAAACACACATATATTTGATATCCTACTGTTATAACATGATAAAATATATGTTTTTACAGAATATTTAAGGTCATATCATCAGATTCACTTTAAACATCTTTTATAAGCCTAAAAATGACCAAAATGCCTTTGTAGGGCATAAATCGGTCTTTAATATAACTCGGGCCTATCCTTAAAAATGCTACTGATTTTATAACATGTTTTAAACATATCTCTTTATGGAACTTATATACGACTCCTGGTTACCGGTTTCGCCTAAACGCGTTCGGTTAAACATACGTAGCTAGTTTACGTATTTAAACCAGGACGGATTTAACTTTGTCCATTCCTTATCAAAATCCAGAATGTTATTGGCCTTCCCATATTATACAAGTCTATGTACTTGTTGGGTCAATTAACATTCTATTCCGGTCATCGCTTAATCTAAATTATCGTACTTATAACAATTTAACGTAAAACTAACCGGTCCAAGTCTAGGACTTAACTAAGGACCCGTTAGCATTCTAATATTGGTTATAAATTACCATCACTCCAGACTGAACGCCTCCAGGTAGATTGCTCCTGTACTTGCTTTGGAATACGGCTGAATTTGGATTACTTGCGAACTTCAGTTCAGGCATATACTCTTAACTTATTTTCCCTATATAGGCTTGGGATAAGGTAGACTACTACCGCTTGGTCGGTTATGGGATAATGTTTTATCCAGTTGTGATAATTAACTAAAATCTTACATAACCTGGTTTTGATCTGTTTTGACTGAAACTAAAACATTGAGGGTGCGCTTGACCGTGTCTGGGATATCCTTGGCTCACTAAATTGATGCTTGGCTCGACACTAGCTTGGCTGAGATTCTTGGTCGAGTTTTTGAAATAACCAGCTTAAACCCGTTTGTCGTTGATCTCTGCGGCGATCTGGTAAGTTTCCTCGATGGTAGTGGGTCAAGCTGCTTGAACAAAGTCGGGCTACGCAATCTGGTAAAGCACGGAGATACTTCTTAATTGCCTTTTCGGTAGTATCCACCTGACCTGGACAGATAAGGCTGAGCTGCTTGAAGCGAGCGGTGAGACCAGCATTGTCACCACCATTCTGCTTGATACCCCAAAACTCATTTTCCAACTTCTGGATTTCGTGAGGTGGGCAAAACTCTTTGATCATTAGCTCCTTAAGTTCTTCCCACGCGAGAAAGTAAGCTTCGTCATTACCATGCCAGTTGCGCTTGGCGGTCCACTAGTCAAGTGCCCTTGACTGAAAGACTCCAGTAGCGTTAACAGTGCAGAGATTTTCAGGGCATCCGCTTTGTCTGAAGGTGACTTCAATCGAATCGAATAAATGAAACAACTTGGTTGGTCCGTCTTCGCCGATGAATGATGCAGGACCGCAAGCTTTAAACTGCTTGAAGCTGAAGCGGGATTTTGGAGCATCATTCGTGGAGTCTACTAAAGAGTTGCCGCCGGCCGCATGTATCTCGCTGACGATTTTTGGGATCACCTTAGCCATTTCCTTGCTACAAGAGAGGCGATGCATTTGTCAGCGTTGTTGCGCTGAGCGGTGCGCGAGTGTGAGATCCTATTGATGCCATCTACATGAAGGATTTGATTGGATGAGATTCGATTATAGTAGTTTATGTTTAAAAGTTTATTATTATTATTAGTCAAGTACGGCACAAGATCACATAAACACGTAGGCAAAATATTGCAGTTGGCGCAAAAGCGGCAGTTTCCTCCAACTGCGTGATGATATGTGCACTTTGAGCACAGTGGGTGAGGTCCCGTGTACGCACGCTTAGCAGCTGGTGTGTTTGGAGTAGTGGCTTGGCTGAGGCTGAGAGCTTGGAGCGGGGACCATTGCGCAGTTCTTGTTGTTTCCCGCTTGCGATTTAGGTCACTTGTCTTGGAGGCTTGAGGTGGAGCAATTTTGATGCTTGGCTCGACACTAGCTTGGCTGAGATTCTTGGTCGAGTTTTTGAAATAACCAGCTTAAACCTGTTTGTCGTTGATCTCTGCGGCGATCTGGTAAGTTTCCTCGATGGTAGTGGGTCTAGCTGCTTGAACAAAGTCGGCTACGCAATCTGGTAAAGCACGGAGATACTTCTTAATTGCCTTTTCGGTAGTATCCACCTGACCTGGGCAGATAAGGCTGAGCTGGTTGAAGCGAGCGGTGAGACCAGCATTGTCACCACCATTCTGCTTGATACCCCAAAACTCATTTTCCAACTTCTGGATTTCGTGAGGTGGGCAAAACTCTTTGATCATTAGCTCCTTAAGTTTTCCCACGCGAGAGAGTAAGCTTCGTCATTACCATGCTAGTTGCGCTTGGCGGTCCACTAGTCAAGTGCCCTTGACTGAAAGACTCCAGTAGCGTTAACAGTGCAGAGATTTCCAGGGCATCCGCTTTGTCTGAAGGTTTACTTCAATCGAATCGAATCAATGAAACAACTTGGTTGGTCCGTCTTCGCCGGTGAATGCTGCAGGACCGCAGGCTTTAAACTGCTTGAAGCTGAAGCGGGATTTTGGAGCATCATTCTTGGAGTCTACTGAAGAGTTGCTGCTAGCCGCATGTATCTCGCTGACGATTTGTGGGATCACCTTAGCCATTTCCTTGGCTACAAGAGAGGCGATGCGTTTGCCAGCATTGTTGTGCTGAGCGATGCGGCGAGTGTGAGATCCTTTTGATGCATATACATGAAGGATTTGATTGGATGAGATTCGATTATAGAAGGTTTATGTTTAAAAGTTTATTATTATTATTAGTCAAGTAAGGCACAAAATCACATAAACACTTAGGCAAGTAAACACGTATCCACATAAGCACGTAAGCACATAAGCACATAATTCACATAAGCATATACTTTGCACGTATTCACCTTCTTATAAGTAAGCGTAGCGCGTTCGAGATGCGATATATAAGCGTAATAAGCGAGATAGGCGAGTAATACGCGTATGAGGCGCGTATGTTCTCATAAGCGTAGGCGAGTTGAGCATTTTAGTTTGGTTGGTGAATTAGTTAGAGTTTTAGATTACGAGAACTTTGCGAGTAGTGCATATATCGATGGCGCGTAAAAAGCGCTAAATCAAGAAATCGATAAAGCGAGAAATCGAATAAAGCGTAAAATCCGTAAACTTAAACACATAAATAGTAAATAAACTCGATGATGCGTAAAATCGACGATGACAGGCTTAAATCGATTCGGAGTGTCCTGGGTTTTGAGATGTTGACTACCTAAAGTGGTTCGAAGATTCTCTGAGTTCGGACACACGCTTTGGCCTAATAGACAAATGCTCTCGCTGTACAACGGTTAACGGCATTTATCCTTCTAGTTACGTCGTGTTTCGAGTCATCTAATTAATCGATACTTTGGTGAGATTGAAAATCGATGAGCGGAACTAGTTATTAAGATGCGGGTTTCACCCCTAACTTAACAACTTCATTCCTAGTTGTGGTTATGCTCACCGATCAAATCGGGAGTTCCACTAGATAGAAATGGAGATTTCCGTTGAGGTTTGGATATCACTCCTAACTCAACGAAGGTATCTCGTGCGATAGAGAATGCGCGGAGTGAATGACCTCATCGAGAGTTCTCGGTTTTCACACCTAATCTCGACTTGATCACTCGTTTGTGTGATACGAGCGTTCTTCACGTGTCTTGTAGTTGCTTTAGGAAAAGCAATGTATAAAAGTTCAACTCAAAGGATTCTGGTCAAGTTCGGGCGAACTTGGCATCAGCCTGATGTCAAGTTCGAGCGAACTTGTTCAAACCAATTGAACTTAGTTGATGTTGTAGGGGACTGACAAGTTCGGGCGAACTTGGTCAAGTCCGGGCGAACTTGATCAAGTTTGGGCGAACTTGATCAATTTGAGCGAACTTGCCCCAAGTTCGAGCGAACTTGTCTGTTCGTATTAGTTTCAAGCGTTCAATCGATGCGTAACAGTCTGATTTGGTATCCTAACTATAGACTAGGTCAAACATGGCAGTTCTACCTAATTTCCCTATAGTTATGGCTCTAATACCAATCTGTCACACCCAACCGATGGCGGAAACATTGGGGTAGTGGCACTAGGCGAACCAGATTGTCTCATGAGAAATTCCGTAACACTATTTTAGCGACAATATTTAAACGCCAAAATCCCATACTTTCAACATATAATCCTTAAACAAGTTACAAAATACAAGCAATCTCATAAAACAAATCAAGCTCGGTATCCCCTAGATTTCTATTACAATGCGTTTCTAGAATACCAAATCCTAATCCAATTGCAAGTAGTCAAATCCTCAACCTGCCACATATGTTAAAATAAAACGTCAATACAATTAAGTAAAGGTGAGCATACAGGTTTTTGTGTACATAATAGATATAAAAGCATTTAGCATACACCGCATCACATACGTAATAGATGTGAATGATGTAACTACTTAGATTCAAGCAAACCAACAAACCGCGATTAATCGAGGCATGCGAACAAGTGTCCACATCCTAAAGAGAGAATAAATGAGAAATAAAATGCGAGCCTTAACAAACCCGGGCCTCTCGGTGGCGGGTCAACCTCTAGTATACTATCATGTTAAGGGTGGCGTACTAGCAATCAAGCAATACATACAATTCAGCAGATTTCACGTATAATCATGTAACAGCAGGTTGCGAATAAGCATTTGAGATTTGTGTGATGTGATTTGATATAGGAACATATGTGACACCCAAAAGTGCGTTTAAGCGTAAAAGGGGTTCAAGGATACTCACTATCGGTGCGTTTCGGGAGAGATGAGATATCTGAGACGAGTTGGGGAGAGCGCCGGATCAGCCTGTAAGCGAACAAAAGTGCATCAGTATTTCGAATTGCTGAAATGGTTAACGGTTTGAGAGAACAAGGTACAAGTTCGGGCGAACTTGTAAGTTTAACTTTCGGGAGGTACAAGTTCGGGCGAACTTGTCTGATTTCTTAAGAAATGAGACAAGTTCGGGCGAACTTGCCCTAATTGCTGAGGGATGATACAAGTCCGGGCGACTTTTCTAATTCTCTTGAGAATTGGACAAGTTCGGGCGAAATTGTGTGGTGTTGAGGTTTTAGTCAAGTTCGGACGAACTTGATCACCATTTTGGTGACAAGTTCGAGCGAACTTGATGTAATCCGAGCGAACTTGACTGCTTTGGCATCCAAATCGTGCGTTTTCGCGTCGTTTGCTGAGGAAATCAAGTGTCCATCCCTCCAACCTTAAGCCACTGAGTAAAACTTAGGCTGGGGAGGTCTTTTGGAGCGAGTTTAGCCATTTTACAGAAACTCGGGCTAATCCGGGCGAACTTGAAGGTTCGTACGGGTTAGTCCAGCTTGTGTAAAGTGACGATTCGTCCTTGTGCTTCCAGATCTGAGATCTTGCTTGACAACACCTCGTTCCACTTCAAAATGAACGAAACATACGTCATTTAGTCCGAATCTAGTGTAAAAATCGATGATTTAAAGGTTTTACTCAGATCTAAGAGTAGATCTAAGTGAAAAAGGAGAAGTTTTGCATAAAAAGATGAAGGCTTTCGTAAACAGAAGAGATTTGATGAAAACGAAGGCAAAGCCTTGTGCAAAATCGCTGTAAAACGTTGTTGTAGCTTGAAAACGGGTTGAATCTTACTTAGAAAACAAAGGTTTCGGTTTTAGAGAGCTCCGGAGAACTTGCAGCAAGTTCAAATGATAATGGGAGCTGGGTATTTATAGGTGGTGAAATAATGGGCTGAAACATCAAGTTCAGGCGAACTTGCTACAAGTTCGGGCGAACTTGCTACAAGTTCGGGCGAACTTGCTACAAGTTCGGGCGAACTTGTTTGTTTCTCCTGATTTTGAGACAAGTCCGGGCGGACTTGTGTTTATTGAGGAGTTTAGGTGGCTTAGGCAAGTTCGGGCGAACTTGTGATGTACAAGTTCGGCCGAACTTGACCTAGTGGGCAAGTTTTGTTCGATTATTTCGCGTTAGGAGTTCGTTTGGCGATTCGGTTTGTATTAGATAGTTATATTAAGCGTTGCAATTGATATAATAGTGTGATTTAGCGATTTGTCGTGTGAGAACGTTGCGATAGCTATTATAACCATAACATAAACAAGTATAACACATATAAAACATAATTCCTCATAATTAACTGCTTTTTGTGATGCGATGAGATAAGCGATGCGATGGCACAAGTGTTTATTAAACAATAACACACTCGGCTCGTATAGTAGCATAATTACTTGGGATTGCGTTGAGTTAGCGATTAAATGCGATATAGATGCGACAAAATATATTAATATAAATTTTTATAATCCAAATCCCGGAATACAAATGATAGATACACGGAGATAAATAACAACGGAAATTTGGAGTTGTTACTCCTAAAACACAATATTCAAACGCTAACAGTCTATAAAAACTTCAAACATATCATTGTAGAACTATGAATATAAAACACAACATGATAATCAATATAAAACACACCAATGCTAGTCATTCGATAATCAAAGGCGTATCGTCGAAAACACAACACAAAGCCCACAAATATGGCGTTTTAGTAATCTTCACTTTGTTGTTTGTGGGTTTTGAGTGTGTTTTATGGTTGACATTATGATGTTTTATGACTTTTTACATTTTGTAGGAAAAATGGACTGTGTAGCCAATTTTTGCTTATTTTTTATGCAAATATGTAAGAAATTAGCTGACGTATTTGATAAAAATTTATTTCATTACTTTATCGACTAACAATGTAAAATAATTAAAAAGCTTTCTAAAAAAATGATAATTGTGATAAGAGTTGTTAAACGCTTTGAAAACGGGTTAGATATTAATTACTATAGGCAGATAGATTAGTTATTAATTACTATAGGCAAATAGATTGAAAGCTTAGGCTATGGGGTATGGTGGGGCGGGGGTTTGGGGCATGGCCCGCCACGTGGAGTTGGAGGGGCACCGTCGATCATGCATTTGAATGGTGGGTATGGTGGGGCGTGGCTAGTCCGCGTGGCTAGGCCACGTGTTTAATTATTTATTTTTATTTATTTTAAATAAACACCATATTAAAAAAGCCTAAAAAATTATTAAAAATTCCTAAAAATTACAAAATTCTTCCTAAAAACTTTCTAGTGCTTGGAGTACTTTTTCTTAATCTCTTCTTTCGTCTCCAACATTAGTTCCAACTATTCACCTGATAGGTGATCAGTGGGCAGCGCTAGAAATTTCATATCATCGCGTCTTTGTTTTAGGGCGTCCCTAGCTTTTTTGCTCTTTTGGATTTCGGCCCTTTGTTGTTGGAATACGTTAAATGTATCCAACTTGGTTGCAATGTCTTCCAACTGTCGCTGTAGACACCCCTACACAAACCCGAACTCCCAACTGAAGGATAGCCGGATTTGGAACTTTTAGCGCGCCTTTTGGCGACATCTCTTCTGAATTCTGGCCGGCTTGGCGAATCATCGAAGTCGTCTAAGTTGAGATCAAACTCTTGATCTCGTGCATCTGATTGGGCTTGGGACGAGGGTGTCCTAGCCCTTTTGGATGACGTGGTAGTTTCGCTACCACTGAGGATGTTCGCCCATTTTGAATGGTACTTACAAATGTCCCAACAATGCAAGTACTTGAAGTCGGTCCCGGTATTCGTTGTGAATGTTACCAATGCTTTCGTAACATTGTCGGCTCCAGTTTCACCACTTTTTGGGTTTTGCCTTGCGTTATGCAAATAACCACTAAACTTGGTTATTTGCCCGCTTATGTCAGAACACTTCGAGGATAAGCTATCATTTTCACGATACATCTCCTTTTCCATTTCTTCGTGGAATAGTTTATTGATCGCGTCCCACAAACGGTTTCTATGTTGGGAATTTCCTATTAAAAAAAATAATTAATATATTTAAATTATTAAAAAATTTAAATCTGGATGTTGAGATATCTGAATCCAAGCCCTCGCCAATGCAACTTCTTCTTTACCGACCCATTTTTGTTGTTTTCTTTTGGTGTTTTCTGCCTCTTTCTCGGCCTCAGTTTTTTTCTTGTGACTTCTCCTCTTGATGGGTTTGGAACCGGAAGAACCATCAATGGGGGGTTGAGTTTCGGGGACGGTTTCGGTTTGGGATAGGTTGTTGTTGTTTTGTTGGTTCGGTGTAGATATAGATCGTCGCTGTGAGGAAAGTTCGTATACACATGATTAGAGAGAAACGATGCGTAAGCGGCCATATCCGGCGTAGCGGAGTGTATTAAAATTGGAGCCATACAAAGATTGGATGGTGGGCTAGCTGTCGGTGTTTCTTGGTATGCCCACGGATTGTTCGGGTCGAAAGTACGGTTATGAGGATTCATTTTTTTTGTGTTGGGGTTGGATGAGAAAGAAAATAAGATTATAAAATATGTGGAGTAGTTGTGGTAAATTATAGAGTTGTTTGGTATTTATATTGAAAAAAAGGTCTTTTTTTTAAATAGTCGTTGCCAACGGCTATCCCAACGACTATAACTTTGACCAATCAGCCTCCGCCAAGTCATCTTGGTAGCCCCGCCCAACGTCGGGTCTGAAACCCCCGCCCAACGGGCTACACTGAAACCCAAGCCCACCCGGGTGGTGCCTTGGGCGTTTCCCCCCAACTCACGCTGAAACCCCCGCCCCATACCCCATAGTCTTATGGGATAATTATCGAGTACATCTCTTCTCTACAAACAGTCGATTTTTATTATTTTATCCATGTGGACAGTCCATGGCTTTATAGCCTAATGGTATTTTGGTATGAGATAAGGAGTTGGGATCAAGAGGTTCTGGGTTCGATTTTCACAATGGGTTTTCCTATATTTATTGGGTTTCATTCTGAATTGGTGTATACGCATTATGTTTAATCGGGATGGATATGATCGGATGGTTTTACTGTTGCACAATGATACTCTAATAATACGTCAGTGATTCAAATTTGTCATAAAAAAATAAAATATAAGTGTGCTACATAAGACCATATTATTATTACATATTAATTTTAACTCCTGATGAATGGTATTTTATCATTTTTAAAGATATGTTTTTTTAATTTTTTATTAATACTTTTATATCATTTTATTTGATTTTATTTTTTGTTAATACTTATTTATCATTTTCTCTCTTTTTTTAAGAATAAATAATAATTGATCATATTTAAGTATTTTTTAATTTTTCTTATTTATTATTATATTTTATTTATAGTAATAACTTGCATTCGTTAGCTTTTTTAAAAATATAAATCCATAACATTTATTTTTTTTTAACATTCTAAGTTATTTGGTCGCACGTTGTGACGGTATGTTACAATGGGCATTAGATCGGTATCAATTCGGTTAGCTATAATACCAATACAATACATGCTCTTGGTATAGAAATCAACACGTGATTTATATTGACTGAAAACAATAAAACTGAACACTGGCACCGGCACCGATAACAGTCTCGATTGGTTCAGATTGTCGCGCATTGTTTCGGATATTCATTTATCATTGCAAACAGAGTTGTATAAGCGGTTTTTTTTAATCGGTAACCATAAAAAAATAAAAGAACCGTTTTCGATGTTGTTCCGTATGATACGGTAGCGATACGGTATCATTGAAGAAAACAATAAAAAATAGTATTACCAAAACTGATGTTGTTCGTTCAGTTCACTATGGTGGCACCGCTATATCAGTTATAAAATTGAAAACCATAAAATGAATACATTCTGGTACTGATGTTGTCCGCCACGGTAAGGTAGCGATACGACGTCTGTTTATTGATAGCAAAAACAATAATTTTAAGTACACACACCGACACACCTGTTGTTCAACCGGTTTTGGTTCGGTTTGATACGATAACAACACCCGCCGCGAAGACACGGGAATCTCACTTACACAGTGTAAGTTTATCGAAAACAAAAACAATAAAAACAAATACCAAAAACGATACAAATTTTGTTTAGCCTATTTAGTTAGGTTTGATACGATTGTGGCACAATATTCGTTTGCAATGAGATTTGTCATAATGTTGTAAAAAAGAAACATAGAACACAAACAAACAAACTAAATCGATATCAACTAAACAACATCATATTCGTTTTTATTGTGTGGGATCGATGTAAGGTTTTCTCTTTCTTATGACAATAATGAATGTCGATACCAGTAACAATTCCAAACAAATATCACTGAATTCCCGCGGAAGCGCGTAGGGAAACTCACTAGTTATTTATTAAATGAACTTGTGGAATATTCTAGTAGCTCAATATGTCCGTGCAAGTAGTATGGTATGAAATCGGTTAGACCAATCACCGAAAGTATATTACAAATAAAACAAATAAATTATTTCATACTTTCCGGTTATTATATTATTGTTCTTAAAAGTACAACTTTCCAGTTGTTATATTTTATTGTTCTTAAAAGTTCTACAACAATATATATCATAAACAAATGGAAAGTCTCCAAATTAATTTGTTCATCTTATGAGATCACACGCTCACTAAAAGTTTACTAGGATTTACCTACCGCGTGTTGCACGGAAAATTCGTATTCGATTCGTTAATTACCTATTAGCATACTCCCAATCGCTATAGCTTATATACCGCCACGGTGAGATAATCATAAAAATGCATACATATTCGAATCATAACGGTATATTTGAAATTATAAAACGTTATATTATATTACTTAAATACGTCATGTCTATAAAACTTTAAAATTGTTGTATCAGTTGCTAATGTTCTTTGGATGATATCGGTGCCTTTCTCAAGGAAAAATACAAAAGATCAACTATATCTAATTGTTATCATAGATTAAAATAAGCATATCAAAACATTATATTTGAAATGTATAAGACACTATTTTTTAGTAAAAGAACGAAAATGGTAAAAACACCATTTAAAAAAACTAAATTATGACGTAGCTTTGGTGACATATACAATGTGTTTTGATCACTTGTACATTACTATTTAAAGGTATGTGTTGAGTAAAATTTATATTTAGATGTAGAAAATTAAACACGTCATAATGGCATACTCAGGGTTATATAAAATATATTATCTTATAAACCATAAGAAAAGGTTAAAATATGTCAAAGTAATTATAATAATAAAATATTATAATTAAGAACAAAAACTACTAACATTTTTATGGATTTTTTAATAACATATTCTTTGCATATCTATGAGTAATTTAACATAACGTAGCTAACAAAAATTATATGCTAGAAATATTATCTAGGTTAATAAACGACATTTACACATAAATCCTTTGGATCTTATCATCAACATATAATGGCATTTGTGTAAATAAACTTAAAGTGAATGGTATTATTTATCCTTAAAGTTTTCTATGACATTTCTACCGTTTACTACATAAAAATCACTTAAATATCTCCACTAATACATGATGGCATTAATGTAAATAAATTGAAAGTGAAAGATTATGTTTGTACTATATTTATGATGTTATTTAATATATACTAGCATAATTCCTTCTCACGCTGCGACGAAAATCCAATCGGTATCAGTTCAATTTATGACGATAACGGGAAGACAACAGTACTCGATATAGTAACTAAATGTTAAAATTCTAAAAACAAAGTCATATAACTAAAATAATATTAACGCGTATTTTACCTCAATCGAAAATCATAAAAATTAAATGTTAGTAAAGGTTGCGATAAATAATAATAGTTATTATCATTGTTAAGTATAAGATAAAATATGAATATTCTAATAATAATTGTATCAAAGTAAAATACCCAATGCTATAAAAAAATAAATTCATTACTGACACTCCAAAAGTATGACAACTAATTAGTTTTCGAAAACTTATTGTTGCCAATTCCAAAAACCCACAAAAGTAGTGAAAAAAAAACAAAAACTTCAAAAGTTAATTGTATCTAAGGTGATGTTATTTAATATATATAATAACTAGGTTATAACCCCGAGTATTACATGGGTTGAATAAATGAATTTTATATACGAAATAATAAAACAATATAACTTTAAAAACCTCCTTAATTGCAAGGGTTGTATAAAGGTAATTTTATATATTAAAAAAATTATATAAGAACCATATCGTACGGGTTGAATAAATGTAATTTTATATATCAAATAATAAAAAAAAGTTATATCTTTAAAACCGCGTGCATTACACGGGTAAATAAATGTAGTATTGTTTACCAAATAATAAAAAAGTTATACCTTTAAAAACCCTCATGTATTACACGGCTTGAATAAAATTGATTTTATGTACCAAATAATAAGAAAATTATATTAAAAAAATTAATGGATACACTCGGTACGCGATAGATATGGTGATTGCGGAGATGATTATTGAATAGAAGATACAGTGGTCAAACATGTTATTCAAGAAGCAAATAAGCAGCCATTTGAGTGATAAAATATAAATTATATTTAAAAAAACCTGTAATAAATATAATCTAAAAAAACTAATACTTTTTGATTATTGGTAAAATCAATGAATTTATACTTATAATTTTGTTTGTATTATTTTATTATAAAGTGCATATTATACATATAATTATATTATATCTTAAGTTATTAAAGCCATCCAAAATGTTTTTTTTGTATTTTATGTCTATCATTATATATACTATGGTAAAAGTTTAAAGTTTATTAGAGTTATAAATGAGAAGTATATATACTTCTTAGATAAATAATAATTATTATAATGAAGTAGAAGAGATTAAATAAAATAATATTTAGTAGGAGAGTTATCTATAATTAAATAAGGATTAGGATATAATAGGAAGTTTCTATGGGTGGAAGGCTAGGAACTAATCTTGACCATCTATTTATTAATCAAGGGCTAAGATTAAATGAGTGAAATTGAATAGAAAAAGAGGCGCGTGAGTTTGTTGAGGGGTATTGTAGTCAATCCAAGGTAATAGTTTCTCTCTCCTCCAATTCTCTGTCACACCCCGACCCGCAGCGGAAAAAGGTGATCGGGCATGATTTGGTTTTCATCAAAGCTCATGACATTTATTATAATGTTTCATATTTATTATTACAATTTAAAGGAGATCATACAATCAAATCATACAGGTACAACATGTTCTATACATCTTTCTAGACTTCATTATTTTTCTTCTAAGGCAATTTTCTATGTGTCCATTACTTCATCCTGTCCACCTGTATCATGTGTAAAAATGGTTTTTGGGTCAACAAAAAGTTGGCGAGTGAATCCTTGTTAAAAACATTTGATATTGATTTCTTATTTTATTTATATGGAAAAATTGTTCAATAATCATATGTGAGCAAACGTAAATAAACAAACAATAATAAACCAACTTGCATGAGTATATGACATAAATGATAATGTATATGTTGGCAACGTCACGTTCCGCTCATGGGTAATGGGGAACGGACGAGCCTATGATGATGTATGTGCGATCAAGGCTCAATCAAACGGAGCCGATCGTATGTTGGCAACGCCACGTTCCGCTCATAGGTAATGGGGAACGGTTCGCTCATAGGTAATGGGGAACAGACGAGCCTATGATGATGTATGTACTGAAAATGATAAATTTAATCTAAACATTAACCACACAAACAATTGATACATATTAGATACACATTTGATCATGGATATGATGGATGCACAAGTGTTTAAATGTAATAAATAATAAGCGATACATGATACACCCCAAAATGTGATTAAAACGGGGAATTTGTAGAGATTCACTCACAGTGGTTGCGTTTTCTTGGATTGATGATGAATGCGCACGAATTTGGATTTAACCACGAGAGAAACTAACCTATATAATAACATAATGGTTCGGTAAATAAATGGATTTTATTTGAGATTAATAATTTTAATTCATAACCTTAATAAGATTTCTACATTTATTTTTGTGAGTTTTAAGGACATTTTCTAACTTTAAAAATATTATTTTTAAGTATTTTTAATAATTTCTGATTAAATAAATAAATAAAAAAAATGTTGACGGTTGACTTTGACCGTTGACTTTGACTGTTGACCGGTCTGATTGTGTTAATTATGTGCGCTGAGTGAGGTTCGAACTCGTGACCTCCCGTACGCATGCACGCAGCTCTACCAACTGAGCTACGTGTCTAACCCGAAATATTTCTGATTTTAATTATATTTATATACTATTTGGATTATTCAGATTTTTATTTAATTTAAAAAGGTTTTCAAACTAATCGAACTGGTGCGCATACTATACTCGAACCCGCGTCTTGTTGTTCGTGTGCACACAGCCCAACCAGATGGGCTGTGAGTCTAACCCATAATAACACAGGATTATATTAGTTATATATACTTACTCAGAGGTGATCTGTATAGCTTTTCTTTAAAAAAGATTGGTTTTATTTCAGAAGTCAGAAATGTGTGTGATTCGAACTCGGGTGTGCTTGTTTAACATTGCACACAGTCCACCACTGGACTGTGTGTCTAACCCGGTTAAATATACGATTTTAATTATACTTATATACTAAAAAAAACTTCATCTTCTTCACAAAGAACCCACTGATACTAAATCATCTGTGTAATTATAAAAGCTTATTTGAATTCGATAGTTAGATTCTTTTAACAAAACATAAACAACACAGGAACAAAAGAGATGATTTTATACCGAAACGGAGATGGTTGTGATACTTCGGTGATGCCTCCGGTGACAACAAAAAAATTCTGGCGATGCTAATTGAAGCAGAGGGTTCTTTCAGAGAGTTATAAGTGATGATTGAGAAAGTGTGCCAGTTCAATTGAGGTGAATTGGTCGGTATTTATAGAGTGTCAAGACTGGTATGTTTTCGGTTTTCCGGTGACCAAATTCCGGCGAAATGCAGACAAATTCCGGCGAACAGAACAAAGGTTTTGAGCAGAGATTTCGTGAACGATTGGAAGTGTGCGCTTGTAGTTAGTATTTATAGGCAGTGGCGGTCTTCACTTTGATTTAAATTTTTCGGTTACGATTTCCACGATTTTGAATGAAAGGCTTTAAGGTTTCGGTTATTCTGACGTTAATCATCAATTATATTTACTTGATTTCGGAGTCAACCGCCGGATTCGATGATTGAGTCAGTTTCGGCGGTCACAGACTTGGTTCAAACCGGTGACTCTGCGAGTTTTTTGTATAAGAGTTTTTTTTGTTTCAGAAATCACACAACTAGTGCGTGTGGCGGAGTGGTGAAAACTTGTGTGTGTATAAGTTAGTGGGTGACCCGGGTTCGAAACCCGGCGTCTCCACTTTTTTTTTAATTCTTTATTTTTTTGTTATTTAACAATTATGTTTTAAGATTCTAATTTATATATTAATTATGTATCGTTTAAAATTGGTTTGAGCAATAAATATGCAACAAAAAAATTCTAACTGGTTATTCGATTAATAAACGAAGCGGGTTTTGGAAAAACCCGTTTTTTGACGGATGTTACAGTATCCCCTACTTTTAGAAATTTCATCCCGAAATTTAAGTAGTGATATGTTTGACTCGAAAGGAGGGTGGTTTTGACAATTACATACTTAGAAGGGGGGTAAGAGTTTAAATTTTTACTTGAGGCGGTAACGTTCCTTATAAGGGTTGAATACCCTGCTACAGGAATCGCTTTTTGATGCCTACGATAAAGAATATTGATAAACAGAGTTGAATGACTAGGTATGATCTCATGCACAAGAGTTCTGAGAGAATCGATACGTTTTGGAAAGATAAGGTTATATCCTAAAACAAAACTTCTACCACTAAAACCTACATGGAACCTCTCACAACCGCCTGACAATGCCTCTGATCTTTTGGCAAGAATACTTATATATAGGAAGTACCAGCGGCGTATCCACCATATTCTTGTCAAATTTTCATTAGCTTTATCAGTAAGTTATGATTAGTTCTATGTGACTCTAGAACATAAACAAACACAACAACCAAAGCTTGAGTCTTAATTCTGAACGTATACATGTTTGAATGATGACAGTACCTCTCTCGTTTGTTATGATGAAGAGGTTAGTCTATGTAGAAGTGAGACACAACCCAACTTCTTTGAATGCTGAGATTGAAATACGTTGATGTGTATGATGATATGAATGCTAACTCAGTGAGTATAAAACAAACTTCAACCATGACATTACTAAATCCTACATGAAACTTCTCATAACCGCCTGCCAATGCCTCTAATCCTTTGGCAAGAATACTTATATATAGGAAGTACCAGCGGCGTATCCACCATATTCTTGTCAAATTTTCATTGGCTTTATTAGTAAATTATGATTAGTTCTATGTGACTCTAAAACATAAACAAGCACAACAACCAAAACTTGAATCTCAAATCTGAAGGTATACATGATTGAACGATGATAGTACCTCTCTCGTTTGTTATGATGAAGGGGTTAGTCTAGGTAAAAGTGAGACACAACCCAACTTCTTTAAATGATGAGACTGAGATACGTCGTGAGGTATTAAATCAATGAGTATAAAACAAAACTGAAATAGTAATTCGCATTAAGATTCTTGGATAAATTTCCAATTTATAATTGAGATACGTGAAGATTGAGATAACATAAAGAAAACATAAAAACCAAGCGGTTGGAGTTGAGTTCTTGATTTTTGGTGAAGAAAACTAGTTGGGTGGTTCGTTTGGGTCGTTATTATCTTCAACAGGATTGGCGTTGATGTTGTAAACTCTTCCTCTTGCTGGTGGCCTAGTGGTTAGGTTTTCTTGATTTGCTTGGTTAACTGGGTTTGCTTGAGCTTGGGCGTTTATGATGTTAACCAATCGAGGGCACGTGTTTCTAAAGTGGGTAGGGTCGCCACAATTAAAACAAGCTCGAACATATGGGAACATGGGGTATTGGGGTTGTTGATATGTTTGGATCATGTTTTGAGTAGGGGGTGAGGTTTGGTTTTGAGAGGTGCGGCAAACCTTGCTCAAATGACCATAGCGTCCACAATTCGCACATAGTCGACAAGGTAAGGTAGATGGATGGTGATAAAAACAGGTGTTGCATTGAGGGTGAGGTCCAAAGTAAGGTTTCTTATTTGGGTAAGTTGAGTTGAGTGCTACTTGAGTGATTGGGATAGCTTGGAGGGGTATGGCTTGTGAAGCTGGTTGATTGCGTTGGGTGACAGCGAAAATTTGCCCATCTCGTTTTCTCTTAGAAATGGGTTGAGAAGGGGATTCGGTTTGGGTGGAGTTTGAGGTTTCAGTTGATGCTTTATCCTTCTTCTTCTCCTCCTTGAAGTCTTTATTCCGTATGCGGTTCTCGGTGAGCTCTGTAGCTATCTCCATTGCTGCTTCCAAAGTTGCAGGTGTGGTACTTATTATAGGGTCTTGAATTTTTGAAGGAAGACCTCGAATGTAGTGCTCGATCAAACGGTAGAGAGGAGTGAACAAGTTGGGGACCATCTGATTCAACTCGAGAAATCTCTTGTTGTATGTGGTGTGGTCGCCCTCTTTTTGTTTCAAAGAATAGAACTCATCCTCTAATTTCTTGATTTCGCTTCTTGGACAGAAACGTCTTGTCATGATCACTTTCAGCTCTTCCCAAGTCGAAGTCATAACATTCTCAGCACCTCGTTTGGCCTTCTCTGTATTCCACCATGTAAGTGCTATTCCAAGCAAACGACCGGTAGCATATCGCACCTTGCGATCATCGGGGCAATCGCAATTTAGAAAAGTGTTTTCCATTTCCTCAAACCAATGGAGGAGAGCGGTGATACCTTCAGTCCCTTCGTATTTTGGAGGGTCGCAGGATTTGAAATGCTTGAAGGTGCATTTAGTGGTATTTGGGGGAGGGTTGACAACATTTTGATCTTCTTGATTGACGGGATTAGCGGTAAGGGCTTGTTGAACTTGAACTACAATGTTGGGTATTACGGCAGCCATTTGTTGAGCGATTTGGGCAGCCATGCGCTCGCGGACTTTTCCTGATCTCATCTTCCTGCGAGCGAGACTAGAAGACATCTACAAGGAATACATATCAAGAGTATGAGTTGGACGTTTTAGGTGTCATGTGTCGTATGTAGGAATGAACATTCATAAAATAAATATAGAATAATAAATCTACTACATCTATAGGATGTCTTGGGCTTTGCTCGTAATTGGGCCTTGCATGCCGCCATACTTCACCTTCATAATCATGTGGGCCCCCATGATTACCGGGTCTTTCATATGGTTCGCATGTGTTAGCCTGGTAACGTACACTAAAACCGGAGAAAATCGAGAAATACGTATGTAACGTGTGAAATTCGGAGTGCATCCAGGTGTGGACACGGTGACACCTCAAAGTGGGGTTAGTTCGAACGACGTTTGGTGTGGCATGCCTTGGCCTAATAGGTCCTTCGTACTCTCATCGTTGGTCCCCAGGTAGGCAAACTGGTCCGTTATATTGGATTTATACGAATGCCAACCTAGACAGGATGTTCCGACTACCGGTACTCGTACCCTTACAGTTACTACATGCCCGTCGTAGAACTCACTTTGATGAGATTGAAAAAATGAAAAATGCGACAAAATCTTGAATAACGGAAGTAAGATGATTTGAATATGTGAACATTGAAATATGCGTGATGATTGTATACGTAAGCATGTTATGTTTGACTATAAGTATGATTCATTAAGTATCACAAAATATAATATTGGAAGTGTTTGCATGCATTTGTGTATGTAATAAATATGAAATAAATAAACATCATGAGTTTGCATGTAACCACATAAACAATTAAAATCTAATCAACTATAGTATAGGCTCTAGGGTCTAATAACCTATCCTATATCCCTATAGTCAAAAGCTCTGATACCAATCTGTCACACCCCGACCCACAGCAGAAAAAGGTGATCGGGGCATGATTGGGTTTTCATCAAAGCTCATGACATTTATTATAATGTTTCATATTTATTATTACAATTTAAAGGAGATCATACAATCAAATCATACAAGTACAACATGTTCTATACATCTTTCTAGACTTCATTATTTTTCTTCTAAGGCAATTTCCTATGTGTCCCTTGCTTCATCCTGTCCACCTGTATCATGTGTAAAAATGGTTTTTGGGTCAACAAAAAGTTGGCGAGTGAATCCTTGTTAAAAACATTTGATATTGATTTCTTATTTTATTTATATGGAAAAATTGTGCAATAATCATATGTGAGCAAACGTAAATAAACAAACAATGACAAACCAACTTGCATGAGTATATGACATAAATGATAATGTATATGTTGGCAACGTCACGTTCCGCTCATAGGTAATGGGGAACGATGAGCCTATGATGATGTATGTGCGATCAAGGCTCAATCAAACGGAGACGATCGTATGTTGGCAACGCCACGTTCCGCTCATAGGTAATGGGAACAGACGAGCCTATGATGATGTATGTACTGAAAATGATAAATTTAATCTAAACATTAACCACACAAACAATTGATACATATTAGATACACATTTGATCATGGATATGATGGATGCAAAAGTGTTTAAATGTAATAAATAATAAGCGACACATGATATACCCCAAAATGTGATTAAAACGGGGAATTTGTAGAGATTCACTCACAGTGGTTGCGTTTTCTTGGATTGATGATGAATGCGCACGAATTTGGATTTAACCACGAGAGAAACTAACCTATATAATAACATAATGGTTCGGTAAATAAATGGATTTTATTTGAGATTAATAATTTTAATTCATAACCTTAATAGGATTTCTAGATTTATTTTTGTGAGTTTTAAGGACAATTTCTAACTTTAAAAATATTATTTTTAAGTATTTTTTAAATAATTTTCTGATTAAATAAATAAATAAAAAAAATGTTGACCGTTGACTTTGACCGTTGACTTTGACCGTTGACCGGTCTGATTGTGTTAATTATGTGCGCTGAGTGAGGTTCGAACTCGTGACCTCCCGTACGCATGCACGCAGCTCTACCAACTGAGCTACGTGTCTAACCCGAAATATTTCTGATTTTAATTATATTTATATAATATTTGGATTATTCAGAATTTTATTTAATTAAAAAGGTTTTCAAACTAATCGAACCGGTGCGCATACTATACTCGAACCCGCGTCTTGTTGTTCGTGTGCACACAGCCAACCAGATGGGCTGTGTGTCTAACCCGTAATAACACAGGATTATATTAGTTATATATACTTACTCAGAGGTGATCTATATAGCTTTTCTTTAAAAAAGATTGGTTTTATTTCAGAAGTCGGATACGTGTGTGATTCGAACTCGGGTGTGCTTGTTTAACATTGCACACAGTCCACCACTGGACTGTGTGTCTAACCCGGTTAAATATACGATTTTAATTATACTTATATACTAAAAAAAAACTTCATCTTCTTCACAAAGAACCCACTGATACTAAATCATCTGTGTAATTATAAAAGCTTATTTGAATTCGATAGTTAGATTCTTTTAACAAAACATAAACAACACAGGAACAAAAGAGATGATTTTATACCGAAACGGAGATGGTTGTGATACTTCGGTGATGCCTCCGGTGACAACAAAAAAATTCTGGCGATGCTAATTGAAGCAGAGGGTTCTTTCAGAGAGTTATAAGTGATGATTGAGAAAGTGTGCCAGTTCAATTGAGGTGAATTGGTCGGTATTTATAGAGTGTCAAGACTGGTATGTTTTCGGTTTTCCGGTGACCAAATTCCGGCGAAATGCAGACAAATTCCGGCGAACAGAACAAAGGTTTTGAGCAGAGATTTCGTGAACGATTGGAAGTGTGCGCTTATAGGCAGTGGCGGTCTTCACTTTGATTTAAATTTTTCGGTTATCATTTCCACGATTTTGAATGAAAGGCTTTAAGGTTTCGGTTATAACTGACGTTAATCATCAATTACATTTACTTGATTTCGGAGTCAACCGCCGGATTCGATGGTTGAGTCAGTTTCGGCGGTTACAGACTTGGTTCAAACCGGTGACTCTGCGAGTTTTTGTATAAGAGTTTTTTTGTTTCAGAAATCACACAACTAGTGCGTGTGGCGGAGTGGTGAAAACTTGTGTGTGTATAAGTTAGTGGGTGACCCGGGTTCGAAACCCGGCGTCTCCACTTTTTTTTTAATTCGTTATTTTTTGTTATTTAACAATTATGTTTTAAGATTCTAATTTATATATTAATTATGTATCGTTTAAAATTGGTTTGAGCAATAAATATGCAACAAAAAAATTCTAACTGGTTATTCGATTAATAAACGAAGCGGGTTTTGGAAAAACCCGTTTTTTGACGGATGTTACATTCTCCCTCATTTTTTAAACGTTAATAACTCTTTCATACGATATTATTTTTTAATAAAAAATGCACCAAAAAAACGAGCGTTTTTTTAATCTTTAAAACGAGTATGCTATTGCTATATTTTGAAAAAATAAATTTTGAAAACCCAGTTGCGTAAAACGCAACGAAAAAAGCCCAAAAAAACGCTATTAACTACAGTGATGTAAAACGCAGCGAACAATACAGTCTGCAGTAAAACAATACAGTCATGTGAAACGCAGCGAACCGAACGAAAAAAAAAACGCAACACGGTTCTGCAGCAGCGAACCAGTAAAACAATTAAAAAACCCACAGCTGCAGCAGCGAACCGAACCAAATAAAAACGCAACACAGTGCGCAGCTGCAGAAGACACATGTAAAACTCAACCCAGCTCTGCCAGTCTGTAGCAACTGCAGAAATGTAAAACGCAACGAACCGATAAAAAAGTCCAGTGCGCAGCTGCAGAAGACACATGTAAAACGCAACTCTGCCAGTCTGCAGCAACTGCAGAAATGTAAAACGCAGCGGAACCGAAAAAATCTACAGCAAAAACCAGCCACACGCGGGCCGGGTTTTCGGAACTGCATTCGTGTCCGCAGGACGTGCGGGTGCACACGAGTTCGACTAAATTCCGGTTTCAATTTGCACCCCCCTGCGCACCCGCGCGTAGAACTTATTGTAAAACATGTCATAAAGTTATGTTGGTTAGGCAAAGGTTTCACCTTATAAATAACCATTTACTTTGTCTCCACACCAATGTGGGACAAATGGTTTACTATTTTGGACTCCATTCAAACACACTTAATTTCCAACATTATTATCATATAGTTTCATTTCAAGTTCAACAAACCATTATAAAACACAATGCACTAAAAAACATAAAATAAAGTGTTATTTCTAAAACGCAATGGATAAAAAACTGTGTTTTTTCATTGTTTTGTAAAACGCAATGGACCAAAAAACATCCAAAAATTGTGTTTTTTCAATCTTTTGTAAAACGCAATGGAAAAAAACTGTGTTTTTTTCATGATTTTGTAAAACGCAATGGACCAAAAAACACCTAAAAAGTTGTTTTTTTATTCTTTTATAAAAAGCAATGGATAAAAAACTGTGTTTTTTCATGATTTTGTAAAACGCAATGGACCAAAAAACGCACCAAAAAAACGCAAAAAGTGTGTTTTTTTCATTCTTGTAAAACGCAATGGATAAACCGTGTTTTTTTATTATTTGTAAAACGCAATGGATAAAAACTGTGTTTTTTCTTTATTTTATAAAACGCAATGGACAAAAAACACCAAAAATGTGTTTTTTCATTCTTTTGTAAAACACAATGTTTAAATGAAAGTCTAAAGCCGAAAGGTATTTTGTAATTTTTCTTTGAGATATTTTGTCAAACACCTGGTGTGCAACTTTTTATTAATGATTTCTCAATGAAATTGAAACTAATGATGTTGCCCAAACGCATGAATACATCAAGAGAAGAGTAGAATCAGAGATACATTCACTTTGAATTCAAATGTTTGAGAAATTTGAGAAGAGGAGTACCTGTTTAACGGAAATCTTATGTTCCATCGCATCATGTTAAATTGAAAAAAAGAGAAATTATAGAAACGTAAACTGGGTTTCTTCATAGAAATCGAAAAACACGTTGATTGAATGTTCGAACAATTCATCGATGAAGAAATTGCATCGTGATGTAGTAATTCTAGAGAGAGAAAAGGAATGAAATGTTGAAGATGGTGGGTTTTGAACATCTGGGTTTTGAAGATACAGAGAAGTGAAATAGAAAGAATAGATAAAAGAAGATTGACTAAAATACCATATCTACTTTTTCAGATGGACCGCTAAGATTACTTCCTATCCTTCCTACTCAAAACATACTTCCTATTTGATCATCTCCCAATTAAATAAAAGAGATTAAACTAAATAAAAATAATTATCCATAAGATATGAAACTAAATAAAATATATAGGATGATTATCTATAATTAATTAGAAGAAATTAAACTCAAATAATAATTATCCATAAGACATGTCCTAATATGATGACAAGTGTCCCATAAGTGATTTCTTTTATTATATAGTATAGATTATAATTATAATATAATATAATATGATAAAATTGTATATATTTTATAATGATAATGTTCATGGATGAACTCAAATATTCGATCTTCTATTGTTTTGAAATTTAAGTGCTTTAGGAAATATGTAAATTCAAAACACGCATTATAGGTCTTGATATGTTATTATCTAACTATTGTTTTTTAGCTTAGAATTTAAGTTAAAAATTAAGAGTAACAATTTAAAATAATAAGTCAAGTAACCAAAATCGAGCATTATTTTTTTACTTTATTCTTAAACCATATATACAAATTTTATAAATGAAAGATGTTTATATTTTTTTTTTACTTTTAACTATAAAACTCAAGCCGTTTCATTTTTTTACTAAATATGCAATCAATATATTGTTTAAAAATGCTAACTATTAAAAATAAATACGTATTTAAAATGATATTAAATTATAACTTTCTCATAAATATGTGGTCGGATCTCAAAAACATTCGCTTATATGGTATAATTAATTTTCGACTGTTATACTAAGTGTTGGTACCATAGCGATTTCGTAAAAAGCAAATCGATAACAACTGAATTCTCGCCGCAGAGCGCGTTGGAAATTTACTAGTTAAAACTATTTTATATGAGATCTAATTTGTATCTGCTTTTATCTACGCTTGGTAAAATATATGTTGTTGGGGAAGTAAATCATGTGCAAGGACTAATGTGCTTGTACCCCTACACTTCTAAGAGCACATAAACTACTTTGATGGAGCTAAATGTACGACACCAGAAACATTTGTTAACCGAAATTGTTACTAATAACACCATATACATAGTTAGATAATTTATAAAACTAGTGGAAATACGCGTGTGTTGCCGTAGGTACTTATGTTTTTTTTGGCGCATGTACCAAACCCTTCCCATCACACCTAAATGTTGCAAATATTATTAAGAAAATCAAAGAGGATTGATTACATGTTATTATTTAGGTAAAATATATAGGATTAAAACTTCAAAGGTAACTTGAAAGATCTAGATTGGAATAAAAAAATTGTGAGTACACGGATTAAAACAATAATGAAACTTGGTAACTATTTTACAAAGTTATGCCAGTTAATTATTATTTTCCAACGGTTCACGGTATAAATTATTATTGTCAAATATGTCAGAGTTAGGATTAGTAAAATCCAATTTGCCTATCTTAAATTATATTTTAGCAAGAATTCAGGTCAATCGAATGAAATGAATTATGTGGGCACAACTCTATTTAACCATCTTTGATGAAAATTCATTTGACTCTCATAGACACCAATGTTGAGAATAGGGAGGGTTGGTGTAGATGTGGAAGAGAGAGAAACTGCAAAGTCCTTGATCACGGAATTTCTATAACACCTTTCATTTATGTGATATGGCGAGGAGAGAGAAGAACGTGTATAGTTAGCCATAAAGGAAAGAAAGGGTGTGAGGATTGTGGGATAAGTGTCTATGTAAAGGAGAAGAATTAAAATCCAAAACCTTTAAGATAACAATCATAAACTTCCACGTCTAATTGTTAAAGGTAGCAGTTTAAAATTGATACACAAACTATAAACTCCAAGGTATGAGGTGGATCGATGTCGAGTAGTGTTTAACATGATCTCTTCAATACACATTCGTACTTGAAAAAGGACATACATATGCCAACAAACGACACCCATGTTTAATTTGGAGTTATTGTCACATGTTGAATGAGAGAGAAGAAATTAAAATAATTAACACTGCTATCTATGTCAAGTAGTGGTCCATATATATATACATAAGATTCGGTTCAAGAGAGAACCAATCTCAGTTGCGAGAACCATGAGAACTCTATCATCAATAGCATATTTACACATCACCCATATCCAAATTAAATCAAAATGGTATTTTAGTCTTTACTTCCATGTCACATCTTTTCTCTCGCTTCTATTTAAAAGTCAACATGTCACATATTTTCTCTATTCTATTTAAAACTCAACATGTCACATCTTTTCTCTCTCTTCTATTTAAAATTCAACATGAGACATCTATTGAGATCGTGATTTTTGGGTGAGTTCGTTTGGTAAGATCCTCAAATTTCGTAAACCCGAAATCGGGGTGTTGGGGGCGTAAAAAGATGTTTGTCGTAAAAACAAATTTTGTAAAAATATTTTTGAAAAAAAAATTGTAAAAAGTTTTTTTGTACAAATAAAATATTTTTGTTTGCCGTAAAATATTTTTTTGTTTTTGTAAAAAAGTTTAAACCCGTAAAAAATTGTTTTTTGTAAAACAATTTGTTTTAAAGTTTAAAACCACGCGTAAAAGAAGTTTAAAACCGGCACGTAAAAAAGTTTAAAACCGCGCGTAAAAAAACTTTTATACCGGCGCGTAAAAAAAATAAAACCGCGCGTAAAAAAAGTTAAAACCGCGCGTACCACGCGTAAAAAAAGTTTTAAAACCGGCGCGCAAATAGATTTAAACCGGCACGTTAAAAAGTTAAACCGACGCGTAATAAAAGTTTAAAACTGCTCGTAAAAAAGTTTCTAAAACGGCGCGTAAAAAAAGTTTAAACCCGCGCGTAAAAAAGTTTGAAACCGCGCGTAAAAAAAGTTTAAAACGCGGCGCAAAATAAATTTTAACCGGCAGTTAAAAAGTTCTAAACCGGCGCATAAAAAAACTTTTAAACCGGCGCGTAAAAAAAGTTTAAAACTAGCGTGTAAAAAAAGTTTAAAACCGCGCGTAAAAGAAGTTTAAAACCGGCGCATAAAAAAAGTTTGAACCTGCGCGTAAAAAAAAGTCTGAACCCGCCGTAAAAATGTTTAAAACCGGCACGCAAAAAAAGTTTGAACCCCTATGTAAAATAATTTTTTTACTGCATGATTCAAAAATAACATTAATTAAATCACTTGTTAATAGTTATCCTTGATTTTGAAATCTTTTTACTGATACACCCATTGTTTTGAAATCTTGTGGATAAAAAATAATCAAACTTAGGAAAAAATGTAATCTTTTAATCTATTCATCATACATCTTAAGAATTCTTCGAATTTAAATTTAATGACGAACACCAAGACATCATCGAAGAATTTTGTGACTTTTCATCTGGAATCGAAACCTTCAACAAAATTTGTGTGTAGATTTCAAGTAGTAACAATAATTCGGATTTTCCTAAAGTATAACCCGATTAAAATTTATTCTTTTTCCAGATTTCTTGGCAGTAAAATATCAACATCATATTAAAATCGTTTTTCATCAAAAAATTAGTTTTCTGTTTTAATTCCAGATTTAAGGAAAAGTAACATAATTGATTTGATCAACATACCTTTGATACCATATGTTGACCAGTTCTGTTAAAATGTAGTGAAAAACATGTGAAAATAACACCTGTTAAGCATTCAGGCCAGCAAATAATCCAGAAACAGATGAAGCTATAGAGTTTGACATGTCGGTCAGCTTGATTTGGTTCTCGTTTAGGATGTATATGACTATATGATTGATGGTATTTCCAAGTTCTTCAACCCTTAAGAACTCGTGACATGGAGAGAGAGGAGGTCGAGATCATGTGTGATGTTATGATTAGTGTCTCACCTAAAACCATCTCTAGTCATCTCCGTAAATACACTATGGTCCATCAACAATTACTAACTAATATATAATAAGGTATTAGTTATATTTTGATCCAATATAATATAAATGATTATAATGGCTATATAAAGCTATATATAATAATTATAAATGATTATAATGGTTATATATACTATATATAATAATTATATTTAATCTTAAAGATAGGGGATGCGCTAATGAATTAGAAATCTCAAATTTAGGTGAGCTTGTGACCTACATACATTGTCAAATTAGTGAGCCCTTTCAAGTAAGTTTTGGCTTGATATTTGTTTCAAATTCATGAACCTTTTTTCACAAGAAAGAAAGAGAATTGGTATGTTCAAAGTGACGAAGACAGGGTTTTGAACACACTATTGTTTAGTCAGATTGTTTGAGACAGGAACGGAGAGATCGAGAACTCTTGTCCTCACCCATGATTTCTTGTTTCGTTCTTGAAATCTCTTGTAGCTAATAGGTCATTTCTGACAATATTATTGCTCTAATTGTTGGAACCGAAAAGACAAATATGGGTAGAAAGTTATTTTAAGGAAATCATGTTCAATGTTTAATATTCTAGTTCTGTTTAATTCTTAGTGCTGACGATATTGATTTACTTTTTATTACCTTTTCTTATTATATGTGTTAGACCATTAGTAATGGGTATTATAGGAGCATAAGTGGATTGATAATGTCTATAACACTATCCCCGTAGGTTTTATAAGGGCATGAAGAAGGGGGAGCATTTCTAGTATAATGCCTAATGAGGAAAACAAAATCGGAAAGTAATGATGAATGATAGATTAAGGGGCATTAACTATTACATTTTTTAAGGGCGTTATAATGTTGATGTTACGGAAAATGCTTTTGAAAGGCATTACAGTGATCTTGCATTATATTATAGTTATATTAAGAAAATAGAATGTGTGATTATTAATTTATTATATTGTCAAGTGATTAGTTTTCCTAAACAATCATGTTTGAATGTTTGTCTTTTAGTTTAATCTCATGGTTTTAATTAAATCTCCAAAAGAAAATTACATGTGAACGGATAAAATAAAAAGTAAACGGACAAGGTATAAACTGCGCCGCTATCTATTTTAAATATAAAAACCAATTCCTCTTTTCAAAACCATTAAAGTTATGAATTAAACAACTTTTAATTCATATGTGATCTCTAGTAAATTATTAGCTAATAGGCAAAAAAGTGAAATTTTAAATTCATGATAGTTATTTAGGTTAAAGTCCCGCAAGAAATATGATGTGGCGGTAAAGTACATCATTTTTATCTAAAAACTATGGTTCAAATCCTATTATGTGTATCTATAAAAAGTGTAGAAACATTTAGGAGTAAGTTAGTCTATGGTTCAAAGAAAATGTTACTTAGGGTAAAATATTCATATAAACAAGGTTATTTAATAATAATTGATGATGACATACAAAACACGTTTATTGATGTTATGGACTTCTCAATCATAAAATGAGACGTTAGCTTCCTAAGTAATCACTTGTCACTTTATTAATCATTGCAAACAATTGGATTTGTTTATAATGGTTATAATTTTTTTCACTACTTGTCTTAATTGTATTTTATATATTATCTTTACTTTCGAAACTATTATTACCGTATATTTTTGTCACAAATATTTCATATATTTGTTTTTGATTGTACGTACGAGTAAAATATTACTTCAAGTAGATCACCCAACATGTGATAGCTTCCACTGAAATATGTTTTTCCTTTAAACATAGGGGGTGTTTGGGTTAGCTTATTTTGGAACAACTTATAACTTATTGACTTATAAAAGTTAATAAGTTGTTTTTATAGTGTTTGGGTTAGCATATTTAAGTTGTTTTTGTGTATTGAGAAGTTAGTATTTCTCACTTATGACTTATATAAGTTAATAAGTCATTTTGAGAAGGAATCCCAAACACCCCCGTATAGTTAGGGAACTTTAAACACATCGATGGTATTTGAGGTCGGACATTCTATATGAATCCAAACGCTTGCCATGTTTAGCTAACATAGGATTTGTCTATAATATTTTTATTTTTTGAATCAGCAAACTAAGCTACTTTGAAATATTTTATACTTTCACATTGCATGATTTGAATTCTCCAAAGAATTTGCCTAAAGTATTACATACTCAATGTTACATAAACAGTTGATTTAAGACTGAAATTTCTAATATTATAACTACGGGTGACAATTTTTGACACGACACGAATAAACAAGTTTTAGGTTGACTAACACGACCTACTTTTTAAACGGGTCGTATTCGGGTTGACATGTTTAAAAAAACACGCCAGGTTTGGGTTGACCCGTGTTAAGCATTTAGAAAAAAAACTCATTTATGTTTATTTCCGTTTTCTAGTTTTACACTTTAGATGGCTAACCATTAAAAACGGTACCTGTAACCTGCTTACAACTCAGCAACCCGCTTATAACCTGTCAACATGTACGACTCTTTTAAAAAAATGGGTTAAACATATCTTGTTTGGGTTGACCCTAATTAATTAATGTGTTTTCGGGTTAGGGTTTGAATCTTTGACACAAAAAATAATATGAAATGGTTTCAGGTCACATATTTCAACACGTAAACCTACCAAACCGCCACCTGATAATACGGCACGATTAAGACTCATTATTATAATAATTTAAAAGAAGGAAATGAATAACGAAGTAATAAGGTTTGTGTTTATGATATGAAAAAAAATAACATATAATAGATTAAAACTAAAAATACAGAGTGGAGAATGCGACATCTTAGAGCATTCACATCCCTTCCATTATATTTTTATCATACATTAAACTAAAAAACACTATATTTTCTCTCTCATATTCAATTAAATAATATTTTCTTATACATTTATCATTATCTTTTCTCTCTCCTTCACTCACAACCACTTTTAAAATATATTAAAAAATTATAGGGAATGAACAGTGTGCCTTCAAATATACAGATAAACAGTAACATTTTCTCTCTTCTCCACTCACAACCACTTTTTATATTTTTTATAATAAAAAAACTTCACACACACATTTTGATGGAAGGAATGTAAATGCTCTAAGAATAGTAACTTAAAAAGTACGAAGCAATAAGGTTTGTGTTTATGATTATGAAAAAATAACATAATATAGATTAAAACTAAAAATAGAATATGGAGCATGTGACACCTCATAGAGTAGTAACTTATGAAGTACATATTCAAAATAGCGTCCATACACATATGTTAAAGGGTCGTATTCATAGGTAACTTCTTTCTCTTTTCATCTCCTTATATAATAGATTAAAATTAAAAATAGAGGATGGAGCATGTGACATCTTAGAGTATAGTAACTTATGAAGTACAGTTCAAAATAGCATCCATATACATCTGTTGAAGGGTCGTATACATAGGTAAATTCTGTCTCTTTTCATCTCCAATCTGAGTCACATGGAGAGGTTTGCGATAACAGACTTGGTCCGAAATTGATAACCACGTCGCAGGAGGTGGTTCAGTGGTGTGTGGTCTGCTTCCATAGACTAAGTAGGGTTGTCCCTAAAGCCACCCAATGGCTACTTTAAAAATATAACAAAAAATTATTTAAATTTTAAATTTAAAAATTTTTAAACCCACCTCACTTTTAAATTAATACCTTTACTAAATTCACACCCACTTTCATACTTAAATTTTACTTTCACCCTCAAACTCATCCAACAATCATCCATGGATGACTTAAGATTTTTCCATGAATTCCTAGCATCCATCTCAATTCTAAACCTGAACCCTACCGAAAACTTCCCGCTACTATCACTCTCAACCCGGTTTTGCAATGTCTCCCCTCCCGGATCTCCACCTACTACCTGACACAACCATGTATTGTACCTCCCCACTCTCCAAACTACGGGTATCCAACACAACCCAATGTGGTGCCACCAGTATTGTACCACCCAGTTAACCATATTACATTATCGGTTTCAACCCTCTTTTCCAACGAGGTGTCTTGATCAACTCTCTAGACACTCAATCGGATGGTACGTCGACTTCGTGTTCGTCATCAAATGGAAGAAACAAAGCTTTTAATGAAAACTTGTAATTCATAAATGGTTGGTCGAAGAAGAAGAAGAAGAAGCTCTTACACAAGCCTACATTCATGTCACAGCTTGTCCAATCATTGGAAATAACAAAAGGGTAAAAAGTACTTGGATCGTATCCACGAGCATTTCTATGTGGATAATGGAAATATTCGTAATTCAAGTGTTTGAAATTTAGAGTCCTGCTGGCAAATAATGGCCACTCTAATACAACTGTTTTCTGGAATTTTTAACCTGCACAAAAGCAGCCATAGCGGGTGGTCTAATGACCTTGTTTATCAACCGGTTCAAAACATAGTATCATAATAACCAAGCTACACTTCAACTATGAACATGGTTTTCGTCTTATGAAAAATTAATCAAAAGGGCATGAATCGTTGCCGCTAATTTAAAAGAGGGTGCGGACTTTGGAATCGGGTCAATATACATCATCTACTTCCGATGTCGTTGAACTTAATGGTAATTAGACGCTAACAGATATTTGTCGCCAACAGATATTGAAGGTTTCAATGTAAGTCTCAAGGAAAATGATACTCCAATAACCGAGTATGAAGAATTTCCCTATCCAATGGTGTCACACTATTGGGATTGAACCCTAACAAAGGAACAGATAATATCAAAGCCAAATACACTATCTGAGCTTTGGTCCAACTATCACAGGTTACAACCTCTGATTTATCTTTACACTTGTTAGGATCTGAGTTTGACCTGATTGTGTTGTTTTAAAGAAAATGATCATAAATAAGATAAAACACATAATACCTTGCAGCGCAATGCGATTTAATGTCAGACCCCGACCCGCAGCGGAAAAGGTGACCGGGGCATGATTGGGTTATCATCAAAGCTCATGACATTTATTATACGTTTCATATTCATTAAATACAATTTAATAGAAAATTTACAACTATAATTACATCATGACCTAACATCAATCTAAGCTTCTTTGTTCTCTTCTAAGGCATTTCCTATGTTTTCCTTGCTTCAACCTGTTCACCTGTATCATGTGTAAAAGGGTTTTTGGATCAACAAAAAGTTGGCGAGTGAATCCTATGGAAAACATTTGAACAAGTTTATTTAATTGATTATGAAATGAGTGCACAACCACACATGAGTAAAAATAGATATAAACTTATTCAACAATCATTAGATATTAAATAAAGCACACATGAACAATAATGGAATGTTAAGAGGCACGCGTTGCTCTACTCGTCTCTCACGAGGAACTGATGGGCCTAATGAATGAATTGCATAAACATGATAATATGAAAGACATAACTACAAACAATATAAACTCAATGATACACACATGAACAATAATGGATTGGTTTTGAGGCATGCGTTGTTCAACTCGTCTCCCACGAGGAACTGATGGGCTTAATGAATGAATTTCATATGATTTGACAAAATGAAATAAGTAATCACAACAATATAAACAATCTAAGTTTAGATCACGATATGGTATGGCACAAGTTTAAATAAACGAGTTAATTATTTTGTGACACATGACACACCCCAAAACGTGTAATTAAAAAGGGGAGTTGTAAGATTCACTCACAGTGGGTGCGTTCGGTTGATGATGTTGAATGCACGCGAAGTGGTTTTAACCACGAGTGAAATTAACCTAGATAAATAGCATTATGGTTCGGTAAGTAAACGGATTTTATTAATCCATTTTAGTAGGATTGTTGGGTGTATTTTTGTGAGTTTAAGGCTATTTTCTAACCTTAAAAATGTTATTTTTAAGTATTTTTAATTGATTTTTAATTAAAATAAATAAATAAAAATAATAAAAAATTTGACTTTTTTTTTTGACCGTTGACCGTTGACCTTGACTGTTGACCGGTTCGCTTGTATAATTGTGCGCTGAGTGAGGCTCGAACCCGAGACCTCCCGTACGCGTGCACGCAGCTCTACCAACTGAGCTACGTGTCTAACCCGAATTATTTCTGTTTTTAATTATATTTATATATTAATTAGATTAAACCGAAAATCATTTATTATTAAAAACGATTTAATTGAATCGGACCGGTGCGCTCCACAGGTCTCAAACCCGGGACCTGTGGGTTGCGTTAACACACAGTCCACCGCTGGACTGTGTGTTTAACATGTTATACAAACCGATTTTTATTATACTTAAATACAACCTAAGTATTTTCATTTCTGACTTAATTAAAAAGGTGAGATAATTGTCCGAGTCGGTGCAGTAGACCGGACTCGAACTCGTGACGTGTGATTTAAACATACACACAGTCCACCGCTGGACTGTGTGTCTATCTTGGTTATTATTCCGATTATTATTATACTTAACATATATATGAAATGAATCCGGTTCAGTTAACAAAAAATGACATTTTTATTAAGGCAGCGTGTGTGGGACAAGATTCGAACTCAAGACGTTAGTGTGTTTATTGTGCACACAGTCCACCGCTGGACTGTGTGTCTAACCCGAGTAATAACTTGATTTTAATTATACTTATACATTACAGATACTTCGTCTTCTTCGTCCGGTTTTAACCAGAATCGGAAATCCGACTGGTTCAATGTTTTAATCGGTTTCTTTAGCGTTTTTTAGTTAATTACAGGTGAGATTAAAGAAAAAGAATGAATGATTTAAGCGTGAGGTATACCGACTGGATTCCTCTGTTTTCCGGCAGAACTCCGGCGACAGTATCAGGTTCCGGCATCGTGTGTCTTGCAGCAGCGAGTCTTCAGAACGCTTACAAAGGACGTGGGTGACTTCGGTATAAGCTTAGGGGGTTTAGTAAGGCTTAGAAGTGGAGGGTTCAGTTTTCCGGCGATGAGCAGACGATTTCCGGCGAGTGAGTTTTCGCCGAGAAAGGGTGCGGTTTTGAGCGAAAATGTTTGCAGAGGTTCGAGGGGGTATTTATAAGACAGGTTATCGATGAACTTGGTCCGATTTCCGACTTGATTCGTCGGTTATAATTTCTCCGGCGGTTATAGTTGGTGTCGCGGACTCAGGCTTCGGTTATAACCGATGATGAGTTAAAGTTTACGTTATAACTGAAGTAACCGTCGATTCTTGGCGAGTTAGTCGGGATTTCCGACGACTGAAAAGTTGGGCGCCGGTTTTGAATTCGGAAAGACATGATATGAATTAAATGATCTTAATAATTAACAAAAGATACAAGTGGCGCAGTGGTTCAAGTGTTGAGTGTTAAGTTTGTTTGACCCGGCGACTGACCCGGGTTCGAAACCCGGCAGAAACAATTTATTTTTATTTTCTTATTTTTGACAGTTTTTCAAAAACAAAATATATATTCCCATATAATAATTAATTATGTATCGTTTAAAATTATTTTGGGCATTTAATTCGCATCGAAATTTTTAACTGATTGTTCGATTAATAAACGGAGCGGGTTTGGTAAAATCCGTTTTTTGACGGATGTTACATTTAAAACTTTGTAACACAATCAAATGAGAGATTAGCTTTCATCCACAATGTTTTCATTACTCAAAAGATTGAAATGATTACAAGTAATTACATGCATGAATCACTAACTCCCCTCAGCCCGAGCTTCACACAGATTAGATCATACAATATAAGTGTATGTGTGTGAGCTAAATAGAACAGTGCATGCACTGTCTATTTATAGTACAAATCCTAACCTCTGTGGCATCTTTGCTGACATCACCAAGACAATGACATCTAACAAATCTAACAACCTCTAACCACTGCTAATGCTATCCTCTGATACATATGCAAAACACTGATAGCTAGCCAATGTTGATGCTGACCACTGATGAGCGTAACCACTGATGAAGCTTTATCCAATGTTCTTCAAAGGATGATCAGACCTTTGACTTCCAGCAGAATTTTAACTTCAAGTAGCGGTTTGGTCTCCACCAGTCTTTATAGCCAACAGAGCTTAGCCTTGAGCAGATGTTAGATGCCTTGTCATTGAGGGAGGTTGTAAATCAAAACACTGTTTATTCTGGATCATTTAGACCAGATCTGTTTTGGCATTTTATCATCTGTTCTTTTGTAGGGGTCAATCCCAACAATCTCCCTTAGAACAGATTATGCCAAAACTCTTCTTTATTCATGATCTTTATTCTTTCATCAGTTTTTCCCTGATTTGACTCTTGAACTGTAGTTCAAAATTCAGGGAATTTTCATCATCTTCATCCCTGCACAGTTGGAGTTCCAGGAGATCTTGAAGGTCAGCTACACCTAGGCTTAGTGCATCCTTCCTTGTTATATATTCAATATTCCCATTGGACTTGAGTAAAGTCAATACATGAGTCTGTTTATCAGATATCCACTTTAGTATTTTTGAGTTCAATGGGTTTCATGGGAGAAGTTTATTCAATGGGTTCAATGAGTTTGATGAAGTTGGTCTGCCTGATAAGGATGTGGCAGTGATAGTAAGTGGATCCTGATAATCTGATGAAGTAGCATCCATTTTTGATTCTTTCATGTTTTCATTTTCCTTCTTTTCATGTATCTTATCCATTTGATGCTCTTTTCTTTGATTGAAGGCTTGGATGTATTCATCTAAGGCAAGATCTGCACTTGAATTAGTTTTCTTGAACTTGTTCCAGTCTCGTGCAATCGTACTTATCTGAGGATCATTCTTCATTCTTTCACACCTGTTTGCTTCTTCTTGAAGAGCTTTGAGAGGCCATTCTTCAAATTGATGCTCTTCAGCTTGATATGGTTTGTTTCTCATGATAATTTCTATGAAGTCTCTTCTTAGTTTCTTTTGAATATCAACATCAGGTGATTGAGTTGACCTCTTCTTGTTCAAGTCTTTTGCAAAGTCTTCCAGTTTCTTAACTTTACTAAGTACATGCTGCATTTGACTTGACAAGTAAAATTCACCTTTCCCTTTACTCTCTTCTTTTGCAATGTTTTTGGCTTGTTTGACTTTTAATTTCAGATACTCCTCAATGTTCCTTGGAGCTCTGTAGCCAAAAAGTGAGGGAAATGTTCTTTTGGATGGATTATCCTCTGTGAAAAATTGTAACATTTCATCTTTAACTGCAAGCAATTCCAGAGGATAATTTATTGCCAAGGGTATTTTTCTTGTAGGATTACGGCCAATAGTTGATTGAGTAAGTGGGTTTGATGTTGGTGATGATGGAGGGATGAAAGGTTCTGGATTGCTTAGAATAAGTGGTGTAGGTGTGGGTATATCATCAGTCACTTTGAATTTTCTTTTTCTTGTATAGACTGAGCTTAGTGAATGAGTTGTTGTGGATGTGTGTGTTACAGGGGTTTGGATTTGAGAAGATATGATAACAATGGCTTGGCTAACAGCTGATGAAGGAACTGTTGTCTCAACCACTGTTGTTTTAACATCTGTTGTACCTTTTGTAGTCACAACATCTATTGCAGTGAAGGTTGGTGATGAAGGCGGTGGCATTGTTTTCTGCTTTTTAGCAGGTGATTTGTGAGGTGGGTTTTTTGGTTTAGGTGCAGCCGTGGATATAGTACCCGTAGTGGTTTTGAGACCAGCAGTGGTTTTCTTTTTAGGTTCTTGTGATGGTGATTTCCTTTTGTTTGAAGTGCCAAGATCCTTTTTAGAAATCCTTTTTCCTGTATCTTCATCATCTGCTTGAATGTCTAGGGTTTCATCAACTCCCTTTTTCTTTTCTTTGACAGATGTTTCAGCAGAAGTTACCAAGGATTCTTTTGCAGGTTCTAGCTTTTGCTTTGACACATTTTCACAGACTCAGTTTTCTCCCCCTTTTTGGCATCATCTTTTTCGAAGATACGTGCAGAGGAAGTGCCAGACTTCTTTGTAAGGAATTCTTTGATACCCTTGAGGTCTGCCTAAGTTTCTCTATATCTTTCATCAACCAAATTTTTGAGCATTTTTACACGTATTTCATGTTGATGGTCAGCAAGTTGGCGTTGTTGTTGAAACAGAGGATATACTTGTTTGATTATATCAGTGGTTTGAAGAGCAGAGGATTGAGCAGTGTTTTGAGACTTTGAAGCTTCTAACATCTGTTGCAACATATTTTTGATATCTGTCACTGATGTCTCAATTTTTGTAACTCTCTCAGTCAAATCTTTAGATTTTAGATCATCACCTAACTTAATAGGATCATCTAAACTCCTACCAGAAGTGGTAGTTATATCTATGTTATCATGAACAGAGATTTCAACCCTTGTTTCAAACACAGATGCCCATTTTTCTTGGTACTGGGGACTTCTTTCTACAACAGAGGTTTCCTTGAAAAAATCAACAGTGGTTTTAGTACCAGCAATGGTTGCTATGGTAGCCTCAGTAGAAATTGCCTTCAAAGGAGACTTACTTATGTAACCACTATCCAGAGATAGACCAGTGGGTCTAACATCTGTAGTAGTTGCTTCATTTGAACTACCAACATGAATTTCATGAAATTCAGGTGGTGTAGCCTCCTCATCTGTTTGTGGGTTAATCAAATGAAATGATTCCTACATAGCCCTTGTTGTAGTTGTACTCTCAAAAATGTGTTGGTGAGAGGGACTATTTTGTGTCTGAGTTTCAATGGTACCAAACAGTGGTTGTGTAGATGGTGGAAATTTAGATATGTGGTGTGGGAAGGAAGGAGAATTTGCCTTGGGAGGAGAGCTATTCAACATACTCTCAAATGAGGGTAATGTCTCGTGTTGTGGATTCCCTTTGCTTACAACATGTTCCTTTTGTAAGGAATCATGAGGAGTTTTGGTTTTGGGTGGAGATCTTTCCAGCTGTTGTGAGGAAGTAGCAACAGTGGTTTCTTGTGACTTTTGTGTTGTCACTGGGTTAACTTCTGGGATCTCATCTTCCAGAAGACCCCTTTTGGTGGGTTTGGTGGGCTTGGTGGATTTCTTTTTGGTCTTTTTGGTGGTTTTTGGTGGGGGTTGCACAACAGTGGTTGTGTTTCTGTGGTCACCAAGAGCAGTAGGCTCAGTAACAGGTGGTTGAGTTTGGGCAGGTTGTTCTGATAAATCTTTCTCTACCACCTCTTCTTGGGTTTTTGAAACTTTATCTTGATTAGAAATGCGTGTAAAAGTTTCATGACCCATAGCTCCTGCTTTGCTAACTGGGCCAATTTTAGAATCATCTCCAGGTAATTGATTTTGAAGATATATGCTTAAAAACCTGGGCTGTATCAGAAAAGCCTTTTCTTTTGCAATATTATAATAATTATTAACAATATCATTGAACAAGACTTGGAAAAAATTGAAATCTGAATCAGTCAAAATAGCACATCCCAAATATTGCATGTTCAATGGAATTTCATTAAAACCAGTAGTTTTTGCTGAGAGACATGTCAAAATAGTATGGAAGAAAAATCTCATCTCAGCAGGGAAATTTGGTTTGTATATAGTCATACCTTTGAGTTGACCAGCATACCCTCTTTCAATAAACTCCGCTTGGATCTCACCCAGAGGAAATGTCATAGGATGTGACATGTCATTTAATTTAAAGACCTGTGAGATCGATTGTGGGGTAATTTTCATCAAGGTTTTGCCCACTCTTGAGATTATCACATAAGGTACTCCCTCTGTTGAGTGAACCTCAGCATTTGCCCAAAATTATCAGAGTGAACCTTCATAAATTGGGGCTTTTGCCAACCTCAGCATTTGCCCCAAATTATCAGAGTGAACCTTCATAAATTGGGGCTTTTGCCGTCAGCATCTCCTTGAATTTGGACTCCTTTAGTAGCCGAATCATTGTATGATATCTCGTATTATACTCGGTTTCCTCTAAAATTGCAGTGTAGTTATGAGGAGTTTTGATGATTAACTTGAATGTAAATGGTACGGGTTTGGATTTTGCTTTTGACTTTGTTTTAGGAGCCATGATTTATGGTAAAACTGTTTTTAGATTTTTGAAATCACACAGTAAGATGAAAACCCCAATTATGAATAGAACAAGGTTTTTATAGGGTTTTTGAAAAGTGATGATGACGTGGCATCTGATGCACACATCTGTCGAATAACATCTGTCCACGTGTAACCTCTGTTTGTGAATGGAAGACAGTTGTTTGGCTAACCACTGTTGGAAATTTTGATCAGTGGTTAAGAACAATAGTTGCAATTATCAGAGGATACACTTTTTGATAGTGGATAGATTTTTCTAAACGAACTGTGTTTTTGTGCAATCAGTGCTTTGAACAGACTTTGAGGATTTATTGAAAGATTCAATTTTAAACTATTTTTAAGGATGGATTTTTATTTTCTAAAAACATTTTATTGGTATTTACACATGGATCACAAAGAAATTTTGTCTTTAATCCATGTTTAGCATTCCAAGCCTAGAGATCAAGTTTTTAAGGACAGATGATTCCAATTTTTGGTTTGTACATCTCCCAACTGATCTTTAGACTGGATATGTTATAAAGAAATCAAACCCTTTTTATAGCAATCCCTCATAAATGATGCCTGATGTCATCAGTGTTTGGATATTATGCGATGATAGTGATTTTGATGCTAGTTTTGATCAACTACTATTGAACCAACAGAGGATAAGCTTTGTCAGTTGTTTTGAACGTCTACAGCTCTTGTGGTGAGAAATGTAAGTATCTGCAAAGTCAGCCTAGGCAAGCATAATATGAGATATCCTTGACCATCAACAGATTTCCTTTGATCCAATATCAAGGAAGAGTAACTCCCTTCTCTTAAAAATAGAAAGGTTTTCCCTTCCTGGCAGGTTTTGAGCTTTAACTATCTAAAACAAGTGAAAGCTCAACATGTATTACTTTCTAGAAAACAAAAGTACTAAAAAGGAATGACACATGTCCTGATATATACATGAAATCTTTACTATAAAAAATTAAGTAAAAATTTCTTGATAAATGAATCAATTAGATCTGATTGATGTCCTAAATCCTCCTTTAAAAACAATGTTTAACTTGATATATATGAGTTACCTGAATTTTCCTTTAAACAGTGGTTGCACTTAGCATGTTTGGTAACAGATGTTTGAGCAGAGGCGAAAATTCAATTTTAGGTTTTCCTTTTGTGGTACTAGCCTGTAAGCTCTTAGGTGTTTTATGTTTATACTCTTTTCTTTTGTTACTAAAAGTTTTGAGATAAACACACTTTCAGAGTTTTGTGATTTTTCTTCTATTCCCATTTTATCCTTTCCATAGGCAAATATCCTAATATTCACTGGAAGGCTTTTAAGGAAAGAGTAATCAATCCAGAATCATTTACAGTAATGTTTTGAGAACCTTAGACATTTTTGCAAAAATGCTTATGCTAAAATTCACATTACTTTTGATCTAGTTTTCTAAAAGTCAACCCATAACATTTTGAGGGTTTACCCTTTTTAAAATTTTCTTATAACTTTTGTTTCTCATATAGATCTTGTTCCTAAGGTTTAGGTTCACCTCAGTCTTTTAAAGACCTAAGATGAATCCTTAGCAACTGTCACTCATGGAAACAACACAAATTTCGACACAAATACTGAAATCATATATAAAGTGATTTGGCTTTTACTCTGTTTTCCAACAATTACGAATAACACAGTATCACAGAATTTGAGCTGATCTTTTTACGTCAAATCGATTGTTAGATCGAATTTGGCTGACCATGCTCTGATACCAATTGTTAGGATATGAGTTTGACCAGATTGTGTTGTTTTAAACAAAATGATCATAAATAAGATAAAATATATAATACATTGCAGCGGAATGCGATTGAAAACTTTGTAACACAATCAAATGAGAGATTAGCTTTCATTGCACAATGTTTTCATTACTCAAAAGATTGAAATAATTACAAGTAATTACATGCATGAATCACTAACTCCCCCTCAGCCCGAGCTTCACACATATTAGATCGTACAATATAAGTGTATCTGTGTGAGCGAAATAGAACAGTACATGCACTGTCTATTTATTGTCCAAATCCTAACCTCTGTGGCATCATTGCTGACATCACCAAGAAAATGACATCTAACAAACCTAACAACCTCTAACCACTGCTACTGCTATCCTCTGATACATATGCAAAAAACTGATAGCTATCCAATGTTGATGCTAACCACTAATGAGCGTAATCACTGATGAAGCTTTATCCAATGTTCTTCAAAGGATGATCAGACATTTGACTTCTAGCAGACTTTTGACTCAAGCAGAGGTTTGGTCTTCACCAGTCTTTATAGCCAACAGAGCTTAGCCTTGAGCAGTTAGAGCTATCAGATGTGAGATGCCTTGTCATTGAGGGAAGTTGTAAATCAAAACACTGTTTATTCTGGATCATTTAGACCAGATCTGTTTTGGCATTTTATCATCTGTTCTTTTATAGGGTCGATCCCAGCAACACTGCTTTCCTTAAACAACTGTTCCTATCATCTGATCGCACAAAGGTCTGATAGAAGAAACAAGATCAGAGGATAGAGATCAGTGCTTAGACTAGTTTTAGTTATTCAATGTAACAATGCTATGCACTAATAGTGTTAGTTAGCAGTGTTTTAGTTAGTTATGATTTTGTTAGCTGTCACTATCAACCATGACGTCACAAAAGATGCTCAATGGTTAGATAGTTAGTATAAATAGCTGATCAATGTAACAGTTAAACTTGTCTTCCTGAAAAAGATCAATTTGCACTTTATCTTCTCATTTCTTACTATCAAACGATTGTAATTGGCTAAGGGGGAGTTTGTGAATCACATGAGAAGTTTACCAACTTGAAAGCATGATGGTGATACAAACAAATGACCGATTTCTTGTAGTAAAAATTTTCCATTAATTCCGCTGCATATCTTTATAATTCAATCAATTTTCCATCTTTAGAAACAAAAACTACAAGTTATTCAAACTTAGATCCTGACAATTGGTATCAGAGCTTGGTCAACCGATTTTGATTTAACAGTCAAATTGATTTGAATAGATCAGCTCTTTGTGCTAATTAGTTTGATAGTTTTACTTAAATACAGAGTTTTATTACTACAAAAGTTTTTTAAAACACAAATCTGTTGTAAACAAGAGAAATGGCACAAAACACACCGGAATCAATATTGGATCCATGTTCAAACCACAGATGTTGAAACGAAATGAATATTTTATTTGGCAACATCGGATGGGTCATATTCTCGCCCAACAAACACTAAATGCTGGAGATCCGTCGTATTTGGACCTCATGTTCCCATGGTTCCAAGTATAGAGGATCCCCACACGCAAGTCCCTAAGAAACTAAAAAATTACTCTGAACAGGATTTCCTCAAAATTGAATTGGATGCTAAGGCCTTTAGCATTGTTGCTTCGACGTTGCCCAATGAGATTTATGCGGGATTACTTCATTGTAATAGTGCTAAAGAGTTATGGGATGCTCTTAATGAGCAATTCGGTGGTACTGAATAGGTGATAGAGAATAACAGGGAGGTTTTAAATCAATAGTCTGAAACATTTGCCACGTTAAGGGTGAGTCATTAACCCAACAGTTCAAACGATATAGCTGTCTCATCAGTGAGCTCAAATTGGTAAATGTGGAATTTCCAAATTCGACTGTCAATAGTCGTTTCTTGAGATATTTACTTGAGAAATGGGAGACTGTAGCTTATGTCACTAGAACCACCGTTGGTTACAAGGAAATGACCTTGACACAACTTCATGGACGACTCCTCACATATGGGAGATAGTTGAACTAGAACAAGAAGTTGCAAGAGTCAGGGAAAATGACTGATGACTATACTTTAGGAAACACTACTTTATATAGTCATGAGGAGGGGTCTAGCTGTGGAAAGGACCAGAGTTATGATCATTAATTATATAACATCTGGAAACAATTTCAACTCTGATCCCAGTACCCCTAATTTTGCTTTTGCTACAAATTTGAAAACTAGACCTCTGACAATCTATCTTTTATATAATGATTTACAACATTTTGAACCCACTGACCTTGAAGAGATGTACAGTTTGCATCAACTGGCATGTTTAAGTGTTAGAGCAAGTAAATTTTACAAAAGAACTGGTAGAAAATTTCCAGGATTGCATGGGGGTTGAAAGTTGGGTTGGATAAGTCTAAAATCAAATGTTACAAATGTAACAAGATGGGTCACTTTGCCAGAGAATGCAGATCACAATCTACAGGACCAATTGTAACACATCCTGGCAACTGACCTCAAAGCACTGTCCAATATTCCCAATATACCCCTGCACCTCAAATGCAAAACACTACACACTTTGCACATCCTGATACTACAGTTCCTGTCCATTATGTTCAAGCACCTGCACCACAAATTCAATATGTTCAAGCACCACCTCAAGTACATGTGCAGCAAGTGCCACAAGTTACTCAACCTACTCAAACTACTACTACACCAGCAGAGGTTAATCAACAAAGCTTTTTCACGCAAGGTTTTGTTGATTGGAGTAGTTTGCCTGAGGAATTAACAGATGAAAACTTTGCTCTCATAGCCAAAAATGATTTTGAAAATGAAAATATATGTTTAATGGCTTTGGAGACCATTGTTGAAGGTGATGAATCTGTGGAGCAGGAGTTAAAGTCTGATGTGGTTGATTGTTGTGAAACAGTGGTTATACCTGAAGTTACACCAGTGGTTGAAGTGAATGCGGTTGATGTTGAAAAAGACACTTTATCTGACCCTTGGGATGAGAAGGTGTGTGAGGAAGAAGAGTGTGATTGTGCTCTTATGGCTTCTTCAAAGGTATCACCTCAGATCCTTAAAGATCTATGTTCTGACAAATGCATTATTGCTTTTGCAAACATAAAACAGGTGAATGAAAACCTAAGAAACAAAATTTTAGAAGATGAACTTAATTTTGAAAAACTTGTCAAAGAGTTGAAAACAAAGTTAGGTGAAAAAGATTCTGAAATGAGTAGCCTAAGGCATGAATCAAGCATAACCAAAGACCAGCTCCAAACCATGGTAGAAAAATACCAGGTTTGTAAACAGGAGCTTGAATCTACCCAGATCACTTGTGAAAAATGGGTAGTCTTGTAAAGGTTATGAGCTTATGCTTGATGCTCAAATCAAGAGCAACATAAAGTTTGGAATAGGGAATATGTCCAGACTTGTGAAAATGTTGCAAAAATTGATTCTGAGTTGGTTGAAATAGTCGCAACAAACTTGGCTGGTGAAGAAATTAAAATCACAGATAAAAATGGAAACAAAATCATTCTTGAAAAACTAGAAGTTTCAGCAAAAGATAAAGAAATCGAAAAACATCAGTTTAAACTAACCTGGTCAGATGAATGTGATATTTTGGAAAACTTCAAGCCAATGGACTTTTCAACCACTAATGGTATAAAATCACCAAAAGCACTGGTGATACCTATCAAAGACTTGCGAGCAAAGGTTACACCCACTACTCTCAAAAAAATCTGATAGGAAAAGGAAAGAAAAGGTTTAATACTTGTTTTGTGAATTTTGTGAAAAGAGAAATCATGTGGCTACATATTGTTTTCTTTTAAAAGCCTATGACATAAACAAAACTTGTGTGATACCCAAATCTCCTAGATGCACCATCTGCAACAAAACAAATCACATGACCCAGAGTGTGCCTATCTCAAAATCTATCATCAAAAGGTAAAAGAGATTTGAGCAAAAGCTCTTGAAAGAGAAAGTTCAAGCTTTTGTGAAAACAAATCTAAACAGAACTTTGAATCAACTGAAACATCTGTCACAAAAGCCTTAAATCAAACCTCTATTCACAGAGACATTCAAGTGACAGATGCACCTCCATCATGTAACATTTGTCAAAAACGGGTTTCCAAACCCGCTCCGTTTTGTAATCGAATATCAAGTTATAAATGTCACGTTGCGTATTTATGGCTATTTTGATTTTTAATGATACATAATTAATAAACAAACTAAACTATAAAAATTATTATTGATAAAAAGTAAAAATAAAATAAATAAAAATAAAATGTGGTTGCCGGGACTCGAACCCGGGTCAGCCGGGTTGAAACCCAAAGACTTAACACACACACACATCACCACTCCGCCACTTGTTGTTTTCTGTAAATATTAAGAAACAATAAAATTTTATGGTTTTCCATGAAACAACCGGTTACGCCATCTGTAACCGAAATCAAAAGGTGCCTATGGTTTATGAGACTTACAAAAAGCCTTCTAAGCCAAGGGTAAATGGGCATCCTCAGGGTTACCAACAGTTGATTGGAAGTGGCTCACATCAGTGGTTACAAAAACTGATCTAACCACTGCTCATTTATCTGAACTTGAGTCTGGATCATCTGATACCCCATCCAAAGCCATTCTGGCTTTGGAAACTCACCTGAACTAATTATTTCAAAAACATGTGCATGGAGCTTCTACTTGCCTTAACAGTCTTTGGTATGTAGATAGTGGGGGCTCCAGGCACATGACAGGATGTAAAGCCATGCTCAAAGATTTTAAAGCTCATGGAGGGGGTGATATATCCTTTGGAAATAATTCAAAAGGAAAGGTTTTGGGGTCAGGATGTGTCTCAGCTAGAAAACTCAAGTTTGAGATTGTGAATCTCATTGATAATCTGAAATTCAATCTTCTGAGTGTCTCACAAATGAGTGATAAGGGTTATGGATCATTCTTCACAAATGAAACTAGTCAGATAGTATGCCCAGAGGTTGTTAAAAAGATTAATCAAATAATTGCAGAGAGCAAAGCACAACTTACTGCAAATAGGGTAGGAAATGTGTATGTGGTAGACATTGTAAAAGATAATCCTATGTCAAATGCATGTTTGTTCTCAGTTGCTTCAAACAAAGAAACAAAATTATGGCATAAAAGACTAGGTCACACAAATCTAAAAACCATCTCTACTCTCTCAAAACAAAGTCTTGTCAGAGGTTTGCCTCACAAACAATTTACTTGTGAAGAACATTGTGTTTCCTGTTTAAAAGGTAAATAACATAAAAGTTCCTGCAAGTCAATTGAAGAGTCCAAAACAAGTCAGTGCTTACAGTTACTTCATATGGACTTGTTTGGACCTGTAAAAATAATGAGCTTAAAACACAAAAGGTGTCACACCCCAACCGATGGTGGAAACATCGGCCGTGGCACTAGGCGAACCAGATTGTCTCAAGAGAAGTTCCATAACGACTAATCATGAAAATATTTTAAATAGTTAACTTCCCATACAATCAACCAATATTTCACATTCAGTCATTACGAAAATATAATAACTCTTAAAACATACCAAGTCCGATCTTCCCTAGATTTATTACATGATTTCCTAAAAGATAATCCTAAACCAAATGCAGTAGTAGCAAATATCCTCAACCTGCCACATATGTTAAAATAACACGTCAATACAATTAAGTAAAGGTGAGCATATAGGTTTGCGTACATAATAGATATAAAGCGTTTAGCATACACCGCATAACATACGTAAGAGATGTGAACTATGTAACTACTTAGATTCAAGTAAACCAACAAACCGTGAGTGCGAGGCACGCGAACAAGTGTCCACATCCTAAAGAGAAAATAAATGAGAAATAAATATGCGAACCCTAACAATTCTGGGCCTCCAGGTGGCGGGTCAACCTCTAGCAAGCTATCATGTTAAGGGTGGCGTACCAGCGACCAAGTAACACATACAATTCAGCAGATTTCACGTATAGTCATGTATAGCGGATTGCGAATAAGCGTTTGAGTTGTGTGATGTGATTTGATATAGGAACATATGTGACACCCAAAAGTGCGTTTAAGCGTAAAGGGGTTAAAGTAAACTCACAGTTAGTGCGATTAGAGAGAGAGAGACGGGATCTGATTTAGATGGGAAGGAGCGCCGGATCAGCCTGTAAGCGAACAGAAGTGCATCAGTCTTCCGAATTGCTGAAGCGGTCGAAACGTGAAGGAGCAATGTACAAGTTCGGGCGAAGTTGTACCAAAACTCTTGGATTTGGTACAAGTTCGGGCGAACTTGACTGTTTTGACTTACTGGAGGTACAAGTTCGGGCGAACTTGTCTGGTTTCCTGAGAAACAAGACAAGTTCGGGCGAATTTGCCCTGTTTGTTGAGGTTTGATACAAGTTCGGGCGAACTTGTCTGATTTCCTTGGAAATCATGCAAGTTCGAGCGAACTTGGTTGGATTTCTTGGGTTTTTGACAAGTTCGGCCGAAGTTGGTCACAAACATGTGACAACTTCGAGCGAATTTGATCAATTTAGAGGACTGTTTTGGTCACCAATTCGTGCGTTTTCGCGTCGTTTGCTGAGGAAATCGAGTGTCCATCCCTCCAACCTTAAGCTACTGAGCAAAACCTAGGCTTGAGAGGTCTGAGCGATTTTTAGCCATTTTACAGAAACCCGGACTAATCCGGGCGAACTTGCTGGTTCGTACGGGTTAGTCCAATTTGTGCAAAGTGACAACATCGTCCTTGTGCTTGCGGATATGAGATCTTGCTTGACAACGCCTCATTCCGCTTCATAGTGAACGAAACATACGTCATTTAGTCCGATTTTTTGTGTAAAAAATCGATGCTTAAAAGGTTTTACTTAGATCTAAGTGTAGATCTAAGTGAAAAAGAGAAGTTTTGTAGAAAAAGATGAAGATTTTCGTAAATAGAAGAGTTTTGATGAAACGAAGGTAAAACCTTGTGCAAAATCGTTGTAAAACGTTGTTGTTTGCATGAAAAAGAGGGTTGATTCTTACATGGAAATCAAAGGTTTTCGGTTTCAGGAGGTTTTGAACGAACTTGCAGCACGGAGTGCATGAATGGAGGTGCTGGGTATTTATAGGAGAAGAGAGAATGGGCTGATTTGGATCAAGTTCGGCCGAACTTGACACTTTCCAAGCGAACTTGGCACAAGTTCGGGCAAACTTGGACAGTTCAGATTTGGAAAGTGCAAGTTCGAGCGAACTTGCTATAGTGTTGAAGTCTTGATGGCCTGAACAAGTTCGGGCGAACTTGGGATGCCCAAGTTCGGCCGAACTTGGCCTAAGGCTAAGTTTTGTTCGTTATTTTCGTGTTAGAAGTTCGTTTGGCGATTCGGTTCGTATTAGATAGTTATGTTAAGCGTTTTAGCGAAGCGTTAAGCATTATATTACCATTGGATTGAGAGAGAGCGAGTTACGTGAGTGTGCGAGCGTTTTAGCGATAGTAAACCATAACATAAACAAATATAACACACATGAAACATAATTCCACATAATTAACTGCGTTTCGCGATGCGATGAGATAAGCGATGTGATGGCACAAGTGGTTATTATTCAATAACACACTCAGCTCTTAAAGTAACATAGTTGTTTGCGATTGCGTTGAATTAGCGTTTAGATGCGTTTTAGTTGTGACAAAATACATTTATTTAACATAAACTTTTCCATAATCAAATCCCGGAGTACAATGATTGGTATAAACGAATTACACGGGAAATAGAATAAAACAAATTAACAACGAAATTGCAAGTTGTTACAGTCTCCCTACTTTTGGAAATTTCGTCCCGAAATTTAAGTAGTGGTCGTAACAAAGAGATGCGGATATTTAGCTTTTATATCACTTTCCAATTTCCAAGTGAACTCGGCACCGCGTTTTCCTTCCCATCGGACTTTCACAATAGGAATGCGAGAGCGTCGAAGTTTCTTGGTTTCTCGGTCCATGATTTCTACTGGCTTTTCCACGAAGTGAAGAGTCTCGTTGATTTGCAAATCCTCGAGAGGTACATGGAGATTTTCTTCAGCTAGGCATTTCTTGAGGTTTGAGACGTGGAAAGTCGGATGGACGTTGTTAAGTTCTGCTGGTAGTTCGAGTCGATAGGCACTTTGCCAATTCTTTCCAGAATCTTAAAAGGACCCACGTATCATGGCGCTAGTTTTCCTTTCTTTCCGAAGCGGATGACTCCTTTCCAAGGTGCAACCTTTAAGAGAAGGTGATCTCCCACTTTGAACTATAGGGGCTTGCGGCGTTTATTGGCATAACTCTTTTGACGACTCTGAGCTTTCAAGAGATTGTCCTGATTTGGAGGATTTTGTCTGTCGCTTTTGAATTAACTCGGGACCGGTGATTTGTGCTTCTCCGATCTCGTGCCATGTAATAGGCGATCGACATTTTCTTCCATACAATGCCTCAAAAGGAGCCATTTGAATACTAGTATGATAACTATTATTGTACGAGAATTCTATTAAAGGTAAATGCGTATCCCAATTACCACTGAAATCTATGATGCACGCACGAAGCATGTCTTCGAGGGTGCGGATCGTGCGCTCAATCTGACCGTCGGTTTGAGGATGAAAAGCGGTACTGAGGTTAAGCGTATTACTGAGAGCGGATTGAAAGTCTCCCAGAGACGTGAGGTAAAGCGACCATTGCGGTCAGAGATGAACTCACGAGGCATCCCGTGTCGATAAATGACTTCGTCGGTATAGATTCGGGCTAATCGTTCTACCTTGTAGTCTTCTCGTATGGCAATAAAGTGAACTGACTTAGTAAGACGATTAACGATAACCCAAATGCTATCGTGACCGGAGGAGGTGCGAGGGAGTTTCGTAACGAAGTCCATGTCTATGCTCTCCCACTTCCACATCGGGATTTTGGGTTGTTCGAGCAAACCAGAGGGCCTTTGATGCTCGGCTTTAACCTTCGAGCAGGTTAAGCACTATGAGACGTAAACGGCGATATCCTTTTTCATGCCCGGCCACCAATACTTAGGACGAAAGTCCTGATACATCTTGTCGGCTCCGGGTATGAATGGAGTATCGAGATTTATGAGCTTCGTTCATTAGCAATTCTCGAAGATTATTACGGCTAGGAATCCAAATACGATCGATGTAATAATATATGCCATTTGGTTTAACTACGAGCTGAGTTTCAGCACCACATTTCATTTCTTCTTCCAGGGTATTCTCATTAAAACAAGCAAACAGGGCGGAGCAAATCATAATTTCGAGATTATTCAAAGCTTGAGAGTCACGAACACTATACACATAGCTTCATCGACTGAGAGCATCGGCTATGACGTTTGGTTTGCCAGGGTGATAGCGTATCTCACAATCGTGGTCGTTGAGAAGTTCAACCCATCTGCATTTGTAACATCCGTCAAAAACGGATTTACCAAACCCGCTCCGTTTAGCAACCGAACAGTCAGTCAAAATTTTCGTTGCGAAATTAAATGCCCAAAATATTTTTAAACGATCCGTAATCGATTATTATACGGGAATATATATTTAGTTTTGAAAAACTGTTGAAAATCGCAAAATAAAAATAAAAGTACTCTGCCGGGTTTCGAACCCGGGTCTGTACCGAACCAGCAAACAGAATTATCTCTCAACACACAAACCACTGCGCCGCGGATTTTGTTTGTTATATAATGAAATCATTTAAATCATAAAGTAACGTTACGAATTCAAAACCGGCGCCCAAAACAGTTCAGTCGTCGGAATCCCGGAAATCTCGCGAGTCTTAACTACAATTTACGTTATAACGTAAACTATTAACCAGACATCGGTTATAACCGATGTTTGAAGTCCGCGACCAAAAATTATAACCGCCGGAAAATTTAAATCAATGAACCCAGTCGGAAATCAGATCAAATACATTTCGATTTTTCCCTATAAATTCACCCTCAACCCATTGAAAACCTTTTCGCTCAAAACCACACACTTTCACGGCGAAAACTCCCTCGCCGGAACTTTTCTGTTCGTCGCCGGAAAACCGATTACCTCATTTCGAGCCTCACTGAGCCTCTGAAGCTTATACCGGAGATACCCATACTTTTTTCCAAGTTTTCCGGAGACTTGCTGCTGCAAGACACCCGTCGCCGGAGGTGAATTCTGTCGCCGGAGTTTCTGCCGGAAAACAGAGAGTCCAGTCGGTATACTTCTCCGCCCAATTTCTTTTCCTTTTCACAATTATCTCACCGTAATGATCTGTAAGACACTAATAAATCGATAAAAACTTTGAACCTGTCGATTTCCGAACTCTGGTTATATTTCAATGAAGAACACGATGTATTTCCGTAACATATAAGTATAAAATAAATCAAGAAATTAATCGGGTTAGACACACAGTCCAGCGGTGGACTGTGTGCACGTTAAACATTCAAAGGTCTCGAGTTCGAATCCCGTTTCACACGCTGCCTTAATAAAAATCAATTTTTTTTGTTAAACCGAACCGGGTCGCCACAGTTATATGTTAAGTATATTAATAATCGGAATAATAACCAAGTTAGACACACAGTCCAGCGGTGGACTGTGTGTTTGTTTATATCATTGGTCACGAGTTCGAGTCCGGTCCTCTGCACCGACTCGAACAATATTCTATTCTTTCAAATAAGGCAGAAAAGGTAATAACTAAATTGTATTTAAGTATAATAAAAATCGAATTATATAACATGTTTAACACACAGTCCAGCGGTGGACTGTGTGTTAGATTAAACCACAGGTCCCGGGTTCGAGACCTGTGGAGTGCATGTCCGAGTCGCTTAAACTGTTTTTAAAATAAAAATGATTTTCGGTTTAAACTAATTAATATATATATATAATTAAAATCAGATTTATAACGGGTTAGACACGTAGCTCAGTTGGTAGAGCTGCGTGCACGCGTACGGGAGGTCTCGGGTTCGAGCCTCACTCAGCGCACTTGTATTCCGAATTAACCGGTCAACGGTCAGTCAAACGGTCAACGGTCAGAAAAAAAATCAAATTTTTTTATTATTTTTATTTAATTATTTTAATTAAAAATCAATTAAAAATACTTAAAAATAACATTTTTAAGGTTAGAAAATAGCCTCAAACTCACAAAAATACACCCAACAATCCTACTAAAATAGATTAATAAAACCCGTTTACTTACCCAACCATAATGCGATTTATCTAGGTTAAATCTCACTTGTGGTTAAAACCACTTCGCGTGCATTCAACGTCATCAACCGAACGCACCCACTGTGAGTGAATCTTACAACTCCCCCTTTTAAATTACACGTTTTGGGGTGTGTCATGTGTTATGAAAATAATTAATTTATTTATTTAAACTTGTGCCATACCACATCATGACCTAAACTTAGATTGTTTGTATTGTTGTGACTTATTTATTTCCTTTTGTCAAATCATATGAAACTCATACATTAAGCCCATCAGTTCCTCGTGGGAGACGAGTAGAACATCGCGTGCTTCAAATCAAATTCATTATTGTTCATGTGTGTATCCTTGAGTTTATATTGTTTGTAGTTGTGTCATTCATATTATCATGTTTATGCAATTCAATCATCAGGCCCTCAGTTCCTCGTGAGAGACGAGTTGAGCATCGCGTGCCTCTAATTGTTCCATTATTATTCATGAGTGTTTCATTCAATATCTTATGATTGTTGATTAAGTTACATCTATTTTTACTCATGTTTGGTTGTGCACATATTTCATAATCAATTTAAATAAATTTGTTCAAATGTTTTCCATAGGATTCACTCGCCAACATTATGTTGATCCAAAAACCCTTTTACACATGATACAGGTGAACAGGTTGAAGCAAGGAAAACATAGGATATGCCTTAGAAGAGAACAAAGAAGTTTAGATTGTTAGTTAGATCATGTTGTAACATTTATTGTAAATTTCCATTTAATTTGTATTAAAGAATATGAAACGCATAATAAATGTCATGAGCTTTGATGATAACCCAATCATGCCCCGATCCCCTCATCCGCTGCGGGTCGGGGTGTGACAGATTGGTATCAGAGCCATGACTATAGGGATATAGGATAGGTTATTAGACCCTTAGAGCCTATACTATAGTCTGCCTAAATTTTAATTGATTAGGTGGTTACATACAAACTTGTGATATTTATTTGTTTCATATTTGTTTACATTTCAGTCAAACATACATGCTTATATACATATTCATCATACATATATACATATTCATTATACATATATCGATGTTCATGTATTCAATTTATTTTCATATTCTCATCATCCAAATATTTTGTGCAATTTTCAAATCTCATCAAAGTAAGTTCTGCGACGGGCATGTAGTAACTGGAAGGGTACAAGTACCGGTAGTCGGAACGTCCTGTCTAGGCTGGCATTCGTATAAATCCAATATAACGGACCAGTTTGCCTACCTGGGGACCAACGATGAGAGTACGAAGGACCTATTAGGCCAAAGCATGCCACACCAAACGTCGTTCGAACTAACCCTACTTTGAGTTGTCACCGTGTCTACACCTGGACACATTCCGAATATCACCCGTTGTATACATATTTCTCGATTTTCTCCGGGTTTTTGTGTACGCAACCTGGCAGAAACCGTGCGAACCATATGAAAAACCGGTATTCATGGGGGCCCACATGATTACACAGGTAAAGTATGGCGGCATGAAGGGCCTAACAGCGAGCAAAACCCAAGACATCCAATGGATGTAGTAATTTATTTATCTATAATTATTTTATGAATGTTCATTCCTAATGCGACCCATGAACCCAAAAGCATCCAACTCATACTCTTGTCATGTATTCCTTGTAGATGTCTTCTAACCTCGCCCGTAGGAAGACGAGAGCAAGAAAAGCCCGCGAACGCATGGCTGCCTTAATCGCTCAACAAATGGCAGCCGTAATACCCAATATTGTAATCCAAGTTCAGCAAGCACTTACCGTTAATCCTGTAAATCAAGCAAACCAAAACATTTTCAACTCTTCCCCAATACCACTAAATGCACCTACAAGCACTTCAAATCATGCGACCCTCCGAAATACAAAGGGACTGAAGGTGTCACCGCTCTCCTCCATTGGTTTGAAGAAATGGAGAATACATTTCTAAATTGCGATTGCCCTGACGATCGCAAAGTGCGATATGCTACCGGTCGATTATATGGGATAGCACTTACTTGGTGGATACAGAGAAGGCCAAACGAGGTGTGGAAGATGCTATGTCCTTGACTTGGAACGAATTGAAGGAAATCATGACCAGACGATTTTGCCCAAGGAGCGAAATCAAGAAGTTAGAAGATGAATTTTACTCATTGAAGCAAATGGAAGGAGACCACATCACATACAACAAAAGGTTCCTCGAATTACATCAAATGGTTCCCAACATGTTCACTCCCCTCTTACCGTTTGATCGAGCACTACATTCGTGGTCTTCCGTCAAAGATTCAAGACCCTGTAATAAGTACCTCGCCTGCAACCTTGGAAGCAGCAATGGAGGTAGCAACAGAGCTCACCGAGAACCGAATCCGAAACAAAGACTTCAAGGAGGAGAAAAAGAAGAATAAAGAATCGACTGAAACCTCCGACTCCACCCAAACTGAATCCCTTTCTCAACCCAATCCTAAGAGAAGAAGAGTCGGGCGACTTTTCGCTGCGACCCAACGAAATCAACCAGTTTTACACGCCATACCCATCCGAGCTATCCCAATCACCCAAGTGGCACCCAACTCAGCTTACCCAGATAAGAAACCATATCTTGGACCTCACCCTCGATGCAACAATTGTTTTTATCACCATCCCCATACCCTACCTTGTCGTCTATGTGCAACTTGTGGACGCTATGGTCATTTGAGCAATGTTTGTCGCACCTTTCAAGACCAAACCTTTTCCCCTACTCAGAACATGGCCCAAACTTATCACCAACCCCAATACCCCATGTTTCCATATGCTCGAGCTTGTTTCAATTGTGGCGACCCTACCCACTTTAGAAACACATGCCCTCAATTGGTTAACGTTATCAACACTCAAGCCCAATCAAACCCAGTTAACCAAGTAAACCAAGAGAACCCAACCACTATGCCACCAGCAGGAGGAAGAGTCTTCAATATCAACGCCAATCCTGTTGAAGATATTAACGGCCCAAACGAAGATACTCAGCTATTCCTCTTCGCCGAAGATCTAGATTCAACTCCTATCGTTTAGTTTGATGTTTTTTCTTTATCACATGTGTAGACTGTTAGAGTAATTATGGTATATTATATATTATATATTGTTTTCAGTATATGCTTTTGCTGAGGCCGCAGCTCCCCATCCATCGAGGTTGAGTTTGATCCCCATTTTATTATGCGGTTGATCAGGGTGTGCCCGCACGATCGGCTCCGTTTGTTTGAGCCTTGATCGGTTATTTCATTTTACATCTCAATACATGCAATACGTTCGGCTCCGTTTGATTGAGCCTTGAGCGCACATTTCAATTTACATTTCCAGTTCATGCAATACGTTCGGCTCCGTTTGATTGAGCCTTGAGCGCCCATACAATTTCATTATCAGTATCTTGTGGTTGTGGTGTTTGTAGTAGAGTCGCATCGAACCAACCATAATTTGCGGATAAAGTCAATGAAAATTTGACAAGGATATGGTGGATACGCTGATGGTACTTCCTATATATAAGTATTCTTGTCAAATGATCGGAGGCATTATCAGGCGATTATGAGAGGTTCCATGCATAGGCTGTTTGTGTGATGGTTGTTTAGATTAAGTTGTTCAATTTCAGTACATTCAATACGTTCGGCTCCGTTTGATTGAGCCTTGAGCGCACATACAATTCCATTCAATACGTTCGGCTCCGTTTGATTGAGCCTTGAGCGCACAGACAATTTCATTATCAGTATCTTGTGGTTGTGGTGTTTGTAGTAGAGTCGCATCGAACTAACCATAACTTGCGGATAAAGTCAATGAAAATTTGACAAGGATATGGTGGATACGCCGATGGTACTTCCTATATATAAGTATTCTTGTCAAATGATCGGAGGCATTATCAGGCGGTTATGAGAGGTTCCATGCATAGGCTGTTTGTGTGGTTAAGTTATTCATTTTCAGTACATGCAATACGCTCGGCTCCGTTTGATTGAGCCTTGAGCACACAATTTCAATTTCAGTACATTCAATACGTTCGGCTCCGTTTGATTGAGCCTTGAGCGCACATCCATTTCATTTTCAGTACATGCAATACGATCGGCTCCGTTCGATTGAGCCTTGATCGCACAGATATATTCCATTTCAGTATTTTATGTTTGTTGTAATGGTTGTAGAATTATAGGACTAATCATAATTCACTGATAAAACCAATGAAAATTTGACAAGAATATGGTGGATACGCCGCTGGTACTTCCTATATATAAGTATTCTTGTCAAAGGATCAGAGGCATTATCGGACGGTTATGAGAAGTTCTATGTAGGATTTATTAGTTTCTTGGTAACCAATCATAACTTGTGGATAAAACTAATGAAATTTGGCAAGAATATGGTGGATACGCCGCTGGTACTTCCTATATATAAGTATTCTTGCCAAAGGATCAGAGGCATTATCAGGCGGTTATGAGAAGTTCCATGTAGGATTTAGTATTGCCTTGGTTGGAATCTGTGTTACATTTATATCATCATGTTATTTAAAGAGATTGGATTGTGTTCCATTTCTACATAAACTAACCTCTCCATCATAACAAACGAGAGAGGAACTTCCACCATTCAAACATATATGCTATCAGAATGTGGATTCAAATATTTGCTGTTGTGTTTATTCATGTTCAAATATTTGCTGATGTGTTTATTCATGTTCGAATATGAGCTGTTGTGTTTACCTATGTTCAAATATCAGCTGTTGTGTTTTTATTTATGTTCCATATAGGTTGTAGTGTTAGAAGTTTTGCCTTAGGATATAACCATACTTTCTCAAACGTATCTAAACTCTTATGCATGATATCATTTTTTAGCAAATCATTTCTGCTTATCAATACTTATACAGTAGGCAACAAAAAGCGATTCCTGAAGAGGGTACTTAACCCTTACAAGGAACGTTACCGCCTCGAACAAAAACTTAAGCCCTTATTTTGTTAAGCAAACAACTGTCAAACAAAACATCATCATCCTTTTAGTCGAAATATATCATTATTTAAATTTCGGGACGAAATTTCTAAAAAGCAGGGGATACTGTAACATCCGTCAAAAACGGATTTACCAAACCCGCTCCGTTTAGCAACCGAACAGTCAGTCAAAATTTTCGTTGCGAATTAAATGCCCAAAATATTTTTAAACGATCCGTAATCGATTATTATACGGGAATATATATTTAGTTTTTGAAAAACTGTTGAAAATCGCAAAATAAAAATAAAAGTACTCTGCCGGGTTTCGAACCCGGGTCTGTACCGAACCAGCAAACAGAATTATCTCTCAACACACAAACCACTGCGCCGCGGATTTTGTTTGTTATATAGTGAAATCATTTAAATCATAAAGTAACGTTACGAATTCAAAACCGGCGCCCAAACAGTTCAGTCGTCGGAATCCCGGAAATCTCGCGAGTCTTAACTACAATTTACGTTATAACGTAAACTATTAACCAGACATCGGTTATAACCCATGTTTGAAGTCCGCGACCAAAAATTATAACCGCCGGAAAATTTAAATCAATGAACCAGTCGGAAATCAGATCAAATACATTTCGATTTTTCCCTATAAATTCACCCTCAACCCATTGAAAACCTTTTCGCTCAAAACCACACTCTTTCACGGCGAAAACTCCCTCGCCGGAACTTTTCTGTTCGTCGCCGGAAAACCGATTACCTCATTTCCGAGCCTCACTGAGCCTCTGAAGCTTATACCGGAGATACCCATACTTTTTCCAAGTTTTCCGGAGACTTGCTGCTGCAAGACACCCGTCGCCGGAGTTTCTGCCGGAAAACAGAGAGTCCAGTCGGTATACTTCTCCGCCCAATTTCTTTTCCTTTTCACAATTATCTCACCGTAATGATCTGTAAGACACTAATAAATCGATAAAAACTTTGAACCAGTCGATTTCCGAACTCTGGTTATATTTCAGTGAAGAAGACGATGTATTTCCGTAACATATAAGTATAAAATAAATCAAGAAATTAATCGGGTTAGACACACAGTCCAGCGGTGGACTGTGTGCACGTTAAACATTCAAAGGTCTCGAGTTCGAATCCCGTTTCACACGCTGCCTTAATAAAAATCAATTTTTTTTGTTAAACCGAACCGGGTCGCCACAGTTATATGTTAAGTATATTAATAATCGGAATAATAACCAAGTTAGACACACAGTCCAGCGGTGGACTGTGTGTTTGTTTATATCATTGGTCACGAGTTCGAGTCCGGTCCTCTGCACCGACTCGAACAATATTCTATTCTTTCAAATAAGGCAGAAAAGGTAATAACTAAATTGTATTTAAGTATAATAAAAATCGAATTATATAACATGTTTAACACACAGTCCAGCGGTGGACTGTGTGTTAGATTAAACCACAGGTCCCGGGTTCGAGACCTGTGGAGTGCATGTCCGAGTCGCTTAAACTGTTTTTAAAATAAAAATGATTTTCGGTTTAAACTAATTAATATATATATATAATTAAAATCAGATTTATAACGGGTTAGACACGTAGCTCAGTTGGTAGAGCTGCGTGCACGCGTACGGGAGGTCTCGGGTTCGAGCCTCACTCAGCGCACTTGTATTCCGAATTAACCGGTCAACGGTCAGTCAAACGGTCAACGGTCAGAAAAAAAATCAAATTTTTTTATTATTTTTATTTAATTATTTTAATTAAAAATCAATTAAAAATACTTAAAAATAACATTTTTAAGGTTAGAAAATAGCCTCAAACTCACAAAAATACACCCAACAATCCTACTAAAATAGATTAATAAAACCCGTTTACTTACCAAACCATAATGCGATTTATCTAGGTTAAATCTCACTCGTGGTTAAAACCACTTCGCGTGCATTCAACGTCATCAACCGAACGCACCCACTGTGAGTGAATCTTACAACTCCCCCTTTTAAATTACACGTTTTGGGGTGTGTCATGTGTTATGAAAATAATTAATTTATTTATTTAAACTTGTGCCATACCACATCATGACCTAAACTTAGATTGTTTGTATTGTTGTGACTTATTTATTTCCTTTGTCAAATCATATGAAACTCATACATTAAGCCCATCAGTTCCTCGTGGGAGACGAGTAGAACATCGCGTGCTTCAAATCAAATTCATTATTGTTCATGTGTGTATCCTTGAGTTTATATTGTTTGTAGTTGTGTCATTCATATTATCATGTTTATGCAATTCAATCATCAGGCCCTCAGTTCCTCGTGAGAGACGAGTTGAGCATCGCGTGCCTCTAATTGTTCCATTATTATTCATGAGTGTTTCATTCAATATCTTATGATTGTTGATTAAGTTACATCTATTTTTACTCATGTTTGGTTGTGCACATATTTCATAATCAATTTAAATAAATTTGTTCAAATGTTTTCCATAGGATTCACTCGCCAACATTATGTTGATCCAAAAACCCTTTTACACATGATACAGGTGAACAGGTTGAAGCAAGGAAAACATAGGATATGCCTTAGAAGAGAACAAAGAAGTTTAGATTGTTAGTTAGATCATGTTGTAACATTTATTGTAAATTTCCATTTAATTTGTATTAAAGAATATGAAACGCATAATAAATGTCATGAGCTTTGATGATAACCCAATCATGCCCCGATCACCTCATCCGCTGCGCGTCGGGGTGTGACAGCATTGGTGCATATTCAGTTCCTTTTGTTAAAGATATGTTGTAAGCTCTTATGGTCGGTGAAGACCGTACACTTGGTACCGTAAAGGTAGTGTCGCCATATCTTTAATGCAAAAACAACTTCACCGAGTTTGAGATCATGGGTCGTGTAGTTCTTCTCGTGGATCTTGTGTTGTCGAGATGCATACGTAATAACCTTGTCTCGTTGCATAAGAACACAACCAAGACCATGGTTAGAGGCATCGCAATAAACAACGAAATCGTCGTTTCCATCGGGTAGAGCGAGTACGGGAGCGTTGCACAGCATACGCTTGAGAGTTTGAAAGGCTTCCTCCTGTTTAAAATCCCAAACAAAAGGTTTGTCTTTATGAGTTAAAGCAGTAAGTGGAACGGCGATTTTTGAAAAGTCGGCGATGAATCGATGGTAGTAACCCGCCAATCCGAGAAAGGAACGGATTTCTGATGTATTCTTCGGCGTAATCCAACTCTTAACAGCTTCTATCTTTGCAGGGTCGACGTTAATTCCTTGACTATTAATGATGTGGCCGAGAAATTGGACTTCTTCGAGCCAGAATTCACATTTAGAGAACTTAGCATAAAGGTGATTACCTTGGAGAAATTCGAGGACTAAACGGAGATGGCGCGCGTGTTCGCCTCTCGACTTCGAGTAAATAATGATATATTGATAAACACAATGACGAAACAATCTAAGAAGGCTTTACACACACGGCTCATCAAATCTATGAAGACCGCGGGTGCATTTGTGAGACCAAAAGGCATGACCATGAACTCAAAATGGCCATAACGGGTACGAAAGGCGGTTTTTGAAATATCTTCCTCTAGCACGCGTAACTGATGATAACAAACGTATATCGATCTTGGAAGTACGAGTAGCACCTTGAAGCTGATCAAACAAATCATCGATTCGAGGAAGAGGGTAGCGGTTCTTTATCGTGAGTATGTTAAGTTCACGATAATCGATGCACATTCGGAATGTCCCATCTTTCTTTTTCACAAAAAGAACGGGGCGCCCCATGGTGAAGTGCTTGGGCGTATGAAGCCTTTATCAAGAAGCTCTTGAAGTTGGCTTGATAGCTCGAGCATTTCGGATGGTGCAAGGCAATAGGGAGCTTCAGCAACGGGAGTAGCACCGGAATTAGATCGATACGGAATTCAACATCACGAGTAGGGGGTAAACGGGTAAACCGTCGGGTAAAACTTTAGGAAATTCACAAACAACGGGTACATCTTTCCAGGTTTTCTTTTCTTTCTCCGGGTTCACGATATGGGCTAGGAATGTAACGTATTACTTTCGCAAATACTTGCTTTCTTGGGTAAAGCATCAACTTCTTTAAGAGAGTCTTGCCATAGACATGTAGTTGATCACCGTTTAGAAGAGGAAAATGAATCATTTTATCGAAACAAACAACTTCAGCAGGATTTTCACGAAGAAAATCCATGCCTACTATGATATCGAAGCTACCTAATTGCATAGGTATGAGATTGATCGAGAAGATGTGGTTGTTGAGATCGAGAGTACAACCACGTAGGACGGAGTTTACGGTAACGGTTCTTCCGGTTGCGACTAACATCGAAACTCTTTGGGAGTTTAGCGCATTTACATTTTAAAACTTTTTCGAATTCTAACGACACAAAACAGTTATCGACACCAGTATCAAATAAACAGGAAGCATAAAAACAATTAACAAGGAACATACCGTTGACAACATTGTTGTCGTTCTAAGCCTGGCGATGATTAAGATTAAAGGCTCTTCCACGCACAGCCTGTGGTTGCTGCTGCTGCTGAGGCTGTGGTGGCTGCTACTGAGGTTGCTGCTGTGGTTCTTGCTTAACGGGTCTATTTGGGAAGACATTACTAAAGTGGTTTGGATCACCACAAGTGTAGCAAGCACGTGCCTTTGGGGCTGGTGCTTGCGACTGAAACTGCTGCTGGTCGGCCTGAGGAGTACGAGGTGGAGCTGGTAGAACTGCTGGTGCTGCTGGGGCTTGAGGAGCTGGCTGACGGGGACAGAACGGCAGCTGAAAGTGAAATGGCCGTAAATGTTGCAGTTGGTACAGAAACGACAATTGCCTCCAACCGCATGGTGATAAGTGCACTTCGAGCACAGTGGATGAGAATCAGTGTACACACGCTTCGCAGGAGGTGCGTTTGGTGTTGCAGACTGAAGCGGCTGAGGGTTCGGTGGTGCGGAAAGTGCACAGTTCTTGCTCGGGTTCCTCTTTTACGACATCGGAGGCTTGACTTTGACTCTTGCGATGGATCAGTAGTAGCACTCGGGTCGGTGATTGCTTGGTTGGCGACTTTGCTGTTCTTGAAGTAACCAGCCTGAACCATTTTGTCATTGATTTCTGCGGCAAGCTGATAAGTTTCCTCAACGGTGTTAGGACGCGCTGCTTGAACAAAATCAGCGACGCAGTCTGGTAGAGCACGGAGGTATTTCTTGATTGCTTTCTCAGTAGTGTCCACCTGACCGGGATAGATAATACTTAGCTGCTTGAAACGGGCAGTGAGACCTGCGTTGTCAGGGCCATCTTGCTTGATATCCCAAAATTCGTTCTCCAGTTTTTGAACCTCATGGGGGGACAAAACTCTTTCACCATGATTTCCTTGAGTTCCTCCCAAGTGAGCTCGTAAGCTTCATCGTTTCCGCGCTTGTTGCGCTGGCAGTCCACCAATCAAGTGCCCTTGATTGGAATACACCGGTAGCATTGACGGTGCGTAGAGCTTCGGGGCATCCGCTTTTGCGGAAAGTGACCTCAATGGAATCGAACCAATGGAACATAGCACTTGGTCCTTCTGTGCCGGTGAAAGTGAGAGATTCGCACGCTTTGAATTGCTTAAAACTGAAGGAGGACATGGGTGCGTCGGCTTTTGAATCCACTGACGTGTTACTGCTAGCAGCCTGAATTTCGCTGACGATCTGGGGAATGACTTTAGCCATCTGCTTGGCTACCAGCAAGGCGATACGTTTGTCAGCATTGTTGCGCTGAATGTTCCTCCTAGTGTGAGATCCCATGGAAGACATCTACATGAAGGATTTGATTGGATGAGATTTGATTATAATAGGTTTATGTTCAAAAGTTTACTATTATTATTATTATTATTATTATTATTATTATTATTATTATTATTATTATTATTATTATTATTATTATTATTATTATTATTATTATTATTATTATTATTATTATTATTATATAGATAAGGCACAAAAGCATATAGCACATAGGCAAGTAAAGACGTAAGCACGTAAGTGCATAATCACATAGGCACATAAGCATGTAAGCATATATTTTGCACGTATTCATCTTCAGTCTAAACAGGCGTAGCGCGTTCGAGGTGCGAGATATAAGCGTAATAAGCGAGTAAGGCTGCATATGAGGACATTCGCGTAGGAGAGTTGAGCATTTTAGTTTGGTTGGTGATTAATTAGCGTTTTAGATTTCAGAGCTTTGCGTGTTGTGCATATACCGATGGAGTGTAAAGCGATAATTCGAGAAATCGATAAAGCGAGAAATCAAATAAGCGTAAAAATCCATAAATTTTAACACATAAATAATAAAGAAACTCGATGATGCATAAAATCGGCGATTGCAGGCTTAAATCAATTTGGAGTGTCCTGGGTTTTGAGATAGCGACTACCCAAAGTGGTTCGAGGATTCTCTGAGTTCGGGCACACGATTTGGCCTAATAGACAAATGCTCTCGCCGTACAACGGTTAACGGCATTCATCCTTCCAGTTACGTCGTGTCCCGAGTCATCGAAATAGTCGAGACTTTGGTAAGATTGAAAATCGAGGAGTAGAACTAGTTATTAAGATGCGGGTTTCACCCCTAACTTAACAACTTCATTCCTAGTTGTGGTTATGCTCACCGATCAAATCGGGAGTTCCACTAGATAGAACTGGAGATTTCCGTCGAGGTTCGGATATCACTCCTAACTCGACGAAGGTATCTCGTGCGAGAGAATGCGTGGAGTGAATGATCTTATCGAGAGTTCTTGGTTTTCACACCTAATCTCGACCTGATCACTCGTTTTGTGTGATACGCGCGTTCTCCACGTGTATGGTGGTAGCTTTAGAACGTAGTTTAAAAGTTTGTTTCGAAGGTGTGGGGTCAAGTTCGGGCGAAGTTGATCGTCTTCAAGCGAACTTGTTATGTTTGGGGGGGGGGGGAACTGGCTAACTTCGGACGAACTTGGTCAAGTTCGGGCGAACTTGATCAATTTCGAGCGAACTTGGCCTACTTCGAGCGAAGTTGTCAGTTCGTATGAGTTTTCGGGCATTTAATCGATGCATAACAGTCTGGTTTGGTGTCCTAACTGTAGACTAGGTCAAACATGGTAGTTCTACCTAATTCTCCCTATAGTTATGGCTCTGATACCAATCTGTCACACCCCAACAGATGGCCGAAACATCGGGGCGTGGCACTACGCGAACCAGATTGTCTCAAGAGAAATTCCATAACGACTAATCATGACAATATTTTAAATAGTTAACTTCCCATACAATCAATCAATATTTCACATTCAATCATTACAAAATATAATATCTCTTAAAACATATCAAGTCCGATCTTCCCTAGATTTATTACATGATTTCCTAAAAGATAATCCTAAACCAAATGCAGTAGTAGCAAATATCCTCAACCTGCCACATATGTTAAAATAAAACGTCAATACAATTAAGTAAAGGTGAGCATACAGGTTTGCGTACATAATAGATATAAAGCGTTTAGCATACACCGCATGATATACGTAGAGGTGTGAACTATGTAACTACTTAGATTCAAGTAAACCAACAAACCGCGAGTGCGCACTCTCGCGAATAAGTGTCCACGTACTAAAGAGAAAATAAATGAGAAATAAAAATGTGAGCCTTAACAACCCCGGGCCTCCGAGTGGCGGGTCAACCTCTAGCAGGCTATCATGTTAATGGTGGCCTACTAGCACTCAAGTAACACATACAATTCAGCAGATTTCACGTATAGTCATGTATAGCGGATTGCAAGTAAGCGTATGAGTTGTGTGATGTGATTTGATAGGAACATATGTGACACTTAAAAGTGCGTTTAAGCGTAAAGGGGTTCAAGTATACTCACAGTTGGTGCGATTAGAGAGAGAGAGAGACGGGATCTGATGTAGATGGGAAGGAGCACCGGATCAGCCTGTAAGTGAACAAAAGTGCATCAGTCTTCCGAATTGCTGAAACGGTCGAAACGTGAAGGAGCAGTGTACAAGTTCGGGCGAAGTTGTACCAAAACTCTTGGATTTGGTACAAGTTCGGGCGAACTTGACTGTTTTGACTTACTGGAGGTACAAGTTCGGGCGAACTTGCCCTGTTTGTTGAGGTTTGATACAAGTTCGGGTAGACTTGTCTGATTTCCATGGAAATCATGCAAGTTCGAGCGAACTTGGTTGAATTTCTTGGGTTTTTGACAAGTCCGGCCGAAGTTGGTCACAAACATGTGACAACTTCGAACGAACTTGATCAATTTGGAGCGAACTTGACTGTTTTGGTCACCAATTCGTGTGTTTTTGTGTCGTTTGCTGAGAAAATTGAGTGTCCATCCCTCCAACCTTAAGCTACTGAGCAAAACCTAGGCTGGAGAGGTCTTTTGGAGCGAGTTTTAGCTATTTTACAGAAACTCAGACTAATCTGGGCGAACTTGATGGTTCGTACGGGTTAGTCCAGTTTGTGCAAAGTGACGACATCGTCCTTGTGCTTACGGATATGAGATCTTGCTTAACAACGCCTCGTTCCACTTCATAGTTAACGAAACATACGTCATTTAGTCCGAATTTTGTGTAAAAATCGACGCTTAAAAGGTTTTACTTAGATCTAAGTGTAGATCTAAGTGAAAAAGAGAAGGTTTGTAGAAAAAGATGAAGATTTTCGTAAATAGAAGAGTTTTGATGAAATCAAAGGTAAAACCTTGTGCAAAATCGTTGTAAAATTTTGTTGTTTGCTTGAAAAGGGGTTGATTCTTACTTGGAAATCAAAGGTTTTCAGTTTTAGGAGGTTTCGAACGAACTTGCAGCAAGGAGTGCATGAATGGAGGTGCTGGGTATTTATAGGAGAAGAGAGAATGGCCTGATTTGGATCAAGTTCGGCTGAACTTGACACTTTCCAAGCGAACTTGGCACAAGTTCGGGCGAACTTGGCCAGTTCAGCTTTGGAAAGTGCAAGTTTAAGCGAACTTGCTATAGTGTTGAAGTCTTGATGGCCTGAACAAGTTCGGGCGAACTTGGGATGTCCAAGTTCGGCCGAACTTGGCCTAAGGCGAAGTTTTGTTCGTTATTTTCGCGTTAGAAGTTCGTTTGGTGATTCGGTTCGTATTAGATAGTTATGTTAAGCGTTTTAGCGAAGCGTTAAGTGTTATATTACCATTGGATTGAGAGAGATCGAGTTACGTGAGTATGCGAGTGTTTTAGCGATAGCAAACCATAACATAAACAAATATAACACACATGAAACATAATTCCACATAATTAACTGCGTTTCGCGACGCGATGAGATAAGCGATGCGATGGCACAAGTGGTCATTGTTCAATAACACACTTGGCTCTTAAAGTAACATAGTTGTTTGCGATTGCGTTGAATTAGTGTTTAATAAGCGTTTAGATGCGTTATAGTTGTGACAAAATACATCTAATTAACATGAACTTTTCCATAATCAAATCCCGGAGTACAACTATTGGTATAAACGAATTACATGGGAAATAGAATAAAACAAATTAACAACAAAATTGCAAGTTGTTACAAAAGGTATTGCCTGGTGATAGTTGATGATTTTTCCAGGTTCACATGGACTTTCTTTTTACACTCTAAAGATGAAACAACAAACATTTTGCAAAACTTTGTTAAACAAGTTGAAAAGCAATTTGATCTTTGTGTAAAAATCTTTAGGAGTGAAATGGAACAGAGTTTAAGAACAAAGAGTTGGATGCCTTCTATGAGTAAAAAGGTATTGTTAGGCAATATAGTATCCCTAGAACTCCAGAACAAAATGGGGTTGTTGAAAGGAAAAATAGAACTTTGATTGAATCAGCAAGAACTATGCTAGCATGTTCTGGTTTACCCTTGTCTTTCTGGGCAGAGGCTGTAAACACTGCTTGTTATGTTCATAACAGAGTTTTGATAAACCCTAGGCATCAAAAGACTGCTTATGAATTGCTTTATAAAATCAAACCTCTGATCTCTTATTTTAAAGTCTTTGGTTGTCCATGCTTCATTTTAAATTTAAAGGATTCAATATCCAAGTTTGCAGCCAAAGTTGATTGTAGTTATTTTCTGGGATACTCAACCACTGCCAAAGCCTATTGAGTTTTTAACTCTAGGACTAAGTGTGTTGAAGAAACTCTGAATGTGAAGTTCAATGAACTCTCATCTTTGAAAATCCCAGCAAATCCTGCTGAACCTATCCAAATTTACATTTGAAAATGTGTCTGTCAAGACTAACCATGCAGGTACCCCACGGTCATCAGATCAAGAGCAAGGATATGATTGCATTCTTCCAAGTTTCAAAATCAATCCTCAGGCAGAGGAGCAGATGTTAGTAGCAATGGTGAAAGCTCTGCCAGGTCAAAAGTGGTTAATACTCAAACCTCTGCCAGCTTTCAGAACCAAACATCTGTTGATAAAAGTCCACAACAAATGGACAAAAGTCAACCCACTTTCACATCCATTCCATCAATTCCTCCACCACCATTCCAATCATAGGCTGGGCCATCAGATTCACCAACAGAGGATAGCTCAGATGATACATATTTGCAAGCTTCACCTCAAAATGCTATTGTCTCATATCAACGTGAATTAATTTTCCTCAAAAGCCATCCTTTGGATCAAGTTATTGGCAACATCAATGAGGGAGTGCTCACCAGAAGCCAATCCCAAAACATTTGTCTTTTTGCTGGTTTTCTATCACTCACACAACCTGTCAAGTACGAAGAGGCACTAAAAGACAACAGTTGGGTAGAAGCCATGTAAGAGGAGCACTACAGTTCAAAATACAACAAGTATAGGAACTTGTACCACTGCCAAAAGATGTATGTCCTATTGGCACGAAGTGGGTCTTCAAGAACAAAACAGATGAAAGGGGCATTGTTTTCAAGAACAAAGCAAGGCTCGTGGTTCAAGGCTATAGACAGGAAGAAGACATAGACTATGATGAAACATTTGCTCCAGTTGCAAGATTGGAGGCCATCAGACTGTTCTTAGCTTTTGCTGCTAACCACAATATCAAGGTGTATCAAATGGACATCAAAAGTGCATTACTGTATGGAAAGATCAAGGAAGAAGCGTATGTGTGTCAACCTCCTGGTTTTGAAGATTCATTTCATCCAGATCATGTTTACAGGTTAAACAAAGCACTATATGGTCTAAAACAAGCACCCAGAGCCTGGATATTCTGATAGTGACTTTGCTGGATGTAAAACAACAAGGAAGTCCACATCTGGAGGAGCCCAATTCCTAGGTGATTGCTTAGTGTCTTGGAAAAGCAAAAACAAGTTGCAGTTTCCACATCCACTGCTGATCCAGAGTATATAGCTGCTGCAAGTTGTACTGCTCAACTCCTGTGGCTTCAAAATCAATTGCTGGATTTTGGTATCACTGCTTTAAAGAATCCACTCAAAATTGATAGTCAAGCAGCAGAAAATATCATCAAAAATCCTGTCTCTCATTCCACCACCAAGCACATTGACATCAGACATCACTTTGTGAGGGATTGCTATGAAAAAGGTTTGATTTCTTTAAAACATGTCCATACCAAGGATCAACTGGCAGATGTGTTGACAAAAGCACTTGATGCTCACACTTTTGACAGTTTGATCTCTAGGCTTGGAATGCTAAACTTGGATTAAAAACAAATTTCTTTGCGATCCATGAGTAAATAGCAATAAAATGTTTTTAGAAAATCAAAATCCATCCTTAAAAATAGTTTAAAATTGAATTTTTCAATAAATCCTCAAAGTCTGTTCAAAGCACTGATAGCACAAAAACACTGTTCGTTTAGAAAAGTCCATCCACTGTCAAAAAGTGTATCCTCTGATAGTTGCAAATATTGTTCTTATCCATTGATCAAAAATTTCAAACAGTGTTTAGCCAAACAACTGTCTTCCATTTTCAATCAGAGGTTACACGTGGTCAGATGTTATTCAACAGTCGTTGCATCAGATGCCATGTCCTCATCACTTTTTCAAAAACCTTATAAAAACCCTGTTCTATCCATAACAGAGGATTCACCAAACTGTGTCAATTTCATAAATCTCAAAACAGTTTGCACTCAATCATGGCTCCCAAAACAAAAACAAAATCAAAGGCGAAATCAAAACAAGATTTACCACCATACGTCTGATTATCAAAACCCCACACAATTACACGGAATCTTAGAAGAAACCAAAGTTAATACACGATAGCACACAATGATTCGGATTCTAAGAAAGTCAAAATTTAAGCATATGCTCGAAGTCAAAACCAAAATTTACATCGATTCTCTTCGGGATTTCTGGAAAAAATGCTAAGGTCAAAACATCCGCTGATGGTGTTCCTTATGCAATAATCTCAAAGGTTGGGGGTACTTCCATGCAAATTAGTCCGCAATCGATCTCTCAAGTTTTTCAATTGAATGATATGACATATCCTGTGTCATTTTCATTACGAGAGATACAAGCAGAGTTTGCGGAAAGGGGTTACACTGGCCAATTGAAAGGTATGACAATCTTTAAACCTAATTTTCCAGCAGAGATGAAATTCTTTTTCCATACTCTTTTAACATGTCTCTCTACAAAATCTACTGCTTTCAATGAGATTCTATTGAACATGCAAAATCTGGGATATGCAATTTTGACTGATTCTGATTTTAACTATTCCCAGGTATTGTTCAATGATCTTGTAAATAATTTTAAAAATATCTCAAACAGAAAAGCTTTCTTGATACATCTTCGATTCTTGAGTTGTTACTTGCAAGACTAGATCAGATCTGAAGCAAGTAAACAAGGCGTAGTGACCACACCTGGCTGCCTAACTCATGAACTTTTTACACGACTAACAAATCAAGAAAAGGTTTCCAAAACAGAAGTAGAGGAGGTTGAACCAGTTTTACATGAACAAAATGTTCAATCTCTTCCTCCTACTACTGAGCCCACTGCTCTAGGTGATCAGAGCATTGTAACCACTGCTCTGAAACCTACACCTAAAATCACCAAAAAGAAACCAACAAAAACATCCAGAAAACCCACCAAACCTAAAAAGGGTCCTCTGGAAGATGAGATCCCAGAGGTAAACCCTGTGACAACACAAAAGTCACAAACCATTGCTGCTACTTCTTCACAGCAGATGGTTAAGAGATCTCCACCTGGCTATGAAACTCCTCCTGCATCCTCACAAAAGGATCAGTTTGTAAACACAGGGACACCAAATTATGAAGCTCTAGGACCACTTGGTTCTATCTTCCACAGCCCATCTCCAGGGCAATGTCTCTTTCTGCACCTATCCCTTCTCCAATAAAATCACTAGCACAAACCTTTATTCCCTTGCTGAATGCAATAGAACTAGAGCATACATTATCCAGCACTTCTCACCTGTCACACCCAAACCGATGGCGGAAACATCGGGGTTAGTGGCACTAGGCGACCAGATTGATTTCACGAGATGTTCCATATATCACAACCTGCTTAATATCCCATACTATTAAACGTAACATTTATACAATTATTACAAAACGGAGATTTCTCATAAAATTCAACCGGGTTCGATTTCCCCTAAATTTCATGCATAAGTTCCAAATCTAAAATACATCAACAAACTAACTAAACAAAACAAACTAAACTAAGCAACATCCAAGCATCCACGATAAATCCTCAACCTGTTACATACATTAAAATACAAGTCAATTCAATTAAGTAAAGGTGAGCATACAAGTTTTTGTAGGACTAGCATAATAAGGAAACCGTTCGCGAGATAATCTAACTACATATCATGATACACCGAAACATTTCACACAGATTATCATAGGCTTATTTCTCATGCTAACCACCGTAAGAAGGCTTGCGCGTCCATCCTAACTAGACCCCGTCGGGTGTTAGCCAAACTATAGTACCATACTAGCTAAGGAGGCAAGTTAACGAAAATAAGTCCTAGTCACATGTTTATAGTATCACGTATTGAGCATACACAATCAGATTATTCGCATGTGATAAACAGTTTGATTTGTGATGTGATTTTGATAGAGGAACGTATGTAACACCTGAAAAGTGCATTAAAGCGAAAATGGGTCAAGTATACTCAGTGTGGGTGCATTTAGGTGAGAGTTCGGGATCTGCGAGGAGTTGAGAAGAGCGCCGGATCAGCCTACATACGCGAACAGAAGTGCATCAGTCTTCGAAAAGCTGAAACAATTAAGTCTTGGTTGGGCAGTAGCCATGTTCGGGCGAACTTGTGTGTAAACACACAAGTTCGAGCGAGCTTGTATGAATTTGGTGGGGTTAGAGTCAAGTTCGGTCAAACTTGATGAGTTTCCTTGAGAAACTTGTCAAGTTCGGGCGAACTTGTAAGAATTCCTTACTGAGATGACAAGTTCGGGCGAACTTGTTTAGTTTCCTAAGAAACTAGACAAGTTCGAGTCAGTAAGCCACTTTGCCGGATGTACATTATTAAGTTCCTCCGGCAGTTCGAGTCAGTAAGCCACTTTGCCGATCCTTTCCAGAATCTTAAAGGGTCCTACGTATCGTGGCGCTAGCTTTCCTTTCTTTCCGAAGCGGACCACTCCCTTCCAAGGTGCAACCTTTAGGAGTACGTAATCTCCCACTTCGAATTGAAGGGGCTTGCGGCGTTTGTCAGCGTAACTCTTTTGGCGACTCCGAGCTTTCAAGAGATTGTCTCTGATTTGGAGGATCTTATCGGTTGTTTCTTGAATTAGCTCGGGACCGGTGATTTGTGCTTCTCCGATCTCGTGCCATGCAATAGGCGATCGACATTTTCTTCCATACAGTGCCTCAAAAGGAGCCATTTGAATGCTGGTATGATAACTATTATTGTACGAGAATTCGATTAAAGGTAAATGCGTATCCCAGTTACCACTGAAATCTATGATGCACGAACGAAGAATGTCTTCGAGGGCGCGGATCGTGCGCTCAGTCTGACCGTCGGTTTGAGGGTGAAAAGCGGTACTTAGATTAAGCGTAGTATCGAGAGCGGATTGAAAGGTCTCCCAGAGACGAGAGGTAAAGCGACCGTCGCGGTCAGAGATGATGTCCCGAGGCGTCATATAACTTCGTCGGTATAGATTCGGGCTAACCGTTCGACCTTAAAGTCTTCTCGTATAGCAATAAAGTGCGCGGATTTAGTAAGACGATCAACGATAACCCAAATGCTATCGTGACCTGAAGAAGTGCGGGGAAGTTTGGTAGCGAATTCCATGGCTATACTCTCCCACTTCCACATTGGGATTTCGGGTTGTTCGAGTAAACCAGAGGGCCTTTGATGTTCAGCTTTGACTTTCGAGCAAGTTAAGCACTTTGAGACGTACAAGGCGATATCCTTTTTCATGCCCGGCCACCAATACTTAGGACGAAAGTCCTTGTACATCTTGTCGGCACCGGGATGAATGGAATATCGGGAATTATGAGCTTCGTTCATTAGCAAATTACGGAGATTATCACGACTCGGAATCCAAATGCGATTAAGATAATAATAAATACCATCAGATTTAGATACAAGCTGAGTTTCGGCTCCACAATTCATTTCCTCTTGCAGGGTATTCTCGGCAAAACATGCGTGTTGAGCGACACGGATGAGGGTTTCAAGTTTAGCTTGAGAGTCACGAATACTATACACATAGCTTCGTCGACTGAGAGCATCGGCGACGATGTTTGCTTTGCCGGGATGGTAGCATATCTCGCAATCGTAATGTTGAGAAGTTCAACCCATCGTCGTTGTCGCATGTTTAGTTCTTTTTGATTAAAGATATGTTGTAAGCTCTTATGGTGGGTGAAAACCGTACACTTTGTACCATATCTTTAATGAAAAACAACTGCACCGAGTTCGAGATCGTGGGTTGTGTAGTTCTTCTCGTGGATCTTGAGTTGGCGAGACGCATACGCGATGACCTTGTCTCGTTGCATAAGCACACATCCAAGACCAAGGTTAGAGGCATCACAATAAACAACGAAATCGTCGTTTCCGTCGGGTAAAGCGAGGATAGGAGCGTTGCATAGCATACGCTTGAGAGTTTGGAAAGCTTCCTCTTGCTGGGAATCCCAAACAAAAGGTTTATCTTTATGGGTTAAAGCGGTAAGTGGAACATCGATTTTCGAAAAGTCGGCGATGAATCGACGGTAGTAACCCGCCAATCCAAGAAATGAACGGATTTCGGAAGCATTCTTCGGTGTAATCTAACTCTTGACGGCTTCGATCTTTGCAGGGTCGACTTGAATTCCTTGACTATTAACGATGTGGCTGAGAAATTGGACTTCTTCTAGCCAGAATTCACATTTTGAGAATTTAGCATAAAGGCGATTTCCTTGAAGAAGTTCGAGGACTAAACGGAGATGACGCGCGTGTTCGTCTCTCGACTTCGAATAGATAAGGAAATCATCGATGAAAATAATAATGAAATGGTCTAAGAAGGCCTTACACACACGGTTCATCAAATCCATGAAGACCGCGGGTGCATTGGTAAGACCAAAAGGCATGACCACGAATTCGAAATGGCCATAGCAAGTACGAAAGGCGGTTTTAGGAATATCTTCATCCAACACGCGTAACTGATGATAACCGGAACGAAGGTTGATCTTAGAAAAAAAAGTAGCACCTTGAAGCTGATCAAATAAGTCGTCGATACGAGGAAGAGTGTAGCGGTTCTTTATCGTGATTTTGTTTAGTTCACGATAATCGATGCACATACGGAATGATCCATCCTTCTTTTTCACGAAGAGGACGGGTGCGCCCCAAGTCGAAGTGCTCGGGCATATGAAACCTTTATCAAGAAGCTCTTGAAGTACGTTGAGGACCGGTGTACGCATGCTTAGCTGGAGGTGTGTTTGGAGCGGCTGACTAAAGCGGCTGCGGGTTTGCTGGAGTGGCGAGAGCATAGTTCTTACTCGGGTTTCCTCTCTTGCGTCCCTGACGCTTTCCCTTCGGGTCACTTGGTGGTTCGGTAGCAGGGGTTGGTTCGTCGACGACTTGATTGGCGACCATAGCAGAGTTCTTGAAATAACCATCCTGAACTCGCTGATCGTTGATCTCAGTGGCGAGCATGTAGGATTCCTCGATGGTTGTAGTACGAGCAACTTTCATGAAACTTGCAACACACTCGGGTAAACCACGGATGTATTTGTTGATAGCTTTCTCCGTCGTATCAACCTGGCTGGGACAGATGATGCTCAAAATCTTAAACCGAGCAGTAAAACTAGCATTGTTGGGACCATCTTGTTTGATACCCCATGTCACACCCCGACCCGCAGCGGAATAAGAGTCGGGGCATAATTGGGTTATCACCAAAGCTCATGATATTTACTAATATGTTTCATATTTATTAAAGTCAAAATTACATTCTCAATAATCCAAACATGTCCATACAAATACAAGGAAAAATAACCAACTAAACAATCCAAGCTCTAAACCAGTTTATTCTTCTAAGCCAATCCTATGTGTTTCTTGCTGCAGCTGGTTCACCTGTATCATGTGTAAAAATGGGGGTTTTTGGGTCAACATAAGTTGGCGAGTGAACCTTGTTAGTTAAACATTTATTATTGGTTTCTTATTATTTTTATCAAGGAAAAATTGTGCAACAGTCATATGCGAGCAAATGTAAATAATCCAAGAATAACAATAACAATCCACAAACAATAACATACATTAACATACAATAACACACCAACTTGCATGAATATATAACATGAATGAAACTGTATAAGTTGGCAACGTCACGTTCACGCTCATAATGTAATGGGGAACGAACGGCCTATGATAAATGTATGTACTGAAAATGATAAATGTCTGTGCGATCAAGGCTCAATCAAACGGAGCCGATCGTATGTTGGCACGCCAGGTTCACGCTCATAATGTAATGGGGAACTGCTCAACGCTCATAATGTAATGGGGAGCGGCGGCCTATGAAATTGCATGTACTGAAAATAATAAATTAAATCTAAACAATAATCACACAACAGATGATACAAGCTGAATACACATTTGTTCATTATATGATGTATGCACAACGATTTAAATATAATATATGGTAAGACACATGATACACCCCAAAAACGTGATTAAAATGGGGAATTTGTAGAGATTCACTCACATTGGGTGCGTTCGGTTGGAGATGATGAGATGCGCACGAGTTGGAAGGATTGAACAACGAGAATTAACTAACCTAAATAATAACGGAAGATATAGTAAATGAGTGGATTTTATTAACAATTTTAATAGGATTTTTAGATATATTTTTGTGAGTTTAAGGCTATTTCCTATCTTTAAAAACATTATTTTTAAGTATTTTTAATTGATTTCTAAAATTAAATTAAATAAATAAAAATATAAAAATATGTTGACTTTTGCGTTGACCGTTGACCGTTTGACTGTTTGACCGGTTTTATTGTGTAAATGTATGCGCCGGGCAGGACTCGAACCCGAGACCTCCCGTACGCGTGCACGCAGCTCTACCAACTGAGCTACGTGTCTAACCCGAAATAATCATGTTTTTAATTATATTTATATACTAATTCAGTTTATTCAAAATTCATTTATTTTTAAAAAGGATTTTAATTATCAACCCGGTGCTGTCAACAGGTCTCGAACCCGGGACCTGTGCTTTAACGTTACACACAGTCCACCGATGGACTGTGTGTTTAACTTGGTTAATATACAGATTTTTATTATACTTAACATCTAACGGCGAAAAGGATCCGGTTCAGTTAGAAAAATAAAACATTTTTATTACAGAGCATACGTGTGTCAAGGATCGAACTCACGGCGTGTGATATATGTGTGCACACAGTCCACCGCTGGACTAGGTGTCTAACCCGTTTATAATGCCCATTTTAATTAATCTTAATAACATTCACTACTTCGTCTTCGTCGTCTATAACACAGACAAAGGTTAACTAGCTGTTATTTGTTTAATTCGGTTAACGAATAATATGAACAAGTTGAAAGGTGATGAACGGAGAGGGTTTGGGGAAAGAAAGTACCGGAACAGGTCGTCGTTCTCAGAACTCCGGCAAGGATCGCCGGCTCTGTTTTGTGAGCTTCCTCTGTTCGGGTCAATTACCAGTTTTGATTGATTAGATATGAAAGTGGGGTACTAAACAAGGATTAACAGAAGTTTTGAATGTTCATACCGATTCACCGCGTGAGATTGGAAATTCCAGAAGTTTTCCGACGAGGGCTGAATATTCCGACTATGTCGTCTGGGATTGATTCTGATTGTTGGTTTGAAGTTAGTAACAGTCTAACAACGGATTGAAACAGAAATAGTCGAGGTAATTACCGTATTAATGAAGGTCTCGGTTTTCCGGCGACTTGCAGAGATTTTCCGGCGAGGTCAAAAAGCTTTTCCGACGAACTGAAAGTATAGCGAAAGTGAAATTGAAGGTTATGCGGATGATTTTGAGTCGAGAGAGGAAGCAATTGTTGGCGTAATTCAGAAATTGAATATCTTCGGTTATAAAAACCGAACATCACCAAAATTTAAGTTAATTCAAGACTGAATTGATTAGGATCGTCGACGCATCGGTTATAATCCAGAATCCGCGATCACTCAAACGTTTTGGACGGTTGAAAGCCGATTACGGTTTCAGTTTGGCGCAACAGGTTGATTCATGGTTGTTCATAAGTTTTAATTGTTCCCTAAATCTTACAAAACATCAAGTGGCGGAGTGGTGGAATGTGTGTGTGTTAAGACTTTGGGGTTCAACCCGGCTGACCCGGGTTCGAGTCCCGGCGTCAGTATCTTATTTTTATTTCATTATTTTTAATAGATTTTCAATTATAAATTTTATATTCTAATATACTTATTAATTATGTACGTTTAAAATTAATTTGAGCATTAGATATGTAACGAAATTTTTAACTGGTTGTTCGGTTAATAAATGAAGCGGGTTTGGTTAACCCGGTTTTTGACGGATGTTACAGTATCCCTACTTTTAGAAATTTTGTCCCGAAATTTAAGTTGTAGTGGTAACAGGAAAAAGATGCGAGTATTTTTCGCGCATTGAGTCTTCACGTTCCCAAGTAAACTCAGGTCCTCGTTTCGACTCCAGCGTACCCTAACCAATTGGAATACGACTCTGTCTTAAACGTTTTTCTCCGAAGTCCATGATCACTCTTGGTCTTTCAATAAATGCATAGATTCATCAATCTGAATATCTTCCGGAGGAATATGGAGGTTTTCACGGCGAGGCACTTCTTTAAGTTTGACACGTGGAATGTAGGGTGAATTCTGTTGAGTTCTTCTGGTAGGTCAAGCTTGTATGCTACAGGTCCTACTCTTTCAAGTATCTTGAAAGATCCTACGTAGCGTGGTGCTAGCTTGCCCTTCTGGCCAAAACGAGCTATTCCCTTCCACGGTGATACTTTTAAAAGTACATGATCACCGATGTTAAACTCCTAAGGCTTTCGTCGTTTATCTGCATAACTCTTTTGACGGCTTTGAGCCGTTAGGAGATTGTTTCGAATTTGATGGATCTTGTCTGCGGTTTCTTGAATCAATTATGGACCGGCAATTTGAGCTTCTCCAATTTCGTGCCAACAAACTGGAGATCGGCATTTACGACCATATAAAGCTTCAAAAGGTGCCATGCCGATACTTGAATGATAGCTGTTGTTGTACGAAAATTCAACTAATGGTAGATGAGCGTCCCAATTTCCCTTGAAGTCTATGACACATGCTCGAAGCATATCTTCAAGAGTTTGAATGGTGCGTTCAGATTGTCCATCAGTTTGAGGATGATAAGCGGTGCTGAGATCTAATCGCGTACCCAAAGCGGCTTGTACTGCTTGCCATGTTCGTGAAGTGAAACGACCATCACGATCTGAAATAATGCTTAACGGTACACCATGTCGGCTTACGATTTCGCTGATATAAATACGAGCTAGTTTTTCGTTCTTGAAATCTTCGCGGATAGGAATAAAGTGAGCTGATTTTGTAAGACGATCAATGATTACCCATATAGTGTCATACCCACCAGAAGTGCGAGGTAACCCGGTAATGAAGTCCATGGTTATGTTTTCCCACTTCCATACAGGTATTTCAGGTTGGACCAGAAGTCCTGAGGGTCTTTGATGTTCAGCTTTTATTTTGGAACATGAAAGGCACTTGGAAACAAAATTAGCAATATCCTTTTTCATTCCAGGCCACCAGTAGGTGTATCGAAGGTCTTGATACATCTTGTCGGCTCCTGGGTGTATAGAATATCGTGTTTTGTGCGCCACATTCATAAGAAAATCACGAAGGTTATTGTGATCAGGAATCCATATGCGATCTAGACAGTATAGAATACCGTCGGATTTAGTTTCAATTTTTTAGTTTAGCTCCACAAGACGGCTCCTTGCGTACGTCTCTTTTCTGTTACTGAAACATGCTGGGCTTCTCGGATTTGATCTTTGATGTCGCTTACGATTTTATGCATAATAGTTTTGAGGGAACTGATACGTTTGTAATGATAAGGTATGTATCATAAAACAAAAACTTCAACCATAACGATATTTAAACCTACACGGAAACTTTTCATAACCTCCTGGTAATGCTTTTGATCCTTTGCCAAGAATACTTATATATAGGAAGTACCAGCGGCGTATCCACCATATTCTTGTCAAATTTTCGTTGGCTTTATCAGTAAATCATGATCAGTTCTATGTGACTCTAAAACATAAACAACACAACGAACAAAACTTGAGTCTCAATTCTGAAATGATACATGACTAAATGATGACAGTAACTCTCTCGTTGGTTATGATGAAGGGGTCAGTCTATGTAAAAGTGTGACACAACCCAACTTCTTTAAATGATGAGATTGAGATACGTCGAGATGTATGATGATATGAATGTTAAATCAATGAGTATAAAACAAAACTGTAATATCAAGTCGCATTAAAATTCTTGGATACATAATTTCCAAATTTTACAACTGATACGGAAAGATTGAGATAACATAAAGAAAACATTAAAACTAGACGATTGGAGTTGAGTCTTGATTCTTGGTGAGGAAAAACTAGTTGGGTGATTCGTTTGGGCCGTTATTATTTTCAACAGTATTGGCGTTGATGTTGTAAGCTCTTCCTCTTGCAGGTGGTGGAGCTTGGTTAGCTTGATTCACCGGATTTGCTTGAGCTTGGGCATGAATGATGTTCACAAACGAGGACAAGTGTTTCTAAAGTGGTTTGGGTCTCCACAGTTGTAACAAGCCCGCATAGGTTGCACCATGGGATAGTTGGGTTGGTAGTATGATTGGGCTAAATGATGGGTAGGTGGTAGTAGTAGGGGTTGTTGGGCTTGACCCATTATTTGTTGGTGGGTTTGGGTTGAAGGCTGGTGGCGGTTCGTTCGCTGAGGTATGCGACAGGTTTTAAACAGTATGACCTGCGCGACCACAGCCGGTGCAATGTTGGCAGGGATGATCAGGAAAGTGATGGTATTGGCAACAGTTGCATTTTGGTAATGGGCCGGAGTATGGCTTTTTATATGGTGCAGGTGAGGGGGCAACTTGAGTGATGGGTGCAGCAGGGATAGGGAAATTTGTTTGTGTGACAGCAAAGTTCCTGGTGTTTCGATTCCTTTTACCAGTAAACTTCGAAGAGGAACCATAATGGTTTGAAGTTTGAGCCTCAATGGGTGCTTTCTTTTTCTCCTCTTTGAATTTACCGTTCTGAATGCGATTCTCGGTAAGTTCGGTAGCTAGTTCCATTGCGGCTTCAAGTGTCGCAGGCGAAGTGCTTAGAACTGAGTCTTGAATTTTTGAGGGGAGGCCCCGAATGTAGTGTTCCACCAAGCGGTACACTGGTGTGAACAAGTTGGGGATCATTTGGTTCAACTCTAGAAACCTTTTGTTGTAGGAAGTATGATCTCCTTCCTTTTGTTTTAACGAGTGGAATTCATCTTCCAACTTCTTGATTTCGCTTCTTGGACAGAAGCGCCTTGTCATTATTTCTCTTAACTCTTCCCATGTTAAGGCCATAGCATCTTCGACTCCTCTCTTACCCTTCTCTGTGTTCCCCCAGGTCAGGGCTACTCCAAATAGTCTCCCGGTTGAGTAACGTACCTTGCGATCCTCGGGACAATCGCAATTGAGGAAAGTGTTTTCCATTTCCTCAAACCAGTGGAGGAGAGCAGTGACACCTTCGGTCCCTTCAAATTTCGGGGGATCACAAGACTTGAAGTGTTTGTAAGAGCACTTTTTGGAGGGAGGGTTATCGACGTTCTGGTCCTCTTGATGGGGAGGATTGTTGGGATTTGCGGCGAGAGCTTGTTGGACTTGAACTACAATGTCAGGAAGTACCGCGGCCATTTGTTTTGCGATTTGAGTGGCCAAGCGTTCGTGTGACCTTCCTGATTTTCTACCCCCTCGTCGTTGTCTAGTCGACATCTACAGGAACATACATAAGAAGATTGTGAGTTTATGGAGTCTTTTTAGGTGTCATGTGTCTTAAAGAAAATGAAAATAACATAAATATCAATAATGCAACTACATCCATAGGATGTCTTGGGTTTGCTCATGTTGGGCCTCAAATGTCCCCCATACCTTCACCTGTATAGTCATGTGGGCCCCCATGACTATTGGCTTGGTAGGATTCACATTAGTATTGGCGATTTAACACTCGCATGACCCGAATGAAAACCACAAAATATGTTTACGAGATGTATGGTCGGAATGTGTCCAGGTGTAGACACAATGACAACTCAAAGTGGGGTTAGCTCACACGACGTTTGGTATAGCATGCTTTGGCCTAATAGGTACTTCGTATTCTCATCGTTAGTCCCCAGGTAGGCAAACTGGTCCTTTATTTTGGATTTATACGAATGCCAAGCCCAGACAGGACGTTCCGACTACCGGTACTTATACCCTTCCAGTTACTACATGCCCGTCATGAGAACTCACTTTGATGAGATTTGAAAATACAAAAATCATTGTAAAAACAATCATGAAAATGATGTGATGTGTGCTTTCATGGATATGATATGTTATGAGAATATGATTCATGATAGGCATTATATGATAATATATACTTATGAACATGCTTGCATAACATTGAATGTAATATTAAACATAAAACATATAAACATCATGAAATTTGGCATGTAACACACAAAAATCATAAAAATTTCTAATCAACTATAGTATAGGCTCTAAGGGTCTAATAACCTATCCTATATCCCTATAGTCATGGCTCTGATACCAATCTGTCACACCCCGACCCGCAGCGGAATAAGAGTCGGGGCATAATTGGGTTATCACCAAAGCTCATGATATTTACTAATATGTTTCATATTTATTAAAGTCAAAATTACATTCTCAATAATCCAAACATGTCCATACAAATACAAGGAAAAATAACCAACTAAACAATCCAAGCTCTAAATCAGTTTATTCTTCTAAGCCAATCCTATGTGTTTCTTGCTGCAGCTGGTTCACCAGTATCATGTGTAAAAATGGGCGTTTTTGGGTCAACATAAGTTGGCGAGTGAACCTTGTTAGTTAAACATTTATTATTGGTTTCTTGTTATTTTTATCATGGAAAAATTGTGCAACAGTCATATGCGAGCAAATGTAAATAATCCAAGAATAACAATAACAATCCACAAACAATAACATACAATAACATACATTAACATACAATAACACACCAACTTGCATGAATATATAACATGAATGAAACTGTATATGTTGGCAACGTCACGTTCACGCTCATAATGTAATGGGGAACGGACGGCCTATGATAAATGTATGTACTGAAAATGATAAATGTCTGTGCGATCAAGGCTCAATCAAATGGAGTCGATCGTATGTTGGCACGCCAGGTTCACGCTCATAATGTAATGGGGAACTGCTCAACGCTCATAATGTAATGGGGAGCGGCGGCCTATGAAATTGCATGTACTGAAAATAATAAATTAAATCGAAACAATAACCACACAACAGATGATACAAGCTGAATACACATTTGTTCATGATATGATGTATGCACAACGATTTAAATATAATAAATGGTAAGACACATGGTACACCCCAAAAACATGATTAAAATGGGGAATTTGTAGAGATTCACTCACATTGGGTGCGTTCGGTTGGAGATGATGAGATGCGCACGAGTTGGAAGGATTGAACAACGAGAATTAACTAACCTAAATAATAACGGAAGATATAGTAAATGAGTGGATTTTATTAACAATTTTAATAGGATTTTTAGATATATTTTTGTGAGTTTAAGGCTATTTCCTATCTTTAAAAACATTATTTTTAAGTATTTTTAATTGATTTTTAAAATTAAATTAAATAAATAAAAATATAAAAATATGTTGACTTTTGCGTTGACCGTTGACCGTTGACCGTTTGACTGTTTGACCGGTTTTATTGTGTAAATGTATGCGCCGGGCAGGACTCGAACCCGAGACCTCCCGTACGCGTGCACGCAGCTCTACCAACTGAGCTACGTGTCTAACCCGAAATAATCTTGTTTTTAATTATATTTATATACTAATTCAGTTTATTCAAAATTCATTTATTTTTAAAAAGGATTTTAATTATCAACCCGGTGCTGTCAACAGGTCTCGAACCCGGGACCTGTGCTTTAACGTTACACACAGTCCACCGCTGGACTGTGTGTCTAACTTGGTTAATATACATATTTTCATTATACTTAACATCTAACGGCGAAAAGGATCCGGTTCAGTTAGAAAAATAAAACATTTTTATTACAGAGCATACGTGTGTCAAGGATCGAACTCGCGGCGTGTGATATATGTGTGCACACAGTCCACCGCTGGACTGTGTGTCTAACCCGTTTATAATGCCCATTTTAATTAATCTTAATAACATTCACTACTTCGTCTTCTTCGTCTATAACACAGACAAAGGTTAACTAGCTGTTATTTGTTTAATTCGGTTAACGAATAATATGAACAAGTTGAAAGGTGATGAACGGAGAGGGTTTGGGGAAAGAAAGTACCGGAACAGGTCGTCGTTCTCAGAACTCCGGCAAGGATCGCCGGCTCTGTTTTGTGAGCTTCCTCTGTTCGGGTCAATTACCAGTTTTAATTGATTAGATATGAAAGTGGGGTACTAAACAAGGATTAACAGAAGTTTTGAATGTTCATACCGATTCACCGCGTGAGATTGGAAATTCCAGAAGTTTTCCGGCAAGGGCTGAATATTCCGACTATGTCGTCTGGGATTGATTCTGATTGTTGGTTTGAAGTTAGTAACAGTCTAACAACGGATTGAAACAGAAATAGTCGAGGTATTTACCGTATTAATGAAGGTCTCGGTTTTCCGGCGACTTGCAGAGATTTTCCGGCGAGGTCAAAAAGCTTTTCCGACGAACTGAAAGTATAGCGAAAGTGAAATTGAAGGTTATGCGGATGATTTTGAGTCGAGAGAGGAAGCAATTGTTGGCGTAATTCAGAAATTGAATATCTTCGGTTATAAAAACCGAACATCACCAAAATTTAAGTTAATTCAAGACTGAATTGATTAGGATCGTCGGTGCATCGGTTATAATCCAGAATCCGCGATCACTCAAACGTTTTGGACGGTTGAAAGCCGATTACGGTTTCAGTTTGGCGCAACAGGTTGATTCATGGTTGTTCATAAGTTTTAATTGTTCCCTAAATCTTACAAAAACATCAAGTGGCGGAGTGGTGGAATGTGTGTGTGTTAAGACTTTGGGGTTCAACCCGGCTGACCCGGGTTCGAGTCCCGGCGTCAGTATCTTATTTTTATTTCATTATTTTTAATAGATTTTCAATTATAAATTTTATATTCTAATATACTTATTAATTATGTACCGTTTAAAATTAATTTGAGCATTAGATATGTAACGAAATTTTTAACTGGTTGTTCGGTTAATAAACGAAGCGAGTTTGGTTAACCCGGTTTTTGACGGATGTTACACCCCAAAACTCATTCTCGAGCTTTTGCATTTCATGCGGAGGACAGAACTCCTTCATCATTACTTCCTTGAGTTCCTCCCAAGATAGATTGTAGGCTTCATCATTTCCACGCTTGTTTCTTTCGGCTGTCCACCAGTCGAGGGCACAGGACTGGAAGACTCCGGTAGCATTCACGGTGCAGAGGTCATCGGGGCATCCACTTTACCTAAAAGTGACCTCAATAGCATCGAACCAGTGAAACATAGAAGTCGGTCCGTCATTGCCCGTGAAGGCGAGAGGTGCACAAGCCTTGAAGTTCTTGAAGATGAATCGCGGCTTGGGATTCTCAGTTTTCGAGTCGACCGAGGAGTTGCTGCTCACCGCATGGATTTCCGAGACGATTTGCGGAATGACTTTTGCTATCTCCTTGGCTACCATTGTAGCGATACGCTTGTCGGTGTTGCTGCGCTGGAGATTCCTTCGGGTGTGCGATCCCATTGAAGACATCTACACGAAGGATTTAGATTAGATGAGATTCGATTATAATAGGGTTATGTTTAAATATTTATTATTATTATCATTCATTCAAGGCACAGAAACACATAAACACGTAGGCACGTAAACACGTAAACACGTAAGCACATAAGCACGTAAGCACATAAGCATACACTTTGCACATATTCACCTTCTTATAAGTAAAGCGTAGCGCAGTCGAGATGCGATATAATAGCGAGATATAAGCGATATATATAAGCGAGATAAGCGAGATAATACCGCTTATGAGGCACACATGTCCTCATAGGCGTAAGCGAGTTAAGCGATTAGTTTGGTTTGTGTATTAATGAGCGTTTTAGATTACGAAAGTTGTGCGAGTTGTGCAGACATTCGATGGAGCGTAAATGCGATAAATCGAGAAATAGAATAAGCGAGAAATCGAATAAAGCGGAAATTTTCAAAATTTTAAACACATAAATAATAATAAACTCGATGATGCGTGAATCGACGATATAGGCTTAAATCAATTGGGTGTGTCTGGGGTTTTGAGACGTTGACTACCCAAAGTGATTCGGCTACCCTTCGCATTTGGACCCACGCTTTGGCCTAATAGATAAACGTTTTCACCGCAAGCGGCTAACGGCGTTTACCCTTCCAGTTAATACGTGTTCCAAACCATCGGCATAACCGAGACTTTGGTGAGATTGAAAATCGAAGCACGGAATTAGTTATTAAGATGTGGGTTTCACCCCTAACTTAACAACATCATTCCTAGTTATGGACACGCTTACCGATCACATCGGGCGTTCCACTAGATAGAAAGGGAGATGTTCGTCGAGGTTTGGATGTCGCTCCTAACTCAACGAAGATATCTCGTGCGAGAGAATGTGCGAAGTGAATGATCTCATCGAGAGTTCTCGGTTTTCACACCTATTCTCGACTTGATCACTCTTTGGTGAGATACGAGCGTTTTATAATCGTGTATATTGTATTAGCCTTAGGAAAGAAACCAACAAAAACATCCAGAAAACCCATCAAACCCAAAAAGGGTTCTCTGGAAGATGAGATCCCAGAGGTAAACCCTGTGATAACACAAAAGTCACAAACCATTGTTGCTATTTCTTCACAGCATATGGTTGAGAGATCTCCACCTGCCTATGAAACTCCTCCTACATCCTCACAAAAGGATCAGGTTGTAAACACAGGGACACCAAATTATGAAGCTCTAGGACCACTTGGTTCTATCCACCACAGCCCATCTCCAGGGCAATGTCTCTTTTTGCACCTATCCCTTCTCCAATAAAATCACTAGCACAAACCTTTATTCCCTTGCTGGATGCAATAGAATTAGAGCAGACATTATCCAGCATTTCTCACCTGTCACACCCCAACCGATGGCGAAAACATCGGGGTTAGTGGCACTAGGCGACCAGATTGATTTCACGAGATGTTCCATATCACAACCTGCTTAATATCCCATACTATTAAACGTAACATTTAAACAATTATTACAAAACAGAGATTTCTCATAAAATTCAACCGGGTTCGATTTCCCCTAGATTTCATACATAAGTTCCAAATCTAAAATACATCAACAAACTAACTAAACAAAACAAACTAAACTAAGCAACATCCAAGCATCCACGCTAAATCCTCAACCTGTAACATACGTTAAAATACAAGTCAATACAATTAAGTAAAGGTGAGCATACGAGTTTTTGTAGTTCTAGCATAATAAGGAAACCGTTCGTGAGATAATCTAACTACATATCATGATACACCAAAACATTTCACACATATTATCATAGGCTTATTTCTCATGCTAACCACTGTGAGAAGGCTTGCGCGTCCATCCTAACTAGACCCGTCGGGTGTTAGCCAAACTATAGTACCATACTAGCTAAGGAGGCAAGTTAATGAAAATAAGTCCTAGTCACATGTTTCTAGTATCACGTATAGAGCATACACAATCAGATTATTCGCGTGTGATAAACAGCTTGATTTGTGATGTGATTTTGATAGAGGAACGTATGTAACACCCAAAAAGTGCATTAAAGCGAAAATGGGTCAAGTATACTCAGTGTGGGTGCGTTTAGGTGAGAGTTCGGGATCCGCGAGGAGTTGAGAAGAACGCCGGATCAGCCTGCATACGCGAACGGAAGTGCATCAGTCTTCGAAAAGCTAAAACGGTTAAGTCTTGGTTGGGCAGTAGCCAAGTTCGGGCGAACTTGTGTGTAAACACGCAAGTTCGGGCGAACTTGTGTGTAAACACACAAGGTCGAGCGAACTTGTATGAATTTGGTGGGTTTAGAGTCAAGTTCGGTCGAACTTGATGAGTTTCCTTGAGAAACTTGTCAAGTTCGGGCGAACTTGTAAGAATTCCTTACTGAGATGACAAGTTCGGGCGAACTTGTTTAGTTTCCTAAGAAACTAGACAAGTCCGAGCGAACTTGTAAGAAACTTGGAGAAATTGACCTAAGTTCGGTCGAACTTGACCAGTGAGCTGGGGATTCTTGAGCGAACTTGATGTTTTCGGGTCCAAAATCTTGCGTTTTCGCGTCGTTTGTTGAGGAAAATCGAGTGTTCATCCCTCCAACCCTGTGCTACTGAGCAAACTTACGGAGAGGTCTTTTAGAGCTGTTTTAGCCGTTTTACAAAAGCGTGGGCTAATCCGGGCGAATTCGGCGTTCGTTCGGATTAGTCCGGCTTGTGTAAACCAACATAAACGTCCTTGTGCTTCCAATTCTGGGATCTTGAAAGATATATGCTTCGTTTCATATCAGAAGATGAACAAAACATCATCAAAAGTCCGTATTTTGTGTAGAAATCAATGTTTATCAAAGGTTTTTCTTAGATCTATAGCTTACAAGCCGAGATCTTTCAGATCTCGTGTTTGGGTAGCCTCTGCTAACACCAAACGAACCCGTATTGTGTAGATCTAAGCTTAAAACAGAAGTTTGGTAGAAAAAGATGAAGATTTTCGTAAAAGAATGAGTTTTGATGAAAACGAAGGCTCTGCCTTGTGCCAAAATGTGCCAAAATCGTTGTAAACATTTGTAAATCGTTGATAAGCGTTGTTGTAGTGAAATCGGGTTGATTCTTACTTAGAACATGAAGGTTTTGGGTTTTGAGAGCTCTGGGCGAACTTACAGCAAGTTCAAATGAGAGGAATGAGCTGAGTATTTATAGGAGAAGGCAAAAATGAAGGCTGGTGAGAGCAAGTTCGCGCGAACTTGTGAAATGTTTGAGGGATTTGAGCTCAGTTCGGCCGAACTTGACCCTAGAAGGGAAGTTCAAGCGACCTTGAGGAATGATGGGAGTTTTGAGTTAGCCAGCCAAGTTCGGCCGAACTTGGGGTCACCAAGTTCAAGCGAACTTGACCCAATGTTGGGTTTTCCTTCGTTTGTTTCGCGTTAAGAGTTCGTTGGTGATTCGGTTCATATTAGTTAGTTATATTAAGCGTTATAATAGAGCGTTAAGCGTTATACTTGATATAATAGAGTGATTTAGCAATTCGAGTGTGCGAGAGCGATGCGATAGCGAGCGTAAACATAACCACAAACACACATAACACATAAATAATATAAAACCACATAAAGCGATGCGATGAGATTAGCGATGTGATTTGATAAGCGATTAGATGCGATAATAACTTACAATACCATAATTAATTAACATAAACTTTATTATCCACCGAATCTCGGTATTACAAAAGAAGTACAGCGATAAAACAAAGAAAAAGATAACAACGAATTTTCGAGTTGTTACATCACCAACCTATCACTGAAAATATACTTCAACATGATGCTGGGTCTGAATCTCTATTCTTTGCTAGCCCATCAGCAAATGAAGAGGCTACATCCCTTGGGTTACATGTAACCCTTGGTAATAGTTCAACTAGAGCAGCCACTACAATTGCAAAACTACCTAGTTTTCCTTTGGATAGTGGTTACATTACTAAGTCTCTGTTGAAGGCAACCACTGCTAAGGCTACCAAGGTAACCTCTGATGTTGTGGGAAGTCCCCAGTACCAAGAAAAAGGGGAATCTAAGGTTGAAGCTAGTGTCAAAGCACATGCTCATAATACCTTAGATATAACTACCACCTCAGGTAGGAGTTCAGATGATCCTATTAAATTAGGTGATGATCTAAAATACAAAGATTTGACGGAGAGAATATCAAAGATTGAAACTTCTGTTGATGAGATCAAAAATCTCTTGAAGCAGTTGTTAGCTACAAAGAGCTAACCCTCTGTCTTAACCACTGCTGATCTAAAAGAAGCCCTAGACCCTCTGTTTCAGCAACAAAAGCACTTCTCTGATTTACAACACAAACATCAAATGCAGGAAGTATGAAACATGGTTGAAGCTAGATTCATGGATACACGGGCAGACATTAAAGCGATAAAAGCTCATCTTCTCCAAACCACTGGTACTGCTCCGCCTATAGTAATTTTTGTAAGTACTGAAGATGATGCCAAAAAGGGAGAGAAACCTTTGGGAAAGAAGAAGCTTACAGTAGATGATCAAATGGCAAAGCCAACAGTGGACATTCCCAGGCCAGATGGTTCAAAGAAAAAGGATCTAACAGATGATATCTTGGCCAGAGAAAATGAGAAGCAGAAGAGAAAAGTGTTTCTTAATGGCAAGGTATTGGTTGAGCAAAAGATTAAGCAGCAGAAAGAAAAGGAAGAGGTTGGTACCTCAGCAAAGAGGAGACCTGCTAGAAAAGTAAGGCAACCAACATCCACACCTTCCAAAACTGAGCCTGTTGTAAATCCAACCATTAAAACCTCTGCTCTCCAAAAATCAAGCACACCTACTTCAACTTCCATACCCATTGACATAGCAGAGGTTGCAGCAGATGCAATCTCATCCACTGCCATGGTCATTTTTAATACATCCACCCAACCTCTACCAACACCAACCAGAATTCCAACTCATCTATCATCACCTGAAGTCAAATTTAAGAGAAGAAAGACTACAAAGATTGTGAATGAAGAATAGATCTTTCCTGCTTCTACTCCTTTATCATCATAACCACTAACCTCCACATCAATGCTTCCACCATCTTCAACTCAAACCACTGATCCCCTTAAAATTATACCTACAGCAAAGCAATATCCTCTTGATTTACCAGCAGTCAGGGAAGAAATTATAGGCTTCTATTCTGAGGAAGACCCTGACAAAATAATCGTATTATCTCTTGATGTCTACTCAAGACCTGCAAATATTGATGATTATCTAGAACTCAAATTGAAACAAGCAGAGGATATAGCAAAAAGAGACTCAGCTGGTAAAAGTGATAGAGAGATACAGACCAACATGTCTTTTCAGCTAAGCAAAGCCAGGGTATTGCAAGATTTTGTCAAAGATCTGAGTAATAAGCTGTCAAAAAGGGAAGATCAATACCTTAAACATGAACTCATTGAACATATCATGAAGAACAAGAAATGTAAGGCAACAAAGGCACAGTTCAAGGATTGGAGTGTGGATGAGCTGAGAGAAGAAATTGAAAGAATGCAAGAAATGTTAAAAGATCCTCACAAGAAGCCAACTCCTCCTAACTGGGATAAAAATAAGAAAAACATGCCAGACAGAGCTTTGAAGATTAAAAGGATGAAAGAAGAATTGATACAAAATCACTATGGTTCAAGGAACCAAGTGACAAGGTGGGGAGAAGTCAGAGTTATTGAAACTTATAAGATGTTAGAAGAGAGGAGGAAGACAGATCTAAACATGCCTCCTAAACCAGTTTACCCTCCATCAGATGATGTTCATAAAGCTCAAAACTCTAAAAAGCCTATCTCATCATCTGTCCCATCCATCCTTGCTTTCAATCAATTAAAAGGCAAGAAAAGATAGATGAAGAAGACAAGAGAGTGTATGAACACATCAAAGAGGGAATTAGAAACATGGTTGACTATCACACAGATGAAGCTACTGAAAAGCTTTGAGCAGATTTTCAAAGATAGTTCAACAAAAAGCTCTTCAAACCTCAACCAATAAAAGTTGTCCTAGAAAGCCAGAAGACCCAAAAATTCTAAAGTGGAAAGTCGATAAAGACTCCCACGAATTAAAATTGCTCAAGTTTAATGGCGATGCTGTCAAGATTAGCATGGAGGCTGCATATGAGCTAAATGCAGAAGACCTTCAAGATCTTTTGGATCTGACACTCGAAAAGGATGATGATGATGATGAAATTTCTCTGAATTTTGAATTACAGTTTAAAGGCCAAATCAGAGAATTTCTGTTGAGGAATAAAGACCAAGAATAAACAAGTGTTTTGGCATCATCTGTTCCAGGGGGAGATTGTTGGGATTGAACCCTAACAAAGGAACAGATGATATCAAAGCCAAATACACTATCCGAGCTTTGGTCCAACTATCAAAGGTTACAACCTGTGATCTATCTTTACACTGCTTTCCTTAAACAACTGTTCCTATCATCTGATCGCACAAAGAAGCAATGGTCTGATAGAAGAAACAAGATCAGAGGATAGAGATCAGTGCTTAGACTAGTTTTAGTTTATTCAATGTAACAGTGATATGCACTGATAGTGTTAGTTAGCAGTGTTTTAATTAGTTATGATTTTGTTAGCTGTCACTATCAACCATGACGTCACAAAAGATGCTTAGTGGTTAAATAGTTAGTATAAATAGCTGATCAATGTAACAGTTAAACTTGTCTTCCTGAAAAAGATCAATTTGCACTTTATCTTCTTCATTTCTTACTATCAAACGATTGTAATTGGCTAAGGGGGAGTTTGTGAATCACAGGCGAATTTTACCAACTTGAAAGCATGATGGTGATGAAAACAAACGACCGATTGCTTGTAGTAGAAGTTTTCCATTAATTCTGCTGCATATCTTTATAATGCAATCCATTTTCCATCTTTAGAAACAAAAACTACAAGATTCAAACTTAGATCCTGACAATACCCCAACCGATGGCGGAATCATCGGGGCACGGCACTAAGCGAACCAGATTGCTCGAGAGAATCCATAACGACTATTTTAAGTGACAATATTTAAAACGTCAATTTCCCATACTCATCACTCACAATCATTACAAATCCAAATATTCCCAAACAACTCAAAGTTCACCAACAAATTTTATTACAAATTTCTAAAGCATAAACCTAATCCGATTCGTAGCGATAACGTCCTCAACCTGTTACATATGTTAAAATACAAGTCAATACAATAAAGTAAAGGTGAGCATACAGGTTTAATAGCATACTAATAGCGATAAAGCGTTTACGCGTAACCAGCATTTAAAACATGGAGAAAGTGAATCTAAGTAAGCTAACAATAATGATACAAGTTAACCAACATGATTGCAATGTGAGTATGCGCGATACGTGTTCATAATAGCGAACACGCACGTAAAAGTAAATTTGCGAGCCTTAACAACCCCCGAACCAATCAGGTGCTGAGTCCAAACTATAGTACTATCGTTGCTAAGGGTGGTCTACTAGTCCTCATTATCTACACATAGCAAACAAACATTCAGCGATTCACGTATAACATGCGAGAGCAGTTAGCGTTAAAAGTCTTTTAGCGTTGTGTGTAGCGTGTTTTGATATAGAGACGTATGTAACACCCAAAAGTGCATTAAAGCGAAAAAGGGTTCAAGTATACTCATTGTTAGTGTTTGATAAACAAACACGAAGCGGTTCTGGATTGAAGGGATCGTCGGTTCAGCCTGAAAACGCGAACAGAAGTGCACCAGTCTTCCGAAGTGCTGAAATGGTCGAAGTGTGAAGGAGCAGTGGACAAGTTCGGGCGAACTTGCCTGAAATCTGCTGGAATATACAAGTTCGGGCGAACTTGGTACCCTTTCTTAGAAATGGGTACAAGTTCGGGCGAACTTGTCTGAAGTCTTCTGGGATGTTCAAGTTCGAGTGAACTTAGTACCCTTTTCTTAGAAATGGGTACAAGTTCGGGTGAACTTGGCAGTTTTTCTTGGAAATGATACAAGTTCGGGCGAAGTTGGTCACCATCTGGTGACAACTTCGAGCGAACTTGCTCTTTTTGGAGCGAACTTGACTGTTTTTTGTCACTAAATCGTGCGTTTTTGCGTCGTTTGCTGAGGAAATCGAGTGTCCATCCCTCCAACCTTGAGCTACTGAGCAAAACACAGGGTGGAGAGGTCTTTTGGAGCGAGTTTTAGCCATTTTACAGAAACTCGGGCTAATCCGGGCGAATTTGTCGGTTCGTACGGGTTAGTCCAGTTTGTGCAAAGTGACGTTATCGTCCTTGTGCTTCCGGATCTGAGATCTTGCTTGACAACGCCTCATTCCACTTCATAGTGAACGAAGCATACGTCACTTAGTCTGTTTTTTTTTGTGTAAACATCAATGTTCTAAAAGGTTTTTCTCAGATCTAACACTTGGTGAGTCGAAATCATCAAGATTTATGTCTTGGGAGCCAAAGCTAAGCCCAAATACACTCGTTTAGTGTAGATCTAAGTGAAAAGAAGAAGTTTTGTAGAAAAAGATAAAGATTTTCATAAACAGAAGAGATTTGATGAAAACGAAGGTAATCCTTGTGCAAAATCGTTGTAAAAACGTTGTTGTTTGCAAAAACGGGTTGAATCTTACTTGGAAATCAAAGGTTTTCAGTTTTGGGAGCTCTGGTGCGAAGTTAGCAGCAAGGGGAGCACGAATGGAGGTGTTATGTATTTATAGGTGAGGAGAAATCAAGGGGTCAGACACCAAGTTCGGCCGAACTTGGTGTAAGTTTAAGCGAACTTGGCACAAGTTCGGGCGAACTTGGCCAGTTTGCTTGAACTTATGCAAGTTCGAGCGAACTTGCTGATTGGTTGGTGTTTTGGAGGCCTGGTCAACTTCGGGCGAAGTTGGGATGCCCAACTTCAGCCGAACTTGGCATGGTGGCTAAGTTTTGTTCGTTATTTGAGCGTTAGGTGTTCGTTTGGCGATTCGGTTCGTATTAGATAGTTAAGTTAAGCGTTTTAGCGAAGCGTTAAGCGTTGGGATAATAAAAAATAATGCGTTTTAGCGATTTGTGTGAGTGAGAGCGTTACGATAGCGAGTACAATCATAAAACATAAAACACACATAACACATAAGTAACATAATGTAACATAATTATCCGTGATTTGAGTTTGCGTTGAGAGTTGCGAGTATTAAGCGATTTAAAATGCGATAAATAAGCGATGTAATATGCGTGTTTCAAAATAATTTAAACCATTATAATTAATCCGAGATTACAAGACGATATAAGAAACACAATAACGGTAATGATAAGGATTCGGATAACAATCAGAAAGATTGGGTTGTTACAAATGGGGCATAAGACGGCGAAGCAGGCGAGTGCAAGAAGGAGAACAAACCCGAACAAGACACTAGATAGTATGACGATGTCACGCAGCAGATGCAACAGTACATGGAAAAACGAGAGGAAACAATGGATGTGTTTAAGGGTCAAATGTCTCGGTTTCTAATGAATTAAGACCTCACCATCATATTCCTGGATCGCTCAAATATACACTCGGTCTCACGCTAGATCCACTAAAAGATTTGCGAGGAGATCAAAAAACGTCATGAATTAGAATAATTATTATCTAGCCTTTCGTCGGTTTTTTATGTCATATAGGTGTGTTAAACTAAATTATTGTTGCCAGTTTTTAATTTTTCATGTAATGTGTTTTTCTAATTTAATTTTTGTACTTTTAAAAATACATATATGTGTGTTTCTTTTCTTGCTATCTAGATTTAAATTTTTCATTTCATAAATGTATAAAATTTTTGTTTTATGTTTATACTTTTAAGTTTAATAATATATTCATATAAACCAAATTTTTATTGAAATAAATAAATTAGAAATAGATTAGATATAAAGGAAAAGAATGTATAAAATTTTTATTTTATGTTTATACTTTTAAGATTGTAAGCAGCTGAGGAGCGTAATCATCTGAACTTTATAAAGAAGTAGCTGAAGTTCTCTAGAAGCATACAACCAATGTAGAAGAACTTTAGCTGAGACTAGCGGCTAAACCAAAAGATCAGGCGACTGAAGCTTATCTTCAAACGGCTGATAAGAACTTCATCAATGAAGAAATTATCAGATGAGGAAGAAAAGCTCCAGGAGACTTCAGTAATGATCAGAATACATCATCTGCTAAGCTAAGGTTAAAACCATCAATCTGAATACAAGACTCTTGAAGAATAAACGATCAACACACCTAGAGCCTCACTGATAGAAGACTCCAAGTGTAAGCCTTCTAGAAGCAAAGAAAGTCAGCGCAAGTGGACAACTTGCGCTCGAACTTTAAAAGGATAAATAACAAGTTGACAACTAGGATAGATAAATAAATAGTTTATTTATCCTACATGCTTTAATTTTTATCTTATAAATAGCAATACAACCGAAGGTAGAAGGTAACTGAGTTGAAGAGAGCTTCTCAATCAGTTCAAAATCTTTTATCTCATCCATCAAACACCTGGAACACATTCTATTCCACCTGGGTAGAATTTTTGTGTACATTCAATTACTCTGTGTAGAACATTTACAAATTGAATAATAACATAAAAATTCTATATATCCAAGTCTTGCATGTATTGATTTCAACTTTCGCATAAAATAAACCTAAGAGCTAAAATATTGTTTTATTGAAATCAATAATTGTTTATTCATTATTTGATGAATTTAGGACCAACAAGTGGCACCAGAGTCAGATTAGTAAAGTCGTTATTCAAGATCATTTCGATACTCCGTTTTGCAAAAACTATACTCTGTTTTTCTCAAAAATATATTTTTTATTAAATCAATTATTGCTTCTTTGTTGTATCAATATGGCAAACATGAAACATTGGAATAGTAGCTTAACGGTTGGTTCAACTCCAAAACCACCTCTCCTAGTGAGAGATGAGTACTCTCAATGGAAAATAAGGATAACAAATTTTCTAAACAACCTTGACAAAGACTATGTCAGGTCTGTGGAAAATGACCCTTATATACCAATGATTGAAGTACCAGGTATAGTAGAACCGACTCTACCCCATAGGTTCCTGTCAATCAAGTCCCCAAAGACAAAACTTGAGGGAACAAACTGGACCTAGCCCTGATGAAGAAAGATGAAAAAGCCAAATCCCTTCTAATAGCGGCTTTACCAACCGACATATTTTCTCAGGTAGATTCATGTGAAACTGCCAAGGAAATATGGAACAGTTTGGCCAACCTCTTTGATGGTGGAGAGCGGGTGAAGAAAAATCGACGATCAAAGGTAATATATGAATATGAATCTTTTCGGCATTTTCTAGGTGAGACTCTAATGGAGACATACAATAGGTTAAACTTTGTCTTAAATTGAATTAGGATATTTAAGATTAGTACAACCAATAAACAAAAAATGTCAAGTTTATTCAAGGCTTACCAAAGAGTAGAGGCCATTAACTGGTTCGTTAGGAGCCAATGTTGACCTTGAAACAATGCAACTTAGTAATTTGTTTACTATTCTTCATGTTCAAGAGAGTGAGATCTTTGAAGATTCATCCTCTAAAAGTGGTCCCATTGCTCTTTTTTTTTATACAATCAGAGATAAGAACATAATACCCGAGTCAAAACCTGAAAGATTTTCAAATAAATCGTATGACTTCACAAATAAAAATGTACAAAATGGCCCTGAGCCAGATACTGAGTCTTTGGCTCAATCTCTGTCACTTTTAACAAAACAATTTACAAAATTTAAAGGTTTTAATAAAAGAAAGGATCAATCAAGTTTAAACAAAAACAACTCTAGAACACAAAGCTCAAATGATATTAAGAAAAAATAAAACAAATGTCAATTATTGTCGTTGGCAAAGAAAAAGGGCATTGTGCTTTTGACTATAAAAATAAGAAACTCAAAGGATTCGAGTACTACTCCAAGAAACTAGAAGATGCCAAGAGGAGAGATTGCAAAAGCAAGGCTCTCACGGCTGAACAAGAGAACTGGCTAGACTCTTCTTCATGAGACGATGAAGAAGATGATATTGCCAACTTTTATCTCATGGCTAAGGATTACACATCATCCAACTCAGGCCAAGTCGTATAACTTACGAAGCAAAATTTGCTTAATCAAATTACTAAACTGACTTCCGACTTCCACGAAATAAATAACAGAGTCAAACTAGACAGTATCAAGTTTGAATCTTATAAAAATCAACTAGAGCTTACTAACATAAAACTCATCCAACGAATAGAAGAAATTAAAAATGATAAGGATGAAACTGTTAAACAGTGTAAAAGTATTAAACACTCAAAACTTTTACTAAAGGCTAAAATTGTCAATGTGAGAAGTTACAAAGAAGCAATTAATCATGTAAGCTTTATGAAAAAAACAAGCTAATCCCTCCAGTTTTGGTCTAGGATATAATATTGAAGCACGACAAACAGCGAATGTTGAAATCAGCAAAGCTAATCATGTATCGGTAATCAATAAAAATATTGATGCACCAATTGTTAGATCTTCTGAAACTCTTATCATTTTTTTTCAAAAACACACCAAATAGATTAGCCAAGAGTCATGGTAAGAAGCCAGACCAACTGATCAAATAGAAAAATCATCCGAAGAAACTAAGTTCAAACTTAGAAACCTTAGATGATTCAACCTCGTCGGATAAGAAACTTTTGCAATGTCTAGGGAAGCTTAATACAATCAAAAGAAAAAGAACAAGAAAACATAACACACTTAAAACAAAAGAGTAACTATCACAGGAATCGGAATCAGAAAACAAAACAAAAGAGGGTTGTTTACAATACAACATATTTACATTAAAGAAATGTGCCTGTAAAGAAAATATTGACAGAATCCAAGAAAATGTTGAATGCAAGTCAGTTGATAAAAGGAAATGCTCATCCTTAATCACAGAAAAGAACAAAAAAATAGCTCCATTTCTCACACAAAAAAAATCGTTGAATCGAACATTAGAAGCAATCTTTGTGAAAGAAACAAATAATAATGCTTACCTAGGACCCAAATCTCTTGGGTACCTAAGGACCTCCAACTTTACCAAAATAACCACTAGCATGTGCCACAAATTTGGTTTTGTGACTCAGGAAGCTTCAAGCAAATGATTGGGATAGGTGCCTACTCGACAACTACACTGTGAAGTTGGGTAAGAAAGTAAATTTTAGTAATGGAATTTCTGGTAAAACTATGGGTTATGGTAGCATTAAAAATGGAGAAATAACAATTGAGAAGGTAGCTTACGTTAAAGGGCTAAGATATAACTCTCTCAGTCTAGGTAGATTTTGTGATAAAGGATACAAATTTGTTCTTTACCCCAACTCTTGTCAGTTGGAAGGTCTGGATGATGGCAAAGTCTACATGACAGGCAAGAGATACAGAAAAATCAATTTATTATGTGGATTTCAAAACAAAATTGTCAGATCAGACACTTTGTCTGATGGCTACAGCTTCAGCCAATGTAAATTGGTTGTGGCATAAAAGATTATCTCACGTAAGCTTTAAAACTCTTGCTAAATTTTTCAAAAATACAAACTTGTTAGAGACTTGCTTGACTTCAGACCAAAGAAAGATCAAATTTGTGGTTCTTGTGAGATGGGTAGTTAAAAAGGTCTCACATACATGCATACAAGAACGATACACTCAATAACCACTAAACTCTTACATACTGATCTCTATGGACCAATCAGTACTCTGAGTATGTCTGGAAAACGGTATATGTTACCGATTGTTGATGGTCACTCAGGTATACATGGGTGGAGTTTCTAAAATTGAAAATTGAAACCTTGATCTAGTCACAAACTTCATTAAAAAGGTACAAAATTCAATGAAAACAAAAGTGATTAAGATCAAAAGTGACAATGGAACGAATTCAAAAATGCTAAGCTTAGCTCTTTCCTAACTAAGCAAGGCAATACATCATAATTTCTCTGCCACTAGAACTTCTCAACAAAATGGAGTTGTAGAGAGGAGAAAATGAACTCTAGTTTGGGCTGCCAAAACCCTCTTAGTTGCTGCTGCCATTCCAACTTGTTTATGGGCTCAAGTTGTCTCCACGCATGCTTCACTCAAAATAGGTCCATTGTTAACAAACGATTTTAGAAAACTCCCTATGAGATCAGAAACAAACATAAATCTTCCGTTAACTGTATGCATGCTTTTGGCTCAAGATGTTTATATCTTAACTGATCAAGTGATTTGTCCAACTTTGATGGTAAATTAGACGAGGGATATTTCTTGGTTACAATCTAAATCTTTCCACCTCAACTAGAACATTGCTGATCACTGCTTAAAACATTGTTGATCTCGGAAGATTGATAGAGACTACAGTATCTGTCCACTTCAACTAGAACTGCTCAATCAATAAAACCAGCTCAGGTACAAATCATTCCTTTTACGTTTGCATGCGAGCAAGAATCTCAAAGATCGAAATTCAATAAAGGAGAAGACAAAGGAAAGCACTAGTTGATACACACTCAGAAGCTAAAAATGAACATATGAGCAGGCATTTAACTCCAAACTTTTAGTGGGTCCTCCCAAATCAATCTCTCCACCTGCCACCATTAAAGAAAAGAAGGATCTTCTACAAGGAGTGAGAGAAAGTAAAAGAATATATGAAGAAGAACTGAGCAAAATTTAGACCCTCCACATAAAGACATAAATCCAAAGGGCCTTCTGAAGTTGAGTTCACAAGAACCCAAAACCTATCTCAGCCTGATGAATTCCCTAAGTAATATCTACTATAATCTATACTTAAATGATGATTCAGAAATGCAAGGAAGCTTTGCAACCAAGTTCATTGTATTTTTCTATACAAACTATAATGTATGACATCAGCAAAGATCATCATTATACATATCAAACCACATAGTAGAAATACAAAAGGTCACGAAAGGATCAAGAAAAGAGGAACATGTTTCAAAACAAAGTCAACATGTATACAATTGAAAGGGAAGATAACAAATAGACAAATGCACTAACTACCAGCAGAGTGGAACTGCACCATACGTATCTAATATCACTAAGGGACTATTGTGCGAGAAGAAAATCCAAAGCAATCCAGTCCGAAGAGCCCTACGAAGGATCGGTGGACGTAGGAAAAAGATTGATTATTAGATTTGGAGCACATGACCTTGAACTTTCTATTAAGGCCGATGGAGAATCACCAAAATCTCAGCAACCCCCCTCCTCAAAATACACCTTTAAAAAAATAAATGAACATGGAAGTCAGGGTAAATTACGATGGATTTGGACCAAACTACAAAATATTTTCAAGGAAGGGATAAAAAACAAAGAATGCACTCAAGAGAAGACTAAAAAAAAACTCGAACAAAACTCTAAATACTCACCCGCAATAGAAAAAGTTGGGAATCTAAACCATAGGATTAAGGGATAAACCTTTGGGGGTACAAGATCTTTGGATAGGTTCAGAGAACGGATTAAAACAACTATGAGGGAATGCCCAAATAGGCAACACAAAATTATGATCTGAAAATTCACCCCTTTTCACTAGGCATTAACTGTTATAATATATATATTTATATGGGTGGGGGTTTGGCTACAAAGTCATTTAACATTAAAAAATATACAAAGTAAAAAAACACCAGAATTTTTAAAACCTAAAAAACACCAAAACCCAAAAATAAACAAAATGAGGAACCCTAAAAACAATAAACCCAAAAACCCTAAAAATCCTAAGAACTCAAATACACCCTCAAAGAACTTAATATAAAACACAAAATAAATCAACCTAAAAAACATAATGTTACTCATTGTTAGTGTTTGATAAACAAACACGAAGCGGTTCTGGATTGAAGGGATCGTCGGTTCAGCCTGAAAACGCGAACAGAAGTGCACCAGTCTTCCGAAGTGCTGAAATGGTCGAAGTGTGAAGGAGCAGTGGACAAGTTCGGGCGAACTTGCCTGAAATCTGCTGGAATATACAAGTTCGGGCGAACTTGGTACCCTTTCTTAGAAATGGGTACAAGTTCGGGCGAACTTGTCTGAAGTCTTCTGGGATGTTCAAGTTCGAGTGAACTTAGTACCCTTTTCTTAGAAATGGGTACAAGTTCGGGTGAACTTGGCAGTTTTTCTTGGAAATGATACAAGTTCGGGCGAAGTTGGTCACCATCTGGTGACAACTTCGAGCGAACTTGCTCTTTTTGGAGCGAACTTGACTGTTTTTTGTCACTAAATCGTGCGTTTTTGCGTCGTTTGCTGAGGAAATCGAGTGTCCATCCCTCCAACCTTGAGCTACTGAGCAAAACACAGGGTGGAGAGGTCTTTTGGAGCGAGTTTTAGCCATTTTACAGAAACTCGGGCTAATCCGGGCGAATTTGTCGGTTCGTACGGGTTAGTCCAGTTTGTGCAAAGTGACGTTATCGTCCTTGTGCTTCCGGATCTGAGATCTTGCTTGACAACGCCTCATTCCACTTCATAGTGAACGAAGCATACGTCACTTAGTCTGTTTTTTTTTTGTGTAAACATCAATGTTCTAAAAGGTTTTTCTCAGATCTAACACTTGGTGAGTCGAAATCATCAAGATTTATGTCTTGGGAGCCAAAGCTAAGCCCAAATACACTCGTTTAGTGTAGATCTAAGTGAAAAGAAGAAGTTTTGTAGAAAAAGATAAAGATTTTCATAAACAGAAGAGATTTGATGAAAACGAAGGTAATCCTTGTGCAAAATCGTTGTAAAAACGTTGTTGTTTGCAAAAACGGGTTGAATCTTACTTGGAAATCAAAGGTTTTCAGTTTTGGGAGCTCTGGTGCGAAGTTAGCAGCAAGGGGAGCACGAATGGAGGTGTTATGTATTTATAGGTGAGGAGAAATCAAGGGGTCAGACACCAAGTTCGGCCGAACTTGGTGTAAGTTTAAGCGAACTTGGCACAAGTTCGGGCGAACTTGGCCAGTTTGCTTGAACTTATGCAAGTTCGAGCGAACTTGCTGATTGGTTGGTGTTTTGGAGGCCTGGTCAACTTCGGGCGAAGTTGGGATGCCCAACTTCAGCCGAACTTGGCATGGTGGCTAAGTTTTGTTCGTTATTTGAGCGTTAGGTGTTCGTTTGGCGATTCGGTTCGTATTAGATAGTTAAGTTAAGCGTTTTAGCGAAGCGTTAAGCGTTGGGATAATAAAAAATAATGCGTTTTAGCGATTTGTGTGAGTGAGAGCGTTACGATAGCGAGTACAATCATAAAACATAAAACACACATAACACATAAGTAACATAATGTAACATAATTATCCGTGATTTGAGTTTGCGTTGAGAGTTGCGAGTATTAAGCGATTTAAAATGCGATAAATAAGCGATGTAATATGCGTGTTTCAAAATAATTTAAACCATTATAATTAATCCGAGATTACAAGACGATATAGAAACACAATAACGGTAATGATAAGGATTCGGATAACAATCAGAAAGATTGGGTTGTTACAAATGGGGCATAAGACGGCGAAGCAGGCGAGTGCAAGAAGGAGAACAAACCCGAACAAGACACTAGATAGTATGACGATGTCACGCAGCAGATGCAACAGTACATGGAAAAACGAGAGGAAACAATGGATGTGTTTAAGGGTCAAATGTCTCGGTTTCTAATGAATTAAGACCTCACCATCATATTCCTGGATCGCTCAAATATACACTCGGTCTCACGCTAGATCCACTAAAAGATTTGCGAGGAGATCAAAAAACGTCATGAATTAGAATAATTATTATCTAGCCTTTCGTCGGTTTTTTATGTCATATAGGTGTGTTAAACTAAATTATTGTTGCCAGTTTTTAATTTTTCATGTAATGTGTTTTTCTAATTTAATTTTTGTACTTTTAAAAATACATATATGTGTGTTTCTTTTCTTGCTATCTAGATTTAAATTTTTCATTTCATAAATGTATAAAATTTTTGTTTTATGTTTATACTTTTAAGTTTAATAATATATTCATATAAACCAAATTTTTATTGAAATAAATAAATTAGAAATAGATTAGATATAAAGGAAAAGAATGTATAAAATTTTTATTTTATGTTTATACTTTTAAGATTGTAAGCAGCTGAGGAGCGTAATCATCTGAACTTTATAAAGAAGTAGCTGAAGTTCTCTAGAAGCATACAACCAATGTAGAAGAACTTTAGCTGAGACTAGCGGCTAAACCAAAAGATCAGGCGACTGAAGCTTATCTTCAAACGGCTGATAAGAACTTCATCAATGAAGAAATTATCAGATGAGGAAGAAAAGCTCCAGGAGACTTCAGTAATGATCAGAATACATCATCTGCTAAGCTAAGGTTAAAACCATCAATCTGAATACAAGACTCTTGAAGAATAAACGATCAACACACCTAGAGCCTCACTGATAGAAGACTCCAAGTGTAAGCCTTCTAGAAGCAAAGAAAGTCAGCGCAAGTGGACAACTTGCGCTCGAACTTTAAAAGGATAAATAACAAGTTGACAACTAGGATAGATAAATAAATAGTTTATTTATCCTACATGCTTTAATTTTTATCTTATAAATAGCAATACAACCGAAGGTAGAAGGTAACTGAGTTGAAGAGAGCTTCTCAATCAGTTCAAAATCTTTTATCTCATCCATCAAACACCTGGAACACATTCTATTCCACCTGGGTAGAATTTTTGTGTACATTCAATTACTCTGTGTAGAACATTTACAAATTGAATAATAACATAAAAATTCTATATATCCAAGTCTTGCATGTATTGATTTCAACTTTCGCATAAAATAAACCTAAGAGCTAAAATATTGTTTTATTGAAATCAATAATTGTTTATTCATTATTTGATGAATTTAGGACCAACAAGTGGCACCAGAGTCAGATTAGTAAAGTCGTTATTCAAGATCATTTCGATACTCCGTTTTGCAAAAACTATACTCTGTTTTTCTCAAAAATATATTTTTTATTAAATCAATTATTGCTTCTTTGTTGTATCAATATGGCAAACATGAAACATTGGAATAGTAGCTTAACGGTTGGTTCAACTCCAAAACCACCTCTCCTAGTGAGAGATGAGTACTCTCAATGGAAAATAAGGATAACAAATTTTCTAAACAACCTTGACAAAGACTATGTCAGGTCTGTGGAAAATGACCCTTATATACCAATGATTGAAGTACCAGGTATAGTAGAACCGACTCTACCCCATAGGTTCCTGTCAATCAAGTCCCCAAAGACAAAACTTGAGGGAACAAACTGGACCTAGCCCTGATGAAGAAAGATGAAAAAGCCAAATCCCTTCTAATAGCGGCTTTACCAACCGACATATTTTCTCAGGTAGATTCATGTGAAACTGCCAAGGAAATATGGAACAGTTTGGCCAACCTCTTTGATGGTGGAGAGCGGGTGAAGAAAAATCGACGATCAAAGGTAATATATGAATATGAATCTTTTCGGCATTTTCTAGGTGAGACTCTAATGGAGACATACAATAGGTTAAACTTTGTCTTAAATTGAATTAGGATATTTAAGATTAGTACAACCAATAAACAAAAAATGTCAAGTTTATTCAAGGCTTACCAAAAGAGTAGAGGCCATTAACTGGTTCGTTAGGAGCCAATGTTGACCTTGAAACAATGCAACTTAGTAATTTGTTTACTATTCTTCATGTTCAAGAGAGTGAGATCTTTGAAGATTCATCCTCTAAAAGTGGTCCCATTGCTCTTTTTTTTTATACAATCAGAGATAAGAACATAATACCCGAGTCAAAACCTGAAAGATTTTCAAATAAATCGTATGACTTCACAAATAAAAATGTACAAAATGGCCCTGAGCCAGATACTGAGTCTTTGGCTCAATCTCTGTCACTTTTAACAAAACAATTTACAAAATTTAAAGGTTTTAATAAAAGAAAGGATCAATCAAGTTTAAACAAAAACAACTCTAGAACACAAAGCTCAAATGATATTAAGAAAAAATAAAACAAATGTCAATTATTGTCGTTGGCAAAGAAAAAGGGCATTGTGCTTTTGACTATAAAAATAAGAAACTCAAAGGATTCGAGTACTACTCCAAGAAACTAGAAGATGCCAAGAGGAGAGATTGCAAAAGCAAGGCTCTCACGGCTGAACAAGAGAACTGGCTAGACTCTTCTTCATGAGACGATGAAGAAGATGATATTGCCAACTTTTATCTCATGGCTAAGGATTACACATCATCCAACTCAGGCCAAGTCGTATAACTTACGAAGCAAAATTTGCTTAATCAAATTACTAAACTGACTTCCGACTTCCACGAAATAAATAACAGAGTCAAACTAGACAGTATCAAGTTTGAATCTTATAAAAATCAACTAGAGCTTACTAACATAAAAACTCATCCAACGAATAGAAGAAATTAAAAATGATAAGGATGAAACTGTTAAACAGTGTAAAAGTATTAAACACTCAAAACTTTTACTAAAGGCTAAAATTGTCAATGTGAGAAGTTACAAAGAAGCAATTAATCATGTAAGCTTTATGAAAAAAACAAGCTAATCCCTCCAGTTTTGGTCTAGGATATAATATTGAAGCACGACAAACAGCGAATGTTGAAATCAGCAAAGCTAATCATGTATCGGTAATCAATAAAAATATTGATGCACCAATTGTTAGATCTTCTGAAACTCTTATCATTTTTTTTCAAAAACACACCAAATAGATTAGCCAAGAGTCATGGTAAGAAGCCAGACCAACTGATCAAATAGAAAAATCATCCGAAGAAACTAAGTTCAAACTTAGAAACCTTAGATGATTCAACCTCGTCGGATAAGAAACTTTTGCAATGTCTAGGGAAGCTTAATACAATCAAAAGAAAAAGAACAAGAAAACATAACACACTTAAAACAAAAGAGTAACTATCACAGGAATCGGAATCAGAAAACAAAACAAAAGAGGGTTGTTTACAATACAACATATTTACATTAAAGAAATGTGCCTGTAAAGAAAATATTGACAGAATCCAAGAAAATGTTGAATGCAAGTCAGTTGATAAAAGGAAATGCTCATCCTTAATCACAGAAAAGAACAAAAAAATAGCTCCATTTCTCACACAAAAAAAATCGTTGAATCGAACATTAGAAGCAATCTTTGTGAAAGAAACAAATAATAATGCTTACCTAGGACCCAAATCTCTTGGGTACCTAAGGACCTCCAACTTTACCAAAATAACCACTAGCATGTGCCACAAATTTGGTTTTGTGACTCAGGAAGCTTCAAGCAAATGATTGGGATAGGTGCCTACTCGACAACTACACTGTGAAGTTGGGTAAGAAAGTAAATTTTAGTAATGGAATTTCTGGTAAAACTATGGGTTATGGTAGCATTAAAAATGGAGAAATAACAATTGAGAAGGTAGCTTACGTTAAAGGGCTAAGATATAACTCTCTCAGTCTAGGTAGATTTTGTGATAAAGGATACAAATTTGTTCTTTACCCCAACTCTTGTCAGTTGGAAGGTCTGGATGATGGCAAAGTCTACATGACAGGCAAGAGATACAGAAAATCAATTTATTATGTGGATTTCAAAACAAAATTGTCAGATCAGACACTTTGTCTGATGGCTACAGCTTCAGCCAATGTAAATTGGTTGTGGCATAAAAGATTATCTCACGTAAGCTTTAAAACTCTTGCTAAACTTTCAAAATACAAACTTGTTAGAGACTTGCTTGACTTCAGACCAAAGAAAGATCAAATTTGTGGTTCTTGTGAGATGGGTAAGTTTAAAAAGGTCTCACATACATGCATACAAGAACGATACACTCAATAACCACTAGAACTCTTACATACTGATCTCTATGGACCAATCAGTACTCTGAGTATGTCTGGAAAACGGTATATGTTACCGATTGTTGATGGTCACTCAAGGTATACATGGGTGGAGTTTCTAAAATTGAAAATTGAAACCCTTGATCTAGTCACAAACTTCATTAAAAAGGTACAAAATTCAATGAAAACAAAAGTGATTAAGATCAAAAGTGACAATGGAACGAATTCAAAAATGCTAAGCTTAGCTCTTTCCTAACTAAGCAAGGCATAACACATAATTTCTCTGCCACTAGAACTTCTCAACAAAATGGAGTTGTAGAGAGGAGAAAATGAACTCTAGTTGAGGCTGCCAAAACCCTCTTAGTTGCTGCTGCCATTCCAACTTGTTTATGGGCTCAAGTTGTCTCCACCGCATGCTTCACTCAAAATAGGTCCATTGTTAACAAACGATTTTAGAAAACTCCCTATGAGATCAGAAACAAACATAAATCTTCCGTTAACTGTATGCATGCTTTTGGCTCAAGATGTTATATCTTAACTGATCAAGATGATTTGTCCAACTTTGATGGTAAATTAGACGAAGGGATATTTCTTGGTTACAATCTAAATCTTTCCACCTCAACTAGAACATTGCTGATCACTGCTTAAAACATTGTTGATCTCGGAAGATTGATAGAGACTACAGTATCTGTCCACTTCAACTAGAACTGCTCAATCAATAAAACCAGCTCAGGTACAAATCATTCCTTTTACGTTTGCATGCGAGCAAGAATCTCAAAGATCGAAATTCAATAAAGGAGAAGACAAAGGAAAGCAACTAGTTGATACACACTCAGAAGCTAAAAATGAACATATGAGCAGGCATTTAACTCCAAACTTTAGTTGGGTCCTCCCAAATCAATCTCTCCACCTGCCACCATTAAAGAAAAGAAGGATCTTCTACAAGGAGTGAGAGAAAGTAAAAGAATATATGAAGAAGAACTGAGCAAAATTTAGACCCTCCACATAAAGACATAAATCCAAAGGGCCTTCTGAAGTTGAGTTCACAAGAACCCAAAACCTATCTCAGCCTGATGAATTCCCTAAGTATATCTACTATAATCTATACTTAAATGATGATTCAGAAATGCAAGGAAGCTTTGCAACCAAGTTCATTGTATTTTTCTATACAAACTATAATGTATGACATCAGCAAAGATCATCATTATACATATCAAACCACATAGTAGAAATACAAAAGGTCACGAAAGGATCAAGAAAAGAGGAACTGTTTCAAACAAAGTACAACATGTATACAATTGAAAGGGAAGATAACAAAATAGACAAATGCACTAACTACCAGCAGAGTGAACTGCACCATACGTATCTAATATCACTAAGGGACTATTGTGCGAGAAGAAAATCCAAAGCAATCCAGTCCCGAAGAGCCCTACGAAGGATCGGTGACGTAGGAAAAAGATGATTATTAGATTTGGAGCACATGACCTTGAACTTTCTATTAAGGCCGATGGAAGAATCACCAAAATCTCAGCAACCCCTCCTCAAGATACACCTTACAAATAAATGAACATGGAAGATCAGGGTAGATATACGATGGATTTGGACCAAACTACAAAGTACTTTTCAGAGGAAGGGATAAAAGCAAGAGAATGCACTCAGAGAACGTACTAAGAAAATACTCGAACAAAACTCTAAGATACATCACCCGACGAATAGAAAATGTTGGGAATCTAAATCCAATAGGATTAAGGGATAAACCTTTGGAGTACATAGATCTTTGGATAGGATTCAGAGAACGGATTAAGCAACTATGGAGGTAATGCAACTAGAGCATACACAAATATTATGATCTGAAAATTCACCCTACACTAGGCATTAATCTTGATATATATATATATATATATATGGGTGGGGTTCGGCTACAAAGTCTATTTATCATATAAAGTATACAAAGTAATAAAACACCAGAATTTTAGCCATAAAACACACTCAAAACCCATAAATAACAAAATGAGGATCACTAAAACACAATATCCAAACCCTAATAGTCCATAAGAACTTCAAATACACCATCATAGAACTATGAATATAAAACACAACATGATAATCAACATAAAACACACTAATGTTAGTCATTCGATAATCAAAGCATTATCATCCAAAACACAACACAAAACCCATAAATATGGTGTTTTATGACTTATCTTCACTTTGTTATTTGTGGGTTTTGAGTGTGTTTTATGTTTGACATTATGGTGTTTTATGACTTTTTACATTTTATAAGAAAAATGGATTTTGTAGCCAACTCCCACCCATGTGTGTGTGTGTGTGTGTGTGTGTATAGGATTTGGTTCAAGGAAGAACCACTACCAGTTGCGAGAACCATGAGAACTCCCCCAATCCAATAAAATTTTAACACATCACCTATAATCAATTTAATTCAAAAGGGTATTTTAGTCTTTTTCTCTCAATGTCACATCCCCTCTTTTTTATCTCTAAAACACATCACATCATCATTTATATGTCTAACATAACAATATCTCTTTTCTTTCCTCTCTTTTTATACTTTTTTATTTAAAATTGAAAAAATATCTTACATTTTAAATTTAAACACCAAAGTATTGCGTAATTTAGAAAATACAAAAATATCAAAAATGCTATCAATTTATTTTTGCTCTATTTTCCCTAATATTGTTCTTTGTAAAGTGCAAGCTATATTTGTCTTATATATTTATTAGAAAATACAGACTTATCGAAAATGATAATTCTGACATAATGTTCTTTATAAATGCCAGCTATATTTGCCTTATATGTTTATTGAGAATTTCTATGTCATTCACATTTGATGACCTTGCACTACAACTTTTTAAAAAACATTCGACAACGTGTGTAAATTTTTTTTACAACGTGTGTAAAAAAGTTTTGACAACGTGTGTAAAAAAAGTTTTGACAACGTGCGTAAACAATTACACGAACCGAGTATGAGAACACCACAATAAAAAAAATAAATAAAAAAATGTTTTGACAACGTGCGTAAAAAAAAGTTTTTTAACGCCCCTGATCGCCAACCCGAGTTCCTCTAAACGTCACGCATAAATCTAATTTTCAAACGTATGTAAAAACGAAAGGCGTAAAATAGTTTTTACGTACGTTTGAAAAATGTTTTTACGTAAGTTGTCGAATGTAAAATAATTTTTTTACGTACGGTGTCGAATGAAAAAAAAATGTTTTTTTACGGCCCTGATCGTCAGTCCGAACTCCTCTAAACGACACACGTAAATCTATTTTTCAAACGTATGTAAAAACGGCACGCGTAAATGTTTAGTTTTTACATACGTTTGAACAATTGTTTCTCGTACGTTGTCGAATGTAAAAAAAATTATGCGTACAATGTTGAATGTAAAAAAATGTTTTTTTATTACACACTTTACGCCCTGATCGCCGGCCCGAGCTCCATTAAACGTTTGTGGAATGTAAACGCTCGGTTTTTTTTCTTTGATTTTCGTAGGTGTTGAGGCGTTTACATTCAAATGACCAGGATAACGAACAACAATTAAGATCAAGATCAGAGATTGAAGACGTTTTCTTTTTATACATGTAGTGTAACTTTTTGTATAAAAAATCATGTGTTATAATTAATTCCCTTTTTTAATAGGTAAACGTAATTAATGTTGACATGAAGATTGATGTAGTCTATGATATTTGATTGTTAGTTTGACAAGTTACATGAATAGTATACAAGTCAAATTTCCAAAATACCCTTCTCGTACTATTTATTTTTTTTTAATCAATAAAATCACTACAAGACAAATCAAACTTAAACAATTCAATCTCAACCACTCATACATAAGAGATCTAGGGTGGATAATGGTTCATATGGTTCTTGCATCTAAAGATGGTTTCTATTTTAACACATCCTATATATATATATATATATATATATATATATATATATATATATATATATATATATATATATAGGGTATGGATCCTAAGAGAAGTCCACCCTATTTGAGAAACTTGAGAAGCATTATGGACCACATATTTCTCTAAGCTTTTTGTAATATACACTGTATAGTTTAAAGTTGACTATATATATATATATATATATATTGAATTATACGCATATGTATATAGTCAATTTTAAACTATACATATGTGTATATTACGAAAAGCTTTAGAAAAATGTGTGGTCCAGAATGTTTCTCAAGTTTTTCAATTAGCCTAGTGCTTCTCACATGATTCTAACCCTATACATATATATATACATATATATATATATATAATTCTTCTCTGTTGTCTCATTATTAGAAGATCTAGTATGTTATTTCGTTTACAACACTTCGCGTAGATTATTAGTCCATTTTTATGTTAGTGTTGAAAAGGAACTTCAAAAAGATTGCAAGTAGTTGAGGAGCGTCTGATGACAGAACCAATCATCTGAACTTTATAAAGAAGCATCTGAAGTCAACTCAATCGTAGATGAAGTTCTCCAGAAACATACATCCAATGTAGAAGAACTTTAGCTGAGACTTGGAAGAAGATATCAGAAGACGACTGAACCAAAAGATCAAACAACCGGAGCTTATCTTTAGACGACAGATAAGAACTTCAGACAATTAAGAAATTATCAGATGAAGAAGAAAAGCTTCAGGAGACTTCTATAATCATCAGAAGACATCAGCTAAGCTAAAGTTAAAGCCAATAATCTAAATACAAGACTCTTGAAGAATAAACTATCAGTACACCTAGGGCCTCACTGATGGAAGACTCTAAGTGTAAGTCTTCTAGAAGCAAAGTAATTCAGCGCAAGTAGACAACTTGGGCTCAAACTCCAATAAAGAACAAGTTGTCAACTGAATAGTTTATTTATCCCACATGCTTGAATCTTTATCCTATAAATAGCAATACAACCGAAGGTAGAATGAAATTGATTTGAAAAGAGCATCTCAATCAGCGCAAAATCTTTTCTTTGATCCATCAAACACCCGGTACACATTTTGTTCCACCTGGGTAGAATTTGTGTGTGCAGTCTAGTGTCCTTTGTAAAACATTTACAAATTGTATAATATCATAAAAATTCTATGTATCCAAGTCTTGCATGTGTTGATTTCAACTTCCGCATAAAACGAACCTAAGAGTTAAAATACTATTTTATTGAAATCATTAATTTCTTTATTCACCATTTATGAATTTAGGACCAACAAGTGAGTCTTTAAGGTAGAGGTAGGAATGATGTGGTGTGCTGGGTGTCAGATCTGAATTCAAACCCAAGTTCGGCATTGGAGATGCTCTTGTTTTTTACAATAGTTTCTTAAATGAGATAATTTTAATAGGTTTTATAAATTGTGGATATAAGTGAATCATAACATTTTAACGATGATAAAAAATCACTTGATAATAACATACTCATCCTAAAGCCATGAAACATTTTAATGGTAATCTCATACCAGGTCTTGTGACTCGCTCCTTTTCCATGTAAAAGGAAAAGTTTTGCATGCCAGAAAAGTCGTGTCTACTTGAATAAGTCTCCAATAACTTTTGGATGTCGCTTTCGAAGCTTTCTAAGATGTTCTTTCGATTATAGTTCAATAACGTAGTTGAAAAAATATGGTAGTCCTTGGTCATATTCGTAGGTATTAATCGTTGTGTCATCTGTCATGTCGTATGTGAACTAATGTATGGCGGATGCACATTTCTGAGTGGGAGAAAGACCCTTCCTATGTATCACATTTTCTTTGTGTGAAGTATGTATGATTGTTAGAAAAATCCTTTACAGTTAAGGAACAGTATGTGTTGCATTCGGAACCGACATCTAAAGTAAGTTATTAATAGCACCAGTTCTGCACCAGTTCTGAAGCAAAGTAGTCGTTCTATAGACGCATGTCTCTATCCACACGTCTATAAGTTGATCCTTCTTCGGTATATCGTTGCTTCATTTCAAGTATATCTTATCATAGTTATCGCATATCAACTCCTCGTTCTACTTCATGGCTATATGCATAAATGCATATAAAGATTAGGGGTAATAATAGGATGTGGAGGTGAAGATTGCATGGTTTTTCGTCACTAGACGTCATTGTGATTTTATAGAATGTTAAAATGATATGTGAGAGTTTTTTTAGAGATAGGTTTTAAATAAAATTTATAACGAAATGTAGATAAAACTAAGGTGGTGTTTGTTTTTTTCTAAAGAGATCTGCGCAGGCTCTTCTGTTTGCGCCGCACAGACCACGGCAGACATTGCTATCTGCGGAATGTTTGTTTTTTCAAAGACGTTTCATTAAAAACGTCTACGCGAGCTCTTCTTGGTGCAGATTTAGCCCAGACACTTTTAAAATCTTCTAAGGTCTGCAAAGGGTTAACCACCACCACTGTTCACCACCGTCTACCACCACCGTCCACCACCACCACCCACCGTCCACGTCCACTACTCACCACCACCGTCCATAAATCACCAGCAGTTTATTTTAGAAGTCTATATACGTTAAAAAAATAATAGTCTTCTTCTTACAGACTGCAGAGGCTTTGATCCACCTCTTCTTCTACATATGTTTGCAGATGTGGTTCGTAGACTGCAGATATTTTATCTCTTAAAAAACAAACTGCACCTAAGTGCATTATAACGGTAGATTTAGTATTTTATAAAACATTATATTTGAAAAGAAACAAAATATGCTACATTGATCGGAAACCGTATATATAAATATCGGCACCGGTTCTGATAATAATAAGATACCGGTAGCGACGTTGTTCGACTGTTTTCATTTCAGTTTGTTTTGTTACTGGTATGTTATTGGACATTATACTCAACATAACTTGGTTCGCTAGACTACCTATACTTAATATATTTTATGATTTAAAAAAAGTTATTTATAATGGTTTTCTTAAATAAAAAGTGTATTGTGTTAACTTAGAAAATAAGTAGCGAATATAAAGAGAGAGTGAGAGAGATACGTTCGTGAAAGTGAAATTTGAAATTAAAGTTTTTGTTGATAAGAAGTTTGGTAAATGTAATGTAAGAATTGGTGAGAGAGGGAGAGAGCATCAAATAAGCGCCAAACATAATTAATAAATGAAATTGAGATTACATAACTATATGATGGAACAACTATATAATGATTTATTATAAAGTTGGGAACCTAAAAAATTAATTTTCTTTTAACAGTAAGAAATGACGTGTAAATCATCATGACAACGGGGTGTTGTGGTTAAGGTCGACTACTCCTCTCTAGATGCGCAAAAACTCAACCTCTACCCGCCCGAAGGCATGACAGTGAAATAATTGGTAAAACCTAGCCTCACATCCAAGTCGAACCGGCATCACTCGTGTTCACACTTCACCTGAATACCACAAAAAATAATAAACAGTGTAGGAATTAAACTGAATAACAAAAAATCTCAATCTTTCCCCTACCACTTCACCACTACTCATCGACAACTAAACAATTAATAACCGTAAACAATTTATCAAATTAAAACGTTCAAGACTCTTCTTTCTTAGATCACATCAAACTGCCACATAATCTCTAGGCCGTCCCACCATTGATCGACCTCATACTTTATCTTTATTGTGTTTGTTTCTCAAAATCATGGCTGTAAGATTTGTGTCAACTTTTAAGTTATTATTTATTTTATGTTTTCTAGTGCTTCAATATGTTTTAATCATATTATGTTATTTTTTTCTTTTTTGTTAAGTTATTGGTTATTAGAATTGTGTTAAGTTTGGGCTATATTTGGTTATTTTTTAACATTAATTAATGTTTTACAGCTAAAAATCACTAAATTTTATATTTGTTTGAATTTGAACTCATATTATTTTTTTAGTTGCAAGCATCATCGCTACTAGGTATGATTTCTATTCATTTTACTACTTCCTTTTTTGTTAGTATTTTGAATAGTTTGAGACTTTCAAAAAGCAAAAGTGATAATGCCATCGAACTTCTTAAGAAGAACACAAGCAATTAATGGAAACCACCGTTCTTGGCGGACCATAATTTTTTTTCCAGCGCGTTTGTTTTGGTAAATTCTTTCTCATATTTTACAAATCATACAAGTTTTCGCTTATTGTTTTTCATATTTTTCCAAACTGAATGAGAACATGTGAACCCACAAAATAGAGTTGGATCCGTCACCAATTCTAAGGGTATACTATATATACGTTAATAAATAAAATATAATAGATAGAATTCTAAATAAATAACTCTCAATAATAAGTTCGAGTTTTATTATACTTGATTAGGTTATTATTCATTAAATATTCTTATGTTATGTATGTAAGTTTATTGTATTACTTTCGTATATAATCATATCGGTTTTTTATTATAATTATATATAATAATTGTTTATTATCTATCGCATTACATTCATACAAGTAATAGGATCGTTTAGAATTTAAGACTAACCAAGCTAGATGTAGTTTGGGCTAGATCTCGTTTACTAAATGAGTTTCGTCCTAAACTCGAGCTCTAATTCAAGCTAGTTTAAACTTGACTTGATTTAATTTTAAGCTAATTTTAAATAGCTCACAAATGTTTTGACTCGTTATAGAAAACAACAAACTTGTAAATTCAATGTTTGAGGACCATTTTGTAGCACGTATTTATCGATTCATAAACTTGTTTTTAATGTGTCGTGCAACTCCAAAAACGAATTCAACCAAACAAAAGTTAATGCACAATCCCGTTTGATATTGATTTAAACAGAGAATAGTTTTGAGTAAATTGTAATTTGTGTCTCTGTGTTTTGTCCAAATAGTCGGCCTAACTCCCTGGGCCCAAAAATCGCTAGATTTCTTCTCTTCTCCAACTTGTAATGTGTCCCTGGCATTATCTTCCGTCAAACTAACGTTATTAATGTGGTGAAATGACCACTCTACCCTTATATATGTAATGGTCAAAGCAATATGATCTAACCCTTTCAAGCTTTTGAATGAACTCGTATCTCGCAACAGTGGATGATATCAAGGCTAAAGCAGCAACAAACAATGGTGTTATGGTAGTCAATGTTTTTAATACTGGTATGTACCGGCCGGTAATACCGTACATCGGAAACGGGCGCAATACAAAAAAGGTCGGTAAAACAAGAATATGGTATTTGTTATATATCGCCAGCAAATCTGGTTCTACCGGTTCAAATCATTGAACCGGTTTACAAAAAAATTAAATTTGATTTTTATATTTATTAAAATATGATATTAAGTTAATAACCGACCTTCCATATTTACAGTAATTAATATAGTGTTCCTGGTTTATGCGCACGCTACTCGCGACCTTCCAATCTTCCATATTTAATCTTGAACTTGATGCATTTAACACTTTAATAACATAAACTTATGGTACACATTTATTTAAAATAACTTTGTTCAAAAATTTAGTACTTTTGGATATTTTCAATGATTAAAATGTCTGGATAGTCCTCGTGGTTTACTCAAATTTCACATATAGTCCTTAACTTTATAAAATTACAGCTATAGTCCCCAAATTTTGCTCTCCCATTTCTCAAATAGTCCCTAGCGTGGATGGGGTTAGTTTTTTGTGTTAAGTGGGTGTCAAATGACTAAAATGCCCTTCATATAAAACAATATATATAAAGATAAACTAAAGTGAACTCACCATTAAAAAGCCTCGTGGGACCCACCCCACCCCCACCCTCACCTCTCTATAAAACACCACCATATCACCACCACCTCCACTATAACCACCACCTGCAACCACCTTGCCGAGCAAACACAACCCACAATCTTCAACCACCTGCAACACACACAATCGCTGGCAAAGTCCCCACCCCGTTACCACTTTCCCAAAAAAAATGCAAGTCCTCACATGCCGCTTCCTCGAACAAAAGCTCCCCGACCTTCACAACTGCACAAACCGACACCACCTAAACCAACTTCTCGCCCTAATGTACAAAATAAAATCTTCATCAAGACCCATTCATCATCCCAAAATTTGCGTTACCAAATAATCAAGGATAACAAATCAAGGAAACTCGCGTTGCCGAAAATCTTCACAATCTCCTTTTCAAGACCCATTCATGAACATTATACCACCTTTGTCTGCGAGACTCATTCATGAACCCGTTACCACCCCTGTTTCATGTAAAGTTCAAATTTAAAATCCTAGAAAATCAAGGAGATCAAATCGAGTTGCTAAAATCTTCATAATCCCCTCTGCAAATCGCTTTGCTAGTCGGAGGGGTGCAGCTGGGGTGGGTTTGTCTAGAGGTGTTGGCCTACCGGTGATGACGAGTTGAGGTGGTGGCGACGGTCTGTTGACGAGGTGAGTTGGTAGTTTGGATTTGAGGGTGGTGGTGGTGGGATTTAGGGTTGGTGGTGCTTTGGTATGGTGTAATGTTGGTTGTAATTTAGTGATTACATGTGTAGAAAAGAACAAGAAAGAGGAAAAAAAAGGAGAGGGGTGGGTAGGTGGGTAAAAATGAGCCCCACTTTCTTTTATTATTAGACAATTAACAACATTTGTATTAATATTTTTAGTAGTAAGGGCAATCTTGTCATTTTAGACCCACTTAGTTGAGAAAACTAACCCTCATCCACGTTAGGGACTATCCGAGAAATTTGAGAGCAAAAGTTGGGGACTATAGCTGTAATTTTAGAAAGTTAGGGACTGTAGGTGAACTTTAAGTATATCACAAGGCCTATCCGGATAAATTTCTCTTTTTTATTATGGATTAACTTTTGAATTATTTTTTAAGTTGAAGTTGTATTTTATGGAACTATAGATTAATTAGTCAAGCCGGTTGAACCGCCCAGTACTACCGGCTAAACCACCTCTAAGCCCAACCCTGTATGGTTTAAAACTGGTTATTAAAACATTGGTGGTAGTGGTCACCCCAATCTCCCGTACTTATTTGCAAAAGAACAAAAATTGAGACTAAAGCTAGATTTTGTGAGTTCATTTATGGTTAAAAGGATTATAAACGAGATTAGATCGTGTTAGGATCTGAGTTTGAATTGATTTTAAATGTCTTGTAAAATGATAAATGGAAGAAGGTAAGAGAGAATTGTAGCGGAAATAGAAAACTTTGTTTTACAATCAATGGAAGATTGTTTTCATCATCATGCTTTCTAAACTTTGTAGTTTATGCATGTGAATCACAAACTCCCCCTCAGCCTTTTATAACAAGTTTGATAGTACAGAAATGCAGAGAAGATGATTGGTGAATGATCTTTTAATAGATAAATGAAACAGTACAAAGCGATCACCTATTTATACTAACACTTCTAACCACTGAGCATTTTTTATGACGTCGGGGTTGATAGTGACAAGTAACAAATAAAACTAACTCTAAACACTGATGACCTAAACTCTGATAGTGCATAAGCACTATTACATTGATTAAAGTAATAATGAAACTAAAACTCTGCTGGATATCCACTGATAGTCTTCATCAGACGCTTGATCCTTTTGTCATTTAGTCCAGCAGATGATAGAAGCAGATCTTAAGCCAAAACAGTGGTAAACTCTGGTGGATATCCACTGATAGTCTTCATCAGACGCTTGATCCTTTTGTCATTTAGTCCAGCAGATGATAGAAGCAGATCTTAAGCCAAAACAGTGGTTATTGAACAGAGTTTGGAACCTCTGTTATCAGGATCAAATAAGTGTTGTGATTTTGGCATTTATATCATGTGTTCCTTTTGAAAGGGTTCAATCCCAACAATCTCACCTGGAACAGATGATGCCAAAACACATTTATTTTTTATCTTTTTTCCTCAACATGAGCTCTCTTATTTGTCCTTTGAATTGTAATTCAAAGTTAAGAGACTCAACATCATCTTCATCCTTTTCGAGCTCCAGATTCATCAGATCTTGGAGGTCTTCTACATTAAGCTCATATGCATCCTCCATTCTAATCTTGGCAGCATCACCATTTGATTTGAGCAAAGTCAATTCATGGGAGTTTTTATCAACTTTCCATTTTAAAATTTTTGGATCAGATGGTTTTCTAGGATGGCTTTTTATGTTGAGGAAGGTGGTGAAATTTGATGAACTATCTTGGACAAAGCTTCTCTCATCTTGTCACTTGATTCATCAGTGTGGAATTGAACAGTGTTTATGATGCTTTGCTTGATGAAGTCCTGTTTATACCTCTTCTTATCTTCTTCAGACATATCTCTTTGCCTTTTTCTTTGATTCAAGGCAAGTGTGGAAGGAGCAGATGATTTTTGAGAAGGTTGAGCTTGTCGAGCAGTAACCTCTGATGAGTAATCAGGCTTCTTTGGCATTGATGGATCTTTCTTCCTCCTTTCTTCCAGCCTTTTATACGTATCTATCACTTTAACCTCTCCCCATCTGCTAATTTGATTTTTGGTGCCATGGTTAGCATCTATCAATTCTTCCTTCATTCTTCTAAGTTTCAAAGCTCTGTCAGGCACATTCTTCTTATATTTATTCCAATCTGGAGGAGTGGGCTTTTTAAGAATTATCTTTCAACATTTCTTGCATTCTTTCAACTTCTTCTTTTAGCTCACCCACAGTCCAATCTTTAAATTGTGATCTAGTAGTAGCTTTGTATTGTTTGTTTTCCATGATATGCTCAATATAATCTTTCTTCGAACTTTCATCCTCTCTTTCTGACAGCTTTTTGCATAAGTCTTTTGAGAAGTCTTCAAGTCTTCTGATTTTGCTTAGATGGTACTACATGTAATTTTGTACTTCTATATCATAATTCCCTTGTGTGTCCCTTTTTTATTATATCCATTGCTTGTACAACCTTTATTTGTAGGTATTCATCAATGTTCATAGGATTAGGATATCCTTCAAGAGATGGAAAGTTTCTCTTTTCAAGATCCCCTTCAGAGTAAAAGGATTTGATCTCTTCTCTAATTGCAGGCAAATCAAGAGGGAACTTGGAAGTGAGAGGAATTAGTGCCAGTGGTTGATCAGTAGATTGAGATACTACTGAAACTTGAAGAATGTCTTTTGTTGAGGTCAGAGGTTGTGAAGACAATGGAAGTGGTGAAGGAATGATCTCTTCTTCATTTATAACCTTTGTGCTCTTTCTTCTTTTGGATCTGAGTGTAGGATATGGTGGTTGGTGAGGACTTCTGGTGGGAGTAGATATTGAGTGAGCAACTGTAACACCCCAACCGATGGCGGAAACATCGGGATGAGACGAAAACGAGATTGCTCATTGCTCACAACATTATTAAGTGACAATAATTAATTAAACCATATTTCATTTCATAAGAATTGTCAAATACATCAATGTAACAAAACAAAGAACAATACAACATTTGCAAAGTCATAACAAAATTGATACATCGACATTAAACCTAACGTCTAATTTGTGTGTATCTAGTCCTTGCTATATTGTTTTCATAGCATCATCTCCTTCAACCTGTAACATGTTTTAAAATAATGTCAATGCGAAAGCAAAGGCGAGTACACAAGTTTAGGCATAGCATACGTATACGAATAAGTTTAAACAATCCTCATGGCAACCAAATCTATACAAGAGCAATATAAAGGCATGCAATACTAATAATCAAAACCTTAACGCAATCACGATGTTTTAACATGACCTCACGAATAACACGATGGAGGTGGATGCGTGAATTCCTGTAGCGCTAAGCATGTCAAACCAAGGCTAAAAATAGTTAATGACTAAAGCATAGCAATACGAATATCCAAGACAAGCATCAAGTATAAGATTCAAGCTTTCATGTATATGGGATCGTTTGTGTGTTTTATAAAGTTTAAGTGTTCGTGATTTTGTATATGGAAACATGTTACACCCGAAAAGTGTTATAAACAAAGTGGGTCGAGTGTACTCACGGTTTTGCTAAGTCTTTTCTACACTTGACAATCTGTGAAGACGTTGGTTCGAGGATGACGCCGAATTATCCTACAAGAGGAAACGAGGCGTATGAGTATAGAGTTTCAACAGGAGATTAGGAGTATTCGAGCATGATAAAAAAAATATGTTTGATAAAGTATTATGATACTAAAGTATTCACTAAGATGTAACACTCGTTCTTGACACTATAGTAACTCTTACGAGTTTGGGTGTGATTTCATAGGTTCGGGGCCTATTAGAATCGTGACAAGGAATTACATACTTTAGTGTTAAACTTAATAACTTGATAGGTGATTATAAGTTCATTATCAAGGTTTCGGTTTTAGAATTATAATATAGTTATATATATATCATTATAATCATGTAGGAGGTGGGAGGATGAACCATCCACTTTGTAACCTCTAGTGTCATGTATGTCAAGTATGAGGTGGGAGGTTAAACCATCCACTTTGAACCTCGGATTATGTTTACCACTACACAAGTTACCATTGGTAACAAGGAGGGTACAAGAACTATATACTATACAAGAATGTAAAGACAAGAATGATAAGGTGTCATCTAGATACAAAGTAGCCAAGTATTCAACAACCCGACGAGCACACGAGGACAATCGTCAACGGCTTTGTGGGGTTGTGACACTTTAAGCCTAGCAAACTATCTTGGGATCTTGATGAAAAATTATCAAGTGATGTGTGGTCTCAAGTTAGGATAGCCCAAGCTTCCTTGGTGGACACACATGAACAAGTTTAAGAACTTGCATCACTTGTGAGCTCAATGCTCTTCAAAAACAGAAAGTTTAGGGTGTTAAAACAGCCCTTAGTTCATGTTAACAAGCTTTGTTAGGATTTACTAATCATAAGCTTGATTGTAAGCACAAGAACACAAGTTTGTTGAAGTTAAAACACAAGTTTGATAAAAGTTTAGACAAAACAGAAAGTTTGTGGACATTTTGGGGCATTTCCAGGTCTGGATTCTCCATGGAGAACCCTAGGAATTCAACCCAAAGTTTATCCAAGCAAGTAGGAAAAAGAATGGAGTGATTTCATTAAGAAATGAGTGAGTTACACTCACTTTAGTAAGAGGTATACAATCTGCTCGAAAATCTGATGTTGCAAGGATCTTGAGGTGATTTGAGAGTGATTTGAGAGAGATTAAAGTGTAAAAATGCTTGGATTAGAGGTGGGTTTTATAGGGGAAGGATTAGGGTTAGTTAGGTGGGGTTTAAGTGAGTATTAAAGGCCTCAAAAACACAAAAAAATAAAAAAAAACCCGCCCAAAAGGGGTGCTGTCCGCGTTGCTGCATTTCATCTCGACCGGGAACAAAGCATATAAGGCTTTTGTTCCCGGGTTACTTCAGATTTGTGGCGAGTGGCGGAGTGGTTAAGGCGCTTGTTTGGTGAACCGGAGATCCCGGGTTCGAGTCCCGCGGATCTGGTCTTGTTTGTTTATTATTATTTTCTTTTTTATTTTAATCAAAAACTCAATAATTTAGTTTCACAATTGGCAGGAAAGGCCCCTGTAGTTCAAGAATCCAAGAATTACACTTTAAACCTTAGACTTTATTAAAGAAAGATATATATTAACATTTAAATCCAAAATGTTAGTGTATATATATATATATATATATAAATTAGCATTTTAATTTTTTTTATAAAAAGAAATTAATAAATTTTATTAACTAATTTAATTAATTAATTTAATTAATTAACTTAATTAATGAATAGATAATTATATTTTTGTTACGAGTTTAGTTTAATGATTAAAAATTTCACGTTTGAGTCTCGTTTACGCAATACAAACCAAGTTTGCGAGTTATCACACGTTTACGATTGAGAGTACCACGAATATGTTTACACGTTTAAAGTATGAACAAGTATAAGTGTAACATGATTATAGTTAAAATACGAGTTTCTCATTACGATTCAAGTCTCGGTTTTCCACGTTTACAACGAAAGACAAATACAAGATACAACGCTTACTAAAAATAGAAGTATGATACAAGGTTTCCAAATATAGAAAGTATAGAAACGCGGAGCGTTACAGTCTCCCCTCCTTTAGGAAATTTCGTCCCGAAATTTAGGAAGATGTAACGAAGAGATATTGATACTTAGTCTTCATATCACTTTCAAGTTCCCAAGTGAATTCAGCGCCACGTTTACCTTCCCATCGAACATTGACAATAGGAATACGACTGCGCCTCAGTTGCTTGGTTCCCCGGTCCATGATTTCGACCGGTTTCTCCACAAAGTGCAAAGTATCGTTGACCTGAAGATCTTCGAGTGGAACTTGAAGTCCTTCTTCGGCTAGACACTTCTTCAAATTCGAAACATGGAACACAGGATGAACATTGCTGAGCGTTTGAGGTAGATCCAGTCGATACGCTACCTTGCCTATCCTTTCGAGAATCTTGAAAGGACCCACATAGCGAGGAGCGAGTTTGCCTTTCTTACCAAAACGAACAACACCTTTCCAAGGTGCAACCTTGAGAAGTACGTGGTCACCTATGTTGAATTCCAAAGGTTTGCGTCTTCTATCAGCATAGCTCTTTTGTCGGCTTCGAGCTTTAAGCAAGTTGTCACGAATCTGTAGGATCTTGTCCGTCGTCTCTTGTATAAGTTCGGGACCGGTGAGTTGTACGTCTCCGATTTGGTACCAACAAATAGGCGAACGGCATTTGCAACCATACGGTGCTTCAAATGGAGCCATTTGAATACTTGCGTGCTAGCTGTTGTTGTATGAGAATTCTACCAAGGGTAAGTGCGAATCCCAGTTGCCGCCAAAATCGATTACGCATGATCGAAGCATATCCTCTAGAGTTTGGATAGTACGCTCGGTCTGACCGTCAGATTGAGGATGAAAAGCGGTGCTAAGATTCAAACGAGTGCCAAGGGCGGATTGGAAAGTTTGCCAAAGGCGAGAAGTGAAACGAGCATCACGATCAGAAATAATGTCAAGAGGAGTACCGTGACGACTAATGATTTCACTCGTGTAGATACGAGCCAATTTCTCGACTTTGTAATCTTCACGAATGGCGAGGAAGTGTGCGGATTTGGTCAAACGATCGATGATAACCCAAATGTTGTCGTGACCAGACGAGGTACGAGGCAATTTCGTGATGAAATCCATGGCTATGCTCTCCCATTTCCAGATCGGAATTTCTGGTTGTTCGAGCAAACCGGAGGGACGTTGATGTTCTGTCTTGACTTTGGAACACGTAAGGCATTTGGAGACGTAGAGAGCGATATCACGTTTCATTCCAGGCCACCAATAGGATGTGCGCAAGTCATGGTACATCTTATCAGCTCCAGGATGAACGGAGTATCGGGATTTGTGAGCTTCGTCCATCAAGGTAGTCCGAAGATTGAGACGATCGGAATCCAAATGCGACTATGGTAGTAAAGAATACCATCAGGCTTAGCTTCGAGTGGGTTTTCGATTCCACAATTCAACTCGTTATCGAGGTTACCCTCGTTAATGACGGCAAATTGTGCTTGTCGAATCAACTCATTGAGTTTTCCCACGATTTGGTAGCAACGAGCACTCTTGACATGAGTCTTACGACTAAGTGCATCGGCCACGACATTCGCCTTACCAGGGTGGTAGCGGATATCGCAGTCGTAGTCGTTTAACAATTCTACCCAACGACATTGATGCATGTTGAGTTCCTTTTGATCAAAGATGTGTTGGAGGCTCTTGTGGTCGGTAAAGACCGTACAGTTTGTACCATAAAGGTAGTGTCGCCAAATCTTTAACGCAAAAACAACTGCACCAAGTTCAAGGTCGTGACTAGTATAGTTTTTCTCATGAATTTTGAGTTGTCTCGACGCGTAAGCGATTACTTTGTCCCGTTGCATGAGAACGCAACCAAGACCCTGGTTAGAGGCATCGCAATACATGACGAAACCGTCGTTCCCATCGGGGAGAGTGAGAATAGGAGCATTACAAAGCATATCCTTGAGCGTTTGGAAAGATTCTTCTTGTTCGAGACCCCAAACAAAAGGTTTATCTTTTTTAGTCAACGAAGTCAAAGGAACGGCAATCTTCGAGAAGTTCGAGATGAAACGGCGATAATACCCAGCTAGGCCAAGAAACGAACGAATTTCAGAGGGCGACTTAGGTGCAATCCAATTCTTCACAGCTTCTATCTTTGCAGGGTCAACATGAATACCAAGTTCATTGATGGTGTGACCTAAGAAATGAACCTCTTTTAGCCAAAATTCACACTTGGAGAATTTGGCATAAAGACGTTCGGTTTGCAAAAGCTGAAGAATAAGACGCAAATGTCGTCCATGTTCTTCTTTCGTCTTCGAGTAGATTAGGATATCGTCGATGAATACAATGACGAAATGATCGAGAAAAGGCTTACACACACGGTTCATGAGATCCATAAACACTGCAGGAGCGTTGGTCAAACCAAAAGGCATGACCACGAACTCGTAGTGTCCATAACGTGTGCGAAATGCGGTTTTGGGTACATCTTCCTCAAAAACCCGAAGTTGATGATAGCCAGAACGGAGATCAACCTTTGAAAAGCACTTCACGCCTTGCAATTGATCGAAGAGATCGTCAATACGAGGAAGTGGGTATTGGTTTTTTACTGTAAGTTTATTGAGCTCACGATAATCAATGCACATCCGAAAAGACCCATCTTTTTTCTTGACGAACAACACGGGAGCGCCCCAAGGGGAAGTACTAGGGCGTATAAAGCCTTTATCAAGAAGCTCTTGAAGTTGGCTTGATAGCTCTTGCATCTCCGAGGGTGCTAAACGATAGGGAGCCTTCGCAACAGGAGTTGCGCCAGGAATGAGGTCAATACGAAAATCGACAGCTCGAGGAGGCGGAGGACCAGGGAAATCCTCGGGAAAACAGAGGAAACTCACAAACGACAGGAATATCACTTATGCTAGGACCTTTGTCTTTCTTTTCCACATCGTGGGCGAGAAAGGCAAAGTACTCCTTACGCAAGTACTTGTTCGCTTTGATGCACGACATAAGCTTGAGGCCCTTAGAAGGTTTCTCACCATAGACATGTAAAGAGTCACCTTGAGGTAGGGGAAGAGGAATGAGTTTCTCAGAACAAACGACTTCAGCACGAACTCGCTTAAGCCAGTCCATGCCTACTATGACGTCAAAGCTACCCATTTGCATAGATATGAGGTCGATGGAAAACTTATGATCGTTTAAGATTAGGGAGCAACCAGAAAGAACAGAGTCAACGGAGATGGTCTTACCATTAGCGACTACGACAGCAAAAGGATTAGGCATTTTAGTTCGTTCGCACTTAAGCAAGGGTTCAAATTCAACGGATACAAAACTTCTATCCGCGCCAGTATCAAACAGACAAGTAGCATAGATATGGTTCACAAGGAACGTACCAGTGATGACGTCATTCGAACTTTGGGCTTGAGCTGAGGTGAGAACGAAAGCTCGTCCTTTCGCAGGTTCGGTTTGTTGTTGCTGTTGGTTGTTGGTGCGTTTCGGGCAAACGTTGGCGAAATGGTTAGGATCGCCACAATTGTAGCAGGTTCGACCAGGTGTAGCTTGGGTTTGGCGGTTTGGGTTAGGATTGGGTAAAAGGGCTTGGGTTTGCTGGTTCTGGGGTAGGCGACAGTAGTTGGAGAGGAGTCCCAAGCTATTACAATTGGCACATTTTCGGCATGAGGTGCCAACAGGGTGATGGTAGTTGCAAGTGGTACACTTGGGGTGAGAGCCAATGTAACCTTGTCCAGGTTGGTTGGTGTTTTGGGTAGGCGGAGTGACGACAGCATTGTTTTGAGAAGAAGCCTTCCGCTTCTTGTTCTTGTTGTGGGGCTTTTTGGCTGGAGGGGCAGGTGATTCGGTGGTGTTGGCAATGGCTTGGTGCGCATGCTTCGTAGGGACCTTGTCGTAGGCCCCTGAAGGATGCAGTTATGGTTGAGTTGGAGGGTTATGGCATAGGCTTCCTCGAGGGTTTTCGGGTTGGCTGCGGCTACATGGTTCATGATCACCGGTGAGAGGCAACGGATGAGCTTGGCGATTGACTTGGGAACAGTATCGACTTGCCCAGGGCAAATGATACTTAACTGTTTAAAGCGCGCAATCAATCCTTCAGCATCGCTCCCCTGTTGTGTGAGATTCCAGAACTCGTTTTCAAGTTTCTGGGTCTCATGGGGAGGACAGAATTGCTCCTTCATGAGCTCCTTAAGCTCTTCCCAAGTCATCGCATGGGCTGCTTCGTTTCCACGCGTGTTTCGTTCGGTGGTCCACCACTCGAGGGCTCTCTTGCGGAAGACCCCGGTGGCATTAAGGGTTCGGAGTTCCTCAGGGCAGCCACCCTAAAGGAAGATAAGCTCCATTGAATCAAACCAATTGATCATGGCGGTAACACCGTCCATGCTAGTGAATTCCACTGGTTTACAAGCCATAAAATGCTTGAATTGGTAAGATGGTTTGGGGGTATCGGCTTTGGAATCAGCGGATGATTTAGGTGTGGCTTCGGCGTGTATGGTATGGATTTGGCTAACAATATCGGGTATGATCTTAGCCAATTGCCCGGCCATTTGCTCCGAAACGAGCCCAATCAGTTCTTGCTTCGATATCGAGTCCTTGTTGTTGGATTCCTTCTGGGAATCCGTCTTCTTGGACTTCTTGAGGCGGTTCAACGAGTTACGGAAAGGAGGCATCTAGAGGTTGTAAACAAGACAAAAGCATGAGACTTGATTGTAATAAAGAAAATAGGTTTTGCATGCATGAGTATGAATAAAGTTCACATAAGTTTCACATAAGAAGCATGTGTTCATCAAGTATGGTTCACATAGTTTGCATGAGTTCAACAAGTATAACATGTATACTCACGTATGAATATAAATAAAGAGTATAAATTTAGTTTGTTCACGAGGATTTTATTGCGATAAACGTGCGAGTGTGTAACGGTTTGAAATGAACGAGGTAACAAGTATTAAAACACATAAAGTTTGAGTCACATAAAAAGAATAGGCTCGTAAAACATGGGAATGATTCGGGTAGAGAATCGTCGACAATTCCAAAGTGAATCGAAGATCTTTTCGAATTAGAGAAACGTGCTTTGGCCTATAGGTAAAATGCTCTCATCGAGAAGCGACTAACGACATTTTACCCATCCAGTTACTACACGTCTCTAACCGATCGGAAAATCGAGACTTTGGCGAGAGCGAAAATCAAGGAATGGTACTTAATCGACAAGGTGCGGGTTTCACCCCTAACTTGACGATTTCGTACCCTAAGTGTGGTTGGTACTTACCAAACGAAGAGCAAATTCCGATTCGTTGGTCAGGGTCCACTAGAGTTTTGAGTTGGAAATTTTCCATCAAGGTTTGAATTTCACTCCTAACTCGATGGCATAATTGCGTGCAAAAAGAATAAGTATAGCGGATTGAGAGTCGTTCACCAAATTTTGCGGTTTTCACACCTATTTTAGTGAAGTCGTCTCGTTTATATTACGAGTGTCTTCAAGCGTCCAAACGTGTATTGTGTAAAAGTGTCTTAGGAAGACACCATGTATATGTATTAAGACCAAAAGGAAAGAGAGAAGCAAAGTAGGAAGCATAAAGTTTTAAGCATAATCAAGAATGGTCACAACGGGTACTTAGAACTATAGACTAGGTCGAACATGGCAATTCTACCTAATTCCCTATAGTTATGGCTCTGATACCAATCTGTAACACCCCAACCGATGGCGGAAACATCGGGATGAGACGAAAACGAGATTGCTCATTGCTCACAACATTATTAAGTGACAATAATTAATTAAACCATATTTCATTTCATAAGAATTGTCAAATACATCAATGTAACAAAACAAAGAACAATACAACATTTGCAAAGTCATAACAAAATTGATACATCGACATTAAACCTAACGTCTAATTTGTGTTCATCTAGCCCTTGCTATATTGTTTTCATAGCATCATCTCCTTCAACCTGTAACATGTTTTAAAATAATGTCAATGCGAAAGCAAAGGCGAGTACACAAGTTTAGGCATAGCATACGTATACGAATAAGTTTAAACAATCCTCATGGCAACCAAATCTATACAAGAGCAATATCAAGGCATGCAATACAAATAATCAAACCCTTAACGCAATCACGATGTTTTAACATGACCTCACGAATAACACGATATAGGTGGATGCGTGAATTCCTATAGCGCTAAGCATGTCAAACGAAGGCTAAAATAGTTAATGACTAAAGCATAGCAATACGAATATCCAAGACAAGCATCAAGTATAAGATTCAAGCTTTCATGTATATGGGATCGTTTGTGTGTTTTATAAAGTTTAAGTGTTCGTGATTTTGTATATGGAAACATGTTACACCCGAAAAGTGTTATAAACAAAGTGGGTCGAGTGTACTCACGGTTTTGCTAAGTCTTTTCTACACTTGACAATCCGTGAAGACGTTGGTTCGAGGATGACGCCGAATTATCCTACAAGAGGAAGTGAGGCGTATAAGTATAGAGTTTCAACGGGAGATTAGGAGTATTCGAGCATGATAAAAAAATATGTTTGATAAAGTATTATGATACGAAAGTATTCACTAAGATGTAACACTCGTTCTTGACACTATAGTAACTCTTACAAGTTTGGGTGTGATTTCATAGGTTCGGGGCCTATTAGAATCGTGACAAGGAATTACATACTTTAGTGTTAAACTTAATAACTTGATAGGTGATTATAAGTTCATTATCAAGGTTTCGGTTTTAAAATTATAATATAGTTATATATATATCATTATAATCATGTAGGAGGTGGGAGGATGAACCATCCACTTTGTAACCTCTAGTGTCATGTATGTCAGGTATGAGGTGGGAGGTTAAACCATCCACTTTGAACCTCGGATTATGTTCACCACTACACAAGTTACCATTGGTAACAAGGAGGGTACAAGAACTATATACTATACAAGAATGTAAAGACAAGAATGATAAGGTGTCATCTAGATACCAAGTAGCCAAGTATTCAACAACCGGACGAGCACACGAGGACAATCGTCAACGGCTTTGTGGGGTTGTGACACTTTAAGCCTAGCAAACTATCTTGGGATCTTGATGAAAATTCATCAAGTGATGTGTGGTCTCAAGTTAGGATAGCCCAAGCTTCCTTGGTGGACACACATGAACAAGTTTAAGAACTTGCATCACTTGTGAGCTCAATGCTCTTCAAAAACATAAAGTTTAGGGTGTTAAAACAGCCCTTAGTTCATGTTAACAAGCTTTGTTAGGCTTTACTAATCATAAGCTTGATTGTAAGCACAAGAACACAAGTTTGTTGAAGTTAAAACACAAGTTTGATAAAAGTTTAGACAAAACAGAAAGTTTGTGGACATTTTGGGGCATTTCCAGGTCAGGATTCTCCATGGAGAACCCTAGGAATTCAACCCAAAGTTTATCCAAGCAAGTAGGAAAAAGAATGGAGTGATTTCATTAAGAAATGAGTGAGTTACACTCACTTTAGTAAGAGGTATACAATCTGCTCGAAAATCTGATGTTGCAAGGATCTTGAGGTGATTTGAGAGTGATTTGAGAGAGATTAAAGTGTAAAAATGCTTGGATTAGAGGTGGGTTTTATAGGGGAAGGATTAGGGTTAGTTAGGTGGGGTTTAAGTGAGTATTAAAGGCCTCAAAAACACAAAAAAATAAAAAAAAACCCGCCCAAAAGGGGTGTTGTCCGCGCTTGCTGCATTTCATCTCGACCAGGAACAAAGCATATAAGGCTTTTGTTCCCGGGTTACTTCAGATTTGTGGCGAGTGGCGGAGTGGTTAAGGCGCTTGTTTGGTGAACCGGAGATCCCGGGTTCGAGTCCCGCGGATCTGGTTTTGTTTGTTTATTATTATTTTCTTTTTTATTTTAATCAAAAACTCAATAATTTAGTTTCACAATTGGCAGGAAAGGCCCCTGTAGTTCAAGAATCCAAGAATTACACTTTAAACCATGGACTTTATTAAAGAAAGATATATATTAACATTTAAATCCAAAATGTTAGTGTATATATATATATATTATATATATATATATATATACATATATATATATATATATAAATTAGCATTTTAATTTTTTTATAAAAAGAAATTAATAAATTTTATTAACTAATTTAATTAATTAATTTAATTAATTAACTTAATTAATGAATAGATAATTATATTTTCGTAACGAATTTAGTTTAACGATTAAAAATTTCACGTTTGAGTCTCGTTTACGCAATACAAACCAAGTTTGCGAGTTATCACACGTTTACGATTGAGAGTACCACGAATATGTTTACACGTTTAAAGTATGAACAAGTATAAGTGTAACATGATTATAGTTAAATACGAGTTTCTCATTACGATTCAAGTCTCGGTTTTCCACGTTTACAACGAAAGACAAATACAAGATACAACGCTTACTAAAAATAGAAGTACGATACAAGGTTTCCAAATATAGAAAGTATAGAAACGCGGAGCGTTACAGCAATGGTAGGAAATATGATCATGGTAGTGGATAAGTTAACATCAGTTGTAACCCCTGCTACATCAACTGTTGTTGACACAACAAGAGTTATAACATCAGTTGTGGTTGTGGTAGTGATGGTTGTAGTTGCAGATGGTGGTTGAGATTTTGTGGGAGCAGAGGTTGAGGTTGGAGTGACAACAGTGGTTTTGGTAGTTGTGGATGATGGTTGTCTTGCTTTTCTAGCAGCCCTCTTCTTTTGAGAAGTACCTATCTCTTCCTTTTCCTTTTGTTGAGCAATCTTTTGTTCAACCAAAGTACTCTCATCTCTTACCCTTTGCTTGTTTTTCTCCTTTTCCCTAACCAAGATGTTTTGAGTCTCATCAACTTTATTAGTTCCATCTGGTCTTGGGATATCCACTGTTGGTTTTGAAGATGGATCTGTTTTGATCTTTAACACTTCTATATCATTCTCCCCCTTTTTGGCATCATCTGTGTTAACCAGAATCAAAGTGGGAGGAGAAGTGCCAGTGGTTTGGAGTAAATGAGCTTTGATGGCCTTTATATCTATAAGGGTGTCATTGTATCGTGCATCAACTAAATTCCTGAACTGTTGCATGTGTTGTTTATGTTGGATATCAACATGTTGTCTTTGTTGTTGAAGCAGAAGATACATAAGTTGCCATAGGTCAGCAGTCGTTGTTGTTGGTGTAGCAGAGGATTGACTTGTGGAACTATGTAACATCTGTTGCATCATATTTTTGATATCAGCAATAGATGATTCAACATTTGAGAGTCTCTGTCAATTGCTTGTAATTTAACCCATCACCTAACTTAATAGGATCATCTGAACTCCTACCACTTGTGGTTGCCTTCAAGAGAGTCTTATAGATGAAAGCACTGTCCAATTAAGAAATAGGTAGTTTAGCAATTGTAGTGATTGCTCTACTTGAATTATCACCAAGGGTTACATGTAACCCAAGGGATGTAGCCTCCTCAACTGTTGATGGGTTAGCAAAGATAGAGGAATCAGACTCGAATCACTTAGGGGCATTTAACTTAGTTAATAGTAGTTGTTAAATAATGAAAATCATAATTTATAGTCCTTTTTATAACAAACTAAACATGAGGGACTAAATTGGCTAAGTTAGTGAAACTTGTTTGATTAAAACTAAACAAAAGAAAACACAGCACATATGTGCGTGTATGTGTGTGTGTGTGACCAGACAAGAACACCAAGAACCCTATTTTATCAAATTGATCAAATTGAAAGGGAAAATTGAGGGCTAGTTCTTGCATGAATCAATTTTTGTGATCATCCAGTCAAGGGAATCAAGAGGTATGTTAAATTTTGATGTTTGGTGATGTTATGAAATTTGATGAACATCACTAATTACAATTCAAGTATGAATCATAGATGTTATGGCATGATTTGAAATGTATACAAGTCTAGGAACAAATCCTTGGAAAGAAATTAAAGATCAAATGCCATAATCTAAGTGTTTGAATGATTAATCATACTTGTGTTAAATGGGTTTAAAAAAATATGATGAATACTTGAATTGTGATAGGGAAATTATAGAAATTGATGATAATGTGTCAAATTCTTGGTGATAATTACACATACTAGACATTGAGGTTTGAAAGATGTGAATACATAGCTAATAGCTAAATCATGAACTTGATAAATGAAGCATAAAAATCTCGCCCATAAGGTGCTTGATGTAATGCCTAAGTGATCTGGAATTGTGGGAAACATGTGAAAGAATCACGTACATGACAATCATGATAATTTACGTGTGATACGTTTTATTATGAGTTCTAAAGGATAAATTGGATTGAACGCTATAGGCAATTTGGGTGAAGCATCAAGTGGCTAAGCCGGGGCGGATACGCGTTTGAAGGGAAAACTTTAAGGTACGTGGGTTTATGCTTCGTAGAATTTTAGTACTTATTTTGTATAGTCATATGTTAAATATTGATCAAACTGATTAAAGGAATAAAGGTTTGGTTGAATAAAAGCGATGGATTTCGCTAAAGAAAACAAACGGGTCAAAACGATTAAAGGAATAAAGGTTTGGTTGAATAAAAGCGATGGATTTAGCTAAAGAAACCAAACGGGTCAAAATGATAAAAGGAATAAAGGTTTGGTTGAATAAAAGCGATGGATTTCGCTAAAGAAACCAAACGGGTCACATGATAAAAGAATAAAGTTGGTTGAATAAAAGCGATGGATTTCGCTAAAGAAACAACGGTCAAAATGATAAAGGAATAAAGGTTTGGTGAATAAAAGCGATGGATTTCGCTAAAGAAACCAAACGGGTCAAAATAAAGTCTTAGTGCATACCGGAATGGTTTCATAATGGGTAATGGGTTATGAATTTACATATGATAAGGAACGAGTTTTAAACATTCAAACTTGATTTAGACTGATCTAAACACTTATTTGGTGGAAAACATGAAATTCGTGAGTCAGGTCTGGGTTCAACGCCCAGTGCGCCAAAATCAGAGCACAGTGCGCCAAAATGCACATGTCTTCTGTGGTGCGCTGAAATCAGCGCCTAGTGGCGCCGAATGACACCAACCTTCTCGTTTTTCGCATTTCGAACTTCCAAGTTGTGTGTATGCTTCCAATACTCCATAATGCATCAAAAATAAAGTTTTGATTCCCGGAATTAACTATCTCATTCAATTGTTTTAAATACTAATCGTTTGAGATAATTTTGTATGTTAGGTAATGTAACTCAAGGAGATTGGAAGAAGATTAAGCCGCATACGAAGAACCAAACACAACTCGAGATCTATGCATCCATGTTTTTTTTTTTTGTCTCTTATCTTTTCAAAACTTAAACTTTATGTATTTTGTTCAAACGAAACCTTTGTTGACTTTTACGTTTATGCCAAGTTAGTATGTGTTAAACAATATTTTAATGATATATTAGACGGGTCTTACAAGTTGGTAATCAGAGCTTAAGGTTGAAGAGTAAACGTGTTCGGTTCGAGGCTTGATCAAGACATCTAGTAAGAATTAACTGCGAAATGAAAATTAAAATAAGTAAATAAATAAATAAATAATGATTTAGAGTGCATGGGAGGGGTGTATTAATACACTCGAAACGGAAAATGCACAAAGCATAAACGGTTAAGGCAAGATATATACTTGGCCAAACCGAATAAGAAATATATATATTGGGTGTAGAAATAAACGAATAGGATAAATTCTCATATAGTAATGTGAGAATAATAAAATGAAATGTTTACCAATTTATCATAAACGTTTCAGATACAAAGATGTCGATTGGAAACAGCGACGATACGGTACCTTTAATTACCGAAGAGATAAGAGAAAATATTTCCGAGGAAGTCGGAAAAGCGCTTGAAGCTAGCCTACCTCAATTTATGAATAGGCTACAAACTACAATCCTATCGGTTGTAGAGGAAAGAATGAACGAGCTAAAAGAAAACTTTGTTCAAGAAAATGACAAGACTAAATGGGGAAGTAGATCCTATCGTTTGCCAACGATGGATAAGTGACATGGAAGGAGTTTTTGAGCGGACTCATTGTGATGCAACCGATTTCGTAGCTTACGGGACCGGTCAACTAAGGTGTCAAGCAAAAGATTGGTGGGACAATCTTAAGAAAGAACAAGGGGTTGAAACCACAAGAACCATGACTTGGGAGGAGTTTAAGGTGCCTTTCCTTAAACATCATAACCCAAAAGTCGTGATCAACAAAATCAAAGAGGAATTCATTCAATTAAGGCAAAGGGGTGAATCGATTGACAAGATCACGGGGATCTTCTTAGACAAGTTGAGGTTTTGTGACGAGTTAGTGCAAACGGAGGAGCAAAGATTTACTATTATTATAACATGTTGAGTGCGGAATATCGGGAGTTTATGACTCCTTCGAAATATGAGCATCTCACGGAGATTGTAAATGCCGCACGGGAACGTGAGATAGAATTAAGAAAGCAAGTGGAAAGAGGAGAGAGGAGGGCATTAGATGTAAACCCAAGCCCCACAAAGAAGCCAAAAACGACCAAGTCCTCAAAGAAAATAAACGTAAAAGGAGGAACACCAAATTGCAAGATTTGTGGTCGTGCCCATAAGGGCGAGTGTTATTTAAAAAACAAGCCATGCGTAGTATGCGGGAAGACAGGGCACATGGCTTCGAATTGCCCTGGTAAAGTATCGGTGTGCTACAAATGCTATCAACCGGGCCACAAGAAGTCTGAATGCCCGGATTTAATAGGAAGGAAAGATATAGCGGACAAAAAGGCGGAAGTCCCGAAGTCAAAGGCAAGATCTTTCCAAATAACTGCAGCCGAGGCAAAGGTTGAACCCGATGTGGTCACAGGTACTTTTACCGTAAATTCAATTCCAGCTCATGTTTTATTTGATACAGGTGCGAACAAATCTTTTGTTTCGCACGAGTTTGTTAAGCACCCATCATTCATATTAACAAAGCTACCAATACCTTTAGAGGTAGAAGTAGGCAATAACAAAAATTTATTGTCTGTGATATATGTTTGAATTGCAAATTGAGCATCGAGGATGAAGATTACCTAGTTGATTTTTTACCTATGTCGATGGGAGAATTCCAAGTAGTGATTGGAATGGATTGGCTGATTCCGCTACCACGCCAATGTGATATGCTTCCGTAAGGAGATACAATTAATATCTCCAAGCGGAAGACACGTCAATATTTACAGGGAAAGAGTGGCAACCCCCTTATATGTTCGATGATGGAAGCCCGTAGACTCATTCAACATGGGTGTAAAGCTTACCTGACTTATATACTTGATTTAGAAAGAGAGTCACCAATGATGAAGGATGTGCCAGTCGTACGAGAGTTTGAAGACGTATTTCCGGAAGATTTACCGAGGATACCACCCGAGCGTGAGATAGAATTTGGGATCGAATTAGTCCCGGGTGCAAAGCCGGTGGCCAAGGCACCATACAGATTAGCACCGTCTGAACTTCAAGAATTACTGTCTCAATTGCAAGACTTACTCGATAAAGGGCTCATTCGACCTAGTGTCTCACCTTGGGAGCACCGGTATTATTTGTGAAGAAGAAAGACGGAAGCATGCGAATGTGTATTGATTACCGGGAGTTAAACAAACTTACGGTAAAGAATCGATATCCGCTTCCAAGAATTGGTGATCTATTGACCAACTGCAAGGCGCTAGCTAGTTTTCGAAGATCGGCTTAAGGTCAGGCTATTACCAGTTGAAGGTGAAAGAGGAAGACATACCAAAGACGGCATTCTGTACGCGTTACGGGCATTACGAATTCCTTGTAATGTCTTTCGGACTAACAAATGCACCTGCGGCCTTCATGGATCTTATGAACCGGGTTTGCAAGACAATGTTAGACAAGTCAGTGATAGTTTTCATCGATGATATTCTGGTGTATTCAAAAAGCGAGGCGGACCATGCGCACCACTTGCGTGAAGTATTAGAACGCTTAGGCGGGAAAAGCTTTATGCAAAGTTCTCAAAATGTGCCTTTTGGCTACAGAAGGTACAATTTCTTGGGCATGTCATAAGTGCCGAAGGGGTTTTTGTGGACCCATCCAAAATAGAAGCGGTGTCTAATTGGAAACCTCCGAGAAACCCCTCGGAGATTAGAAGTTTTTTAGGACTTGCGGGTTACTATAGGAGATTCATTCAAGATTTCTCCAAAATTGCATCACCAAAACTAAACTAACTCGTAAGGAAGAAAAGTTTGTCTGGACCGACGAACAGGAAAGGGCATTCCAAATGCTTAAGAAAAAGTTGACCAGTGCTCCGGTGTTAACATTACCAGACGGCACCGATGACTTAGTAGTGTACTCGGATGCATCATACCTAGGTCTTGGGTGAGTACTTATGCAACGAGGCAAGGTAATTGCCTATGCCTCGAGACAATTAAAGGTTCACGAAAAGAAATATCCAACTCATGATCTTGAGTTGGCGGCGGTGGTCTTTGCTTTAAAAATCTGGAGGCATTACTTGTACGGGGTGAAATGCACCATTTTCACCGAATCACAAGAGTCTGAAGTACTTCTTTGACCAAAAGGAGTTAAATATGAGAACAAAGACGTTGGTTAGAGACGGTGAAGGATTATGACTGCGAAATCCATTATCACCCGGGAAAAGCCAACGTAGTGGCAGATGCCCTTAGCCGAAAGGAAGATTATGTACCTATTCGGGTGCGATCCATGCAACTTGTGGTCACTTCGGATTACTCGAACGAATCCGAGTAGCCTAAGAAGAGGCAGTAAAGAAAGAGAATTGGAGAACAGAACGGGTGAAAGGTTTAGTAAAAGACATCGAGGACGGAGAAAATGGTTTGAAATATCGATTCGGTAGAATATGGGTTCCAAACACCTGTGGTGTAAAGGATCTCTTACTCAACGAGGCTCATAAATCGCGTTACTCGATTCACCCGGGAGCTATAAAAATGTACCGAGACTTGAAACAAAATTACTGGTGGCCTGGGATGAAAAGAGATGTGGCAAAGTATGTCGAAAAATGCTTAACTTGTTTACAAGTAAAAGCGGAGCATCAAAAGCCTTATGGAAAGCTCCAACCATTAGATTTACCCGTTTGGAATTGGGAACATATTACTATGGACCTGTTAACCAAGTTACCAAGGACGGCTCGAGGGTTCGATGCCATATGGGTCATTGTGGATAGATTAACCAAGAGTGCTCATTTATTCCTATCCGTGAAACTTATACATCTGAAAAGATGTCAGAAGTATATATAAACGAGATTGTGTCACGCCATGGAGTAGCAGTATCAGTCGTGTCCGACAGGGACACCCGGTTTACTTCGAACTATTGGCGCGAATTTCAAGAGCAGATGGGCACAAACTGTTGATTAGTACAGCTTATCACCCGCAAACAGACGGACAAAGTGAACGAATGATTCAAACGTTGGAAGATATGCTTCGAGCATGCGTAATAGATTTTGGCGGTAGTTGGGACGCCTATCTACCGTTAGTCGAATTTTCATACAACAATAGTTATCATTCAAGTATTGGTAGGGCCCCGTACGAAATGCTCTATGGTCGAAAATGTCGAACTCCGGTATGTTGGGGTGAAGTGGGTCCAAGGGAACTCGCCCATAAGGATGTGATTAAGATCACAAACGAAAAGATTGACATCGTACGGGCCCATTTGAAAGCGGCCCAAGATCGACAAAAGTCATACGCGGATAGAAGGCGAAGACCTATCGTGTTTCAAATGGGTGATAGGGTAATGCTTAAAGTATATCCATGGAAGGGGATCATCCGATTTAGGAAAAGAGGAAAGTTGAGCTCAAGGTTTATTGGACCTTTCAAAATTATCGAACGAGCGGGTAAAGTGGCTTACCGATTGGAGCTTCCGAAGGAGTTAAGTGGGATACATAATACGTTCCACGTATCACACCTCTGCAAATGTCTGGCGGACAAGACGACATATGTACCATACGATGATTTCGAAGTCGATGACAAGCTTAACTTCATAGCTAAACTGATTGAAATCCTCGACCGAAAGGTCAAAGGGTTGAGGAACAAGGAAATTGACCAAGTAAAGGTCAAATGGGAGCATCTGAAATCAGCGCCTAGTGGCGCCGAATGACACCAACCTTCCCGTTTTTCGCATTTCGAACTTCCAAGTTATGTGTATGCTTCCAATACTCCATAATGCATCAAAAATAAAGTTTTGATTCCCGGAATTAACTATCTCATTCAATTGTTTTAAATACTAATCGTTTGAGATAATTTTGTATATTAGGTAATGTAACTCAAGGAGATTGGAAGAAGATCAAGCCGCATACGAAGAACCGAACACAACTTGAGATCTATGCTTCTTTGTTTTTTTTGTCTCTTATCTTTTCAAAACTTAAACTTTATGTATTTTGTTCAAACGAAACCTTTGTTGACTTTTACGTTTATGCCAAGTTAGTATGTTTTAAACAATATTTTAATGATATATTAGACGGGTCTTACATCAGTGATAGGTTGTTGAGAAGAACCCATTTGTGTCTAATCCATGTCTATTGAATTTAACAAAGGTATGATAGTAGGTGGAAGATTTGCTGGTAAGGGTTGGGTGTAGAAAGATACATTGCCCTGGGAGATGGGTCTGCGGAAGATAGAGCCAAGTGGATCTAGAGCTTCATAAAGTGGTGTCCCTGTGCTTACAACTTGTTCTTTTTGTGAGGAATCAAGAGGAGTTTGGTCTAAGGGTGGGGATCTTTCTAACATCTGATGTGAGGAAGTAGCAGCAGTGTTTTCTTGTGACTCTTGTGTTGTCACATGGGTTAACCTCTAGGATCTCATCTTACAAAGGACCCTTTTTGGTTCTTGGTTTGGTGGGCTTTTTGGATATTTTCTTTGGTATCGTTTTGGAAATTGTTGGTGTGGGTTTCAAAACATTGGTCGTAGTGCTTTGATCACCAGGAGCAGTGGGTTGAGCTTGTGATGTTGGTTCTAAAATTTGCTCTTCCCCCTCTACTTGTGTTTTTGAAGATTTAGAATGACTGGTGATGCGAGTAAAAGTTTCATGAGTTAGGCTGCCATGTGGTGTCACAGCACCTTGTTTAACAACATCACCAATCTTCTTTTGAAGATAAACACTTAAAAATTTCGGGTGAATAAGAAAAGGTGAGCGACTCTTTTTGATGTTGTCAATGTTTATCACCAAGTCACTGAATAATACTTGGGAAAAACTAAAATCAGATTTTGTTAAAATGGCATATCCCAAGTACTGCATGGTCAAAGGTATCTCATTAAAAGCAGTTGACTTGGCAGACAAACATGTCAACAAAGTGTGAAAGAAAAACTTCATTTCAGTAGGAAATTAGGTTTATAGATAGTTTTACTTGCAAGCTGACCTTCATACCCTCTTTCAATAAACTCGTTGTGTAGTTCAGGGATTGGAAAGGAAGTAGCAAGATCTAGGTCATTTAAACCAAAAACCTCTGAAATAGAAGCAGGGGTTACTTCAAGGAGTGTTTTTCCCACCGTGGTAACAATGCCATACGCCACTTTCTTCATGTAATGAACTTTGGCATTTTCCTAGAACTCTCGTAATGATTTTCGGTAGATAGGAGCACTGATTTCCAGGAGATCCTTGTATTTTGACTCTTTTAGAGCTTTGATCATCGTCTGATATTGCTCATTTGAGTTGGTTTCTTCAAGAATTGCGGTGTAATTGTGTGGGGTTTTGAAGATAAGAGTCGACATGATCAATGAAGACGAAGAATAGTTGTGATAAAGAAGAAGATTTGAGAGAAAACCGCTTTTAGAATTTTGAATTCGATAAAAACCTCTGATTGAGATTAAACAGGGTTTTATCAAGTGAAAACGTGATGATAACGTGGCAAAGATCTGACGGCTACTCATTTTGTCCACTTGTATCCTCTGATAGTGAATGGAAGACAGGTGTTATGATAAACATTGTTGTGTGTCAATAGTGGATGGGAGGCAGTGTTTTGATTTTACACTATCAGTAGATAGCTTATCAGCGGATAAGGTCAACACAGTTGTTTGACCAATCAGAGAATACACTTTTGCAGTGGATAGATTTTCAAGCCTATCAGTGTTTTGAGAGAACAATGGATAGAACAACTTTTGAGATTTATTGAAAACTTAAATTTTAAACTATTTTTAAGGGATGAATTTTTATTTTCTAAAAACATTTTATTGCTATTACGCATGGATTACAAAAATTTGCTTTCAATCCATGTTTAGCATTCCGATCCTAGAGATCAGACTTTCAAAGGTTGATGTATCTAATGCTTTGGTTAGAACATCTGCCAGATGATCTTTAGTATGGACATTTTGTAAAGAAATCAAACCTTTTTCATAGCAATCTCTCACAAAGTGATGTCTGATGTCAATATGCTTTGTTTGGAGTGAGAGACGGATTTTTAATGATGTTTTCAACTGCTTGACTATCTATCTTGAGAGAAGTCTTTAAAGCAGTTACACCAAAATCCAGCAGTTGGTTCTGAAGCCACAAGAGTTGAGCAGTGCAACTTGCAGCAGCAATATATTTTGCCTCAGCAGTGGATGTGGAAACTGGAACTTGCTTTTTGCTTTTTGCTTTGCCATGACACTAGGCAATCACCTAGGGATTGAACTCCTCCTGATGTGGACTTCCTTGTTGTTTGACAACCAGCAAAATCACTGTCTGAATAACCTGAAAGCTCAATGTTTCCATTAGCAGGATACCAGATACCAAGTGTGGGGGCACCTTTTATGTATCTGAATATCCTCTTCACAGCAATTAAGTTTGACTTTCTAGGTACTGAAATGGGATCTGGCACAAACACATGTTGCCAAACATGATATCTGACCTAGAAGCAGTAAGGTACAACAAAGACCCAATCATACTTCTGTAGAGAGTTTGATCAACCAAGTCATCTTTGTCATCAACAGTGTCAAGCTTTGAGGTTGACATGGGTGTGCTACAAGGTTTACAGTCATTCATGTCAAATTTGTTAAGCAGTTCTTTGATATACTTATTTTGATGAATGAAAGTACCATTGTGCTTTTGTTTTACTAGAAGACCAAGAAAACATTGTAACTCACCCGTTGCACTCATTTCAAACTCTGATACCATGAGTTTTCTAAAGTCTTCACACATGGCAGTGAATGTGGATCCAAATATGATGTCATCCACATAAATTTGGACAAGCATCAAATCTTTTCCTTTCCATTTTAAAAACAAGGTTTTATCAATTTTACCTCTTGAAAAACCAATGGATAAGAGAAGAGTGGATAGAGTGTCATACCAGGCTCTGGGTGCTTGTTTTAGATCATACAGTGCTTTGTTGAGCTTGTACACACGATTAGGATGAAATGTATCTTCAAATCCCAGAGGTTGACACACATACACTTCTTCCTTGATTTTTCCATACAAGAATGCACTTTTGATGTCCATTTGAAACACTTTGATGTTGTGGTTAGCAGCAAAAGCTAAGAACAGTCTGGTGGCTTCTAACCTTGCTACTGTAGAAAAAGTTTCATCATAGTCAATACCTTCTTCCTGTCTATAGCCTTGAACCACGATCCTTGCCTTGTTCTTGACAACAATATCCCTTTCATCAATCTTGTTTTTGAAGACCCACTTTGTGCCAATTGGACATACATCCTTAGGCAGTGGTACAAGTTCCCAAACTTGTTTCTTTTGAATTGTAGGAGGTCCTCTTGCATAGCTTCTACCCAACTATTGTCTTTTAGTGCCTCTTGGTACTTGACAGGTTGTGTGAGTGATAAAAGCCAGCAAAGAGGCAAATGTTTTGGGATTGGCTTCTTGTGAGCACTCCCGCATTTATGTTTCCAATAACTGGATCCAACGGATGGATTTTGAGGAAAATCAAATCACTTTGGTATGGGACAATGGCATTTTGAGGTGAAGGCTGCAAATGTGTATCATCTGAGCTAACATCTGTTGTCGAATTTGAAGTTCCAGCCTTTGTTTGGAATGGTGGTGAGGTATAGGTGTGGATGTGAGATTTGGTTGATTTTTGTTCACAATATGTGGACTTTTATCAACAGAGGTTTGAGGATCAACAATTGTTGAGCCAGCAGAGCTTTCACAATTGTTACTAACATCTGCTCCTCTGTTAGAAGGACTGATCTTGAAATTTGGAAGTACACAGTCATATCCTTAATCTTGATGTGTTGATTGTAATGTACCTGTATGATTAATCTTGACAGACACATCTTCAAAAGTATTTTTTTTTCTAAATCAAACAACTCAGGGGATTGCTGGGATTTTCAAAGTGAAATTTCATTGAACTTCACATTCAGAGTTTCTTCAACATATTTTGTCCTAGAGTTAAAAACTCTGTAGGCTTTGGCAGTGGTTGAGTATCCCAGAAAATAAGCACAATAAACTTTGGCTGCAAACTTTGAAATTGAATCTTTTAAGTTTAAAATGAAACATGGATAGCCAAAAACCTTGAAATATGAGATCAAAGGTTTGATTTTGTAAAGAATTTCGTAGGCAGTCTTTTGATGCCTGGGGTTAATCAAAACTATGTTTTGAACATAACAAGCAGTGTTTACAGCATCTGCCTAAAAAGACAAGGGTAAACCTGAGTCTGCAAGCATAGTTCTTGCTGATTCAATTAAGGTTCTATTTTTCCTTTCAACCACTCCATTTTGTTATGGAGTCATTGGGTTGCTAAATTGCCTAACAATACCTTTTAACTCACTGAAAACATCCAACTCCTTGTTTCTAAACTCTGTCTCATTATCACTTCTAAAAATTTTTACTAGTAGGTCATACTGCTTTTCAACTTGTTTTACAAAATTTTGCAAAATGCCAGTAGTTTCATCTTTAGAGTGCATGAAAAATGTCCATGTAAACCTTGAAAAATCATCAACAATGACCAAACAATACTTTCTCTTTGTGAGACTCGTGATTTTTACAAGGGTCAAACAAATCTGTGTGCAGCAATTGCAAATACTGGGTTGTTTTGGACTCTTCAATGGACTTGTAGGAACTTTTATGTTGTTTGCCTTTTAAACAGGAAACACAACGTTCTTCACAAGTGAATTGTTTTTGAGGTAAACCTCTGACAAGACTTTGTTTTGAGAGAGTGGTGATAGTTTTTAGATTTGTGTGCCCAAGTCTTCTATGCCATAACTCTGTCTCTTTGCTTGAAGCAACTGAGAACAAGCATGCATTGGACATTGGGTTATCTTTCAGCAAATCAACCACATACACGTTGCCACTCCTATGAGCAACAAGTTGTGCTTTACTCTCAGCAATGATTTGATCAATCTTTTTAACAACTTCTGGTCCTACAATTGGACAAGTTTTCTTTGTAAAGAAGGATCCATATCCTTTGTCACTCATTTGTGAAACACTGAGAATATTGAATTTTAGATTGTCAATGAGATATAAAATTTGAAATTTGAGTTTCCCAGCTTGAACACACCCTGACCCCAACACCTTCCCTTTTGAATTGTTACCAAAGGATATATCACCCCCTCTATGAGCCATGAAGTCTTTAAGAAGGGCACTACATCCTGTCATGTGCCTGGAGCCTCCACTATCTACATACCATAGACTATCAAGGCAAGTAAAAGCTCCCTGCACATTAGTAAACAATTAATTTAGGTGGATTTCCAAAGTCAAATGGCTTTGGATGAGGTCATAGATTGTCCAAACTCAAATTCAGGAGAATGGTCAGTGGTTTGAATTGGTCTTTATAACCACCATTGTGAACCGTTTCCTGTCAGATGTTGGTAACCATGAGGATGCCTATTGACTCTTGGCTTTGGGGGCTTTTTGTAACCCTCATAAATAAGAGGAACCTTTTGATAAATAGGTTGGCCATATCCTCTTGGATACGTGTTTGCAGGTGGTGCATCTGTCACTTGTACCTCTCTGGGAACAGAGGTTTTGGTCAGTGCTTTTCTAACAGATGTTTCAATATGTTCAAATATCTGCTTAGATTTATTTCTAGCAGAGCTTGAACTTTAACTCTCAAGAGCTTTTGTTTGATCTCTTTTACCTTTTTGTCATAGGTTTGAAGGTAAACATACTCATGAGTCATGTGGTTTGTTTTTCCATAGATGATGCATTTTGAAGAATTTGGGATCACACAAGTTTTGTTTATGTTATAAGCTTGTAACAGAAAACAGTTTTCAGTGACATGATTTCTTTTCTCACAAAAGTTACAAAACAAGTTTTTGACCTTTTCTTTCTTCTACCATTTTTCAGACTTCTTTTCAGCAAAAGTTGTAACATCTGCTGGAAGATCCTTAATAGGGATTATCCTTGCTTTTAGTGCCTTAACACCTTCAATGGTTGAGAAGTCCATTGGTTTAAAGTTTTCTACAATGTCACACTCATCTGACCATGTGGGTTTGAATTGTTAATTTCTCAACCTCTTGAAAAGTTGAGGATCCATCATATTTTTTTTCCAAAATGATTTTGTTTCCATTTTCATCTGTGACTTTTATTTTATTTCTTCTCCAGCCAAGTTTTTTAGGGATAACTTCAACTAAATCAGAATCAATTTTAGCAACATTTTTAGAAACTTGATCATTTTTCTTAAAACAAATGCCAAATTTTATGTTACTCTTGATCTGATTTTCTAACATAATCTCATAACCTTTGCAAGACTCTACTCAGTTTTTCACAAGTGATTTGGGTAGATTCTAACACCTTTTTGCAAACTTGGTATTTCTCTGCCACAGTTTGGAGTTGGTCTTTGGTTATGCATGCCTCATGCTTTAGGCTGTTGATTTCAGAATCTTTGTTAACCAACTTTGTTTTCAACTCTTTTGTGAGTTTTTCAAATTTCAGTTCATCTTCCAAAATTTTATTTCTAAGGTTTTCATTCACCAATTTTATATTTGCAAAAGCTATGATGGATTTTTCAGAACATAAATCTTTGAGGATCTGAGGTGATATCTTAGAAGCAGCCATAAGAGCACAGTCAAAATCATCTTCACACACCTTGGTATCCCATGGATCAGATAGAGAGTTCTTTTCTTCATCAACAATATCTTTTGAAACCACTGCTTCATCACAACTTTGAAACTCATCAGATTTAGACACTTGTTCCATCGACTCATCACCTTAAACAATTGTCTCAAATGCCATTAAGCAAAAATTTTCATTTTCTAAATCATTTTTGGCCATAAGAGCAAAGTTTTCATCAGTTAATTCCTCAGGCAAACTACTCCAGTCAACAAAACCTTGAGTGAAAAAGCTTTGCAGGTTAACCTCTGCCGGAGCAGTGGTTTGAGTAGTTTGAGTGACATGAGGTGCTTGTTGCACATGCACTTGTGGTGGTGGTGCTTGAACATGTTGAATTTTTGGAACAGTGGTTTGAACATAATGTATTGGAACAGTGTAGCAGGGTGTGCATAGTGAGCAGTGTTTTGCACTTGATGAGCAGGGGTATATTGGGAATATTGAGCAGTGCTTTGTGTGTGCCGAGGTCTAGGGCCAAGATGTGTTATAATAGGTCCTGAATTTTGAAATCTGCATTCTCTGGCAAAGTGTCCTAACCTATTACACTTGTAACACTTGATTTTTGATTTATCTAGCCTAACCTTCAACCCCCAATGCAACCCTGGAAATTTTCTACCAGTTCTTTTGTAAAATTTACTAGCTCTAACACTTAATAGAGCCAGTTGATGCAAAATGCCCATCTCTTCCAAATCAGATGGTTCAAAGTGTTGAAGGTCGTTCAACTCAAAAGAGAGGTTGTCAGAGGTTTGGCTTTCCCCACTTGCAGTAAATGCATAGTTGGGTGAGTAAGAATCAGAGTCAAAGTTTCCTCCAGAAGTTATATCAATAAAATGATCATAACCCTGATCCTTTCCACTGCCGGATCCCTCTTCTTGGCCAAAAAGAACCGTGTTACCCAAAGTGTAATAATCAATCATTTTGCCAGACTCTTGTAGCTTCTTTTTCTGGTTTAACTCTCTCTCATAAGTGAGGAGTCATGAAGCTGTGTGAGTGTCATTTCTTAAAACCAACAGATGTTCGTGTAAAGTAAGCTACAATCTCCCACTTCTCTGGTAACGATGTAAGGAAACGACTATTGATAGTCGAATAAGGCAATTCAACGTTCACCAGTTTGAGTTCACTTATGAGACAACTAAAACGTTCTAACTGTTGGGTTAGAGACTCTCCTTTGACGTGACAAGGTTTCATACTGTTGATTCAGAACTTCTCTATTGTTTTCAATCACTTCCTTAGTTCCACCGAATTGCTCTTTTAGTGCATCCCACACCTCCTTTGCACTATCACAGTGGAGCAGTCCAGCATAGATCTCGTTGGGTAAAGCAGAAGCAACAATGCTAAATGCCTTAGCATCCAACTCTATTTTCTGGAAATCCTGCTCGGAGTAGTTTTCAGATTTTTTGGCACTTGAGTATTGGGATCCTCTGTACTTGGAACCTATGGAACGTGTGGTCCAAATACAACGGATCGCCAGCAACCGGTGTTTTGCTGAGCTAAAATGTGACCTATCCGACGCTGCCATATGAAATATTCATTTCTTTTCCTCATCGGTGGTTTAAACATAGACCCAATGTTGGAATCCGGTGTGTTTTGAGACATTTCTGAATGGTTTTCAACAGATTTTTGTTTTAAAAACTTTGAACGTAATAAAACTCTGTTTTCCAACGAAAACTATCAAACGAATTAGCAGGGAGAGCTGATCTTTCAAATCAAATTGATAGTTAAATCAAATTTTGATTGACCAATTGTTAGGATTGAGTTTGAATCGATTGTAAATGTTTTGTAAAATGATAAATGGAAGAAGGTAAAACAGAGAGAATTGCAGCGGAAATGGAAAAATTTGTTTTACAATCAATGGAAGATTGTTTTCATCGTTTGCTTTCTAAACTTCGTCGTTTATGCATGTGAATCACAAACTCCCCCTCAGCCTTTTATAACAAGTTTGATAGTACAGAAATCAGAGAAGATGATTGGTGAATGACCTTTTAATAGATAAATGAAGCAGTACAAAGCGATCACCTATTTATACTAACACTTCTAACCATTGAGCATCTTTGATGACGTCAGGGTTGATAGTGACAGATAACAAATAAAACTAACTCTAAAACTGATGACCTAAACTCTGATATTGCATAAGCACTGTTACATTGATTAAAGTAATAATAAAACTAAAACTCTGTTGGATATCCACTGATAGTCTTCATGAGACCCTTGATCCTTTTGTCGATTAGTCCAGCAGATGATAGAAGCAGAGCTTAAGCCACAACTGTGGTTATTGAACAGAGTTTGTAACCTCTGTTATCAGGATCAAATAAGTGTCGTGATTTTGGCATTTATATCATCTATTCCTTTTGAAAGGGTTCAATCCCAACAGATCGAGATAAATTATCTTCTTGTGGTTCTCCACAGTCAGTTATTTTCATCATCTTCTTCGTCAAAGGAAACCATCGGAGTCGACCGAACCTGCCGCCATATGAGACAATATTGATCATCACCACCTGAACCTTCGACTATTGAGTGTAAACCGCGTCCACCACGCATGATGATGATATAACCGTGGGACCTATGTATCCGTAGTTGGATTCGATTGTTTTGTTTCGTCGGGGGCGGTTGCCATCACCAAACCACCACCATATACTGCCGTTAACCAATAGAAAACTCCTTCGAGTGTAGCACCGGCGTCACTCCTTCGAATGGCCGGCCGGCAAGGAGATTACGCCAGCGTCTGTTCTATATCAATTGATGAATATGTGTGGTTTAAAATTAAGGGAAAGGAATAATAATCCTTTTTAGGGCTTGTTTGAGGATTTAAGATACACAAAAGACTATAATACCCCATCAATCCACGTAAAATGATAAAGGTGATCTTAAGTTATAAGGTTAGTTTAATGGAAGATAACACCATGGTGCAAGTATTTACAAATTAGGGAAGGAAGGATACAACTAACGATTTTTAGACATAGGAAGTTAGGTTGACTATTTAGCTAAAGTACAAGGACTTAAATTGCAGTTTACTCCAAAAGTTTACTATGCATCAAATTGGCTTTCCATATCGTATAATGGATGGTATGTATGATGGACACTAGACATGCATGATTGCATCAAATCAAAACTTTCATTACTTGTAAATTTAATGTTTGTTAGGGCATACATGAACTCTTATTGAAATGGTGTTAGGTCATGAATTTATTTTCGACACTAAGAAGATAAAATTGACACAGGAATAAGCTAAAATCGAATTGTTTTAAATCATTTCGAAATTAATTCGGGGCTTGTACATTAGTATACTTTTATACTTGTTTTTAAACTAGTGAATTCCTCGTGCTACACAGCGGGGAATTCAATCGTTATCGATTTGTTTCGTTTTGTAACGAGATTATACGGTACCGACACTCGGTGTAACAACCGAAAGAAAAAACAAAAAAAAAGTCATGCCATGACAAAAACGATATCCACACATAAAAAATACATTACGTCTAGTAAAGTTTAATTCGAGCTACACTGCAGAAAGAAAAAGGTATATTAAAAAGATATTTGTTTTAAAAGATTTCGTTATAAAAATAACAAAGTTGGAAGCAGATAAAACAACATAAAAGTGAAAAAAAAAATAAATCATAGAAAATATTATTAAGAATAAGAGATAAAAAAATAAGAAATAAAATAATTTACTCAAACTTTTATTGGCACGAGATAATAAAAAAAATATTGATTATACATTCAAAATATATGATCTCACACAAATGTTATTGACATAATATTGATGAGTAAACAGTCATTTTGGTCCCTGAGGTTTGGCCAGTTTTGTCACTTTAGTCCAAATCTCAAACATTTTGCATCCGGGTCCCTGTGGTTTCAATTTTGTTGCCATTTTTGTCCAAAAATGAAATCAGGTCAGATTTCTCAAAAACAAAACTGGTTTTTTTCCTTTTCCGCAAGGGCAAAATGGTCATTTTAAAAACCCCTTTGTCTCTCTCTATAAATACCCATCTGCCTCTGTCTCTCTCATCTCTCTCTCTAGAGCAGCAGCAGCAACACCGCCACCATGAACCCTCTATCTCTTTCTCGAACCACCATCTTCTCCGGCGACATCCTCTGTTCCATCTCCGCCGCCTGTCCTCAGCAGCAGCACCGCCACCATAAACCCTAACCCTAATTCTCGTCGGTAACGCCTCGCTGAACCCTGTTTCCGATCAATTCACCATCTCCTCTACTCTGATGCGGTGGAGTGTGACGGTGTGGAGGATGAGGATTGTGGCGAAGATTAGGAGTAGATCGATGGATTTTGAATGCGGCGGCGGTTTTATGAAGGGGCGACAAGTGGCGGTTGTAGGTTGGTTCTAATGGTGGTAGGAGGTGGTTGGGGGTTTGAAGAAGGGGCGGCAGGTGGTGGTTGCATGTTGGTTCTAATGGTGGTAGGTGGTGGTTGCATGTTTGAAGAAGGGGCGGCATGTGGTGGTTGCAGGTTGGTTCTAATGGTGGTAGGTGGTGTGTTGCAGGTTTGAAGAAGGGGCGGCACGTGGTGGTCTCTGTTCTGGACGGCAGAGATTGGTCTTTGTTCTGGACGGCAAGTGGTGGCCTTTGTACTGGGTGATTCGAGGGCTGGTGGTGGTTCAGTCGTGGTGATGTACAACGGTGGTGGTGGTTTAACGGAGGTAGAGGTGGTGATGGGGGTGGAGGTGGTTGCAGGTTGTGAAGGTGGAGGAGGTGGTGGTAGAGTTTAATTTTGTAATTTTAATTAATAAATGACCAATTTGGCCATGAGGATAAGGACAAAAAAGCAGGATTTAATTTGAGAAATATGACCTGATTTATTTTTGGACTAAAATGACACAAAACTGAAACCATAAGGACCAAAAAAAATTTTTTGACTAAAATGACAAACTGCCAAACCACAGGAACCAAAATAACAGTTTACTCAATATTGATTATACATTCAAAACAAAAAGAATTAAAAAATGGAAGTTGATTATACATTCAAAATATATAAATGTAAAAAGAATTAAAAAATGGAAGGAGTGACACGGTGCCAAGTGGGCATGGTACAAGATGTGATTTTGATAAGAATCATAGATAAGCACAAACACAAATAGACGATTATACTGATTTCCTAAAAATGAAGGTTCCTGCTTATTCAATATCCATTCAATAATTCACAACCACAATAATTCTTGTTTGCTTTTCATCAATTTACAGGAACGATTTTGAGTTGCCCCCTAAAGAAGCTTTGTAAATTTGTTTATCTGATTTTTAATTTTTTATACATTAATCTACAAAACAAATAAAAGTGTATTTTTCTCTTTTAAAACCATAGCGAAAAGTATGTGGCAAACCTAAAGATAAGATAATGACCCTTTTTTGTCTTTAAACCCGTAGCAAATAGGAACCAACAAAATAAAAGTCTGGCTATCTGGGGTAACCTAATGGCAAAAGACGACCTCATATGATTGCGAGGTAGACAGCGCTGGATAGTCCAAGCTCACCATCATCAGTTATGGGGAAAACACGTCATCCGAAAGCCTACTATGATAAAACCCGGTTATGATCAGATTCAAACTTGAGGCTTTTAGCTTAAACTCAAATCTCCACTTCCCCTCAAGTGCCAATTGAGCTATAACTTATTAGCTAGAAAATAGGATTCTTTAGTAAAAAAAAAACGAATAACAAGAAGTCACTAGCTTCTTTTTAATCAAAGTTTTTTACTCCTAAATACCATCTAATTAATCTGCACTTGCATATATTGGAACTCATACCATATTTATCAAGGGGATAATCATCGATGCACTAAAGCAGAAGACCACGAGCGATGAAGTGATTGACTCCAAACCTTATTTGTAGCCAAATGATTTTGCTATAGATTCAGCCAATCAACCGTAAGATATAGATAAATATATAGTAATGTATTCTGTTAATTATCCTTTTGTTAACTGTATACCAACTAGATTATATTAGAGTTCGAGTTTTCTACATCTTTATTTTAAAAATTTTATTTTATTATCAATTAAAAATAATCCTAAAGCACTTACTAAAATTTGTCTAAAACCGTTATTTTGACATAACTTAGTGTATTTTTACCGTACATATAAGCATTATAATACTCATTTTAAATATATAGAATGAACTATTGAACTACACGTCACAACTTTGTTAGACATCTTCAATAGGGGTGTGTCGATCCCTCGAACGCCAATGTGATGGAAAGAGAGGCTCTGCAACATACATGGTAGAGAGACGGAGACTACAGGGTCCTTCGATACGAATTTTTGTGGCACCCGCCAATAGCGTATGCATATTTATTTATTTATTTGACAGGGATACAAATTGGTTTGGTTAAAACAAGTCGGGTCAAAATGGGTTGGGTAAAACCAGTTCATATTTGTCCACTTAATGTTATTGTTAAATCATCATAATACAAAACCTATTGATACTATGTTAGGTACGAAGATTGAATTCATCTAAATAAGGTTTATTCCTTGGGACCCACACTCCATTATTACCCATAGAGAGAAAAGGTGTGTGATCCGTGGGAGATGAGAGATAGGTAGTGAAGTTCATGGACAAGCGCTAACACCAAATTGAATTGCTCTCATGACTACAATTTGAAATACAAAATCATTTAGATAACCATCATTTGTTAGTACAAACTTCCACGTCAAAATGCTAATTAAATGGAGCACTTTAAATTAGATACACAACCTATGGTATGAGGTGGATCGATATCGATTAGTGTGTAGCATGATGTCTTCTATATACATTCGTAGTTGAAAAAGGACATATATATATCAACAAACGACGCCCATGTTTAATTGGAAAAGTTATCACATGTTGAATGAGAGAGAAACAACTATCATTTTCTATGTCAAGTAGTGGTGCATTTCATTCATATTACGAAAGAAACTGTATTTTTTTTAGTTAGATTGAGAACACATGTAAATCTTTTATAGAAAATTTAAAAAATAATGTTGTCAGGTATGTACTTTTATTTTCCCTGGTCAATATGAACAGTGTCACCTAGAGATGTGGCATAATCGGTTTTATTATTACCCGGAATCGGTTCCAACCCGAACCCGGTTCTGCTTGGATGTATTGGAACTGGTATGGTGTGGAACCGGGTCTAGTTCCTACCCGGGTTCACACCCAAGAATATGGAACCGTGTAGAACCGGGTACGGGTATTATGGAACCGGGTATGATGTGGAACCGGGTATGGTGCGGAACCGGTTTCTTTTACTGTTCAGAACCGAGTCGAAAACCTGACTTCTACTGTTCAGAACCGGTTCCTGATAAAAATGTTACCGTTAGAACCGGTTCCTGGTAAATGTTACCGTTGGAACCGGTTCCTGATTACAGAATCGGTTTTCTATATAAACCCCTTTACACTTTACACTTTACACAATCGGTTTTTCTATATAAACTTAACACTTTAACAAGAGATAACGATGGCTTGCAACGATGAGGTCGTGGTTGTTTTGGAAACCAAAAGAAACCCTGATATTTGGAAGCACTTTGACTTGTGCTTGATGTCGGATAGCCATGAAATGGCTAGATGCAAGGGGTGCGGGAAGTTCATGAAGGCGGCGGCCAACTCGACGCTCAAGAAACACACCGACCGCCATTGTCCGGTGACAAAGGCGAAAACAATGAAAAGGGTGAAGCATCCGGGACCGGGTCATCGAAAGTTTAGTTTGTTTTATGTATTGTAAACCCATTTGTGTTTTATGATTAGTATGTTTAGTGTTTTATATGTTTTGTTTAACGTTTCTTGTTTAGGTTGTTTGTGTAACCGGGTCTGGAAGGTTACCGTAGGAACCGGGTATGATAAGAACCGGTTACGGGTACAACCCGGGTACGGGGTGGAATCGGTTCCGGAACTTATTTTTTTCCAAAAATGTGGAACCGGGTAGGAACCATCGGGTATTTTGAACCCGGAACCGGTTCTACTATATGTCGGGTAGGAACCGGAACCGGTTCCAGGTAGGTTCCACCGGGTCGGGTTTGAAACCGGTTATTATGCCCATCTCTAGTGTCACCTGCCCCATGTCAATATTTGGTTAATTATTTTTTTTTATTTTCGTGATATAGTTTTCAGTGGAGGAGCTTGAATAAAAAATCGGTAGAGCCCGGACTCTTAAAAATCCAATATATTACACGAAAAAAAGATTTCAGATTTTTTCGTTAAAATCAACACTACAAGCGAAAAATCAGGTGAAGCCAGGGCACCCTATGCCACCAAAAAACTTCACCCGTGACAGTTTTAGTATACTATATTCATCTGGTTGTTAAACAAAAACGAACAACAAATATAACACTCTTGCCTGGTGGTCGCGACACTTCTCTTCCACCCGCATTACCTGGCTTTGAGTCTCCCCCTCCCCGGTAGGTTCTGTGGGGTTTGTAGGGTTTTTTCTTTAACTCAAATTTAACATGAAGATTATTCTCTATATTTTTCTTTGTATTTTTTTCCTTTTTTTATTTAACCATAACATTTTTTTGTCTTTTTTTTACATTTCATTATTTTCTCTTAGATTCTAAAATGTAAGTTCAATATTATTATTATGAGTCTCTTTTTCCTTATGTTTTTTTCTTTAATTATTTAGGCATTTTTACTGTTATCTAAATGTTTTTAAAAAGTCTAACTTCATATTTTTATTAGTGTTGATATTTTTCTTAAAGTTAAGAGTAAATTGCTATTTTAGTCTCTGGGTTTGTTTAAAATTGTTATTTTAGTCCAACTAGTTTTTTTTCTCCTTCGGTCCCTAAATTTTCCATTTATTTGTCATTTTGATCACATTGCACTAACTTCGTTTAAAAACAACGTTAACTCAGGGGTAATTTTGACATTTTCCATATTTTTTTTCATTTTTAAACCCCTTTTTTAGAAACCCCTGAATTGAAATTTAGAACCCGGAAAGTCTTCATCTTGTTCGTATGAAAAGTTGAAAACTTCCCCAGCCACACTCTAGCATCGTTCTTCGCCGGATCCCAAATCTCCTCGAACATAACCCATGGCCATCGTCGCACACCTCTGTAATGTTTTCCCCCATTTAATTTCAGCCGTTGAAGGTAGCGACTCTGTTAGACAATTCAAAATTTCCGGTTTAGATTAAGCAGCGCCGTCGTTTGAAGAGGGATTAACAACCGGAAGTTAACTAAGTATGCGGCGGCGACATCTGGAGTTGAAGAATGTGGGGGCGTCTGGTATCAGATCTAAATCTATAGTCGTTGATTTCGTTACGATTGAGGGTGATTGTTCCGACATCACGACTGGTTCTGGTTCGATTGTTCATGGATTTGTATCCCCGGCGGTGGTTGTTGTTGGAGGACGGTGCCATGGGGGTAATAGTGGTGGTGATTTGGTGGTTCGTTGGTCCAAGGTTATGGTGTGGAATGGTGATGGTGAGCAGCGGCTCAGGTTGTAAGTGTAAGAAAGGGGTTGGCAGTGGTTATTTCCGGTGAGATAGGTAGTTATTACAGTGGTGGTTGACGATGTAGAGAGGTGGTTGTGGTGTGGTGGTCATGGTCGTGGTGGAGGTGGCCTGAACGTTATGGTGCTGGTTATGCAGAAAACCAGGAAGATGAGTGTGTGATATATATTAATATTATTAAGAGTTTTTCTTGTTAATAATAATAGTTATTTTATTATTATAATAAATGATTAAAAGAAAACAAATATAAAAATGTGTTTTTGATAATATGGAAAAAAGAAAAAGAAAATATAAACGTAAAATGCCAAAAATACATCGGGTAAAACTGGGTTTTGTAGGGTTTTTTCTTTTTATTTAACTCAAATTTAACATGAAGATTTTTCTCTATATTTTTCTTTGTAATCATAAAAGCTTGTAAATTGTGTCTGACTGAATCAGTGACGAATCTAGAAAATCTTTGTACCGGTAACGTTTTATAAAAAACGGTAACGAAATGAAAAAACATCAAATTTTTTAAAATTTACGTACCGTCAGAGCGCCAAGCGTAGCTGAGGCTACCCCTTCCCTAAGATAGGTCCGTCCCTGTAAGTAATTCCACTTTACTCTTTAAAAAAATCATATAATCAAAAGATACAATTTACTATATACGACTGTGACCTGCACAGATTTAGCATGTTAAGATCTAGTTTGTTAAAAATTAGTATTAACAAAAATTTGATTTAACTTTAAGAAAAATATTAACACTAATAATAAAAGTTAGACTTTTAAAAAACATTTAGATAACAGTAAAAATGCCTAAATAATTAAAGAAAAAACATAAGGAAAAAGAAACTCTAATAATAATATTGAATTTAACATTTTAGAATCTAAAAGAAAATAATGAAATATAAAAAAAGACAAAAAATTGTTATGGTTAAATAAAAAAAGGAAGAAAATACAAAGAAAAATATACAAACATAACAAAGTTAGCTTTTCTTCCGAATTTACAAACATATGTTTTAGGTATTTGACCAGATGGCGATACGAGTCGATTGCTCGATTTGGTGCTCCAAACGACTTGATTCTTGTTAATTAGAAATTTAAACACTCGAATAGAAGCACCGTTTCTCGAGGAGTAAGTTTTATATCAATCGACTCGCATCATCGTTCTGATTAAAAGCTCTAAAACATATGTTTGTAATTCGTAAAAAACATAATTCCATTAGGTTTTTTTTAATGGGGGGCCGGTGGAGAAAAATAGGTGAAATGTTGGACTGGCAGGAGGAATATTTTGAAGTGGGACTGCCAATGGCCAGTGACGTCTACTAAGATTATTTCAGACTAATTCCCTTTTCATATTATCACATAATCTTATATTTATTTTTTACAATTTTTTATTTAGATTTTATCATCATACAAATAAATCCAATACAATTATTATATTATACATATTAATTTAAACTGCTCATGAACAGTATTTTATTATTAGTTTCATTTCACAATATTTATAATTCATAAATTTCTTCTACATCTTTTTATTATTATTATATATGAGATAAATGTATTACTCAATGTTATCATGTCGCTATACATATCATTTTATATTAGTTAATGTTATCAGAAAAGAATAAAACACTCAGTTCACCAAAGTAATAATGTAATTCCAATAATATTGCTATCACACTGTATCGAACAACATCGGTACCAGTACAATGATACTACGATTCATTTTATGGTTTTCGATTTCGATAGTATTCCATTTATACAACTCTGTTTGCGCCAATAAATGAATGTCGGTAATAGGACCGTCACGTTTTGAACCAATAGATAGTGTTCGACCATTGGTGTCGGTACTGGTGTTTGTTTTTATTATTTTGTTTGATGTAAAGCACGCGTTAATTCTACATCAGTGCATGTATAATACTGATACTGTAACGAATCGAAAAATGCTCGTGATAACATACCGCCGCAACGCGCGGAGAAATACTCTTGTTTTGTATAATATTAAGTAGTACATATGATTACTATATAGTTGAAGAGAAAACTTAAAAAACAGTTAATGAAGTTTTGACTGCATTTCTGTTTAAAATCACTTATAATATGCTAGTGTTAGCTTATTGATGGGGTTGATGGCCAATTGTTATGAGGAAAGGCCTTTAGGAACACCTAGGTTTAATGGTCTTAAATTCAAATCTCATAGACGATTTGATTAAGGAAATTTACCATTCTAAAAAATATGCTAGTTTCACCATAAGTTGTCCTGAGTTCTCGCAGCACGAGTTTATACCTTTCTTGGGATTAAGATGGTGATTCATTTGTATGGTGAATGTTTATGTAATCGGTTGAATGTGTTTTAGTTTCTGGGTATCTAGTTGAAGTGTGGTTTCGAGGATTAAGATAACCGTGTAAATTGTGGATTTTCTGAGCCCATATATTCAAAGTTTGCTTGTTGTTCTCAAAACATTATCCAACAAACAAAAAATAGGAAAGTTAAATTAACTAGGTCTGCATCCTTGCATTCTATATGTGCATTCAACAATCTTTAATTTATCATTACCTGAACAACATGCTTTCTATATGTGCATTCAACAATCTTTAATTTATCATTACCTGAACAACATGCTAGAGAGTGTCAACTACTATATATAGTTGGTAAGAAATACGTTTTAAAGTAAAGAATAAACAAGAATAATGTTTGCAACAACAAAGTCATAAACATGTTAAAGCATACAAGTATATTAAATTAAATACATGTGTTCACAATTATGCCCCTTGTGTCTGACTCCTTGATGCAGGGAGATCAAATTGATAAACCTATAGATTGTGGGGTCTGTACATCCAGACTCCTTACCCGAGAATCTTGGATGGGGTCGTGAGGCCAATAGATCTACTAACACACTACCATGGGCTTCACAACGTTAATCGTTATGTAGATTGTTTAGGAGAACTTTATGAATCTGCCAATAACTCATTTGAATGCGTGATGACATGTGTTTGGGTAGTGGTTAATTTTATAGCATTGGAAAACAGTAATCTCGTTTTAAATTTATAAGAATTGGTTATACTTAGACTAAACACAACCAATAGGCAAGTATATATGTTGTTAGTAGTAGAGTTTATGTAAGAATCAAGTATGGAACCTAAAGGACATGACTTTTATAACTCAACTTCTAAGTTACCAACTAGTTAGTTAACTATCTACTTCTTGTTTTTATATAAACTAAATGTAAACTAGATAATAAAGACAAGTAATAGAAATGAGTGGAGAATATCGAGATCACAATAAGTATTGCTTTAAGTTTTCGAATCCACTTGTGATGAATTATAGTTAAGTTATTGGCATGTGGTGTGGTGAACTTAATTGAAAAGACGTGGCTCCTAGCTAAGGCTATTGGTGGGTTTTTATGAAATTTACAAATTATCTTTTTTTAGTTAAAGTGGAAGGGCTCCGTTAAGGTTACCTCATTCTCTTAGCATAGAGAAAAGCTTCTTTATAAACCCACCAACCTAGGTTTAGTTTAAATATATCTAACTACTCTCATTCTTCTACAACATTCCACCTCACGACCTTTATAATCGTGGTCCCTTCTTAGATCCAACAAAGGCATAGATACTTAGTAGTAATGTTGCTAATGTGACTTGTTCTTAGTTAGGTGATTGATCTTTATATAATGGGCGGCGTTATAATTATAATATATATAAATATCTATATTATTACATGAGTTCACCAAATCTTGGTCCCCGCCAAAGCCTAATATATAGAACATGTTAGCCAAGTCGCTCAACCAAGTTTTGGCTTAACATTGAAGCCTAGTATATAGACCGTATAGGTTCCAATTAAATTCTTGATAAATGATGGTTACTCACAAAATATGAAATCGCAAATGGGTTAACCACTACCAAAATGGACCCCCTACTAGTATATGGGTTGTCACACACGATGAGAGTACTAATAGGCTTTACAAAACTAAGTTTATCAAGAATACTGACAAGATCAAAGACCAAAACTGAAGAACAAATCCAATTTACAAGAAGAAGGGTAGAAATAATTGTTAAAAAATTAACACAACAATTTTCCAAAGATTAAACATTTAATTAATACCAAGCTTTATCAACAACCCAAGCAATACAAGAAGTTTAGTCGAGAATGCCCATATAGACTTGTCCACAAAAAATGATCATGGAAAGGATCATGATGGATCACGTATAAGAATCTATAACCTCTTGAAAGTTGTTGAATACAAGTTCTCTCTCTCTCTCTCAAAGTAAGCTATTACAGGTGATTTTATGGAGTGATACCAAACTCCAAATGACTTCTTTGAATCAGAGAGTATGCACATGAAAAGTGGGAGAGAATAATTTGGAACATGATGGTGAAAATGGGCTGCAAAGGCTGCTATTTATAGGTTGAAGATGGACGTGCTTTGCAATTGGCCCCGATAGAATCTTCTCATTTTTGTCTTGCATGGGTGTGCCCATGGTGGTGCACAGTCGTGCCTTGCCATATGTCCCGACAGAACCTATGTTCCTTGTACTTTTATTATGCAACTGTCCCCTTTAGTAATGGAAAGAATCATGCCTATAGTGGTACACGACCGTGCATGGATAGGTGTCCTGACATGAGCTTCAGATGGTGTTAACTTTGTCAGTTCTCGAAGCTTCAGAGGTTTGCCTTCTTCTTCCACGGTCATGCCTAAGTGGTGCACGACTGTGCCTTCACACATTGTTTACTTTTGTTGACCAGAATAGGTTGACTTGTTGACTTCTTTATTTTCTGAACCGATGTGCACGGTCATGCTCATAGTCTGGCAACAACCATGCCAATCTGGTAGTTTGCTGATTTCTTCTGGATTTTTGCCTCGTTTTTCACTTCTTTTGATCCACAACCCTTGAGAACACCAATTATGAAATCAGATTGATTCAGATAATGTTGTTAATGATAAAGTCATAAAAGTATCATAAAATGGGGTATATAAATACGTATAATTCATGGAACATCAATGTGTCATGTATAGAAATTTAAATCCTTACAAGAAAAAACCGTTTTTAGAGTTTGTATTAATAACCATAAAATATTGATTGTATGCATGCTTTCCACCCCGTAGTTTATAAAACAAAACATAAAAAGGGGCTATGTACTCACCTTGTTTCTTGATTTTCATGGTGCGAACCGGTTATGGATGCCTATATTATTTATTAATATTAAGTTAGTTATGAAGTTAAAGAGTGGATTGAGAAGATTATTGCATTCTAGAAAGGTCTATTAAGCCAATGTAGTACCTTCAACTAGAATAGCTGTTAGGATATGAGTTTTAACACTTGTAAACAAATATTGATTATCACAATAAAATTCACAAGTAGAGAGATATTATCAGTAACGGTTTTTCAATGATTCATAAGATTCAAAAGTTTACAGTATTGATTCTACAATCTTCCTCTCAACCTAATCACTCACTAGAACTATTCGTACAAGAGGAATGTATGAAGTGATGAAATTGATCTCTAACAGGTGAGATCTATTATACTAAGTACTAAAGCTTTGTTCATGATAGGCTGACATCACCCTGATAGTGACATCTAACATTTCTAACAGAAAACTTCCATAAATGTTACAAACATCTATGCAAATCCTAACATCTGTTCTAACTAGTCTAAACACTATTACAAAACAAATACTATTACATTAGGAAACCACTATCTGAGCTATCATCTATTGCTATTATCCAAACATCTGTTTGACCATACAGATATTTAGTCTTCTTCATCAGACCTTTGGCTTCAACAGACTTTAGCCTTCAACAAATATAGTTTCTTTTTGAACAGTGGTTCCAAGGTTTGAACAAATGTTTGCTTTGTTCTTGAACAGATGTTCTGAATAAGTGTTCAAGATTCACTATCTTTAAGGAGAGAATTGCTTTATCAACTGTTTATTTCTTGATCTGTAAGTCATGTTTTGGCTTTTGAATATCATATGTTCTTTTATAGGTCCAACAATCTCCCCCTGGAATAGATGATGCCAAAACAGATGTTTATTTGATTAACTTTTATTCTCTCATCAATTGTTCTCTTATTTGACCTTTGAATTGTAATTCAGTGTTAAGAGAAACAGTGTCTTTTGGGTCTCTTTCTAGTGGTAGACTTATTAAGTCATGCAGATCTTCAATTTTTAAGCAAGAGACACTTTTCATTGTGATCTTCTCCACCTCCCCACTAGCCCCGAGCAGAGTCAATTCATGGGTGTCTTTGTTTGACTTAATCTTAGAATTTTATGACTAGGAGGATTTGCTGGGACCTGAGTTATTGTTGATGAGTTTGGAGAGACTGGTCTTCCCATTATTGTATCAATCATGTCTTCTTTCCTGGTGTCCTTCTTCTGTTCATATTTTCTTTTAAAAAATCCCCTTGCAGCTCTTGATATATTTCTTGCTGATGGGAACTCAGATGACTCAACTAGAGTTTTGATAGGAAAGGCTACTTGCTCATACTCTGGTCTTTTTAGTAATGAGGGATCCCTTTCTTTGAATTTCCAACTTTTTATAGTTCTCAAGGGTTATTTACTCATTCCAATTGGCCATTGTTTTCATGGTGCCCATTTATGCAGGAGCCAGTTCTTCCTTCATTCTCCTCATCTTAAGAGCCCTTTTCTCATTTGGCTTTTTGCCATCTTTCCAATTTAGGGTGAAAGGAGTGATATTGGGGAATAACTATAAATTTTCAATCCTTACTATTTCATCTAAGAAGGATTCAGTTGGCCAACATGTAAAGTGTTCCTTATCAACATCATATGCTTCGTGATGTGATTAAGTAATCCTCTCTGAGCAGCTTTTTGAGATCTGCATCAGTTATGGGATCATGGGATAAATTCCTCTAAATCATGTTGGCATAGCCTCTTAAAGCTTCTCCCTTTTTGTATTCTTTTGATAGAATCTGTTTGTCATCCTTTCCTTGGTTTCTTTCCAAAACCATCATTTTGGCTTGCTTTTTCTTTAATTCCAGATACTCATTTATACTGGTTGGTGTTGGAAGGTTTGCAGATGGAAGTGATGATAATGGTGGTGTTGATGCTGTAATTAATTAAGTTGTGGTTTTGATGGAAGATGTTTTGATGGGTATTTGATAGGTGAAGTGATCATTTCTCGTTTTCTTGTTTGAAGGATAGGTGGTAGTGAAGTGGTAAGTGTTTGTTTATTGTAACATCTGTTGGTACTTTTGAAATGCCAACAGATGTTAGAGATGTAGTGAATGCAGTGGTTTGGGATGGGACAGTGGTTTGAGTGGATGGAACAGTGGTTTGTGCAACTTCTGAGAGGAAGATGCCGATCATCTTTTTACCTATTCATTTTTGCAATATAAGTAATTGGTGGAGAGTTCCAAACATCTTTGCTTTCACCTTTAGAGACCTTCTTGAATTTCATAATGCGATGAGGATCTCGGATTTGGTGAAGGAAAAAAAAGGTTGAAGGAGGGAACCCTTTGCCCAGTACCCTTTAGGTACTCATCATCCCACCCCGCAATGGTGAAGGAAGTGTTGCATGGTATTATTGTTATGGGTAGAATTTTCTAACTCAATCCTGAAGATATATCCTGACTTTGCATGTTAATCACAGCGACCAGGATACTGAACCAGGATATTGGTAACATCCTGCGGGGTATCCTACTCGTTACTAATGGTTTACTTTGTATGCAAGGTACAAATGATCACAAGACTTGGTCTTCCTGAAGACTCGTTCACGACAGTTAGAAGAAAGACGTTGGAAGCCTGAAGAGAGAGTCAACAACGGTCATAAGGGAATATTCGCAGCATCCCTAAATATAGGATAGTTATTTTATCTTTGTTTACTATTTAAAGGGGACTTGGATCAGCAGTAACACACGAAATCTCGTACACTTTCACTTTCTAATTGCAGCAACAATCACAAACACTCACAACACTTACACAATTCGATCATTGTAACACTTAGAGCTGATCCAAGCAGTACCTCGAAGTTGTATCCTGCCGTTTAATCAATAAGAAGAACAAGGCAGCTGGCGATTGTCAGCTCTCGAGGTTTTATGCCGACGATCTAGATTGGTCAAGGGCTTTCCTCGTACATCCTGTGTCAATTTCTACTTTTATCGCCTTTACTTGTTATTTTGATATAGTTCATTATCCTGGAACTATATCTTGAAACTGTTTTCACAAACAATCAATTTAACATATTTTTACGAATCACAGTAGCACGCTACCTCACATACTAAGTTTGATCACTTAATTGCTTCGGTAATTTTTGACCAAAACAATTATCATTATCAGTTGGTGGACTATTTGGAGGGCGAGAAACGAGTTAAATTCTCTAACAAACCGGTGAAGATCGAGACTATCTTTAGTGAGGTAAAGGCGGTGGGGTTTCTATGGTATAAAATAGATCAAAATCTAAGGAATTTTCGTGAGATGATTGGTGTAAATTTGTGATTATGTATCTTGTGTGGTTCTGGGCCAGCTTGTTTTGGATGGATTGCGTTTTTCTAATGAAGTGACCGTTAAAAAAAGGAAAGTTTTCAAAAATATATAGGCAACAAAATACAGTTATGATCGAAACACAAGGTAGAAGTTGTAAGAATAAATATTATTTATATTTATTTAATCATATAGCCATCATTATCATTTTTATCAATATAGGTCAAAATATATTAAAAGCTATAATATAATTAGTTGGTAATTGTTGATGGGCCGATTTACCCTAATTAACTAATTGGGTTTTCTCTTGTGTGTATATAAGGAGATTACTAGAGAGGGATTAAGGTTAGACATTCATAACATCAACTCACAATTCGACCTCTTCTCTCTCCATTACTACGAGTTCTTTAGCCCTAAAGAACTCGGTACTACCATCAAGAACATACATCCTAAAGGGGAACCAGATCATACTGACAACTATGTCGAACTCCATGGCTGCATCTCTGACTGGATTCTATGCTGGCATGTTTGCTGTATCAGGTATTATTTACATGTTTTCCATTATGTTTAAACAGAACTGATCAACATGTGGTATCAGATCATATGTTTATTAATCATTTCTGATTTTATCCATTATTCTGGGATTAAAATCTGGAAAACATTTTTTTTATGAAAACCCGATATAACTTGAAACATAAAATTCGATTAAAGCTTAATATTCACGGTTTTATGTTCCAAATAAGATGTTTAATCACATCATGACTATAAGGATATACAATTTTCAGATTTCGAATTCCAGAATTTAATTTTATTATTTTAGGGTTCATATTGTTCTTGATGAAATTCGAAAAATATTTTGGAATGAAATTCGGATTATTGGGTGTTTTTCCTGGTTTTGATCTATTTTATCTATTAGAGTTATTCGAAATCTGTTATTATTATAAATAGATATAATTTTCGAATTAATGAGATAAATCTAATTAGCACTAAAACAGGAAATAAATATTCTCAAAATCCCTTAATTTTCGAATTTCAAACTTATCACAACTAACTGCCATGATTAGAGATTTTTGGAAACTTTGAGGATAAGTTTCGAGATTAAGTGGATTCGACTCGAAATCTCACTAAAATACGAGGACAGCTGAGATTGCGACTGAGATTTCGACTCGCAATCAAGTGGTTGCGACTCGAAACCTGATAATGAAGTCGAAATCTCATTAAAGCATTAATCTTCATTACTCGAGATCTCATAACTGAGTCAAGATCTCATAACTGAGTCGAGACCTCACTCGAGATCTCATAACTAAGTCGAGATCTCATAACTGAGTCGAGATCTCACTCGAAATCTAAGGTTAACTCGAAACCTCATAACTAAGTCGAGATCTCATAACTGAGTCGAGATCTCACTTGAAATCCAAGATTTTATCCGAAATCTCATTACTATATTACGCTATTATTGTGAACTAAATTTCAGCTCGGGACTCTGTCCCGAACCCCGTGCTATTAAATAATTGGTTTTGTTGACACTTAATTAATCAGATAATTTTTACAAAACCAAAATAGCTTAACTTGAATGAGCTTCTGATGTATCACTTCTGGCCAAAGCTCATTTGATACATCTATTTATTGTTCAAGTATAATAAAAGCTATGTTAATTATGCATTACAAACGTGAATGTCTTATTTCTGGCCAAAGCTGATTTAATCCATTAGCATTATTAACAAGTGCATAACTAAGGTGATTGTCTCATTTCTGGCCAAAGCTGATTTGTCACGATTACTTTGCACACATACCTAGATGATTACACTTTTGGCCAAAGCTGATTTGTCACGATTACTTTGCACACATACCTAGATGAATACACTTCTAGCCAAAGCTGATTTGTCTTCATTTAAGTATAATTTTTTTAACTAAGTCTATTATTTTGATGTTAGTAATATACATATCACAACATCTTCAAATAATGATCCTCACATTAATAATCCTTCATTAATCCTATGATCAATTTTGTCTGCCTTACTTTAAAACCCCATAATATTACTCACTATAATTTTCTTCTTATAAATTAGTATCTCTTCTAGTCTAAAATTCTAATCCTAATTTGTTTTGCCTTACTAAAAGTTTCTAAAAGATTAGCTCTTAATTAAATATTTGATTATCTCTTAAGACACGATAATCCTATTGCTCTCTTCTGATAAAAAGTTCTACAAAAGAAAAGTAGAGCATGATGAATAGGATAAATCAAACACGGGTCTCTTATGATAATCAAGAACTCATTTAACATAAAAGCTATCACTAAGTTATTCCAGATTATGTTTTTCCTAAGACTAATCTAATTTTACGGAATAATCAAAAGAACTCATAAGATGCGTGCCTTATTTCAAATTCTAAACTATAAGGTTAAGTGACATTTGTGAATACGTCATAATGTACAATACCATGACCCATAAAATAAAGGGCTTACACATGGAAATAAGTACATTTTCCATTATATTACATACTAATTTTCCATAAGTACAATTTGTTGCCTTATAAATCAACTGTAACACTCAAAAGGACCAAAGGAAAATGAGTGGGTTGATCAGTGTCACACCCCGACCCGCAGCGGAAAAGGTGATCGGGGCATAATTGGGTTATCATCAAAGCTCATGACATTTATTATATGTTTCATATTCATTAATACAATTTAATGGAAATTTACAATAAATGATATAACGTGTTCTAACTATCAATCTAAGCTTCTTGGTTCTCTTCTAAGACATATCCTATGTTTTCCTTGCTTCAACCTGTTCACCTGTATCATGTGTAAAAAGGTTTTTGGATCAACATAATGTTGGCGAGTGAATCCTATGGAAAACATTTAAACAAGTTTATCCAATTGATTATAAATAATGTGCATACCACATATGAGTAAATGTAGATGTAAATTTATTCACACAACACATAATATTGAATGTTGAACACACAAACACCAAATGATTGTTTTGAGGTACGCGTTGTTCGACTCGTCTCCCACGAGGAACTGATGGGCCTAATGAATGAGTTTTGAGGCACGCGTTGTTCTTACGAACTGATGGGCCTAATGTATGAGTTTTGAGGCACGCGTTGTTCTCGTCTCCCACGAGGAACTGATGGGCCTAATGAATGAGTTTTGAGGCACGCGTTGTTCTTACAAACTGATGGGCCTAATGTATGAGTTTTGAGGCACGCGTTGTTCTCGTCTCCCACGAGGAACTGATGGGCCTAAATAATTTGCATACAACTTTGACAATATGTAATACATCACAACCAATAATAGTTACATTCTAGTTTAGTTCATATAATGGTATAGCACAAATTTGCATAAGAGAATTAGTTTAAACGACACATGATACACCCCAAAACATGAATAAAAAGGGGAGTTTGTAAGAATTCACTCACATTGGGTGCGTTCGGTTGATGAGGTTGAATGCACGCGAAAATGGTGTTAACCACGAGTGAAATTAACCTAGATAAATCGCATTATGGTTTGGTAAGTAAACGGGTTTTATTAATCTATTTTAGTAGGATTGTTGGGTGTATTTTTGTGAGTTTGAGGCTATTTTCTAACCTTAAAAATGTTATTTTTAAGTATTTTTAATTGATTTTTAAATAAAATAATTAAATAAATAAAAAAAATAAAAAAAATATTTTATTTTTGCTACAGTAGACTTTTGACCGTTGACTTTGACTAACGTTGACCGGTTCGAAGGCATATTATTGTGCGCTGGGTGAGGCTCGAACCCGAGACCTCCCGTACGCGTGCACGCAGCTCTACCAACTGAGCTACGTGTCTAACCCGTTATATCTCCGATTTTAATTATATATATATATTAATTAGATTTTAAACAGAATTCCTTTATTTTAAAAAACGAATTAATCTAGCGAACCGGTGCGTTCCCCAGGTCTCGAACCCGGGACCTGTGGGTTAGCGTACACACAGTCCACCGCTGGACTGTGTGTCTCACTTGGTTATAAACTCGGTTATCATTATACTTAACATATACCCAAAACACTCCGGTTCAGTTTTGCGAAAAAAGGGATTTTTATTAAGGTAGCGTGTGAGGAACAATACTCGAACTCGTGACCTTAGCGTTAAAAGTGCACACAGTCCACCGCTGGACTGTGTGTCTAACCCGGTAATTATCTTGATTTTAATTATACTTAACCATTACCGTAACGTCGTCTTCTTCACAGGTTTTCACCGGAAGTGACGACTGACGGATTCGAATGTTGATTCAAGTTTCTTTAGTGTTTTATGATCAATTACAGTCGAGATAAAAGTAAAAAGGGAAGGAATTAGGCGTGAGAAGTACCGGCTGTTTCTCCTCTGTTTTCCGGCAGAACTCCGGTGGCAGCAAGTTCTTCCGGCGACGAGTCTCTTGCAGCAGAGAGTCTTCCGAAAGGTTACAAAGGTTGTGGGTGACTTCGGTAAAAGTTTAGGGGGTTCAGTAAGCTCAGAGATTACTGATACGGTTTTCCGGCGAAGTAATAAAAATTTCCGGCGAGTGAGTTTTCGCCGAGAAAAGGTGCGATTTGAGTGTGAAAGGTTTCTGGCGAGTTGAGGGTGTATTTATAGGGTAGTATTGAGATGAATGGGGTCTGAATTCGGTCTCAATTCGAAGTCAGCCGTTCTCCGGCGGTTACAGCTGATGTCGCGGGTTCATATGTCGGTTATAACCGTTGTGAGAGTTAAGACTTCGGTTATTTTGAGCGAAAACGTAATTAAACGGCGAAGTCGTCGGGATTTCCGACGACTGCTAATTTGGGCGCAAATTACTGAATTTGATTACCGAACTTTAATATATGAATTAAATGTTTCTTGTTATCAACATAAAATCAAAGCGGCGGAGTGGTTGGTCGGCTGAGTGATAAATCTTTGTTTGAACCGGTATGGACCCGAGTTCGAAACCCGGCATGATTAAAACATTTTTATTTTGTTATTTTTATCAGTTTTTCAAAAACTAAATATATATCCCCGCATAATAATTGATTGCGGATCGTTTAAAATTATTTTGGGCATTTAATTTGCAACGAAAAAAATTTGACTGACTGTTCGGTTGATAAACGGAGCGGGTTTGGTAAATCCGTTTTTTACGGATGTTACAATCAGCAACATACATACAGGAAAAGAAGTGCCTAAAACTGGAGAATAAGATGTTATTCACCTTACAACCACTAAAACCTTAAAGATGATATTTCTAAGGTCCATAGACAAAATACAAGTACTAATTCCAAATCTAATGTTCTTAAAAGGAGAATCTCGTTACATAATTTATGTCGTTAGGTTAGGCATAAGCAACGAGACTATCCATGATTCAAAAGAACAATTGGATGTATTAATTAGGTAGTCACCTACCAATGATATTTAAGTATGCTAATCCAAATATTCCAATTAACACATGATAAGTTGACTCTAGTTCTCTACGTTTCCTTACTAGAATTCAACAAATTACTAACATGAGGGTTAGTGAGAAAATTAAATGTTAAGACTATAAGAACCATGAAAAGTTGTCTTCTAATTACGCTTTATGATACCTTACATATTCTGGAAATTAATCAGAATTAGTATCCATACTAAAGCTATATTATGACAGTTGTGAGGTTTGCATAGCCAACAAAAAGTCACACTTACCTTAACCTCTCATATTATTTGTTCTCAATATCTGGATGGAAACATTAATAAGATGAAACTTGATGATACCTTACATTTTCACAACTTTTGTTATCATGCAAATGAGAATTTGACAAAAGTAAAATGAGACCTATAAATTTCATCCATTTTAACCGAAAATCATGAGAAATCATGACATGGTTAATGAGGATGATTTTTCCATCTAATCTCATTTTAAGTGATTTTAAATCATGATGTTAAAAGCCCTAAAATATTTTGGCTTAAGGAATAAGTATGGGTCCACCATAAGTTATATTTCATTAACATTTGTGGAACTTATTCAAAATAGAATATTCAGACATAATTCATTTATCAATTAAAGACTATCTACTTGTATCTAAATTTGTCACATATGGCCCATGGTCTTAAAGAAATCTATTCATATATGTACTTAACATGATTCCTATTAAATATGTCCCTAAGTTTCTTATGACATCTAGACATTAAGGAAATCAAGTAAAGTCTAACATATATATAATAGGTTCCCATGTCACATACCTCATTGAAACTTATCTTGTAGCGTTTCTAGAGACATATTTCTAGAGATATCAAAGATCAGTGGGAGCATTAAGTATCTTAATTATAACTTGCAAAAGTTGCGAGAGGTGGGGGAGTGAAAATTTCACAATACTTCAATTTACACCTCCTGTACAAGACATTGCTCCATTTTGACACTGTTCCATCAAAACATGTCTCCTTAAAATCTAATGCTACTCTTACAAAAGTTTCATTGTTGCTTAATTGTGTTGCTTAATTGTGGGCACACTTAGATTTCTTACCTAAAATAATATAATCCTCAACAAGAGAAACTACAACGACTAACGTCATTAATATGTTTTCTCTATTAGAATTTGTTGATCGTTAAATTTTGACCCTAAGCATGCTGAGTTCCTAAAGATTTTAAGGTCAGTGGGAGCAGTAAAAGTCTTTATCATGACTTGCAAGGAATACAAGAGGCGGGGGGAAGAGTGTCATTAAATTTTACTCTAAATTTAACTCCGATTACACCTCTTGTAAACCATACTGCACCAACTCTTATACACTTAGAATCCTGAAAATGATAGTGACCTAACCAAGAGCTAATCCATAAAACTGAAACTTCTAATATACCTAATAATCAACTCAGGAGGTCATCTAGGTTTTAAAACCTACTAACTTTGATGATTACATAACCTCCTTAACTGAAGTTGAGATGGATTTTGGAAAAGTATATTGATCCTATCTCTTCTAATTAACCATTAGTGTCAATCAATCTGCTAAATAGAACAAAACTATTTTCTAGTAAAACTGATTTTATGTGTTCGAATAACGTTTGGGATTTGATTGAATTACCTAAGAGTGTTCATAACCAAATCAAATCCTAATATAAACGTTAAGACACAAGAAGCATGATTGATTGTCAAAGGTTATACTCAAGAAGAGATAAATTATCAAAGAATCTTTATGACCTACATTACAAAAGATTTCTTTTAGGATCATCAATGTTCTAGTAGCTTATAATAGTTTTGAGCTACATGTGATGAACATTAAAATAACTTTCCCTAACAACTGGCTGACATATTTACATGTTCATAAAACAACCTGAAAGTTCTAAACTCAAGGTTAAAGAACAGTTTGTCTATAAGCCAATAAAATCCATGTATGGGTTAAATGCAAACATCAAAATGTGATGAAATCTTATTTACCTATTTTCATCAAGAACCAAGTGGATTAATGTACCTACCTCAAAATGAGTGGGAGCAACTAAAACAAACTTGTCTTTATAAAGATGATATTCTTTTGACAAGTACATGTTACATAAGTCAAAGCATTGTTAACACAAACTTTGATATAATAGATCTCAGAGATATCTCTTATATGATAGATATCATAACATGCTGAGATAGATCCAATGGGGCATTATTTTCGTTCCATAAGTTTAACCTTAAATGGGTCCTTACATATTAACAAATAATATTGCTCTCGTTTAGAGGATAAAAAGGATAAATAGAGATCATTTACTTACACTTCATTAATTAGAAGCTTTATGTAAGTTCAAGTCTATACTCGTTTAGATATTCCTCACATTGCAACACACTAGATATGTCTAGATTAATGTGAAGCATCTTATGGAGTATTAAAATATCTATAAACGAAACGAGAGACTATAAATTTAAAGAAGAAGTGAGAACTCAAACCGGTTGATTACTATAACTTTGTAATATTCAAATATGACAAAATGTAATTTCGGGGTGTATCCTTATATCAGTAGACATAACCTATCTCATGGAGTAGTCATAATTGACTGATATCAACAACCAAAGTTACAATGACATAATATGTTGCTAATCATAAAAGCAATAGTCACAAAATGTTGTTGGAAATTTATCAGTGGACTCATAAGTTTATTAACTCCATATAAATTATATATTGAAGACTTATTGTGATAAAGTCAGCTACCATGTCTCCTTGAACAGCAACAGTTAGAGAGTTGCCGCATTAAATTTCGATACGAAATTAATTGTTCGTTTATGAATGAATTGAGGAAACTGAATCTTTGTATCGAATACATTCATGATATGCTTAAGGATCCTATAACTGAAGGTCTATTACCCATAAGTCTTATTAAGAGACTCATAAAAGAGACGAGTTTTAATTAATGACCATGTACAACTGCATATCGTACTGTGAATGATTAACTATTAATTAATTTCCCTCATCAGTTTGATTTTGTATGTCTCTAACATATGTTCTGCTGGTATAATGACATATAGACAAATATAAATACAAATCAAACGCTAAAGGGCTTATTTTGATCATAACTGTTAGGTTTTAAATTGGGGCTGTAGTATGATTAATGGAGGTCCCGAGTTGCATAAAGACTCAACAGCTGTATTTCTCGGCTACGGTTCTTGGTTTAAAGCTAAAATGAGTATTAACTTCTGATCAAACTAATCTAATACTCATAATAAATGATTATTCGACTAAATGGGAGAATAAAAGATTAAATATTATTTATATTTATTTAATCATATAGCCATCATTATCATTTATATAATATAGATCAAAATATATTAAAACCTATAATATAATTAGTTGGTAATTGTTGATGGGCCGATTTACCTTAATTAACTAATTGGGTTTTCCCTTGGGTGTATATAAGGAGATTACTAGAGAGGGATTAGGGTTAGACATTCATAACATCAACTCACAATTCGACTTCTTCTCTCTCCATTACTACGAGTTCTTCAGCCCTAAAGAACTCGGTACTACCATCAAGAACATACATCCTAAAGGGGAACCAGATCATCCTGACAACTATGTTGAACTCCATGGCTGCATCTCTGACTGGATTCTCTGCTGGCTTGTTTGCTGTATCAGGTATTATTTACATGTTTTCCAATATGTTTAAACAGAACTGATCAACATGTGGTATCAGAGCATTTGTTGATTAATCAGTTCTGATTTTATCCATTATTCTGAGATTAAAATCTGGAAAACATTTTTTTTATGAAAAAACGGATATAACTTGAAACATAAAATTCGATTAAAGCTTAATATTCACGTTTTTATGTTCCAGATAAGATGTTTAATCACATCACGACTAATCACTTACTCGTAAATATATAGGCAACAAAATACAGTTATGATCGAGACACAAGGTAGAAGTTTATGTGACAGCGAAAAACCTAATTTTTGAAAAGGTGTGAGGAAAACTCAAACGTAAATACTTTCTTCATGGCCACAAAAAACATAACTTAAAAAGGTAAAACCTCAAACGTTGTCGTCTACTTATCTTACACTACAATTATTTAAGTCATCAATACACCTACTAACAATATTTATTTTATTCATATTATCACAAAGTTTTACATTATTTTATAATTACTGAATATAATATAATTCGATAATTTTAAAAAACATCAAATAGTATATTTAACTATTATATAGTTGAAGGGAAATTAAATAGAAAAAAAAAGATTGACGAACTTTTAAATGCCTTTGCGTTTAAAGTCACTTATTATATGCGAGTGTCACTTTAAGCTGTCAGAGAATCTCAAAGTACGAGGTTGTACATTTCTTGGGATTAAATGGAAATTTATTAACGTTTACATTCATGGTGAATGTTTATGTGGTGGATACTTAAAGATATTGGTTGAATGTGGTTTTAGTTTTCGGGTATCTGGTTAAAATGTGGTTTCAAGGATTGAGATCAATGTAGAAATTACGGATATCCTTAGGCTTGATATTCAAAGTTTGCTTGTGGAAATTGGTTAAATTTCGCGAATAGTGGATATCTAAAAGTGTGTAAACCAGATTGCGTTTGGGTTCTTATCGAGAGACGTTATATTCTCTCAAAAATATTATAAACTAGTATTTAGGACCTACGCTTTGCGGTGGGATCGTTAAACTGAAAATAAGTAGACGTATGAACGTTGAGTCAAGCAAGCGTGTTGCAGCGCATTAACTAGCAAAGAAAAGAATAACTAAGTTGATAGTCGCGTATTGCAACGGTGCCGTTAAACCCCAAAAAATGTAAAAACGTTGAACCCCAGATGCTCGTTGCAGTATGTTAACTTGCAAAATTTAGATCGAAACGTAAAACGGCAAATTTATAAACGATGAAAATTGTTTGTGGCAAAGTGGTAAAAGACAAAAAGTATAAAGATGAAAAGGGTAAAAAATGAATAGTAAAAATGACTCACCACCTAAAGTTGATAAATAATATATAGGAAATATAAATAATATATTGGAAATAAAAAAGTTCATGTCTGTTAAATTATTCACGTTGGAGCCTCTATTCTATATAATTTTTGCGCATTAAAAACCCACGGGTGTGCATGGTTTAACATTTTTACATTTACTTTTCATTTGATCTACCAATCTCGCTGCAAAGAGCGGGTCTTATATACTAGTGCGGATGGTGGATATATTTTAATATAGATCAAAATATATTAAAACCTATAATATAATTAGTTGGTAATTGTTGATGGCCGATTTACCTCAATTAACTAATTGGGTTTTCCCTTAGGTGTATATAAGGAGATTACTAGAGAGGGATTAGGGTTAGACATTCATAACGTCAACTCATAATTCGACCTCTTCTCTCTCCATTACTACGAGTTCTTCAGCCCTAAAGAACTCGGTAATACCATCAAGAACACACATTCTAAAGGGGAACCAGATCATCCTGACAACTATGTCGAACTCCATGGCTGCATCTCTGACTGGATTCTCTGCTGGCCTGTTTGCTGTATCAGGTATTATTTACATGTTTTCCATTATGTTTAAACAGAACTGATCAACATGTGGTATCAGAGCATATGTTGATTAATCATTTTATCCATTATTCTGAGATTAAAATCTAGAAAACATTTTTTTATGAAAAACCTGATATAACTTGAAACATAAAATTCGATTAAAGCTTAATATTCACGTTTTTTATGTTCCAGATAAGATGTTTAATCACATCATGACTAATCACTTACTCGTAAATATATAGGCAACAAAATACAGTTATGATCGAGACACAAGGTAGAAGTTTATGTGACAGCGAAAAACGTAATTTTTGAAAAGGTGTGAGGAAAACTCAAACGTAAATACTTTCTTCATGGCCACAAAAAGCATAACTTAAAAAGGTAAAACCTCAAACGTTGTCGTCTACTTATCTTACACTACAATTATTTAAGTCATCAATACACCTACTAACAATATTTATTTTATTCATATTATCACAAAGTTTTACATTTATTTTATAATTACTGAATATAATATAATTCGATATGTTAAAGGGTAAATTTTAAGAAAAACTAAAAGTAAAAAAATTAAAAAAAAAAAGACGAATGATCCAGGAGCATGGCACTATTCATCCAACTTCAAATTAAAGGTTCATCCAACTTCAAATTGTAGGTTTAAAAAACATCAAATAGTATATTTAACTATTATATAGTTGAAGGGAAATTAAAAAGAAAAAAAAAAGATTGACGAACTTTTGAATGCCTTTGCGTTTAAAGTCACTTATTATATGCGAGTGTCACTTTAAGCTGTCAGAGAATCTCAAAGTACGAGTTTGTACATTTCTTGGGATTAAGATAGAAATTTATTAACGTTTACATTCATGGTGAATGTTTATGTGGTGGATACTTGAAGATACTGGTTGAATGTGGTTTTAGTTTTCGGGTATCTGGTTGAAATGTGGTTTCGAGGATTGAGATCAATGTAGAAATTGTGGATATCCTTAGGCTTGATATTCAAAGTTTGCTTGTGGAAATTGGTTAAATTTCGCGAATAGTGGATATCTAAAAGTGTGTAAACCAGATTGCGTTTGGGTTCTTATCGAGAGACGTTATATTCTATCAAAAATATTATAAACTAGTATTTAGGACCTACGCTTTGCGGTGGGATCGTTAAACTGAAAAAAATTAGACGTATGAACGTTGAGTCAAGCAAGTGTGTTGCAGCGCATTAACTCGCAAAGAAAAGAATAACTAAGTTGATAGCTGCGTATTGCAACGGTGCCGTTAAACCCCAAAAAATGTAAAAACGTTGAACCTCAGATGCTCATTGCAGTATGTTAACTCGCAAAATTTAGATCGAAACGTAAAATGGCAAATTTATAGACGATGAAAATTGTTTGTGGCAAAGTGGTAAAACAAAAAGTATAAAGATGAAAAGGGTAAAAAATGAATAGTAAAAATGTCTCACCACCTAAAGTTGATAAAAAATATATAGGAAATATAAATAATATATTGGAAATAAAAAAGTTCATGTCCGTTAAAGTATTCACGTTGGAGCCTCTATTCTATATAATTTTTGCGCATTAAAACCCACGGGTGTGCATGGTTTAACATTTTTACATTTACTTTTCATTTGATCTACCAGTCTCGCTGCAAAGAGCGGGTCTTATATACTAGTGCGGATGGTGGATATCTAAAAGTTTGTAAACCAGATTGCGTTTGGGTTCTTATCGAGAGACAGGGCCGGCTCTTGGGCCGGCCAACCCATACCGCCGCTCGAGGCCCAAAATTTTAAAAGGCCCGAAAGGTTTTATAAGCTTTTATATATATATAGTAAATTATATATTTAATATACGTATTCATTTATCATATATAAAAGTGATGGTGGTGGATTGGAAAAAATCACTTTAAGATAACGTAGAGGTCTTAAGTTCAAGTCTTGTCTCCACACTAAGGTCTTTTTTTAACTCATTTCCTCTTACCACAATTTTGGCCCAGTTTTTATTTCGCTTAAGGTCTAAACTATTTTAAGAGTTCTCGAAGACGGCTCTGTCGAGAGACGTTATATTCTCTCAAAAATATATTATAAATAAAAGAGTTCATGTCTGTTATACTATAAAACATCTATATTTCAATATATAGATAAAACATCACGTTTCTTTGCTTCTGACATGAAAGGATTCCACTAATATGAACCCTAATCAAAAGTTTGTCAAAGCTTTCATGATTATGTTCTGGACTTGTACTAGAAAAAAAACTCCCAACTATCTTATAATCTAAACTCTCACGTATCTAGTAATGCGAAGATATTTTTCTTGTCCTATAAATTAGACCGCCGCTATACCTAAAACACCACTATCACACTAACCACACACTACTAACATGTTATACCGGCCGCATCATATGACAGAAAGTGGTTATAAGGGTCATTAGTTCGTATGAGGGCCACATCATACGACTCATATGATATTTTGACTGTAACGAAATGACTGATACGACCATTAACAACCGCAATACCTAAAAACACCACTGACATACTAACAACACACTACTAACATGTCATACCGGCCGCATCATACGACATAAAGTGGTTATAAGGGTCATTAGGTCGTATGAGGGCCACACTATACGACTTGTATGATGTTTTGACTGTAAAGAAATAACTGATACGACCATTAAAAACCGCATACGCCTTGTATGATATAACATCTTTAGCAACAACCAAAACTAAAAGCTGCCTTAACAAAAACTGAAATGGCAAGCCCACAATCACAAGGAAACTGTTTGTGTATTGATTCATGTTGGGCTGGCATAGGTTTAACGATTACATTATGTCCATTTCACCTAGGAAGCACCAAATTAGGACATCACACAACAAAGCCCAAAATGCAAACGAATTTCGACCCAATGCTGCAATTACATGCATGTCCCCTTCAGGCTTTAACTATAAATTTACAAAGCAGGACAGCACCGTTACTTGGTAAAAATCCTAGTGCTAGTTTGCAATCTCAAAAAAAATGATTAATTCTATACATTAACATTTTCAAATGTTAAAAAGTAATAATTCACTCTTGGTCTATATGTGCTTAGACTATGGGATTTGGTGGGGCGGGGGTTTGGCCATGGTCGACACGTGGCTAGGGTGGGCTTCGCTGGGCTGACCACGCTGAAGACGGTATGGTGGGACGGGAGTTTGGGCGTGGCCAGCCCAACACTTTATTTTTATTATTTTTTTTCAAAGTATATTTAAAAAAAAACATTAAATTTCAAAGAAAATACAACAAATTACATTAAACAATCTTATTAAATTCCTAGTGTTTGGAGTATTTTTTTTATCTCTTTCCTTCGTCTCCAACATTAGTTCCAACTCTTCACCTGATAGGTGATCGGTGGGCTGGACTAGAAATTTCATATCATCGCGTTTTTGTTTTTGGGCGTCCCTAACTTCCTTGCTCTTACGGATTTCGGCCCTTTGTTGTTGGAATACGTTAAAGGTATCCAACTTGCTTGCAATGGCTTCCAACTGATCGCTGTAGACACCCCTGCTCGAGCCCGAACTCCCAACTGAACCTGATTTGGAACTTTTAGCACGCCTTTTGCTGGCCTCTCCTCCGAATTCTGGCCGGCTTGAGGAATCATCGAAGTCGTCTAAGTTGAGATCAATGTCTTGATCTCGTGCATCTGAGTGGGCTTGGGACGAGGGTGTCCTAGCCCGTTTGGATGACGTGGTTGTTTCGCTACCACTTGGAATGTTCGCCCATTTTGGATGGTACTTACAAATGTCTCAACAATGCAAGTACCAGAACTCGGTCCCGATATTCGTTTTGAATGTTACCAATGCATTCGTAATATAGTCCGCTTCAGATTGACCACTTTTATGGTTTTGCCTTTCCTTGTGCAAAAAACCACTAAACTTGGTTATTTGCTCGCCTATGTTGGTCCACTTTGAGGATAGGCTATCATTTTCACGATACATCTCCCTTCCCATTTCTTCATGGAATAGTTTGTTGACCGCGTCCCACAAACTGTTTCTTGTTGGGAGTTTCCTATTTAAAAATAATAACCATTTAATATATTAAAATTATTAAAAAAATAATGGGGTACAAGATTTAAAAAAATACCTAAGACTGGATCTTAAGATATCTGGCACCAACCCCTCGCCAATGCAATTTCTTCTTTTCAACCCATTTTTGTTGTTTTCTTTTGACGCTTTTGTGGCTTTCTCGGCCTCCCTCTTTTTCTTGTGACTTCTCCTCTTGATAGGTTTGGAATTGGAAGAAGCATCAATAGGGGGTTGAGTTTCGGGGACGGTTTCGGTTTGGGATAGGTTGATGTGGTTATGATGGTTCGGTGTAGAGTTCGGTGTAGAATCGTCACTATGAGAAAGTTCGTACCCCACAGCTGATTTGAGATAAATGCTGCGTAAGCGGCCATATCCGGCAAACCGGGATGTATTAAAACTGGAATATACGGTGACTGGATGTTGGGCTAGGTGTTGGTGTTTCGTGGTATGCCCACGGATTGTTCGAGTCGAAAGCACGGTTATGAGGATTAATTTTTTTGGATGAGAAAATGATTATAGAAGATGTGGAGTAGATGTGGTAAAAAATTGAATAAGGTTGTTTGGTATTTATATGAATAAAAAGGGTTTTTTTTTGTTTTTTTTAAATATCCGTTGCCCCTAACGGCTACCCCAACGACTATAAGTCTTGGCTAATCACCTTCCGCCATGTTATCTTGGTAGCCCCGCCCCACGCCCAAACGGGCCACGCTGAAACCCAAGCCCACCTGGGGTGGTGATTTGGGCGTTTCCCCCTTACCACGCCAAACCCCCACCCCATACCCCACAGCCTTAGTTTGTAGTTATACGATATTATTGATTTTTATATTTTTAATTAATTTATATTTACTATGAATTTTCATAGAGTAATCATACGACCCCTAAACTCTAATAATTTATTTTTCATAAACATTTACGTTTATACACTTGAACGTTAATAGTTCTTTTTTCTTACTGAAGTTTAATAATATATGTTTTTTCTGTAAACGATTTACGGTTCGGCCCTCAAATTATACGTCCATTGAAGTTTACTAAAGTTAAATTTTTTAACAAATATTTTTTCCTTTATCTTTTTTTCGTTTTGCTTATTATATATTTAACTTAATATAATTAAAACTAACTTTTAACTCTTGACTTGATATCTAAGTGTGTTGCTTGCTTATTTTACCATCACTTAGATTAAAACATACATGGTCCAAATAACACTTTAATATACCAGGTAATAAATTTATTTTTTTTATTTACTTGAATATAGCTAATGCTAAGTTTTAACTGTAGATATGTATTGATTATTTTTATAATCGTTTAAATTAATGCCTTTATGGTCTATAATAACTAATCAATATCATGTAACAAATACATACTTGTCAGCACCCTCTTACGACCTCGTCGCGAAGCACGGCTCCGATAATAGTTTGAATATAATTCCATTGTCAATAAAGTTTAACTGATCACGCACACAAAAAAAATTAACGATAATTAAAAGTAGTTGTGTATTTGGATTTTTTTAGAGTTAACAAACGTAAGTACAAAAAAAAAATCAAATTAAATGTTGAATAAAAATTTATTAAAAAAGTTTAAAAAAAGACTTCAGTCACATCTGACACATTACACAATCCATTCGCAAAGTTATTATTTATGAAAATAAACTACAATATATATAATTTACAATCAGTTTTCATTGTATTATTTAATAAAACATACTTTAAAAAAATGTTCAGCTAATAGCATTCATATTGAATTTTTTATCCCTATTTGTATAATTACACTTTTATCATTACATTTTTTTCTCTTTCACTCACAACCACTTTAAAAATATTAAAAATTCACAGGAGAGAAGAGTGTTTCTCTATATTAACATATGAACAATAATCTCTCATCCACTCACAAGCAACACTCTCAAATATATCTGGAGCCACTACAGGAAAACCAAGCGTTAGCAGCAACAAATGTAGTCACTAAGAGCAAATGGCGAGTCGTTATACCGTCGCTAATGCTAGCCGCTATTGGTCCAAAACAACGTCGCTAAAGGTTGGGTCGCCACTATCGCTTGTGATGAAGACTTTGCCGGAAACATTGTCGGAGATGGATTTCCATATTTCTTACCAACAAACGACGATTAACTCGCATGAGATTTTGTTATTAACCAAATTGAACTCGATAATCCAACAAAACACAAATAATTTTCATTAAAATCGGTCATTACATAATTTCTACAAATTCAAGCCTACATTACATAGTACCTACTACATACATTACAGGAGGTTTAAAAAATCATTACATAATGCCTACATTACATTACATGAGATAGAAACTAGTATCTGGGCTTGAATACACGACATTTGGAGCTAGAAAACACGACGGCCGGAGCTTGAACTTACGGTACAGTGGAGGTGGTGGTTGACGCCAGATATTTCTTGTAGTGAACCATCGAGAATGCTCTGCGTGTCAATGATTTTTCATAGGGTGTGGGCATTGTGTCCCATCAACTATGAATATAAATAGTACATATAAAATTTTGTTACACCTGTCACGTGACGGTTGTTCGACTAAGCTTTCTGCCAGCATTTTGATCCGGGAAATCATCGTAAGTCTCGACGATGTTTGTCATTTCAAAACAAAACGTTTATCTTATCAAGTAAATAAAACACATGATAGCCTAATCAAGTTCCTTGACAAAAAAGAAAAAAAAAGTCCATAAATGTTTGCAGACCATGCAAAGGATCATTAGGTTGCTTTACTTCCATCTTAGCAGGGTAAAACTTAACTTGCTAAATTACCTTTGTAAACCAAAGTTGTAAATTGTTCTACGCGATGATGTCGCTACAGGTGACACAAAACTATGGGTGTATTTGTGGCACAACTTCTGGTTCTGGGGCCTTAGTGTTGTGCTAGCACAACTTTGTTTAGATATAAATGGTCTCGTTTTTTTAGTTTCTAATAGGTTACCAAAAGCTCACATTCGTGACAACTGTGTATGCCATACATGCAAAAAGAAAACTATTAAAAAGGAGTATTGTAGTAATACGATGTTTCACTACCGTCGCATTATATGGACATCCTGCTAGTATGTAAAATATGACAGTGACAATATGCTAAATAGTTCTTACTTACTGGAACCCAACTAATACAGGCATGGCATTTATGGATAGTGATAAATATAATAAAAATAAAAAAGAAATACAAAGGTTGAGTAAAAATGAAGGAAGGAATGCGGTCACGGCATGTGTCCTCTTATTTTCTTCTCTTGTCCCCTGATCTTCCTGCACTCCATTAATCTCTTCTTCTTCTTCCTTTTTTTTTCTGTTTTCTCGCTTCTAGATTCTTTATTACCCTATCTATTAATCCACAAACCTATCTGTTAATTCACAAACCTTGTGAATAATAGAAGGATAATTTTTTGTAATTTCATGAGTGCAACCATTTAGTTCTTTTAAATTAATAGATTTCACAAACCTTGTGTCTATTAATTCACAAACCTTGAGAATAGTAGAAGGGTATTTTTGTAATTTCATGGATGCAACCATTTAGTTCTTTTAAATTAATATTGATCTTAGTTACCTTATTTCTTAATATATCTCCATCATTGAACTAAAAACAACTCATATAGATAATGTTTTAGTTATACAAGCACTTAACTAAGTTTGGCAAAGCAAGTCATGTAACTGGTCAAACAACTCAAATTGGGTGTTGGTCAAACTAAGTAACGGGTCATTTAAAAAAAATCAATTGTTGTTTGATTGAAAATGCCTTATGAAGTAAATGAGCTCTGGTTGAAAATGATTGTTGTAGAAAGAAAGAAAGAAAGAAAAACTATCAAAATGATAGCAACTAGAAGCAACGGAGATGGCGGCAATTTTAGCAGCGATGCAGGTGACGTAGGTGGCGCCGTATTGATGGTGGTGTCGGCATGGAGACAGGTGGCGACGACAGTGACCGTAGCATCTAATGCGGTGGTGGCTGTGAGACGATAGTGGAGATAGATATCACGTTGGAGATTGTGGCAATTGTGCCAAGGGTGGTCTCAAAGAATGGTGGTGGGCGTGTTAGCTTATTTAGACTCGTTTTAAGTTATCAAATTTTATAAGAATACATCCTAAGACATGTGTTGTATACTGTTACTAAAACCAAAAGTTACCTAAATCAACCCCATTGTATTCGCATAAAATGTGCCACAAAACTCGGACTCATTATTGTGACTTGCATGATCTATGCCGGACGTATCCTGATAACATGAACCTTGTCGTCACACTAGTGTTTTCAACCGTTGGATATTTTCCAAAGAATCACGCAACCGACTATACCCCAACTACTTGAACACGTAGTTTGGACCCATGCATCTCCACAAATTTGAACCATGAATGTAATGATATGTGGTTATGTGATATCGATGGGACCTTGAGTCATTTGGACCATGAGAACCATGCCATGGTTAGGCCGGTCAAGCCATATAAGGGCCACCTGAGGACAAACAAGTAGTTGACAGTTTCATGTCTTCATTTATTTCCTAGATTTATAATGCGTGGACCTAATTTCATTGTGTGGTCTTTTTCTGTTTTATCCTTATTTGATCACAATAAGAAAATAAATATTTACATTTTATTTACTATTAATAATAAAACAGAGACAATTACAGACTGATGGCAGGTAGACGGGCAACAAGCTGCGCCGCTACCCCCTTCTGATAGCAAACTCTACCCTGCTAAACACAAAATTTTACCCCTTAACATGCGCGGTGTTACTACTTACCACCTGCTGGACCCGCTTGAAGAGGGAACGCGCCCGCTACCCCCTTCTGAATAGCAAACTCTACCATGCTAAACACAAACTTTTACCCCTTAACATGCGCGGTGTTACTACTTACCACCTGCTGAACCCGCTTGAGGAATCGCACCGCGTCAGGGGCGAGAGCGCCAAAGGTATTGAAAGCGAACGGGACGAACACGTGTTGATTCTCAATGCAAGATTTTTCCGTGCATAGCTACTTCGCCCGCCTCCGCCTTGGTTATCGCCTGACCCACCATAAACTCATGGTCCTTTAGCCCAACAAGGGGAGACACACTTGTCAAATTGACGCACGCGTGTTTCCCTCCTTCCCATCCAAAAACAAGAATGTCAGCGGGCCATAGGGAATATCTCCCTTCTAATGGATCGGTCAAAAAATTCACCTGGGCTTCTTTTTTTTGCCGAGATCCCTGACCGCTTAAGGACATCTTATAATCACATTTTAGATTATTAAGTAGTTTATAGCTTAACTCCATCTTGTTTATATTGAATGTCTATTTATATTTAATACATATATCCTTAGTTTCAGAATTTTGAGAATTTGTCATGCCGAAAGAAAAGCACGACCATGCCAATTTCTCGATCACATAGTGTTATATATCGATAACAAAAGTTGGTGACTAGACAATATAATTAGTAAGATATACCAAAATTCTGGACTCATATAAAACTATTTTCCTTTGATCAGAACACAATTAAAAAGTTATGTAAGAAAAACATTAGCTTTCATTATTCAAATTTCAGAAAGCAAATTTTATTAAGGTAAATTGGTAATAGATTGTTATAAGACCAAACGTAATGGTATCATACTCAGCCAAACCATGCGTAACATGAGTCATACACCCCCTATAAGAATAAATATGTATTTATATATATTTAATCTAGTAGCTATCATTATCATTTCTATAAAGGGACGCTGCATGTGAGGGGCGGGGATAGAAAATTTTGGGTATATACGTTTTTCGCCCCCGGTTTTCGATGGCAAGCTTCGCCACTATTTATATAAATAGGTCAAAATATATAAAACCTTATAATATATTAGTTGTTAATTGTTGATGGACCGATTTACCCTTATTAACTAATAAGGTTTCCCATTGGGTGAATATAAGGAGATTACTAGTAAGGAATTAAGGTTAGACAATCATAACATCACACACATATTTGGACCTCCTCTCTCTCCATTACTACGAGTTCTTCAACCCTAAAGAACTCGGTACTACCATTTCTCATAGCACTCCATTACATGTTTTAGTTGTTCTTCATTGTTCGGTTTTTAGGTTCATGAGATCGTGGATCACCTTCCTTGTTACCTAATTGCTATGGATTTGTTTTCTTTCACGAGGGAGTATTCAATTAGAAACCAAAATCTAAGTCATTTGTCAGACAGTTGTCTTCACGTGTCATTAGTGATTCCTACCTAAGTTGTTCGTTCATCTCTCCCGGTTGAGTTCACAATTCTTAGTTGCCTTCGTGTTCGTTAGTTTCGTTAACTTAGTTAATTTAGTTATAATCTTAGTTAATTAATTCTAAAAATAAACACCAAATTCTTAAAATCAACTTTAGGCTACAATTGCGGTTAGGGTTAATTATTATAGGTGTTATCTTAGAGTCCACGGTTCGATACTCGGTCTTGCTAGTTAATGTATTGCAAAATACATCCGTTTTTCGTATACAATTTGTATAGGTTTTTTATTAGTTTTAGTATAGTTTATAGATAGAATATGTTTACTACTGATCGAATTGTGATCTCCAGGTCTCGGGAGTGAAGAATAGGTGAGAATTCAAAAAACGATTCATATTTGTCAAAACCCGAGAACCGGATCGAGTTCAGTAGTACGAGAGTTGAAATGGCACAAAAAACGAGGAACATCACCTTGTCGCATCGCGCGACTAGGACTAGTCAATCTCCCCGCACGACGCGAGGAAAGATGATTGGTTAGAGATAAAATACACATGCCGCGTCGCGCGTTCTTATACCCACATGCTCCATAAGCGACGCGGGGATCCCTTTTCCGCAGAATGTTTAGTCCAGGTGTTGGGTTTGAGTGTGGGTTGAGTGGATAGTATATAAACATCATTAACTTTAAAGAAATACTAACCCTACGAATTTAAGCAAACTATGGATGAATTTTAGAGATATTGGAACTAATGTTGAAGGTTTTCAAGCATCGGTTGAAGATTCGAAGGTCGGGGATCAAGTCGACTCGTGATTAATCATTCGGGTTTCTTCGTTCTTCAACATTCTTTGATTTAAACAATGTTTTGCAATTTTTATTCTTTTTCTTGTTCACGTGATGATTATTGGCTAAATTCTTTATACTACGTACCAAGACAGGATGAATTTACGACAAAGTTTGGATCTTTATTAGTTTTGGCTATGTTTATGGTATGTTAATGAAGTAAGGAACTTGGTAATATTGTTTTGGTGTATATGATTATCTTGACTTGTTTGATCTTACGTCTATTGCTTCCACACATATCTTAATGAATGTCTTTCATGGAATAGGTGCGTGTTAGTTTATTTGCACTTGTGTTTATACTCTTTATGGTTATCTGGCCAGTACATCATAGAAGGTAATTTCGTGAATCATGAACGTCTAGGTGGTTAACTGATCCTAAAATTCGTATGGTGAGGAATTATCGGTTTATCTAAGTTGTTAGATGACTAAAGTTAGGATCTTTGAAAAAGTCCAATTTAGTTAACCTTGCAATTCTTGCTAACCGAGTCTAACCAATTTATCATAGTTACCTTAGATTATCGCACCGTGAGGATAATTGTCACATTAAGGTACTTCGTTAACATAATTGAAAATTCGTAAGGAAATTCATATAAAAACTGGTACTTTAGCATCTTGCTAGGTTTCCATAGGTGTCTTCTTGTGAGAGGGGTTAGGGTCCCGTTCGGTTACATAGTGAGTTTAGTATCCCATGATCCCGGTTTCATAAACTAGTCACGGCAATAGAAATCCTTTTGGAGTTGTTTAGAATCCAGTCTAGCTAGTTATTTCATCATCATATGAATTAAATCAAAAGTCTAGTTGCGTCTTAATTCGTTAGTCTAGTTAGTATTTAATTTAATTGCAATTCTAGGATTTTAGAAAACCCCCATCAAAACATAAAAACAATTAGTCCTGCCAGTCGATAGGTCTATAGAGTCTAATTTACGTAATTAAAAGAGTCTTGTGGGTTCGATTTTTCAAACTTACTTAGCTTTAGTAGAGTCGATCGGTTCGCTTGTCGGTTAGTAGTTTAGCAAGTTTTAGAGAGACTAGAGTAAAACTAGTGTCTAGATTAGGTTAAATTACTCGTTAATAAATAGAATACTTTTAGCACATCACTAATCATATTACTTTCACGTCCGGTTCACTTGTCGTTGTATGTAGTTAGTAAGTTCCACTTTTAAAACTTGGTTTGAAAATTAGTTGCAAAAACCACACATTAGGTTGACATCTATGGCCCTTCGATGATTTGAATTCTTGTAAATGAATGGCCATGCTCAAAAAAGAGTGTTTGATTACACCACTTTTAATCTTGATCGAAAAGAGAATTATTGAACACTATGTGTGAATAAACTATGATCCATGTCTCATGTTCAACTATATTACTCATCACCATGAAAGCAGAGAGCAAAAACATGAGTATCGGATCTAACCTTATTCGCCGCAAATATCAAGATGAAGACACCGATTTAAATAACTTATTTTTTATTCTTTTATATATTACTAATATATACCGAAATAAAATTAAAAACATATATGTAGATCAACGAGCTACATAAATGTAGCTCATGAACTACTTAGATATACTTGTTGGAAATTTGGTGAATGGATATTTAATATATTTATAATTAAATGAAATTATAAATATTAATTAGAATCTTCATGGTGAAAAACTCTTAGAGTAGAGTTTTTATGTCACTTGATTAGTTTTTATTAGACTTTTTATGTCTCTAATTAAATCACTAATTAAGTGAAACTTTTATTAGAGTTTATGTCTATAATAAAATCATCAATTAAAAGAAACTCTTGTAACCCACAACTCTTGTATAAATGGTAGGCTATGTGCCTCATTGGAAGTATGAGAAAAATACTAGAGAAGGGTTACAAGAAAAATACATGAATACATGGAGAGTTCTTGGGAAGATAAAATACTTGAAGACTCATGTGTTGGGTACTTAGAGAGATATGTTTTCTCTATACATCGCCTTCGTATCATAATTTTCCACAAGTTCTAACACTATAATTATATGCGGTGTAACATTGGGCGTGTGGCAATCTCCGGCAGTACATACTGCTTCGGCTGTTGTACCCTGGGAAACAGTCGTGTCGTCTTTAGTATAGGCGCGAAATCTGTTTTAAGGGAAGCGTGTTGAACACGTGCCTCAATCAAAACTGTCAACACTTTTTTGTTTGCCTTGTAGCGTAGTTTCAAACAACAAGGTGCAATTAAAGTTTTCCAAAGATGTCGACTTGAATCAAGATTGGTACAATGTATTTGTATTTCATTTATTTTTATATAGTTTTGTAACCTGATTGTACTATCATATTTCCTATAAATAACGAGAGTCTCATTATTATATATTTCATAATATATTTTAATAAAAAATGAACCTAGTTCCTACAAACATAAAACATATTTCGTGAGATTCTTGCTACAATCTTAAACTTTATAAGTATTTTAGGTTCAAAAAGGATTTATTATAAAAAAATATTTTTTGAGATTATGATCTTATAAATATTTTTCTTTGGGAAATATGTATGTAGTACAACTTGGTGTGTTTGGATTTATTGAGATTGTGGTACAATCTTAAATCCTATATCGTGGTACAAAACGATAGTTTTGGTTCAATCGTTGGTTTTGAAACGATTTTGTAATCGTTAATTTTTTCTAACCTTTGTGTTAGAATGGGTTTATTGTGTAAACCATACATTTTTTTTGTAAACGTTAAATTTCTCTAACTTGTGTGTTAGACCGGAATTATGGGTGTAAACCATACATTTTTTTGTAAATGTTAAATTCTCTTGAGGTAGAATTTCCATGTCTTTAAATAAGAGTTTTATGTTACTTGATTGGAGTTTTATATCTCAATTTAAGTCTCTATTTAAAGTAGACTCTTCATCCACCAATGGATTGATATAAACAAATAAGTCTTATAATGATTTTTTATAATCATTTGTCTTCTAACATGTGTGTTAGCAACGTTCATGGAAAGCGTTCCTTTGGAAGCAATTTTTTAATCGTTCATTTTCTAAAGTGTATATTGGAAATGACTTATTTATTTGAACGATATATGTGTTTATAGCAAGTCGAATTAACATTTTGTGTAAATGTTAATGTTTCTAACGTGCGCATTAGAGCTTCGTTCATTTTAATATGATTGTTAAAAATGGTTAAAATACAAATGCTTTGAAATGTTTTATGTAAACATTATATAAGTAATTTGTTGTAGCACTGATTTCAATGAATATAAACACTTGTGTTATGTTTTGTATGGTTTAGAAATAGAATGTCATATATTGAAGTTGATTGGCTTCAAGAATTAAATTACCATAAAGTAGAGTTTTATGTAAATCATTTACTAGACTCTTCATATCTAATTAAGTGAGACTTTAAAAGTAGGCTATTTGCCTAACTTGATGAGATTAGAAAATACAAGAGTAAGAATTAAATCACCATAAGGTGATGGTGTAGTTGTGTGGGATTTATTACGAACTTTAGTTTGTGATTTCTAAATCCAAAGGGTCATATATATATATATATATATATATATATATATATATATATAATGACTTAAATTTTCTAACATGTGTGTTAGAAAATGTGTATCACAAATATAATGTTAGAGATTGTACATTGTATAAGGCATAATGAATGGAAATATTTTATGTAAACATTTAATTACCTATGCATGTGTGCATTAAAAACGATGAGAACTGATTTATTTTATAAACTTTATCATTGGAAAACGTTTTATGTAAACGTTCGATTCTATAACATGCCCGTTATAACATATATTTTTCTAACTTGCGTGTTAGAAAACGTTTAGTACATGTGTAGTAAGACTAAACAATATAAAACCATTTGATATTATGGGTTTTGATTTATGTTATCATAAACTGTAATTGACATTAATGGTTTGCTACTCTTGCTAGAAGTATCATTTGTGATAATCACGTGGATATTATTTGATGGAAAACATCTTAGTGTTGTGGTGAAGAAATTTAATTGTTCAAGTTTACTACTTAAATGTAGCCTTTATAGCAACTTGGTGTTGTTTTGAGCATAATTGTTCAAATTTAAATTTTCATGATGAAATGAGGAACTTGTACTTACAAGTGCATGGAGTATTATTGAGGGAGTACCTCAAGACATGCCATGGGACGATATCATTGAGATGATTTCGGTCAGAATATAAAGTGTGGAAGATAAAACCACTTTGATATTTGATGTCTACATATCGTCTATGCTTCCGTTTAAATTTCAAAAGTGTTTGTCACTTATGATTTAATTTCCAATGTATTTTATTGTTGTGTTCAATATCTTCATATAACACATGCAATATTTTTACAAAGAAATAAATCACTAATGTTTGTGACGTATAAATTATTTTTGTGGAAAGTAATTATAATGTCAACTATACCTTGTCTAAAAGAATATTGTTTTAAACAGATAGTACATGAAAATATTTGGACATAAACAACTTGAGAGTTGTTGCATTGACTAAAAGTCAAAGACGAGACATCGAATGTGTAACCATATCACGAGTGAGTAATGAGTTTATTGAGATGAAATACACAAATGAGATTCATGTTGAAGTACTTCTTTAGAAGTCATTGGAAAATTCACAAGTGTGAATTCTAACATATGAAAGAAAACGTACTATATGCTATTGTATACCTTTGAAAAATCTTGCGAGATTTGTTCCAAGTGATCTATTCGTAGATGCGTCTACCACTTGATTATTGTTAGAACTATATGGAGATTTTATATTCGTGTGGGAGAGAATCCTAAATATACATATCTCATAATGAATAACAATAGATGTGTACAAATCACTTATGGCAAAATTATGAATGCCATGTTGTTGAGTGTTGATCTAGTTGACTCTATTTCACACATAATAGTGCTTGTAGACGAGGAACATTCATCTTGTCGGTGATGAATGTGTTCGCCAAGTGACTTGGATTAAGACTTATGTTTAAGTCTTTACGAGTCAATGGTAAAACGTTGGAGATCAAAGGTAAACAAGTTATGTTCCTTAATTGAATGATAAATTTTAGCTATGTGCTATATACAATAATTTGTGAGACTTTCCTAAATATTGATGTTTTAGGATTATGAATAAGTCTTATTATTTTGTCTTAACAAGGGATGAATGTTGCAAAGTGTTATTATGATATCCTTGAGGCTGTGAAGAATCAGAATGATGCATCTTATGTTCACATGCTAAAGTATTGTAGTCTAAAGCATGCTAGACTAGTAATTGGTTAATTATGGGTCTTGACTGAGACTAATTAACTCTAAACATTCAAATGTGTATGAACATAATAAGAATTTGTGTGATAGACAAAGTTGAGGAATAATTTTCATTCATTATAAGGAAAAAACATGTAACTTTTGAAGAGTTCGCTCGAAAAGCTAATGAGGAGAACTCATTGTCTAGGCTTATTCAAGATGTTGAATTAGAATTATTCTAAGTTTGTGACAAACTTATGACAATGGCATGTGTTTCTTTGGTCAACTCGGAAGCTTATGTAAGCTAATGCAATATGAGTTGAATTCACTGATACAATGAGGTTGATCTTGTTCAGTCATAGTCATAAGTGAAGTTACGAAAATGTTGATCGAAGGGCAAGTAAATGTGGGGGGGGATCCATTTAGAAACAACCCTATAAGGGTGTGTAGAAATGGTTTACATTACCCCATCTGGATGAAATCCTATAACACTTCAACGTGGAGGTGTCTTGCATTTGTATCATAAAAGTTTGGCATTTAGGACATGTAATCCAATCTAACATTGCAAACAGACGACTGAGTGGAGGACACAAAGGTCGTAGTGCATAATGGAGATGTGTTGCCTTAAATGTTTTCCACTGAGGTTATAGTCTTAAAAGTTGACAATAGGCAAAATTAACTTACGAGTTAAGAACACATCATGACAACTGATCTCAAACATCCAAAGTTATTTGTTAATGTTATGGATCCAACAACCTGAGGGTTTATTAGAGGTCAAGTTGTGGAATGAGACTGAAGCCCATAGAAAAAGGGTATGTGAAGGACACCAAACTTAGTTGACTGGAGATCCCAAGATCTAAGTTCAATAGGACAACTAACTCATATGCCTAAGGGTAGTCACTGTGGGGGCATAAATGATATGCATAAGCTAGTATATGTGGTTATACATACCCCCAAAGTATAAAAGGGTGTTTAAATACGTCCTAGACTATTGCTATGATATTCAGTGACAAAGAGTAAGGCTAAGCATAATATGTGGTAAATGATTTGGATAAATCACGATAACCACAACTTTTAATGATCTAAGGAGAATCACCTATGTTAGAGAGAAGTGTAGTCGCTTCGAATGGAATTGAGGGCACAATTCCTAGAGCTCTCGCAGAACCAGGAAAGTGTTCCACGACCATTATTGGACACGACTATGAGGAGATGACCTAGCTACGGAGAGTCTTGTGTGAAGTGTATTGTCGTCTACACAAACGGCAGACGAGTTCAAAGACATCAAGATCTATTCAGAGCTAGTGGGCTACGTGCATTTCATGAGCGAAGGTTCAAAGTGTAACACCTACCTATCGTATGCAAAACTCAACTGTCGAGGTTCCGTTGGAAATTATATGTGATTTGAACGATCTCCATTCATGTGGGGGATTGTTGGAAATTTGGTGAATGGATATTTAATATATTTATAATTAAATGAAATTATAAATATTAATTAGAATCTTCATTTTGAAAAACTCTTAGAGTAGAGTTTTTATGTCACTTGATTAGTTTTTATTAGACTTTTCATGTCTCTAATTAAATCACTAATTAAGTGAAACTTTTATTAGAGTTTATGTCTCTAATAAAATCATCAATTAAAAGAAACTCTTGTAACCCACAACTCTTGTATAAATGGTAGGCTATGTGCCTCATTGGAAGTATGAGAAAAATACTAGAGAAGGGTTACAAGAAAAATACATGAATACATGGAGAGTTCTTGGGAAGATAAAATACTTGAAGACTCATGTGTTGGGTACTTAGAGAGATATGTTTTCTCTATACATCTCCTTCGTATCATAATTTCCACAAGTTCTAACACTATAATTATATGCGGTGTAACATTGGGCGTGTGGCAATCTCCGGCAGTACATACTGCTTCGGCTGTTGTACCCTGGGAAACAGTCGTGTCGTCTTTAGTATAGGCGCGCAATCTGTTTTAAGGAAAGCGTGTTGAACACTTGCCTCAATCAAAACTGTCAACACTTTTTTGTTTGCCTTGTAGCGAGTTTCAAACAACAAGGTGCAGTTAAAGTTTTCCAAAGATGTCGACTTGAATCAAGATTGGTACAATGTATTTGTATTTCATTTATTTTTATATAGTTTTGTAACCGGATTGTACTATCATATTTCCTATAAATAACGAGAGTCTCATTATTATATATTTCATAATATATTTTAATAAAAAATGAACCTAGTTCCTACAAACTTAAAACATATTTCGTGAGATTCTTGCTACAATCTTAAACTTTATAAGTATTTTAGGTTCAAAAAGGATTTATTATAAAAAAATATTTTTGAGATTATGATCTTATAAATATTTTTCTTTGGGAAATATGTATGTAGTACAACTTGGTGTGTTTGGATTTATTGAGATTGTGGTACAATCTTAAATCCTATATCGTGGTACAAAACGAATAGTTTTGGTTCAATCGTTGGTTTTGAAACGATTTTGTAATCGTTAATTTTTTCTAACCTTTGTGTTAGAATGGGTTTATTGTGTAAACCATACATTTTTTTTGTAAACGTTAAATTTCTCTAACTTGTGTGTTAGACCGGAATTATGGGTGTAAACCATACATTTTTTTGTAAATGTTAAATTCTCTTGAGGTAGAATTTCCATGTCTTTAAATAAGAGTTTTATGTTACTTGATTGGAGTTTTATATCTCAATTTAAGTCTCTATTTATGTGGTTACATGCAAACTCATGATGTTGATTTGTTTCATATTTATTACATACACAAATGCATGCAAACACTTCCACTATCCTTTTGTGTGATACTTAATGAGTTATACTTGTTGTCAAACATAACATGCTAACATATACATTCATCACACATATTCAAATCTCCTCATATTTTCTTTATTCAAGATTTTGTGGTATTTTCGTTTTTCAATCTCCTCAAAGTAAGTTCTACGGCAGGCATGTAGTAACTGGAAGGGTACGAGTACCGGTAGTCGAAACGTCCTTCTAGGTTGGCAATCGTATATCCAATATAACGGACTAGTTTGCCTACCTGGGGACCAACGATGAGAGTACGAAGGACCTATTAGGCCAAAACGTGCCACACCAAACGTCGGTCGAACTAACCCCACTTTGAGTTGTCATTGTGTCCATACCAGGACACCCTCCGACCCTATACTTTGCAATCATGTATTTATGATTTTCATTCGGGTAGCGTGAATGTAACAGGCCCACACCAATATGAACCCTACCAGAGCCCAATAGTCATGGGGGCCCACATGACTACCAAGGCCAAGTAAGGGGACATATGGAGGCCCAAACATGAGCAAAGCCCAAGACATCCTATGGATGTAGCAAATTAATTTTCTTCAATTGTTTTGTGAATGTTCATTTCTAAATACGACACATGACACCTAAAACGTCAAACTCATACTCTCGATACGTATTCCCTGTAGATGTCTTCTAGTCTCTCTCGTAGAGGTATGAGATCAGGAAAATCCCGCGAGCGCATGGCTGCCCAAATCGCCCAACAAATGGCCGCCATAATACCCAACATTGTAGTTCAAGTCCAACAAGCCCTTGTTGCCAATCCTATCACCCCAACCAATCTAGAAGGACAAAATATCGCCAACTCTCCTCTCAACACCACTAAATGCACCTTCAAGCATTTCAAATCATGCGATCCTTCAAAATACGAAGGGACTGAAGGTGTCACCGCTCTCCTCCATTGGTTTGAGGAGATGGAAAACACTTTTCTCAATTGCGACTGCCCCGATGATCGCAAGGTGCGATATGCTACCGGTCGTTTGTTCGGAGTAGCACTTACATGGTGGAATACAGAGAAGGGCAAGCGAGGTGCTGAGGATGCTATGACCTTTACTTGGGAAGAGTTAAAGGAGATCATGACAAGACGTTTCTGTCCAAGAAGTGAAATCAAGAAATTAGAAGATGAGTTCTACTCTTTGAAACAAAAGGAGGGCGACCACACCACGTACAACAAGAGATTCCTTGAGTTGAATCAGATGGTCCCCAACTTGTTCACTCCCCTCTACCGTTTGATAGAGCACTACATTCGAGGTCTTCCTTCAAAAATTCAAGACCCTGTAATAAGTACCATACCTGTAACTTTGGAAGCAGCAATGGAGTTAGCTACAGAGCTCACCGAAAACCACATACGGAATGAAGACTTTAAGAAGGAGAAGAAGAAGGATAAAGCATCAACCGAAACCTCAAACTCAACCCAGACCGAATCCTCTTCTCAACCCACTTCTAAGAGAAAACAAGATGGGCAAAATTTCGCTGTCACCCAACGCAATCAACCAGCTCCACAAGACGTACCCCTCCAAGCCATCCCAATCACTCAAGTAGCACCCAACTCTACTTACCCAAATAAGAAACCTTACTGGGACCTCACCTCAATGCAAAACCTGTTTTTATCACCATCCATCTACCATACCTTGTCGACTGTGTGCTAATTGTGGGCGTTATGGTCATTTGAGCAAAACTTGTCGTACCCCTCAAAACCAAGCTTCACCCTCTACCCAAAGCATGATCCAATCATATCAACAACCCCAATACCCCATGGTTCCACATGTGCGAGCTTGCTTTAATTATGGGGACCCTACCCATTTTAGAAACACGTGCCCTCGATTAGTTAACATCATCAACGCCCAAGCTCAAGCAAACCCAGTTAACCAAGCAAATCAAGAAAACCCAGCACTACCACCAGCAAGAGGAAGAGCTTACAACATCAACGCCAAACCTGTTGAAGATAATAACAGCCAAACGAACAACCCAACTAGCATTCCCTCACCAAGAGTCAAGACTCAACTCCAACCGTCTAGTTCTTAATGTTTTCTCAATCTTTACGTATCCCTGTTAAAATTGGGAATTTATGTATCCAAGAATTTTAATGCAAATTGATATTACAGTTTTGTTTTATATCTTTACTCATTGATTTAACTTTCATATCATCATACATCATGACGTATCTCGATCTCATCCTTTAAAGAAGTTGGGTTGTGTCTCACTTTTACATAGACTGACCCCTTTATCATAACAAACGAGAGAGGCACTGTCGTCATTCAGTCATGTATTCTTTCAGATTTGAGACTCAGGCTTTGGCTGTTGTGTTTGTTTATGTTTTGTAGATTTTAGAATCACATAGAACTAATCATAACTTACTGACAAAGCCAATGAAAATTTGACAAGAATATGGTGGATACGCCGCTGGTACTTCCTATATATAAGTATTCTTGTCAAAGGATCAAAAGTATTGTCAGGCGGTTATGAGAAGTTCCATGTAGGTTTTAATATCGTCATGGTTGAACTTTTTGTTTTATGATATAACCTTATCTTTCAAACGTATCAATTCTCCCAAAACCCTTATGCATGAGATCATACCTATTCAACCAACTCTGTTTATCCATGTCTCATATTTTTATACTTTAGGCATCAAAAAGCGATTCCTGTAGCAGAGTATTCAAACCTTACTAGGAACGTTACCGCCTCAACCAAAATCCAAACAATCGCACCTCCCTTTTTCTGTTAAAAGATTTTCAGATATTAGTCAGAGTACGTTGGGAGTCAAAAACGAAAACCTGATTTTACATGGGAACGCGAAGACTTCCGCATCTTATCCTATTACAATTTCTACCTAAATTTTGGGACGAAATTTCTAAAAGTAGGGGATACTGTAACATTCGTCGTAAAACGGGTTCCAAAACCCGCTCCGTTAAAATCCTAGAATTTATAAAATGTTTCGCTACGCATGTACTCGTTTTATAAATTATATTAGTTAATTTTTATAGACTAGATAGTAAATATATTGAATATATAAACGAATAAAAATAAAAATAAATACAAATCAATGAAAAAAATAAAATAAAACAAATCAACACAAAAAGGTGGAACCGGGAGTCGAACACGGGTTCCCCCACACACACGCACGCTGAAAACACCGCTGGGCTACACACACTCCTTGTGCTTAACCCGCATATCAAAATTCAAGTATACACCCTCAACCCGGGGTGGGGACCTGCAACTCCACAAACACGCGCTTTCCTTCTTGGTTTGAATTCTCCGGAAGCTGGCTCGACGTTATTTAGGCAACTCCAGCCATGGACAGCTGACAATTTCCTATTTTAAATCCAATCACCCTAATCGTTTCCTAAAAACCAAAAATCCTCTCATACTCTGTTATCAAAACTTTTTGTTTCGCCGGAAATCTCGGAAATCCACGCGGTCACAGCTGTCCGAGCCTTTATTTTGGTAAATTCCTTTGATTAATCGCTGGCAATAAACTCGAGATCATGGTAACCGAGCCCCAAAACATCCCTATAAATACTAGTCGATTCCCTCAGCCAAAACTCGCTCATTTCTTCTGTTTGCTCTCTAAAATCCCAGTTGCCGGAAAGTTTTGTTCAACCGGAGGACCACCAAGCCGTCGGAACCCCCCCTGTTCACCAGCAGTCGCAGTCCGTCACCGGATTCGACTCGCCGGAAGATCCCTGCTAACCGGGAACGGCTTCCTGCACTTTATTCTTCTTTTATATACATATGCTAAGCACTTCAGTATAATAACCGAATTCAAATTGAAATTTAAAATTGAGATCGTATTCTGGTTCATTCAAGGGAAGAAGATGCAATCCAGAATGTGTTTTTATGTAATACAACTTGTTATATTTCCGGGTTAGACACCCAGCCCAGTTGGATGGACTGGGTGCAGATCATAACAGAGGCCTCAGGTTCGCGACTCATAATGCGCGCCGGTTCAATCCTGTTTAAACTTTTTAATTTAAATAAATTTCTGAAATAGTTTAAAGGATGTATAAATACAATTAAAATCAACATTTTAAACGGGTTAGACACACAGTCCAGTGGTGGACTGTGTGCACAATTATCATGCACATTTCCAGTTCGAGTGTTGACCAAACCGGTTTTACTTTTTAAGTCAAAAACGCCATCACAGACAGTTGTTAAATATCATACAATCTCAAATATAAACGGGTTAGACACCCAGCCCAGTTGGATGGGCTGGGTGTAATATAACGTCAAGGTCTCGAGTTCGAGGCCGACTCCTCCCAACCGGTTCGACCAATTAAAAATCTTTTTAAAATTTATGATTTATGAACGAACCTAATAACTGTATAAGAATAAATAAAAACAGATTCCTAACGGGTTAGACACGTAGCTCAGTTGGAAGAGCTGCGCGCATGCAACTGAGAGGTCTAGAGTTCGAATCTCACCACACGCGTCTAATTCCATCATAAAAACCGGTCAGGTCTTCCCCCCCTGTCAGACCTGACAGTATTTTTTTAATACTATTTTATTTTATTTTATTTATTATATTACTTATATATATTTTTCTTTTAGTTAAAAATTTACTAAAAATACTTAATAATACAATTTCGAAGGTTATAAAACCTCCATAAAAACCACCAAAAATAACCTAAAAATCTAACAAAAAGGATTAAATAAAAATATTAATTTTTTATATTTATCGAATTATCGTGATATTATTTTAGGTTGTAATTGTTCGTCGATCGAATCCTCCATTCGTGCGCATTTATTATCATCAAGGAACGCACCCACTGTGAGTGAATTCTTACAAACTTCCCCTTTTTATTCATTTTTTGGGGTGTATCATGTGTCATTTATACATTTCGTTTATTCAAACCCTTGTGCTATTACCATTATATGAACTATCGTGTGATGTAAATGTTGTTTGTTGTATTGCGAGGTTACATTTTTGTCAAGTTGCGTTCAAATCATTCATTAGGCCCATCAGTTCCTCGTTGGAGACGAGTTGAGCATCAGGTGCCTCATTAGATCGGCTCCGTTTGATTGAGCCTTGATCTCATTGTTCATCATTTGGTATGTGTGTGTGTGCATTAATTGATATTATGTGTTTTGTGGTTTAATTTACATATACGTATACTCATATTTGGTTATGCACATTTTTATTCAAATAACCAATATAACTAATTCTTTCAAACATTTAAATAAGATTCACTCACCAACTTTTATTGATCCAAATCCCTATTTTTACACATTATACAGGTGGACATGTTGAAGCAAGGAACACATAGGAAATTGCCTTAGAAGAAAAATAAATAAGTTATGAAAAATGTATTTGAACATGTTGTGCTTGTATGTTTATTGTAATTTCTTCTTTAAAAAGAAATAATAAATATGAAACTTTATAGAAAATGTCATGAGCTTTGATAAAAACCCAATCATGCCCCGACTACCATTTCCGCTGTGGGTCAGGGTGTGACATGCAAGGCCCCATGTGTCAACGGCAAGACCCCGTGGCTATTGTACTTGTTGTACTATCCAAGAGTTGGATATCTGGAAGTTGACCACCACCCGTGCATGTCTTGTGATTCGTTGATTTTGGTCTTGGGGTGAAGCTTGGAGGGTTGGTATAGTGTATCATTTTTTCTTCTTTTGTATTCATGCTGGTTTTTGCCGTTAATGTGTTCCTTTTATACATTTAAGCTCTGTTAATCCTGAAAATCAAAAGAATACAAAGAAACGTACTTTTTCCAACATTAGTACTAAAAAGGGTTGATTTTATATCTTATTTGATATAATTTATATATTTCATTTGACACATATCAAATACCCCCAAACTTGAATCTTTCCTTGTCCTCAAGCAAAATTATTTAATATTGCTTAAACACCCAAATGGAATTGGTAGAGAAGAAGTTTTTGAGTCTTGTTTGTAGAGTGTCGGGAATCCAAGTTTTTTTATTCTTTTTATTTTATTTTATTTACAATCCTATTCAGCATGATTTATTTAGAACTCTTTTTAAGAAAAATAAAGATTTTTGGGCATAACATACCTTTAGAAAATTTCATTAAGCTATATACAAATTCACACACCTCACAAGTGATCACTCAACACTTGGCCGAAGATGTATAAGTGAAACGTTCGAATCTGGTATGGAACTTACTCCTACCATATGCTTGACAAGTAATCAAACCTTCTCTTTTTAACATAATCTTTGTAAATATCAAGAGAACTTTAAAATGGTAGGTTTTGGTTAGGGATAGGGTAGTTTTATTTGAAAAGTTGCTAAAAGCGTAAAATGTCGGTTTATTTTTGAAAATTTATTAATTTGTAACTTTGGTACAAACTAAATGTTTATAAGTAATAATTTTGCTTAGTTAATTTCAAGCAACTAGAGATAACTATATAAACCACCACGAGTTGCGATAACCGCGAGAACTTTTTGATCCGGGGCGAGTTGGACCAAAAACTTTTTACACAAACATAGATGAAAGTATTATAAACACATTTATAAAAAAAATACTAAAAAATTGTTGAGGCGGTAGTTTTGACTAATCCAAAGTTTTTTACGCCTGGCGTAAAATTAAATATATAATTTACACCAGGCGTAAAAAAAACTTGCATCAATGAAAACTACCAACTCGAAAATTTTATTACAGATGTGTTTATAATATTTTCATCTACGTTTGTGCAAAAAAATTTGGCCCAACTCGCCCTGGATCAAAAAGTTCTTGCGGTTCTCGCAACTCGTGGTGGTTCTCATTTGAACCGAATCCTATATATATATATATATATATATATATATATATATATATATATATCTTAATAGGATATATATTCACAAGATAACTAAGTCACATTGTTTTATATATTTTTAAAAGAACCGAATTTTATTAAAATAAAGGGTGTAAAAATAAAAATTGGCTTTGGCTGATAGGTGATTTGTGCAAAATGGTATTTTGCGGGTTTTGAAATGAAAAAGTTTAGGCTCAAAGGGGTTAACTAAGGGAAAATTTGGTTTTTGGTGTGGGGATAAATAGAAAATAAGGGTGAAAATGAAAAAGGTTTATAAAGCTAAATACTTCAATCATGTACTTACTTGGATTAGTTAGTAAGGACCGGGAATGTATTGTCTTGTCAAGTTCTAGATTCGTAAGAACCGTACGGGCTATTCATACAAGAAATGAAAATGAGCACTTAGTAAAGATATGATATTGAATGCTCGGTAAAGGGTCAAAACTCACATTTTGTGGGAAAAAGGCAAACATGTGAAATTATATATACAATCAAATTTTAAAAAGAATTGTCATGCCTGATTATAGATTTTTCTTATATAATTCGTTTTATCACAGCGCTATCGGTTGTAAATTTGTAAAAAATTAAACTTTTTAGAACTTGGTTTCTAACTTAAACTAAAAACAAGACAAAACAGACTAAAATAAATTTTACTGAAAAAAAATTGAGGTGTTTTAGCAGTTCCATGTAGAGTTTTATGTAAGGCTTGATTTGGGACAAACAAATTTAACACCCCCCCCCCCCACACACACACACTTAAATTACACATTGTACTCGGTGTGTACATAATTGATTGGATTTGATTAGATGTGTAAATGTGGGTTAAAAGAAGCAAATTTATCAAAAACAGATACTGGACACGGGGGCGTGTTTGGGGACACGACCCCATGTCAAAAGTGCAAGTACCATGAATTCTGTGAAAATTTCCAGAAGGCAGAAACAGGGGCGTGTTTAAGGGACACGGCCCCATGTCAAAAGTGCCAGTAACGAAAATTTTCCTGAAGACAGAGATGGGGGCGTGTCTATGGGACACGGCCCCGTGTCAATGTTCCAGAATCAAAATTATTTTCTGCAGACTAGAGGCACGGGGTGTGCTTACCTCACACGGCTTTTAATACCGAAATATTATCGACATCTAAACTAATCATTCGAATCTTCCTTCCTCTCGTGTTGCTGGATCATGTACCTGCTTATCCTTGTGCTCTTGGTAAGGGCGCTTTAGTCTCGGAAGTTTCCTAACATTGGAGTTTGATCTCTATGTCGTTCATTCTTCAAGGCATAATTTTTCGTGACAAGCGGATGAGCAGGCAACAAGAGCAAGTAGAGTGAAAGTATCCTCATGGGCCAAACAAGAAGAGGTATAGCCCCAACATCAAATTAATGCATTGATGAAAGGCAATGTCAACATCGTCTATCTCTCTCTCTCTCTCTCTGACCAAGTAGTTTCTCTTATTCATATTAACAACTACTATAGGAGGAATGTTGTTATGTGGTGCTAACGATTTAATAATTATCTTTGTAGCTCCAGAATGTTTCAGTTTATGCTCCTACCTATTATCTAGATATACGAAGAAAGATGTACGGTCTAATGAGGCAACTATGAAATATTTACTCATGGGTGGGGCATCAAATTTTTTAGAAAAGATTTTTAATTAGTAAAGAAATAAACTAAAGTAATGAAAGAAACAAATAGACAAGATAAATTATCTTGGTTCCAAGTCGTCATTTATATATTCTTTGATGATTTCCGCACTTTGGGTTTTTTAAGAGATTATCTTGGTTAAAGTGGCATGTCCTTCTTTTGGAGGCAACACTACCCTCAACCATATTGGTCTGAGTCAGCAGGGATACAGTCCCGCAAGGCCGGAATATTGAAAAATGATTAAGTTAGTTATTAATGCAAAATATGGCATGTCCCTCTTTTAGAGACAACGCTACCCTCGACCATATTGGTCTGAGTCAGCAGGGATACAGTCTCGCAAGGCCGGGTTAAAGTTTTAATAGTAGTTTATTTATAAGGGATTCAAGTCGTTCTTACTTCCCCCGATTTGATACTATCTGCCTCAAAGAAACTCCTAATAAGCTTGAAGCAAGTCCTTGCAGGATCTATGCACTGAACGAGGCAAAAACTATACCTATACCACTCTTCTAACCCTATTCCAGGCAGTTAACGTGCTTTATATAGATCGTAATGACACGAATGAGTGAATCAACAGAACATGAATAGATGATAGAATAAAGTTTACTTTCAATATAAAAACATAGATATTAAAGTCACTAATACAAACCCAATTAAAATTTAACCAAAGTTTGGAAATCAAAAGTAATACATAAATAACTTGTCTTCACCAAGTGATGTAAGAGATTAGCCAAACATGGCCTTTGTTTGACAAAAACTCTTAAGATCAATCTTGGATCTCGAGACTACTACACACACTCTAAAGATGGATGATTGATGAATGTGGTGGATGATGGTGGTATTATGGTGGTGGAGTGGTGGCATGTGTAAAAGAAGTGGTTTGCCAAGGGATGAGTTGGATGGAATCAAGCACCGCTATTTATAGCTGGAAATAGAAGACTCACACGCCCCCATGTCCTTCATCTTCCATGTCTTCATTTAATGAGTTTGTCAGTCCGGATGCTTGCACGACCCCGTGTGTCAATGACACGGGCCCATGGCCATTATACTTGTTGTGCTACCCAAGATTTGCAAATCTGGAAGTTGACCACGGCCCGTGTCCAAGGGACACAGCCCCATGTCTGTTGTCTGCTTCTGTGTCTTGTTCTTTTTGGAATCTTGAGTGGGGCACGGCCCCATGCCTTGCAGGCACAGCCCTATCCCTGATTCGTTGTTTTTGGTCTTGGGGTAAAGCTTGAAGGGTTGGTATAGTGTATCATCTTTCCTTCTTTTGTATTCATGCTGGTTTTTGTCGTTAATTTGTTACTTTTGTACATTTAAGTTCTTTTAATTCTGAAAATCAAAAGTATACAAAGAAACACACTTTTTCCAACATTAGTATTAAAAATGTTGATTTTATACTTTATTTGATATAATTTATATATTTTATTTGACGCATATCATCCTCCATGTGACTCTAAATTTGTTGGTCGATATCTCCATACATCGGCAAGGCTAGGGCTTTTGGCGATCTGCGTGTCCATAAGTAGAGCCTACAATTGTACACTCCATTTGTAGGCTGGTGCATCCTACGGTCCGTACAATCGTACAGTACTACACTTATTCAAACGTTTGCATCCAATCCCCTCATTTTCACTATCTGCCTTGTTTTTAGCTATATCTTCATGAAACAGACAACTAGCCTTGCAATTACACTTATGAAGTGATTAGTCACATTTTTAGAAGAATTTACATTAAAAAGATTTATAAATTAAGGATATTCTGATACGAAAAGGATGTGTAATTCTAGACACATCATTAATAATGATTCTCTCAAATTATTAAGTTTCACAAAACCATATATAATTCATTAGATAGATAAACATAGATGTAGATTTAGAACTTCTTTTTAAAAGTTAATAAACATAATTTATTACTAATAAAATCAAACTGGATATCAAATAAAATACTACTCATCAAAAATAAAAACAAAATAAAATATTTAAGAATTATCAATTACTACTTATTACTAAAATAAGTAAAATATTACTAAAAAATAAAAAATAAATATTTAGAAATTTTCAATTACTATTCATCACAACTTTGTATTCACACATATATATAAATATAAATAAACATTGGTGTCGATATCTGTGTTTGTTTTTATCGTTTTCGGTTGTTGTAAAACACGTGTTGATATCTATATCGATTGTATGATCGTGCAAAAATAATAATAATATAATAATAATATAATATACAATTGACTTCTTTTCTTAATAGAAAGTCTCTTTGCCATATTATAAATTAGGAACATGTTTGTGTTTTATGGAGTTGTCCTCTAAGCATTGGGAGTCTTTTAAAAAAAATTTGAGTTTTCACTTCTAATCCAAAGCTTTTTATTTTTTGCATTTTAATGTCTTTGTTTTTTTTTTTTAGTTTTAACATAAATTTTTTCATCTTTACAGTTTAACCCCAACACATTTTTTTTTCAACTTTGATCCCCATATTTTTCATCTTTTGCATTTTTTTCGTTTTACGTTTCATTCTAATTTTGCGAGTGAATACACCGAACAGACGTGTGGGTTTCAACGTTTTTTCCTCTGTTTTTTCCCGTTTAACAAGACCGTCACAACGCGTCTATTTTCTCATGTTTGACAGATCGTCGCAACGCGTGTGGCCTTAGATCGACTTAGTTATTCTTTTCTAGTTTTACGTTTCAGTCTAATTTCTTCGCATTAACATGTCGCAACAGGCATGCGTGGTACGACGATTTTACGCTATTCTTTTCGTTCGGTGTTATTTTTTCCTTTTCCTTTTTTTTTTGTTTTACGAGCTTTTCCATTGTTACTGATCGCTGGTAGTTGTGTAGTATTAGTGCTAATAAGCACGGTTTATGTCCCCGCCATAATGCGAGGGAGGTTAATAGTAGTTTACTTACATTTGTAAATATCTAGCTTTTATGTCATTGTAATTAGATGATTACATATTTGTAAATATTTGTGTCCACATAATATAAGCATGAAAACGATATCAAGGATGATATGATAACACTCACTTGATTATATTTTGACATCATATGGTGACGAGTGTAAAGACGCTTGTCAACCACAAAAAGAAAAATAAAACTATTTTGCGTAATATGACTAATCATAATAAAGCTTATATATACAGAATTTTTATTGATCAAATTCATGGGCGGACAAGATATTTTGGCGATCACCTATGGTCATAGGGTTGTTCGTAGAGCCAAATCGAGCCGAGTCAGGGCAAGCTTCGGCTCGGCTCGCCTCGGATTTGAAACCGTTAGTTCAAGCTCGGCTTGGTTTTTAGCCGAGTCAGCTCTGTTAGAATAGAATTTAAAAAGAAATATTAATACATCGCTTTCAAAAGGCAATAATCTACAATATCAATCAATAGTTCAAAAAGACATATTCAAAATATGTTCAACCTATTACAAGTCAAAATCAAATTCAACCAAATATAAAATAAGTTTCAAATCTCAACGAAATACAATTAGTTTATTAGCATCCTAACTTCACTCCTAAATACCTGCAAATAATAACCAATTTTCTATAATATATGCTATATGTATATTAAATTAAAGTATATTAAAAGTAAAATAATTCAAGCTAAACCGAGCCAATATGAACCGAGCCGAGCTAGGCTCGCTTTCTAATCAAGTCATATTGAGCGAGCTTTTTTCAAGCTAAATCCAAGCGAGCTCCAAGTCGTGAGCTTTTTGGACAGCCCTACCGACGGATCTCACTAAAAAATAAATAAAACCCCTTAATAATTTGAAACGGGTTAGCGACGACTACCCTAATCCATGAATTTAAGATTATCGCCGATGACCACCAAACCCAAACATTGGTCTTTGTGGTAAGTACACATTGCGATGGGTGTATTCAGCTTTGATACTTAGGATAAGATTTCGAATAGGATACTCACCAAAGTTTTTCAGTTGTTCTTCGAGAAGAAAGGTTGTGACAAACATTGTTCTCGATAATCCATAGCTGATATGCCTTATATATAGCAAAAAAAAAACTTACCAAGTTTGGTAACTAATTCAAACATAGAAATGGTAACCAAAACATGGATCATCAGTCCAAAACTTATAACTACAATTGGTTTCTTGCGTCCCTCTAAACATCCCTATTATCACATACTTTTGAATCCCATTGTTAACTAATTTTGTGTAATTAGTATGTAATGTTGTCTCTAAATTGAGTGTGCATAAAATTGGTACGACGGTGGGTGGACTTATCATTACATGGTGGAGGTGGTGGTGCACCCCAAGCCCAGGATGGGCGGACGCACCCCTTGAAAAAATAAATTTTAGTGTTATTTTTCGCCGGAAATCCTGACCGCACCCCTTGGAAATTTTCACCCACACCCGTTGAAAATTTTGAACCGCCCCATTTAGAAAATAATATTATAAATTTATAAAATAAATTAAACACTGATTATTATCAAATGTATAAGTATATAACACAATTTATATAATTTTTCTCTAACCACTTATTCACTTAATTATTTATCTCAATCAAAGCCTAATCTACAATCTATTTTTATTAACCCAAGTCCAAACCCAACCCAATGAATTTTGAAATAATAAAATACCAAAACCCATCCACCCTTTCCAATTCCAAATCCCGCCCCCAAAAAAACTTCCAGCGACTTGACGCACTGCTCACGGCCGGACGGCTTCTTTTGCCGGAAAAACCAAATCTCCGGCAGGACCGACCCATATTACGCAATATAGAACTAGTCTGGTTTCTTTATTGATTTTTGTGATAATTAGAAGAAAATATAGATGTATAACGGTTTGATCTTTTTATGTTTTTTGATTTTTTTGGTTGTTCCAGACTTGTAGTTAAATGATTTTGTTGTTTTATTTATAGTTTTGCTTGTTAAATGCATAGTTAAAAGTAATCAACACTTAAAACTAGGGCTTGAATGGTTGAAAATAAAATTGAAAATAATGGACTATGGTTGAACATGATTGTTTATTTTGTTTAAATGTTTGGTGTTGTTTTATAAACTTATGGAGCGATTTATATGTGAAGGAACAACGAGTAAGAAAGCAATGAACTTATTGAGTGTTTAGTATCTTTAGATGATGTTTTGGATAAATTTCAAAAAATGAAAACTTGTAGGGCACAATTTTAAAGACGTTGTAATGACGTTTGACGTGTTTTTGATAATTATATAAATTTTAGGTTTGATGTTCTTTTGTCTTACATGAACCAACCCGTTCTGGCCCGCTATGAATCGATTTTTTATATAAGCTAGGGGGCCTAAAATCCTTAAAAATATTCCGCACCCCCGGGAAAAAATTCCTGGGTCCACCACTCTGATGGTGTTATGGGATTAACATAAAACTAGACTTATTCCTAGAACATAGTTAAAATTGCACATCAAAGTTTTGAAGAACAATAATAGTTTGGCAATTGGCATAATTAATTTAGTACCAACTGTATTTCTTTTTGAGTGTATAATAATACCCTGATATGAAAAATTGAAAAGTAGTACAAGAATATTTTTTTTTATCTACAAGATCTACAAAAGACAAACAATTGTGTAACCTAAGCTAACCTACTAACACCCGACTACTCTCATAAAGGCCCGGAAGTGTGTGGTTAAACATACTCATTTATTTATCACAAAATGACTCTTAGTAACACAATGTGGGTTTGTGTAAGCTAAACTAACACCAACACATGGAAAGGTCCATTACGGTCCAAGAGTGTAAAAGTAATTATACGTGTCACACCCCAACCGATGACGAAAACATTAAGGCGGGAAGAAAAAAGATTGCTCGTTGCTCACAACGCTAATGGTGACAATAGTTAACATAACCGATTTCATTTCATAAGTAAATTGTCATTACAATACAAAGGAATTTCAACTAACAACAATAATAAAGACAAAATTTGATACAACATGAATAAACCTAATCGTCTATGTGTGTATCTAGTCTAAACGCTACTTCGATTTCATAGCATCATCATTCTCAACCTGTAACATGTTTAAATAAAGTTCAATGCAAAAGCAAAGACGAGTACACAAGTTTAAGCATAAGCATACGTATACGAATAGGGTTTAAAACGAATCACATGGCAACTGGCTTTATACATGGCATGCAATATTTCTAGTCAAACCTCTTGCTTACGCATAATAACGATAATTTAACATGATCCCTAATTCACGAGCGGGTGGTGCGTTACTCCTATAGCGCTATACATGTCAAATTGAGGCTTAAGATAAGCTAATGACTATGGTGTTACATAAGAATGGCCCAAGATATAAGCAACGAGTAATGTACCAAAGTATTCATGTATAATGGATTGTTTTCGTGCATTTAGAATAAGCATAAATTGTGTGATTTTTTATAATGTAAACATGTTACAACCCAAAGTGATGAAAGTGTAAAATGGGTCATGTGTATTCACGGTTTTGCAAGCTTTCCAACTTGACGATTCCGTGAAGTGTTGTTTGGTTGCGGGAGGAACACCGAGTAATCCTACAAGAGGAAAACATAGGTGTGAGTATTGGATGATAATGGAGGATTCGGAATTTGGAACAAAGCATAACAAAATTATGTATACGAAAATATTCACTAAGGTCTAGCACTCGTTTCGACACTATGGGATCCATTTAGGGTTCATATGATTTCATAGGTTAACACCTATTAGAATCGTAACGAGGAACTAAACACTTTGGTGATTAAACTTAGTAACTTGACATATGATTTTTAGTCATTATCAACGTTTCGGTTTTAAGTATATTATATAGTCCATATATATTTATCATAAGTCAAACTAACAATAATATCATGGAAGTCATGTAGGAGGTAGGTGGTATAACCATCCATTTAGGAACCTCATGTAAGTTCCCCACTGCACAAGTTGTCATAGACAACAAGGAGGGTCAAAAACAAGAATAATAAAGGAATGAAATTACATGTTATCACTATACCAAGTAGCCGAGTAATCTACAACCCGGGTGAGCCGACGTCGACACAAGTCGAAGGCTAGACGAGGTTGTGTTACTTTCAGCTAGCAAACTACATTGGGATAGTGATGAGAAATCATCAAGTGATGTGTGGACTTATATGTAGGATAGCCCAAGCTAACCTTGTAGTCACACTATCATCAAGTTCAAGACTTAGCATCAATTGTGAGCTTAAAGCTCATGTAAAACAGAAAGTTTGTGAGGATTTAACCTCTGGATTTGAATGTCACAACCTTGTTTTTAAGCACACATAATCATAGTCTTGATTAGTGGCATAAGGACATAGGAATGTATGGAGAAAAACATGAGTTTTCTTCCAAAACATGAAGATAAAAATGAGCATAATTTAGGTGCACTTTGGGCCTAAAAAATGGTGAGGTTTCACCTTAGTTGCCCAAGCAAACTTGTGAGAACCTTCCTAGAGGTTATCCAAGTGTTGTAGAAGAAGAAACAAGAAGAAAATTGAAGTGGAAGTGAGTTAAAACTCACTTTTTATGGCTTGAACACTAAAAAACGTGGCTGAAACTCAGCTGAGTTTGCGAGGTTTTTTGAAGTGTTTGGAGGCTTGCAAAAGTGGAATAAGGAGTGGGGAAGTGTTTATTATATAGTGAAAGGATTAGGGTTTCAATGGGTTGGGCTTTGAACAAGGTTAGTGGGCATTAAGGCTTGAAATAAGCCCAAACACACCCTTAAAAGTAGACTGCCATTTTTTTATTTTTATTTTTTTTGCTAATTAAAGGTTATTAATTGGTTAATTTGTTATCTTTAAATGGGTTATGAACTTGTAATAAGGTGTGGCACGATATTCCTAATGTTTGGTTATTATAACCTAAGGTTTTATAAGCAAAAATAACATGTTTTGAAAAGATTAATGTAGCCTAACACTTAACAAGTTTGTAACACATAACGAAGTGTCAAATAAGTGTAACTCTCGCGATTGAATGATTATAATTTCCGTGATTGAATAACCAAGTATCTTATATGAATGAAATGCTTTAAGAAATACGATTACACGAGAATTGTTTACGAGTTAATTTATAATACAAAGTATGTTAATAAACGTGTGTATGAATCGATGTATAACATGTATAAGTAATGTATATTCCACATAAAGATTAATTTCATTACGGTTGAAGTCTCGGATTTACAAAGATTCAAGATGAGATACGATTACAAAGGAAAGAGTTTCCGAAAATAGAAATATGATACAATCTTTCTAAAACGGAAAGCTGCGAAAAGCGAGGCGTTACAATACGTGTGTCTTTAACACCAAAAGGACTTGTTATAATCTTATGTGGTTTGTGTAATCTAATAAAATCCACCAAAAGGACTTGTTATAATCTTGCGTCAGTACTATCATCGCTAAATTATTAGGTCAAAAGATCTGAATAGCCATCTCGACTTGAATTTCCTCCTCTGATCTCACTCCCCTGCTGTTGCTGCTAGATCACCACCTAATCCTACTACTATTGGCCGTTGTCATCACTTCTCACCACTCAACCTCTGTTTATGTTGCTTCTCACTCCGACAACTATCACCGCCTAATCGACCACTACCCCTGCTTCTCACCTCACGGTTGATGTTGTCGCTTCTCATTGTTGCCCACTTTCCCTTAACATGTATATATGTGTATGTGATTTGTATGTATACGATGAGATCATGTATGCATGACTTTTGTTGTAGATATTGATCGAACGTATATATTTTGTTGTAGAAAGTGATTATGTCGACATTTACAAATAGAGAATGTATGTACAAATAGAATGACGCACACAACTCTTATTATTAATGTCGACATTTACAAATAGAGAATGTATGTACAAATAGAATGACACACACAACTCTTATTACCAAGTTTGTCGATGGAGTTGATGATTTTTTGGACTTTGCATATTCCAATAAAAGGTATGTTGAAACGAAAAGAAAAGTACTAGGGGAATTACTTTTTTTCATGATAGATGTCCTTGTTCCAAACGACCAAATATAAATCACGTGGAGATCTAAACATGGATATTTATACATGCAAAAATTCACATGTATATGTAAGGTTTCATACCTAACTAGCATACGCGGTAGAACCATGGTTGTTTCATGCCTAACTATTATATGTGGATGTGGTAGAACCATGGTGAACGAAGATACCTTACGCCAACGTTGTAGGAATCGCTAGGCGCTAGTCGGTCGGGGGATACCGTCTAGCGATTAATCAGAATTAATTGGATTGGAATTTTTATGTGTGATTTTTAGTTATATATATACACACACATTTTTATATGTAGTTTATTAAAGTAAACATATTTTAACCCTTTATTGACCCATTTTTTAAGTAATTGACGGAAATTTATGAGGTTTGGTAGAAATTTGGCTGCAATCTGGCCACAATTTGGCTAGAATAGCACCGTCATTGATCGCCTAGTGATTAATCGATCATTAATCGGTGAACCACCAATTACGAATTAATCAGCGACTAATCAGAGACTAGTCGGAATTTTTAAAACCATGTCTTACGCTGCTACTCATCATCCGGTTCAAACTCATAATGCAAACCTAGAGTTTTATTTTGTCACATAATGAATAAACAAACTCATTGTTTTGTTGAACAAGTATCATGCAAGTCACATACTCTACACTTGGTTATATCAAACTATCCACCTTCGTCAACATTAGTCAAACAAAAATTATACCAGATGTGTATCAAATAGATTAACACCCTCAAAAAGTCAAATTTTCTTAGCATATGGGTTTTTATTTGGTTTATAAAAATGTCATATTTGTATTGTTTAATCTTTAAATCCAGGAATGCATTTAGTTCACCTGGTATACTCATGTCATATTTATCTTGCAGAAATTAGAATATTCATTAATGTGATTAAACTATTTTTACTTGCTTAGAAGAGTATCATATCCACCTAACCCATATCATTGCATGTTTTGACCAAATAAAAATTAATTCTATAATTATGCAAATGACCTTTTTTTCTTGATTAGTAGTTTCATCTACTTACATTCCTAAATATCTAGCTTTATGTCATTATAATCTACTTTATTTTAAAATATTTGTGTCCACATAAAATGAGCAAGAAAACGATGACAAGAATGATAAAGACAAGACTCACTCGATTATATTTTGGCATCAAATGGTAATTAGTGTAAATAGACTTGCCCAAAAAGAGAGAGGAACCGATTCTTAATTTTATTTGATAAAGAAATTACAAAATATTTTCTGAAATAGACATTATTCATTATTCATTATTCATCCATAATATTTTCAGATTTCCTATATATAAAGGACACTTGAAATAAATTCAACTATCAAAAACATTCACTTCAATCTCTATACCTCTAAAACCATGCCAAAAGCGCTATCAAGTGATGGCGGACATGAGTTACCCGTCATTAAAACACAAACGCCAGAAAACAACCACAACAAAGAGTCCATATCATCTCAAGTTTACTACCCTCTTGGTTTTTCTCGAAAGGTAAAGTACCATTTCAAAGGTGGTTAATGTGTTCATATTGTCATCTTGATAATTTCATGATCATATATCAACAGGTGATGGCTGAAGTGGTGGCTACATTCATGTTGGTGTTTGTGACATGTGGATCAGCGGCGCTTACCAAAAGTGATGAACACAAGGTGTCACAGCTTGGAGCCTCAGTTGCGGGTGGGCTCATTGTGACTGTCATGATCTATGCGGTTGGACATATCTCTGGCGCGCACATGAACCCTGCTGTGACACTCGCGTTTGCAAGTATTGGACATTTTCCTTGGATTCAGGTTCATAACTAGACCAAAATACTTAAACACAATACGTTGGCATCATACGACGCAACAATTCTAATCATATATGAAATTCTATGCGGTTAGCACGACATGGATGGGATCCTGAGTCCTTGAGACCATGCCTGTCCAGTCATGGACATGTTTGGTTGGCTAACTAGGAACCACTGGTAGTTGACAATATACATATCTTCAATAATTTTCTAGATTGATGCATGGACCCTCACTTTAGTGGGTAGAGTTGGTTTATGTTTTATCTTTGTTTGATCAAATAGTAAAAAAGTGGCAAAAAAGCACAGAATTCAAATGAGTTAATCTAATTAAAAGTCCAACAAAGTGCATTAATTAGTGTACAACTTCTTAAATAGAGATGGGTTTGGTACGGATTTTGGTTATTTTATTCTTATATCACAATGTAATATCTCATACAGAATCAAATACCCGTAGGATTTCAGGTATCAACATTAGCTTGTTATAAATTACCGTTTTGATTTCTAAATACATGTCTTGCCATTTAAACTTTTATATAATTCCAGTACCACAAGAAACTTGATATGTAAAAAACAAAAAAAAAAGTAGTAAATTATAACCCACCCAAGGGTTAAGAAAAATTAAATGTTTACAATTATGGTTCGGTAAATAGGTATACATGTTTCGGGTAATTGGTCAAGGTAGATCATCTAATACCATACCCATCTCATGCCCAAATACCTATCCCCTAAATGTTTCGGGTTTACTTGTTAGATTTGGGTGGCTTCCCTACTTTTAAATTAATCAAAAAAATTCATTTATATTTTAATAGTTTGATAATCATATATATATATATATATATATATATATATATATATTATATATTTGAAGGGTTCAAATGAGAAAAAAATTCTTTGTAAGAAGAAATTTCAACCAATAGAAATGTTTTATTAGACTTCATTTAATATTTGTACTTAATGTAGCAATAAAGGTATATTGGTAAACTTACATACATCATTAATTGGTAGTTTCATCTTTAATAAATAATTATATTAAATTTGTAACTTATTTTTAAGATATATATTTTTCTCAAAAAATAAAAATAAAAATACATTTATAGTGTAGGATAAATTTCGAAATGTGTAGGATAACTTTGATGTGTGTAGATAAAAAATTTAGTGTGGATGATGATAGTCTTTATTACTAATTACTTAGTCATACATAATAATAAATGAGATGTGAAAAAAACTATTTAATGTTTTACAGTTGTACCTTTTTTTTCTTTTTCTTCTCGATAAATTTTTCTTCTCAAATGAACCTTCCCTATATATACTATATATATATATATATATATATATATTGTTTATAAAAAGTTTAAAAAGAAAGAAAAACTTAAATAAAATGTGTTCTAGACTTTTATATCAACACAATCAAGTAACAAAAAAAATCTGGTTTTGATCCGCCACCCAATACGCATGACGCGTCCATTTTTAACAAATTGAGTTGTTTTATCTATGCAGGTCCCTATCTACGCCACAGCACAATTCATAGGATCTATATCGGCTTCATTTGCCCTACAGATATTGTTACATCCAATAGAACAACTGGGTACAACTACACCTTCAGGGACATGCATACAAGCTCTGATCATGGAAATCGTTGTAACTTTCGCGATGATGTTTGTCACTTCCGCTGTAGCCACAGATTCTAAAGCTGTAAGAACCCTATGCGCATTTTACATTTCATAGAAAACTGTAATGCGGTCGCGTAATCGTTATTTAACATAATAAAGTTTCAAAAATGTCTGCAGGTAGGAGAGCTAGCAGGTATAGCAGTGGGATCAGCAGTATGCATTACTTCCATCTTAGCAGGGTAAAACTTAAATGGTCTAAATACTTCTAACAAAAATAATTATTGCTCCCGCAACTAGAAAACTAGATATTTACACTAGCAAAATCCTTCGTGGCTAATCTCATTTTGTGACCGGGGTAATTTTCGACTGAAACTGGGGACCGCTTTTGCGATAACTTATAACATTTGTAAAATGTAATAATAACTTTGTTTTGTTAAATTTTTATTATTTTCATGACTGTAAGCGACCACATTGCAACCGCATCTACATCAGTCGCTAATGTTGCAACTGTTATGATTTATGTCGCAAATCGGTCTCTAATTTTGCAACCGTTTTCTAGTCGCAAATACCCAGTTTTCTAGTCGTGACGTATCATTTAACAAAAGCCTATAAATGGCAAATCCAATTCAGGCCAGTATCAGGAGGGTCCATGAACCCAGCGCGCACCATTGGACCAGCATTAGCTAGTAACAACTATCAGGGTCTATGGGTGTATATCGTTGGCCCGATAGCAGGAACAATATCTGGGGCGATGTGCTACAGTTTTATTCGATCGACAAACGACACAGATCAAGCAGTTTCTTCATTCAAATTTCGTGGAATGAAAAGCAATGATGAAAATGTTTTTCTCTGAAGTAGTCAATATACTATCAAGTGGTGATTAGAAAATTCTCATGTGAGTGAAGGATGCTTCAGTGTATACAAACAACAGCATAACTCACAACATTTGTAACATGGTGACATCAACTAGTGTCCCATCTATTTAGATATACATGATACTATGTTACTCTTAGTTCTTGAATTTAGTTATATAAGTTTATATAGAAATAACATAAAAATCCACAAGGGACATGGTGGGTGGGAAATTCGTCTCTCTTCAAGGTGAAAGTATTGGTGGTTATAAAAGTGGGTTAGTTTGCCGTTAAGAAAGAAGATATAAGACCAAACCACCTATAACTAAATAACCCACAATAATTAAGATAAAAGGCTAATTAACTACCCATTACTAAATAAGTAGCTACTAAAATAACCAACGACTACTTAATGCTTTTAAGGGTGAAGGGGGCCTCGCGGGGAAGGTGAGCGGGGAGGACTTGCCGCATGCGGGGAGGGAGATGCCGTGAAATTTTGCCGTGCGGGGAAGGGGTGGGTGGAGGTTGAGCGGTGAAGACTTGCCGCCTGCGGGGAGCTTGAGGAGAGGGTGGAAATGTGGGTCCCACTAGTATTCAACCAATCATGATTTATTATTTTTTTAATAAAATGGTTTAGAGGAAACCACCCTTTGGGTTTTTAGGCAAGAGGGGGATGAGAGGGGAAATGACTTGGGTGGGTGAAATTTTCCACCTTCACCCTAAGTCTAAGCATACCCCGTCAAGCTAAAAGTCCATTTCATACATATTACTTGAAACCATGGTTGCAAAAGTCGCTAGGCGCTCCCTAGCGGTCGACTGGGCAGTTGAGAGTACTCGGTCCAGGCGGAGAGTATACTGGGAGTACTCGGACAGGTTAAATTATAAAGAAATTACTTTTTGGAGATTAAATATATGCCAAATAACATAAAATTACTAATATTTATAACAAAATACGTGAAAATGATATTCATTCTTTAATATGATAGGCATAAAAATTATGTTCTATTATTATTTAAGTCAAACTAGGCTCGAGTTGACCTACTAGATCCGATTCTGGCCGAGGTTAACCGCGTTTGACCGACTCCGAGTAATTAGGCGGAGTCGAAGAAAGTCGCATCGGCAGCCAACCTTGTAGCGACTACTCGGGGAATAGTCGGCCTTGGAAACCTTGTTTTACAACCATGCTTGAAACAATAACACAAAAACAAAACAAATGACAAGAAAAAAATGGCTCTAGCAATCTGGATGCCTTCATCCAATACAAAAAAAGAAAAGGACCACCAATTATGAGGAATTTGTTAAAGGATAGCTAAACATGCTTCTCTCTTACTTGTCATACTCCCTCTCTTAAAAACAAAAAATACAAAACTAGTCGTATTCACCCAGGTTAAACCGATTAACCCGAACAAGATTTTTAAATAAATCTCTTTTTACTAGGTTGTCACCTTGGTCCTTGGCTATTCAATCTAATCCAACTTTTGGTTGTTTCAAATTTTAACTAATGGATATAAAGTACTTACTTTAAATGGTCACGTTGTATTATGTAGTTTGAAAAGTGAAGTTCAGGATGCCATTTACTAGTTGCATGGATTAAGAATCAATGTAAATGCTTAAATGAAAAATATTCGATACACACACCATGATTCAACTTGCTTATGTAGGAATCATATTAATAATTTATTGTTTGTAGTTTGTATAATTGTGTGGTTAATTCAGAAGAGAGGCGGTTACTTATAAAATAAATTTACGTATTGCACAATGTTTTAAAAACCAGTACAAATCGATAGGTATTACCAGAGTATCACCGGTACGATAGAGCCTAGTCTAATTAGGGTATCGGTTTAGTTTTCAAACCGCAAAAAAATCCGGTATAACTAGTGCAGATTAATGAACCGGTTTATACGCATGTTTAGTTTTTAGATTTAACGAGGATGAACTGGCTTCTTAAACAAAAGGTTACTTGTTGTATATGTTACTTATGTTACTTAATTTTAGTATATTTTGATTATTAGTAACTAAAACTTCTTTACATTGTAAGAAACGAAAATAGTTCAAAATAGTTATGTTCTTGTTGATGATGAATTTCGTCTTTTAAGTGATCGTAAACTTGATGCATTCACACTTTAATGCCATAAACCTATTGTAGACTTTTATTTAAAAAAAAACTTTGTTGAAAAATTGGTTGTTGATCATGGAATTATTTAGTTTTAGATTATTTTTTGGCTTGTAGTTTTTTATAGAATTATAAAGTTGATTGGTTGGACCGTCTAATAATACAACCGGTTAAATCAGTGTTGAGCCCAACCCAAAAAATATAGAGTGAATTTCACGGATTGTCCTTTATCTTTATGCCCGTTTTCAGGCGATGTTCTTTATGTTCAAAATTGATGATTTTTCTACTTTATGTTTTAAAATCCATCAGGTTTTGTCCTTTAGGTCTAATCCAGTTAACTTTTTCAGTTAAATTAGATAACACAAGGGTATTTTTGTCTTTTTACCTATTTATTTAAAAATATATAAATAAAAATAAAGTTAAATTTAAAAATTAATATAATATTATACATGTATATACAATATACATCTCTCTCTACCCTCCCTCTTTTTCCATCTCTCTCTCTCTCAGTAGTTCTCCGCTCCCACCGCTGCCACCAGTGCCCCACCGCACCTGCCACAATAATAAGGATTATATTAGGTTTTCCTATAAATTATTTATTTTTTCTCAATACAACGGTAAACAATATACACACTCACCCGTCATAGAAAATGAAAAAAAAAACAGAAGGAGAGGGGGGATTTAAAATCGGAGGGAGTATATTATACACCAGAAGGTAGGTTAGGTCTGCGTTTAAATTTGGGGCATGCCTTGTTTGCATAAAATAATAACTCTCCCATTTCTTCTTTTTCCTGTAAATCCTCCATAAAAAATGCAAGAATTGAAACAGAATGTGGCATTACCCCACTTTTCAATTTCAACAACAAATTTTACAACCATCATCGTCTTCCCCAATCCAAGAACCCTAGAACCGTTCCCACTTTCATATCAGAATTCGTGTTCATTGTTCAGTGACAACATACCAAATCATAGGGTTTTTGTTTAGAGAATCAAAACGAGCTAAATGATAGTATGTTTACCTCTGATGGTGCTCGATTTAACAGGGAAGTTCCCTGGAGAGGTGCGGCGATGGCGGAAAAGAGGGTGGGTGGCGGGTCTCCCCCGACGGCTCGATTTCCGGGTTAAACAAGATCCAGTGTGACAGTGGTGAGGTGGGGTGGTGCGGTGGTGTTGCTAGTGTGGGGTGGATGGTGGCAGGTGGTAGCCGCAGGTGGTGGTGAGGGTGGGAGTTCTCAATAGATAAAGAGAGAGTAGAGTAGTTTCAGAATTATCCCTGCAAAGTTGAATATTTAGGTTATTTACACTATATTAGTCCTTGCAAAGATGAAGGGACAATATCCATAACATTAAATGACATATACCAACCCTTACGTGACCTGTACATGGTCACATTTAACTGAAAAAATAAAGTGGGTTATGCCTAAAGGATAAAACGTGATGGATTTTAAAATATAAAGTACAAAACTCACCAATTTTGAACAATAAAGACAATGCCCAAAAATAGATATAAAAATAAAGTACAATCCTTGAAATACACTTAAAAATATAACACACATATAACTACATAAAAACCAGTTTTGTTCTGCAAATAATTTACATGAAAAGGTTGTAGCGGAATGTCATTGCCTTGAATTAGAGATGGGCATAATCGGGTTTTATTATTACCCGGAACCGGTTCCAACCCGGAACCGGTTCTGCTTGGATGTCATTGGAACCGGGTATGGTGTGGAACCGGGTCCAGTTCCTACTCGGGTTCACACACAAGAATATGGAACCGTGTAGAACCGGGTACGGGTATTATGGAACCGGGTATGGTGTGGAACCGGTTCCTGACAGTAAAACCCGACTTTTTACTGTTCAGAACCGGTTCCTGACAGTAAAAAACCTGACTTTTACTGTTCAGAACCGATTCCTGACAGTAAATCCTGACTTTTTACTGTTCAGAACCGGTTCCTGACAGTCGAAAAATCTGACTTTTACTGTTCAGAACCGGTTCCTGATAAAAATGTTACCGTTAGAACCGGTTCCTGATAAAAATGTTACCGTAGAACCGGTTCCTGATAAAAAATGTTACCGTTGGGAACCGGTTCCTGGCAGTCGAAATCGGTTTTTTTTATATAAACCCCTCCCTACTTACCATTTCAAAACTTAACACTCACCATCATCAACTTACAAACTCACCATCATCAACTTACAAACTCAATCATCTTCTCAAAAATCTTGCAAAATACCTATGGCATGCAACGAAGAAGTTGTTACTGTCTTAGAGACGAAAAGAAACCCAGCTATATGGAAGAATTTTGATCTCTGTTTAATGTCCGACAGCCCGAGATGGCTAGATGCAAAGCTTGCGGAAAATTTATGAAGGCCGCAGCCAACTCAACCCTTAAGAAACACACTGAGCGGTTTGCCCAGTGACGAAGGCAAAGAAAAATGAGACGGGAGAAGGTTCCGGCACCGGTTCTTCAAATGTTTGATGTAACCCGTTTGGTTTGGTGTTTTAATAAAGTTTGTGTAATGTTTCTTTCTATTGTGTTTGTTATTTTTGTGTTTCTTTCTATCGTTAGTCTCCACTTTTTCGGCTATAACCGGTTCCAAAGGTAACATTTAACGGTATAACCGGTTCCTTCTAGAACTGCATTTCCGGGTACTGATGGAACCGGGGTACTAGTGAAACCGGGTACGGGTAGGAACCGGGTACGGGTAGGAACCGGGTACGACCCGATTCAAATGGTAAAATTGTGGAACCGGGTTGGAACCAACGGGTATTTGAACCCGGAACCGGTTCTACTTAATGTCGGGTAGGAACTGGAACCGGTTCCAGTTCGGAATCGGTTTTTATGCCCATCTCTACCTTGAATTCCACTAAAAACTGTTCTGACTTGTTGCATTCATGTGGGTAATGTTCGGCCCACTTAGTGGAAAAGAAACATATTCGAATCTGATGATTACGATGTCAAGAAGCCCAAGAGGGGTGGTTGGATTGGACTTAGAGGTGCACAAATCAGGTCTTTTAAATACTCGGTTCCAGGTATAGATTCAGGTCCAATTCTATTAAATAATTAAGGCAACTTCCAATTCTATTAAAGTAACATAGTTAAATGTGGGTATGGTTTTTTTTCAATTTTTTTGCTGAAACAAATTCCAGGTATAGATTCAGGTTCCAGGTATAGAAGTTAGGGTTTGGGGATAGATGAGATTAAGAACAGTGGTGATCATAGTAAGTGTGTAATTGAGTGTTCGACGTTGAGAAGTAGTGTTTGGATGTTGGTGATGATGATTAAAGGTGTGATGTCTTGAGATGAGTGAGGAGGGGTTTGATGGTGGACGGTGGATGAGGAGAGGTTTGATGGTGGACAATAACTATGGGGGGTTTGATAGGAGTTGCAGGTCTTGAGATGGGTGGTGGCGGCGGCTATTTATTATTTTTATGATTATGATTATTTATTTTAGTATTTAGGGTCAAAGGTTTGCAAACATCGAATACGTTTTTTTGTACTTTTTAAAGAAAAGGGCATAGTTTGCAATTTGGTGTCAATATAAAGGACGATTTTTATAATTTATTCTTTCTAAAATAAAGCGTCAACACTTCCCTTTAAAAATCGGAACAAGAACAAAAAAAATGCATCAATAATCTACAAAGAATTAGACATTGAACCTGACTTTTAAAATCAAAACAAGAAATTTAAAAAATTGTCACAAAAAACTTAATAAGTTGTTGTTAGTTCAGAATTATCGGATCCAGAAATCAAAGAATCTACAAGAATCAGTTTTTAAACAACTCTCTGGTACCTTCCCGACAACAATTATATTAAACATAGAGTTAATTACACGTTTGTTCTTTAACTTTACACCAACTTGCATCGTGTGTCCTTTATCTTTAGAAATTACACCGAGTATCCTTAATTTGAAACTTTTGCACACCGTATGTCCTTTATACTAACCTCCATCCATTTGCATAGTTAAAACCAATCATTTGCTCTTACACGAGGGGCAAAACTGTTATTTTGTCATTTTTATTTAATTTACGTGTATTGTCCTTAAAAAACATCTCATGTGTGTGTACACACACACACACACACACACACACACACACACTACATATATTATATATATTTTATATATACACGGAGAGAATAATGAGAAAACTAGATATAAATGGAAAACAAAAAACTACAAAAAAGTCTAAAAAACACATCAAATTTTATGTTTCAATTTTTTATTAAAAATTGCTCTTTTTAATATATAAAAAACTTTAAAAATAATAAATAAATCATTAGCATTGTACATGTGCATTATATGTGTGTCTTGCACATACAATGTAGGTTTTTTTTTTGCTGGGGGGGGGGGGGGGGGGGGGGTATAAGTAATTACATATATGTAAAAAAAATTAGTTTATATATGTGGAATAGAAAATCTCATATAAAAATTAGTTTATATATATGTGTGTGTGTGTGTATGATATTTTTTGTCATTTATTTATGTATTTTCATGATTCGATACATGTTAAAAATAATTTACACATGTATAATAACCAAATTATATATACGCGTTATAAGTAATTACATATATGTAAAAAAATTAGTTATATATGTGGAATATAAAATCTCATATAAAAAATGATAAAACGACATTTTTGACCCTCATATAAGAGGCACATGATTGGTTTTAACCATGAAATGGATGGATGTTAGTATAAAGGACATGCGGTGAGCAAAAGTTTCAAATAAAGGACATTCGGTATAATTTCTAAAGATAAAGGACACACGATTCAAGTTAGTGTAAAGTTAAAGTACAAACCATGTAATTTACTCTTAAAAATATTTGAGTGGAAATACAAAAGGCTGGAGAATTGAACAAAGAAGAGGTAAGTTTGTTTCATCAAAACGTTTGAAGTAGAGGGACAACCGACCCGAACCGGTTTCAGTTTCAAACCGGTACCCTCCAAACTGGTCCCGAACCATTTGAAACCGCCAGTTCCAAACAGGTTCCCCTCACCAGCATGCGAACCACCCCGACTCGAATCAAACCAAAAACATGCATGCATGCATGCATATATATACACACACACACACACATACACATACAAATACAAACACTAACACATACATACGCATATACTAACATACACAAACACATATATGTTAAATTTTGGTACAGGATCAAAGATATGAACACAAACGAGATTCACTAATTCCTTCTATTAAGTTTTGATAATGAATAAAATTACATGGCATAAGGAATATAAATATTAGAAACAATCTAATTCTACTAGGACTTCTATTCTTACTTATACTTATCTCCAAACAATTAAACATTAATCAAATCTAATACTAAGATAATTCAAATAATAATTGAATAACTTTAATTATTTTTGCTTGTTTAGTCATTCGACTTTAGAGTTCCTCCAGACTACCCCTTCCACCCCTTTGAGATCAACCGAGCCTCCAAGTTGATGTTGTAATTTTATCAATATACATGTGTATACACTATCATACACAAATACATACACTAACACACACATACACTATCATACACATATACTTACACATCACATATACATACACACATAAAATTATGTTCTTTTGCACTGATTTTCTTTTTTTTTTTCTTTTAGAACTTACAAAATTAATAAAGATTGAATTTTACATGATGTATTTAATTTAGAAAACAATTTTAACATTGTGCGACGAACTAACCGGTGTTTCAAGTCAACCAAACCGGTTAGGACCCGAAACGATGAAGACCCAAACCGGCTGGAATCAGTTTGGTTTGGGGGCCCAAACCGATTTGTGAACCTCTACTATTTTTTTTTCAATCAACTTTCATATTGGGCTAATCGTATGTGATGTATAGAAAAAGAAGATGGGCATGGTCAACAAAAGCGACTGAAATATTAACATCTATATGGCCCAACATTTGAAAGAGACGAAAGTTGGCTGCCCATTTGCGTTGACCACAGGTGAAAAAAATGGTTTAAACTAAAACCGGAACCGGTAACTGGTTAGGTAAAAACCGGGATAGAAACCAAACCAAACCAAACTAAACCATCCTTTGGTAATCATGTTGGGAATCCACCCTCTCCGCTGAAACTGGTTAAAATCGAACCACACCATTCTAAACTGGTACAAACGGTCCAGGTTTTGAACACTGGTTCGCTTAATACCAGTTTTGACTTTTGTTGATCCAAACCGCAACGGGTAGTACACCTCTAGCTTTGACTGGGCTTATAGACCACCAACTTTGAATTGATGTGTACACATTGAAAGCCCATGCAGTACCAGCCCGTTATTCATGGGTTGTTTACTTGGTTGATCATATTCTCGTGGACTCATTAATCAAATAGATAGTTACAAGCCTGCATCCAGCAACTCACAAAGAACAATTTTTGGGCCAAACACAAGGTGGTGGGCTTATCTTCTACAACAAATGAAATTTAAATTGCTATTGAATTTCGATTTGTATACTTGAGCTTCATGAGTCAAATCGAGTTATTTATTAACAAGCTAATAAACCATAACCGATTAGCCTTTTGGAAAAAAAATTAAACCATAACCGAAAGAATGTTCGAATTATATCGAACCCTTAATCGTGGACTGTGTAAGTGTAACTCTTACGAAAACCAAATATTAAAAGCATAATTCCAGAAATATGAAAGGTGCTATAAACAATCTTCAATTAAAATACAAAAGCCTTAGTCCAGCACTTTGTTAAACTCTAAATTGGTCTTTAGATATATGTAAGAAACCCCGACAGGAATCAGGGTCATGAAAAAAATGTGACTATACAAATTGCATACTAGTGGTTTTTTATTTTTTTTTATATATTTTTAATTATTATTATTATTATTATTATTATTATTATTATTATTATTATAAAAACGTAAACAACTTATACACTACAAGTGTAGGAGCATTCACATCAGCTTCTTTATACCCATCCAAATAATTACACTAAAAATCATCATAAAAATAATGCGAGGGAATAATATCTTTCCAACTGTACAGATGAACGGTAAAAAAAATTTTCTCTCATTTACAGACAACCACTTCCTAAAATATGCAGAATCCAGTCACAGATTTATGCAGAACATGTTATGAATGCTTAATGTACCCAATGTTCAAGGGGGTCTGGGTATTCACACGAATCATCCCCTATATAATAACCGGTAGGGTTGGTCAGCATGATGCGGCACGGGTTTTGTATGTGTACATTTGTAATTTAACCTAATAACAATGATTGGTTTTCCCCGCGCGACGCATTGAGAACCAATATACTGCATTACATATTTACACATAAACATATATAAATGGAACAAAATTCATAAAATACTATATTTACTAAACCTAAATGTAAATTACAAAAAGGTCAAATATCTACTCTTGTTGTTTGTTAACGAATTGTATGATTATGTTCTATCGCTGTTACAGATCCACGCACGTGCGAAAGCCGTTTAACAATAAAAAAAATACTCTATTTAACTAAACATGAGCGTAATATATAAAAAATGATAAATATATATTATTCATCTCCATCAGGTAGGCAAAGTAAATAATTATATTACGCCGAAGTTACAATCCAAAAACGTCCGAATAATATACACGTTAACTACAGTATAATGCAGAATTTATATATTTAGCAATTTAACACTAATAATTTAGTGATTTATTGGTTACATTGGTGATAATCGGTCAAATGTTGGTGAATATCGGTCAAATATCGGCCAATATCGCCGGTAATGTAACAACTCTCAAAAAATATTCCCGACAACAACCCGTAATCAAAATCCCAAGTGCACGCGGCGAAACTTGTTATACTCAATCAGAATACTTAGCGGTTAAGAAAACCTGGCGGTTGACGAACCAACCCGCACAAAAGTACCCTTATGAGATTCACAATTAAAAACCGAACCAATTGGGATCAAGACCCGAGTATACGCGATAAGAATCGACACGGTAATCAAGCAAAACGCGCGATTGGGCGAAAAAGACGGCCAATGACACGTGTCATGCCCATGCGCCACGGGTCAAACCTATGATGGACACGTGGCAGACCTATGCCAGGCCGACCGCCCCAGCGTGTCTCGCCAGAGACCCTGGTTTCTCCCGCTACGAGTGGGAGATGCCAATTTGGTCTATATAACCAGCAGCGTGGAACTGAAGTTTCTGCACCAGTTCGATCGAATTTTGACGAACTTACTCTCTCGTATCTTCGTTCTAAATCCCGTAACCCCCCTAAAACCCTTAAACCTTCGAAACTCTGCCGCGTTGTAAGTGTTTTAACCCTGATCACTGATTCAATACCATGCCCGATTGATTTAGGACACACCAACGCATGTCGAGGCTATGCCTGACTAAGTACGTTGGGGTTCTGTCTCGTGTTGTATGGCTAAAGTGACTTGGGTTATTTTACTTAACACGAGTGCAATATATAGTGCTCATGAGTTATGCCCAAGATTATACCAGGAGGCTTTTAGTTGAACCCTAAAGTTTCAAAGTGAGTCATTCTTCTTTTTATCACCTTTTTGTGATTATTTATATTTAAAAATACTTTACAAAATCATAAATGTTTATCAGTTATACTTACAATGATTAAGTTGTTGTATTCTGCAATTACTATCGGTATGTGGGTTTTTAACTAGGTTCAAGATTGAAGGGGTTAAGTTAAAACACACATATTATTAATGTATTTCTATAAAGACTGGTTGTGATATATTTAGAACCTCTTATGTTATAATATCCGACACCTCAGTATAATTAATAATAATGTATTAATAATATATTATTAATATATTATTTATTGTCTATTAACGTAGTATACTATAAACGTCCACGGTTATACATTAATTCATAGTTATATTAATATAGTATGATGTTATAATATGTGTTAATATTATAACATAATTATAACTTAGTATATTAAAATGTTATAATCTTAGACACATTAATATATTAAATAATAAAATAATAAGATTATTAATATATATTTAATAAAGTTATAACTACTAGTTTGACAAAAAATAATATATTTCATTTTCTAGACTAATTGGTTTTGAGCCATGGAAAATATATTTAACATCAAACGTCACTAGTTGAGAGAATGATCAACAGTGATATGACCGGAGGCACTAGTTAAAAGGGATACGAATGACATCAACGTTAATTACGATCAAAGTGCACTAAGTTAGTTGAAAGAATACAACAGTGATTTGACCCCGTCACTGTTGCTAGTGATCAAATATTTGACACTGTCAAGGATTCTAGTATACATACTAATATATGTAACATAATTATATTATACATACATATATATATATATATATACATAATATATATATATCATATACATATATATATATATATATACATATATATATATATATATATTACTTGATAACCTTCACTATTGGACGCAAGTTAGCCAATGAGTGAAACCATGTGACGAATACTGATTGAGTTATGTTTTTATAAAAAAGGAATGAACTCGCCAGTATTTATTGCTGATAAAATATTTTCAAAACGCGTTACATGTAATTTGTTGTAAAGATAACAGTAGCCAGCTATGGTGCACTGAAGGTTTAAATAAAGTGGTTATAAATACCTGAATAAAGAAGAAATTTATGTTTTATTTATTTGGGTTTATCCCTATAAAAACATTTGAATGGAATATGGGTCTTAGCCCATTTGTTTAATATTAAAAATTTGGTGTTTTACAAACTCTAAAATTATTTCCTAACACGATCCTGATGAAAATTTTCCGCTGCATATTTAATAAACACAAATACCACTTGACTGGTTCACGGCTCCCGCTCACAGGGGTGGGGTCGGGGGTTATGACAGGTAATATCAGTACCGATATTAGAGACCAATATTTTACTAAGGGACCAATATCACTGATACATCATCGATATTAACTGCATAACAATATATATAGGGCGAGTTATGTGCTCATGGCGATAATGAACATTAATGATATTTAAATATGAAACAAGCTTTAAATTTATAAACAAAATTTAATTTGTCCACTTACTACGATACATACTGGGCAAGTGCACTCGTTGTACATGAAGTATAGCTTCGGAAAAATAGTGGGTATTGTCGAAGGATACACAAGCTTTCAATACTTGAAATCAGTCGTCATCTAGTCAAATCCAAGAATGTGGGTTTAGAAAGATATTTTTACAAATCAAATAAACAAAGCAAGTAAATATGAGCGCTAATTAATGACAAGAAAGAATCACATGGTTTAGATTCCCCCACAATGATACAAACAATTTTAAATGTGGATTCTAAAAAAAAATCACTATCTATGAATTGGCTCCGGCTAAGGTTACCTAGTCAAATGCCTCTTCATAAAGTTTTCAAGATCATGCCCCATAACAATGGTCTAAAGTCGTTCTATGAAACAAGTGATAATATGTGTGTTAGTGCAACAAAATGAGACGACCCCGGTTACAGGCATCAATTCCTAAAACAATATTTGAAAGTTAGACGATCATATCACATGACATCACTGCATTGTTGGAGTTAAAATATCAAGTGATAACTATTGACAAGGGGTTAAACCAACTATCACTATGGACCCTTTGGTTTGATGTTATATCCTAAAAGGTGGTGACAATGTGTTAAGCCAAGTCTTTACAATTCAAGTATACAAACTCTCCTTGTAAAGCAGGAACTTTTAAAACCAAATATACAAATCACAACTTCTAACCCTCTTCCAAGTAGTTAATATGTCACACCCTCAAATTCCACATGCGGGGTTTACCACGAGTTGTGTGACATACCACGATCAAGCCACTAATCATGTTGAACTACTCAAATTAATTGGAAAATGTTTAACTACCACATTCAAATGGTGATAATAGTTTCAAATATTTGAAAATGTAAGTTTAAGTTTAACAACGGAAGCAAAAGTATAAAATCCATACATAATAAAAAAAACCCATAGTTGTTTAGCATGAATAATGAAAAACAGTTTAATAAAAACCATGACACCCTCCAAGATGCAAGTTCCCATTTGAGTCGTACCTAACGTCCTGCAAAGCATGCTAAAGTGTATCAACAAAAAGTTGGCAAGTTCAGAATTTTAGTTCAATGAAAAATACAAAAGTTATAAAGGCATGTCATGGGGTAGCTAACCCACTATTAAGCAACTAAACTTGTAATACCGAATACTGACTGTGTATGTTTTTGTGCCCACATCAATGTCTATTGGCATTGATGCAAAAGGAAAGGTCAAAAGTTCACGCACAGCTCCCCGCATAGTGTGAGGTTTGTCAAACCTAATAGCGCTATCAACTAATACCTCGTCTGCCATCCTGGCAACTAATCGGTATAAAGGAAGGGACTTTCAGGATAGATGTTCCGTTTAGTCCACTATAGACATGAAATTAAACTAGAGTATTTAAGTTGTAGTATTCCATCCAGGAATATAAGTGTAGTCTGAAACCAGGGATAATGTAGTCCTAAAACCATGGATTGCATGCTTTTAGTAAAGTAGTGAACTCACCTTCGATTTGCTCGGCTAGAATTTAGTGACTAGAGTTAAGTGTGATCAACCACATCCTGATATGGTTACCATTTTGTTGTTAGTTACTATCCACATAAGTCACATTAATTTTACACGTATACTACCACATAATATGCATACACGTTGACAATTAGTTGTACGTTTGTGTGGATATGTGCATGTGTATATCTCACAACATGTAACATGTTTAATGATATTCGTTTAGATGTCAAGTAACATTTAGCACCTCGTGAAAACAAGCAATTGAACTTATCACATAATTATCAAGTTCAGCAGTTTCAGCTCAACATCCGTTTTTGAGTTGTTTTGTGGTTTTCGTTTAAAATAGTAAACGAACTAGAAAAATTACAAATAATTTATGAGACGTGGTATTAGATCCGAAAAGGTTTGTGTAATTTTCTCAAAGTATAAATGTATACGGAAAAATTAACAAAATTCATATAACACATAAAGGGCAACTTAGTCACATTATATCGGCAGTTTACGGTTTATCTTATATAAAAACCCTTGTGTATGCGATTGACAAGATTCTAGTTGGAGATTTTCATAATCTCCTTAGACTATCTACTATAAAAATTTCAACTATTAACTCCAACAATTAACCAAGTTATGACATCCATAACAGGCTACAATTTTTGTAGAAAAATGTAGCATGTACCTATGTTTCCGTTTTAATCTTTTGACTGACCTAAACATGTCAAAAAAATATGAATCTAGTTGGGTTTGAAAGATATTTTATTGAAAATCATTTTAGAGTCAAGACACACTTGTTTTTCGTTCATGTTTTAATCAAGTTCTGTCAATTCAAGTTGACATAAAATTCTGCGCAGAAGCAGTTTGTTTTCAAATCATTACAAAAATGTGTTCGTGATGATTTTGTCGAACTTTTCGACTACTAAGATATGTATAATACTATTTAGATCAGTTATATCATCCCGTTATCAACGAAATCATGTAACAAGTCAGAAACCCTAAGCATACATGCATATATACGAAACATACTAATAGACAAACTTCATAAACATAAAGTTTCTTGTTTCTTGTTTCTAATAAACCCTAGGTTTCAAACATCATGCAATCATCAAAACGCAGTCATGATTTCACGTATAAACAAGAACGATAACAAGTCTAAGACGGATTACCGAGAAGAGACAGAGATCAAGAAAACGTGAAAAGCCTAGAGAGAGTTAAGAGCCTGCGTTCGTCAATCAGATGGAGAGAATAGAGATCGAAGAAGCCAATACGATTTAGGGTTTTCATGCATATATATATATATAGAGAGAGAAAGAGATATATATATATATGAAACTTGAGTCGGTGGTGGGATTTTCGAGTTTGTATATAAAAAGATATACGGTCCTAGTTTACATAAAAGCCCAAAGGGATCGGATTTTATAAATGAAGGGTGTCTGAACTTGAGTATAGGTTTTCGAATTTAAGGATTGGTTTAAGGGGTTCCAAATTTAGATGTTTGGCTCAGGGAGATTTCCGAATTTGTGAGTGTTTTCATTAATTACACATTAAGTCCTTCAAGTTTCAAGCCATATAACTTGCATAGAAAGTTAGCATTTTAACTTCAAGCGTATATACGCAACTAGTCCCACTATTTTATGTTAGTTCGTGTGTTATAACCTACACATATAACGCGCATGAAGTACGTAAGTGCTAGAAAGTCATAAAGATTTAACTGAGAAAGTTAACAGTAAAAACCTGAAAATGAGAGTTGTCACATAACATGTTACAATCTACATAGACATAGACAACATGAATGCTTGAATCAACAAACACAAAGTAACTTGTTTAAAAGGTTGTGAAGAGCTCATTTGCAGTTGGTGTTTATTGAGCGTATTATATTTTTATTAACATTTTTAAGTTTATTTTACGCATTAGTCAAGTTTTAAATTTATAAAACACGATATTATACCAACACTAAACACACACTTGGGCAAGTGCACCCATCGTGAGCGTAGTATAGTGTTGGTAAGATACCGAGGTCGTCCAAGGACACAAGAGCTTTTAGTACCAGTTTATCGTCAACGTCTAATCAATCTAAATTTTTGATAAAAGTTTTGAAACATAAAATTAAAACTAAAAATAAGAAGATAAATAAAATGAAAGAAAAGATAGACAAGATAGAATCACTTGGATCCAACTCATCTTTAATGTATCCTTTGATGATTTTCGCACTTTCGAACTTTTTAAGAGATTATCTTAGTTATAGTAGTAGGCCCCTCTTTTGAAGGTGACGTTACCCTAAACCCAGTGGTTTGAGTCAGCAGGGATACAATCCCAAAGGGTCGGAATATTGGAAGATAATTAAATAAGTTATTAATGCGAAAAGTGGTAGGCCCCTCTTTTGAAGGTGACGTTACTCTCGGCTAAGTGGTTTGAGTCAGCAAGGATACAATCCCAAGTAGCCGGTTTAAAATATTAATAGTAGTTTACATATGAGGGGTTCAAACTATTAGCACCCCCGCCATCCAATACCTTTGGGGCATTGAAGGAGGTCCTAGTAAGCTTGAACCAAGTCCTCGCAGGATCTATACACGAACGAGACAAGAACTTTACCAAACCACCCTTCTAACCCCCTACCAGGTTAGTTAACGCGCTTTATATCAACCGTAAAGATACGAATGAGCAAATCAATGACATCATGAAGAAATAGTAGGAAAATTCACTTCCAACATAAGAAACTAATTATTAAAGTCTTTAATACATATCCAAATAAAAAGTGCGAAAGATTAAAAATCAAAAGTAATACATTAAAGACTTGTCTTCACCAAGTGTTGTAAGAGATTAGCCAAGCATGGCCTTTGTTTGACAAAAACCCGTACAATCAATCTTGGATCCCGAGACTACTACACACTCTAAAGATGATAGATGGATGATGGTTGTGGGTGTTGGTGTTGTAGTGGTGGTGGAGTGGTGGCAAAGTGAGAGAGAAGTGGTTTGCCAAGGGAAGCCTTTGAAGTGAACCAAGCACACATTTTTATAGTCAAAACAGAGGCCCGGCCACGGCCCCGTGTCCAGTGGGCACGGCCCGTGGCCATCAGCCTTCTCTTCCTTCATTTATTGCATCTGATAGCAGTGGGCCCCACACACCCCGTGGCCACTGGGCACGGCCCCGTGGTCAAGTGTTCGCTGTACTATCTGGATTCTGCAAATCTTATAGTTGACCACCCCCATGTTGGTCTGGGCACGACCTCGTGGTAGGCATAGAAGCTTCTGCAGGTTTTGTCTTGAAGTGCAGGGTCTGACCATGCCCCGTGTTCGTCTGGGCACGGCCCTGTGGTCATCTTCTGTAATCTTGTTTTTGTCTTTGGGGGTGTTGCTGAGGGGTCGGGACATGGCTCCTTATTCCTTCTTTTCATATTTATGTTGGTTTTGCCTGCCTATTTGCTTCTTTCGTTCGTTTAAGCTCTTTTTATCCTGAAAATACAAAAGGAACAAAGAAACATGCTTTTTCCAACACTAGTACTAAAAAAGGGTTAGTTTTATGCCTCATTTGATGTAATTTATATGTTGCATTTTTCACACATCAAATATCCCCACACTTGAATCTTTGCTTGTCCTCAAGCAAAACTCTTTAAATGTGGCTTACACACCTAAATGGAATAGGTAGAGAAGAAGTTTTGTGGCTTGTCTTTGAGTGTCGGGAATCCAAGATCTTTATTTCAATTTTGTTTTTATTTTTTTTACAATCCTATTCGTCATGATTTATTTAGAACGTTTTTAAGGAAAATTATTTATTTGGGCATAACGTGGCTCCTTAAAATTCTATTTATATACAAGTTCACGTACCTCACAAGAGATCACTCAACACTCGGCCGAAGATGTATTTTTGTGATATGCTCGATTCCGGTTTGGAACTTATTTCTACCATATGCTTGCCAAGCGATCAAACCTCCTCCTTTTTAACTATAAACCTTTGTGAGTATTAAGAGGACTTTTGAAAGGGTTAGGCTTGGGCTAGGGGTAGGTGATTTTTGGGTTACTGGTTAGTAAAATGGCGAAAAACGTAAAAAGCGTCAGTTATCGTAAAACTTGTTTATTTCAATATTTATTTAAACCAAGCATTTTCAAACAAAATTTTTGAAGGAACTTGTTTGGTTATTGAAAGAGCTATGGAATATTATTTATTTATTTATTTATTTATTTATTTTAGTAGTAGATAACCGGAGCTTTTTACTAAAATAAATGGGTTTGAAAGGAAAGGGGTTTTGGTGGTAATGGATGTTTGTTTTGCAGGTTTGAGATGAAAAGGTTTAGGCTCAAAGGGGTTAACTAGGGGGATTTTAGTAGTGGGTAAAAAGAAAGGAAAATAATGGTTTCGAATGAAAAATGGTTTAGTCCTAGTGCCTCCATCATTTACTTACTTAGGTTTATGTTGGTAAGGACTGGGAATGTATCTTCTTGGCAAGTTCTAGAGTCGTAAGAACCAAGCGGCTATTCACACAAGAAACGAAAATGAGCTTTTAGTTTAAAGATGTATGAATGTATGCTCGATAAAGGCTCAAAGCTCACTTAATGTGGGAATGGGTTTATAATGTGAACAAGTATATATAATCAAATTTTAAAAAAGATTTCCCATGCCCTTTTTATAATTTTCTTATTTGGCTCTTTTTATCACGACACTATCGGTTGTAAATTTGTAAAAAATAACTTTTTTTAGAACTTGTTATTCCCAAATTAAACCAAGACAAGTAAAAAAATTGAAAAATTTTGAAAAAGATTTGGGGTGATTAGTGGTTCCAATAGAGTTTTGTGTAAGGCTTGTTATTAGGACTTGCTGGATTTAAAGTGTTAGTTTTCCCCCACACATAAATTACACATTGTCCTCAATGCGTCCAAAAATAAATTTTTCGGTTGATTCGAATGCGTAAAAGCGTGTTAAAAACAAAATTTTATGTTACTGGGCATCTGGCCACGGGCCCGTGTTAACTGGGCACGGCCCCGTGGTCATATTGCCAGTATAAAAACTTACAGAATATTGAGCATGGGGGGTGCCTGATGGACACGACCCGTGGTCAGGAGATGGAAGACAAACAGCCGGTTTAGGGTATGGGCACGGGGGCGTGTTTAGTTAACACGACCCCGTGGTGTCAGTCTGCAATTGCTGAATTTCAGATTTCTGGTTTTTGTGTCTGGTATCAGGGCTCGTTTAGCACTAATTTTTAAGAGAAAAATTTTTGCGTCTTAAACGATTATTCGCTCAACGTTTTATTTATTTATTTATTTATTTTGTACGTGTGAGCGACCGTTTTCCCGAAAAAGGTTCCCCAAGTTATCTTACCTATTTCGAAGTTCTTTCGATGTTTACTACCTACAAGACATGACAATAATTTACATATATATACAAACCTTTGTTTAATCATACCTCGTTTGCTTGAAGAGAAATTTTTTCCTCCTCATCCTCATGAATCCTTGGTAGAGTTTAAGCCTTTGTCCGTTAACCTTGAATGGAACGCTTTTTCGAGATTTAAGCTCAACTGCACCGTGTGGGAAGATATGGGTGATGGAAAAAGGTCCCGACCTTCTAGACTTTAATTTTCCGGGAAATAATCGAAGTCATGAATTAAACAATAGCAATTGATCTCCTTCTCGAAATTCATAAGGTTTAATATGTTTGTCATGTACATTCTTTATGCGTTCCTTATAAATTTCAGAGTTAGAGTATGCTTGAGTTCTCAATTCGTCTAATTCGTTTAATTGAAAAGGCCGATTTTTACTGGTGGTTTCATGGTCTAAGATTACGTTTTTTAATGCTCAGTAGGCCCTATGTGCTATTTCTACTGGCAACTGGCAACTTTTCCCATTAGACTAGCTTATATGGGGTGGTTCCTATTGTGTTTTGAAAGCGGTTCGAAAAGCCCATAGAGTGTCGTCTAATTTTTCGGCCCATTCTTTTCTATTTAACCCTAAGGTTTTTTCGAGTATTCGTTTTAAACCTCTATTTGTCACTTCGGGTTCTCCGTTTGTTTGAGGATGATAAGCGGTAGAAATTCGGTGATGGACCCCATATCGTGTTATAAAAAAAATTTCGAGTTGATGATTACAAAAATGGGTGCCTCCATCACTTATTAAAGCTTTTGGAGTGCCGAAAGGAGTGAATAATCATTTCAAGAATCTTACCACAACTCTTCCATCGTTTGTTGGAAGAGCTTCGGCTTCGGCCCATTTTTACAAGTAATCCACGACCACAAGTATATATTTGTTTCCTTTTGATGGTGGGAAAGGACCCATGAAGTCTAACCCCCACACATCAAAAATTTCACAAACAAGAAATACCATTTTGTGGCATTTCGTTTTTGGAAGAAATATTACCTGATCATTGGCATGCATCACATGTATTGATAAGATTTTGCGCGTCTTTGTAAATGGTTGGCCAATAGAATCCTGAATCAAATACCTTTCGAGCGGTACTAGTGGCTCTGTGATGTCCTCCGTACGGTCCTTCATGAAAATGGTGGAGAATTTTTCCTGCTTCACTACCATGTACGCATCGTCGGATGAGTTGGTCAGCACAAATTCTGAAACGATATGGATCTTCCCAAAAGTAGTGTTTACATCGGCAAAGAATTTTTTACTTTGATAATGTGACCATCGCTTTACGACTATCCCACTAGTTAGGTAGTTGGCGTACCATGGTTCTTCCCGATATTCCACCATTTCTAAAGATTTCATTTGGAATTTTTCGTTGATGAGGTCATCCCTAGTTGCCTCCAAAGCTGGATCTTCCAAGCGAGATAGGTGATCTGCGCCGGTGTTTTCAGCTCCTCTCTTGTCTTTTATTTCGATGTCAAATTCTTGGAGGAGTAGAATCCATCTGATTAAATGTGGTTTGGCATCCTGTTTTTTAAACAAATAACGAATGGCTGCATGGTCTGTATAAACTATTGTTTTAGAAAGAACAAGATAAGAACGAAATTTATCAAAAGCAAATACTACAGCTAGTAACTCTTTCTCTATTGTGGTATAATTTTCTTGTGCATCATTAAGAGTTTTACTAGCATAGTATATTGGATGAAAATGCTTATCTTTCATTGTCCCAAAACTGCTCCAACTGCAAAGTCACTTGCATCACACATGATTTCAAAAGGTAATCTCCAATCGGGCGCTATCATGATTGGTGCATTGACTAGCATTTCTTTTAGTGTTAAAAATGCATGGTTGCAATCCTTGTCAAAGATAAATGGTGCATCTTTTTCAAGTAATTTAGTTAGAGGTCTTGAGATTTTCAAAAAGTCTTTGATAAATCGTCTATAAAATCCGGCATGCCCTAAGAAACTTCTTATGGCTCTAACGGAGGATGGAGGTGGTAATCGAGAGACAGTGTCAATTTTAGCTCGATCAACCTCCATTCCTTCGCTTGAGATTTTGTGACCGAGTACCATTCCCTCCGTAACCATGAAATGGCATTTTCCCAGTTAAGGGCGAGGTTAGTTTCCTCACATCGGGATAGCATTCGTTCAAGGTTATCGAGGCATTGGTCATATGAATTTCCAAAGATATAAAAGTCATCCATGAAAACTTCCATGGTCTTTTCTATCATATCATGGAAAATGGCCACCATGCAACGTTGGAAGGTTGCGGGGGCATTACATACACCAAAAGGCATGCGTCGATAAGAGAAAGTTCCGTAGGGACATGTGAAGATTGTTTTTTCTTGGTCTTTTGGGGCTATCGGTATTTGAAAGTAACCTGAAAAACCATCTAAAAACAATAAAATTTGTGACCGGATAGTCTTTCTAACATTTTATCAATAAAAGGTAAAGGAAGTGGTCTTTCCTTGTTACCTCATTTAATCGACGATAGCCTATACAAACTCTCCATCCGGTGACGGTCCTTGTTGGTATCAATTCGTTTTTTTTTTCACTGGTTACTACCGTCATACCTCCTTTTTTGGGAACTACTTGAACGGGACTCACCCATGGGCTATCAGAAATTGGGTAGATGAGTCCGGCATCAAGTAGTTTGATGAATTCATTTTTAACCACTTCTTGAACATTTGGATTAACTCTACGTTGTGGTTGTATTACTGATTTGTAGTTATCCTCCATTAAAATTTTGTGTGTGCACATGGAAGGGTTTATTCCTTTTATATCTACAAGCTTCCATGTAATCGCGTTTTTATGTTTTTTCAAAAGTGAAATTAGTTTTTCTTTTTCTAAACTAGTTAATTTTGAAGAAATAATTACTGGTAATTTACCATGCTCGTCTAGAAAAGCGTATTCCAAACCTTTTGGGAGCTCTTTGAGCTCAAGTGGTGGGTCTTTAGGAGACTCCTTATTTGGTTGCTCTTGGTCGAGGACCAAAAAGGCTTGTTCAATGGCGTCCTCTTCTTGGACAAGTGGGTCGAGTTCTTCTTCCGTACCGGGTGGTTCATCTTCATCTTCAATTAAGGGGTCGTCGTTGCGAATGGGTACTTTATGGATTGGTCAAGATTGACATACCTTTTGTCGGCTCCTAATTGAATTGGTAGGTTGTTTTGCTTCCGGTTGATAAATGCTTGATGGGTTTTCACAAAAGGTCGTCCCAACACAAGTGGGGTATCATCGAGAATGATGAAGTCGGTTGGGACCACCGCTTGGTTTGTTTGTACCAACACATCCTCAACTACTCCCATCGATTTTATCATCTTTCGATTGAATAGAAAAATGGGATTTGAAGTGGAGAAAAATCACTATTATTTAATTTTTTGAAAATATAGTTAGGCATTATATTAACACAAAGATCTTTGTCGATGGTGATATTACTAATAAAGCTATTTTGAAAGAAACATGGAACCCGTGTTATGTTAATTCCAAATTGTTCATCTTTATTAGCATAGTTTGATCATTTGTTAATTCGATGCTAACCATTTCGTCAATTTCAGCGTTAGTGTTTAACTCTTTTAAAAACTTAGCATGAGTGGGCACTAAACAATGATTTTCGAAAGAAGGTGACAAAATGTTAATTTCTTGAAAATTTGATTCTTTTTCGAAATTTTTGTTTTCGGACTTACCTTCTTCTTTATTTGGCCCATGCGTTGGTTTTTCACTTATTTGTTCTTCCATTTGTACTTCTTCGAATATTACTTCCTTAGTAAAAACAGCCTCTTCCCTTTCTCGGGATTCTTTTATTAAACGCTCAAGAGTTTTGAGAGTTTCTATTATTCTTTTGGCTTCGGGAAGGATAGTCGGTGGTGTGTCGAAATGAGAAGGATTGGTGTCCCAATCAAAGCTTGTCTTTGGAAGTTCAAACCTTGGTTCTTCATAATAGCTATATGAGGCGGATGGTTGGAAAAGGTCACAATATTGCACCGAATGAGGATTGCCGCAAATGGTACAATATTCTTCCTCATAATCATCCTCTATGTAGTAGTGAGTGTAATCTCCCGAGTATTGATCCATGAGGAAATACTCAGCAGATTACAGAGTCTCAGAGCAGAAAATAAAAATTTAAAACAGAAACAGAAGCTCACCACGGCCCCGTGTCCGATTTGGCACGGCTCATGGTCAAATTCTATATCTGGGCGTTTGAAAAAAAAATTAGTAACATGCAGCACGGGGACGTGTCCAATGGGCACGACCCGTGTTCAGGTTACTGTAAAACCAAAAATCCTTAATAAGAAAACGAGCGCGCAGTTTTGAAAATGTGTTGAAAAATGATTAGGCCGTCGATTTTAAGCTTTCTTAAAATCCTTGTGTCCCAGCAACAGCGCCAAAAACTTGGTGTGCGTTGAGCGTATTATATTTTTATTAACATTTTAAGTTCATTTTACGCATTAATCAAGTTTTAAATTTATAAAACACGATATTGTACTAACACTAAACACACACTTGGGCAAGTGCACCCATCGTGAACGTAGTATAGTGTTGGTAAGATACCGAGGTCGTCCAAGGACACAAGAGCTTTTAGTACCGGTTTATCGTCAACGTCTAATCAATCTAATTTTTTTATAAAAGTTTTTAAACATAAAATTAAAACTAAAAATAAGAAGATAAATAAAATGAAAGAAAAGATAGACAAGATAGAATCACTTGAATCCAACTCATCTTTAATGTATCCTTTGATGATTTTCGCACTTTCGGACTTTTTAAGAGATTATCTTAGTTATAGTAGTAGGCCCCTCTTTTGAAGGTGACGTTACCCTAAACCCAGTGGTTTGAGTCAGCAGGGATACAATCCCAAAGGGTCGGAATATTGGAAGATAATTAAATAAGATATTAATACGAAAAGGGGTAGGCCCCTCTTTTGAAGGTAACGTTACCCTCGGCTAACTGGTATGAGTTAGCAGGGATACAATCCCAAGTAGCCGGTTTAAAATATTAATAGTTTACATATGAGGGGTTCAAACTATTCGCACCCCCGCCATCCAATACCTTTGGGCCATTGAAGGAGGTCCTAGTAAGCTTGAATCAAGTCCTCGCAGAATCTATACACTAAACGAGACAAGAACATTTCCAAACCACCCTTCTAACCCCTTATTAGGTTAGTTAACGTGCTTTATATAGACCGTAAAGACATGAATGAGCAAATCAATGACATCATGAAGAAATAGTAGGAAAATTCACTTTCAACATAAGAAACTAGTTATTAAAGTCATTAATACATATCCAAATAAAAAGTGTCGAAAGATTAAAAATCAAAAGTAATACATTAAAGACTTGTCTTCACCAAGTGTTGTAAGAGATTAGCCAAGCATGGCCTTTGTTTGACAAAAACCCTTACAATCAATCTTGGATCCCGAGACTACTACACACTCTAAAGATGATAGATGGATGATGGTTGTGGGTGTTGGTGTTGTAGTGGTGGTAGAATGGTGGCAAAGTGAGAGAGAAGTGGTTTGCCAAGGGATGCCTTTTAAGTGAACCAAGCACCCCTATTTATAGTCAAAACAGAGGCCCGGCCACGGCCCGTGGCCATCATCCTTCTCTTCCTTCATTTATTGCATCTAACAGCAGAGGGCCCCACATGACCCTATGGCCTCTGGGCATGGCCCTGTGGTGGGAGTAGAAGCTTCTGTAGGTTTTGTCTTGAAGTGCAGGTCTGACCATGCCCCGTGTTCGTCTGGGCACGGCCCCGTGGTCATATTCTGTAATCTTGTTTTTGTCTTTTGGGGCGTTGCTGAGGGGTCAGGCATGGCTCTTTATTCCTTCTTTTCGTATTTATGTTGGTTTTGGCTGCTTATTTGCTTCTTTCGTTCGTTTAAGCTCTTTTTATCCTGAAAATACAAAAGGAACAAAGAAACGTGTTTTTTCCAACATTAGTACTAAAAAAGGGTTAGTTTTATGCCTCATTTGATGAAATTTATATGTTGCATTTTGCACACATTAGCAGTAAACAAAAATCATTATTCAAAGTCATTAACACAAACTAATTTAAAATCCATAATCAAAATCAAAAGATCAAATTAGGATCATCCTCCTCAAGTGAATCAAGAACTTTAGCCACACATTCAAACTTGATGCGTTCATAGTGAAAGTTACAAGATTTGAATGTAAAATGATTGTTCAAAGAAGCATAAAAGAACTTTAGGTAAGTTATTATGGTACATGGCATGCATAATGAAGCACAGTCCGTACCTAGACCTTTTGTGACTACCAGTTTTCATTTTTATGTGAATTTGCTTGTTCAGTCTTACAGGGGGTGTTTTTTTCTTGAAAATGAAAAACAGACCACCTAAGTATCTAATCTACTTGAAAATCCAAAGAAACAATCAAAACTAGGGCGTAAGTGATGTGAGATAGATGTGTAATTATGTGCACATCAAACATCCCTATACTTGAACATTTGCTTATCCTCAAGCATCTCTAACACGCCCAATGAAATAGGTTTAAAAAAAACAATGTAATATACAAGCATGTCACGATCTGGCATTAGCTTTACCTACAAATTTAGTAGAGGGGAGAGCAACCATACCCCAAAACCTAGCATTAGGTGTATTGTTTTTTGTTGTACAGTCTACCTTGGGCCCTACACGTTTTTTTCTCATTTCGTAAAAAAATAAGCAAATTATACATGTGCTTTGGAAAATCCTCACCTTTTATCCTTATGTGTCAGATTTTATGAATGTGATCCTTACTATTTGCAAACTTATATCTTAGTTCGTCCTTGCGATGCGTGTCTGTTAGAAAATTTTGTAAAGTTGTTACAAAATGTGATGACCTGATCTTGGGCTTGGCTCCGAGACACATCACGTGGCGGAATTACACAAAGCAACAAAGTACAACAAGAATAAAGAAACACAAATTAAAACTGATTATTATAAAGTTTCCAAGTTATATACAACACTAACACTATTACCAAAGCATTAATATATGTACATTATGCTAGCCTTTCTCCTTTGTGGGTAATTGATATGCGTATAAATATACATTTGTTTCATATTAAAAAAAATCCCACTTTTTAATGATTTTCTTGAAAATATAAATTAAATAGGCTTCATTTAGTTTATTTTTGTTTTCCAGGACAAATATGTCCCAAAACGGACAAACGAAGCCAAAACAAGTGAAAAATCGAAGTTTTGTCCCGAAGTAGTCAAGGCACGGGTCGTGCCCAGCAGGCACGCCTTGTACCTCCACCCATAAACGAAAAAAAGATCTTTGTTTGACTTTCGAAGATCTCATGGGTCCCATAAGAGCGGACCACGCCCCGTGCCAATCACCCAATGAAGATTCTACAAGATACGACACCAAACACAGATCGTGCCAGGTCACCAGCTCTTGCCTATAAATACCACGCATGTCTTACCCATTTCATTGCTTAATTCTTATCTTTTCCCCATAATACTCACTAGTTCTACCCACTTTCTCTTTTAGTTTTGTAATCATTAAGATTATAAGAACATACTTCAGCAAATTTCAATCTTGTGTTGATAAAAAAGTAAGTTTGTTAAGGTCTATCTTTAAAGTCATGGATGGCTAAATTTCTTCTGGTTACTTGGGTGGGAACAAGCCCTTGATGGGGAGTTAACTAAATGAGTTAACAAGGGTGTGTATGTGTATGACTTTAAGTACCAATTAACATATGAAAGTGAGTTTTCCAAATCATTAAAAACAAATTATTTACCTTGTTTTTGTTGAGTCAAACATTCATTTTTCTAAGTCTATGTAGTAATAACATATTAGTTGCTTGAAAGAGGGTTAAAGGTTTTGGTTCGGGACTTTGGGTGTGGTAGAGTCTTGCCTTGGCGTGGTGGAAAAATCTAAGTGTCAAGGATTTGGTTATTATATCTTTACTACTCTCACGAAGATATGATCAAACCAAGAGGTCCATAGTGATTGGTGGAGTAAATTCTTATGACTAACTTTTACTTAATACTAAACCCCAATGATGGATAGTCGCCCTACTTCTTCTGTTCAAAGTTGTGGGTCTGATTCCGACGTTGCGGATAGTCTCGCTGCTACTTCTTTACAATATGGTTGAGATGTGATGACGTCCAAAAAATAGGGTCCCACGACTTTATGCGTTAACAAGACACAACTTTTTACTAGGTCTTAAAAGAACGACTTTGGTCGGCTGTCTAGCAGAGTACTCAGAATAATCTTCTAAAGGAGTATGGCATTCTTCTTTAAGAAAACTTTTGGGAATCCATAAGTAATTTAGTTAATAAAACATCAGTGGAAGTAAAAGCCCAAGTAACCCTTTCTTAAATCTGGTTTCAAAACCAACCATCTTTTATTTTTATTTCTTTTTTATAAAATCTACAAAAAAAACCACACCTTTTATGGCTTGACTAGACGTTCACGACATCTTAGTACTAAAAGCTTTTGTATCCTTAGACGACTTCGGTATGTTACCATCACTATGTTACGCCAACCATTGGTGCAATTGCCCTAGTGTGATGTTTTGAGTGATAGTATCTTATCGTGTTTTCTAAATTTAAGAGACGGCTAAAAATCAATAATATTTATATACACTCCCACTCACGCCAGTACCCAACTCAAATGCCTCTACATAGCTTCTAGAATCTTGCTACAAGAAGTTACATTCTTACCTTGTTGGGATTGAACCTTTGGAAAGGAACAGATGATACAAAGTCAAAACACACCATCCAAGCTTTGGTCCAGCTATCAGAGGTTTCTATCCACTGATAGGCTCTTACTACTTTCAATAAAGAACATTGCTCCTATCCTCTGACAGAAGAAACTCCCAACCGCTGATAGAAGAACACAAGATCAGAGGTTGGCCAGCAGTGTTTAGTCTAGTCTTAGTTAAATCAATGTAACAGTGCTATGCACTGATAGCTTTAGTCTAGCAGTGCTTATAGTTAGTTACGTTTGTTAGCTGCCACTATCAACCATGACGTCATTGTAAGACGATCAGTGGTTAAATAGTTAGTATAAATAGGCGCTCATTGTAACAGTTTTTCTTGTCTTATTAAAAAGATCAATTTCGCATATCTTCTTTATTTCTTACTATCAAACGATCGTTATTTGGCTAAGGGGGAGTTTGTGAATCACTTGCAATAGTTTAGTTACTTAAAAGCAAGATGGTGATGAAAACAAACGACCAATTGATTGTTGTAAAAGTTTTCCATTAATCCGATGCACTTAGTCTCTGTTTTCAAATCATTTTCCATTATTTGAAACAAAAACAGCAATCAATTCAAACTTAGATCGTGACAATTGGTATCAGAGCTTGGTCAATCGATTTTGATTTAAACATCAAATTGATTTGAACAGATCAGCTCTTTGTTGCTAATTTCGTTTGATAAGTTTTACTTGAATACAGAGTTTTACTACTACAAAAGTTTTTAAAACACAAATCTGTTGTAAACAAGAGAAATGGCACAAAACACACAAGATTCAAATATCGGATCCATGATTAAACCACCTATGTTGAAACGAAATGAGTATTTTATCTGGCAACGTAGAATGGGTCATATTCTCGCTCAACAGAACATCGGATGTTGGAGATCCGTTGTGTTTGGACATCATGTTCCCATGGTTCCAAGCATAGAGGATCCCCACACTCAAGTCCCTAAAAAACTCGAAAATTACTCTGAACAGAATTTCCTCAAAATCAAATTGGATGCTAAGGCTTTCAGCATAGTTGGTTCAGCTTTGCCCAACGAGATTTATGCATGATTACTTCATTGTAATAGTGCTAAAGAGTTATGGGATGCTCTTAAAGAGCAATTCGGTGGTACTGAAGAGGTGATCGAGAATAATAGAGAAGTCTTGAATCAGCAGTATGAAACATTTTTCCATGTAAAAAGTGAGTCACTAACCCAACAGTTCGAGAGATTCAGTTGTCTTATAAGCGAACTAAAACTGGTAGATGTGAGCTTTCCTAATTCGACTATCAATAGTCGTTTCTTAAGATCACTACCAGAAAAATGGGAGACATTAACTTATGTCACTCGAACATCTGTTGGTTATAATGAAATGACCCTCACACAGCTTCATGGTCGACTTCTCACTTATGAGAGAGAGTTGAACCAGAAAAGAAGCTTCAGGAGTCTGGGAAAGTGACTGATGACTATACACTGGAAACACTGCTCTCTATAGTCATGAAGAGGGGTCTGGTAGTGGAAAGGATCAGGGTTTTGATCATTACATTGACATAACTTTGGGAAACAATTTCAACTCTGATCCCAGTACACCCAATTTTGCCTTTGCTGCAAATTGTGAAAGCTAAACCTCTGACAATCTGAGTTTTGAGATGAATAACTTACAACACTTTGAACCCATGGATTTGGAGGAATGGACATCCTACACAAGTTGGCACTCTTGAGTGTCAGGGCTAGTAAGTTTACAAAAGAACTGGTATGAGATTTCCAGGATTGCATGGGGGGTTAAAAGTTGGGTTAGATAAATCAAAGATAAAATGTTACAAGTGCAATAGGATGGGACATTTTGCCAGGGAATGCAGAACTCAAACTGCAGGACCAATTGTAACTCATACTGGCACCAATCCTCAAAGCACTGTCCAATATTCCCAGTTTACCCCTGCACATCAAATGCAAAACACTACTCATTTTGCAAGTCCTGTAACAACTGTCCCTATTCATTATGTCTAAACCCCTACTCCACAGATTCAATATGTTCAAGCACCACCTCAAGTGCATGTGCAACAAGCTCCACATGTCACTCAAACTACTCAAACCACTGCTACACCAGCAGAGGTTACACAACAAAGCTTCTTTACCCAAGGTTTTGTTGACTGGAGTAGTTTGCCTGAGGATCTAACTGATGAAAACTTTGCTCTCATAGCCAAAAATGATTTTGAAAATGAAAACTTATGTTTATGGATCTTAAGACCATAGTTGAAGGTGATGAGTCTGTGGAACAGGAGTCAAAATCTGATGTGGTTGAATGTTGTGAAGCAGTGGTTACACCAGAAGTTACACCTGTGTTTGGAATGAATGCAAAAGACATCTATCTGACCCATGGAACATAGATGTGTGTGAAGAAGAATGTGGTTGTGCTCTTATGGCTGCTTCGAAGGTATCACCTCAGATCCTAAAAGATCTATGTTTTGAAAAATGCATTATTGCTTTTGCAAACATAAAACAGGTGAATGAAAATCTGAGAAACAAAATTTTGGAAGATGAACTTAAATTTGAAAAACTTGTGAAAAGTTAAAAACAAAACTAAGTGAAAAAGATTCTGAAATGAGTAGCCTAAGGCATGAATCAAGCATAACCAAAGACCAGCTCCAAACCATGATAGAAAAATACCAGGTTTGCAAACAGGAGCTTGAATCTACCCAGATCACTTGTGAAAAATGGGTAGAGTCATGCAAAGGTTATGAGCTTATGTTTGATGCTCAAGTCAAGAGCAACATAAAGTTTGGTATAGGCTTTAGGGAATATAACCATACTTGTGAAAATGTTGCAAAAATTGACTCTGAGCTCGTTGAAATAGTCCCAACAAATTTGGCTGGTGAAGAAATTAAAATCACTGATAAAGAAGGAAACAAAATTGTTCTTGAAAAACCAGAGGTCTTACCAAAAGAAAAGGAAATTGAAAAATACAGTTTAAACCAACCAGGTCAGATGAGTGTGATATATTGGAAAACTTCAAGCCAATGGACTTTTCAACTCTTGATGGCATAAAAGCACCAAAAGCATTGATGATCCCTATCAAAGACTTACCAGCAGGGGTTACATCATCTGCTCTCAAAAAGTCTGATAGGAGAAGAAGGAAAATGTTAAACACTTGTTTTGTAAATTTTGTGAAAAGAAATACAGCAGATTATTTTCTTTCGAAAGCTAATGATATAAACAAAATTTGTGTCATATCAAAATCTCCTAGATGCACCATTTGCAACAAAACAAATCATCCAACTCAAGAGTGTGTCTATCTCAAAACCTATCATCAAAAGGTAAAAGAGATTAGAGAAAAAGCTCTAGAAAGAGAAAACTCAAATATTGCAAAACAAAAATTCAAATCATGTGAAACTTCTGTCACCAAAGCTTTAAATCAAACCTCTGTCCGCAAAGAAATTCAAGTAACAGAAGCACCTCCATCAAACCGGTTTCCAAGAGGCAAAGGCCAGCCAAATTACCAAAAGGTGCCTATGACTTATGAGACTTACAAAAAGTCTTCTAAGCCAAGGGTAAATAGGCATCCTCATGGTTACCAACAGTTGATAGAAGGTAGCTCACGGCAATGGTTACAAAAGTCTGATCCAACCACTGCTCATCAGTGAACTTGACTCTAGACCACCTGATACCCCATCCAAAGCCATTTTGGCTTTGGAGTCTCACCTGAACTAATAATTTCAAAACATGTGCAGGGAGCTTCTACTTGCCTTGACAGTCTTTGGTATGTAGATAGTGGAGGCTCCTGGCACATGACAGGATGTAAAGCCCTTCTCAGAGATTTTAAAGCTCATGGAGGGGGTGGTATATCCTTTGGGAATAATTCAAAAGGAAAGATGTTAGGATCAGGATGTGTTTCAGCAGGAAAACTCAAGTTTGAAAATGTGAATCTCATTGACAATCTAAAATTCAATCTCTTAAGTGTTTCACAGATGAGTGATAAAGGTTATGGTTCCTTTTTCACAAAGAAAACTTGCCAAATCGTAGGGCCAGAGGTTGTCAAAAGGATTGATCAAATCATTGCAGAGAGCAAAGCACAACTGACTGCTCATAGAGTAGGAAATGTGTATGTGGTTGATATGTTAAAAAGATAATCCTATGTCAGATGAATGCTTGTTTTCAGTTGCCTCAAGCAAAGATTCAGCGCTATGGCATAAAAGACTAGGACATACAAATTTAAAAACTATCTTCATTCTCTCAAAACAAAATATGGTTAGAGGGTTACCCCAAAAACAATTTACTTGTGAAGAGCATTGTGTTCCCTGTTTAAAAGGTAAACAACATAAAAGCTCTTACAAGTCAATTGAAGAGTCCAAAACAAGTCAATGCTTACAGTTGCTTCATATGGACTTGTTTGGACCTGTAAAAATCATGAGCTTAAAACACAAAAGATATTGTCTGGTAATAGTTGATGATTTTTCCAGGTTCACATGGACTTTCTTTTTACACTCTAAGGATGAAACTGCAAACATTTTGCAAAACTTTGTTAAACAAGTTGAAAAGCAATTTGACCTTCCTGTAAAAATCTTTAGGAGTGATAATGGAACAGAGTTTAGAAACAAGGAGTTGGATGCCTTCTGTGAGTCAAAAGGGATTGTTAGGCAATATAGCATCCCTAGAACTCCAGAACAAAATGGGGTTGTTAAAAGGAAAAACAGAACTTTAATTGAATCAGCAAGGACTATGCTTGCAGACTCAGGTTTACCCTTGTCCTTTTGGGCAGAGTCTATAAACACTGCTTGTTATGTCCAAAACAGAGTTTTGATAAACCCTAGGCATCATAAGACTGCCTATGAACTTCTCTACAAAATCAAACCTCTGATCTCCTATTTCAAAGTCTTTGGCTGCCCATGCTTCATTTTAAACATCAAGGATTCAATATCCAAGTTTGCAGCCAAAGTTGATTGTGGCTATTTTCTGGGATACTCAATCACTGCCAAAGCCTACATAGTTTTTAACTCTAGGACCACGTGTGTTGAGGAAACTCTAAATGTGAAGTTCAATGAACTCTCATCTTTGAAAATCTTGATTTATCTAAATTTACATTTGATGATGTGTCTGTCAAGACTAACCTTGCAGGTACTCCACAGTCATCTGTTGAAGAGCAAGGATATGATTGCATTCTTCCAAGTTTCAAAATCAATCCTACAGGAAGAGGAGCAGATGTTAGTAACAAGGTGAAAACATGTCAGGTCAACAGTGGTTAATACTCAAATCTCTGCCAGCTCTCAAATTCAAACATCTGTTGATGAAAGTCCACTACAAATGGGCGAAAATCAACACACCTTCACTCCCATACCACCAATCCCTCCAACACCATTTCAATCGGAGGCTAGACCATCAAATTCACCGACAGAGGATAGCTCAGATGATACACATTTGCAAGCTTCACCTCAAAATGCCATTGTCCCATATCAAGGTGATTTGGTATTCCTCAAAAGTCATCCATTGAATCAAGTTATTGGCAACATCAATGAGGGTGTGCTCACAAGAAGCCAAGCACAAAACATTTGTCTTTTTGCTGGATTTCTATCACTCACACAGCCTGTCAAGTACTAAGAGGCATTGAAAGACAATAGTTGGGTAGAAGCCATGCAAGAAGAGCTCCTACAATTCAAGAGACAACAAGTTTGGGAACTTGTATCACTGCCAAAAGATGTGAGTCCCATCGGCACAAAGTGGGTCTTTAAGAACAAAACTGATGAAAGGGGTATTATTGTCAAAAACAAAGCAAGGCTCGTGGCTCAAGGCTACAAACAGGAGAAGGGATTGACTATGATGAAACTTTTTCCCCAGTAGCAAGGCTGGAAGCCATTCGCCTGGGCTTAGACTTTGCTGCTAACCACAACATCAAGGTGTATCAAATGGATATCAAAAGTGCATTTCTGTATGGAAAGATCAAGGAAGAAGTATATGTTTGTCAAGCTCCTGGCTTTGAGGATCACTTCCATCCTGATCATGTGTACAGGTTAAAAGCACTGTATGGTCTAAAACAAGCACCAAGAGCCTGGTATGAAACTCTATCCACTTTTTCCTTATCCATTGGTTTTACCAGAGATGGATTGACAAAACCCTATTTTTAAAATGGAAAGGAAAAGATTTGATGCTTGTCCAGATTTATGTGGATGACATCATTTTTGGATCCACGTGTACTGCCATGTGTGAAGAGTTCAAAAAACTCATGGCAGCAGAGTTTGAGATGAGTACAATGGGTGAGTTGCAATGTTTTCTTGGTTTACAAGTCAAACAAATGCAAAAAGGCACTTTCATTCATCAAAATAAGTATGTGAAAGAACTACTTAAGAAATTTGATATGAATGATTGTAAACTTTGCAGCACACCCATGGCAACATCCAAACTGGTCACTACAGATGGCAAAGATGACCTTGTTGATCAAACTTTGTATAGAAGCATGATTGGGTCTTTATTGTACCTAACTGCATCACGACCAGATATTATGTTTGCCACATGTGTCTGTGCCAGATCACAGTCAATGCCAAGAAAATCATATCTTATTGCTGTAAAAAGGATATTAAGATACATAAAAGGTGCTCCCACACTTGGTATCTGGTATCCAGCTAATGGTAACATTGAGCTTGCAGGATATTCTGATAGTGATTTGCTGGATGTAAAACAACAAGGAAGTCCACATCTGGAGAAGCCCAATACCTAGGGGATTGCTTAGTGTCTTGGCAAAGTAAAAAGCAAGTTGAAGTATCCACATCCACTGCTGAAGCAGAGTATATAGCTGCTGCAAGTTGCATTGCTCAAATTTTGTGGCTTCAAAATCAACTCTTGGATTTTGGTGTGACTGCCTTGAGGACTCCTCTCAAGATTGATAGTCAAGCAGCAGAAAACATCATAAAAAATCCAGTCTCACATTCCACACCAAGCATATTGACATCAGACATCATTTTGTGATGGATTGCTAAGAAAAAGGTCTGATTTCTTTACAACATGTCCATACCAAGGATCAACTAGCAGATGTGTTGACAAAAGCACTTGATGCTTCCACATTTGACAACCTGATATCTAGGCTTGGAATGCTAAACATGGATTAAAAACAATTTTTCTTGTGATCCATGTGTAAATAACAATAAAATGTTTTTTAAAAATCAGAAATTCATGCTTAAAAATAGTTAAAATTGAATTTTTCAATAAAATCCTTAAAGTCTGTTCAAGGCTCTGATAGCACAAAAACACTGTTGTTTAGAAAAATTCATCCACTGATGCAAACCTCTGATAGTGTTTAAGATTGGTCACAACCACTGATAGGTTTCTCTCTAACAGTGGTTAGCCAAAACAATTGTTTTCCATTGTCAAACAGAGGTTACACATGGACAGATGTTACTCGACAGATGTTGCATCAGACGCCACGTCAAGTGCACTTTTTGAAAAACCCTATAAAACCTTGTTCTATCTCCAAACAGAGGTTTCACTTTCCTTGTACGATTCAATTTTTTTTCAAAGCCTTTCTTTCACAAATCATTCAACAATCATGGCTCCTAAAACTAAATCAAAGAAGAAATCGACACAAGAAAACCCCCCATTTGTCCTTATCATCAAAACACCACACAATTATACTGCTATTCTCGAAGAAACCGACGCAAACACTCGTTATCATCCAATGATCCGGATTCTCAAAGAATCAAAACTCAAACACATGTTAGAAGTCAAAGCCCCAGTTTACATCGATTCTTTAAGAGAATTTTGGGGAAAGGCTAAAGTAAATTTAACCGCTGATGGTGAGCCCTATTCTATCACTTCCAAAGTTGGTGGCACACAACTGCAAATAATCCCACAATCTATCTCCCAAATCTTCATGTTAAATGATATGCAACATCCGGTATCATTTCCTTTGAGGGATATGCAACATGAATTCGTTGAAAGAGGTTACACCGGACAGTTGAAAGGTATGACAATCTTCAAACCTAATTTTCCAGCATAGATGAAATTCTTTTTCCACACCTTACTTACTTGTGTCTCTGCAAAAACAACTGCTTTCAACGAGATTCCATTGAACATGCAGTATTTGGGATTTACAATTTTAACTAGTTCTGATTTTAACTTCTCCGAGGTGCTGTTCAATGATCTTGTAACTAATTTTAAAAATATTTCAAAACAAAAAGCCTTCTTGATACATCTAAGATTCATGAGTGTTTACTTGCAAGATCAGATCAAATCAAACGCAAGTAAACAAGGCGCAATTACAAACGCTGGCAGCCTAAACCATGAAACATTCACACGAATTACAAATCAAGATAAAGTTTCCAAAACAAAAGTAGAGGAGGCTGAGCCTATCTTACAAGAACAAAATGTTCAAGCTCCACCTCCGGCTGCTGAGCCCAGTGCTCTAGGTGATCAGGGCAACACAACCGCTGCTCTGAAACCCACACCTAAAATCTCCAAAAAGAAACCATCCAGAGCATCCTGAAAACCCACCAAACCCAAAAAGGGTCCTCTGGAAGATGAGATCCCAGAGGTAAACCCAGTGACACCACCAAAGTCACCAACCACTGCTGTTATTTCTTCACAGCAGATGGTAGAAAGATCTCAAACCGGCTTTGAAACTCCTCCTGCATCTCACAAAAGGATCAGGTTGTAGGCACAGGGACACCAAACTATGAAGCTCTAGGATCACTTGGTTCTATCTTCCACAGCCCCTCTCCGAGGGCAATGTCGCTTTCTACACAACCACTCTCACCATTACCATCATTACCACCCACCATGTTACCCTTGCTGAATGCAATAGAAATTGAGCAGACATTATCCAGCACTTCTCACCAACCCATCAATGAGAATATACTTCAACCAGAGGCTGGGTCTGACTTATTTCTACATGCTAGCCCATCAGCAAATGAAGAGGCTACATCCCTTGGGTTACATGTAACCCTTGGTGATAGTTTAACAATGGAAGCCACTACAATTGCTGAACTACCAAGTTTTCAATTGGACAGTGGTTACATAGCTAAGACCTTGTTGAAGGCAACCACTGCTGAGGCTACTAAGGTAACCTCTGCTCCAGTGGGAAGTCACTAGAACCAAGACAAAGGGGCATCTAAGATTGAAACAAGTGGTAAACCACTTGTTCATGATATCTTGGATACAACTACCACATCTGGTAGGAGTTCAAATGATCCTATTAGTTACGTGGTGAGCTAAAATATCAGGAATATACGGAAAAGGGTTACCAAGGTTGAAAGCACTGTTGATGAAATAAAAGATCTTTTGAAACAGTTGATTACTATACAGAGCCAAACCCTTGTTCCAACCACTGCTGAGCTAAAATCTGTAATATCCCCAATCTTTCAACAAGAGAAACATTTCCTGGAACAAAAACATAAGCATCAGATGATGGAACTTAGGAATATGGTTGATGCAAGATATAATGACACTGCTGCAGATATCAAGGCAATCAAAGCCCACTTGCTCACCACCACTGGTACATCTCCTCCTACTGTCATTTTTGTAACTCTAGATGAAGCCAAAAAGGGGGAGAAACCTTTGGGTAACAAAAAGTTGAAGATGGATGATTCAAAGGCAAGGCCTACAGTGAATATTCTTAAGCCAGATGGTTCAAAGAAACCAGATTTAACTAAAGATATCTTGGCAAAGGCAAAAAAGTCCCATAAGAAGTCTGTGTTTGATGAAGGCAAGGTGCTGGTTGAGCAAAAGATTGATCAGCAGTTAGAAAAAGGGAGAGACTGGTACCTCAACAAAGAGGAGATCTTCTTCAAAAGCAAGACAACCAGAATCCACACCTATCAAAACTAAAGATGCTACCAATCCAACCACAAAAACCCCTGCCAATACAAAATCAACCAGATCTTCTCACACAAAACCCATATCTACCTCAACAGATGTTACAGCAACTGTTGTGCCAACATCTGTTGACACAGCAGAGGTTGTAGCAGATGTTACCACAACCACTGCCATTATCACTTTTCCTACTTCCACACAACAACTACCAACACCACCAAGAATTCCAAGTCATCCATCATCACCTTCGATCAGTTTTAAGAGAAGAAAAGTTACAAAGGTCATAAATGAAGAAAAGATCCTTACTCCTTTGCCTCTTGCATCTGCAGCAATGCTAAATCTAATCTCTGCTCCTTCAACCGAAACATTTGCTCCATCAGAAGAAGTGATTCATGCAGCTATAAATTTTCCTCTTGATTTGCCTGCAGTTAAGAAAGAAATCATATCCTTCTATGAAGAAGAAGATCCAGACAAAAGACACTTCCCTTCACTTCAAGGTTATCCAAAGCCTGCAAATATTGATTAGTATCTGGCACTCAAAGAAAAATGGGCAGGGAGATAGAGAAGTGGAGAATCAACTCCAGTTTCAATTGAGCAAAGTCCAATCCCTTGAAATATTCTCAAAGAATTTATCAAATAAAATTTCTGAAGCAGAAGATAAACTCTTGAAAGAAAATTACATCTCACACATCATGGAAACAAAGAAATATGCTGCTACAAGAACACAGTTCAAGGATTGGTCTGTGAGTGAGCTTCAAGAAGAAAATGCAAGAATAGATGCACAATCAAAAGATCCTCACAACAAACCTGCATGTCCAGACTGGAACAAATACAAGAAGAATGTACCTGAAAAGACCCTAAAGCTCAGAAGAATGAAGGAAGAGCTAATTCAGAATCATTATGGGTCAAAGAGTCAAGTGATGAGATGGGCGAGATAAGAGTGTTGGATACATACAAAATGCTTGAAGCTAGAAGGAAAAAGGATCCATCAATGCCTCCTAAACCTGATTATTCCAAAGAAGATGCTACTCCCAAAGCCCGACTCTCTAAAAAGCCCAGCTCAACAACTGTCCAATCCACACCTGCTTTGGTAAAATGAAAAAGGCAAGACGAGTTGTCTGAGAAGGTTGACAAAAAGTTTGAGGATGTGTTTATCAAAGAAGGAATCAAGAATATGATGGACTACCCAACAGATGATAGAAGTGCCAAGTTGGCCAAAGATTTGACAAGAGTAGGTCCCTCTCTATCTTCAGAAATAAAAGCTCCTTCAAGAAAGCCTTCAGACCCAAAAATTCTAAAGTGGAAGGTCAACAAAGACACCCACGAATTGACTCTGATCAAGTCTGATGGTAAGGTCACTAAACTATCCATGGAAGCTGCTTATGGGCTTACAGTAGGAGACTTCCACGAACTACTAAGTTTAGAACTTGAGAAGGATGCTGATGACTTAGAATCTCTTAACTTTGAGCTACAGTTCAAAGGTCAAATAAGAGAGTTCTTTCTGAGAAATAAAGATCAAGAATAAGGTGTTTTTGGCATCATCTGTTCCAGGGGAAGATTGTTGGGATTGAACCTTTGGAAAGGAACAGATGATACAAAGTCAAAACACACCATCCGAGCTTTGGTCCAGCTATCAGAGGTTTCTATCCACGGATAGGCTCTTATTGCTTTCAATAAAGAATATTGCTCCTATCCTCTGACAGAAGAAACTCCCAACCGCTGATAAAAGAATACAAGATCAGAGGTTGGGCAGCAGCGTTTAGTCTAGTCTTAGTTAAATCAATGTAACAGTGCTATGCATTGATAGCTTTAATCTAGCAGTGCTTATAGTTAGTTACGTTTGTTAGCTGTCACTATCAACCATGAGTCATTGTAAGACGATCAGTGGTTAGATAGTTAGTATAAATAGGCGCTCATTGTAACAGTTTTTCTTGTCTTCTTAAAAAGATCAATTTTGCATATCTTCTTCATTTACTATCAAACGATCGTTATTGGGCTAAGGGGGAGTTTGTGAATCACTTGCAATAGTTTAATTACTTAAAAGCAAGATGGTGATGAAAACAAACGACCAATTGATTGTTGTAAAAGTTTTCCATTAGTCCGCTGCACTTAGTCTCTGTTTTCAATCATTTTCCATTATTTGAAACAAAAACAGCAATCAATTCAAACTTAGATCCTGACATACCTGATATGCATGCTAAATAAGTCAGCAAGTTCTAGGTTTTAGGCAATAAGCGTAAGCATTCTTTTCAATGTACAAACAATTGAATCTAATCACTAAATTCTTAACCTGTAGAGTTCCTATGGTTTCTAGTTTTACCAATTTGAATCTAATTGACTATGTCAGCTAGATTTTCTCATGTAATGTTCATGAAATGACTAAACTACTCTTTCTTAAAAAATTAAATAAATACAACAATCCAAACCTTTCTCACTTCTCGCTCTCTCTTTCTATATGGTCTTCATTTACACTCTCTTTTATGAATTCGTCTCCAAGTTGTCCTTGGTCAACTACATACTTAATATTCGGTTGCATGTAGCCAAAATGTTAATCAAACTGGACACAGATAGCAATTATGTTACACCTAACCCTATAAACCCTTTTTTTGCCTCGTCGCCGCTAATGTCCGTGTCATCGCCATCGCCACATGTTCTGGTGAAGTTCCACCAGAAATTTTGGTTATAGTCACTGTGTTGCTCGATCTATATGTAATCTTCGGGAAATTGTGAGATCGATAGTCACCATCACGACGACCTTTGGACTAAAACAACCACCCTCCTTATTAACGACTAGCAACATCAAACTCTTGACCTACTTTCATTAACCAGGGCATCTAAATGTGAATAAACTTATCACTTGACCAACATGTGTTGTTGTTGTCATTGTCTGATCAATGGAATAATTGGCGGTTCCTCCCATATGACTCTCTCTTCTCTCTCTCTCTCTCTCTCTGGAGTTTCAAATCTGTTTGTGGTAGAGAGTGATAGGGGGATGGGGTAGGTGGGGTTATTGAGAAAACTAAGTAAACCCCAATACATAGCCCATATTGTGTCAACTCATCAACTTTAAGCATGTGTCAAAAAGGTCTTTCAAGGGCATTTCAGACTTTTCACATCAGAATCCCATCAATCGTACTATACACTTCACCAACTCACCTTTTTATCTAGATCATCATGCCTTTCCTTTTCCCCATTTCCATAATCTTTCTTCCCTGTATCTCCCTCTTAACTTCAAGTTCAAACATTTTCTCCTTTTATTTTTATTTTCATTTTTATCTTTGTTTATCCATAAAGTTCACCACATACATTTTAGAAGAAATGGAGTTTCATGATTCATGCTGTTGAATACATCTCCAAGTTGTGTTGTTTGAAATCACCAGATATGAAGAAACCTTTTCTCAAAAACTAGATCTAGATCTTGTTCTCGTCAATTTCTATTGAAGCCACCAGATCTAGAGATTGAAGCCATCATCAAAGCTCTCAAAGAAAGGGAAGTAAGGTGTTGTTCTAATCACATTTTTGTTTCTGTTTTTAGAGAGAAATCTAATGTTTTTTTAAAGAGAAACAACAATTTTCATCTTGTTCATCCGGACATAAAGAACACACGCGCAAGTGTGTGAGAGAGAAACATGTTTAAAGATCTTACTTTTGTTATTTATGTAATTTGTTTAGATTTATACTTAGTATGGTTTATTTTGTTTTCTGGTTCTGTTTAAATTCGACATCAGTATTGATGGTAGATAATTAGTTTGAAACCCCATAATTGTTACGGTGTATGTTTCAAATTTCTTTGTTGGTTTATTTTTTATTTTATTTTTTTAATAAATACACTCGGATATCACATTTTCATTACCTTTATAAATTCATAATTTAATCGGAATATCTTGTTTATATTACAAATAAAAATTCATGTTTTTTTGTTGACATCATTAGCTAGATATGTTACATTTCTGCCAACTACATTTATGTCGATAGTATATTAATATTTTTTAACGAATATTAATGTTAAATTTCTAAACTGTTTGTCTAGAGTATATTGATATTTTTTTTACGAAGATTAATGTTTTTTTATTTTTATATTGTTTGCCCTGTATATTGTAACACAAGTACACTATGTGTTACATATGTTGCATACAGGGTGTTACACCTCTCAAAGAAGGTTACCTTGGCTTTGCCAAATATAATATGTCTTTTGTGCGGGTTTCTAATCACCTATTTTTGTATATGTTTTAATATAAACTAGTGGGTTACCACCTGGGTTCGCGGCGGGTTCAAACCATATATAAAAAAACAATCGCGAATGGACATTTTCGTAAAGGTAAAAATCCACGTCACGTTGGTATATGCGAATGTCACAAAAAGTTATCGGTTTAGTCTGTAATGGTATCGACATTCGTTATAACCATAAAAAAAGAATACTTGCGATAGGTTTGAAACGTGAATAAAATAACCTACTTACGACGGTACATACGAGAGTTAGAGAGACTTTACCTTGAGAAAAAACTAAAAAGAAATGACAATAAATAAGTAAAATGAAAAAAAAGCCTAAAAATTTAGTGTCTAAATAGTAATTACAATAAATGTAAAGGAAAAACTAAAGTTGAGTGTCAAATAGTGATTGTAATAAAGTGTAAGCAATGAAAATGAAAAATAATTATTAAGATTAAGGGACTAAACATGTTATTATCAAAGTAGATGTGATATATGACAATCTTATTAAAAATTAAAGGGTACAATATAGGTGACGTTTATTAATATGGTGTACATAACTAACATGTTGGTACAATATTAGTGGTGAAACAAAAAAAAAGTAAAAAGTTTATGACTAAAAAAATAAAATATAAAAGCTCTTGTAACTAATATGATTTAGTAAAAAAAGTATAAAAGTCGGTGACTAAAAAGCTAAATTTAAAAAAGCTCTTATAGCTAACATGATGATTTTTAATATATATTATAATATAAATAAAATATTACATTTGAACTCATGGGTCAAATATCATATAATTTCTTTTTCCACATTTAAATTCCAAAATATTGTTACAAGTATTTATTTCTACTTGAAATATAAAGTTTAATCAATTTCAAGTCGCCACAACTTCATACGCAACTATTTATGTATGTAGCTACATCGATTTGTTCGCTATAACGTGAACAGTGCCCGCTAATTTTATATAGTTTTGTTCTATTTAATTAAGAACTAGTTTAAGATCCTGTGTGTTACACGGACGATATAAAAAAAATACTTTTAATAAATCTATTAATTTAATAAATTACATATAGATGTGGATTCTAATATACTCATAATTGGTTGTCGTGTTATGATTATTAATATACATTACCCCCACATTTAACACGAATGGCTTCTCATTAACAAATAAATACAAAAAAAAAATCACTGGTCGTTTTATATAATATATTTTACTTTATTTAATATATAGTATAATTCATTTTATAATAATCCGAAATTATGCATTAAATATGGAAAATGGTGAAATTATAATATACATGTTTTTTTGTTCTTTATTTCTGTTGTATATAGGATTTGAAGTCTTGAACCTAAGATCTTCAAATCTAAGTGTACCTAAATGTTTTTACCTCTGCTCATTGATCACCAACGTCATTGGTAATTACAATATACAAGTAATAAACATATAAACAATCTATAAATCTCTAAATAGTTCTTGGTACCCCACATTTGATGTCTTATTTGTAATATTTTTCATCTTTGTATAATATTAGTAACTTAATTCTGTGTCTTATGTTTATTCTTTATAGTGTCACTGCTCATAGAAAAAAAATGATTCTTTTAAGTACAAACCAATCTTTAATAGTGATTATGTTTGACTTTTATTATTAACCATTGACTTAACATCATGTTGTTGTTTATTTTGTAAGTTATGCAAACATTTTAAATAGAAATGATTTGCAGATATCATTCAAGATTTCATTAAAAAATAATAATAGCAATACACAAAGGTAATAATTATTAAATTAATTTATTTAAACAAAAAAGAAGGCAATTTAAACTATTACCATTATTGAACATAAGTAAAAACTTTAATTATTTTATAACTTGAATGCGTTAAATATATATTATAATATTTAAAAGTCAGTTATAATTTTAGTTACAATTACAGATTATATTTAAAAGGTAATTGTATTTTATTAAGTGTTTTAAGAATGACGACTTCAAAAAGGAAAAAAGATATGATAGTTATAACGAAATTGCATTTACAATTTAGTTACAGAAAGAACTTTATATAAAGGAGAACATAATCTCGAAACTAAAATAAAAAATCTCATAAACATAAAAAATGATTTGATTATTCTTAAAAAGGAATGTAACTAAAATTTCAATGATACATCAAAATAATCAAAAACATTTTTAATCATTTAATATAAAAAATACGTACGCAATCGTTAATTGATTAAGAATTATAAAAAGTTTGATAAAAAAATTTATATAATCTTGAATGAATAAACTATTAACAGATATATATTGAATGGAAAGAATATTATTATATGTCAATAAATCAAAGGATACAACTGAACCTTTAAAATAGCATCGAAGTTTTAATTGGAAATGTTAAAGTAACTAAATATTGAAAAATCTAACGAATCCACAAATACTTAATTAAAAATCGATGTAAAATAACTAATCATATGCAGGCTTCTACAAATAATTTTTTATGAAGAAAAGTCTATAAATTATAATAAATCAAAACCATCTTAGGCTACATGTCAACCACTTAAGCTATTATTTGACATGTGGCATTGTTATAATTATTGTTATTTTGTTTTAGGAGAGAAAATACAAGGCTTTTGTTTCACTTATTTTTGTCACAAATTTTAAAGAAATCAGACTTTCTTTTTTGTGGAGACTATTTCCTTTTAAAGAAATTATTTGTAGAAAATATTTTGGATTTGTCCTCTTTTTAATTATATCCACTTTCCTTTGTTATATTTTATAATAGTATTTTCTTCATCAAAAATTATTTGCAGAACCCTGCATATGATTACTTATTTTACACCGATTTTTAACTATGTATTTGTTGATCCGTTAAATTTTTCAATATTTAATTACTTTAATGTTTCCAGTGAAAACTTTGATGTTATTTTGGTTCAGTTGTATCATTTGATTTATTGACGTATAATAATATTATTTCCATTCAATATATATATGTCAATAGTTTATTCAAGATTATATAAATTTATTTTTTATCAAACTTTCTATAATAAATCTTAATCAATTAACGATTGCATGCATGCTTTTATATTAAATAATTAAAAATGGTTTTGATTATTTTGATGTATCATTGAATTTCTGTTACAATCCTTTTTAAGATTAATCAAATTATTTTTTATGTTTATGAGAGTTTTTACTTTAGTTTCGAGATTGTGTTCTCCTCTATATAAAGTTCTTTCTGTAACTAAATTGTAAATACAATTTCGTTATAATTGTCATATTTCTTTCCTTTGTGAAGTCGTCATTCTTAAAACACTCAATAAAATACAGTTGACATTTTAAAATATAATCTGAAATTGTAACTTAAACTATATCTAACTTTTAAATATTATAATACATATTTAACGTATTCAAGTTATAAAATAATTAAAGTTTTTAATTGTGTTCAAGAATGGTAAGAGTTTAAATTGTCTTCTTTTTGTGTTTAAATAAATTAATATAATAACCTGTTGTGTATTGTTATAATTATTTTTTAATGAAATCTTGAATGATAACTGCAAATCATTTCTAATTAAAATGTTTGCATAACTTATAAATAAACAACAACTTGATGTTTTGTCAATGATTATTAATAAAAGTCAAACATAATCACTATTAAAGGTTGGTTTGTACTTAAAAGAATCAATTTTTTTGTCACACCCCGACCCGCAGCGGAATAAGAGTCGGGGCATAATTGGGTTATCACCAAAGCTCATGATGTTTACTAAAATGTTTCATATTTATTAAATTCAAATTACAGCTTCTTTATTCCAAACAAGTCCATACAATTACAAGGAAAAAATAACTAAATAAACAATCCATAGACTAAACTGATTTATTCTTCTAGGCCGTCCTATATGTTTCTTGCTGCAACTGGATCACCTGTATCATGTGTAAAAATAGGGGTTTTTGGGTCAACAAAAGTTGGCGAGTGAACCTTGTTAGAAAACATTCGTTATTGATTTCTTGTTGTATTTAATATGGAAAAATTGTGCAATAATCATATGTGAGCAAACGTAAATAAACATACAATAACAAACCACCTTGCATGAGTATATGACATTAATGATAATGTATATGTTGGCAACGTCACGTTCCGCTCATAGGTAATGGGGAACGGACGAGCCTATGATGATGTATGTGCGATCAAGGCTCAATCAACCGGGTATGTTGGCAACGCCACGTTCCGCTCATAGGTAAGGGAAACGGTTCCGCTCATAGGTAATGGGGAACAGACGAGCCTATGATGATGTATGTACTGAAAATGATAAATTTAATCTAAACATTAACCACACAAACAATTGATACATATTGGATACACGTTTGGTCATGGATATGATGGATGCACAAGTGTTTAAATGTAATAAATAATAGGCGACACATGATAAACCCCAAAATGTGATTAAATCGGGGAATTTGTAGAGATTCACTCACATTGGGTGCGTTCTTTTGATGATGTTGAATGCGCACGAGTTTGGAGATTTGATCGACGAGAAATAACTAACCTAAAATAATAACGAAATGGTTTGGTAAATAAGTGGATTTTATTAACAATTTTAATAGGATTTTTAGATTTATTTTTGTGAGTTTAAGGTCATTTTCTAACTTTAAAAATATTATTTTTAAGTAATTTTAACTGATTTTTAAATTAAATAAATAAATAAAAATATAAAAAATGTTGACTTTTTGTTGACCGTTGGCCGTTGACCGGACCGTTGACCGGTCGGACAGTGACTTATGTGTGCGCTGGGTGAGGCTCGAACCCGAGACCTCTCGTACGCGTGCACGCAGCTCTACCAACTGAGCTACGTGTCTAACCCGAAATATTCTATGTTTTAATTATATATATACTAATTAAATGTTTAATTTACTTGGTCTTATATTAAAAGAATTTAAATGGTTGAACCGGTTGCAGGGAAACCAGATCGAACTCGGGTCCTTTGGTTTGTAAGCGCACAGCCCAACCAGTTGGGCTGTGTGTCTTATCTGTTAAACTTACAGTTTATATTAATCTTAAAACATCCTGGGACCTACTCTAATTCAGTTAAAAAAATTGATTTTAATTCGGAAAGCCGGTGCGTTTGTAAGATCCGAACTCGTGACGTGCGCTATGTGTTTGCACACAGTCCACCGCTGGACTGTGTGTCTAACCCGGTTTAATATCTTGTTTTAATTAAACTTATACAATAGGTTCGACTTCATCTTCTTCGTTCAAAGACACAGACAACCGATATTGGACAGTTCTTGTTTAATTCGATTAACGAACATATAAATGATTGAAATTGTAATGGATATAGAAGGTTTTGGAAACGAATGTACCGGAAAGATGTTTTTCTCAGAACTCTGGCAAAGGTCGTCGGCTCTGATTTATGAATTCCGTCTGAGCGGATCAATTAACAGTTTTGATCAACTAATTGTGAAATTGAGTTACTAAACAAAGATTATCAGAGGGTTTAGATATTTGTACCGATTCACAGCGTGATTTCGGAAATTTTCAGAGATTTTCCGGCGAGTGCAGAATATCTGGTAACGTCGTCTGGGACCGATTCTGGTTGAAGGATTTAAGTTAGTATAAGTCTAACAATGGATAGAAGATGAAAGAATCGAGAAATTTACCGATTCGATGTATGTCACGGTTTTCCGGCGAAAGTCCGGCGATAGCAGATAACGATTCCGACGAACAGAAATTAGAGCGAAAATGAAATTGAAGGTTCTGCGAGTGTTTCCGAGTTATGAGACGATGATATTATCAATGTAATTTGATAGTAAATTTCATTTCGGTTTCAAATTCAACAATCATATGAATCGAAGCATTGAAGGTTGAATTGATTAGAACGTGGGTTGTAACTAGCATTTAATCATCGGTTATACTCAGAAACTCGCGACCATATCAAAGGTTTCTGAATATCTGAAAGCCGATGAGCGGTTGGCGCAAACAGATGAATTCACGGAGGAACTTAAGTTTTATTTGATTCATTGATTATACAAAAGAATCAAGTGGCGGAGTGGTTAAGTGTTTGTGTATTAAATGAGCCGGCTGACCCGGGTTCGAAACCCGGCAGCGGCATTTATTTTTTTCTTCAACCGTTTTTGTTGTTTATTAACTATAGTTTATAAACTTTAATATATTTATTAATTATGTATCGTTTAAAATTAAAAAGAGCATTAAATAAGCAACGAAAATTTGAAACTGACTATTCGATTAATAAACGAAGCGGGTTTTGAAAACCCGTTTTTCGACGGATGTTACAGTATCCCCTACTTTTAGAAATTTCGTCCCGAAATTTAAGTAGTAGTGGTAACAGGAAAAGATGCGGGTATTTTTCGCGCATTGAGTCTTCACGTTCCCAAGTAAACTCAGGTCCTCGTTTCGACTCCCAGCGTACCCTAACAATTGGAATACGACTCCGTCTTAAACGTTTTTTTCCGAAGTCCATGATCTCTACTGGTCTTTCAATGAAGTGCATAGATTCATCGATCTGAATATCTTCTAGGGGAATATGGAGGTTTTCATCGGCGAGACACTTCCTTAAGTTTAATACGTGGAACGTGGGGTGAATTATGTTGAGTTCTTCTGGTAGGTCAAGCTTGTATGCTACAGGTCCTACTCTTTCGAGTATCTTGAAAGGTCCTACGTAGCATGGTGCTAGCTTGCCCTTCTGGCCAAAACGAACTACTCCCTTCCACGGTGATACTTTTAAAAGTACATGATCACCAATGTTAAACTCCAAGGGCTTTCGTCGTTTGTCTGCATAACTCTTTTGACGACTTTGTGCCGCTAGAAGATTGTTTCGAATTTGATGGATCTTGTCTGTCGTTTCTTGAATCAATTCTGGACCGGTGATTTGAGCTTCCCCAATTTCGTGCCAACATACTGGAGATCGGCACTTACGACCATATAACGCTTCGAAAGGAGCCATGCCGATACTTGAGTGTAACTATTGTTGTATGAAAATTCAACTAATGGTAGATGAGCGTCCTAATTCCCCTTGAAGTCTATGACACATGCTCGAAGCATATCTTCAAGAGTTTGGATGGTGCGTTCAGATTGTCCATCAGTTTGAGGATGATAAGCGGTACTGAGGTCTAATCGTGTACCCAAAGCGGCTTGTATGGCTTGCCATGTTCGTGAAGTGAAACGACCATCGCGCTCTGAAATAATGCTTAAAAGTACACCATGACGGCTTACGATCTCGCTGATGTAGATACGAGCTAACTTCTTGTTCTTGAAGTCCTCGCGAATCGGAATGAAGTAGCTGATTTTGTAAGACGATCAATGATTACCCATATAGTGTCATACCCACTGGAGGTGCGAGGTAACCCGGTAATGAAGTCCATGGTTATGTTTTCCCACTTCCATACAGGTATTTCAGGTTGGACAAGTCCTGAGGGTCTTTGATGTTCAGCTTTTACTTTGGAACATGTAAGGCACTTGGAAACAAAAACAGCGATATCCTTCTTCATGCCCGGCCACCAGTAGGTGTATCGAAGGTCTTGATACATCTTGTCGGCTCCTGGGTGTACAGAGTACCGTGTTTTGTGCGCCTCATTCATAAGGAAATCACGAAGGTTATTGTGATCGGGAATCCATATGCGATCTAGATAGTACAGAATACCGTCGGATTTGGTTTCGATCTTAAGTTCTGCTCCACAAGACAGCTCCTTGCGTACGTCGTTTTCTGTTACAGAAACATGTTGGGCTTCTCGGATTTGATCCTTGATGTCGGTTATGATTTGCGAACATAGAAGACGAATGGAGTTCGCATAACCCTTTCGACTGAGCGCATCGGCCACCACGTTTGCCTTGCCAGGATGATACCGAATTTCACAGTCGTAGTCATTAAGAAGTTCGACCCATCTTCGTTGCCTCATATTCAACTCCTTTTGGTTAAAGATATGTTGGAGGTCTTGTGATCAGTGTATATTTCACACTTAGTACCGTAGAGGTAATGTCTCCATATCTTAAGAGCGAACACAACGGCTCCAAGTTCCAGGTCGTGGGTGGTGTAGTTCTTCTCATGAATTTTGAGTTGTCTAGAAGCATAAGCTATCACTTTTCCTCTTTACATCAGTACACAGCCTAGTCCCTGCCCTAACGCGTCGCAATAAACCACGAAGTCATCACAACCTTCAGGAAGTGTGAGAATAAGTGCGTCACAGAGTTTTTGCTTTAGAGTTTGGAAGGCTTCTTCTTGTTTGGGTCCCCATATGAAGGGCTTTCCTTTATGAGTCAAAGCCGTGAGTGGTACAGCAATACGGGAGAAATTTGCAATGAAACGACGGTAGTAACCAGCCAAACCAAGAAATGATCTTACTTCGGTAGGGGTTCGTAGCGCTTGCCATTCCTACACTGCCTTGATTTTTGAGGGATCAACATGAATTCCTTTGTCATTGACGACGTGTCCAAGGAATTGTACTTCCTTCAACCAGAATTCACATTTCGAGAATTTAGCGTACAGCTTTTCTGTCCTTAAGAGTGTAAGGATAAGTCGAAGGTGTCGTTCATGATCAGACTTAGACTTTGAGTAGATGAGGATGTCATCGATAAAGACTATGACAAAACGGTCGAGATAGGGTTTGCAGACTCTGTTCATTAGATCCATGAAGACAGCTGGGGCGTTGGTTAAACCAAATGGCATGACCATGAATTCGTAATGACCATAACGAGTTCAGAAGGCGGTCTTTGGGACGTCTTCTTCATGTACTCTGAGTTGATGATATCCAGAACGAAGGTCGATTTTTGAAAACAGGTGGCGCCTTGAAGTTGGTCTAGAAGATCATCGATGCGAGGTAATGGGTAGCGGTTCTTGACCGTTAACTTGTTGAGTTCTCTGTAGTCGATACACATGCGAAACGTTCCATCTTTCTTCTTCACAAAAAGGACAGGTGCACCCCAAGGCGATGAGCTAGGACGTATGAATCCTTTGTCAGTTAGCTCTTGCAGTTGACTGGCCAGCTCTTGCATTTCGGATGGGGCTAACCTATAAGGAGATTTTGCAACTGGTGTAGCTCCAGGTATAAGATCAATGCGGAATTCGACTTCTCTCACGGGAGGAAGTCCTGAAATGTCGTCAGGAAAAACTTGCGGAAATTTGTTTACTACTAGGATGTCTTCAAGTTTCTTCTCCTTGGTTCCCTTTTTGACGACATGAGTTAGGAATGTGACATAATTCTTGCGGAGATATTTTCGGGCTTGAAGACAGGACATTAATTTGAGTCCTTTCGAAGGGGTTTCTCCAAAGATTCGTAGAGTCTGACCGTTTGTAAGAGGAATGCGAATGAACTTTTCGCGGCATACAACTTCAGCATGATGTTGGCTGAGCCAGTCCATACCAATTATAATGTCGAAACTTCCCAACTTCATAGGAATGAGGTCAACTGGAAAATCGTGATCGTTTAGGGTGAGAGTACAATTGCGTATAATAGAGTTTAATGAAACCGGTTTTCCGTCAGCAACTTCTACCGTTATGGATTCCATGAGTTTATCACGAGTTTGGTTGAGGGTGGGTTCAAATTCTAAGGACACAAAACTCTTATCCGCGCCAGTATCAAATAACATGGATGCATAACTACCATTGATGAGAAACGTACCGTTAACCACATTGTTGTCAGCCCTAGCTTGATTGGCGTTGATGTTGAAAGCTCTTCCCCTAGCAGGTGGAGGAGCTTGGTTAGCCTGGTTTACTCGATTTGATTGAGCTTGGGCATGGATGATGTTCACCAAGCGTGGACAGGTGTTCCTGAAGTGGTTCGGGTCTCCACAGTTGTAACAAGCCCGCATAGGTTGCATCATGGGATAGTTGGGTTGGTAGTAGGATTGGGCTACATGTTGAGCAGGTGGTAGGAGTAAAGGTTGTTAGGCTTGACCCACTATCTGATGGTGGGTTTGGGTTGAGGGCTGATTGCGGTTCGTTCGCTGAAGTGCGCGACAGGTTTGGATGGTGTGACCTGCACGGCCATAGCCGGTGCAATGTTGGCAGGGATGATCAGGAAAGTGATGGTATTGGCAACGGTTGCATTTTGGGTATGGGCCGGAGTATGGCCTTTTATATGGTGCAGATGAGGGGGCAACTTGAGTGATGGTATAGCAGGGATAGGGAAATTTGTTTTAGTGACAGCAAAGTTTCTGGTGTTTCGTTTCCTCTTACTAGCAAACTTTGAGGAGGAGGTGGAATGGTTTGAAGTTTGGCCCTCAATGGGGGCTTTCTTTTTCTCATCCTTAAATTTTCCGTTTCGGATGCGATTCTCGGTAAGCTCGGTAGCTAGTTCCATAGCGGCTTCAAGTGTTGCAGGCGAAGTGCTTAGAACTGAGTCTTGAATTTTCGAGGGGAGGCCTCGAATATAGTGTTCGACTAAGCGGTATATTGTTCGACTAAGCGGTATACTGGGGTGAACAAGTTGGGGATCATTTGGTTCAACTCTAGAAACCTTTTGTTGTAGGAAGTATGATCACCTTCCTTTTGCTTTAACGAGTGGAATTCATCCTCTAACTTTTTGATCTCGCTTCTTGGACAGAAGCATCTCGTCATGTTTTCCCTTAACTCCTCCCAAGTTAAGGCCATTGCATCTTCGATTCCTCTCTTACCTTTTTCTGTATTCCACCAGGTAAGAGCTACTCCAAATAGTCTCCCGGTTGCGTAACGTACCTTGCGATTCTCGGGACAATCGCAATTGAGGAAGGTGTTTTCCATTTCCTCGAACCAGTGGAGGAGAGCAGTGACACCTTCGGTCCCTTCATATTTCGGGGGATCGCAAGACTTGAAATGTTTGTAAGAGCACTTTTTTGGAGGGAGGGTTGTCGACGTTCTGGTCTTCTTGATTGGGAGGGTTGATGGGATTTGCGGCGAGAGCTTGTTGGACTTGAATTACGATGTCAGGAAGCACCACGGCCATTTGTTTTGCGATTTGGGTGGCCAAGCGTTCGTTTGACCTTCCTGACCTTCTACCTCCCCGTTGCTGCCTAGCCGACATCTACAGGAACATACATAAGAAGATGGTGAGTTTAAGGAGTCTTTTTAGGTGTCATGTGTCGTTTTAAAAAAAATAACATAAACATCAATAATGCAACTACATCCATAGGATGTCTTGGGTTTGCTCATGTTTGGGCCTCCAATGTCCCCCATACCATCGCCTGTATAGTCATGTGGGCCCCCATGACTATTGGCTTAGTAGGATTCACATTGGTGTTGGCGGTTTAACACTCGCATCACCCGAATGAAAACCATGAAATATGTTTGCGAGATGTATGGTAGGAGGGTGTCCAGGTGTAGACACAATGACAACTCAAAGTGGGGTTAGCTCACACGACGTTTGTATAGCATGCTTTGGCCTAATAGGTCCTTCGTACTCTCATCGTTAGTCCCCAGGTAGGCAAACTGGTCCTTTATTTTGGATTTATACGAATGCCAAGCCTAGACAGGACGTTCCGACTACCGGTACTTGTACCCTTCCAGTTACTACATGCCCGTCATGAGAACTCACTTTGATGTGATTTGAAAAAATACAAAAATCGTTGCAAAAATCATGGAAATTGTGTGGTGTGTGCTCTCATGGATATGATATGTTATGAGGATATGATTCATGATGAGCATTGTATAGTAATATGTACTTATGAACATGCTTGCATAACATTGAATGTAACAATAAACATAAAGCATATAAACATCATGAATTTTGTGTGTAACACATAAACAATTTTAAAATTCTAATCAACTATAGTATAGACTCTAAGGGTCTAATAACCTAGCCTATATCCCTATAGTCATGGCTCTGATACCAATCTGTCACACCCCGACCCGCAGCGGAATAAGAGTCGGGGCATAATTAGGTTATCACCAAAGCTCATGATGTTTACTAAAATGTTTCATATTTATTAAATTCAAATTACAACTTCAATATTCCAAACAAGTCCATACAATTACAAGGAAAAAGTAACTAAATAAACAATCCATAGCCTAAACTGATTTATTCTTCTAGGACGTCCTATATGTTTCTTGCTGCAACTGGATCACCTGTATCATGTGTAAAAATTGGGGTTTTTGGGTCAACAAAAGTTGGCGAGTGAACCTTGTTAGAAAACATTCGTTATTGATTTCTTGTTGTATTTAATATGGAAAAATTGTGCAATAATAATATGTGAGCAAACGTAAATAAACATACAATAACAAACCACCTTGCATGAGTATATGACATAAATGATAATGTATATGTTGGCAACGTCACGTTCCGCTCATAGGTAATGGGGAACGGACGAGCCTATGATGATGTATGTGCGATCAAGGCTCAATCAACCGGAGCCGATCGTATGTTGGCAACGCCACGTTCTGCTCATAGGTAATGGGGAACGGTTCCGCTCATAGGTAATAGGGAACAGACGAGCCTATGATGATGTATGTACTGAAAATGATAAATTTAATCTAAACATTAACCACACAAACAATTGATGGATATTGGATACACGTTTGGTCATGGATATGATGGATGCACAAGTGTTTAAATGTAATAAATAATAGGCGACACATGATACAACCCAAAATGTGATTAAAACGGGGATTTTGTAGAGATTCACTCACATTGGGTGCGTTCGTTTGATGATGTTGAATGCGCACGAGTTTGGAGATTTGATCGACGAGAAATAACTAACCTAAAATAATAACGAAATGGTTCAGTAAATAAGTGGATTTTATTAACAATTTTAATAGGATTTTTAGATTTATTTTTTTGAGTTTAAGGTCATTTTCTAACTTTAAAAATATTATTTTTAAGTATTTTTAACTGATTTTTAAATTAAATAAATAAATAAAAATATAAAAAAAGTTGACTTTTTGTTGACCGTTGACCGTTGACCGGTCCGTTGACCGGTCCGTTGACCGGACCGTTGACCGGTCGGACAGTGACTTATGTGTGCGCTGGGTGAGGCTCGAACCCGAGACCTCTCGTACGCGTGCACGCAGCTCTACCAACTGAGCTACGTGTCTAACCCGAAATATTCTATGTTTTAATTATATATATATACTAATTAAATGTTTAATTTACTTGGTCTTATATTAAAAGAATTTAAATGGTTGAACCGGTTGCAGGGAAACCGGATTGAACTCGGGTCCTTTGGTTTGTAAGCGCACAGCCCAACCAGTTGGGCTGTGTGTCTTATCTGTTAAACTTACAGTTTATATTAATCTTAAAACATCCTGGGACCTACTCTGATTCAGTTAAAAAAATTGATTTTAATTCGGAAAGCCGGTGCGTTTGTAAGTTTCGAACTCGTGACGTGCGCTATGTGTTTGCACACAGTCCACCGCTGGACTGTGTGTCTAACCCGGTTTAATATCTTGTTTTAATTAAACTTATACAATAGGTTCGACTTCATCTTCTTCGTTCAAAGACACAGACAACCGATATTGGACAGTTCTTGTTTAATTCGATTAACGAACATATAAATTATTGAAATTGTAATGGATATAGAAGGTTTTGGAAATGAATGTACCGGAAAGATGTTTTTCTCAGAACTCCGGCAAAGGTCGTCGGCTCTGATTTATGATTTCCGTCTGAGCGGATCAATTAACAGTTTTGATCAACTAATTGTGAAATTGAGTTACTAAACAAAGATTATCAGAGGGTTTTGATATTTGTACCGATTCACAGCGTGATTTCGGAAATTTTCAGAGATTTTCCGGCGAGTGCAGAATATCCGGTAACGTCGTCTGGGACCGATTCTGGTTGAAGGATTTAAGTTAGTATAAGTCTCACAATGGATAGAAGATGAAAGAATCGAGAAATTTACCGATTCGATGTATGTCACGGTTTTCCGGCGAAAGTCCGGCAATAGCAGATAACGATTCCGACGAACAGAAATTAGAGCGAAAATGAAATTGAAGGTTCTGCGAGTGTTTCCGAGTTATGAGACGATGATATTATCAGTGTAATTTGATAGTAAATTTCATTTCGGTTTCAAACTCAACAATCATATGAATCGAAGCATTGAAGGTTGAATTGATTAGAACGTGGGTTGTAACTAGCATTTAATCATCGGTTATACTCAGAAACTCGCGACCATATCAAAGGTTTCTGAATATCTGAAAGCCGATGAGCGGTTGGCGCAAACAGATGAATTCACGGAGAAACTTAAGTTTTATTTGATTCATTGATTACACAAAAGAATCAAGTGTCGGAGTGGTTAAGTGTTTGTGTGTTAAATGAGCCGGCTGACCCGGGTTCGAAACCCGGCAGCGGCATTTATTTTTTTCTTCAACCGTTTTTGTTGTTTATTAACTATAGTTTATAAATTTTAATATATTTATTAATTATGTATTGTTTAAAATTAAAAAGAGCATTAAATAAGCAACGAAAATTTGAAACTGACTATTCGATTAATAAACGAAGCGGGTTTTGAAAACCCGTTTTTCGACGGATGTTACATTTTTCTCATGAGCACTGACACTATAAAGAATAAAAAGAAGATACAAAGTTAAGTTACTAATACTATACAAAGATGAAAAATCTTACAAATAAGACGACAAATGTAGGGTATAAAGAAATATTTAGATATTTATAGGTTGCTTATATGTTTATTACTTATATATTGTAATTACCAATGACGTTTGTGATCAATGGGCAGAGGTAAAAGCATTTCGGTACACTTAGATTTGAAGGTCTTAGGTTCAAGACTTCAAATCTCATATACAACAAAAGTAAAGAACAAACAAACTTGTATATTGTAATTTAACTTTTTCCATATTTAATGCATCATTTCGTATTATTATGAAATGAATTAAACTATATATTAAATAAAGTAAAATATATTATATAAAACAACCTGTGATTTTTTTGTATTTATTTGTTAATGAGAAGTCACTTTATGTTAAAGGGTGGGTATATTAATGTATGTTAACAATATAACACGGGAACCAATTGTGAGTTTAGTAGAATCTACATCTATACGTAATTTATTAAATTAATAGATTTATAAAAAGTATTTTCTTTATACCGCCCGTGTAACATACGGGATAAAAACTAGTATTATTATAAAAGATAACAAAGTAAAGTGGATATATCTTAAAAAGAGGATAAATCCATAATATTTTCTGAAAATAATTTCTTTAAAAGGAAATAGTCTGCACAAAAGGAAAGTCTGATTTCTTTAAAATTTGTGACAAAAATAAGTGGAACAAAAGCCTAATGTTTTCCCTCTTAAAACAAAATAATAATGAATAAAACAATGTCACGTAACAATTAATAGCTTATGTGATTGACATGTGACCTAAAATGGTTTTGATTTATTATAATTTGTATATAGATATAGGTTATAATAAGTAAATAAAAATATTAAAGTTAGATAAAAACACGCGGGAATAAAATATCCCAAGGAAAATATCTAGCGAAATATCTAACTTTGCACCTAAGTTATTTTGTCATTATGTAAAAGACAACTTGCAAGTGGTAATGGAAATGATAAAAGGTGATTAGTATCAATCGTAGGTTCCACAAGAATACTTTAGTCTTTCAGCTTCTCTTGCTTCCATTGAACACATCAAATTGACAATTTGTCTGTAATAATAACTAGTAAGATTATCCGAATATTACTAGTAAGATTATCTGTGGTACGCTGCAGTATTTCGGTCGATATTTATTTTGGTTCAGTTTACCAACCAAAAGAAATATGTTTGAAAGAATATCGACATATATTTTACATCGACAGAAAACCAAAAAAATTAAATTGGATAGCAGGACGAAATGATTTTAAATTAACTGTAAATGGAAACGTAAATGTTATCTTAATATAACTCTAATGAAAAGGAACCTAAAACTAAAACACTAAACATAAAGAAAGCTAAAAAATAAAAATAATAAAGTCCAGAAAGAAAATAAGAAAGTAACAAAAAGCCAATATAATAAAAGTACTATCCACATAACTTCCCAATTGTAATTTACGTTAAAACGTACACCAGATGAAGACGTACATAAAAATAAGCTAGAAAACGAATTATATCTGACACGTATTTCCGATGAAAATTTATGTCGAATCATAAACCAACTTTAATTTATACTGACGCGTGCATAAAAAAAAGCACGTAAGAAAATAGTTACGGCATGTCGAAACGTAAAGTGACTCGAATTTATAGCGTTTAATGAAAACGTATTATATTTAACTCGACGTGTTTCCGAATAAAATTTACGTCAAAAAGTACACCATTTGAACACGTCACAAAAATAAGCATGAAAACGTATTATATTTTACCGACTAATTTATTGAAAAAATAAAATAAAATTTATATTAAAACATAGACCAACTTAAAACGTACATGATAATAGGCATAAAGGGATATATTATATTTAACCCAACTTATTACCAAGAAAAATTTACATCTAAACGTAAACAAATTTGAATTTATACAAACACGTACATAAAAATAAACACGTAAAAATTGATTACAAAATTTTAGAAAGTTAAGATGTAATTATTAATACTGAAAGTTAAAGAGTAAAGGTATAAAAAATAATAAAGACAAAAGAAAGAAAATTCAAAAAGCAAAAAAGAAAAAGACAAAAAAAGTAAAAAGCAAGTTATTGTTTATCAAACTTGCAAATGTTAATATGTATAATAATAAAAGTTAACTGTCATTTTCATACCTGTGGTTTGTTCACTTTTGTCATTTCAGACCAATTTTTAAAATTGCACCATTTTCCTCCCTGACATACTAGAAACGTGTCATTTCGGTCCAAAAAACTAACACTAGTTAGAAGAACTCAGTTAGCTCGGGGGTAAAATGGTCATTTTACATAGTTTTTTATTTTCATTTTATTCATTTTACCTATGAAGTTTATTTTAAAACCTGAAGTCTAAAAAATGAAAATAAAAACTATGGTAACCATTTTACCCCTAAGCTAACTGAAATCGGGGATAGTTTTTTGTACTGTAATGGCACGTTTCCAATATCTTAGAGGGGAAAATGGTGCACTTTTGAAAATTGGTTTAAAGTGTCAAAAGTGAACAAACCATAGGGACAAAAATGACAGTTAATAAGAGTGATAATAATATTACCTGCCAATAAAAACCCAAATGGGTATTTTTGGTCATTTTAAAAATGAGGATGGGTCAGGATGGGTTGAGAAATAATTAAGGATGGGTCAGGATGAGTTGTAAGATATCTATTAAAAATAATTTGTGGGTAATTATGGGCATTAAGCTAGGTAAATACATAAAAAAGGAGTATCGTCAGATCATAATCTTATTCAAGTGTTTGTAGATTTAAACAAAAAATAAAAAAATCTAAAAAATTACGAAATTTTTAAATTTTTTAAAAAATCAAAAAATTCGAAAAATAAAAAAATCCAAAAATTGAAAAAAATATCTAAAAGACAAAAAAATAAAAAAAATTCTAAAAAATAAAAATTCAAAAAATTAAAATAAAAACTCTAAAAATAAAAAAATTCAAAAAAATCAAAAAAATTACTAAAATATCAAAAAAAATTACAAAAATAAAAAAATTAAAAGAAAATTAAAAATAAAAAAAAGTTCTAAAAAATCACAAAATATCCAAAAATCCAAAAAAATTCAAAAAAATATAAAAAAAATTCATAAAAAATTATAAAAATAAAAAATTTATTAAAAATTTGAAAATCAAAAATTAATAAAAAATTTCTTAAATTTTTTGGACTTTTATTTTTTTAAAGATTTTTTTGAATTTTCAATTTTTTAAAATTTTTTTATTTTTTTGAATTTTTTTATATTCAAATTTATTTGTTTCAATTTTATGAAATTTCGAATTTTTTTTGTATTTTCAGATTTTTTTTGAGTTCTTTTTAATTTTTTTATTTTTTGAATATTTTGAGTTTTTAAAATTTCTATGATTTTTTTTATTTATTAGAATTTTTTATTTAACTTTTAGAATTTTTTATACTTTTTATATATTTTTTTTTTTGCATTTTTGTATTTTTTTGATTTTTTAGAATTTTTTTTACGATTTTTTATAAATTTTTTGATTTTTCGATTTTTTTCAATTTTTGGACTCTTTAAGAATTTTTTTATGTTTTTGAATTTTTTAAGAATTTGTTTTGAATATTTACCCAAACTTATCTTAAAGACTTAAACCTTTAAGAAACTCATCTTTACCCAAACCCATCCTAACCCATAACCATCCTAACTCATACCCATTATAACCTCTTTTTTAAAACAACTCATTCTAACCCAAACTCATCCTAACCTATACCCATTCTAACCCATGACCCAAACCTACCCAACCCATCAGTTTTGCCACCCCTAAGTAATAATAACTTTTCTGCGTTTCTTCTTTTGCAGGATTAATCTATATTACCTTGTAAAAATATTTTTAAGAGTAGACTTGTAAATTCACATTAACATTTAAGCATTTCAGAAAATCTATGATGCATTCGATACAATACAAGTCTTAATGCATAAAAGAACTTAGTCATTCACCATTTTAATATTTTATGATATTAATAAAATATTCGATAAACATAATATTTAATTACATAAATTCTACAAACATAGTTTTTATTTATTCTTATCTATAAATAATAATTAATAATTCTTAAATAGTTGAATTTAATATTTAAATTTTAAATTATTTTTATTCATTTTCTTTTAGTAATCGTGTCTGAACATCTCACGTAAAAAAATTTGTTTTGGTTCGAGTCAAAATGAGTTCGAATTAAAACAATTTTAGGTTAGCTCAGTGTTTAAGACAAATCGGGTTGGATTGTGCTTCTCAAAAAAAATGTATGTACTGTTTATATTTTTATAACTAAATACTATCTAAATTATATCTTATTTATGATAATTTAAATTAAAATTTAGGTTTAAATTTACTATTTATACGTATTATTTAAATTAAGTATAAGTATTATCTTATTTAAAGGGTTAAAACAGTTTCGAGTTAGACCAGCATTCAATGCAAGTCGGGTTACATTGCGCTATTCAAAAGAACTACGTTTACTATTTATATTATTACTAGTATCAAGGACCCGTCCTTTGCGGCGGGACCGTTAAGCCGAACAAAAAATAAAAGTAAAATTGATAAATCACGCACACACGTTACAGTGTGTTAACTCGCAAAAAATAGACCGAAAAAATAAGCATAGAAAATAATAATTAAGTCGACTTATGATCCGTGAGTTTTGACAGAGCTGCTAAACCGTAAATAATGGACGTTTTTTTACGTTGAACCAATGCGCGGTTGCAGTATGTTAACTCGTGCAAAATTTAGAATGAATCGTAATACAACAAATTTGTAAAAGATGTAAAGTATAGGGACCAGAGTTGAAAGTGGACAATGTTGGGGTTAAAATAGATAGCAATTGACGTTTGTTGAGATTTGCAGGTAAATACTAAAAATAGAGTAATTTAGAAGTGAAAAGGGTGTAAACGAAGCAGTGGGCAAAAGACTGAGAAGAGAAGAGGAGCATTGTATCAAGTACGACCATTGGTTACAAATCATGCTGCTGCCATTGTTTGCAAACCCATTTTGTGATATAGGTTTTTTGGCGATAGAAACCGAGATAGAGGGAGAGAAGGGGTGGATAGACATAGGTGGGCGATGGTTTCCGACTACATCTATCTGGGCCATAAATCCGACATCAGTATTACCCAGTTTCCGACCACCATCTATCACGGATCTAAGGTTTTTCAATTGTAACACCTTGTAAAATCCTGTCCAATTAAATCCCGACACGTGTCCCACTGACCCTCGTATGCCACGTGCTAAACGAGAGGGCTAAAGTTGTCGTTATGTTAGTTTAATACCTCTGAACAACAACTATAAACTGGAGGGACCAAGTGTGACAACATGCCATTTTTATGGTGTAACGCCTCGCGTTTTCCATACTTTCTATTTATAGCAAGCTCGTGTTGAAATTCTATTTTTGGAAATCATTGTATTCGTATTCTTCATTTTGTTGTAATCGTTGTAATCGAGACTTGAATCATAATGGAAATTATACATATTGTCCCTATACTTGTTATACATACTCATATACACTTATACATGATGCACATACTAAAAAACGTGGCATACTTGCAATACACGATGTTATACTTGATACATACATAATACCCGACGTCTATACTTTATGCATACATTATACACGATGTTGATACTCAATCTCGATCCTTTTGTACATACACCTACATTATAGCATACCTTGTATACTTATAACACCTTATTGTATCATAAAAAACCATTATACAACTTATAAACCCGTCACACTTGATCAAAACAACAAAATATAAAAGTTGGTACCGGACCCGGTCCGTAAGGCACTCTGGGCGGGACAGATTGTTTTGGCTCGCGTTTATGCACGGATCCACACACATAAACCTCACCCAATCACCACTAATGCACCATTAAACACCTCCTAACCACTCCCCACTCTTCCCCTATAAATACAACCCTAATCCAAGCCATTTTACACTTTCATAACTCTCTAATCCTTCCTAAATCACTCTCAAATCATCTCAAGGTCTTGCAACATCAGAATTTTCGGGCAGATTCATACACCTTTACAAAAGTGAGCATAACTTGCTCAAAACTCAACGAAATCTCTTGATTCTTCTTTCTAGTTACTTGGATAATGTTTAGGTTTGAATCCAGGGGTTCTCCATGGAGAATCCAGACTTGGAAATGCACCTAAAATATCCAAAAACTTTCTGTTATGTTTTAAACTCTTCCAAAACTTGTTTAATCTTATCAAACTTGAGTCTAACTCATCTCAAACCTATGTCCTAATGCTTATAACACTACTTGTGGTTGGTTAGGCTTAAAAACAAGGTTGAGACATTCAAAGTAGAGGATTTATCCTCACAAATATTTTGTTTTCATAGAGCTTTAAGCTCACAAGTGATGCAAGTTCATGAACTTGTTCATGTGTGTCCACCTTGGTTAGCTTGGGCTATCCTAACTTTGAGACCACACATCACTTGATGCTTTTCATTATTATCCCAAGTAGTTTGCTAGATTGAAAGTGTCACAACCCCGTTTAGCCTTTGACGTGTGTCAAAGCATGCTCACCGGGTTGTATTTCACTTGGCTACTTGGTATCGTGGTGACACACTTTACATTCTTGTCATTTCCATTCTTTTCATTTCCATTCTTGTCATATTATTCTTCTAAGACCCTCCTTGCTACCTATGGTAACTTGTGTAGTAGTGAACATCATACGAGGTTCCAAAGTGGATGGTTAATCCTCTCGCCTCCTACTTGACTTACATGACACCAAGACGTTCCAAAGTGGATGGTTCATCCTCCCACCTCCTACATGACTATATATCTATATGTAAATCTATGGACTATATAATGTAACAAAACCGAACCCTTGATAACGACTAAATAATCACCTATCAAGTTAATAAGTTTTGTCACTAAAGTGTGTAGTTCTTGTCACGATTCTAATAGGTCTCGAACCTATGAAATCACATTAAACCCATTCGGGTTCTCATAGTGTCAAGAACAAGTGCTATACCCTAGTGATTATTTTCATACTATAATACTTTACTCTCATTGCCTTTAAATCTTGCTCGAATAATCCGAATCTTCCATTACACTCATAACTAATACCTATGTTCTTCTTGTAGAAGGACAAGGTGCCAAACCCTAATCACAACAAGCTCGTGGGATTTCTCTAAGTGGAACACTTTAGCAAAACCGTGAGTACACTCGACCCATTTACCTTTTACCACTTTTGGGTTGTAACATGTTTCCGTATAAAATACACCATCACAAACTTATGCTTTTACATGCTCAATCCTTATACATGAATACTTGTTATGCTTAGATACATGCTTGATCATTAACTTAGCTAGCCCAAACTTGACATGTATAGCGCTATAGGAGTAGCACGCCACCTGTCGGGGTTATGTTATTATCAAACTCATTTTAGTCTCATCGCTTTTGCGACGAGGGAAGCTCGATCTCGTAAAACTTTTGTGGAAACTCGGGGTTTGATCTAGTATTGCATGATTAGTATATACTTTGCTTACAGTTACCATGTGGATTCGAGTTATACCTTTTATACCTCTGCTATGTATACACCAAACTTGTGTACTCGCCTTTGCTTTTGCATTGAACTCGTATTTTAAACATGTTATAGGTTGATGAAGATGATGCCATGAAATTGGAGTAGTCTTGATGACTAGATACACACATAGACGTTAGGTTTTTAATTGTTGTATCAAATTTTGCCTTTATTATTGTTGTATTTGAACTTCCATGTAATGTACTCAATTATTTTACTTATGAAATGAAATCTGGTTAATTAATTATTGTCATAATTAGTTTTATGAGCAATGAGCAATCTCTTTCGTCCCGCCTCGATGTTTCCGCCCATCTGTTGGGGTGTGACATATGGCCTCTGAGTGTCCCTTACTGACCGTAAGCCTTGGTGCTTACGGACTGTAAGAGTGAATGGAGCTTTGGAACTAAGAGGCGGTTACGGACCGCAAGGCTAAGTCTTTACGATCCGTAACAATTTCAAAACCAGGGGCGCGTTAAGGTCCTTACGGACCGTAAGACCTGACACTTACGGTTCGTAAGGCACTGCCAGTGGCAGATTGCTGGCAGCCTGCTATGCTTGCCACCTTGCTCGCGAGTTTGCCACTTTTCTCTGGTCATGCCACATCTCTAGACACTAATCAACTTCTGGAGAACCTTGTTAACACTTGGCATGATCTTGGGCATCATGTTCAAGTATAAATAGCCAAGCATGTTGCCTCATTACCTTGCTCATTCACCTCATTCTTCTCTACTCTCTCTTGGAGTGGTTTCCTCGCTTAAGGATACCTCCCCTGAGTTTTAGTATTCTCCTAGGATCATTTGTAAGTGTTCCTAACCTCTGCTTTTCATTCTATAGGCTTTTAAAGCCAAAAGTCAAGCGTTTACGTAAAACACTTTGACTTTTGGCTAAGACCATTATGGTCCAGCCATTGTTCGTTATGAACATGGCTATGTGATCGTAATAAGGTAGGTGATAATCCCTCAAAAGGGCACCTCCTGGAAATCACGTTTGCTTGGTCAATTGACGGGTCAAAGTTATTAATATAAAAAGTCAAAAGGGTCAGTTTTTAATATAATTCATACGTTATAAAATACGTTTTATCACTTTAATAACTTGGTAATAATTGTTAGAACAGGTGTAAACATGTTCGGCTCGTCAATTCTAGGTTTAAGGTCAGATCGCAACCGAGGGTCGCGAAGTTTGACTTCTGCTTTGACTTTTAGTTCTGACTCGAATTAGCAACTTTATCTACTGATTCTAAGTTGCATTATGACCATATTATATTGTAGTATAACCCTCTGGAGTTATACTACATAGTCATATAGTAATCTGAGTTTTTACACAAGTTTCCGTTAATATGCCTTATGTTGACTATTATGCCCTTTTTGCCTAAAATGATGTTTTAAACATAAACGAGCATGCAGATGAATTACCTACTGATATGTTAACTTGTTTAACTTATTCTGATGTCAACATTCTGGTCATAAACTGAGTTTTGGTTAAATGTCGTAAATTATGCTTTTAAGTGACCAAATTACCCCTTTTCGGCATCTAAAATGGTTTAAACATAACTTCTTCATCAAAACTCATTATTTACTGATGTAATGTCATAAGTTAGAATATTTGGAATACCAAGTCAGATTATAAACTGAGTTTACAAACAAATCCTTGTATTAAGTGCTTAAATGATGATATTGCCCTTATGACACTTAAAATGGGTTTTAATCATACTTTATGTACAATACCTTTTTTTCACTGATATTAAATAACATATTTTGGTTATATAAACCAGGTCATAACTTCAGTTTTCTTTAAAACATCGCATAAATCATCATTTGGCGACTTTATCGCCATTTCGGCGCATAGTATGGTTTAAAACCATATATATGGACCAAAATTTGTTACCTACTGATTATTAAACTTATTTTAAATATTTTTACAGTATGTCTATGTTCTAAACTCAGAATCCCAAAAAAGTTATCAAAACTATTTGTAAAATGACCAAAATGCCCTTATGGTGCATAGTTTGGTCCTAAACTATAAACCACACATATATTTGATGTCCTACTGATATAACATCATAAATTAAATATTTTTCCAGATTTTTTATGACCATGACATCGTTTTACTTGTAAGCTCCTTTTATAAGTAGTAAAATGACCAAAACGCCATTTTGAGGCTTAACTTGATTTTAAAACCTTAACAAGCATACATGTTGATATCCTACTGATATTATAACATGTTTAAAGTATCATGGCATATGAAACTTGTATATGACTCATCTGGTTACCCGATATCGCTTATATGCGTACGGTTTAGCCTACGTGACTAGTTTACATAATTTAACCGAAACGAGTTTAACCTTATCATTTTTATTTCAAAATCGAGAATGTTATATGTTTACCCATTTTGTACAAGTCTTAGTACTTGTCGGGTTTAAACTACATTCTATTCCTGTCATCGCTTAATCTAGCGTATCGTACCGTATTTCATTACATAAGACTAGCCGGTCCGAGTCTATGACTTAATAGGACCCATTAGCATTCTAATTGGTTATTAATACCATCATTCCAGACTAGAATCCTTTCAGTAGATTGCTACCTAAAACTTTTTTCTTGATTAATGGTTGAGTTATAAAACTTTGAAGTAATTAGCTCAAGTAAATATTTTTAACCTATTTTCCCTATACGGGCTTGGGATACGGTATATTATTACCGCTTGGTCGGGTATGGGATTATGTTATCGGATTGTGATTTAACTAAATCTCATAACCCGTTTTAATCTGTATTGTCTTATAACTTAAACGTTGGGGGTTAACTCGACCGTTTCCTGGATATCCTCGGCTCATTTAACTTACTAATGGCCACGACCAACGCACGTGGTGTAGGCATACACCTGTCAGATGCTAATGCTAAATTATTTTTATATACTCCCTGGAGTTATTTAAGTGGCGTGTCGGTTAATCAGGTTATTCGGTTTTCGGATCGGACCCCATATGTATTGACAGACTTGTAAAACTGTATACAAGATCATTTTGAATTGTCCCAAGTTATTTATGAAAATATACGATGTGCACTTAAATATATTTTGAAAGATTTTCAAAATGTGTCGGTTATTTGTATTTACCAACATAATGTAACATTTGTGTAAAACGGGTTTCAAAAACCCGTACCGTTTATTAATCAAGTTTTTTGTTATATAGTTCGTTGCGTATCTTTAGTGTTGTTTATTTTAATTAATAAATGTTGTAGAATTAAAAATTTATAAATAATAATAAGTGAATTAAAATAAATCTTTGATATAATAAAACAATAAAAAAATATATAACAATAATAAAAGCGGAATAACCGGAATCGAACCCGGGTTCCCTCACATATTAGCACCTCTCAACACCACTGAGCTGCATGATTCCTATGTTCATAAACCCGAAGCAAAATAAACTAATTCGCAACTTGGAACCTACAAACTTTGAATTTCCGGCAGATAAGTAATCGCTTGAATAGACCAAATCAGAGCTTAATAAACGCAATCACGTATGATCGTTAAATGTAACTGTTATTTCTGTTTTGTACCGGAAAAAAATTTTAATCCAATGATTAGTAACCGAAGAGAATCATTGAATCTTGAAACTTCAACTCGAAACCGAAACCGACAATTGATTTCTGCTCACCCTATAAATACCTATCAAACCCATTCATCCCTGCGCACACACTCACTCAATCACCTAAAAACTCCTGTGAAGTCTTGCTCTGTGTTGGTCTGTCGGAGTATTTCGCTAACTCGCCGGAATTCAGAACCGGAGTCCTCATACGTTCGGTAAATCGGTATTCACCCAAAACTTCTCGTAATTATTTGTTCTTTGTTCATTAATAATTGAATCAAACCAGAATAAAGGGTTATCAGTCGATTTTCAGTTCTGGGTTTAAAGGTGAAGAAGATGAAGCTGAGATAAGGGTTTTATATAATTAAAATCGAGTTATATACGGGTTAGACACCCAGCCCAACTGGTTGGGCTGGGTGCAAAACATGTCTGAGGTCGCGGGTTCGAGTCGGATTCTTCACACTGGTTCGCTCATTTAAATCCTTTTTAAATTAATAAATTTCTGAAATATTCTAATCAGTATATAAGTATAATAAAAATCAAGAATCTAACGGGTTAGACACGTAGCTCAGTTGGAAGAGCTGCGTGCACGCAACCGAGAGGTCTCGAGTTCGAACCTCGCATGCTACCAATAATTAAACCGGTTGAACCAGCCGTTGACCAGTCAACCCTTAGAAAAAGGGTAAATTTTTTTAATTAAAAATCCTTTTTATTTTCTTTGAAAATTAGTTAAAAATACCTCAAAATAAGGTTTTTAAGCTTTTAAAAATTTGTATCAATTACCCCAATAACCTAAAAATCTAATAAAAAGCATAAATTAAAAATATTAATTTATCTATTTATCGCGTTATTATTTTAGGTTAGTTTTCCTTCGTCTGTTTAATCCAAATTCGTGCGCGTTCGTCTTCGATCAACGAAACGCACCCACTGTGAGTGAATTCTTACAAATTCCCCTTTTTATTCATGTTTTGGGGTGTATCATGTGTCGCCTTATTTATTTCGTTTATTCAAACTTGTGTTATTACCATTATATGATCTAAACGTGTGATGTAAATGTTGTTTGTTGTGATGTGTGTTTACATTTTGTCAAGTTGCGTGCAAATCATTCATTAGGCCCATCAGTTCCTCGTGGGAGAATAGTTGAACATCGCGTGCCTCATTAGATCGGCTCCGTTTGATTGAGCCTTGATCTCATTGTTCATCATTTGGTGTGTGCGTGTGCATTAATTGATATATTGTGTATTGTGATTAAATTTACATATACGTATACTCATATGTGGTTGTGCACCTTTTTATAACCAATATAACAAATTCGCTCAAATGTTTTCATAAGATTTCACTCGCCAACTTTTGTTGACCCAAAACCCTATTTTTACACATGATACAGGTGGACATGTTGAAGCAAGGAACACATAGGAAATTGCCTTAGAAGAAAAATAAAGAAGTCATGAAAAATGTATTTGATCATGTTGTGCTTGTATTTTATTGTAATTTCTTATTTAAAAAGAAATAATAAATATGAAACTTTATAGTAAATGTCATGAGCTTTGATGAAAACCCAATCATGCCCCGACTACCATTTCCGCTACGGGTCAGGGTGTGACAGATTGGTATCAGAGCTTTTGACTTTAGGGATATATGATAGGTTAATAGACCCCTAGAGCCTATACTATAGTTGATTAGATTTTAATTGTTTATGTGGTTACATGCAAACTCATGATGCTTATTTGTTTCGTATTTATTACACACACAAATGCATGCAAACACTTCCACTATCATTTTGTGTGATACTTAATGAGTTATACTTGTTGTCAAACATAACATGCTTACATATACATTCATCACGCATATTTCAATGTTCACATATTCAAATCATCTTCATATATCCTTTATTCAAGATTTTGTGGCATTTTTCGTTTTTCAATCTCATCAAAGTGAGTTCTACGACGGGCATGTAGTAACTGGAAGGGTACAAGTACCGGTAGTCGAAACGTCCTGTCTAGGTTGGCATTCGTATAAATCCAAAATAACGGACTAGTTTGCCTACCTGGGGACTAACGATTAGAGTACGAAGGACCTATTAGGCCAAAGCATGCCACACCAAACGTCGTTCGAACTAACCCTACTTTGAGTTGTCATTGTGTCCATACATGGACACCCTCCGACCTTATACTTTGCTGTCATGTTTTACGATTTGCATTCGGGTGGCGCAAGTGTTAACAGGCCAACACCAATATGAACCCTACCCGAGCCCAGTAGTCATGGGGGCCCACATGACTACCAAGGCCAAGTAAGGGGACATATGGGAGCCCAAACATGAGCAAAGCCCAAGACATCCTATGGATGTAGCAAATTTATTTTCTTCATTTATTTTGTGAATGTTCATTTCTAAATACGACACATGACATCTAAAACGTCAAACTCATACTCTCGATACGTATTCCTTGTAGATGTCTTCTAGTCACCCTCGTAGAGGTAGGAGATCAGGAAAATTCCGCGAGCGCATGGCCGCCCAAATCGCTCAACAAATGGCCGCCGTAATCCCCAACATCGTAGTTCAAGTTCAACAAGCCCTTACCGCTAATCCCGTCAACCCAATCAACCAAGAAGATCAAAAATTTGTCAACCCTCCCCCAAATACCACTAAATGCACCTTCAAGCATTTCAAATCATGCGATCCTCCAAAATACGAAGGGACTGAAGGTGTCACCGCTCTCCTCCATTGGTTTGAGGAGATGGAAAACACTTTTCTTAATTGCGACTGCCCCGATGATCTCAAGGTGCAATATGCTACCGGTCGTTTGTTCGGAGTAGCACTTACATGGTGGAATACAGAGAAGGGCAAGCGAGGTGCTGAGGATGCTATGACCTTGACTTGGGAAGAGTTAAGGGAGATCATGACAAGACGTTTCTGTCCAATGCAACACCTGTTTTTATCACCATCCATCTACCGTACCTTGTCGACTGTGTGCAAATTGTGGGCGTTATGACCATTTGAGCAAAACTTATCGCACCCCTCAAAACCAAGCTTCACCCCTACACAAAACATGATCCAATCATATCAACAACCCCAATACCCCATGTTTCCACATGTTCGAGCTTGCTTTAATTGTGGGGACCCTACACATTTTAGAAACACGTGCCCTCAATTGGTTAACATCATAAACGCCCAAGCTCAAGCAAACCCAGTTAACCAAGCAAATCAAGCAAACCCAACACTACCACCAGCAAGAGGAAGAGCTTACAACATCAACGCCAATCCTGTTGAAGATATTAACGGCCCAAACGAACAACCCAACTAGCCTTCCCTCACCAAGAATCAAGACCCAACTCTAACCGTCTAGTTCTTAATGTTTTTCTCAATCTTTACGTATCCCTGTTATAAATTGGGAATTTATGTATCCAAGAATTTTAATGCAAATTGATATTACATTTTGTTTTATATCTTTACTCATTGATTTAACTTTCATATCATAACGACGTATCTCGATCTCACCATGTAAAGAAGTTGGGTTGTGTCTCACTTTTTCATAGACTGACCCCTTCATCATAACAAACGAGAGAGGTACTGTCGTCATTCAGTCATGTATTCTTTCAGATTTGAGACTCAAGCTTTAGCTGTTGTGTTTGTTTATGTTTTAGAGTCACATAGGACTAATCATAACTTACTGACAAAGCCAATGAAAATTTGACAAGAATATGGTGGATACGCCGCTGGTACTTCCTATATATAAATAGTCTTGTCAAAAGATGGAAGCATTGTCAGGTGGTTATGAAAAGTTCCGTGTAGGTTTTAATATCGTCATGGTTGAAGTTTTTGTTTTATGATATAACCTCATCTTTTCAAACGTATCAATTCTCTCAAAACTTTTATGCATAAGATCATACTTAGTCAATCAACTCTATTTACCAATGTTTCGCATTTTTATACTTTAGGCATCAAAAAGCGATTCCTGTAGCAGGGTATTCAACCCTTACTAGGAACGTTACCGCCTCAAATAAAATTTAAACTTTCACCCTCTTCTGATTATGTAATTGTCAAATTAAAACACCCTCCCTTCGAGTCAAATATTTAAATTTCGGGACGAAATTTCTAAAAGTAGGGGATACTGTAACATTTGTGTAAAATGGGTTTCAAAAACCTGTACCGTTTATTAATCAAGTTTTTTATTATATAGTTCGTTGCGTATCTTTAGCGTCGTTTAGTTTAATTAATAAATGTTGTAGAATTAAAAATTTATAAATAATAATAATAAGTGAATTAAAATAAATCTTTGATATAATAAAACAATATATATATATATATATATATATATATATATATAACAATAACAAAAGCGGGATAACTGGAATCGAACCCGGGTTCCCTCACATATTAGCACCTCTCAACACCACTGAGCTGCATGATTCCTATGTTCATAAACCCAAAGCAAAATAAACTAATTCGCAACTTAGAACCTGCAAATTTTGAATTTCCGGCAGATCAGTAACCGCTTGAATAGATCAAATCAAAGCTCAATAAATGCAATCACGTAGGATCGTTAAATGTAACCGTTATTTTTGTTTTGTACCGGAAAAAAAAAAATTTAATCCAATGATTAGTAACTGAAGAGAATCCTTGAATCTTGAAACTTCAACTCGAAACCGAAACCGACAATTGATTTCTGCTCACCCTATAAATACCTATCAAACCCATTCATCCCTGCGCACACACTCACTCAATCACCTAAAAACTCCTGTGAAGTCTTGCTCTGTGTTGGTCTGTCGGAGTATTTCGCTAACTCGCCGGAATTCGGAACCGGAGTCGTCATACGTTTGGTAAATCGGTATTCACCCAAAACTTCTCGTAATTATTTGTTCTTTGTTCATTAATAATTGAATCAAACCAGAATAAAGGGTTATCAGTCGATTTTCAGTTCTGGGTTCAAGGGTGAAGAAGATGAAGCTGAGATAAGGGTTTTATATAATTAAAATTGAGTTATATACGGGTTAGACACCCAGCCCAACTGGTTGGGCTGGGTGCAAAACATGTCTGAGGTCGCGGGTTCGAGTCGGATTCTTCACACTGGTTCGCTCATTTAAATCCTTTTTAAATTAATAAATTTCTGAAATATTCTAATCAGTATATAAGTATAATAAAAATCAAGAATCTAACGGGTTAGACACGTAGCTCAGATGGAAGAGCTGCGTGCACGCAACCGAGAGGTCACGAGTTCGAACCTCGCATGCTACCAATAATTAAACCGGTTGAACCGGCCCGTTGACCAGTCAACCCTTAGAAAAAGGGTAAATTTTTTTAATTAAAAATCCTTTTTATTTTCTTTGAAAATTAGTTAAAAATACCTCAAAATAAGGTTTTTAAGCTTTTAAAAATTTGTATCAATTACCCCAATAACCTAAAAATCTAATAAAAAACATAAATTAAAAATATTAATTTATCTATTTATCGCGTTATTATTTTAGGTTAGTTTTCCTTCGTCTGTTTAATCCCAAATTCGTGCGCGTTCGTCTTCGATCAACGAAACGCACCCACTGTGAGTGAATTCTTACAAATTCCCCTTTTTATTCATGTTTTGGGGTGTATCATGTGTCACCTTATTTATTTCGTTTATTCAAACTTGTGCTATTACCATTATATGATCTAAACGTGTGATGTAAATGTTGTTTGTTGTGATGTGTGTTTACATTTTGTCAAGTTGCGTGCAAATCATTCATTAGGCCCATCAGTTCCTCGTGGGAGACGAGTTGAACATCGCGTGCCTCATTAGATCGGCTCCGTTTGATTGAGCCTTGATCTCATTGTTCATCATTTGGTGTGTGCTTGCGCATTAATTGATATATTGTGTATTGTGATTAAATTTACATATACGTATACTCATATGTGGTTGTGCACCTTTGTATAACCAATATAACAAATTCGTTCAAATGTTTTCATAAGATTCACTCGCCAACTTTTGTTGACCCAAAACCCTATTTTTTACACATGATACAGGTGGACAGGTTGAAGCAAGGAACACATAGGAAATTGTTTTAGAAGAAAAATAAAGAAGTCATGAAAAATGTGTTTGATCATGTTGTGCTTGTATGTTTATTGTAATTTCTTATTTAAAAAGAAATAATAAATATGAAACTTTATAGTAAATGTCATGAGCTTTGATGAAAACCCAATCATGCCCCGACTATCATTTCCGCTGCGGGTCATGGTGTGACAGATAAACTGACGTATTTTCAAAAGACTAAGCTACAGGTACAACACCTAATAGGCTGGGAGCTGCTTGGTAGCGACGTATAGGATCTTGCAAGTCTTTAGTTATGCCCAAAGTCTGTTGATCACTTTATGTACATTTTACGATCCGCCTGTGGATCTTATTACAAGCCGTCTGTATTATTATGTTGAACTTTTGAACATTAATGGTTTGTAATATTATCTTAAATCCAAGACTTCCGTTGTGTACTCTGTGTTCTTTGATTATGATGTTATCAATCTTACGTCACAATACTCCCCACCGGGACTAACGTGGAAATCAGGGTGTGACATCAATGATCTAACTGTCATGACCCCTTTATCTCAACGCCTATAAACTTGTCGCTTACCTGAACTTAGATGTAGAGGTAGGGGATAGATTAAGAGATATGGGGAGAGATAGAACCTTGATTTGGTCATGGTTGACAGTGGTGATAAAGAAGCCTGTAATTCTTGCGGTGGCGGTGATGGCGTTTTTGAAAGTAACGATGAAGAAGTCGGTTGAACTTAAAGAAGTCATTGTGGTGGCGACGATAGATGAAGAAGTAGGTGTTGTTTATAGTAACAATTGATTTTGTATTTGCTATTGTAGAGCATGCTGAAAGAATGGTATCTTTGTGTTGACCATTTGTTATGGATTGAAGTTGATTATGCAGAATTGGGTGCGGAAGTTGCGATTGGAGAGAAAAGGTGTATGGTAGGATTGTGATTGAGGTTGTTAAAGTTTCTGGCTGGTTGTTTGGGGTAAAAGTGAGGGTTATAAACAGGCTTTTTGTATGAGTCATTGGGATGAGGTTGTTAGTGTGTCTAGAGGACTTGAGCTAGTTGCTAGGAGTGGTCGGGGGCAATTCTTCTGAAAATGGTGGCCGGTGGTAGGGGTGGTTGAAGTTAGAGAGAGAGAGAGTTTAAAAAGTATATATAATTTCTAAATTTGATTTTTGTTTTATTTATTAAAGCATCTTTAAATAAACAGGTAAAAAGACGAAAATAGTTTTATGTACCAAATCAATTTATAACTTGACGCCTGTTAGTGGAAAGAACGTGACTTGCAAGTTTTTTTAAACAAGAAGTACAGTTCCTAACATTTTTAACGCTAAATACATCCGATGAAAAAATTATTGGAAATATAAAGAAAGAAAAATGTAATTCACACTAAATAATTTCAGTTATTATTAATTTATTCGTGAATTGACGTCTCAACCCCCTAAATTGCCAGCCGCCTTCTCTTTTGATTTCTTTTTTGTTTTTGATCCACTTCACACCCTATGAACAGCCCAATTACTATTGCTTTTTAAGTTATGAACAACCCAATTACTATTGCTTTTTAAGTCTTATGATGCTAAGCTCCACTTTTCCATCATAATACAAACCGACAATTCTCATTTTTGCTCTACTTTTCATCGTTAAAATTTAAACAAACTAACATTATTAATAATAATAAATAATAATAATAATAATAATAATAATAATAATAATAAGATGTATGAAGTTCATTTGAAGACTCACACATCGGTCCAAAGTTTAGCTTAGTTACATTATTTTAGGTCGTTTACTTCATCATCTACAAATAATATAACGTATTTTATAAACATGCGCATATATTAACTAACTAGGTTATACTCCCGTGTATACACATGTTGAATAATAAAAATAGTGTATTGTTACATCATTAGCCAATGAGGTAACGAAGCAATGAAATAATTTTCATTAAATACATCAGAGAATCTACGACATATTTGACTATATTTTATTATGCTTAACCGTATCTATATTTTGTTATGTTTAATCATTATCTATATTGTTGAATAAAATTAATTGTAGTAAAATATAGTTATTTGTTGATGATAACAAAATTGAACGAAAAATTGTCATGTGGTAGGTGTAGTTAAACGTAATAACGATTAAACAAAATAGAAGTTACTTGTAGTAAAATATATTAATTGTAGTTATCCGTATTAATTGTAGTTATCCATGTAATATTTTTAATTAGTTAATAAAATATTTTAATTTTCAATTAGTTATTCGTAAAGTATTTTAAATATAAAAATGGAATATAAATTAATATTATATTTAGTAGCATAGAGAAATGCTATGTGGCATTTATTGGAATGGTTTATTAGAATTTAGGTAGAAGATTAGATAATATTAAAATTAAAATTGAGAGAATATAAAATCAAATCTAATCTAAATATTAATAAAAGACTCCAATTAATAGCACATGGCAGATCCTGAGTTATGGCCTAATGGTCAGAGGCAGTGATGGTGAGAATGCCAGGGGACCGAGAGGTTACTGGTTCGAATCCTGAGCCCAACCCGAGTTTTCTATTACAGTGCATTTACTCCAGAGAGTCTGTGACTCTTGTGGAGGGTGCAACTCCTGTCAAGTGGCAGGGGGCTGGAAATTTTCTCGGGGAAAGCCAAGCCAAACTTTGATGCCAGTCGTGGGTCCAGTTAAGACAACATAGTCCTGGCTGGAGTTGGGTGGCGGGCCTACGGTTTGCAAGTGTGAATTATACCATCTGTTGTAGAAGTTCACCTTTCAAAAAAAAAAAATTAATGGCACATGGCACTCCTTCTACTTATTAAATTATAATTACTAATACTATCAATATATCAAATATCTAATAAATTATTAATATCTCTTGAATTAATATAAATATATCTAATATCTAATAAAAATTCGTATATATGGATTTACTTGAACATTAAAGTTATAAGAACAAGTAATTAGGTATTATTTTATATTTTTGATCGCAACGTGCAAGTGGGGTTCAACGTTTTTTTGTCTATTTTTTTCGTTTAACATGCCCGCTGCAAGGGGTGTATTTATTCTCGTTAAACATGTTCGTCACAACTCTAGATCGACTTAATTATTTTTTCTATGTTTTACGTTTCAGACTAATTTCTTTGTATAAACAAGCCGCAACGGGTGTGTGTGGTTCAAATGTTTTACGTTTGCTTTTCGTTCGGTTTTATTTTTCCTTTTTTTATATATTTTGTTTTTATGAGTTTTTCCAGTGTTAGTAGTCGCAGATAGTGGTATGACATTGGTGCTACTTGGCATGTCGCGGGGCTTAATACTAGTAAATAATAATAAGGATAACAAAATTATTTTTAAATAAAATAAAATTTAAATTATAAGATTGAAGGAGAGATTGCCATGTGTCATCAGTTTGAGTCTTTTATTAATATTTAGATTAGAGTTAGATTAGATTAGATTAATATGGAATAAGACTAAAAAATCACCGATCATCGAAGTGTGTAGTTTATGTAAAAGTTTGAAAATAAATGAAAAATGAATATTAGGTTCTATGGTTCAAACGTATTTTTACATTATATACATTTGTAATTTTTTTTAAATTGCATTTAAATTATTAATATGGAAAAACACATAATTTAGACTAAACGTGCTGTGTTAGCATCAAAACTCAATAATCATATTGTGTTTGGGTTTATATGCATGAAATAATTTTTGAATTTTTATTGAATTTGACCCACAAACACATAGATTTTAACACCATAGACCATAGTATAATTAAGATTTTTAAGTGTTAGTTTACCTCTTGTTTAACTTTTGACAATTATGTAAAAATATATATACAAACTAAAGAAATCACACGTTTATTTAGTTGTGTATTATTCAAATTATGGAAAAAAAAACCTCTACTAATATTTAACAGGAAAAGGTTTAAATATGTAGCCTCTTAAAACTAGGAAGTCATAGTAATTGTATCAAACGCACTCCAATCATTCTAGCGGTATTGGAACCGTCTCGTCGAACTCTACGATCTCAGGTTTTAGGTTTCGCTTTTCTAGTTTTAGCTTGTAGATTTTTGTTTAGACTATTGTGTCGTTTTATTTGACGTGTTTTTTCGTCATTATGTCTTTTTTTGTGATTTATTATGTCGTTATACCTATTGTGTTAGATTCTCGACATTATGTTATGTTTTGTGATCATTGTGTCTTTGTACCCCTACTAGATTTAAAAGACTTTGTATGATAACGTTACCTATATTTGACATTCTAAAAATTAAAATTATTTAACTTTTGTTTAATTAAATTATTTTAAATAAAAGAAATAAAGTTCAATAAAATAAACGTGTAGAAAAATATGTTGCTTTACACCTAAGCTTGTTTGTCATTATGTAAGAATTATATTATACGGATGATAAAAAGACAACTTGCAAGCTATAATGAAAATGAAAAAGGAAATTGTATTAATCGTAGCAGATTCTAGTTGAAGCCTTTTTGCTTCCATCGAACCGATCAATAACACGTATATAATACTAAGAGGCTGTTTGGCAACTTCTGAACCAGTAAGAAGTCTGAACCATTAAAAGCCAATATAATGCTTAACCGTTCAGAGGCAAATGTTTGAACCATTCAGACATTTGCTCCCGAAACAAAACAGTCTGAACTATTAAGTGCTAAACAAGTAAGAGGTCTGAACCATTCAGAGCCTCATTTGGGTTATAAAGACTAGCTTAGTGAGAGAGGGTGCCAATTTAGGTTATAAACCTCACATTAGTCGCCCATACAACCAATATAAGACAAGTCTCAAACATTGCAATTGATTCAGTCCATACCAATTGACCTTCTTAAGGACCGACGTCCTCTTTGGGAAGGTCAACGTTCTCGTTGGTTGTGACGGTTTCCTCCGTGGGCAACAAACAAGTCTGGCTCTGATACCATTGTTACAACTTAAATGATAGAACTGGTCTCAAAAGACTAGCGTAACCAACCTAACCGACTCAGCTAACCCAACTAACTAACCACAATCATTATTACAATTAACTTAGTCGACTTTTAATACACATCAAAACCCTAGTTACTATCTTCTTTAAAGGACCATTTATGTAACTAACTCCATCTAAATTAGAGGGACAACTTTTATAAACTAGTAAAGAAAAAGGCTAAAAACAGCCCCCACCAACTCCCATTGGAAAAGACTATTTTGGGATTTATTTTATTTTAATGTCAACATGATCATAGCAAATGGAAATAAATAGATGAAGAAAGTGGAGTAAAAAAAGTGTTTTAACGATCTTGTGCTAACAATGTTGGATTCCACTCAACTCACTCTACTTCAAATCTCACAAAAACCACCATTAAATCATTTTGGAGAAAAAAATGATGGGAAAAGTAGAGGGATTTTGGGTTGGTCATAGGGGAGTAGTGGATGTTTGTTCATGTCGAATTAAGAATGCAAATGAAAACTCTTGAATCCTAATTCGATATATACTACCTTAACGAGTCGGTTTGTTCATCAATAGCTTGTCGGAATGAATTATTATCGGAGGTGGTGTGCGGACAAATAAAGAGAGAGGTGGGTGTTTTTTTTTCTATCTGGTTTTCTCTAGACAAGTCACAAGAGAATTTTGCGTGAGATTTCTCAATTGCTAGTTTCCTTCTTATTTTTTTTTTTGAAACGGCGACTTTCTTATGTTAGGCTACGCACTCCCTTTATAGTTGTAACCAAAATCTGAAATATACGTAAATCTCATTTTTATTTAGTTGTGCATTACATGAGCTATAAAAAAATTATGGTGTAAAAGTTTAAGAATGAATTAATTTTACTTTTTGCTTGATAATACATTACTTATTTAAATATAATACAAGTAAAATTTAAACTTGATTTAAAATAAGCAAACCCAAGTTTTTTTTGTCATTAAATCTCTGAAGGATGATCATTTTGTCATTAAATCTCCGAAGGATGATAAAAGCATAGTAATGGAGATTGATGGGTCGAAAAGGAAAATCTACCTACTAATCAATTCCTATTAATTTTGATTGATTTTTTAGGGTTATATGCCCGTATACAAAGAATCGTCACGGGTTAAACGATTGTTGTTGACGATAGTCCTAGCTAGTCCTGGCCTAGCGAGTTTGGCCTAATACACAGAGACCCATCAAACCCTAATCCATTAGTATGGTTATTCACAAGTTGAGCGGAACCGAGCGGACCTTTGCTGGTACTTAGCTCGTTTACAAATCGAATCCGAGCAAACCGGCTCATTTAAACCGAGTCTCAAATCAAGCGATCCATTTTTCAAACTAGTAAATATTCCGAGCGAGTGTCAAGCGATTTAGATAACCGTTTCACCCGATTTAAATTTTCTGATAGAGATAGTGACAATTTTGGGTCTCAAGTTTTTATGTTTTTAAAAATAGGCACATTTTATGGCATAATACTTTTTTATGAATAATACTGTTGTGGCCGACGAGGCGATGATCATATACACGAACAATGACGTTGAGACTAGGATACGATCGACTTTGGGTAACGACATGAAACATTGAGACGATTAGCAGACTGTCGTTTATCGGTTTAGGGTTTAACTTTTAGATTTGATAGATTTTTTTATTGGTGTGATTGGGCTAGTACGTGTAGATATAGTTGTAAATTTGTTTATAGTGGACCAAAATCTAAAAAAGTGGTATATATACAACTATAAATTTAATATATGTCTAAGTATATATGTACGTGTAATGTGTGTATATATAGGCGTGTGTGTGTATACATGTGTAATTCAGATTTGTGTATATATATGTCTATATACATGTTTATATATGTATGTGTATGTGTATATGTATATATGTATATGTACAAGGGTGAAGTATAGTAGGGGTCGGGAGGGGCGCCCGACCCCCCGAACTTTTCGCGCAGTAGTGTTATATATGTAGTTTTTGTATAGAAATTTTTGGGTATATACGTTTTCGACCCCCCCGGTTCTATATAAATTTTTGGGTATATACGTATTCGAACCCCCCCGTCATTCGGGTCAAGCTTCGCCACTGTATATGTATATGTATACTAGTTAAAAATAATAATTCGATCCGAACCGAGCCAGCGGACCTTTGCTCATGCTAGGCTCGTTTACAAACCAAACCGAGCAAAGTGGCTCGTTTACAACCGAGTGTCAAATCAAATGAGCATTTTCCGACCAATTTCCGAACGAGCGTCGGGCGATTTGAACGGCCCTATCCATTAGTGTCCATACTACATCATATACTTGTATATTCATTAATGGTTAGATTAAATACTGACTTAAGTGTTGGAGGATGGTCCAGGTCTCTGGCTCCTTCTGAAAAAATTCTTTATGATTTTGCAGTTATGACATGAGTTGGAGAATACGATTCGTGCTCGGTTCATCCCTCTAGATATTCCGATGGTCCTGACTCCATCACAGCGGATCTATGTAGAGACAACTTTATAGAAAGAATCATCATGGGTTAGACAATCTACATGGAAAAACAAAGATAAATGCGTTAAATTGCCATATAGAATGAATCGTCATGGGTCAACAACACCCATATACATCTATACGTGTGTATACAACATAAAACAACTAGTCTAACAAGAGAAGCAGATGGATGATTTTTTTTAAACAAGTGGCAACAATTCAACAAACGATGACTGGACCAAAAAGTCTATTATTTTTATTTAGTTTGAAAAAGACGTAGGACAGTTGGCCAAAAATTTGAAAAGAATAACTTAAATTAATATTTTCTTATAAATAGTACCGGAATAGGGGAGAATTAGATATTTTTATAGCCACTTCAAACCTTTCACAACCATAGAAAAAGAAAAAGGAAAAAGAAAAAACCAACCCAATCCACTTTGAGTTCCTTGTTCCTTAACCATGTCAAAAACCCAATTAAACGGTGTCGTTTGCAGTGTCAGCGGCGGCGGTCAAGATGTTCCCTTCATCAAAACTGAAACACCAGAAAACCGCCAGTTCACAGTTTCTGTGTTATCAAAAGTCAACTACCCACCTGGGTTTTATAGAAAGGTACGAACTCACACATTCTCTAATTCTATTTTTAAGAAAAGAATTAATATTATATGAATTAATATTACATTGATGATGTCAGGTGTTGGCAGAAGCGGTTGCTACATTCTTGTTGGTGTTTGTTACATGTGGATCCGCAGCGTTAACCGCAAGTGATGACGCGAAAGTGTCGCAGCTCGGAGCGTCCTTAGCCGGTGGGCTGATCGTGACGGTTATGATCTATGCTGTTGGACATATCTCTGGTGCGCATATGAACCCTGCGGTCACACTAGCGTTTGCAACCGTGGGACATTTTCCTTGGGTTCAGGTAGTAGATCTCAACTACTTGAATGTGAAGTATATGTACTTTTAATTAATAAATAAAGTTTAAATTCGAGTTCCGGGTTGAAATTGGTTCACAATAACATGTTTAAAACCGAATTCAAAATTAGCTTCTGATGCTAACCCGATTCAAAATTTTGGAAACTATTTCGGGTTTTCCGAGTATGATTGAATAATAGAACTACTATTGGACATATTTTAGATTTTGGGTATGAATATCTTCAGTTTTGTCCTGTTGATGTTAGATCCTCACTTCAATTATTTCCTAGGTTATATATTTTTAGTTTTATATATATATATATTATATATATATATAATATATATACATATATATATATAGGGTAGGGATCCTAAGAGAAGAGCGTTCTATTTGAGAAACTTGAGAAGAAATCTGCACCATACATTTTTTTTAAGCTTTTCGTAATATACACATATGTATAGTTTACATTTGACTATATAATTCAATATACATATATGTACATAGTCACTTTAAACTATACATATGTGTATATTACGAAAGCTTAGGGAAAATGTGTGGTCCAGATTTCTTCTCAAGTTTCTCCAATAGCCTACTTCTTCTCACATGATCCTAACCTTATGTGTGTGTATATATATATATATAGATAACCTCCTAAAAATCAATTTAATATTGTATAAATTTTGTGTGAATATTATATTAAACATGAAACTATTTATATATTTACAAAGAATTGAAGGAGAAAGAAGCTAAAAAAATATAATTTGGATTGTGTAAAGAAGAGTATGGTTTTGACATGTTACTCAACCGTCTTGACCCGTAGAAATCTTTGACAATTTGAGCCGCTTTATGTTACGTGTTGTTTTGAGAAGAAGAAATATCAAAGAAGAAGATTGAATAATTCCATTCAAATTAATACGTCTGCTTCTCATTCGATATTTTTGACAATTTGAGCCGCTTTATGTTACTTGGTGTAATGATGTTTAAGTACTTGTTCTACTTTACAACCTAAATATCCGTATCACATCATCTATGCAGGTCCCTATCTATACCACGGCACAGTTCATAGGGTCCATATTGGCTTCATTTGCGCTACGGGTAATGTTAGAACCAATAACAAATCTAGGCACAACCACACCTTCTGGGACAGAGTTACAAGCTCTGATCATGGAAATCATTGTAACTTTCTCAATGATGTTTGTCACTTCAGCTGTAGCTACAGATTCTAAAGCCGTAAGTACCCTAAGCATGGTTTACATTTTAAGAACACACGCGATCACATACTAAGTTCTTTGACCAATTTTTTTAAAAATTATTTGTAGGTAGGAGAGCTAGCCGGTATGGCAGTAGGATCAGCGGTATGCATTACTTCCATCTTAGCAGGGTAAGATCAACATTCTAACACACTTCCATGAGTTTTATGTAACCAAAATGTTAATTGTGACAAAATGTAAACATGAAAATTGCAGACCGGTATCAGGAGGATCAATGAACCCGGCTCGCACTATCGGGCCAGCATTAGCTAGCAACAACTACAATGGTATTTGGGTATATATCGTTGGCCCGATAACAGGAACATTGTCAGGAGTGATGTGCTACAATTTTATTCGATCAACAAACGAACAAGATCAAGCAAATTCTTCATTCAAATTTCATCGAGTGAAAAGCAATAATGACCACGTCGAAGTAACATATCCAATTGATTCTTTAAATTAGTTAGAATGCACGTATTAAGTATAATATTATTTTTTCATGTGAGTGAAGAGTGTTTGAATGTATAATAAAACTTTGTAATCACACCATCTGTAATGTTGAAACTTGAAAATTCCAAATCAATATTCAAAATTACTTCAAGATTCCAAATCAAAATTTAATCTTTATGATATGTATGAATGTATGACAAAGTTTCAACTTTGATATCTTATGGATGCATAAAGTGTCTGCTCTATCTTAATCCTAGACAAAAAAAACATGTCATATGCTACAATTTTTTCACTTGAGTGTCATTGACAAACATGCCTTGGTGATAGTTTACCCAACAAATGTTTAACACGTACATGATTTAGACTCGTGTATCATCTTTTTTATTCGTGTATTTTAGTAGGAAACAACACAATTCTTTTGATTTGCTACTTAAGCATAAAATTTTGATACATGAGGATCACTAAAATTTTGATACTTAATCATAAAATTTTGTTAATGAGTACGATGATCCAAACTATCCGAGGCCTTTAGAATAACAATATCGATCGACACTCATAGTAGGTTTGTAATGTACTAACCATGCGAGTGGTGATACAAAACGCTTTTAACTTATCAAATGATATATATAGTATTGTTAAAATTCACTTATGACAAAAATAAATTTGTTGAATGATTTTATGTATCAGGAATCATAATGTGGGATGCTGGATTTATAATAATAACAATAAATAATTATAAAAAAAAATGAGGCAGATAAACATGTAACTGATAATTGTTAACTTTGGATATGAAAAAGATGATACATATGGCTTTTAACATAAACACAAGATCAAATTTTGTTTTTATAACTAATCCAAGTAAAATTAAATTGATATATGTCATACCAAACTAGAACATGATCGCTATTTTTTAAAAATAAATGAGATGTAAAGAGTAACTGTAAAGAGAAAAGTAAAATGTGTGTGTTTGATAAGATCACGATAGTGTCTTTTGAACCCGAACAAATGGAACAAACGTTTTTTTGAATGGTGAACTTCATGTACAAGGTTATCACACTCTTCAAATCGGAGAGCCCTGTATTGCCCCATTTTGGTCAGGCTATGTTGTCTTAATCGGACCCACGTTGGATTCAAAGTTTGGCTTTTTTGGGCGGTTCCCCCCGGAAACCATACCGTCGGCTGCCACTTGACAATCGTTGTGCCACCACAAGAGCAGAACTCTCTGGTGTAACACACTTTGGGACGAAAACCCGATTGGGCTCGGGAATCGAACTGACCTCACACAAGGCCTAGTTCAAATCCTTTCTTGTCTATATCCACCCCAATATGATATTTGCCTATTTCGGTCAACCATGCATGCCCACGATATATTATGAAGTCTAAATAGTTCGTGGAGTTAGTGGTTCCTATTAATTAGCTGCACTTCTTTCCTTTACGTTATTTGTAAGGCTATTTCAATGGTTGTAGTACTTTGATATTGAGGAGGAAAATTATCAAATTAGTCTGATTATCCCTTTATAATTCTAATCTGGTTTCCGTCTATTTTTTGGCCAATCGATTACCGGTTGGAACCATATCACAATATGACACATGCGAGAATTGAATTTGTCTCTCTATTAGAATACCTAAGCTCCTAACACTAGGCCACAAGTAGGGGATAGTGGAACGAACGTAAAACTAGCAAAAAGGTTTATAACCAAGTAACAAACGTTTAACTTGTGTTGAACGGTTAAACCCTGAAGATGATTTTTTCAAGCCTTGAGGGTTGTTTCCCAAAAATTATATGAAAAGACTTTTTCATGTATTGATGTTATCATGGGATAACGGTTGGATTAATTACTTGTATTCAAGTGCTAGTTTGTTGATGCATATAATATTGACAAGTGTACTATTTCTCTTTGCATTAAATGTGTATGGTTTGGCGATGGGGCATGGTCTATTGCGTAAGCTGAAATGTATGAAACTAGCATTGAAGCCGGTGCTTCGTGACGGGTCGTCGGAGATTGCTGGTGAGGATTAGAGCCCGCACTTCGCGGCAGGTCGTAGGAGATTGATGGCAATGACGCATATTCTCATGATATAGGGATGGGTTAGTATAAACAATGCATGCTTTAATCTAAATGACGGTAAAAATAAGCAATCAACACAGTTGAGTAAACATGTTTGGTCTTTGGAGTTAAAAGTTCGCTTTGATTATAATAAGGTAACTAAAAAATGATTATCTTGTTACCTTATATATTAAAGGGTTAATATAGACCATGTATGCTTTAATCTAAACGACGGTAAATATAAGCAAGCAACACTATTAAGTAACTATGTCCAGAGTTAAAAGTTAGCTTTAATTATAAAAAGCAAAATAAAAAAAGAACTAAACCTATAAAACAGAAAAGAACATTTATTTGTTAAAAAAATACCACTAAATTATAATAAGTAGAATAAAAAGGAACTAAACCTATAGAAAAGAGAAAAGAACAAAAATTTGTTAAAACAAAAAAAATACCTTTAAAAAATTCTAAGGGCCGTATGATAACTCTATTAAAGTTTGTATCGAAACATAAATATAGTAAAACATATTTATTATTAAACTTCCTAATGATAAATCTATTAAAGTTCAGGGGTATATGTAAATTGTTTTAAAAAAAAGTATTATAGTTTAGGGGTCGTGTAATAACTCTATTAAAGTTTAGGATTAGAAACATAAATTACTTATAAAAAACAACAATATTATAACCTGTAATTCTAGCCTTATAATTATTATTAATTAAAGTTATAAATGTCCAAATATGGATTTAGTACTGTTCACATTGTAAATTGTAAATTGTTACAGTATAGAATAGAATATGATTCATTAGTGGTAACGTGACACGTGTAAAGAGGTTAATGGTTAAGTTGTTGAACATGTATGACCATCTAACGACGTTTGACTAAATTGCTACTAAGAGGGTTATACCATAAGCAATCACTATATGAAGGTTGTTTGTAGGTTAAACATAGCTAGCACAAAATGAAAAAGAGGTTACGAATGTTTCGGAAATAATAATGTTTAAATACATGTGCATTATATGTATATGTTGTTAGCTTTTAGGTTTAATTTTAGTTTTTTTTTGTGGGGGTTTGGCTTTCTGGTGAAGGAGGGGAGTAGGTTTTTGGGGAGTGACGGTGTGGGTGGTTTAGGTTTGTTCGTAGTAATGTACATGTGTAGTACTTATTTTCTTTTTAATTATATACTACAAATAGCAAAATTTAATAAAAAAATTGTGTGTTTTAGCCTTTTTTATATTTTTTAGGTTTCTCGTTTAAACTTGTTTTCTCATAACGCATCCCTTATATATATTTTTATATATGTATATACATGCGCGTGATAAATCAAATTGTTTGATTTATTAAGTTATTAATTAACAAATAGAGTGTTAGTCGATCAGAATATATATTATCAAATAGTTGATAATTATTAATAAACTAGATGAAAGCCCCTGACACGATGCAGCAGGGGACTTACCAAATTAAGACTTGAACAAACAAAAACCTAACTAATAGAAATTATAACAAAATTTACAATAAACGATCACCTAAACTAATATAAATAAACATATTATTTTTTATTAACATTTATCTGGGATAACATAACGTGCATGAAGCGCGTTTATTTCAAGTTGTAGTTTAGCTTGTTTCTCACGTATGTTGGACATACACTCAGTCAGTTCAACAAGCTTCTCGTTAATTCTACGGTCCGAGACTATTACGTGTTGCAAAATGTGCTCGAGTTGTTCAAAAATATGTGCATCTTCGTTCCAGTGAGTCATTGTTTACCTATATATTAATATATAAGTTAGACGTCATCGGTTTTTTTTAGCAAAGGAACAAAATAAAAAAGAAATACTTTTACGAACAAAAAGCTCATTCACATCATTCTATCACACTACGACTCTTTGTTGTGATTGAAATCGTCGTTGCCAACAGTAAAAATAAAAGATAATATAAGCTTAAACAAAAAAAAACAATCAAAATATGAGGCAAAGTCTAAGAAATCTTTGTTTCACCCGTTGCTTATAAAAAGCCATCACAATTTACTAACACAAGATCTTTGAGATCATAGCATGTTTACCCAAAAATTGACAATAGTACAATTACCAACTACAAAACTCATTTACTAAATTTTAATTACTATCAATTAGTAACATGTTTGTACAAATGGTCGAAATGCATGCAAAATAATAAGTCACAAACATGACACGGTTGCAATAAAAATTGCCATGCCATATAACATGTACCATCATAACTAAGAAACCCAATCATTACGACCCTCCTCGGATGAACACAAAGCCACATTCATCCAAACCTTAGTCACCAACAATATGGAACCAAAACAAATCTTGCACCTACATTCAGCCAATAAGACAATCCATAGCTGCAAAATGAGGCCACTCACTAAACAAATCAACTTAAATACCAAACCAAATAAGCTTAGATACAAGCCACAACTACATAACCAAACACACAACAACATTGTACAAACACAATTGCATAAATATGTTACTAATTGGCAAAAAACTGAAGTTCATAAACCCTCAATCGGTTGCAATAAAGTGTTGAGCCAAAACTAAAGCACCATCACAACCACACTCTCAGGTGACAAGGCAAGCATCTTCACTGAGACAAAAACAACGTGAATTGACCCAAAAAAAGGCTTTTACGCATACAGAACACCTCCCCAAACAAGTCTCCGATGAACAAACATGCAGCGTCATCATAGACACAACGCTGGGAAAACCCGCTTCAAGATCTATCAACACCAACAGATAAACCGATTGAATCATACTGAAACAAAGCTTAGAAATAGTATCCGATGAACAAACGTGTATCATCTTCATCGACACCAAGCACGGGATAAACACCCAACTGCAAACTTCATCAACATCGAGTCAAAGAAAAACATTCGGAATCAAACAATCATCATATGCATAACCAACAAATCCGATTAAGGCTCGCAATTGCAAAACTGCTTAAAAACAATCGGATTAATAAACACCACAAAAAACGCATGCAAGTCCCTCAAAACACACCATCAGAAAACCAACATGCAAAACATATATATATAGGAGAGAGAAAGAAAGAGATTTCATGTAGTTTAAGCATATATTGATTCTATGTGTTGGTGGGTTTGTGGATTTATTTTGATTGGAAAAGATTATGTGAATGATGTCGTATGGATAAAGTTAATATAATGCATGGTGGACGGCGAATTGTGTGAATGAGTTTATGTTGATGAGATTGTCTGAATTGGTCAAGTATTGTTGAGCTAATGTAAAGGATTTCCTGTAATTGTAACTTTATCAATGTATTCGTATGAAACTAGTTTACATAGTTGATTGCCATGAGAACGAGTGGGGGTAACAAGGATTACATAAGCTAAGTTAATTAGATAAATGTAAATGAAAGGTTGATTGTTTGGGTTAGAGTTTCACGTAGAGTTGTTACTTGACACTAACACGTGCATAGTGGTTGTAGTCTACGTGGTGTGAATAGCTGATTCAGATCGATGTAAGATTCTCGAATGGAACAGCTCTACTATATATGGTAGGAACGAAAGTCCACTATGTGTGCCATCAACAAACCATACGCGGTGAAATGGTCAAGCACAACTATCCCACTCATATTAGTAATCAACACATAAGGTTTGGGGAAGTAGCATATTCGTAGTACCTGCGATCTTTAGTTTTGTGACGATGAGTCTAGAAAGAAGTATTTTGACAAGTCGTTAATATTGTAAGTGGTGTTATGAGTGATCATGACATGGTCAGCGGGAATGTAGGTAATTGTTAATCGTGCACTAATAAACCTTGTCTTGTTGAAATTTACGTTCTTATTGCTTTAATAACGTGAAGTTTTGTAAACTCTATCACACAATAACCCGCCAAAGAAATTTGACACATTAAACTACATATTTCGACGTGAGTTTAGGTGAGAAGTGATTGGGCATGCATCTTCGCCCCATATGGCAAGCCATCTTATTGGCAACCTAAAAATACAGTGATGATAATATTTTGAAGTTGTAACGTGTATTAGTGAGAGTATGAATATTAAATTTATAATGTATTTCGTTATGTGTGACGTGTAAGCATAATAAGTTACAGCTTTTGAGGTGTTTCAATAATTATCATTTTAAGGAATGCCTTCGCCATTCAATATATTCAGTAATATATTCAGTAGATGATTGTAAGTAGATGAATATTATGAATAACAAGGATAAGACTGATCAAAGATGTTAATAGTAAACAAATATCTTGTGAAATATCCCTTAAAGTTTAAGTTAACTGTAACTAAATATCTTGTGAAATATCTCTTAAAGTTAAACGTGATGTAACCCAACGTTATCCGATATGCACGTAACTAATTATAATATCCGTTCCGCTAAAACACATAATGGTGGAGTTTTTTCTCAAATGGGTGTTTGTGGAAAATTTAATTACCAAAATGGTGTTTTGAAAAAATATTTACTAAAGTGAAAATTTTATTTACCAAAATGGGTGTTTTGAAAAAATATTTACTAAAATGGGTGTTTTTCCTTTATTTCTTTATTTTGAACCAATCTATCATTATTTTCTTCTTTTATTTTTTCCTTCAATCAACCTCTGTATATTATTAATTCTTCAATTAACTTATAATACTTTTTTTTACTAACTTGTTACATTTTTTTCTTTTTATTTTTGTTCAAACCATAATATGTGCTATTTCAATTAATGTGTATATTGCGAAATATTAGTACTGTAATTTACACGATTGCTAAATAAGTATATGTTCGATTCTTATTTTTCAAATTGTTATTTTCAGCTTTCAAAGATAATAGTATATAGTGATGGATATTTGAATCACCAAATACTGTTATACAAAGCAAAATTGTATTTCGTTATCATTCCAAAATTTACATATAGTCGACATAAATATATAAATGCTCCGAGTTTGACATTAAAATCAATATTTAGAGTAAAAGTAGATTTCATATCCTTCCTTTTCAGTCAAGCAATTTTGGGCCACCTTCTTTGCTATCAATTTCTTTTGAAGAAATAATAATAATAATAATAATAATAATAATAATAATAATAATAATAATAATAAAATAATAATAATAATAATAATAATAATAATAAAATAATAATAATAATAATATAATAATAATAATAAAATAATATAATAATAAAATAATAATAATAATAATAATACGATTCATAAAAATGATTCATCATTGTATCTTTAACCACTATAGCCGCGTGTTGTTCTTATCGTAATAATAAGTTAGTTAAAAAAGTATTATAAGTTAATTTAAGAATTAATAACATATATATAGGTTGATTGAAGAAAAAATAAAAGAAGAAAATAATGATAGATTAGTTCAAAATAAAAAAATAAAAAAAAACATCCATTTTGGTAAACAATTTTTCCACCAACATTCATTTAGAAAAAAAAAAGTGAACAATGGTGATAAGATAACTTGCAAGTAGTTCTAAAATGTGAAAACCAAATATATTAATAAATAAACTAGGTTATCACCCGCGAACTTCGCGTGTCGAAAAATTTAATCTACATTATCACAAAGTGTATAAATAATATAAATACAAAAGTAACATATTACATAAATTACTTATTGACAAAGTGAAAATATAGTTAAAATGCATTGAAGTATAAAAATTTTTTTTTTTTAAGAATTAAAGTGTCTCGAGACAAACAACAATTACTCTTTCTCAGAGCAATCTAGAATTTCTGGCTACGAACATCATATAGATCTGCAAATTAAAAGACAAATATTAAATAACATCAAAAGGTAACTAAGCTCTCAGTGGAAGACATATTCACAAAAAGTATAAAAAGTTTAAAAAATACTAACAACTGAATTTAACTAATACATTCAACCACGATTTAAAATTGAAAAAATACAACAGGGAATTTTGAGTTTTCCAAATAATCAAATCATATATTAATTTGGTATTCACACACTCATTTCACAATCTATACAAATTTCAGAAAGATAATCACATCAACTTTCAAATATAAAATTAAAATTAAAAAAACATTTTTGGAAGATGCATACCATGTTAAAATCCATAATCTTTGTACTAATAGGAATAAATGTTACAACTGTCATTCCTACAAAATATGTTCGGTCATATGGTAGGCTATATGTTACTACCGACTTAAACATATGTTGAATTTATAAATAAATGGTTAAAACTTATTTTCAACAATATCTAAAATTTGCTGAGCATAAGTATGGAGTGTAAAGGCTTCAATAGTGAGTTTTGATGAAAATGCCATTGAAAGTCACCTAATTTACTTAATATACCGATTTGTCATTTTTTTGTAAAAGGGACTCTTTAATTTGTGTCCATTGCATGCATAACTTGTTTTGACCCAAGTTTTTTTTTTCCGAACTCGTCTTGCTTAGAATCTATTTAGGTTGGGCTCAGTTTGACCCGACACCGAATCCGACATGTCTACTTTTCCAAGCATGTATATATATTCTAACTGTAAAATTGAAAAACTAATACTAACAAATCAAAGGCAGGCCTATCCAAATGACCTCTTCCTCTTTCGGACCGGTTGGGTCCTAAACGAAACCATAGTTTGTATAAAATTTTAGCATTATATAGTTTGGAAAATATAGATATTAAACATCACTTCAAATTGTAAAAAAAAGTTTGGACCAGTAATTGATTTCTATAGATAATGTGATATGAGAACAATTTCCTATCTCTATAGCCAATAACTGAAATAGAAAGTACTGGTACCTTTAGTTTATGAAATGAAAATTCACATCCTTGTTTACTGAAACCATGCCATAACTCTGCAATTCAATGATCAAATCATGTGATTACGTCTACTTATACAAAAAAAGATACATGAAAAGATCCATTTTTAATTGAAAACGTTACCTCAATGCTTGTGTAATGAGCATAGAGATCTCAAACATATTCCCCAATATCAACTATATTTCTCGTGTTCAAAATGTTAATATCAACAAATTGTTCTTCAATTTAACTTACTTAAATTATATGAATTACCTGTTTATAAGTTTTTATTCAGGGCTCAACCAGTTTTTATTGATTTTGATATTACTGACAATACCTATATTAAAAAACAACCCATAATGAGAAAATGAATAAAAACTGTAAGACCCTTATATACATATTGAAAAGCTGTGAAAATTTCGCATATAAAAGATTTTATATTTGATTACATGTTCATACTATATTACGAGTTTCTTTAAACTTCTTAAAAAATTAAAACATTTCAACATATTATCGATGTTTAGTTTCGAAACGACTAAACATATTACGGAAGCTTTAATTTTGATCGTGTTTGGTTCTTCATTGAGCTTGATCCTCCTCCGGTACTTCAAACCAATGACCTGTATTTCATAAAACATGACATACGTTAGTTATATCAAGTATATAGCATGTCTAATTAAACCCGAATGCCAAAAATGACTAAACTTAAAGCAAATAACATTTTTTGTCGATTCCTGCCGTAAGCTACGGCTCCGGACCGTAGCTTGCGGTCTGTGGGTTCTGTTGCGACCAGCAGACACCTACCTTAAGCTACGGTAGGCCACCGTAGCTTACGGTGGGCTGCTGCAGCAACTTCCAAGTTTGCCATTTTTGTTACGAAGTCTTCCGCAACTTGCTGAATTTTCATCCATTTCACTTGAAACTTGTTTCTAGATGTTCGTAAAATGTTTGCCTACATATTTAACACGAAATCCAGAAATCAAAACTTTATTTTTTGATGCATCATGGAGTATTGGAAGCATACACACAAATTGGAAGTTCAAAACACGAAAAACGAGAAGGTTTGTATCATTCGACGCCACTAGGCGCTGATTTCAGGGCACCACAGCAGACAATTACATTTTGGCGCACTGTGCTCTGATTTGGTGCACTGGGCGCTGAACCCAGACCTGACTCATGAATTTCATGTTTTTCCACCAAACAAGTGTTTAGATTACTCCAAATCAAGTTTTATGTTTAAAACTCATTCCTTATCATATGTAAATCCGTAAACCATTACTCGGATCCATAATTATATATTTTGCGCAACCATTGCCCGGTTTATGTGCATATTTATTTTGACCCGTTATGGGATTTAAGCACTTAAGCTTAATTCTCGCTCTTCCTTTTCATACATCTCATTTCCACATTAAGATATCTACTTTTCTTCCACCAAACTATATTTGTGGTGGATTTAATATTGAACTATTTATTCCAAATTCTACCCTCGGTTTGTCATTTTACTGAAAAGACCCATTATGAGGAATTTGACCCAAAAGGCGTATACCTTTAACTTTTACACTTATCAAAAGACTTATTCGATCATAAACTTATTTCAAACTACCCTTAAGGGTCGTTTTTCCGATTTATCGTTCAATGGCATTTTCGTCAACTTTAGTCCCTTCTTTTACTACGAGGGACTTTCAACAACATATTTGACCAAAATCGCACATTTTAGCTATAATCCTATATACACATACCTGGCTCGGGTCAAAGTATCGACCGTTTTAATACCTTGCTTTAATAGCCGCTAATTAATAGCAACGCATATTTCCATTCGCTATTCAATCCTGTGAGCATAAGACTCGACAAACAATCATTAATCGATATTGTCAAATGGTGATATCATCACCTTTTGACCCGTTTGGTCTAAATAACCATTTTATCCTCCTTGTGAGATGGTATTTATTTACCATCTCATCCATGTAACCCATTCCGGTTTACACCGTACAATCATATTACTTAAAAATAAATTCTTAATTCTTTTGACCCATCATGGCTTACGCCATAGGGTGTCTTTTTCATAACTGATGTTTATCCGTTAACTCGTAACCAAATTACTATATTACCCTTTTTACTCATTATGGGTTACACCATAAGGTAACTTAAATCAAAACTCGTTGTTTATTTATCATTACATGACCGAATTACTGTTTTACTCCTTTTAACCATCAAACATGGTTTCATATTATTTTCACTTAATTTGTCCCGTATTACAACACATCAGAATATCATATTCCAAATACTTATTTACCTTATTCGTAGTCAATACAATAAGGAAATATTCTACAAAATAAAAAGGGTGTATGCTTTACTTACTTCGCATCCAAACTACGCTTTTCTTTTCATACTTGATTCGTTTTATCCGCTTCCTCCCCAAGCTTCCATCTAGCTTGTTAAGCATCAAACTATCCTTCATCATTCACAAGGTGGTTAGATTAATCATAATTTAATACGATTATTCCACCTTACGCATTTTATATCAAAATTATCATTCATCGTATTATAGGTCAGTTTGACTTTTAAAAGTCAAATGCCCATTAGTATATGAAATGCACAATCAAGTTCATCAACTAGTTTAAGCATTCCCTAATACCCGGTAGGCGTTATTTTAAGCCACCATTTTAACTAATATTCTAACCAAGTTCATTATATTTCCAACCCTTCAACTAGTTCAAGCGATTATCAAAGCTAACTTATTCATCCATTTCGAAAGAACTAAGGGTTCTCATCTATAAGTGAAACCCGTTTCATCATATCCCTAGCATTCATCCGAATACCTATTATAATCAAGTTCTACATATCAACTAGTAGATAACATGATTTCATACACCTATTTACATGAACATAATTACCAATTTCATCATAACATACCAAACCCATTCCTAGTCATGTATGAGCATTCACTCGAACTTATAAATTGTTCAAGTATCTCACTTAACTATCAATTATGATGATTTTAAGCACATCTATATCACCATCTTCACTATATAGTCAAAATCCACTTCCTAATTTACTTGTTAATCACTTACAAGTAACCTTACATCAAGTACTTCATAATTTCATCGTAACTAATGAAACTAAGCATACATAAACATTCAATTTCAACTTTGAATCATAATCCAACAATCTATTTGAAAGTAACCTACTTGTCTCAAATTTCAACTTTAACTAGTCTAGGTTTTGTGCCATACCTTATGATACCCTAGTTTAGGTAATTGATAATTCATGTTCATGCATTAATTTGAGCTTCGATTTCTCTTCAATTTGATGATTTTGGATGAACTAGGGTTACACCCTTGTTGCACCTCCTGGTGATCGACATAATACTAAATGTGTGTGTTATGTGTTAGTTTTGTGTTTTAATAACACAAGTTTCCCTTTTTACAACTTTGGTCCCTCAAGTTTAGTTTTGATTATTATAAACTACAACTCATTGTTTTATTACCTATTTACATATTACTAACTAGGTTAATTATTCCTAGTTATATTTGTTTTACGGGTTCACTTTTATCACTAAAGGTATTTTACCCGCTCTTTAATATTAATGTGGTTTGATTACCAAACTCTTTTTTTGGGGTGTTACAAAAATGATAGTGTAAAAAATATATATTTACCTGTTAAAGTTTTATTCACGTATAAAGGTAAAAATGGTAGTATTTAAAAAAATGGTAATAAAAACAAATACATAAACATAGTTTTAAAAAATAATAATCAAAACTATAAACAAATGAAAAAATTGATATAACCTTAGAAAAATTCAAGAGGAATAGTTTGAAATTCCGATATAGGAACATCAAATGATTCTGATATCGTTTGAAATCCCTACAGAATTGGACACCTACAATATATGAGTAAAATATAAATATATAAGATATTGAAATAGTTATAATGATTTGATTAAAAAACAACATATTCAAATATTTAATTAAGGAAAGAGAAGTTAAATTCAAATTTGAAATCGTAAATACACCAATTATTCAATAAAAAATAAAATGAGTTTTATATAAATTAATAACTTGATTAGTTATTAATCTATGTGGTAAAATTAATAGTTAGTAAAATAATAACTGGATTAGTCTTAAATTAAAAAGTTAACAAATGATAATTACAAATTAAAGAATAACTGAAATTGATTTAGAAATCCGCCATAAATAAACGTATTTAAATTTCAAATTTGAAAAAAAAATATACATAACTGAATATGGTAATAATTTAGACAATGGTTAACAAATCTAAGATTCAAATTATCCAATAGAATAATATATGTTTTAAAATTATAAGTTAGTAAAATAATAACCTGATTAGTTTTAATTTGTTACATAATTATATACCTCCATAATTAAATCTTTTATATTCGACAATAAAAAATAAAATAAGTTTTGGTTATAAGGTTATTAAATTAGAAAGTTAATAATAATAATTACAAATTAAATCGTCCATAAATAAACATAATTCAAATTTTAAAATTCAAAAAATATATTTAACCTAATATGGTAATTATTTAGTTAATCTAATTATAACATATAATAATCTTTTACAAACATAGATGAAAATTTGAAAAATCTAAGACATATTATTGTTATTATTATATAGCATAAAAAATATAATTATTTACATATAGATAAAAAAACTATATATAATCCAAATAACAAATATGTTTAGTACCAAATACTATCAACTAAAATTATAAAAAATAGACTATATAACATTTTATCAAATACCATCATCTTCAAATCTGATTTTAAAGTCAATACCAAAAACTTTAAATATTTCAAAAAAATTGAGTCGATCTTGAACGTTAATATAACACATCAAAGAAAGAACATATACAAAATAATAAAAAGATACCCGAAGAAAGAACATATACAAAATACATAAAAAGATATCTGAATCGATGATGAAGTTTTTTGGTGATGAACAAGATGCAGTTGAACATATATCTAAAGAAGTGATACTAACCGGAAAACAAAAAAAACACAGAAGTAATACAATGTTAACAATAAAACATGAAACTAATGAAAGAAAAACATACCTTTTATTAAGATTGAAGAATCGGAGTGAAAATAATTATGTATCATATAGATCGCGTTTTCCTGATTAGAATTTAACGGAAAAAACAAAAGATAAATAACTTCGTTTAACATATAAAAGTAAAAAAACACCAAAGAATCAACATACCATTAATTAAAATTTTAGAATCTCCGTGAACATCAACCACATCGCACATGCATCGATAAATAGGATTTACAACGCAACAACAAAAACAAAATCAAAGCAAACATCAGTATCTTCGTCTACCTAATAAACTTCACAAATGTTACATTTAAATTCACCAGAGAAAATTGTTAGATCGTCTACATGTAAGCACGGGAACCTAAATTGTATCTAATGTCCATAATGGCGGAAACAATATGACATGATTAACCAAATAGTCAAGATTTACTGTTTAAACGTTGTTTTATTGATCAATATATTCAACTACATTCTGATCCTGATCCCACAGAGCTTCGTCGTCAGTGTGCCAAAATCACAGAAGTTACAAATGAAGAATCAAGCCTATTATTTATAGAGGCACAAGTTCACTTGGGGTTAAACAAGTTCAGGCGAACTTGTCTTGAACAAGTTCGGCCGAACTTGTTCTCACTTACCTATTCCGGGCGAACTTTTGTCCTATTTACATAAATACCTTCATTTTCTAGTCTAATCACACCAAAACTATACAGACTCGATCCAAGACTAAGACATAGACATAATGCACTAACAGACTCCCCCTTGGATATCGCCTTCGTCTTGATCAGTCTTCACAGCTTTATCTCTGCCTTACACGCCCAAAGAAGTTTTTGATCGGCTTTTTGCGACGTTCTTGCTCTGGAATCGGTGTTTGATCTGTAGGTGGCACTTTAGTCATAAACTGAAACCTTCCGAGCCTTGCCTCCCTACCCATCTCATGTATTCGTTAAATCCTCTCTTCTTCCTTCAAAAACTCTGTGCATTCAAGTTCTCTCCAAGTTGATTCCCACATTCTACCAGAGTTCACTTCGTGTGCATAACATACATTAACCACCGTCTGATATTGCATCGCCTGCTCTTTTTCACGTTCTTCGAAAACAATCTTGCTGAAGATTAAACACTTGATATCTTCCTTCGAGCAGTTCACTAGCCACATCGGGTCTAGTATCCTTGTCGTTCTCCACAGCCCTCTCAATCCTTGAACCCTAGACATTTCAACCCTTTCTATCGTAATATCCAGATGATCTTCAAATCATAACACAATTACAGCTTCACACGTAGTCGGATCAGTCTGCCACCATTTGAATAAAGGATAGAAATTATGTTCGATCGGCATCAAAGGCATGTTTCTCATTGCTCTTGGGCGTTTCATGATCAACGTAATGTCTTTCTCCCCAGTCTTCTTGTTTGTTTTGATGCGACGCTTTAGGATAAATGACTTCCAGTATCTAAAACCCTTCGTAGCTTCAAACTTGATCATTTTCCACAGTAACTGATCAATGAACTTCATGTGGTACGTGACATTCCTTGTTTGAACTAACTCCTCAACATCCCAGTAAGGAAGTGTCTTGAAATCCGCCAAATATCTGAAGTATTGAACTCCAAATTCCCTTTTGATGGCGTATACATTCAATTCTTTGAAACACCCCCAACTCAATATATCACCTAATGACACATCTTTATCTCTGGTGAAGAATCTTAGTGGACGTCGAAACTTTCTTTCACGTTGCATCTCTTTAAACCAGGACTTTTTAGCTTGTGCGGTCTCCTCCTTTGTCATAGGTTTAGGAATTTTTCCATCACGTATCGACTCCTCGATATTTTCTTTCAACATATCCTCATTCAGCTGTTCGTACATCTCCTCAAAAGTAGGAAAACTATCAGTATTAGGACCGATATACTTCTCAGCTTCATCTTTTTCGTCGTTAGAGGACCAATCTTCCACTATCACTTTGTTGTATTCATCTGCTTCATATCTACGTATATACTGATACTCGTTCGGCTCAAACGTATTCACATTCAGCACTTGTTCTTCGAAATCAAAGTCGAATGATTCCGCATCAACTTCGATCAATTTTGCCAAGTCTTCTTTAGAATAGTTGTGCACGAATTCACCTTCTTCGACGTTGTGCTCAAGCATCAAGATCAGAGGCTTTAACGGGACCGCAGCAACAGGCTGTGCAGAAGTAATAGCATTAGACATATCAATATCATCAGCTTGTCCCCTGTCTGCCCCCTGAGTTTGATCATCTATTCTGTTCGATTCATCATCCATCAGTGAGGTAAAATCAAACTCATCATTCATTGTTGCATCGACTACTTTCAGACCGACTCCTCCCTGATCATTACCATCATCATTATCTGAGTCGTCTTTAGTATCATCAGCTTTCTTATCATCATCGTCTTTATCTTCTGCTTCATCATCGTCCTTTGTTTCTGTTTCTGGAGCAATTTCAAACTCCGAAGCTTTCGCAGATTCTATCTCTTTCACTGGTTCAGTGATCTCGGGCATACTTTCAACAACGTTCTTACCCTTGCCCTGTTCTGCTAATTCTCTTTCTGCCTTTTCCTTGGCTTCTTGTTTATCAATACGTGCATATTCGGCAGTGAAATAAATTCCCAATCTATTAGTCAGAACTATCTGTAATCTGTCAAACTTACGATCATTCATATCCCTTTCCTTCTTTAGCTCTGCAATCTCATTCTGTAATCTCTCCTTCGCATCTTGCAAGCTTTCAATTAGGGCTTTTAGATACCCTCTGTCACCTTCAAGGAATTTGACTTTGTCTGATAAAATCTCTTTCTCGACTTCACTATGTTTTACTAACTTCTCTAACTCAGCTTTCTCTGTTTCGTTCTTGGCCACTTTATCTTCCTGAATCTTTACACGTTTTTCAAGAACATCGACATCTGTTTCTGGGAAGAAATCATTTAAATCTTGAATATCTATCGGCACATTCGGAATATCACCAAATATCTTTGATTTTGGAGTTTTTGGTGTTGATTTAGGGGTAGTCTTTGGTGTAGACTTCTTCGGAGTTGAACTTAATGACTGGAATCTCTAACAATACAGTCTCAGGAGGTTCTTGTGTAACTCCTGGACGTTCTGCCTCAGCTGTGATGATAATAGGAAGTTCTTGTGTAGGAGGTTCTTGTGTGACTCCTTTCTCCTGTGCACCAGAAGGTTCTTGTGTAGCTTCCGTGCTCTTTGGTTTTCCAATGTAATGTCTGCTCTTTGCTTTCTTTGTTTTCTTTTCTTTCGTCTTAGGAGACCCTGTAGCCTTCTTTGATATATTAGTTACTGAAGACTTTACACGCTTTGTTCTTTTCTTCGGTCTCTCCTCATCAGACTCTTTTTCCTGCTCTGGCTCATAATCAGCATCTCCTTCTTTAAGTTTTTCTTCAACTGATTCTGCAATCGCTATATTCTTTGAAATCCCCAAAGAATCATCACTATCATCATCGTTCTCTGATGTTGCAGAAATCACATCGTCTTCCTGCGTTGTCTTTACAGTTTCCTGACTTTCTTTCACCACGTTTTCAGTGCTAGGACCAGCTTCTGATTGAACATTCACAGGCTCATCTTCGTCCATAAGCATAGTATCAACTTTCTTTGGTTTGCGCGAAGCTTTCTTCTTTTCCTGAACCACAATCTTCTTCAAAAACCAATCACTTCGCTTTTCTTTAAAAGTAGATAGCCATTCAATCTCAGCATTTCGTTCTCTTTCATCACCACTATCGTCCTTCCTCCACTTATATTCAGGTGGCGCAATGTAGTTTTCTGACGCTATAGCACCAAATAAAGGTTTAGCAATAGGAGCTGAGGATTGCTTCTGGAAAGTAATGAGCTTCTTCACTGTTGTATCATCAAGATGACTAAGATAGGCAATATCATTCTGGTCTTTAGCAATCTTTTTGAATTGATCCTCTATCAACATCTGAACAAACCTCGGGTACATAACAAGCCTCTTCGACCCCATATTGTTCTTCATATGCGTAAATACCAGCTTCGAGTAGTTAAACTTCTTGTTCAAGATCAACGTCGTGGCCATACATGCCATATAATCCTGTACGTCATCCAATCCTGCTTTTCGGTGACTGAAAGTATGTATAATCACGTGCATTAAGAACTTGTACGGATTAGGAACAGAGCCTTCCTTCAATGTAGATTCGTTGACGTGTCCCTTGTACCCCATACGGCAAAAGCAACCTCGTAGCATACGTTCATCCAACATCATTGGATCACTAGCTGCGTCGTTGAATTCTAAAACTTTGCGTATGTCAGCTTCAGTAATAGTGATTTCTTTATCTTCTTTATCGTCATGAAGAATCGACTTTATCGCTGTAACATTCGTAAAAATCGGGTCTCCAAAACCCGCTCCGTTTTGTAATCAAGTACCAAGTTATGAAAGTACATTAATTATTTATGGTTATTTTGAGTTAAAACGATACATAATTAATAAATAAACTAAACTATAAAAATTATATTTGATAAAAAGTTAAAATAAAATAAATAAAAAACATTTGAAGCTGCCGGGACTCGAACCCGGGTCAGCTGAGTCTTTAAACGACTTAACATCCATTCTCCTAACCACTCCGCCACAACGTGTTTTCTGTTAACACTAGGAAAGCGAAAGGAACTTATACACAAACTCGATTTAACCGATGATGCCATCTGAAAACCGATAATCGGCAAACCAATCGTTAAATCGATTGTTTATCTCACAATTTCAGTTATAACCGATGTGCGACGGTTTCCAATTAAGTCAGAATTGATTGAACTTAAAGCTTCATCTTTTCGGCTTTTGAAACCGAATATTTCTTCAAGTTCTGATTTAATTCAAGTTTTCAATCATTTGCACGATTCAGAACTATCACAACAATATCCAATTTCATTTTCGTCGCATTTGTGAACCATAAAATCATCTGAAACAGTTCGCCGGAAATTTTCTGCAAGTCACCGGAAAACCGGGACTCACATTCTCACGGTAATTCCTTCGACTCTTTTTGTTTAAAACATGTGATTAGTCAATCTCTAACACAACTCCATCATCAGAATCAATCTTAGCCAACGTATATCGGAAATCTTATCTTCGCCGGAAAGTTTCTGAGACTGCCGGAATCCAACTGTGAACTGGTATGATATCCAAAACTTCTTTTAAACCTTGTTTAAGTGACACAACTTTTTGAGTAATCGATCAACGCTGTTAATTGGTTCAACAGTCGGAGTTCATTTCCAATATCAACGAACCTTCGCCGGATTTCTGTGAATATCTTAAATCGGTAAATTCTGTTCCTTAAACTCTCTCCATTCCTTACCCTTGAATTACTGTTAATGTCTAAGAACTTTGTAAATCACAAAATCAAACTTAACCAGTCGAATTATGCTGACCGTGTAATCCGACGAAGAAGATGAAGTTATATCAGAATATAAGAGTAATTAAAATCCGGATTATAAACGGGTTAGACACACAGTCCAGCGGTGGACTGTGTGCAAATTTCATATTCACGTCCCGAGTTCGATCCTTGCTACGCGCACGCTTGTGTAATAACATTCCTTTTTTAATCTTGAACTAACCCGGGTTAAAACAGGTAGTTGTTAAGTATAATAAAAACCAAGAATATAACCGGGTTAGACACACAGTCCAGCGGTGGACTGTGTGCAAGATAAACTTCACGTCGCGCGTTCGAATCCTGTCACGAGCACCGGTCCATGGAATTAAAACGTTTTTGCAAAATAAAGGAATTTTCGGTTAATTCAAATAAGTATATAAATATAATTAAAACCGGGTTTATAACGGGTTAGTCACGTAGCTCAGTTGGTAGAGCTACGTGCACGTGAACGGAAGGTCGCCGGTTCGAATCCCGCCCGGCGCAGGAATTTACCGCTGACCGAACCGGTCAACGGTCAACGGTCAACAGTAAAAAAATAATATTTTTTTATATATTTATTTATTTAATTTAATTTAAAAATCAATTAAAAATACTTAAAAATAACATTTTTAAAGATAGAAAATATTCATAAACTCATAAAAATATATCTAAAATTTCATTAAAATCCTTAATAACATATATTTTTCCATTATTATTTAGGTTAGTTTTCCTCGTCGACTCGCTCATCTAAATCGTGCGCATCTCACCATCTCAAATTCAACGCACCCAATGTGAGTGAACCTTTCAAATTCCCCGTTTTAATCACGTTTTTGGGGTGTATCATGTGTCTTTGTTTATTTACATATTATAACGAAACTATTGTGCATACATCATATCATGACATGTGTATTAGTTGTTGCTGTTAAGTAGTTATTATTGGATGCAAATTTTTATTTCAGTACATGCATTTGCCGAGGCCGCAGCTCCCCATCCATGAGGTTGAGCTTGATCCCCATTTTATTATGCGGTTGATCTGTGGCGTGCCCGCACGATCGGCTCCGTTTGATTGAGCCTTGATCGGTCATTTCATTTTACATTTCAATACATGCAATACGCTCGGCTCCGTTTGATTGAGCCTTGAGTGCACAGTTCAATTTACATTCCCAGTTCATGCAATACGCTCGGCTCCGTTTGATTGAGCCTTGAGTGCACAGTTCAATTTACATTTCCAGTTCATGCAATACGATCGGCTCCGTTTGATTGAGCCTTGATCGCACAGTTCATTTATGTTAGTTATCGTATGATATTGGTATATTCATGTATGCTACCAAGTGTTATTGTATGTTATAATTGTAACTGCTATTTGCCAATGTTTGATTACTTACATTTGCTCTTTTATGATTATGCACAATATTTTATTGATAAACTAACCATAAAATCATTATCAAATGTTTATCTAATAAGGTTCACTCGCCAACTTCTGTTGACCCAAAACCTCCCATTTTACACATGATACAGGTGAACCAGCAGCAGCTAGGAACACATAGGACCTGGATTAGAAGAATAAAACGATTTAGTTTTTGAATTGTTATGTTTGGTTATTTTCCCTTGTATTGAATGAACATGTTTGGATGTTTGAAAAATGTAACTTTGACTTCATTTAATTATGAAACATAATAGTAAATGTCATGTGCTTTGGTGATAACCCAATTATGCCCCGACTCTTATTTCCGCTGCGGGTCGCGGTGTGACAGATTGGTGTCAGAGCGATGACTATAGGGATATAGGATAGGTTATTAGACCCTTAGAGCCTATACTATAGTCGATTAGAAACTTATAAGAATTTTGTGTGTTATATGCCAAATTTCATGATGTTTATATGTTTATGTTAAATGTTACATTTGATATTGTACAAGCATGTTCATAAGTATGTATTATCAAATAATGCCTATCATGAAATCGTATGATCATAACATATCACATCCATGCAAGTACATACCACATCATGATTGATTTTACAATGATTTTCGTGTTTTCAAATCTCATCAAAGTGAGTTCTCATGACGGGCATGTAGTAACTGGAAGGGTACTAGTACCGTTAGTCGGAACGTCCTGTCTAGGCTGGCATTCGTATAAATCCAAAATAAAGGACCAGTTTGCCTACCTGGGGACTAAAGATGAGAGTACGAAATACCTATTAGGCCAAAGCATGCTATACCAAACGTCGTGAGAGCTAATCCCACTTCGAGTTGTCATTGTGTCTACACCTGGACACGTTCCGACCAAACATCTCATGAGCATATTTTGTGGTTTGCATTCGGGGGATGCGAGTGTTAAATTGCCAATACTAATGTGAATCCTACTAAGCCAATAGCCATGGGGGCCCACATGACTATGTAGGTGAAGGTATGGGGGACATTTGAGGCCCAACATGAGCGAACCTAAGACATCCCTTGGATGTAGTTGCGTTATTGATATTTATGTTATTTTCATTTTCTTAAAGACACATGACACCTAAAGAGACACCATAAACTCACAATCTTCTCATTTTATGATCCTGTAGATGTCGTCTAGACAGCATCGAAGGGGTAAGAAATCGGAAAAGTCTCGGGAACGTTTGGCCACTCATATCGTGAATCAAATGGCCACGATATTGCCTGACATCGTAGTACAAGTACAACAAGCCCTTGCTGCAAATCCTACTAACCCTCCTCAACAACAGGACCAGAACATCAACAACCCTCCTACCATCAAATGCTCTTACAAACATTTTAAGTCCTGTGATCCTCCAAAATTCGAAGGGACTGAGGGAGTCACTGCTCTCCTACATTGGTTCGAGGAGATGGAAAACGTTTTCTTAAACTGCGATTGTCCTGAGGATCGCAAAGTTCGTTACGCCACCGGGAGACTACTTGGTGTAGCTCTCACTTGGTGGAATACTGAGAAAGGAAAGAGGGGAACTGAAGATGCGATGGCCTTAACTTGGGAGGAGTTAAGGGAAATCATGACTAGGCGATTCTATCCTAGAAGTGAAATTAAGAAATTGGAGGATGAATTTCATGCCTTGAAGCAAAAAGAGGGTGATCACTCTACTTACAACAAGAGGTTCTTGGAGTTGAACCAAATGGTTCCAAACTTATTCACTCCAACCTATCGTCTGATCGAACATTACATTCGAGGACTTCCCTCGAAAATCCAAGATTCGATCCTCAGCGTTTCACCGGTAACACTCGAAGCTGCCATGGAGTTGGCAACTGAACTGACCGAAAACCGAATTCGCAATGGGAAGTTCAAAGAAGAAAAGAAGAAAGCCCCTGCTGAGGGACAAACCTCAAACCACCACACTCCTTCCTCTAAGTTTGCTAACAAGAGGAAGCGTAACACCAGGAATTTCGCAGTCACCCAAACCAACACCCCTATTCCTGCTGCACCCATCACTCAAGCCACTCCTCCACCCGCGCCATACAGAAAACCATACACAGGGCCACTACCAAAATGTAACCGTTGTCAGTATCACCACTCCCCTGATTATCCTTGCCAATACTGTACCGGCTGCGGTCGCGCCAGACACACTATTCAAAACTGCCGCACATCTCAACGAACAAACCGCCACCAACCTATAACCCAAACCCACCAACAGTTAATGGGCCAAACGCAACAACAACTACCATTTCCACCCACCCATCATTTAGCCCAAACATACTATCAACCCAATTACCCTATGGGCCAACCAATGCGGGCTTGTTTCAATTGCGGCGACCCAAGTCATTTCAGAAACACATGTCCAAGACTGGTCAATATTATTCATGCTCAGGCCCAAGCCAACCGTGTGAATCAAGCGAACCAGGCTCCTCCACCTGCTAGAGGAAGAGCTTTCAATATTAACGCAAACCAGGCCAGAGCTGACGGCAATGTGGTCAACGGTACGTTTCTTATAAATGGTAGATATGCCTCTATGTTATTTGATACTGGTGCGGATAGAAGTTTCGTGTCATTAGAATTTGAACCTATCTTAAGCAAAAATCGGGATAAGCTTGCGGAATTCATAACGGTGGAAGTTGCGGACGGAAAACCAGTTTCATTAGACTCTATTTTACGCAACTGTACACTCACCTTAAACGACCACGATTTCTCAGTCGATCTTATTCCTATGAAGTTGGGAAGTTTCGACATCATAATCGGTATGGATTGGCTCAGTCAACATCATGCGGAAGTTGTATGTCGTGAGAAATTTATTCGTATTCCTCTTTCAAACGGTCAGACTCTTCGAATCATTGGAGAAACCTCGTCGAAAGGGCTCAACTTAATGTCTTGTCTTCAAGCTCAAAAATACCTTTGCAAGAACTATGTCGCGTTTTTAGCCCATATCATCAAGAAGGGGACCACAGAGAAGAAACTTGAAGATATTCCTGTTGTAAAAGATTTTCCACAAGTTTTTCCTGATGACACTTCAGGACTTCCTCCAATCAGAGATGTCGAATTCCGTATCGATCTTATACCTGGTGCTACACCAGTGGCAAAATCTCCATATAGGTTAGCCCCCTCTGAAATGCAAGAGCTAGCCAGTCAATTGCAAGAGTTGACTGACAAGGGATTCATACGCCCCAGCTCATCGCCTTGGGGTGCACCTGTCCTTTTTGTAAAGAAGAAAGATGGATCTTTTCGGATGTGCATCGACTACAGAGAGCTCAACAAGTTAACCATCAAAAATCGATATCCTTTACCTCGCATAGATGATCTTCTTGACCAACTACAAGGTGCCAGTTGCTTTTCGAAAATCGACCTTCGATCTGGCTATCATCAGCTTAGAGTGCATGAAGAAGACGTCCCTAAAACTGCTTTTCGAACTCGTTATAGTCACTATGAATTCATGGTTATGCCGTTTGGATTAACCAACGCACCAGCTGTTTTCATAGACCTAATGAATAGAGTCTGCAAACCTTACCTCGATCGATTTGTTATTGTTTTCATCGACGATATTCTTATCTATTCAAAATCTAAAGCTGATCATGAGCGTCATCTACGACTGGTTCTTGCACTTCTAGAAAAGGAAAAGCTTTATGCCAAGTTCTCTAAATGTGAATTCTGGTTAAAAGAGGTGCAATTTCTCGGGCATGTAGTCAATGACAAAGGAATACATGTTGACCCATCAAAGATCAGAGTAGTTCAAGAATGGCAAACTCCACGTACACCAACTGAAGTAAGGTCTTTTCTTGGACTAGCTGGCTATTATCGTCGGTTCATTTCAAACTTCTCTCGCATTGCGGTGCCACTCACGGCTTTAACCCATAAGGGAAAACCATTCGTATGGGGACCCAAGCAAGAAGAAGCTTTTCAAACTCTTAAGCAAAAACTTTGTGATGCACCAATCCTCACTCTTCCTGAAGGTTGTGATGATTTTGTAGTCTATTGCGACGCGTCAGGGCAGGGATTAGGTTGCGTTCTCATGCAAAGAGGAAAAGTCATAGCTTATGCCTCAAGGCAACTCAAGACACATGAAAAGAACTACACTACTCATGACCTCGAACTTGGAGCCGTTGTATTCGCTCTTAAGATATGGAGACATTATCTCTATGGTACTAAGTGTGAAATATACACTGACCACAAGAGTCTTCAACATATCTTTAATCAAAAAGAGTTAAATATGAGGCAACGAAGATGGGTCGAACTCCTAAATGATTACGACTGTGAAATCAGATACCACCCTGGTAAAGCAAATGTGGTGGCTGATGCACTTAGTCGAAAGGGTTATGCGAACTCCATTCATCTTCTATGTTCGCAAATTATAACCGATATTAAAGATCAAATTCGAGAAGCTCAACACGTTTCGATAACAGAAGAAGATGTGTGAAAAGAGATGTCCTGTGGAGCCGAGCTAAAACTTGAAACTAAATCTAATGGTATTTTGTATTACCTAGATCGTATTTGGATTCCTAACCACAACAATCTTCGGGAAACTCTCATGAATGAAGCTCATAAAACGCGATATTCTATACACCCAGGAGCCGATAAGATGTATCAAGATCTACGGTACACCTATTGGTGGCCTGGAATGAAGAAAGATATTGCCGTTTTTGTTTCCAAGTGTCTCACATGTTCTAAGGTGAAGGCTGAACACCAAAGACCCTCAGGACTTCTAGTCCAACCGGAAATACCTGTATGGAAGTGGGAAAATATAACCATGGATTTCATTACCGGGTTACCTCGCACTTCTAGTGGGTATGACACTATATGGGTGATTATAGACCGACTTACAAAATCAGCTCACTTTATTCCTATTCGAGAAGATTTCAAGAACGAAAAGCTTGCTCGTATTTATATCAACGAAATTGTAAGCCGACACGGGGTACCATTAAGTATTATCTTTGATCGTGATGGTCGTTTCACCTCACGAACATGGCAAGCAGTACAATCCGCTATGGGCACTCGATTAGATCTCAGTACCGCCTATCATCCTCAAACTGATGGACAGTCTGAGCGCACCATTCAAACTCTTGAGGACATGCTTAGAGCATGTGTCATAGACTTCAAGGGAAATTGGGATGCCCACCTACCGTTAGTTGAATTTTCGTACAACAACAGCTATCATTCGAGCATCGGCATGGCACCTTTTGAAGCCTTATATGGTCGAAAGTGCCGATCTCCTGTTTGTTGGCACGAAATTGGGGAAGCACAAATTACTGGTCCAGAATTGATCCAAGAAACCACAGATAAGATTCATCAAATCCGAAACAATCTTCTAGCAGCTCAAAGTCGACAAAAGAGTTACGCAGATAAACGACGGAAGCCCTTGGAGTTTAGCATTGGGGATCATGTGCTTTTAAAAGTATCACCGTGGAAGGGAGTAGTTCGTTTTGGTCAAAAGGGAAAGCTAGCACCACGTTACGTAGGACCTTTCAAGATACTCGAAAGAGTAGGTCCTGTAGCATACAAGCTTGACCTACCGGAAGAACTCGACAGGATTCATCCCACATTCCACGTGTCGAACTTGAAGAAGTGTCTCGCTGATGAGAATCTCCATATTCCACTGGAAGATATTCAGATTGATGAATCCATGCATTTTATTGAAAGACCAGTGGAGATTATGGACTATGGAGAAAAGCGTCTACGACGAAGTCGCATTCCTAATGTTAGGGTACGCTGACCTGAGTTTACTTGGGAACGTGAAGACTCAATGCGTGAAAAATACCCGCATCTTTTTCCTACTACTTCAACTGTTTAAATTTCGGGACGAAATTCCTAAAAGTAGGGGATACTGTAACATTTGTAAAAATCGGGTCTCCAAAACCCGCTCCGTTTTGTAATCAAGTACCAAGTTATGAAAGTACATTAATTATTTATGGTTATTTTGAGTTAAGACGATACATAATTAATAAATAAACTAAACTATAAAAATTATATTTGATAAAAAGTTAAAATAAAATAAATAAAAAACATTTGAAGCTGCCGGGACTCGAACCCGGGTCAGCTAAGTCTCTAAACGACTTAACATCCATTCTCCTAACCACTCCGCCACAACGTGTTTTCTGTTAACACTAGGAAAGCGAAAGGAACTTATACACAAACTCGATTTAACCGATGATGCCATCTGAAAACCGATAATCGGCAAACCAATCGTTAAATCGATTGTTTATCTCACAATTTCAGTTATAACCGATGTGCGACGGTTTCCAATTAAGTCAGAATTGATTGAACTTAAAGCTTCATCTTTTCGGCTTTTGAAACCGAATATTTCTTCAAGTTCTGATTTAATTCAAGTTTTCAATCATTTGCACGATTCAGAACTATCACAACAATATCCAATTTCATTTTCGTCGCATTTGTGAACCATAAAATCATCTGAAACAGTTCGCCGGAAATTTTCTGCAAGTCACCGGAAAACCGGGACTCACATTCTCACGGTAATTCCTTCGACTCTTTTTGTTTAAAACATGTGATTAGTCAATCTCTAACACAACTCCATCATCAGAATCAATCTTAGCCAACGTATATCGGAAATCTTATCTTCGCCGGAAAGTTTCTGAGACTGCCGGAATCCAACTGTGAACTGGTATGATATCCAAAACTTCTTTTAAACCTTGTTTAAGTGACACAACTTTTTGAGTAATCGATCAACGCTGTTAATTGGTTCAACAGTCGGAGTTCATTTCCAATATCAACGAACCTTCGCCGGATTTCTGTGAATATCTTAAATCGGTAAATTCTGTTCCTTAAACTCTCTCCATTCCTTACCCTTGAATTACTGTTAATGTCTAAGAACTTTGTAAATCACAAAATCAAACTTAACCAGTCGAATTATGCTGACCGTGTAATCCGACGAAGAAGATGAAGTTATATCAGAATATAAGAGTAATTAAAATCCGGATTATAAACGGGTTAGACACACAGTCCAGCGGTGGACTGTGTGCAAATTTCATATTCACGTCCCGAGTTCGATCCTTGCTACGCGCACGCTTGTGTAATAACATTCCTTTTTTAATCTTGAACTAACCCGGGTTAAAACAGGTAGTTGTTAAGTATAATAAAAACCAAGAATATAACCGGGTTAGACACACAGTCCAGCGGTGGACTGTGTGCAAGATAAACTTCACGTCGCGCGTTCGAATCCTGTCACGAGCACCGGTCCATGGAATTAAAACGTTTTTGCAAAATAAAGGAATTTTCGGTTAATTCAAATAAGTATATAAATATAATTAAAACCGGGTTTATAACGGGTTAGTCACGTAGCTCAGTTGGTAGAGCTACGTGCACGTGAACGGAAGGTCGCCGGTTCGAATCCCGCCGGCGCAGGAATTTACCGCTGACCGAACCGGTCAACGGTCAACGGTCAACAGTAAAAAAATAATATTTTTTTATATATTTATTTATTTAATTTAATTTAAAAATCAATTAAAAATACTTAAAAATAACATTTTTAAAGATAGAAAATATTCATAAACTCATAAAAATATATCTAAAATTTCATTAAAATCCTTAATAACATATATTTTTCCATTATTATTTAGGTTAGTTTTCCTCGTCGACTCGCTCATCTAAATCGTGCGCATCTCACCATCTCAAATTCAACGCACCCAATGTGAGTGAACCTTTCAAATTCCCCGTTTTAATCACGTTTTTGGGTGGGATCATGTGTCTTTGTTTATTTACATATTATAACGAAACTATTGTGCATACATCATATCATGACATGTGTATTAGTTGTTGCTGTTAAGTAGTTATTATTGGATGCAAATTTTTATTTCAGTACATGCATTTGCCGAGGCCGCAGCTCCCCATCCATGAGGTTGAGCTTGATCCCCATTTTACTATGCGGTTGATCTGTGGCGTGCCCGCACGATCGGCTCCGTTTGATTGAGCCTTGATCGGTCATTTCATTTTACATTTCAATACATGCAATACGCTCGGCTCCGTTTGATTGAGCCTTGAGTGCACAGTTCAATTTACATTCCCAGTTCATGCAATACGCTCGGCTCCGTTTGATTGAGCCTTGAGTGCACAGTTCAATTTACATTTCCAGTTCATGCAATACGATCGGCTCCGTTTGATTGAGCCTTGATCGCACAGTTCATTTATGTTAGTTATCGTATGATATTGGTATATTCATGTATGCTACCAAGTGTTATTGTATGTTATAATTGTAACTGCTATTTGCCAATGTTTGATTACTTACATTTGCTCTTTTATGATTATGCACAATATTTTATTGATAAACATAACCATAAAATCATTATCAAATGTTTATCTAATAAGGTTCACTCGCCAACTTATGTTGATCCAAAACCTCCCATTTTACACATGATACAGGTGAACCAACAGCAGCTAGGAACACATAGGACCTGGATTAGAAGAATAAAACGATTTAGTTTTTGGATTGTTATTTTTGGTTATTTTCCCTTGTATTGAATGAACATGTTTGGATGTTTGAAAAATGTAACTTTGACTTCATTTAATTATGAAACATAATAGTAAATGTCATGTGCTTTGGTGATAACCCAATTATGCCCCGACTCTTATTTCCGCTGCGGGTCGGGGTGTGACAATCGCTGTATCGTCCTCATTCATTGCTGCGGACGTCCAAAACCTGTTAACATGTGACCTGTAGACCACTGTTCTCTCTGTGATGGCCTGGTGTATCGGAATACGTGCCATAAATCCGAGAATATCATCGAATGCTCCAAGAGATGGACAGATCTCTTTATCCAGCGTGATGCAAGTATTGTGAAACTTGTTAAACGAGTGCTCAATATTCTGCAAACACGTAAATCGAGACGAAATTAGACGACAAAATTTCAATTTTATAAAATTTCATCAAGTTTGGGCGAACTTGATATGTATTTTAACATTTTATCCCATTAAGTTTGGGCGGACTTGTATTAAACAAATTAAACATAACATACCTCAAGTCCGGGCGAACTTATCATTCTGATTTAAACATTTTTTGACAATTTCAGGCGAACTTGTTTAGAATTTTCAAAATCACTTTTACAAGTCCGGGCGAACTTATTAATGACAAAACATTTTGAGCTTTTTAAGAACTTCGGGCGGACTTGAAATTTATCTCTTATTAATTCCTAAGGACAAGTTTGGGCGAACTTGTCTTTGTCCCAAAACTTTCTGCAACATGATATTCAAGTTTTTAAGATCAAATTCAAGACATATTCATGGTCATTTTAACTGTTTATCATGTTTTAATGATTGATTTTATCATTTAAGGTCCATAACATGTCCAATTGTTCGATTCAGATTCAAAATCACTCAAACACTATCAATTCACGGTCCAATCTTACGATACCTACCATTGCCATGGTTAGTGATGTGCAAATCACCATTAAACACTATCAAATCGGACAGCACTTCGTCTCTTGATTGCCAATTTTACAAATCGCCAATATCCCTCTAAAGTTCGCTCTGATTCTCTGGTAACAAGTGATTAAGTTCGGTCGAACTGTCATCTATTTATAAATGACAAGTTCGGTCGAACTTATGAATCAATCAATTAAGATTTATCATAAGTTCGGGCGAACTTGAAAACTGTTATCACTTTCAAAGCTTTTTACAAGTTCGGTCGAACTTGCTTGCAAGTCCGGGCGAACTTGATTGACTTTCAAACTTTAATTTTTTCAAAATTTTCATTTAAACCCTGAACTTTTCAGTTTTACCAGTTTTAACAATCCACTTAGTTAACCAAGTCCAAGCTAATGACCTTGGTTAACCGATTTGTCTGTCGAGTCCAAGTTAATGACCTCGGTTTGACCCGTTATGAACAAACTATTGACTTTTTCAAATCAAGTTTCAAATTCACGAACTTTTTAATCGTTTCGGCTTATCAGATTTTACAGATTAGCTCCCAGCCCGTTGTCAATTAGATTCCCACCGAATTTAGCACCTTACCAGACTTCGAAGATCCGTTTTCCAACATTGGTTTGCTGCAAACAATGAAGAAACAAATCTTTTTGTATTTTTGTAAGTTTATGCTAAAACATACTGAAAATCTTTTTGGTTTTAATCTGTAAAGCAGATAAACTATGTACAGAACAAAGTAAACTATGTACAAACATATTTACAGACATATTTTTGTGAATTCATGTCTAAGGATCATATCAGTTGATTGAGACATATCACCAGTACCGTTGACCTTTAGATGACTTTTAAGTTTTAAACTTGTTTACCTAGATTGTCGATATGTTTGTCCACTTAAACTTCATCACGTTTCTCAATTGTTCCAAGATATGTTAAGGTATGAATTATAAAACTTGACTTAACTATGGTTCCCATCTCTTGAATATACTCCTGTGTCAAGATTCCATAGATTTCATCTTACAGGTGAGTATAGCGTAATTGATCTCTGTATCTGGGTTATGCGAGACCGTGAGAGCTCAGGTTAATACCACCATATCGACAAAGAGATGAAGGCTCGACTTAGAGGTGTGTTCCATTAAAGGAATCTTTTTAGCATTGCAAATGATTAGATCTTTCGATACTTTTCAAGTTTGCATACAGTCTAGGGATTTATTGCGAAAGTATTATAGAAGTTATAGGCTATTGCTTCTGCAAAATCAGAAGAACTTGTATAATACCCCAGATATCAACTATCTATAAAGACCTCGTATCTCAGAATTAAGCAATCTTTTAAACGAAATTTGGGAGTACTAAGTCCATATATCCAAGATGTGTTAATCCACAAGATTAAGCAGTGGTAAAATTTAGTTTATATCTCAGAAACAATTTACTGAACGTGTAAAGCCTATCGACACATCCACAGTAAGACTTGTTTATCACTTTTTAAACTTTACATTTCTTTAGCATACTGTGATAGTCCACTGATGTACTATTATTTCTTTTTGTGACACTCGAATTCTTTTTGTCTTTTTCAATGTTTTTGTACTTTTTGATAATTTTCATATGTTTTGTATTTTTCTCAAATATTTCTCCCCCTAAAATCAAAAACATATTTTTGAATTTTAGTTTTTAAGAAATAATAATCTAGAAAGATATGACAAACCAATGTGGATCACGTGAACTCGTCGTCCGATCCGTATTCAACCTCAGCTTCCGCACCTGTAAGCAAATTTTTAATACCATTAAGCCTCATTAGATATTTAAATCTTGTTAAAGGAAATGCTTTGGTAAAAAAATCAGTTGTTTGTTCATCGGTGTGGATTTTTTCTATTCGCACCAACTTCTTTTCGTAGCAGTCACGAATGAAGTGATAACGAATTTCATTATGTTTGGTACGTGAGTGATGAACCAGATTTTTGGCTATGTCAATAGCTGCCTTGTTATCTACGAATAAAGGCGTATCAAGAAATTGCAGACCATTATCCCTCATCTGTTGTTGAATCCAGAGGATTTGGGAACAACAGATGGAAGCAGAAATGTATTCTGCCTCACAGGTAGAGAGAGAGACCGTGGTCTGTTTCTTGCGTTGCCATGTTACCAAACGAGTTTCGAAGAACTGGCAACCAGCCATTGTAGATTTAGAGTTCAGATTGTCCACTCCGAAGTCTGAGTCAGCGTATCCCGTTAGATCAAAATGTCGTTCTTTGGATACCAGAAGCTGGTGCATGGACATCCCTTCAAGTAACGGAATATTCTTTTGACTATCTGCATGTGTGACACTCGAGGACTATACTGATATCTCGCGCATAGGCAGGTAGGATACTTGATATCTGGCGAGATGCGCTCAGATACATGAGAGATCCTATCATCGACCGATAGAGCGTATCATCCACTTTGGTTCTAGTCTCGTCAATGCAAATCCCATGATTCAGTGCCAACAGATCGAAAGCAGCTTCGAGCTATCCATTCAAACTTCTTGAGAATATCGTGAACATACTTTGTTTGATGAATGAATATGCCGTTTGGTAACTGATCGACCTGTAATCCAAGGAAGAATTTCATTTCACCCATGGAGGATATCTCGAATTTCTATCTTTCCGTTGAACCAAAAATGATATCATCCACATAGATTTGTATGATGATTAGATGGTTTCCAACTTCTCTGGTAAACAATGTACTATCCACTGTGCCTCTTGTAAAGCTGTTTCCAACGACATGTTGCGTAACGTCTCGTACCAAGCTCTCGGGGCTTGGTGTAATCCGTATAATGCTTTGTCTAGGAGATAAGCTTTGTTCTTGTTCAGCGGATCGACGAACCCCGGTGGTTGGCCGACGTACACTTGTTCGCGTAGTTTAGCATAGAGAAATGCGGATTTCACGTCTAACTGGTACACCTTAAAACCTTTCCAAGCTGCGAATGCGAGAAAAAATGCGAATTGACTCTAATCGTGCATCCGGTGCGTATACTTCTGTGTAATCAAATACCCTCTTGCTGGTGGAAACCTTTGACAACCAACCGAGCTTTGTTTCTGATAATTACCCCCCGATCATCCCTTTTACACTTGAAGACCCACTTCGTATCTATAGCTTTCTTCTTCGGTGGTAAGTTTACAAGCCTCCAAACTCCCAATTTCTCGAAATGTAACAGTTCCTCTTGCATTGCTATCACCCAGTTCTCGTCACCCAGAGCTTCATTTACAGTTTTTGGCTCTATTTGGGATATGAAACATGAATAGTAGCAGTAGTCTTGAGTAGGAGCAACTCGGTGTAGAAACAACTTAGTGCTTTGTTGATTTGGCTTCTTGTACGCACACCAGTTTGTAATTCACCAATAATATTCGTCGAAGGATGGTAAGAATATGATCGTGGCATTTCTTCGCTAGGAACATCAACTGAGCTTTGCTGATTTGAGATGTTCAGATCAACAATGAATTCAACATTAGGAGCACTAGATGAAGTTTCGTTCTGATTGCTCGGGCTTGCAGCTTGATTCAACATATTGGATATCTGCTCAACTTCTTCATCCAATAAGGATTCTCCATCAGCATCAAATGTCGGCGCTTCATCTGAGTCAGAATTCTGATTTTGAGGCGTATTTGGAACTGTTGTTGCATTTTCTGGTTCAGAGGAATCATCTGATGGAGTTATAGACGGTGTTGCTTCTGCTTCAGAAACATTTTCAACTTGAACACCGATATTACTTGGACCAGCTCCAGAAGATGAAGTATCCAACGTGGGTTGATTAACCACAATTGGTCTAATGATCTATTCTTGATTCGCCGACTGTTGAAGATAATATAACGCTGCAACTTCTTCTTCAGACGGTTCTTCCGGCAAGTTGAATGACTTCCAAAGATCTTGATAGTTGAACAACCACGCGTCGCCTTTCATCTGAATTGGAGTTATATATCGGAAACAATCGACGTGTTGTGCTTCAATTACCTTTCTCAACGAGGGAACATACAATCTTCTTAGCGGACTCGCATACCCGACAAAGAAACCTTCAAGCGATTTGGCCCCGAATTTACCATCTTGATCGATTACTGTACATGGCGCACCAAATGGCTCTAAATATTTCAAATTTGGTTTCCTTCGGTTAATCATTTCAAAAAATGTCTTTTTAGTTGGTTTGACAGTTAAGACCCTGTTTAGTGTGTAGCAAGCCGCTGCAACCGCCTCACTCCAGAAGCTAACAGGAAGTTTCGAGTCTGCAAGCATGGTTCTTGCTGTTTCGATCAAAGTTCTATTCTTCCTCTCAGCTACACCGTTTTGCTATGGAGTATAAGGTGCACTAAATTCGTGCAGTATTCCCTTAGCGGTGCAAAACTCTTTCATCTTATTATTATTGAATTCCGTGTCGTTGTCACTACGAATACGTCTGACAGGCAGATGATAAAGATTTCCGAGCTTCTTGAAAAGAATCACCAGATTATCAAACGTTTCATCTTTTGATTCTTGGAAGAAAACCCATGAATAACGCGAATAATCATCTGTGACGACTAGGCAGTATAAGTCCCCTGAAATACTTTGAACGTTCATCGGACCAAAAAAATCCATATGAATACGTTCAAGCGGCAGCTTAATTGAATTCAGAATCTTCTTCGGATGTGACTTTTTGATCTGCTTCCCCTTTTTACACCCTAGGCAGTGATCAGTCATATGGAAGCTCTGAAGATTCACACCCTTGTCCAAATCATTATGAACCAGAAAATTCATTTTTCGCAAATGAATGTGCACCATTTTTTGATGCCAAAGAATAGAATCTTTCTTCGTAGCTTTCGTCACAAAACATTGAGCTGATTTTGATGATGTGGTAGCGACGCCCATATCTAACACATAGAGATCGTTCTCAGCGCGAGGCTCGCATCAGAATCCAATCATCATGTATTTTAAAACCCGGATTTAAAATCATACACTCTTTATCGTTGAAATGCACTGTGAACTGTTTGTCACAAATCTGCGAAATGCTCAGAAGAATATTCTCAAGCTCCGCAATGTAGTTCACTAGATCAAACGACACGACTCCATTTGAGAGTTTTTCTTCTGCGATGATCCTTCCATCTTGATTACCAGCAAAGCCAACATATCCGCCTTTATAGCTTTTATATCAAAAAAGAGCTTTCATCCCTGTCACATGTCTTGACGCTCCTCTATCTAGAATCCACTTTGAAACTTAGTTAAAAGCTTGACCCAAGCCTTTTTGGTCTTGGGTTTGGGATAAAAAGCTTGGTAATCATCCTCATAATCTCCATCTGAGCCTCCACTGTCAGTTACATTTTCAAAGTTAACTTTCTTTTTACCTTTTGAAGATTTGATACCAATTGTAGATTTAACATTTTCAGTTTTGGTCTCAGATTTTGATTCTTTCTTGTCATAAGTCTTAACAAGCTCAGACTTGATAACTTCAGATATTGTTGACTTTTTCTTAGCAATCCAGGCTTGCGATTTTATGTTTGCCTTTTTGATGTAAAACTTTGTTTCGTTTGCCTTGGAAGTTTCACCTTTTTCGAAAGTTGAGTTTTCAAATTTCTTTTCAGTTTTAGGTTTATCTTCAGATTTTGATTCATTTCTTTTCAAAATCGTGACAGGTTTTACAAACTCTGGTTGCTTAGGTTTTACAACATCTTAACTTTCTTTTCTTCGAGGATAGACCGGCTTAAATTTCGGACATTGCGTGCAATATGACCAACTTCATTGCACTTGAAACAAGTCCGATCATCGTGAGAATATCCACTAGTGGGTTTTACACCACTTGTGGCTTTTGCCTTTTCTCGAAGTTCCTTTGCTTTCTTAAACTCATCGTTTGATTGCTTTCCAATCAAACTCTCCTCTTGAACCGTGCTCGTCCCATAAACGAATTTCGTGTTTTTATCTTTGTATTTGTGAAATGGTGACTTTTTCTTAACCGGTTCTTCTTCCACATCTAAACCCAACCCAACTCTCATGTGCTTAGGAAAATCACCACCATTCCTTCGGTAGTTGTTTCTTTTAGGTTTAGAATAAAACTTCTTTTCATTGATTTCTAACTCTTCTGATCAAACTTCCATGAGTTTGAAGAATTTGTCAAGCTGATCTTCCTTCACATTCCGAATTGGAAAGCTATCTTCGAAGTATAGTCTATCAGAATCCTTAACTTTGTACATGACAACGTTAGGATCATCACTTAAACCATCTTTCGATGATGTATCGTCATCTTCGGATTGTGAATCATAATTCTTTGAACTCGTGTTGGCGCTTTCATAGCTTCCTTCATCAGATTCACTCAAGACATTATCAAAAACTTGCTTAACCACAGCTTTACTCGTGTAGGTTATATCAATGTTCTCAGGCATCTCCTTTTTCTTTTCAGTTAAAAGTTCAATGTTGAGCACCTTTTCCATCCCCTCAACCTTTTTGTGACAATACTTTTCGCAAAGGGGTGGTGGAACTTTGGTATAATCTCCACTTTTCTTACCTTTAGCTTTCTGAACATTTTCTTCTGCCGGAATAGTCGAAAGAATATGATCGATGACATGGGCATTCGTGGTATAGCTCTTTAGAAGCTGTCGAACCCTTTCGGTTTCGATTTTCATGTCTTGAAGTTCTTGTTTTACTTCATCAATGTTATTAATATAAACATTAATAGCTTTTTGTTTTTCCATTAAGGTAGCTTTTAACATTCTGATAGTATCATCTTGTTCAATGTTATTTCTATCCAACCTGTTGTAATCATCTTTCATTTTGTCATATGCCTCCTTCATTGTGCGATAATCGTATTTGAAATTATTATTATGCACATTGATTTCGGCTATGATCTGAGATTTTTTAGCACATTGAATACACGGTTTAGCACACTTCGTACAAGGTTTTACAACCTCAGCGATTTTTACTACCTCTTTTTCTACAACCTTTACCTTTTCATCTGAACCTACCTTTGTTAGATTCGCCATCATGGCCTTGTTGGCGATCTCGATAAGGTTTTCTGCGTTCATTTCTTTAGTTATGTTGATCACTTCTTCGATCACAGACTTTTCCTCAGCAACAGTCTCTGAAGACGTCGTATCTCCAAAACAACCTGCAAAACTAGTGGTCATGTTAGGGGAAAGGATACCCTGCATCTTTGTATGCTGATAAATTCTCCATTTCAGCTTGTTGCATATATTCCTCTAGTAATGTACTCTCCATGGTTGCATCGGCAGATGTATCTTCCACAATCTCGGCCATAAGAGCAACACCGGTCTTTTTGCCAATATATGAATTCCAAATCGTCATCTTCATTTGAAGCGACCATTGCCTTTTCAGTGTTGTCGGTGTTTGGTTTCTCTTGGATTTCGACTTGAGTCTTCTGTGGGAATGGCTTGTACTATAGTGAGTTCTTGTAGTATTCGTTACCACCTCCAAATGGACTCTGATTGCCTGTTGCTTCAAGATTTTTGCATTCCCTCTTGAAGTGCCCTTTCTGTCGACATCTGAAGCAAGTGTCCTTCGTTTTGTCGAACCCCAATTTGTTGCTTGAGTTCCCGATATCTCTGCCAGTGAGAGCAACAAACTTCGTGACCCTCCGAATGATTGAAGCTAAGGACCACTTGATGTCCATTAGTTCAAGTTCTTCTTCGTCTACTTGATCGTAGTCTTCGGCGGTCATTTCAGGATTGCCAATTTTCCCGGCCACCAAACTTTCATAAGATTTAACACTGTGGCGAGAAGTGTCATGTGTTGTTTGGCAACTTGCTCAGAAACAACATTGTTTAGATTAACAGCAAAGTTGCATTTGTACACATTTGGATTAGAATTTGATTAATTATTCTGATTTGCTTGATTTTGATATGAAGAATTTGATCATGTACTAGAAAATGATGAACTCTGCGGACTCTGATCATATTTTGGATATGATTGATTTTGACTCTACGGCGAATGATTTGAAGAATTCAGACTTGCATTGAAAGTAGTTTGGATTTTCGGACCAGTGATATTATCTTGAACTCCTGACTTATAGTACAGCCCGACATCTTGAGTCACATTGGTATTATTCGATTTTGCTATCTTTAATAACTCCATCTCGTGCACTTCCAGTTTATCAATGAAGGTTGACAGTTTGAAGTACTCCCAACTCGGACTTTCTTTGAGAACCATGAGATAAGTCGTCCATTATCCCTCTGGTAAAGCGTCAGCAAACTTATCAATGTATTCTTCTTTTGTCTTCTCAAGCCCGTGTCTCCTCATGATCACTTTCAGATGACAAAATCTTTCAATCATCTGTTTCATCGTTTCTCCTTTAATCATTGTGAAAATATCGAATTCTTTCATGATTAGTGCTTTCTTGCTTTTGACCATTTCTGCACTTCTCTGGTATTTGTTCTTCAAGGATTTCCATAATTCTTGTGCGGTCTTGAATTCAGGTATAAGTACCAAAATATCTTCTTTCACTGATTGTTGAATCAAGCTTATCATGTTCTTCTCGGTAAGTGGAGAACTTGCTGATGTCGATAACATTATCATTCTCGTCCCTGGGCCATGTATAACCAGTTTCTATCGCCACCCAGCTGTGGAAATATGTAGCTTGGACCCAATTCATGAACTTCTCTTTCCAACCCTCATATTCGTCCATACACATGAGTTTTGGAGGTTTTATAGACGTGCCCATCTCGTTGTCGATGTTCACTTGGTTAACCATCTGACCGTTTGATGCTGTTGCAGTCATGAATGCAGTGTGCAAATCTTCCATCTTAAAAATTGACAAATTTTCTGAAAAACACACACGTTAACAAACTTCGAAAATTATCAATAAACTGACAAGTTCGGGCGAACTTGCAGCTGGTGAGAAATCAGATTGATTAACACAAGTTCGGGCGAACTTGTGGTTTAATTTTGAAAATTTTCCCAGAGTTTGGACGAACTTGTTAACTTTCAAAGGAAATATTAAGTTCGGGCGAACTTATACTAAAATATTAACTAGTTTTACACAAGTTCGGGCGAACTTGGTAAAAATTGAATGAATTTTAGATAAGTTCGAGCGGACGTATTGAAATCTCTTGAAATTCAATCAAGTTCGGGCGGACTTGATTAAAATTGATAAAATTTTAATCAAGTTTGAGCGAAACTTGATCCTAAGTTCGACCAATTGAGTTTTCCAAACATGGTTTTTTGAACTTTTGATTACCAATTCGTTTGAATTTGATGTCCAAACTCTCAGGGTTTACACAAGTGTATTTTACATGACATATCAAAAATAGCAACTTTTGTCCTTGAATTCATTGTTTTCTTTGAAAAATGAAGAAAAATGGTAGAAAGAGGTAGAATAAGAGTAGATCTTGCTATGTTTTCACCAATTTAGGTACCGTCGCTCTGATACCACTTGTTAGATCGTCTACATGTAAGCACGAGAACCTAAATTGTATCTAATGTCCATAATGGCGGAAACAATATGACATGATTAACCAAATAGTCAAGATTTACTGTTTAAACGTTGTTTTATTGATCAATATGTTCAATTACATTCTGATCCTGATCCGGCAGAGCTTCGTCGTCAGTGTGCCAAAATCACAGAAGTTACAAATGAAGGAATCAAGCCTACAATTTATAGAGGCACAAGTTCGCTTGGGGTTAAACAAGTTCGGGCGAACTTGTCTTGAACAAGTTCGGCCGAACTTGTTCTCACTTACCTATTCCGGGCGAACTTGTGTCCTATTTACATAAATGACCTTCATTTTCTAGTCTAATCACACCAAAACTATACAGACTCGATCCAAACTAAGACGTAGACATAATGCACTAACAAAAATGATGATTTCTGGTTACTTTGAATAACATTATATGTAGGCGTTGAATTGACTTCGGTATAAGACACAACATCCTACAAACAAATACATAAACACAGTTTTAAAAAATGGTCATTAAAACTATAAAAAAACAAAAAAACATTTGATATAACCTTAGAATAAGTTTCGGTTATAAGGTTATTAAATTAGAAAGTTAATGAATAATAATTACAAATTAAATCGTCCATAAATAAACATATTTCAAATTTCAAAATTTAAAAAATATACATAACTTAATATGGTAATTATTTAGTCAATACACTAAATATACAATACTCTTTTACAAAATAGAAAATCTAATTATAACATACAATAATCTTTTACAAACATAATTTTTTTTTTGAAAAATCTAAAACATAAATATTGTTATTGCTATTATTATATAGCATAAAAAATATAATTATTTACACATAGATAATAAACTATATATAATCCAAATAACAAATCTGTTTATTACTAAATATTATCAACTAAATCATGAAAAAATAGACTAAAATAAAATTTTTATCAGATACCATCCTCTTCAAATCTGTTTTTAAAGTCAATACTAAAAACTTTAAATATTTCAAAAAATTGAGTCGATCTTGAACGTTAATATAACACATCAAAGAAAGAACTTATGTAGAATACATAAAAAGATACCTGAATCGATGATGATGTTTTTTGGTGATGAATAGGATGCGGATTAACATATATCTAAAAAGTGATATTAACCGGAAAACAAAAAAAACACATAACTAATACAATGTTAACAATAAACATGAAATTAATGAAAGAAAATCATACCTATTATTAAGATTGAAGAATCAGAGTGAAAAAAACTACGTATCATATAGATCGAGTTTTAATTATTAGAATTTAACGAAAAAACAAAAGATTAATAACCTCAATTAACATATTAAAGTAGATAAACACCAAAAGAATCAACATACCTTAAATTAAGATTGTAGAATTTCATGAACATCAACCACATCAATTAAACTCCAAAATCTAAGGGAATCTATATCGATTGATTTAGGGTTTCTGATTAAAGGAAAGAGAAGAAGCCACAACGTTGTAGAAAACCCTAATTACTCTCAAATCCCGATTAGACTACTTGCTAGGTTTACATACCCGATGGATTGTATTGTCTGGATCGTAGATGATTCAATCAGAAGGAACGTCATCATCTTGTGGTCTTGTGGAACTGATGGAGAATCTTGGCGATGGTGATAGGATGGAGAGAGAGAGAGTTGCAGCTTTGTTTTTCTAGGGTTTGTGGATGAGGAAAAAGCAAGCGTTGAAGGAAGAACGAGAAAAAATATAAAGGATCCATTAACTCTGACCGATTATAATTCGGATCACGTGTCCAATTCTCAACACATCTAATATTGTGTCTTCCCTCCCAAAATCACCCTCTACTACACCATAACATGCCATGCCACATCAGCAAAAAAGCTCCACCGTCACATGCCACATGGCTCAAATCATCTCATTTATTAATATATATATATATATATATATATATATATATATAGATAATGGTTATAAAATGTGAAAAATCAAATATATAAATAAATAATAAAAGTACAATGGTGATGGGTTCCTAGTCATGCATAAAACAAATGTCACTTGATTTTTATATTTGATAAAAAATAAATAAAATATTTTTGTCGAGAAGACATTCCTTCCGTGTTTAACTTTTATTCCTTTTAAAATACAAATTCAAGGCTCAAAAACATTTTAAATATTATATGTTTTATTAAATGGTAAGGAATAAAATATTATATGTTTCTTAAGTGCTAAGGAAACAGAGGTGTGTTTCGAAAAGTTTAATGTACTGTTCATATTCAATAACATGTCGACTAAATGTTTTTTTTTTCTTTTTAAGAGAGAAGATAAAGTAGAATTTATATATACGTAGAAGAAACTCAAGCAATTAAAAACAACTAACTCTTTAACTTAATTTTCATTTGCATTTGGGTAAATAAACTTTTACGTATACATACAGTGACAGATTAAAAAAACGATTTAACCAAAATAGGTCAAATCAAAATTATAGACTGTTTCGTAAGCTTTAAAGCACATAAAATGCTTGATGTTGATTTTTGATGCCATGGTAAACACTTGAAAAGGAGATTGATAGGGTTTTTTCCTCCAACTTTGTAATATGAGAAGGGTTTGAAGTCATATGGCCATTGATAAAATACAAATAAGTGGTAATTATGGTGTGGACAGCGGACGCATATAATAATTTTCACTAATTTTATTTAACTAAAATAGTTTTTATACACTTAATTTTTTCATTAAAAACTATACTATTAAATCGATAATTTAATTACCCTTGATTTGGATATAATTGCAATATAAAACTTAATAATAAAGCGACTAAAAAAACGTTGTGCAATAATTGTGTGTAATTATGGTGCGGACGGCGGATACATATAATATTGTTCGTTGGCAACATGTTGCATCACAATAGCTTCGCTATTCTTATTCTCTAATTTGCAAACCGTTTTTCATGGACAAAGAGGGGTCTATGTTGCGGAGAAGAGTGATGGCAAGTTTATGGGAAAAAGAGGTGGTGCATAGGCATTCTTTATATGGTTCAAACACTTGTGTTTTTAACTATCTTTTTTTTAAAATAAATTGTGTTTTAGTTATTTTATAAAGATATAACTAAGTTTTGATATTTGTTATTGTCAAGGCCCGACAGCGAACGATGAGAACCAAAACTGTATTTTCTCATATTTGGAGACCAAAACTAGCATACCACATGAGCTACCGGTATAATCAACTCATATATAACTGAAAAAAGATAATATAAAATTAATAAATAGGAATGGCTTGACCGGACCTTTTGACCGGGTCGACAATCAATCCCGGAGACCCCCACCAACCGTTCACATCCCCCTCAAAGTGTCATCTGGGGTGTAAACGAGCCGGGTCGAGCCCGAGCTTGACTAGGCTCGAGCTCGGCTCGGAATGTTTTTATGAAACTTGAGCTCGGCTCGATTCGAGCCTACTTATTTGAGCTCGAGCTCAGCACGTGAGTGAAACCCAAAGCTCGGGCTCAGTTCGACTCGGCTCGAGCTGTTTTGAGAAAAACCTCAAACGAGTTAAAGGCTCGGTGCGAGCTCGCTTCAATATGCTTAAACGAGCCAAAACTTGACTCGAGCTCAGCTCGCCATTGTTATTCTCATTATTATTAAACTATATATTGTTGATCAGTTCTGTTCATACATGATGGAAAACAAATAAATAATACTTGTGACGGCAGACAGGCCAGCAGAGAATCCAGTCAGTGATGAAGCCATGGTGTTCGACATCTTTGTCAGTGTGATCTGGTTCCTCCTTAGGGTGTAAAGTTATGATGGTAGTACTGAATTTTATGGCAGAATTCGTATGGAGAGAGAGGGACGAATTATGATGTTGTTGTGAGTAATAGGTTGTGTAATTGTGTAACCCTTTAGCTCCTAGTTATCTCCTTATATATACACCAAGAGGAAACCCTAATTAGTTAAGAAGGGTAATATGGTCCATCAACAATTACCAACTAATATATAATAGGGTTAATATATATTATAATCTAATATAATGTAAACGATTATAATGGCTACATAATTAAATATATTACAACATAATATATTTAATCTTACATTCTCCTACTTAGCCGGGTAATCATTTACCATGAATGTTAGATAAGCCTGGTCAGGAGTTAACAATCATTTTAGCTTTAAACCAAGAACCGTAGCAGAGAAATACAGTCGTTGAATCATTATTCGACTCAGGACCCCCATTAGTCATACTACAGCCTCAATTTAAAACCTAACAGTTATGATCAAAATACTAAGCCCTTTAGCGTTTGATTTGTATTTATATTTGTCTATATGTCATTATACCGGCAGTGTAACAACTCGAAAATTCGTTGTTATCTTTTTCCTTGTTTTTATCGCTGTACTTCTTTTGTAATCCCGAGATTCGGTTTATAATAAAGTTTATGTTGATTACTTATGGTGTTGTACGTTATTATCGCATCTAATCGCTTATTAAATCGCATCGCTAATGCAGTAATTATATGGTTTTATGTTATTTATGTGTTATGTGTGTTTGTGGTTATGATTACACTCGTTATCGCATCGCTCTCGCACACTCGAATCGCTAAATCGCACTATTATATCAATTAAAACGCTTAATATAACTAACTAATAGGAACCGAATAACCAAACGAACTCTTAACGCGAAACAAACGAAGAAAACCCAAGATTGGGTCAAGTTCGCTCGAACTTGGGTACCAAGTTCGGCCGAACTTGCTGACCAAACTATATTCTTCATTAAACCTCAAGTTCGCTCGAAGTTGCATATACATATGCAAGTTTGCCGAACTTAGCCATCCACACTTGAAAACCTAGCAAGTTCGCCCGAACTTGGCTACCACCAGCTCTCTTTTTGCCTTCTCCTATAAATACCAAGCTCTTTTCTCTCATTTGAACTTGCTGCAAGTTCGCCCAGAGCTCTCAAAACCCGAAACCTTCGTGTTCTAAGTAAGAATCAACCGATTTCACTGCAAAACGTTTATCAACGATGTACAAAGGTTTACAACGATTTTGGCACAAGGCATAGACTTCGTTTTCGTCAAAACTCATTCTTTTACGAAAACCTTCATCTTTTTCTTCAAAAACTTATGTTTTAAGCTTATATCTACACAATACGAGTTCGTTTGGCGATAGTAGAGACTTCCCAAACACGAGATCTGCAAGATCTCGGCTTGTAAGTGATAGATCTGAGAAAAACCTTTGAAAACCATTGATTTCTACACAAGATACGGACTTTTGATTATGTTTTGTTCATTTTCTGGTATGAAACGAAGCATCTATCATTCAAGATCCCAGATCTGGAAGCACAAGGACGTTTATGTTGGTTTACACAAGCCGGACTAATCCGAACGAACCCCGAGTTCGCCCGGATTAGCCCACGCTTTTGTAAAACGGCTAAAACAGCTCTAAAAGACCTCTCCGACCTAAGTTTACTCAGTAGCACAGGGTTGGAGGGATGAACACTCGATTTTCCTCAGCAAACGACGCGAAAACGCAAGATTTTGGACCCGAAAACATCAACTTCGCTCGAGAATCACCAGCTCCACAGGTCAAGTTCGACCGAACTTGCACCCAAATGGGTCAAGTTCGACCGAACTTGGGCACTTTTTCACCAAATATCTCACAAGTTCTCTCGAACTTGTCTAGTTTCCTAAGAAACTATGCAAGTTCGCCGAACTTGTCATCCCAGTAAGGTTTCTTACAAGTTCGCCCGAACTTGACAAGTTTCCTAAGGAAACTCATCAAGTTCGACCGAACCTGGCTATAAACTCACCAAATTCATACAAGTTCGCTCGAACTCGTGTGTTTACACACAAGTTCGCCCGAACTTGGCTACTGCCCAACCAAGACTTAACCATTTCAGTTTTCGGAGACTGATGCACTTCCGTTCGCGTATGTAGGCTGATCCGACGCTCTTCTCGACTCTCCTCAGATCCCGAACTCTTACCTAAACGCATCCACAGTGAGTATACTTGACCCATTTTCGCTTTAACGCACTTTTTAGGTGTTACATACGTTCCTATATTAAAAATCACATTACAAATCAAACTGTTTATCACACACGAATAATCTGATTGTGTATGCTCAATACGTGATACTAGAAACATGTGACTAGGATTTATTTTCGTTAACTTGCTTCCTTAGCTAGTATGGTACTATAGTGTGGCTTACACCCGACGGGTCTAGTTAGGATGGACGCGCAAGCCTTCTCACGGTAATTAGCATGAGAAATGAGCCTATGTTATGTTAAGTGTTTTGGTGTATCATGATATGTAATTAGATTGTTTCACAAACGCTTTCTCGACTATGCTAGTATTATTCAAACTCGTATGCTCACCTTTACTTAATTGTATTGACTTGTATTTTAACGTATGTAACAGGTTGAGGATTTTAGCTATGGATGCTTGGATGGTGCATGCTTAGCGTAGTTTAGTTTTGTTTAGTTAGTTTGTTGATGTAATTCAGATTTGGAACTTATGTATGAAATCTAGGGGAAATTGAACCCGGTTGAATTTTATGAGAAATCTCCGTTTTGTAATAATTGTTTAAATTTTACGTTTAATAGTATGGGATATTAAGCAGGTTGTGATATGTTAAATGATTGTTATAGAATATCTCGTGAAATCAATCTGGTCGCCTAGTGCCACGAACCCCGATGTTTCCACCATCGGTTGGGGTGTGACAGATTGGTATCAGAGCCCCATAACTTTAGGATAGTAGGTAGAATTGCCATGATTCGACCTAGTAGCATGTTTAAGTACCCGGTTGACCTATCTATGACTTAAATGATTAAACTACTTGCCATAAATGCTTAAATGTGCCTTTCCTAAGGCTAATACAATAGTACACGCTTGGAAACGCTCGCACCACACCAAACGAATGATCAAGTCGAGAATAGGTGTGAAAACTGAGATCTCTCGACGAGATCATTCCCTCCGCGCATTCTCTCGCACGAGATATCTTCGTTGAGTTAGGAGTGAAATCCAAACCTCGACGAAAATCTCCATTTCTAACTAGGAATGATGTTGTTAAGTTAGGGGTGAAACCCGCATCTTAATAACTAATTCCATGCTTCGAATTTCAATCTCACCAAAGTCTCGGTTATGCCAATGGTTTGGGGAACACGTATTAACTGGATGGGTAAACGTCGTAAGCCGCTTGCGGTGAGAACGTTTATTTATTAGGCCAAAGCGTGGATCCGAATGCAAAGGGTAGTCGAATCACTTTGGCATGTCAAATTTCTCAAAACCCCGGACACTCCCAATTGATTTAAGCCTATATCATCGATTTACGCATCATCGAGTTTATTACTATTTACGTGTTTAAGATTTTGAGAATTTTTGCTTTATTCGATTTCTCGCTTTGATGATTTATCATATCATCGGTTTCTCGATTTATCGCATTTACGCTCCATCGAATGTATGCACAACTCGCACAGCTCTCGAAATCTAAAACGCTAAATTAATACACCAACCAAACTAATCGCTTAACTCGCTTACGCCAATGAGGACGTGTGTCTCATACACGATATTGCCTCGCTAATCTCGCTATTATACATCGCTTATATCTCGCATCTCATGTGGCGTTGTGCAGTATGTTAAATAAAGGTGAATACGTGCAAAATATATGCTTACGTGCATATTTGATTATGTTCTTACGTGTTTACGTGCTTACGTGATTATGTGCTTATGTGGATACGTGCTTATGTGTTTTTGTGCCTTGTATGAATAATTATAATAAATATTCTAGACATAACTCTATTATAATCGAATCTCGTCTAATCCAAATCTTTGTGTAGATGTCGTCACTCGGATCCCATACTCGCCAATCAGCTCAACGCCACAGCGACAACAAGCGCATCGCTTCACTGGTCGCCAAGGAAGTGGCAAAAGTAATCCCGCAAATCGTCTCAGAAATCCATGCTGTGAGCAGTAACTCGTCAGTTGACTCGAAAGATGAGAACCCCAAGTCACGGTTCAGCTTCAAAAACTTCAAAGCTTGTGCACCTCTCGCCTTCACGGGCAACGATGGACCGACAACTATGTTCCATTGGTTTGACGCCATCGAAGTCACCTTTAGGCAAAGTGAATGCCCCGATGACCTCCGCACAGTGAACGCTACCGGAGTCTTCCAGTCCTGTGCTCTTGACTGGTGGACCGCCGAAAGGAATAGGCGCGGTAATGATGAAGCCTACAATCTATCTTGGGAGGAACTCAAGGAAGTGATGTTGAAGGAGTTTGTCCTCTGCACGAACTGCAAAAGCTCGAGAATGAGTTTTGGGGAATCAAACAGGATGGTCCCGACAATGCTGGTTTTACTGCTCCGTTTAAAATTTTGAGCATCATTTGTCCCAGCCAGGTTGATACGACTGAGAAAGCTATCAAAAAGTACATCTGCAGTTTACCGAGTGTATCGCAAATTTTGTGAAAGTTGCTCGTACTACAACCATCGAGGAAACCTTCATGCTCGCCGCTGAGATCAATGATCAGCGAGTCTAAGATGGGTATTTCAAGAATCATGCGAAAGTTGCCAATCAAGCTATCGTCGAACCAACCGCTGCTACCGAACCACCAAGTGACCCGAAGGGAAAGCGTCAGGGACGCACAAGAGGAAACCCGAGTAAGAACTATACCCTCGCAGCTCCAGCAAACCCTCAGCCGCTCCGAACGCACCTCCAGCTAAGCGTGCGTATACCGGACAGCACCCTATGTGCCCTAAGTGAACTTATCATCATGCCGTTGCTGGCAACTGCCGTTTTTGCATGAACTGCAACATCTACGCCACTTTACAGTCAGCTGCCGAAGTGGTACTCGTCAGCCAGCTCCTCAGGTTCCAGCAGCTCCAGCTTTACCCGCTCCTCCTCAAACCAATCAGCAGCAAGCTCCGAAAGCACGTGTGTGCTATGTTTGTGGTGATCCAAATCATTTCGCCAATGTCTGTCCAAATCGTCCTGTCAAGCAAGAGCAGCCAGCACCGCAGCCTCAGCCACCGCGCAGCAGCAGCAACAACCACAAGCTGCGCGTGGCAGAGCCTTCAATCTCAACCACCGCCAGGCTCAGAATGACAACAATGTTGTCAATGGTACGTTTCTCGTTAATGGTATTTATGCTTCGTTTTTATTTGATACTGGTGCCGGTAATTGTTTTGTATCGTTAGAATTCGAAAAAGTTTGAAATTGTAAGCGCGCTAAACTCCCAAAGACTTTCGATGTGGAAGTCGCCACCAGAAAAATCCGTTACCGTTGATTCCGTCTTACGTGGTTGTAATCTCGATCTCAACAACCATGTCTTCTCGATCAATCTCATTCCTATGCAGTTAGGCAGCTTCGATATCATAGTAGGCATGAATTTTCTTCGTGAGAATCATGCTGAAGTTGTATGCTTCGATAAAATGATTCGTTTCCCTCTCTCAAACGGTGATTAACTGCATGTATACGGTGAAACTCCCTCAAAGAAGTTGATGCTTTTGTCATGTACTCGAGCACACAAATGCTTGCAAAAGCGATGTGTTGCTTTCCTCGCTCATATCGTGAATCCGGAGAACGAAAAGAAGAATTATAAAGATGTTCCCGTTGTTTGTGAATTTCCTAAAGTCTTTCCCGACGACTTACCCGATTTACCCCCTACTCGAGATGTTGAATTCCACATCGATTTAGTTCCCGGAGCTACTCCAGTTGCTAAAGCTCCTTATCGTCTCGCACCCTTAGAAATGTGCGAGCTATCAAGCCAACTTCAAGTGCTTCTTGATAAAGGTTTCATACGCCCGAGCACTTCGCCATGGGGCGCACCCGTCCTTTTCGTGAAAAAGAAGGATGGATCGTTCCGAATGTGCATTGATTATCGTGAACTTAACAAACTCACGATAAAGAACCGCTACCCTCTTCCACGTATCGACGACTTATTTGATCAGCTTCAAGGTGTTACTTGTTTTTCTGAGATCGATCTTCGTTCTGATTATCATCAGTTACGCGTGTTGGAAGAAGACATTCCTAAAACGCCTTTCGTACTCGCTATGGCCATTTCGAATTAGTGGTCATGCCTTTCAGTCTTACCAATGCACCCGCGGTTTTCATGGATTTGATGAACCGTGTGTATAAGGCTTTCTTAGATCATTTCGTCATTGTTTTCATCGATGATATCCTTATCTATTCGAAGTCGAGAGACGAACACGCGTGTCATCTCCGTTTAGTCCTCGAACTTCTTCAAGGAAATCGCCTTTATGCTAAGTTCTCTAAGTGTGAATTCTGGCTCGAAAAAGTCCAATTTCTCGGCCAATCGTTAATAGTCAAGGAATCCACGTCGAACCTGCAAAGATTGAAGCCGTCAAGAGTTGGATTACACCGAAGAATGCCTCCAAAATCCCTCCATTTCTTGGATTGGCGGGTTATTACCGTCGATTCATCGCCGTTCCGCTTACCGCTTTAACTCATGAAGACAAACCTTTCGTTTGGAATTCCAAGCAAGAGGAAGCTTTTCAAACTCTCAAGCATATGCTATGCAACGCTCCCATTCTCGCTTTACCCGACGGAAACGACGATTTATTTGTTTATTGTGATGCCTTTAACCTTGGTCTTGGTTGTGTGCGTATGCAACGAGACAAGGTTATCGCGTATGCGTCTCGCCAACTCAAGATCCACGAGAAGAACTACACAACCCACGATCTCGAACTCGGTGCAGTTGTTTTTGCATTGAAGATATGGTGACACTACCTTTACATTAAAAAGTGTACGGTCTTCACCGACCATAAGAGCTTACAACATATCTTTAATCAAAAAGAACTAAACATGCGACAACGACGATGGATTGAACTTCTCACGACTACGATTGCGAAATACGCTACCATCCGGCAAAGCAAACGTCATCGCCGATGCTCTCAGTCGACGAAGCTATGTATATAGTATTCGTGACTCTCAATCTTGTGCTAAACTTGAAACCCTCATCCATGCCGCATGTTTTAACGAGAACACCCTGCAAGAGGAAATGAATTGTGGAGCCGAAACTCAGCTTGTATCTAAATCTGATGTTATTTATTACTATCTCAATCGCGTTTGGATTCCCAGTCGTGGTAATCTCCGTAATTTGCTAACGACCGAAGCTCATAAATCTCGATATTCCATTCATCCCGGTGCCGACAAGATGTACCAGGACCTTCGTCCTTAGTTTTGGTGGCCGGACATGAAAAAGGATATCGTCGTCTACGTCTCAAAGTGCTTAACTTGTTCAAAGTTAAAGCCGAACATCAAAGGCCCTCTGGTTTACTTGAACAACCCGAAATCCCGATGTGGAAGTGGGAGAGTATAGCTATGGACTTTATTACGAAACTTCCCCGCACTTCATCCGGTTACGATAGCATTTAGGTAATCGTTGATCGTCTTACCAAATCTGCGCACTTTATGGCTACACGAGAAGACTTTAAAGTCTAACGGTTAGCCTGAATCTATACCGACGAAGTCATTTATCGACACGGAACGCCTCGTGACATCATTGTTGACCGCGACGGTCGCTTAACCTCGCGTCTCTGGGAGACTTTTCAATACGCTCTCGGTACTACTCTCAATCTCAGTACCGATTTTCACCCTCAAACAGACGGTCAGACTGAAAGAACGATCCGAACCCTCGAAGACATGCTTCGTGCGTGCATCATAGATTTCGTTGGTAACTAGGATACGCATTTACCTTTAATCGAAAATTCATAGTTATATTTTTCCTTGTTTTTATCGCTGTACTTCTTTTGTAATCCCAAGATTCGGTTTATAATAAAGTTTATGTTGATTAGTTATGGTGTTGTACGTTATTATCGCATCTAATCGCTTATTAAATCGCATCGCTAATCTCATCGCATCGCAAATCGCAGTAATTATATGGTTTTTGTTATTTATGTGTTATGTGTGTTTGTGGTTATGATTACGCTCGCTATCGCATCGCTCTCGCACTCTCGAATCGCTAAATCGCACTATTATATCAATTAAAATGCTTAATATAACTAACTAATATGAACCGCATAACCAAACGAACTCTCAACGCGAAACAAACAAAGAAAACCCAAGATTGGGTCAAGTTCGCTCGAACTTGGGTGCCCCAAGTTCGGCCGAACTTGGCTGACCAAACTATATTTCTTCATTAAACCTCAACTTCGCTCGAAGTTGCATATACATATGCAAGTTCGGCCGAACTTAGCCATCCACACTTGAAAACCTAGCAAGTTCATCCGAACTTGGCTACCACCAGCTCTCTTTTTGCCTTCTCCTATAAATACCAAGCTCTTTTCTCTCATTTGAACTTGCTGCAAGTTCGCCCAGAGCTCTCAAAACCTGAAACCTTCATGTTCTAAGTAAGAATCAACTCGATTTCACTGCAACAACGTTTATCAATGATGTACAAAGGTTTACAACGATTTTGGCACAAGGCATAGCCTTCGTTTTCATCAAAACTCATTCTTTTACGAAAACCTTCATCTTTTTCTTCAAAAAATTCTGTTTTAAACTTATATCTACACAATACGAGTTCATTTGGCGAAGTAGAGACTTCCCAAACACGTGATCTGCAAGATCTCGGCTTGTAAGTGATAGATCTGAGAAAAACCTTTGAAAACCATTGATTTCTACACAAGATACGGACTTTTGATTATGCTTTGTTCATTTTCTGGGATGAAACGAAGCATCTATCATTCAAGATCCCAGATCTGGAAGCACAAGGACGTTTATGTTGGTTTACACAAGCCGGACTAATCCGAACGAACCCCGAGTTCGCCCGGATTAGCCCACGCTTTTGTAAAACGGCTAAAACAGCTCTAAAAGACCTCTCCGACCTAAGTTTGCTCAGTAGCACAGGTTGGAGGGATGAACACTCGATTTTCCTCAGCAAACGACGCGAAAACGCAAGATTTTGGACCCGCAAACATCAAGTTCGCTCGCGAATCACCAGCTCCCCAGGTCAAGTTCGACCGAACTTGGGCACTTTTTCACCAAATATCTCACAAGTTCGCTCGAACTTGTCTAGTTTCCTAAGAAACTATGCAAGTTCGCCCAAACTTGTCATCCCAGTAAGGTTTCTTACAAGTTCGACCGAACTTGGCTATAAACTCACCAAATTCATACAAGTTCGCTCGAACTCTTGTGTTTACACACAAGTTCGCCCGAACTTGGCTACTGCCCAACCAAGACTTAACCGTTTCAGCTTTTCGGAGACTGATGCACTTCCGTTCGCGTATGCAGGCTGATCCGACGTTCTTCTCGACTCTCCTCAGATCCCGAACTCTTACCTAAACGCACCCACAGTGAGAATAGTTGGCTCATTTCGCTTTAACGCACTTTTTGGGGGTACATACGTTCTTATATTAAAAATCACATCACAAATCAAACTGTTTATTACACGCGAATAATCTGATTGTGTGTGCTCAATACGTGATACTAGAAACATGTGACTAGGACTTATTTTCATTAACTTGCTTCCTTAGCTAGTATGGTACTATAGTGTGGCTTACACCCGACCGGGTCTAGTTAGGATGGACACGCAAGCCTTCTCACGGTAGTTAGCATGAGAAATGAGCCTATGTTATGTTAAGTGTTTTGGTGTATCATGATATGTAATTAGATTGTTTTGCAAACGCTTTCTCGACTATGCTAGTATTATTCAAACTCGTATGCTCACCTTTACTTAATTGTATTGACTTGTATTTTAACGTATGTAACAGGTTGAGGATTTTAGCTATGGATGCTTGGATGTTGCATGCTTAGCGTAGTTTAGTTTTGTTTAGTTAGTTTGTTGATGTAATTCAGATTTGGAACTTATGTATGAAATCTAGGGGAAATCGAACCCGGTTGAATTTTATGAGAATCTCCATTTTGTAATAATTGTTTAAATGTTACGTTTAATAGTATGGGATATTAAGCAGGTTGTGATATGTTAATGATTGTTATGGAAGATCTCGTGAAATCAACCTGGTCGCCAGTGCCACGAACTCTGATGTTTCCACCATCGGTTGGGGTGTGACGGATTGGTATCAGAGCCCCATAACTTTACGATAGTAGATAGAATTACCATGATTCAACCTAGTAGCATGTTTAAGTACCCGATTGACCTGTCTATGACTTAAATGATTAAACTACTTGCCATAAATGCTTAAAGGTTTCCGCCATCGGTTGGGGTGTGACAGGCAAAACATATGTTAGAGACATACAAAATCAAACTAAGGAAATTTCATTAATTAAAACATAAGTAAGTACAATATGCTATTAAATAAGGTCTTTCGTAAATCCAAATTTGAAACATGTTCTTCGAAAACTTTAGGTGGGAGACCTTTAGTCATCGGATCCGCATGCATATTCTTAGTACTAATATACTCAATACAAAAATTATTTTCCTCAACTCGTTCACTTACAAACAAGTACTTTGTATCGAGATATAAACCAACTCCAGTCGAACTGTTATTGTTAAAGAAACTAACGGCAGCTGAGTTATCACAGTAAAGCTTTAATGGTCTAGAAATGGAATTAACGATTTTGAGTCCAGTGATCAGATTTCTAAGCAACATTCCATGACAGGTTGCGTTATAAACAGCAATGTATTCTGCCATCATTGTGGAAGTTGTAGTTAACTGTTATTTATGACTCTTCCATGAGATAGGTCCGCCTGCTAACATAAAGATATAGCCAGAAGTGGATTTCTTGTCATCTTTGCATTTGGCAAAGTCAGAATCAGAATAGCCTACCATTTCTAAATGATCACTTCTTTTATAAGTCTGTTTATAGTCTTTCACCCCTTGCAGATATCTAAGTACTTTCTTAGCTGCTTTCCAATGATCTAGGCCAGGATTAGTCTGGTAACGGCCTAGCATTCCGGCAATATAAGTGATATCTGGGTGAGTACGGACTTGAGCATACATCAGGCTCCCGACTACTGACGCGTAAGGTATCTGGCTCATTTGCTCCTTTTCAACCTCTATTGTCGGACATTGGAATGAACCGAAAACATCTCCCTTAACTACTGGAGCGGCTGAGGGTTTGCACTTTTGGATGTTGTAACGCGTAAGGACACGATCTATGTAAGCCTTCTGAGACAATCTTAAGATCCCTTTGTGTCTATCTCGATGAATTTCGATGCCAATGACATAAAAAGCATCTCCGAGATCCTTCATGTCGAAGTTATGCGAGAGTAATCGCTTCGACTGATGCAACATGTCTAAACTATTACTTGCCAATAGAATATCATCTACGTAAAGGACAAGTATAGTAACGTTGCTCCCACTCATCTTGAGGTAGGTGCATTGATCCACTTGATTCTTCCCAAAACCTTGCTTCTTCATGACTTCATCAAACTTAAGGTACCATAGACGTAATGCTTGTTTTAACCCATAAATGGATTTCTTCAACTTACAGACTAGATGCTCCTGACCTTCAGGTTTAAAGCCTTCAGGTTGTTTCATGTAAACATCTTCGTCTAAGTCTCCGTTAAGGAAAGCAGGTTTGACGTCCATTTGATGTAGCTCTAAATCCAAAAGAGCTACTAGGGCCATGACGATCCTTAATGAATCTTTATGAGAGACAGGTGAAAACGTCTCTTGATAATCAATTCCCTTTAACTGAGTGTAGCCCTTTGCAACCAATCTCGCTTTATAGCGTCCAACGTTCCCATTCGGATCTAGTTTTGTTTTGAATACCCATTTACATCCTACGGGTTTGGCACCGTTGGGTAATTCTATCAAATCCCAAACTTCATTTATCTTTATGGATTCAAGCTCATCAATCATAGCTTTATTCCATTCAGAAGACTGATCACTACTAATGGCTTCATTGTAAGAGATAGGATCATTTAACTTTCCAACATCCATTTCAGTCAGGTAGGTAACATAATCATCCCAATTAGTGGGCCTTCTGGTCCTGGATGACCTCCTGAGTTGATTATCAGGTTCATCGTTGTCTTGGTTTTGAGCGTTTGATGTGCCTTCGTTATGAGGTATAATGGATTCTGATTGTGGAGGTGAATTTGGAGTTGGTGCAATAAATTCAGGTGCAGTAGTTGCATTGGGTACAAGAGGAGTAAATGGAGTAATGGTAAGCGACGAGTCTCCCCCCCCCCGCGTCTTGTACTTCTTGCAATTCTTCGTAAGGGTTAGTACTGCTCCCACTGACCTTGAAATCCACCAGGAACGCGGCACGCTTGGTTTCAACAATACGGATGACATGGGAAGGACAGTAGAAACGATAACCATTTGAGTGATCAGGATACCCGATAAAGAAACAGGTAACTGTTTTAGGGTCAAGTTTCCTTAGGAAAGGATTGTAAAGTTTCGATTCAGCAATGCAATCCCGTACTTTCATATATTTCAGACTCGGTTTCCTTCCTGTCCAAAGTTCATAAGGAGTTTTGGGGACAGACTTAGAAGGAATTCTATTGAGTATATGAGCAGCTGCTTTTAACGCTTCAGTCCAAAGGAATAATGGTAAATTAGTGTTGGCCAACATACTGCGCACCATGTTCATAAGGGTACGATTTCTTCGTTCAGCGACACCATTCTACTGAGGTGTACTAGGCATGGTGTGTTGGTTCATAATCCCCTGGCCCTTACAAAACTCATAAAATAGACCAGGAGCTTGACTATAGCAACTCTCCAAAACACCCCAAACCGGACCGTTAACGAAGAACCGGACACGCGAATCAAGACGCGGCACGCAAAACGGAGCATGCCCACCTGGGCATCCTAGGCGCCACGCGCCAGAGACTGGTGTCTCTATCGCGGCGCACGGGAGAATTTTAGGTCGCGTGTCACCGTTTCGCGCCATGTGGTAACCTACACTTGTGACTAGGCTGACCTAGCCTAGCTAGGTGTCTCTGGTGCCACGCGAGAGGGAACCCGGCATTCCGCGCGACGCGCGGGGGAAGCCAAAATCGGGCATAAATAGAGCAGCGTGGGACTAGGTTCGTTGCTCAGTTTCGATCTGAAAAATCGAACGTATATTCCCTCTACTCTCTGAATCTCTGTTTCTCCGTGCAACACCCCCCCCCCCAAACCCCTAAACCAGCGAAGCGCTGCCCGTTGTAAGTAACTTAACCCTCGATCACTAATTCACTATCCTATTCGACTTAGGACCAACGCATGTCAAGACTCTGCCCGACTACGTTCATTGGAATCCTATCTCGTGTTGTATGGACACCCTACCCGATCGATCTAGAATCGCCAACGCATGTCTAGGCTCTGCCTGACTACGTTCGTTGGAGTTCTGTCACGTGTTGTATGGTTAAAGTGACTTGGGTTAATTTACTAACACATGTGCATTGTATGTTTAATAGAAATTCCAGGAAGCAATCAAGAATTGTCACCAGGAACTCCGTAGGAATACCTAAGTGTTCAAGGCGAGTACATTCTCTTTTGTAAATCTTTTTGTGAGTCAAAATGTGTTACCAAAACCTCAATTTTTTAATTATGCTTAACAGTAATTGAGTATATGTATTTACAATTACTGCCAGTATGTTGGGGTTTTGTATACATTGCTATTCCACAGTCACGGGAATGTGACAGGAACCATTACTGTTGGGTGACAGGGCCCACAAGTCAGGATTCACAGTACTGATTGAGTAATTAGTGTAGATATAAACATTGTAAATGTGGATGCTCTCAATAACTGTAAAGTATAAGAACTTGTTTTGATCAAACTAAGATGGATTCGCCAGTATTTCTTGCTGATAAAATGTTTTTAAAACGCATTTCAGGTAACTTAATGTGAAGCTAACAGAAGCCAGCTGGAGAGCACTGAAGGCTTAGAAAAGTGGCTATAAAAGTTACCTAAATAAAAAGGAGTTTATGTTTTTCATAAATTGGGGGTTACCCCTCTACGAATGTATTGTAATGGAAACATGGGTTCTATCCCATGGTTTAATATAAAAGTTTGGTGTTTTGAAACTCCGATATTTATTTCCTAACTGCGATCCTGATGTTTTAATTTCCGCTGCCAAATTAATAAACACCGGTACCACCAACTCTGTGTCTCGCAGCCCCCGCTCCCGGGGTGGGGTCGGGGGTTGCGACAGAAGGTGCTATCAGAGCCACTGATTTAAGGCATTTAGGTGTTCTTTTGAATGATACCTAAATTTTAAACAAATGTGTTAGAAAATATCCGCGACTTTATATTATATATTATTATTATTTTGTGTTATTTTAATAACTTCTTTAGTTTACCGTATAAGTGATCAGGGTACTTCTGACGTTATCGTCACCTACCTCATTCTCTTATGGATGAAGGAACATCCCAGCCATCCACAGACTATACCGCCGATTTCGAAATATCTTTGTTTTCAAAGCCAAATCCGCAGAACTTTTTCCCCCTAAAAAGAGAGGTTGGTTTAGTGGAGCCAAAGAAGAGAAGGGGAAAAGACTGAGACAAGTACAACAACAAGCCATAGCAGCTAGAACTGAGAGAAACACCCAAAACCGAGAAGTTAGACCCTTGTGGGAAGAAGAATTGGATAGACAACTAGCTAATTTTCACATGTTTGGAACTGTAGGAGGAGAACCTAATTTCAACAAGTAGCAAATCCAGAACCACCGTTACTTCCCTTATTTCCTAACCAACCCATGAACCTAGAACAGAACCAGGGAAACCAATTTCCAATCCCAGCCTTTGACCCCAATGAGATACCAAGAATTCCAGCACCAAACCCTTTAGATCTATGGTGGGCTAACAACTGGGCAATTCAGAACCTGCTAAAAAACCCAATTCCCTTTGAAGAACCAGTTCCATCCTTACCCTGAACCAGTGCCAGCCCTAATACTACCCAGGGAACATGTGGAAGAACTCCGCCAGCTTGGAGATGAACTGGTGGATGAAGGAAACCGAATTCGCCGAATCGGAAAAAAGCTCGTCTGGAAATATGACGAGCGGGAAATGCAGTTTCAAGGAAGCCATATCTTATAATATATAAAATGTGTGTGTGTTGTGTGTATTTTATTACTTTGAAAAAAACAACATAAAAGAATATCACCTATATAAATATATCAATGCATAGGTTAGTAATATTTGAATTCCAGTTATGTTTGTACTAGATGCATATATATGAAAAGAGTAAAAGTCGCAATGCTCGACGATTTTTGTTCTCTGTGTTGGTGTGATTGTTATTTAATTTATTCTGTGATATTAATACCCGATAAATGATTATAATTCAGATGTCAGACGAAGTAAATCAGGAAATCTTGAATAACGATAATAACGATAATCAAATGAATAAAAGTGCTATCGAACACATAGTGGCCCAAGGAATCATAGATGCTATGCCCTATATTATCGATACCATTAAAAAGGCAGAAATAATGATTCCATAAACGGGAATAAACGTGTACCCCCTTAATCAAATCACAGCGTGAATCGAAATACCGAACTGTTAATCCAAGCTCCAATTCCAAAAGAAGAAGAATCATCTCATATGGTTGTTCTTATAAAGAATTCTTATCATGCAAACTGATAGAATTCTCAGGCAATAAAGGAGCTATTACAGCCTTGCGCTGGATAGAAAAGACAGAAGCAGTCCTCAAGATAAGTAAATGTGCAAATGAAGATAAAGTCATGTATGCTTCTAATTTTTTAAAGATGCAGCTTTAGAGTGGTGGAATACCATTCTTCAGTCCAGAGGAAGTGACAGGGTTTACAGTATAGAATGGAAAAACTTTAAGGAAATAGTTGAAAGAAATTCTGTCCTCCTAATGAAAAGGAGCAGATTGCTAATAAATTCCTAAATCATAGAATGATTGGGTAGATTGTAGGGAATATACTACCACATTCTTTGAATACGCAAGGATTGTACAACCCATGGCCTCACCAGAACCAGTATTAATCTCCCGTTACATCTGGGGATTAATCAGTGAGATCAGACATGTAGTCAAAGCAGCTAGATCACAAACCATAGAAGAAGCAGTAGAACTGGCAAACACCTTGACAGATGAATTGGTATGTAGCTAGAAGAAAACCAGAAAAGGAACCTAGGTCAAAAGATCACCAGGAACTACGTTATGGTAAATTCCAACCGCGAGAAAGGGGAAAGTTCTTCTTCACCCCCGTGTAAGTACTGCAAGCGGAAACATTCAGGGAAATGCTCTACATACTGCAATTTCTGCAAATTCCCGGGGCATAAGGAAGAAGACTGCAGAAGGAAAGTTAGCAATAGGTTGTGCTACAATTACGGAGAAGCCGGTCATATCAAAACTAACTGTCCGAAACTGGCTCCAGCAGCAAACAGCAAAGCGAAGACGACGGAAGGACCCAAGAGAAATGCCAGAGCATTCGTGCTGGCCGCCGAGGAAGCCAAGATGATTCCGGACAAGATGATTCCGGATGTGATTGCCAGTAAACCAAAGTTTCATAAATACGTTCTTCTGCAATTTTCTTAATCAACCTTTAACTAAACTTCACCAAGATTGTTTGGTGGAAACAACAAATGGGTCTTCTATCCAAATAAGCGAAATCCTACAAGGAGCAAAGATAGGAATTTTAAATCATAATTTTTCTGCTAACCTTTTTTCCCATGGATCTAGCCGGATTTGATATCGTGTTAGGAATGGATTGGTTGGTAGCCAATCAGGCATGAATAATATGTGATCAAAAGTCTGTAGAAGTATATGTGCCATATGGCGAAAGGGTCACAATTAAAGGAGATAAGTCGACAAGATCAACAAAGTTCATCTCGTTAATGAAAGCTGCAAGCTATGCACGGAAAGGAGGAATAGTGTATATGATTTCCGTAATCATTAACACTAAAGGAAAAGAATTAAAAGATATTCCCAGGAGAGTTTCCGGGATTACCGCCAGATCGAGAGATTGAATTTAGAATTCACCTAATAGCAGGAACGGCACCGATTGCTAAAGCACCCTATCGCCTAGCACCGACGGAGATGCAGGAACTGAAGAAACAACTGGACGAATTACTAGAGAAAGGTTTCATACAACCCAGCTCATCGCCATGTGGAGCACCGGTGTTGTTTGTCAAGAAGAAAGACGGATCTATGCGTATGTGCATTGATTACAGGGAATTGAACAAAGTTACAATAAAAAATCGGTACCCGTTACCAAGAATTGATGATTTGTTTGATCAACTCCAAGGAGCCCGATTCTTTTCTAAGATCGACTTACGCTCAGGATATCATCAGTTGAAAGTACAGGAAGAGGACATTCCTAAAACTGCTTTCAGAACGAGGTACGGTCATCATGAATTTACAGTCATGCCATTCGATTTAACCAATGCCCCAGCTGCATTTATGGACATGATGAACAGGATATGTAAACCATACCTGGATAAATTCATAATCGTCTTATAGATGATATTCTAATTTACTTTAAGAGTAAGGAAGATCACGCAGAGCATTTGCATATACTCCTAACATTGCTGAGGAAGGAAAAGTTTTACGCAAAATTCTCAAAATGTGAATTCTGGTTACAAGAAGTACAATTCCTTGGACATCTGGCAAAACAACGAAGGAATTCATGTGGATCCCACAAAGATCAAAGCAATTACCAAATGGAAGGTCCCAGAATCACCAACGGAAGTAAGAAGTTTTCTTGGATTGGCAGGATATTATAGACGTTTTATTCAAGATTTTTCTAGAATAGCCATCCCATTAACCAAGCTAACTTGCAAATCGATTAAGTTTGAACGAGGACCAAAGAAAAAAGAAACATTCAGGATTTTGAAGCAAAAGTTAACCAACGCACCAATACTCGCTTTGCCAGAAGAAACTGAAGACTTCATAGTTTATTGTGATGCGTCTAAGTTAGGATATGGATATGTGCTGATGCAACGTCAAAAAGTAATTACTTATGCCTCTAGACAACTTAAAAAGCATGAAGAGAATTATACAACCGATGATCTAGAGTTAGGAGCAATAATTTTTGCCCTTAAGATTTGGATACACTATCTTTACGGTAGTAAGTTTGTTGTATTCACAGATCATAAGAGTTTAAGATATGTCTTTGGACAAAAGGAATTAAACATGAGACAGAGGCGATGGATGGAAATCCTTAGTGATTATGATTGTGATATCCAGTATCATATAGGAAAAGCTAACATAGTAGCGGATGCTTTAAGTCGTAAGTATCAGGAGAAGCCAAAAAGAGTACGCTCTCTTAGACTAAACCTGCAGATAGATTTAAATGAGCAAATTAAGCAGGTCCAGGAAACCGCAATCAAGGACGATGCTGAAGGATTAAAAGGAATGATTAAGGAATTAGAGAAAGGAACAGATGGAATTTGGAGACTCCATAAGAAAAGGATTTGGATTCCTATCCAAGGAGAACTACGAAATCAAAATTTTGGAGGAAGCTCATAAAACTAAGTATACAATGAATCCTGGAAGTGAAAAGATGTATAAAGATTTAAGAAAAAATTTCTGGTGGATAGGAATGAAGAAGGATGTAGCAAGCTACGTTGCCAAATGTCTAACCTGTTCACAGATTAAAGCTGAACATCAAAAACCTTCAGGATTATTGCAACAATTGGAAATGCCAATTTGGAAATGGGAATTGATAACAATGGACTTTGTTACCAAACTACCCAGGACACGAAAAGGTAATGATACAATTTGGGTAATTGTAGACAGATTAACCAAATCCGCACATTTCTTACCAATGAAGAAAACTTTCAGTATAGAACAATTAGCCAAGTTATATGTAAATGAAATAGTTTCCTTGCATGGAATTCCTTTATCTATTGTGTCTGACAGGGACAACCACTTTACCTCTCATTTTTGGACAAGTTTCCAAAAAGCAATGGGAACAAGATTAAATCTAAGTACAACATATCATCCTCAAACAAACGGTCAAAGTGAAAGGACAATCCAAACAATGGAAGACATGCTTAGAGCCTGTGTAATTGATTTCGGAGGAAATTGGATGAACATTTGCCTTTGATAGAGTTTTCCTACAACAACAGTTATCATACCAGCATCAATGTTGCACCATTTGAAGCACCCTATGGACGAAAATGTCGAACTCCAATATGTTGGGCGGAGATTAGAGAAAAGCAACTATCAGGTCCTGAAATTGTGCAAGAAACAACTGAGAAAATCATTCAAGTCAAGGAAAGACTGAAAGCGGCTCGAGATCGTCAAAAGAGTTATGCAGATAACAGATGCAAACCTTTGGAATTTCAAGTTGGAGATAAAGTGCTATTAAAAGTCTCACCATGAAAAGGAGTTGTAAGATTCGATAAGAAAGGAAAACTAAGCCCAAGGTATGTTGGACCTTTTAAGATTATCAAACGAATAGGGCCAGTAGCCTATCAGCTACAATTGCTAGAGGAAATGGCAGGAATACATGATGTATTTCATGTATGCAATCTCAAGAAATGTCTAACAGATGAATCATTGGTGATACCTCTTCAAGATATAGAAGTAAATGAGAAGCCTAAGTTTGTAGAGAAACCCATTCAGATTAAAGACAGAAAGATCAAGAATCTCAAATGCAAGAGATTAGTTCTGGTCAAAGTTAAATGGGATTCAAAGAGAGGACCAGAATATACATGGAATTAGAGTCAGAAATGCAAAGAAAGTATCCACACCTTTTCAAGTGAATCTTGAGGACAAGATTTAAAACAAGGTGGGGAGGATGTAACAACTCCCCAAAACACCCCAAACCGGACCGTTAACAAAGAACCCGACACACAAATCAAGACGCGGCATGCAAAACGGAGCAGGCCCACCTGGGCATCCCAGGCGCCACGCGCCAGAGACTGATGTCTCTGTCGCGACGCGCCAGAGACTGATGTCTCTGTCGCGACGCGCGGGAGACGTCCAGGTGACGTGTCACCATTTCGCGCCATGTGGCAACCCTACACTTGTGACTAGCTGGTGTCTCTGGCGCCACGCGAGAGGGAACCCGGCATCCCGTGCGACACGCGGGGAAGCCAAAATCGGGTATAAATAGAGCAGCGTGGGACTAGGTTCGTTGCTTAGTTTCGATCTGAAAAATCGAACGTATACTCCCTCTACTCTGTGAATCTTGTTTCTCCTCGTAACATCCCCCGTAAACACCTAAACCAGCGAAGTGATGCCCGCTGTAAGTAACTTAACCCCCGATCACTAATTCACTATCCTATTCGACTTAGGACCAACGCATGTCAAGGCTCTGCCCGACTACGTTTGTTGGAATCCTATCTCGTGTTGTATGGACACCCTACCCGATCAATCTAGAATCGCCAACGCATGTCTAGGCTCTACCTGACTACGTTCGTTGGAGTTCTGTCGTGTGTTGTATGGTTAAAGTGACTTGGGTTAATTTACTAACACATGTGCATTGTATGTTTTAATAGAAATTCCAGGAAGTAATCAAGAATTGTCACCAGGAACTCCGTAGGAATACCTAAGTGTTCAAGGCGAGTACATTCTCTTTTGTAAATCTTTTTGTGAGTCAAAATGTGTTACCAAAACCTCAAATGTTTTAATTATGCTTAACAGTAATTGAGTATATGTATTCTACAATTACTGCCGGTATGTTGGGGTTTTGTATACATTGCTAGTCCACAGTCACGGGAATGTGACAGGAACCGTTACTGTTGGGTGACAGGGCCCAAAGTAATATGACCCACAAGTCAGGATTGACAGTACTGATTGAGTAATTGTGTAGATATAAACATTGTAAATGCGGATGCTCTCAATAAATGTAAAGTATAAGAACTTGTTTTGATAAAACTGAGATGGATTCGCCAGTATTTCTTGCTGATAAAATGTTTTTAAAATGCGTTTCAGGTAACTTAATGTGAAGCTAACAGAAGCCAGCTGGAGAGCACTGAAGGCTTAGAAAAGTGGCTATAAAAGTTACCTAAATAAAAAGGAGTTTATGTTTTTCATAAATTGGGGGTTACCCCTCTACGAATGTATTGTAATGGAAACATGGGTTCTATCCCATGGTTTAATATAAAAGTTTGGTATTTTGAAACTCTGATATTGATTTCCAAACTACGATCTTGATGTTTTAATTTCCGCTTCCAAATTAATAAACACCGGTACCACCAGCTCTGTGTCTCGCGACCCCGCTCCCGGGGTGGGGTCGAGGTTGCGACATTGACCTACATCAGTATGTCTACCATAATATTCACCGCCTCTATCTGATCTCACAACTTTAATTTGACGATCTAGTTGCTTTTCAACTTCAGCTTTATAATCTTTAAAAGTTGTTAGAGATTCAGATTTTTCCTTAATGAGATACAAGTACATGTAACTATAGTAATCATCAATGAAAGTTATAAATGAAGTATGTCCAGTTTAGCTAGCGATTTGGTAAGGACCACTAATGTCAGTATGAATGAGTTATAATAAATTAGAACTTCTAGTGGCACCTTTCTTATTCGTTACTGTCATTTTACCTTTCAGACATTTGACACATGTTCCGAAATCAGTAAAATTGAGAGGAGGTAAGACTTCATCCTTTACGAGTCGATTTAATCGTTCTCTTGAGATGTGGCCTAAACGTTGATGCCACAACATGGATGTAGTCTCTAAGTCTCGATTTTGTTTCATCTTTGTGAGTGATTCATTAATGTTATATGACAACAAAGATTTGGAAAAATCATCATCTAGTTCTAATCTATAGAGACCACCATCCAGAATGCCAGTACCATGAACAACGGGGTCATAGAGAATAGAGAGTTTGCGATGACCATGAGAAACAATAAAACCGTCTATGTCTAACTTTGGTCCTGATACAAGGTTTTGAGTTACCTCAGGAACATATAAGGTATCATAAAGTTTAATGCATAAACTAGTTTTCATAAATAATTGTAACGCTCCTATGGCCTTCACTTCTAATTCTCGATCATCCCCAACTTTAATCGTTCTTTGGTTTCTTCCCAGCCTTCGGATTGAAAGGAATCCCTGAGTAGAATTGGTTACATGAACCATAGAACCAGAATCAAACCACCAAGAATTAGCATGAACATTAATATTATAGGAGTCAAGTATCATGAAAAGATCGTTACCTTTCTTAGCCAGCCACTCCTTAAAGTCAGGGCATTCCTTCTGCTTATGTCCTGCCTTTTTACAGAACTTGCAGTGTGGTTTGCCTAAGGAGTTCTTAGAGCTGGAAGATGCACTTGCATTAGGATTAGGCTTTTGGACCTTAGAAACATCCTGTCTTGGATAATTGTTCTTCCTCTTCTTAGAGCTGGAGGTAATGAAGTTTGCAACATCGGTAGTTCTATCCATCTTCATGCACTCCTCCTCCTGCACGCACATGGCGATAAGTTCACTCATCGTCCATTTTTCTTTCTGAGTGTTGTAATTGATCTTGAATGCTTCGTAGGAAGAAGGAAGCGAAGTCATGATAATGTGAACAAGAAAACCATCACTGATCGCCATGTCTAATCCCTTGAGCTTATGGGCCATGTCATTCATCATCATGATGTGTTCACGGATGCTGCTCCTCCCGTCATACTTAGTAGTCACCAGCTTGAGAATAAGAGTACTAGCGTGTGCTTTAGACGTTACTTTGAACTGCTCCTCCAAAGAATCCAAGTAGGTTTTAGCATCATCAGAATCAGGAATAGCTCCTCTAATTGTATTGCTTACGGACTGCTTCATAAACATGAGAGACATGTGATTACACCTAGTCCATTTTTCATGAGTCAACTGTTCAGCAGTTGTACTCTGAGGAGTGAGGTCTACAGGCTTATTCTCTCTTAAAGCGTAATCGAAGTCCAGTAAAGCAAGAGTAGGCATGAGTGATTCTTTCCATGCAGCAAAGTTATCACCAATCAACGGTGGAATCCCATAATTGAGTGCTGAGAGTGGAAATAAGATGAGAAAATTATGATACTAATGAAGAAGTCTTAATGTGATCTAAGGGCATGTTACACTAAGGCAGGCATAATTAATGACCATTTTAATTATGAAGTTGTGATGATGTCTATTACCAACATCAAAAATAATAGACTTAGTTAAAAAATTCTACTTAAATGAAGAAAAATCAGCTTTGGCCAGAAGTGTAATCATCTAAGTATGTATGCAAAATAATCGTGATAAATCAGCTTTGGCCAGAAATGAGAATCACTTTAGTTATGCACTTGTTAATAATTAGAGGTGAGCATGGTGCGGTTCGGTTCGGTTATTGCCTAGAACCGAAACCATAACCGCACACTTCGGTTATCAAAAAATCATAACCATTCGGTTTGGTTAAAGCGGTTTCGGTTAATGGTTATTTACGGTTAATGCGGTTTTGGTTCGGTTATAGGTCGGTTATTTTATCGTTTCTAAAGTTAGGCTTTAAATGTGTGAGTTATGCAAATATCATGCGCAAAAAATAAATATACACAGTTAAAGCTTGTAAAATTATCAATTATATTTTACTTCTGCGTGTTATGTGGAAGCATACATACGAACACAAAGTGGCTAGAGTTTTAAATCCAATGAGGTTGGTTCGTGTTTAAAAGACTTAAACACTTCACCAAAAAAAGGATTGGGCCATAGTTAAACACTACCTTAAAAACCTATGATCTTATGGATTCGGCCATGTTTAAAACATCTGGTTCGGTTCGGTTATTTGCGGTTATGAAACTAATAATAACCATAACCGAACCGCAACATGCAGTTATAAAAAATATAAATAACCAATCCTTCGGTTATTTCAGTTTTCGGTTATTTCGGTTCGGGTTTTTCGTCTATTTCGGTGGCGGTTCGGTTATTTCGGTTTTATGCTCAACCCTAGTAAGAATGCTAGACATGAATGAATTAGATCAGCTTTGGCCATAAATAAGACATCCACGTTTGTAATGCACAATTAACATAGCTTTTGTAATACTTGAACAATAAATAGATGTATCAAATCAGCTTTGGCCAGAATTGATACATCAGAAGCTCATTCAAGTTAAGCTATATTTGTTTTGTAAAAAGTTATCTGATTCTGATTAAGTAAGTATTTACAAAACATTTATTTAATAGCAAACTCCTGTTGCGAGTCATTAATGTCAGTCGAAACCTCAGTCGAAATCTCGAGGTTTCGAGTAATGAATATTTATGAGATTTCGACTTCATAATGAGGTTTCGATCGCAATCTAAGTCGGAACCTTGGTCTCAAGTTATGAAGATTAAAACCTTTATGATTTGGAGTCGGAATCTTGGTATCAAAACCTACCGTGAACAGCTGTTAGTGTGAAATATAACTGAAAACTCGAAATTTATGGATTGTGGGATAGTGTTTCCTGTTTTAGCGTTTATCTAAACTTATCAAAAGATTTCAAAAATTATAATTTGATTATCTTTTAACAAATTTTCGAATTTTTAAAAGATATAATTCAGATCAAAACAGTAAAACATCCATTAATCCAAATTATATTCCAAAACATAAAGGAATTTTGAATTTTCCTTAGAACATGTGATGAACCCTAAAAAAACATAATTCTGGAAACCCGAAACCTGAATTTTAATGGTTTTGTAATGGATTTCGGAACAACAAGTTTTACCCATTATGATTTCGAGTCAATAGTTAAAATTCTTTTCCGAAAAAACAGTGATTCGGGACATTATGGAGGGACTCGAAAACGGCTGTTTTTAAGACTTTCAAAATTCTGTTTTCCAGATTTCAATCCCAGAATAATGGATTCAAAATAGAAATGATTTATCAACATATGCTCTGATACCACATTTGATCAGTTCTGTTCATACATGATGGAAAACAAATAAATGATATGTGTGACGGCAGACAGGCCAGCAGAGAATCCAGACAGGGATGAAGCCATGGTGTTCGACATCTTTGTCAGTGTGATTTGGTTCCTCCTTAGGGTGTAGAGTTATGATGATAGTATCGAATTCTAGGGCAGAATTCTTATGGAGAGAGAGGGATGAATTATGATGTTGTTGTGAGTAATAGGTTGTGTAAGTGTCTAACCATTTACCTCTCTAGTTATCTCCTTATATATACACCCAAAAGAAAACCCTAATTAGTTAATAAGGGTAATATGGTCCGTCAACAATTACCAACTACTATATAATAGGATTAATATATATTTTGATCTAATATAATGTAAATGATGATAATGGCTACATGATTAAATATATTACAACATAATATATTTAATCTTACATATATATAAAAACTAAAATTTTGTGTGGCTCGTTTAGGCTCGCGAGCCTAAATGCGCTCTGTATTTCAGGCTCGGGCTCAGGCTCGTTAAGGCTCGACTCGTTCGAACTTTTAACCGAGCCAATAACGAGTAGCTCTCGAGCCTTTGGGCTTGTTTACACCCCTAATGTCAACTCAGGTAACATGCATCGGGTCGGATCTTGCATTGCCAGATGCCATCTTTCCTTCGACCCAGCCTTTCTTAGGCCCAACCATTGACATAAACCAAATTATTACTAATACTGTTCTGTTTTCTGAACAGCAAGAAATTTTATAAACCAAAGAAAGATACTAGAGCATGTCAAAGAAAGCATACAAGATCTGACATTACATATAACATTTTAAATCACACCAAGAATTCTAACCCAACCCCGTGTGTGCTTTCTGCCTTGTTTTGTATCCATGTGAAAGCATTCGTCTTTATGTTTCCACAACACCATCACCCGATTTTGACCCATTTTTAGATTTTATTATTTCTCGCTCCTCACAACATCCAAAACGTCCAAGAGTATCGAAAGAGGCAACTTCCTCTCCTGGCTCGATTTTTTAATATGGTTGGGGAACTCCAAGACCTAGGCTACCGAGTCACAAGATGGCCTAGGAATTTTGCATCATCATCATACTCAGTAAATCCAACCAATAGCAAGGCTAAGATAGGGTCTGAGGAAGGTAAGATGTAGACAACCTTACCTCTACCCAGTAGGAATAGAGAGGCTGCTTCCAGTGAGACCCCCGGCTCGATTGTAGTTTTGTATCAAGCCTTGAACCTAAGGCATATAACACTCAAACAATCGGACAAAGACCGATTGGTACATGTACCCCGGTGTCTTTCAGCTATCAACGCCACCACATGATGCATGATTAACCATCCACCGCTTTTAACGTTATTTTCACGAAAATAGTAAAATAACGTTAAAGTTGGTACCATTTCACTTTTGCCCCTTGAGCGCCCATACATATACATACATTATATGTGCACACCGCAAGTGGGGCAGGCCTAGGAATTTTGCACTAACCGCAAACCCCAACCCATCTTTCTCTGCAAACGAACAGTTTATGAGGAGATTATCAGACGTCTCATCTTCCACACCGCACATACCACAAACTTGATAATCAATAGCAACTTTTCCTTTTCGAATGAGAATCAATAGCAACTTTTCCTTTTCAAAGTTCGACTTTTGTTGGGATTTCGTTCTGCACCGATCTTCAACCGAACACATAATCCAGATAGTATTATGTTTTACTAAAACTAATTGATGTGATTTTAATTAAATAAGAATTGTTATGAATAATTTAAAACACACATTATATAACACTATTATTGTCGTTATGATTTTCTTTAGTGATATACTTCAACAGGATATAAAACCTTCATCGGGTGGGATTTAACAACAAATAAACTTAATATCATAAAAGAAAGTTAAATACAAAAAAGTGTGATAGGATCCCATAGTCCTTTGGACATGATCTATGGGCTAACCCATGAAATCAACAGGTTAATACTAACACAATTCACTTAGCTAAGCATGTTCACAGGTCTACTCGACACTTATTCGAACAATCAAACTTGTTTAGATTTAATTCAAACTCGTGAATTTTGTATTAGGTTCATGTCATATTAGAAATTCACACGAAACCTGAGGACTTAAAGCAAAGTGATACGCTAGAGCTTTTCACACACGACATGATTTTTATCATGTTTTGATTACAGAATGAGCCTGTTAGCTGTTAAAAAATAATAATAAACAAATATTCTTAAATAACAACACACAAACATTAATAAATCAATGCAAGATTGTAGATCCCCATAAATATAAGCATGTAACTTAATATGACACTTCAGCCAATCTATGCCATACACACGTCACCATTTTTTAAATATCGTATGATTCATTAAACACACGCTAAGACTCAAGTATCACAACGACGAGGAGATAACTTGCAAGTGGTTCTGAAAATATAAATAAAATAATATATATAGTACAAATCGTGACGGGTTCCTACTTCCTAGTCATGCATGAAACAAAAATCACGTCATTATTAAAAATTGATAAAGAAATCATATAATAGTTTTGTGATAAAGAAATCATATAATAGTTTTGTGGAATACATATTATTCGTAATAACCCTTCCGTGTTTAACTTTTTATTCATCTTAAAACAATCAGAAAATAGACAAGCGTTTTTCGAGAAGTTTAGTGTATGCGTAACATCCGGTCCCTCGTATCACTAATATTGTCTGTTTTGCATCTGATGGGTTGCCCATCCAGGAACTCACGGCTTTCTTTTTGGTTGCTTTCAGTGAAGATTTCCGAGGAGATCACTCATCCTAGTACTACTCCCACCTGAGCACGCTTAACTGTGGAGTTCTCCTCTCATCCACTAGCATTAAGCCCAAAACGTATTGGTGATTTTAAGAGGCAGGACCTTCCTTATGAACCAAGATCTCTCCTAGCCACGGCCGATGTGGGTTTTGCCTAGGGTGTCAGAATGGTCCATGTTAATCTTTCGGTAATCGGTATCGTTACAGTATGTATGTTTGTTTCTTAAGTAAAATGCCAATATGGTCCCTGAGTTTAGGTTACTTCAGTCCAAGAATGAAATCTTTTGTATCTGGGTCTCTTAGATTTAATTTTTGTTGTCATTTTCATCCAATTAGAAAACTGGGTTAGAAATTTCTGTCCTTTTTGTTGTTTCCGCATTTAAATGAGAGTAAAGTCCTATTTGAGTCCATGTGGTTTTGTGGTTTTAACTACTTGAGTACAAAACTCAAACTCATGTGGTATGGTCGTTTTAACTACTTGAGTCCAAAACTCAAACTTGTTTTGATTTTAGTTTGACAAGTTTGAGTTTTGGACTCAAGTAGTTAAAACGACCAAACAACAGGGACTCAAATGAAGACAAGTTTAAGCTTTGGACTCAAGTAGTTAAAACGACCAAACCACATGGACTCAAAAAGGACTTTACTCTCATTTAAATGATGGAGTTCCTAATGGAGTTCAGGCAAAAAATGACGATTATACCCTCCATTTAAATAAAGAAAACGACAAAAAGGGCATAAATTTCTAAACTAGTCTACTAATTGGATGAAAATGGCAACAAAAATGAAACCCTAGAGACCTAAATACAAAAAAGGTTTTATTTTTAGACTGAAGTGATATAAGTAACCCAAACTTGAGGACCATTTTGACATTTTATTGTTTCTTTTTTCTTGAGAGAAGATAAAATACATTTGTATTAATATACGTGGAACAACTTCAAGCAATTAGAAAAAAAACTTACTTCGTTTTCATATGTGTTTGGGTTTATCCACCTTGTTTATATGCAAATATAGTGACGGATCATAAGATTTTATTAGCGGACATAATATGGATAGTGTCAAATGAACGAGTCTCACATGATGGATGGATAAGGTCAAATGAATCGAGTGAACATGGTAAGAATGTTTCCAATCTTAAAACACATTAAATGTTTGATGTTGATTTTTAATGTCATTTTAAAGACTTTAAAAAGAAATTGATAGATGTTTTTCCCTTCGAACTTATACCTCTTCTACCCATGTATCTGATGTCATGTTAAAACTTTAAAGAGAAACTGAGGTTTTTTTTCCTCGAATATATACCTCTTCTACCCATGTAAAGGTGTAATGTGATTTTAATTTTTTTTTACTTTACATATATGTATGTGTGTTTTTTATATATATATGTGTGTTATAAATCCACGTTTATTTCCAATCAATATGTTTTACGGAGATTTGAAATGTGATTGTAGGTTGACGTGATCTATATGATTGGGTATTGTGATATTTAATAATTAAAAAAAATACATTTCTTCGCTATGACAACCCAAAAAAGGGTTTATTAATTATATTAAAGTAACCGAAAATAAACCGGTAAAATACCGTAAGAGGTAAAAGTAAACCCGGTGAATATTAGGATTTAAATAAATAAACCTAATATTAAATAAAAAGTGAATAAAAGCTTTCTAGAAAATAAAGCTTATAAAAGGCCCGAGGTAACGGGCTTAAAATATAACGGGTTACAACTTCTCGAACCCATTAAGTTAACTAGGAATAATTAACCTAGTTAGTGGGGTGTAAATAAGTAATAAAACATGGAGTTCTAGTCCATAATAATTAAAGTTAAACTTGAGGCCCAAGGTAACGGGACTTAAAATATAACGGGTTATAACTTCCTGAACCCATTAAGTTAACTAGGAATAATTAACCTAGTTAGTGGGGTGTAAATAAGTAATAAAACATGGAGTTCTAGTCCCTAATAATTAAAGTTAAACTTGAGGGACCAAAATCGTTAAAAAGGAAACAAGGTTCTATTAATAAAATTAAAAAGAAAATAAAACACACACCACTACGTGCGTGTTCTGGAATCGAGCAGAAGAAGCTCCAAGGAGCCAAGAACCCTAGTTCAACTAATCTTTAAATTGAAAGGGAAATTGAAGATCAAATTCGAGTTTGAATATATATTAGCGATCACCAAGTCAAGGGGATCGTAAGGTATGTCGAATTTTTGACATTCATGAAGTTGTAAAATTTTGATTAACTTTACAAGATGCGATTTAGGTATGAATCGTAGAAGTTATGGCTAGATTAGAGATGTATACTTGCTTAGGAACAAAACCCTAAGTGAAAATTATACATATATTGCTATGATTTAAGTGTTTGGATGAATTACCACACTTAGATAAGTGGGTTTTAATGTTTTGATGAAACTGATGATATAACTATGCTTAGAATCATCATACATGATAATGATAAGAAGGTGTTTGATTAAACTATGAATTTGGGTACATGATCATACTCCTCACGAAATGGGTTCTGTATGATATAAAAGAATTGATGTTAAAATCGGGATATTGATGCTTAAAAAATGTTAAGTTGTAAGTAGAACATGATTAGATTAGGTATTCGGATGAATGCCTAATAAAGTGAAGAAACGGGTTTTACTTATAAATGAAAATCCGTAGACTTTGCATAACGAAAGGAGAAACTATCCTTGATAAATGGGAGCTGAGTTAAATTGATGTTAATAATAGCATAAATATGGATAGAAAAATAGTTAAAACGGTGGCTTAAAAGAACGCCTACCGGGTAGTTTGAGAATGCCTACACAAGTCGATGAACTTGAATGTGCATTTTATATACTAATGGACGTTTGACTTTTAAAAAGTCAAACTGACCTAGAATATGATGAATGATAATTTTGGATATAAATATACGTAAGGTGGAATAATCGTATTAAATTATGCTTAAACTAACCACCTTGTAAACAATGATGATAGTTTGACGCCTAACAAGCTAGGTGGAAGCTTGGAGGAGGAAGCGGGTCAAACGAATCAAGAAGGAAAAGAAAAGCGGAATTTGGATGCGAGGTAAGTTAAGCATACACCCCCTTTATAATTACAATACACTTACTTGTGATATAGTTATGAAACATTTTAAGTATTGGAAATATGACGTTCCGGCATGATACAATGCAAGTCAGAATAAATAAAAATGGTAAGAAACCATAAATTATGGTAATAAGAGTAAAATGGTAGACTAGTCAAGTGAAGACTAACAAATGAGGATTTTTGAATATCACGTTGTGGGGTGAACAATAACGGGTAAAAGTGGTCAAATAATAATCCGTACACGAGTTGACGGATGGATAAAAGATTTGAAAAGACACCATTTGGTGAAAGTTATAACAGGTCGAACAATTTAAGAAAATGTCTTTTAAGTAATAAGAACTCATGGCGCGAACCGGAATAGGTTCAAGGGGCATGATGGTATTAATATACCATCATATGTTGATAAATGGTCATGTCGACTAAACGGTCAAATGGTGTGTTAATACCATTTGATAATAATAACTGTATAACTACTTGTTGAGTTTTGTGATCACAGGAAATAACATATGTTTGCGTTGTTTAACTAGAAATTTTAAAGCATAAGGTATGTAAACGGGTCAATGCTATGACCCGATCCAGGTACGCGTAAATAAGATTATAGTTAAACATGCGATTTTGGTCAAATATCTTAGCGAAAGTCCTTCGTCGTAAAATGAGGGACTAAAGTTGACCAAAACGCCCTTGACCGATAAATCGGTCAAACGACCCTTAAGGGTTGTTGAGGAACATGTATTATGACCATATAAGCCTTTGATAAGCATAAAAATTATAGGCATAAGCCTTTTAGGTCAAACGACTAAAAATGGGACTTTCCGTAAAATGACTAACCGAATAGTACAAATCGGAAAATAAGATTTTATCATATGAGATCCACCATGATATATAGTTGTGGTGGAAGATAAATGAAAATCCTAGTGCGGGAATATGAGGCGTGGAAAGAATAAGCGAGATTTGAACTTAGTGCTCAAATCTTGAAACGGGTCAAATAATTTCGTAAATAAATATTAAGCCAAAGGTCTATAAGATGAAAATTTTGTTAATATAAATGGTGGATTTTGAGTCCAAATAATAGAGGAACAAAAGTACGATCAAGTAGGAAGAAACGTGAGATTAAACGGATAAACGGTTGAAAGTTACGGTCGTTTTCGTAAAAAGGACCAAAACTGAAAAATCTGCAGCTAGGCTGCAGCTTGACCTACGGTCCAGACCATGACCTACGGTACAGAGCTGCTGTCTGCAGCGTGACCTACGGTACAGAGCTGCTGTCCAAGTTATTTTTGTGTGACGTAAGCTACGGTACACCAACGGTAGCCTACAGCGAGTCCTCAAAAATGAATTTTGATTGTTCATTTGTTATTTATGGGTTATAAATGCAGGTCTAAGCACCATATAACTAACTTATGAGTTGTTATTGGTGTATAGGTGATAGCTAGGACCTCACGGATGAAGATCAAGCTCAACGAAGAACCAAACACAATCAAGTTCAAGCTTCCGCATTATGTATAGTCATTTACGAAATCATTCATCGTTAATATAACGATATATGTGTGTGTGTGTGTGTGTGTGTGTATATATATATTTAAGAAGCATTATGAAAATCGAAGTTTTTAACGGACTTGTATTTGTATAAACACTTTTATATGCAAAATTTTTATAAAATTTTACTTTAGCAAGAAGGGCTTTACATCTGCCCCTTGTCCATAATGCCCTCCACATAGCCCATGGTGTTGCGATGTCTGCTATTAGCTTGCCGACGTGCGGGGCTTGGCATCCCCCCTCCACCACCACACATAACCTTAGATTGTTCCCATTGACATCTCTCGCATAGAACATTTCGAAATCCCAATGAACGGCCCACATCATCCGACATTTAAACCACCAAATCGTCTCCACATTAAAACGACCATAACCAAATCGACCCCACTAGTAAAAGGGGTGTGGTGGAAGAAAATTTTCTTCTGTCGAAAATTCAAGTATGGCTATAGGAAATCGACTTCTTTTATAATTACATGTGGAAGTTTATGGCCATCCTCATCCTCATCTATTTCGTATGTTTAATATTTACATGCGACATGCAAATGTACAATCTTAGCGGAATGGGTCGCAACCCTTTAAGTGATTTTCATTGATTAACTACACAAGTTAAATTAACTAGTATTGTTTGATTAGACCTATGCAAAGAGTCACACGATCTTAATGATCAAGTATAGTGGGATAAGTGAATGGAGCTGGTTATAGTTTGCGAAAACGCTGACCGCTCTTGCTGTTCCTTCGCTTCAGTTTGCAAACCGATTTCATGTACATACTAAAAGATCAAAACCCTAAAACATGTATACCATAGGGGCCAAGCATGTAACTAGCTCATATATAATTTATAAAGAAAAAATATAAAACGAATAAATTATATAAATATTCATCATTTGTGGCCTAGTGGTAGGGAGGCTTGAGTTCTCGAATGGAGATCGACCCAAGTCCAATCCTTACGTGTGTCACTTTGGTGGATTAGACAATGATGATTATAGCCTAGCCTCCTTGCAGAGGTGTCAGGTTCTATCATGAGCCCACCCGGGTTTTCGTCCCACCATGTGTTACGTTAGAGAGTGTTCGACTCTTATGGTGGAATAACGGCTGTCAAGTGGCAGTCGGCGGTATGGTTTTACGGGGAACGCCCAAGCCAAACTTTGAAGCCAGTATGGGTCTGGTTAAGACAACATAGTTTGGCCGGAGTAAGACAACGGAACTCTACAATTTAAAAAGTGTGGTAGCCTAATATAAAAAAGTCATCGTTCTAGAAGAATATGTGAATGGCTTGACTGGACATTTTGACCGGGTCACAGACAAAACCTTTTGTTTGCTCACTTGGCACTTGCTGGCAATCTTCAAAGTGTCAAACACAGATATCATGCATTGCCAGACGGCCCATACACCATATTTCTTTCGGCCCAACTACTTCTCTACTTTCTTAGTGGGCTAGTGAGCTAGTTCACCGAAACAAATTAATAAATCCCTTTTCTTTTGTAACATAGTAAACTACCATTTTGATCCCTAAGGTTTAGGCAGTTTTGTAACTTTAGTCTAAATCTTAAACATTTTGCATATGGGTCTCTATGGTTTCAATTTTGTTGCCATTTTGATCCAAAAGCAAAGTCAGCTCAAATTCTCAAAAAAACCTGGTTTTCTGTCCTTTTCTGAAGGGCATTTTGGTCAGATTTCTTCAATAAAAAAAACCAATAGTTTTTATAAAATCTATATCTATCTATACTATATAATAAAAGAAACCATTTAGAGTATACTTGTCATCATATTAGGTCATGTCTTATGGATAATTATTATTTTAAGTTAATTTCTACTAATTACTTATAGATAACCCTCCTATTAAATATTATTAATTTTAATATCTTATGGATAATTATTATTTAGTTTAATCTCGATAGATTTGAATCAACTATTACTTTTATATTTATCTATTTACTCCAGATTCAAACTTAGTTATCTAATTTGATATTAACTTATATTTGAACATTCTGTTTAGTTTGGTATTAAATATATTTTACGAAACTTAAAATAAAATTAACTAATATTATTTATCATTTATACATTTACAGAGTTTTAAATAAATGGTTAAATTTATTGAGACTTCATTAACAAAATTGCTCACGTGGTTTTTTAAAGATATACCTTTTTTATTATTTACTATACAAAATTACATGTATTCGACCTGTGTAATACATGAGGTTTTTAAGATATAACTTTTTATTATTTGATATATAAAATTAGATTTATACAATTCGTACAATACACGAGGTTTTTTTAAGGATATATTTTTTTATTATTTAATATAGAAAATTACATTTATTCAACCCGTGTAAATACACATATTTTTTAAGATGTAACTTTTTTATTAGAGTAAAATGCACAAATAGTCCATGTGTTTTGTCAAAATTTCACCTTTAGTCCCCAACTTTTTAAAATTATACATGTAGTCCCTGTGGTTTGCTCAGTTGTTACTTGGATAGTCCCTAGAGTGGATGACAGTTAGTTTTCTCTGTTAAATCCATATAAATTGACTAAAATTCCCTTATCATTAAAATACATTAACTTAAATATAAAAAAATATAACTAAACATTAATAAATTAAGTGGGACCCACTTTTTATTTAAAAACCAACACCTAATCTTCACCACCAAATTCATCTTCAACCTACACCCACCTCCACCACCCACTCCCACAACCCACCCATTAAGACACTCCCTTTTTCAAATTAAAAAAAAATAGAGAAAGAGAGAGAGATATATATAGAGAGAGAGAAAATGGGAAAGTTAGAGAGAGTGTGGTGCGAGATCGGAGATAGAGAAGCTTCGGCGACAATGTGAACGACTCCTTTCATCTGAATCTGAACGGTGAAGACTCTACTTCTTCTGATTCTTAACGTGACGGGTTCCCTTCATCTTAGTTTGAACGGCTAACATGTCCCTTCATCTGAATCTTAACAGTGACGATACCCTTCATCAATTTGAACGGCGATCTGAATCTGAATCATGCTATTTTGTTAATCTCGTAGCTAATATGTATGTTGTGTGTATAAGTAGGTGATGATTTGCTTGATTTTCAGTTTTGTTAGTCGATTGTTGTGGATGTTGAAGATGGTGGTGGTAGTGGTGGGGAAGACAAGTAGGTTGTGGGTGGGCCCCACAATAAAATAAAAATATGTTATTCTTTTTAATTTTTGAAAGATTAATTGTAACATTTGTAAAAATCGGGTCTTCAAAACCCGCTCCGTTTTGTAATCAAGTATCAAGTTATAAAAGTTACATTAAATATTTATGATTATTTTGAGTTAAAACGATACATAATTAATAAATAAACTAAACTATAAAAATTATATTTGATAAAAAGTTAAAATAAAATAAATAAAAAAATTATGAAGCTGCCGAGACTCGAACCCGGGTCAGCCAAGACACTTCAGCGACTTATCACCCAATCACAAGACCACTCCGCCACTTGTTTGTTTTCTGTCATGTTTAGGAAACAAATAGTTTTTATGGACTAACGTAAATCAATCGATTTTACACATTGTAACTGAAACCGGTTATCAATCACCCAAAGTCGATTTGGATACTCGCGATTCAGCGAGTATAACCGATAAACGGACGATTCCAATCAATGCTGCCATGAGTGTAACTTGAATTCGGAAGTGGATCGGTTTAATAACCGAAAGTCTTCAATTCTCGGATTACTTCAATCCTAGACCTTTCCTGCGACTCAAAACACTCTGCAAGACTCCCAATTGCATTTCCGCAACCTTACAATCCACCGGAGAAGCTTGAATCAGACCGCCGGAAAAATTCTGCAAGTCACTGGAAAACCGGGACTCACATCCACACGGTATTTCCTCCGACTCTTTCTGTTTCAATCACGTGATTAATCAGTCTCTAACACAACTCCACCATCAGAATCGATCCTAGTCAACGTTTGTCGAAAATCTTACCTTCGCCGGAAAACTTCTGAAACTGCCGGAAACACACCGTGAACGGGTATGATCTCCCAAACTTCTGTTAAACCTTGTTTAAGTGACTCAACTTCTTAAATAATCGAACAAAGCTGTTAATTGGTTTCAACAGCCGGAGTTCACTTTCAGTACCGACGAACCTCCGCCGGAATTCTGTGAACAACCTCAATCGGTACATCTTTTTCCCCAAACTCTCTCCATTCTTTACTTTTAAATTACTTGTAATGTCTGAAAAGCGTATAAGTCATGAATCGGTCATAACAGTCGGAATATGTTTGTCTGTGTAAAATCAACGAAGAAGATGAAGACGCAACATAACATAAGGTTAATTAAAATCGGAATTATAAACGGGTTAGACACACAGTCCAGCGGTGGACTGTGTGCAAAATACATACACACGTCCCGAGTTCGATCCCTGCTATACGCACACCTTGTGTAATAAAATGCCTTTTTGATCAAAAACTAAACCGGGTTAACTCAGTTAGTTGTTAAGTATAATAAAAACCGAGATAATAACCAGGTTAGACACACAGTCCAGCGGTGGACTGTGTGCAACATGAACCATACGTCGCGCGTTCGAAACCCGTCACTTGCACCGGTCCGTTGAATTAAAATGTTTTTGAAATTAAAGAGAATTTCGGATTAACTGAATAAGTGTATAAGTATAAATAAAAACAAGATTATTTCGGGTTAGACACGTAGCTCAGTTGGTAAAGCTGCGTGCACGCGTACGGGAGGTCGCCGGTTCGAGCCTCACCCGGCGCAAACTAATACGCTGACCGACCGGTCAACGGTCAACGGTCAACGCTAAATAAATAAATTTTTTATATTCTTATTTATTAAATTTAATTTAAAAATCAATTAAAAATAATTAAAAATAACATTTTTAAAGATAGAAAATAGCCATAAACTCACAAAAATATATCTAAAAATTTCATTAAAATCCTTAATAAAATCCACTCGTTTAATATATTTTTCCGTTATATTTAGGTTAGTATTTCTCGTTGTTCCGCTCATCTAATTCGTGCGCATCTCACCATCTCCAATCCAACGCACCCAAGGTGAGTGAATCTTACAAATTCCCCGTTTTAATCACGTTTTGGGGTGTATCATGTGTCTTTGTATATATATATATTATAACTAAACCATTGTGCATACATCATATCATGAACATGTGTATTCAGTTGTTGCTGTTAAGTAGTTATTATTGGATGCAATTTATTATTCAGTACATGCAATTTCATAGGCCGCCGCTCCCCATTACATTATGAGCGTTGAGCATGTTCCCCATTTTATTATGCGGTTGAACCTGGCGTGCCCACATACGATCGGCTCCGTTTGATTGAGCCTTGATCGCACAGACATTTTCATTTTCAGTACATGCAATCCTTTTGATTGAGCCTTGATCGCACAGACATTTTCATTTTCAGTACATGCAATACGATCGGCTCCGTTTGATTGATCCTTGATCGCACAGTTTCATTTATGTTATTTACAGTATGATGTTGGTATGTTCATGTATGCTCTCATGTGTTATTGTATGTTATAGTTGTGACTGCTATTTGCCATTGCTTGATTATTTACATTTGCTCATCTATGATTATGCACAAATTTTCATTGATAAACTAACAATTAATTTATTATAAATGTTTATCTAATAAGGTTCACTCGCCAACTTATGTTGACCCCAAAAACTCCCATTTTACACATGATACAGGTGAACCAGCAGCAGCTAGGAACACATAGGACTTGGACTAGAAGAATAAAACGTTTTAGAATTGGGATTGTTATGTTTGGTTTATTTCCTTTGTAATGAATGAACATGTTTGGATATTTGCAAATGTAACTTTGACTTTATTAAATATGAAACATAATAGTAAATGTCATGAGCTTTGGTGATAACCCAATTATGCCCCGACTCTTATTCCGCTGCGGGTCGGGGTGTGACATTAATTATCTTTTATTGTTATTTAACTTAATTAGTAGAGGTAGTTTTGTCATTTTACATGTATTTAACAAAGAAAACTAATTTTCATCCACACTAGGGACTATTCAAGTAACAACTGAGCAAACCACAGCGACTACACGTGTAATTTTAAAAAGTTAGGGACTAAAGGTGAAAATTTGACAAATCACAGAGACTATCCGTGCATTTTACTCTTTTTATTATTTGATATATAAAATTAAATTTATTCAACCGGTGTAATATACGGGATTATAATCTAATACTGTATAATAAAAGAAACCAACTTTGGGACACTTGTCATTATTCTAAACCATCCTTAATTGTAGATAATTATTATTTAATTTAAATTATTAAATTTAATATATGTTTCAAACTTTTAAGAAATTACTGATAAAGTTCCATAAACTATCTTATTATTTATTTATTTATTTATTTATATTAATTACTAGGTTAGAAATTATATCTTAGTTCCTTAATTGTAGATAATTATTATTTAATTTAAACTATTACATTTAATATATGTTTTAAACATTTAAGAAAATCACGGATAAAATTCCAGAAAATATCTTATTATTTATTTATATTAATTACTAGGTTAGAAATTATATCTTAGAAACAACTATAGAGCATTTTCATAACGATGGTGGAGGGAACGATTTTCTTGATTAACAAATTATTTATTTATTTAATAAATTTAAAACGCAAGAAGATTAATAACTACATTTATCATACTAATAAATTTATAAAAAACAACTATATTTAAAAGATGCAACTCACGTCCAGATATTTAAATTTAAAGTTATATAATTTAATAATTACCGATAATTTATACTTATTTAATTAATTTAAATATTATTTTGAAGCTATAAGTTTATCTAATTGGCTAATTGTCATATGCCTAATCTAGGCATTTTAATAATTTTTTAGAACTAATAAATTAAGACCACTATTATTTAAACAAATATTGGGTTATTAAATGTATGTTCACATGACTATTAAAACCCGTGAGAAAGTCGATGACACAGTTTGTTTTCTAATCAATGGTTCAATTGCTTACGTATTTATAAACTTGACAAACATCACAAGTTTTGGTCATACATGACATAAAATTTTGTTTGGATAACAGAAATTGTCTTAAAAATATCGTTATATAATTATTAAATCTTTGGTATTAAAAATACCGTTATATAATTATTAAATCGTCTTAAAAATATAGTTATATAATTATTAAATTTCTCTGTAACGAGCCGAGAACGGGAGAGACGAAAGATGATTAGCAGTGGTCGTTTTCAGGCGACGACAATTTAGGTTTTTTCAGGGGGCTCAGTCAAACGGTCGTCTCTTTTTAGGCAGTGGCCGTTTGATTGGCAGATTCCAGAGATAGAAAGAGAAAGAACAAAGATCCGATTAGGGTTCCGGCCTTTCCTCCACTGGCGCCGTTATTCCGGCCACTTCGATTCACGCTGAATATTTGAGATAAGATGTTATATTTTTCTGATTTTTTTTTGAGTTTTAGGTGTGTCGATATCTTATATTGGAGTCACGATGGTGAGTTGTTTCCGGTTATTTTTCATGTAAATTATGCTTATGGTTTCATGGTTTTTTTTTGTCATTTTACAATGATGTCAGTCTGTTTAGAAAGGTTTACTCGATTCCATGAAAACGTTATTTTTCTCCTGTTGAATTAGAAATTAAGGAGTTTAGATATCTTAATTTGGTTTTTATTATAAGAATTCATGTTTATTTAAGGGTGGATACAATTGGTTTGTTTAGTGGGTGCATTAATTGGTTTGTTCATTATTTCGTGATTTAGTTGTGGGTGGCCGGTGGGAGAGAGGTGAGTTGAGATGAAAAAGATGAAGTTTAGCTGAGGATGAAGGTGAAGGGATATATATATATATATGGAACGATCCACTAAAAAGTGGATTTTGCCTAAGTAGTCTAAAAAAGATTATAGTACTGACATGTGGCACTTCTTATAAGTAGGAAGGAATGGTATTTTGGTACTAAAATTTTTTTTGTTTCTATGTGAAAATGACATGTGACATCCCTTTTGTTTTCTAAAAAATATAACAAAAAAATATCTAGTACAAAAAATATAGTACAAAAAATCTAGTAAAAAAAACATAGCACATAAAAATATAGTACAAAAAATCTAACACAAAAACTTCATGAAAAAAATTTTAAGACAAAAAATTTTAATAAAAAAATATAGCACAAAAATGTAGTATAAAAATTTAGCACAAAAAATGTTATACAACATAGAAATATAACACATTTTTGCGGGTTTTTTTAGTCGTCATATTTTATATAGCAATATGGTAATCAAATTAAAGATAAAAAGACGCTCGATTTTATGGTAAAATTTTTATGAAAAAATAATGTAGTATAAAAAAGTTATGAACGTTTAAAAAATGGGGGTGGAATATGCATGTGCCTTGCATGTGGAGAGAGAAAGTCAATAAATAAGATTTTACCAAGATACCCCTGCCTTATTGTCACACCCCAACCGATGACGGAATCATCGGGGTAGTGGCACTAAGCGAATAGATTGATCAAGAGATTCCATAACAGCCATTTCAAAGATAATAATCAACATTCAATATCCCATACTATCAAACTCACAAACCTTCAAAACAACCATTACATTTCAACAAAATCCCTTAACATAATCCAATTTGATCTCCCCTAGATTTTATTACAAACCATTCTAAACAAACTAACAAAACGAACTAAACTACGCATGCAACATCCAAGGCATCCAAGCTAAATCCTCAACCTGTTACATACGTTAAAATACAAGTCAATACAATTAAGTAAAGGTGAGCATACGAGTTTGAATAATACTAGCATAGTCGAGAAAGCGTTTGCGAAACAATCTAATACGTATCATGATACACCAAAACACTTAACATAACATAGGCTCATTTCTCATGCTAACTACCGTGAAAAGGCTTGCGCGACCATCCTAGCTAGACCCGTCGGGTGTTAGCCAAACTATAGTACCATACTAGCTAAGGAGGAAAGTTAACGAAAATAAGTCCTAGTCACATGTTCCTAGTATCACGTATCGAGCATATACAATCAGATTATTCGCGTGTGACAAACAGTTCTGATTTGTGAAGTGTTTTTGATATAGGAATGTATGTAACACCCAAAAAGTGCATTAAAGCGAAAATGGGTCAAGTATACTCACTATGGGTGCGTTTTGGTAAGACTTAAGATTCTAAGGAGAGTTGCGGAGTACGCCGGATCAGCATGTAAACGAACAGAAGTGCATCAGTCTTCCGAAAAGCCGAAACGATGAAGTTTGAGTTGAGCAGTAGCCAAGTTCGGGCGAACTTGTAGGGTTTTGGGTGGTTTAGTGTCAAGTTCGGTCGAACTTGATGAGTTTCTTTGAGAAACTTGTCAAGTTCGGGCGAACTTGTGAGAAAACCTTACGGAAATGACAAGTTCGGGCGAACTTGCTTAGTTTCTTAGGAAACTAGGCAAGTTCGGGCGAACTTGCGAGAAAACTTGGTGACAATGACTCAAGTTCGGTCGAACTTGACCCATGTTGGTACAAGTTCGGTCGAACTTGACCTGGTGTGCTGGTGATTCTCGAGCGAACTTGATGTTTTCGGGTCCAAAATCTTGCGTTTTCGCGTCGTTTGCTGAGTAAATCGAGTGTTCATCCTCCAACCCTGTGCTACTGAGCAAACTTAGGTCAGAGAGGTCTTTTAGAGCTGTTTTAGCCGTTTTACAAAAGCGTGGGCAAATCCGGACGAACTCGGGGTTCGTTTGGGTTAGTATGGCTTGTGTAAACCAACATAAACGTCCTTGTGCTTCCAGATCTGGGATCTTGAATGATTAATGCTTCATTTCATATCAGAAAATGAACAAAACATCATCAAAAGTCCGTAATTTTGTGTAAAAATCAATGTTCAAAAGGTTTTGCTCAGATCTAAGCATAGATCTGAGTGAAAAACAGAAATTTTTTGTAAGAAGATGAAGATTTTTCGTAAACAGAGAAGATTTGTTGAAAACGAAGGCTATGCCTTGTGCCAAAATCGTTGTAAACCTTTGTAAATCGTTGATAAATATTGTTGTAGTCGAAATCGGGTTGATTCTTACTTAGAACACGAAGGTTTCGGGTTTTGAGAGCTCTGGGCGAACTTACAGCACGTTCAAATGAGAGGAATGAGCTGGGTATTTATAGGAGAAGGCAAAATGGTGAGCTGGTGGGGCCAAGTTCGGTCGAACTTGCATGAAATTCATGCAAGTTCGGGCGAACTTGCTAGATTTCCATGAGATAATTGGCAAGTTCGGCCGAACTTGTACATGTATGTACAAGTTCGAGCGAACTTGAGGATTATGAAGGATCCTTGTGTCATCAGGCAAGTTCGGGCGAACTTGAGGTAGTCAAGTTCGGCCGAACTTGGCCTGGTGACCAAGTTTCGTTTGCCGATTTCGCGTTAAGTGTTCGTTTGGCGGTTCGGTTCGTATTAGTTAGTTAATTAAGCATTTTAGTAAAGCGTTAAGTGTTATAATTGATATAATAGTGCGATTTAGCGATTCGAGAGTGCGAGAGCGATGCGATAGCGAGCGTAATCATAACCATAAACACACATAACACATAAATAATATAAAACATATATAATTACGATTGCGATGCGATTAGATTACGATGCGATTTAATAAGCGATTAGATGTGATAATAACGTACAACACCATGATTAATTAACATAAACTTTATTATTAACCGAATCTCGGGATTACAAAGGTAGATAAACGGGTAAACAAAATGAAAAGATAACAACGAATTTTCGAGTTGTTACAGTCTCCCCTACTTTAGGGAATTTCATCCCGAAATTCAAGTAGTCGCTGTAACAAAAAGATGCGGGTACTTGGCCTTCATGTCACTTTCCAACTCCCAAGTAAACTCGGCGTCGCGTTTGCTTTCCCATCAGACCTTCACGATAGGGATGCGAGAGCGTCGGAGTTTCTTGGTCTCTCGGTCCATGATTTCCACAGGCTTTTCCACGAAATGGAAAGTCTCGTTGATTTGCAGATCTTCGAGAGGTACATGGAGATTTTCTTCGACGAGGCATTTCTTGAGGTTAGACACGCGGAAAGTCAGATGTACATTATTAAGTTCCTCCGGTAATTCGAGACGATAGGCTACTTTATCGATTCTTTCCAGAATCTTAAAGGGTCCTACGTATTGAGGCGCTAGCTTTCCTTTCTTGCCGAAGCGGACCACTCCCTTCTAAGGTGCAACCTTTAGGAGAACGTGCTCTCCCACTTCGAACTGTAGGGGCTTGCGGCGTTTATCGGCGTAAATCTTTGACGACTCCGAGCTTTCAAGAGATTGTCTCTGATCTGGAGGATCTTGTCCGTCGTTTCTTGAATTAGCTCGGGACCGGTGATTTGTACTTCTCCGATCTCGTGCCATGCAATAGGCGATCGACATTTTCTTCCATACAGTGCCTCAAAAGGAGCCATTTGAATGTTGGTATGATAACTATTATTGTACGAGAATTCGATTAAAGGTAAATGCGTATCCCATTTACCACCGAAATCAATGATGCACGCACGAAGCATGTCTTCGAGGGTGCGGATCGTGCGCTCAGTCTGACCGTCGGTTTGAGGGTGAAAAGCGGTACTTAGATTAAGCGTAGTACTGAGGCGGATTGAAAATTCTCCCAGAGACGTGAAGTAAAGCGACCGTCACAGTCAGAAAAGATGTCACGAGGCGTCCCGTGTAGACATAAAACTTCGTCGGTATAGATTCGGGCTAACCGTTCGACCTTAAAGTCTTTTCGTATAGCAATAAAGTGCGCGGATTTGGTAAGACGATCAACGATAACCCAAATGCTATCGTGACCAGATGAAGTACGCGGGAGTTTGGTAATAAAGTCCATAGCTATACTCTCTCACTTCCACATCGGGATTTCGGGTTGTTCGAGCAAGCCAGAGGGCCTTTGATGTTCGACTTTAACTTTCGAGCAAGCTAAGCATTTTAAGACGTACACGGCGATATCCTTCTTCATGCCCGGCCACCAATACTTAGGACGAAGGTCCTGGTACATCTTGTCGGCACCGGGGTGAATGGAATATCGAGATTTATGAGCTTCGGTCATTAGCAATTCACGAAGATTGTCACGGCTGGGTATCCAAATACGATCGAGATAATAATAAATACCATTAGACTTAGATACGAGCTGAGTTTCGGCACCACATTTCATTTCATCTTCTAAAGTATTCTCGTTAAAACATGCGAATTGAGCGGAGCGAATCATGATTTCGAGATCATTCAAAGCTTGAGAGTCACGAACACTATACACATAGCTTCATCGACTTAGAGCATCAGCGACGACGTTTGCTTTGCCGGGATGGTAGCGTATCTCGCAATCGTAATCGTTGAGAAGTTCAACCCATCGACGTTGTCGCATGTTTAGTTCTTTTTTATTACAGATATGTTGTAAGCTCTTATGGTCGGTGAAGACCGTACACTTTATACCGTAAAGGTAGTGTCACCATATCTTTAATGCAAAAACAACTGCACCGAGTTCGAGATCATGGGTTGTGTAATTCTTCTCGTGGATCTTGAGTTGGCCAGACGCATACGCGATAACCTTGTCTCGTTGCATGAGAACACAACCAAGACCAAGATTCAAGGCATCACAATAGACAACGAAATCGTCGTTTCCGTCGGGTAAAGCGAGGACAGGAGCGTCGCATAGCATACGCTTGAGAGTTTGAAACGCTTCCTCTTGCTTGGGATCCCAAACAAAAGGTTTGTCTTTATAAGTTAAAGCGGTAAGCGGGACGGTGATTTTGAGAAGACGGCAATGGATCGACGGTAGTAACCCGCTAATCCAAGAAATGAACGGATTTCGGAAGCATTCTTCGGTGTAATCCAACTCTTGACGGCTTCAATCTTCGCAGGGTTGACGTGAATTCCTTGACTATTAACGATGTGGCCGAGAAATTGGACTTCTTCGAGCCAGAATTCACATTTAAAGAAATTCGCATAAAGGCGATTACCTTGAAGAAGTTCGAGGACTAAACAGAGATGGCGCGCGTGTTCGTCTCTCGACTTCGAATAGATGAGGATGTCATCGATAAACACTATGACGAAACAATCTAAGAAGGCTTTACACACGCGGTTCATCAAATCCCTGAAGACGCGGGTGCATTGGTAAGACCAAAAGGCATGACCACGAATTTGAAATGGCCATAGTGAGTCTCTCGACTTCGAATAGATGTGGATGTCATTGATAAACACAATGACGAAACAATCTAAGAAGGCTTTACACACGCGGTTCATCAAATCCCTGAAGACCGTGGGTGCATTGGTAAGACCAAAAGGCATGACCACGAATTTGAAATGGCCATAGCGAGTACGAAAGGCTGTTTTCTGAATATCTTCATCCAACACGCGTAACTGATCATAACCGGAACGAAGATCGATCTTGGAAAAACAAGTAGCACCTTGAAGCTGATCAAATAAGTCATCAATACGAGGAAGAGGATAGCGGTTCTTTATCGTGAGTTTGTTAAGTTCACGATAATCGATGCACCTTCGGAACGATCCATCCTTCTTTTTCATGAAAAGGACGGGTGCGCCCCAAGGTGAAGTGCTCGCGCGTATAAAATCTTTATCAAGAAGCTCTTGAAGTTGGCTTGATAGCTCGCGCATTTCTGAGGGTGCGAGACGATAAGGAGCTTTAGCAACTGGAGTTGCATCGGGAACTAAATCGATACGCAATTCAACATCTCGAGTAGGGGGTAAACCGGGTAAATCATTAGGAAAGACTTTAGGAAATTCACAAACAACAGGAACATCTTTATAAATCTTCTTTTCTTTCTTCGGGTTCACGATATGAGCGAGGAAGGCAACACATCGCTTTTGCAAGCATTTGTGTGCTCGAGTACATGACAAAAGCATCAACTTCTTTGAGGGAGTTTCACCATAAATATGAAGTTGATCACCGTTAGGGAGAGGAAAATGAATCATTTTATCGAAGCATACAACTTTAGCATGGTTTCGCGAAGAAAATCCATACCTACTATGATATCGAAGCTACCTAACTGCGTAGGTATGAGATTGATCGAGAAGATGTGGTTGTTGAGATCGAGATTACAACCACGTAAAACGGAGTTAACGGTAATGGTTCTTCCGGTGGCGACTTCCATATCGAAAGTCTTTGGGAGTTTAGCACGCTTACATTTTAAAACCTTTTCGAATTCTAATGATAGAAAACAATTATCGGCACCAGTATCAAATAAACATGAAGCATAAATACCATTAACGAGAAACGTACCATTGATAACATTGTTGTCATTCTGGGCCTGGCGGTGGTCGAGATTGAAGGCTCTGCCACACGCAGCCTGTGGTTGTTGCTGCTGCTGCTGCGGCGGCTGAGGCTGCGGTGCTGGCTGCTCTTGCTTGACAGGACGATTCGGACAGACATTGGCGAAATGATTCGGATCACCACACACATAGCACACACCTGCTTTTGGAGCTTGCTGCTGATTGGCTTGAGGAGGAGCGGGTAAAGCTGGAGCTGCTGGAGCCTGAGGAGTTGGCTAACGAGGGCCTGATCGGCAACTCACAGTAAAATGGCAGCAAATATTGCAGTTTGTGCAAAAACGGCAGTTGCCACCAACGGCATGATGATAAGTGCACTTAGGGCACATAGGGTGAGGTCCGGTATACGCACGCCTAGCTGGAGGTGCGTTCGGAGCGGCTGACTGAAGCGGTTGAGGGTTTGCTAGAGCGGCGAGAGCATAGTTCTTACTCGGGTTTCCTCTTTTGCGTCCCTGACGCTTCCCCTTTGGGACACTGGATGATTCGGTAGCAGCGGTTGGTTCGACGACGGCTTGATTGGCGACTTTAGCAGAGTTCTGGAAATAACCATCCTGAACTCGCTGATCGTTGATCTCAGCGGCGATCATGTAGGTTTCCTCGATGGTTTTAGTACGAGCAACTTTCATGAAACTTGCAACACACTCGGGTAAACTGTGGATGTACTTGTTGATAGCTTTCTCCGTCGTATCAACCTGGCTGGGACAGACGATGCTCAAAATCTTAAACCGAGCAGTAATACTAGCATTGTCGGGAACATCTTGTTTGATAACCCAAAACTCATTCTCGAGCATTTGCATTTCATGTGGAGGACAGAACTCCTTCATGATTACTTCCTTGAGTTCCTCCCAAGATAGACTGTAGGCTTCATCATTTCCACGTTTGTTTCTCTCAGCTGTCCACCAATCGAGAGCACGAGACTGGAAGACTCCGGTAGCGTTCACGATGCGGAGGTCATCGAGGCATCCACTTTGCCTAAAAGTGACCTCAATAGCATCAAACCAGTGAAACATAGAAGTCGGTCCGTCATTGCCCATGAAGGTGAGAGGTGCACAAGCCTTGAAGTTCTTGAAGCTGAATCGCGGCTTGGGATTCTTAGTCTTTGAGTCGACTGATGAGTTACTGCTCACGGCATGAATTTCCGAGACGATTTGCGGAATGACTTTAGCTATCTCCTTGGCTACCATTGTAGCGATACGCTTGTCGGCATTGCTGCGTTGGAGATTCCTTCGGGTGTGCGATCCCATTGAAGACATCTACACAAAGGATTTAGATTAGATGAGATTCGATTATAATAGAGTTATGTTTAAATATTTTTATTATTATTATTCATACAAGGCACAAAATCACGTAAACACGTAGGCACATAAGCACGTAAGCACATAATCCACGTAAGCACATATTTTGCATGTATTCACCTTCTAATTAACCATCATGCGTAGCGCGATATGAGATGTGATATAATAGCGAGACATAAACGAGATATATGCGATATATAATAGCGAGATAGGCGAGATAATACCGCGTATGAGACACACATGTCCTCATAGGCGTAGCGAGTTAAGCGATTAGTTTAGTTGGTGTATTAATTAGCGTTTTAGATTATGAGAGCTGTGCGAGTAGTGCATGCGTTTATGGAGCGTAAAGCGATAAAGCGAGAAATCGATAATGCGAGAAATAAACAATTAAGCGAGAAATCGAATAAAGCGAAAATTCTCAAAATTTTAAACACATAAATAATAATAAACTCAATGATGCGTAAATCGACGATATAGGCGTAAATCAATTGGGAGTGTCCGGGGTTTTGAGACGTTGACTACCCAAAGTGGTTCGACTATCCTTTGAACTTGGACCCACGTTTTGGCCTAATAGATAGATGCTCTCACCGCAAGCGGCTAACGGCATTATCCTTCCGGTTACTACGTGTTCTAAATCATCGGAATAATCGAGACTTTGGTGAGATTGAAAATCGAAGGGCGGAATTCGTTACTAAGATGCAGGTTTCACCCCTAACTTAGCAACGTCATTCCTAGTTGTGGTTACGCTCACCGACTACATCGGGCGTTCCACTAAATAGAGATGGAGGTTTTCGTCGAGGTTCGGGTATCACCCCTAACTCAACGAAGGTACCTCGTGCGATAGAGTATGCGCGGAGTGAATGATCTCATCGAGAGTTCTCGGTTTTCACACCTAATCTCGACTTCATCACTCGTTTTGTGTGATACGAGCGGTTCCAAGCGTGTATTTTGTAATAGCCTCAGGAAAGGCACATTTAAGCATTTATGGGAAGTAATTTAACAATTAAGTCAAAGAATGGTCAACTGGGTACTTAAACATGCTATTAGGGCGAACATGGCAATTCTACCTATTATCCTAAGGAATTTGCTCTGATACGAATCTATCACACCCCAACCAACGGCGGAATCATCAGGGTAGTGGCACTAGGCGAATCAGATTGATCAAGAGATTCCATAACAGCCATTTCAACGATAATAATCAACATTCAATATCCGATACTATCAAACTCATAAACCTTCAAAACAACCATTACATTTCAACAAAATCCCTTAAACATAATCCAATTCAATCTCCCCTAGATTTTATTACAAACCATTCTGAACAAACTAACAAAACAAACTAAACTACGCATGCAACATCCAAGGCATCCAAGCTAAATCCTCAACCTGTTACATACGTTAATACAAGTCAATACAATTAAGTAAAGTGAGCATACGAGTTTGAATAATACTAGCATAGTCGAGAAAGCGTTTGCGAAACAATCTAATTACATATCATGATACACCAAAACACTTAACATAACATAGGCTCATTTCTCATGCTAACTACCGTGAAAGCGCGACCATCCTAACTAGACCACGTCGGGTGTTAGCTAAACTATAGTACCATACTAGCTAAGGAGGCAAGTTAACGAAAATAAGTCCTAGTCACATGTTCCTAGTATCACGTATCGAGCGTATACAATCAGATTATTCGCGTGTGATAAACAGTTCTGATTTGTGAAGTGTTTTTGATATAGGAACGTATGTAACACCCAAAAAGTGCATTAAAGCGAAAAAGGGTCAAGTATACTCACTGTGGGTGTGTTTTGGTAAGACTTAAGATTCTGAGTAGAGTAGCGGAGTACGCCGGATCAGCCTGTAAACGAACAGAAGTTCATCAGTGTTGGGATTGAACCCTATGAAAGGAACAAATGATATAAAGCCAAACAACACTATTCGAGCTTTGGTTCAACTATCAGAGGTTACATCCTCTGATGTACTTACACTGCTTTCCATAAAGACTGCTCATCCTATCATCTGCCTTCACAAAGCTTCAAGGTTTGCCAGAGTTAACAAGGACAGAGGATAGGAATCAGAGTTTAGTCGTTAGCTTAGTTAATCAATGTAACAGTGCCAAGCACTGATAGTTAGTATAAGCAGTGTTTAGAGTTAGTTACATATTGTTTCCTGTCACTATCAACCCTGATGTCATCAAAGATGCTCAGAGGTTAGATAGTTAGTATAAATAGGCAACTCTTGTAACCTTTAAACTTGTCTCTTAAAAGATTAACTTTCGCATATCATCTTCTTTGCATTTTCTCATTACCAAACTGTAATTGCAAAGGCTGAGGAGGAGTTTGTGAATCACATGCAAGTTAATTAACTTGAAAGCATGATGATGATGAAAACAAACGACCATTGCTTGTAGTAAAAGTTTTCCATCTTATAATTCAATCATTTTCCATTTTTGAAACAAAAACTACAAGTAATTCAAACTCAGATCCTAACAATTGGTATCAGAGCTTGATTCATCAAATTCGATCTAACAATCGATTTGGTTCGAACAGATCAGCTCTCTTGCTAATCAGTTTGGTTGTTTTTAGCTTGATATTCAGAGTTTTATTACGTTCAAAGTTTTTAAAACAAAATCTGTGAAAAAAATCAACTGAAAATGTCTCAAAACACACAGGATGCCAATTCTGGTTCTTTGTTCAAACCGCCGATGCTCAAAAGAAATGAATATTTCATTTGGCAGCGACGGATGGGTCACATCCTTGCTCAGCAAAACACCGGTTGCTGGAGATCTGTTGCTTATGGACCTCACGTTCCAATGGTTCCAAGCACAGAGGATCCAACCAAGCAAGTGCCAAAAAATCCTGAAAACTTTTCGGAGCAGGATTTCCAGAAAATTGAATTGGATGCTAAGGCATTTAGCATAGTTGCTTCGGCCTTACCCAATGAAATTTATGCTGGTCTACTCCATTGCAATAGTGCAAACGAGTTATGGGATGCACTTAAGGAGCAATTTGGCGGGACTGAGGAAGTAATAGAAAGTAATAGAGAAGTTCTAAATCAGCAATATGAAACGTTTTGTCACTTGAAAGGAGAGTCTCTAACACAACAATTTGAACGTTACAGCTGTCTCATCAGTGAACTTAGACTGGTTAACGTGGTTTTTCCTAATTCGACTGTCAATAGTTGTTTTGCTTAGATTGTTACCAGATAAGTGGGAGACGGTAGCTTATGTAACGCGAAAATCTGTTGGGTTTAAAGAAATGTCGTTGACACAACTTCATGGGATACTCCTCATTTATGAGAGAGAGTTAAACCAGAAAAAAGAAGTTGCAAGATTCTGGCAAAATGACTGATGATTACTCATTGGGTAATACAGCTCTTTTTGGCCAAGAAGAGGGTTCTGGCAACAGTAAGGACCAAAGTTATGATCACTATATAGATATTACATCTGGTGGGAACTTTGGATCTGAAACATATGCACCCAGCTATGCTTTTACTGCTAGTGGGGAAAGCAAACCTCTGACAATCTATCCTTTGAGCTGAATGATTTACAACACACTGAACCTTCTGATCTTGAGGAAATGGATATTTTGCACCAACTGGCCCTGTTGAGTGTTAGGGCTAGTAAATTTTATAAGAGAACTGGTATAAAATTCCCAGGTTTGAATGGGGAAATGAAGGTTGGGCTGGATAAATCAAAACTCAAGTGTTATAAGTGTAATAGGCTAGGACACTTTGCCAGAGAATGCAGGTCTCAAAGTTCTGGACCAATAGTGACTCATCCTGGCCCTAGACCTCAGCACACACAAAGCACTGCTCATTATTCACAATATGCCCCTGCTCAACATGTTCAAAACACTACCCACTTTGCACATCCTGCTACCACTGTTCCAGTGCATTATGTTCAATCCACTGCTCCACAAATTCAATATGTTCAGGCACCATCTCATCCTCAAGTGCTTGTTCAACAAGCACCCATTGTTACACAACCTGCTCAAACCACTGCTAGTCAAGCAGAGGTTGGTCAACAAAGCTTTTTCACACAAAGTTATGTTGACTGGAGCAGTTTGCCTGAGGATTTGACTGATGAAAACTTTGCTTTAATGGCCAAAAATGATGTTGAACAAAAATTTTGTTTAATGGTCTTAGAGACAATTGCTGAAGGTGTTGAATCTTTGGAGATAGTGTCAAAATCTGATGAAGTTCAAGTTTGTGATGAAACAATGGTTTCAAGTGAAGAAAGAGAAAATGCTACTGATAAGGAAAAGAACTCTCCTACTGACCCATGGAACATTGATGTGTGTGAAGATGAGTGTGATTGTGCTCTTATGGCTGCTACAAAGGTATCACCTCAGATCCTTAAAGATCTATGTTCTGACAAATGCATCATTGCTTTTGCAAACATCAAAAAGTTGAATGAAAACCCGAGAAACAAAATTTTAGAAGATGAACTTAATTTTGAAAAACTGATTAAAGAGTTAAAATCAAAGTTAAGTGAAAAAGATTCTGAAATGAGTAGCCTAAGACACGAATCAAGCATAACCAAGGACCAACTCCAAACTATGGTAGAAAAATACCAAGTTTGTAAAAAGGAGTTAGAAGAAACCCAAATCACTTGTGAAAAACGGGTTGAGTCCTGCAAAGGTATGAAATTATGCTTGATGCTCAGATCAAGAGCAACATCAAGTTTGGTGTAGGTTTTAGAGCCTATGACCAAAATGAGAAAAATGTTGCTGAAATTGATTCTGAGTTGGTTGAAGTTGTCCCTACAAATTTGGCTGGTGAAGAGATAAAAATCACAGATAAAGCTGGAAACAAAATTGTTTTGGAAAAACTAGAGATTTCAACAAAAGATAAAGAAATTGAAAAATATCAGTTTAAACCAACCTGGTCAGATGAATGTGATATCTTAGAGAACTTTAAGCCAATGGACTTCATAACCACTGATGGTATTAAAGCCCCAAAAGCACTGGTGATCCCTATCAAAGATGTGCCAGCAGAGGTTACAACCACTGCTGAGAAAAAGTCTGATAGGAAAAGAAGAGTAAAGATTAAAAACTTGTTTTGTGAATTTTATGAAAAAAGAAATCATGTGGCTGCAGATTGTTTTCTTTTAAAAGCCTATGACATTAACAAAACTTGTGTTATCAAAAACTCTTCAAAATGCACCATCTGCAGCAAAATAAATCACTCAACTCAATAGTGTGCCTATCTCAAAAACTATGAACAAAAGGTAAAAGAGATCAAGGCAAAAGCACTTGAAAGAGAAAGTTCAAGTTCTGTTGGAAATAAATCCAAGTAGAGTTTTGAACCAATTGAAACATCTGTTACAAAAGCCTTAACCAAAACCTCTATTCAAAGAGAGGTGCAAGTGACAGATGCCCCACCTTCAAACTCATTTCCAAGAGGGTATGGCCAACCTACTTATAAAAAGGTTCCTCATGCTTATGAAGGCTACAAAAAGCCTTCAAAGCAAAGAGTAAACATGCACCCTTATGGATACAATCATCTGATAGGTAATGGTCAAGAGCAGATGTTACAAGAAAATTTCAAAATCACTGACCATTGTCCTAGACTTGAGGCTGGACCATCTGTGACCCCATCCAAAGCCATTTTGGCTTTGGAGACCAATCTTAACTGATCTATTTACTTAAATGTGCAGGGACCCTCTACTTGCCTTGATAGCTTATGGTATGTAGATAGTGGAGGTTCCAGGCACATGACAGGATGTAGAGCCCTTCTCAAGGACTTCATGGCTCATGGGGGGTGATATATCTTTTGGTAATAACTTAAAGGGAAAGGTTTTAGGGTCTGGATCGGTTCTGGCTGGTAAACTCAAGTTTGAAAATGTGAATTTGATTGACAATCTTAAATTTAACTTGTTGAGTGTCTCACAAATGAGTGACAGAGGATATGGATCCTTCTTCACTAAGAAAACTTGTCAAATTGTGGGACCAGAGGTTGTTAAAAGGATTGATCAAATCATTGCTGAGAGCAAAGCATAACTCACTGCACACAGAAGTGGGAATGTGTATGTGGTAGATATGCTAAAAGATAATCCTATGTCTGGGAAATGTCTATTCTCAGTTGCTTCTAGCAAAGAGACTGAGTTATGGCATAGAAGACTTGGACACACAAATCTTAAAACTATCACCACACTCTCAAAACAAAGTCTTGTAAGAGGCTTGCCTGACAAACAATTTTCCTATGATGAACATTGTTTTTCCTGTTTAAAAGGCAAACAACATAAAAGTTCTTTCAAATCATTTGAAGAGTCCAAAACAAGCCAGTGTTTACAACTGTTGCACATGGACTTGTTTAGACCAGTGCAAATCATGAGCTTAAAAAACAAAAAGGTATTGCCTAGTGATAGTTGATTATTTCTCTAGGTTTACATGGACCTTCTTTCTTCATTCTAAGGATGAAACTGCAAGCATTTTGCAAAACTTTGTCAAACAAGTAGAAAAGCAATTTGATCTTCCAGTAAAAATCTTTAGAAGTGACAATGGAACAAAGTTTAAAAATAGGGAGTTGGATGCTTTCTATGAGTCAAAAGGAATTGTTAGACAATATAGCATTCCAGGAACTCCAGAACAAAATGGGGTGGTTGAAAGGAAAAACAGAACCTTAATTGAATCAGCAAGAACTTTGCTAGCATATTCTGGTTTACCCCTATCCTTTTGGGCAGAGGCTGTAAACACTGCTTGCTATGTTCAAAACAGAGTTTTGATTAACCCCAGGCATCAAAAGACTGCCTATGAGATTTTGTATAAAATCAAACCTTCATAATTTAAAATTTTTGGCTGTCCATGTTTCATTTTGAACTTAAAAGATTCTATATCTAAGTTTGCAGCCAAAATTGATTGTGGTTATTTTCTGGGATACTCAACCACTGCCAAAGCCTACAGAGTTTTTAACTCTAGGACAAAGTGTGTTTAAGAAACTTTGAATGTGAAGTTCAATGAACTATCATCACTGAAAATCCCAGCAAATCCTGCAGAGCTTTTTGATTTAGATAAATTCATATTTGCTGATGTTTCTATCAAGCTAGACAATGCAGGTACTGTCACACCCCGACCCGCAGCGGAAATAAGAGTCGGGGCATAATTGGGTTATCACCAAAGCACATGACATTTACTATTATGTTTCATAATTAAATGAAGTCAAAGTTACATTTTTCAAACATCCAAACATGTTCATTCAATACAAGGGAAAATAACCAAACATAACAATCCAAATACTAAATCGTTTTATTCTTCTAATCCAGGTCCTATGTGTTCCTAGCTGCTGCTGGTTCACCTGTATCATGTGTAAAATGGGAGGTTTTGGGTCAACATAAGTTGGCGAGTGAACCTTATTAGATAAACAGTTGAATATGATTTTATGGTTAGTTTATCAATAAAATATTGTGCATAATCATAAAAGTGCAAATGTAAGTAATCAAGCATTGGTAAATAGCAGTTACAATTATAACATACAATAACACTTGATAGCATACATGAGCATACCAATATCATAAGATAACTAACATAAATGAACTGTGCGATCAAGGCTCAATCAAACGGAGCCGAACGTATTGCATGAACTGGAAATGTAAATTGAACTGTGCGCTCAAGGCTCAATCAAACGGAGCCGAGCGTATTGCATGTATTGAAATGTAAAATGAAATGACCGATCAAGGCTCAATCAAACGGAGCCGATCGTGCGGGCACGCCACAGATCAACCGCATAATAAAATGGGGATCAAGCTCAACCTCATGGATGGGGAGCTGCGGCCTCGGCAAATGCATGTACTGAAATAATAATTTGCATCCAATAATAACTACTTAACAGCAACAAACTAATACACATGTCATGATATGATGTACGCACAATAGTTTCGTTATAATATGTAAATAAACAAAGACACATGATACACCCCAAAAACGTGATTAAAACGGGGAATTTGAAAGGTTCACTCACATTGGGTGCGTTGAATTTGAGATGGTGAGATGCGCACGATTTAGATGAGCGAGTCGACGAGGAATACTAACCTAAATAATAATGGAAAAATATATTAAGTGGATGGATGTTAGTAAGGATTTTAATGAAATTTTTAGATATATTTTTATGAGTTTATGGCTATTTTCTATCTTTAAAAATGTTATTTTTAAGTATTTTTAATTGATTTTTAAATTAAATTAAATAAATAAATATATAAAAAAAATATTATTTTTTTTTCATTGTTGACCGTTGACCGTTGACCGGTTCGGTCAGCGGTAAATTCCTGCGCCGGGTGGGATTCGAACCGGCGACCTTCCGTTCACGTGCACGTAGCTCTACCAACTGAGCTACGTGACTAACCCGTTATAAACCCGGTTTTAATTATATTTATATGCTTATTTGAATTAACCAAAAATTCCTTTATTTACAAAAACGTTTTAATTCAACTGGACCGGTGCTCGTGACATGATTCGAACGTGCGACGTGAACTTCATTTTGCACACAGTCCACCGCTGGACTGTGTGTCTAACCCGGTTATGTTCTTGATTTATATTATACTTAACAACTACTTGTTTTAACCCGGGTTAGTTCATGATTAAAAAGGAATGTTATTTTCACAAAGCGTGCGCGTAGCAAGGATCGAACTCGGGACGTGTATATGAACTTTGCACACAGTCCACCGCTGGACTGTGTGTCTAACCCGTTTATAATCCGGATTTTAATTACTCTTATCTCATTATTAATTTCGTCTTCTTCATTACGATCACAGACTTTACTCAAACATCTGGTTCGTGATTAATCTAATTAATAAACATGACGACTAGCTTGAATGTACTAAACCGAACAGTTTGGGGAAAGAAGATACCGGACAGGTTGTCTTCCTCAGAGAGTCCGGCGAGAATTTGACGGCTCTGTTTTTGAACCTTCGGCTGAGAGGGTCTATCAACAGAATTAAGGAATTAGATATGAAATTGAACTAGTGTGTATTGATTATTAGTACGTTTGAATGTGCATACCGATAACTAGCGAGTTTCCGGCAATTCCAGAAATTCTCCGGCGAACACAGAAAATCCAGCAAAGTCGTCTGTGGCTGATTTTGAGTGATGGGTTTATGTTAGTAAAGTTCTAACAATAGATTGAAATCGTAAAGAAGGAGTATCTTACCGGTTTGTGTTGAATACGGTTTTCCGGCGACTTCTGCAGAGAATTCCGGCGAACTGTTTTAGGTGCTCAAATGATTTGAAAACGCGACGAAAAGGAAATGGAGTGTTGTTGTGATAGTTCTGAATCGTGCAAATGATCGGAACTTGAATTAAATCAGAGTTTGATAAATTTTCGGTTTCAAATACCGAAAATGATGAAACTTTAAGTTCATTCATTACTGACTTAATTAGAAACCGAAATACATCGGTTATAAGTTGGCCAGATGAATTCGAAATGATTTGGCGATCGGTTTGCCGATTTTCGTTATTCAGATGGCATCAACGGTTGATTTGAGTTTGCGTATAAGATCAAATTGTTTGCCTAGTGTTAACAGAAAACACATTGTGGCGGAGTGGTTTAGTGAAAGAAGGTTAAGTTGCTTTGAAGGCTTGGCTGACCCGGGTTCGAGTCCCGGCAGCTACAAATGTTTTTTATTTATTTTATTTTAACTTTTTATCAAATATAATTTTTATAGTTTAGTTTATTTATTAATTATGTAACGTTTAAACTCAAAATAATCATAAATAATTAACGAATCTTTTATAACATGGTACAAGATTACAAAACGGAGCGGGTTTTGGAGACCCGATTTTTACAAATGTTACAGGTACACCACAATCATCTGAAGAAGATCAAAATCAAGTATATGACTGTGTGCTTCCACAAACAAAAGTCTATTCTTCAAATAGAGGATCAAGTGCTACAAGCTCTTGTGTAACTCTGCCACTTTTGGGTCAACAGTGGTTGATCCTCAAACCTCTGCTAGTTCACAAAATCAAACATCTGTTGATAAAAGTCCTATATCTGGGCACCAAAATCATCAGAATGTTACCTCTATACCCCCAATACCACCACCACCATTCTCATCAGTGGCTGATACTTCAATTTCACCCGCAGAGGTTAGCTCAGATGATACACATTTGCAGCCATCACCTCAAAATGCTATTGTTCCATACCAAGGTGATTTGATTTATCTCAAAAGCCATACAACAGATCAAGTTATTGGCAACATCAAATCTGGGGTGCTCACACGAAGCCAATCCCAAAATATTTGTCTTTTTGCTAGTTTTCTATCACTCATACAGCCAGTTAAGTACTAAGAGGCACTGAAAGACAACAGCTGGGTAGAGGCCATGCAAGAAGAACTCCTTCAGTTCAAAAGACAACAAGTTTGGGAGCTTGTGCCAGTCCAATTGGCACAAAGTGGGTCTTCAAGAACAAAACTGATGAAAAGGGTATTGTTGTCAAAAATAAAGCAAGGCTCGTGGTTCAAGGCTACAGACAGGAAGAAAGTATAGACTATGTGAGACTTTTGCTCCTGTAGCAAGGTTGGAAGATATTCGCCTGTTCTTAGCTTTTGCTGCTAACCACAACATAAAGGTGTTTCAAATGGATATAAAGAGTGCATTTTTGTATGGAAAAATCAAAGAAGAGGTGTCTGTCTGTCAACCTCCAGGTTTTGAAGATGCATTCCATCCTGATAAAGTCTACAAGCTCAACAAAGCATTGTATGGCTTGAAACAAGCACCAAGAGCCTGGTATGAAACTCTATCCACTTTTCTCTTATCAATAGGGTTTACTAGAGGCAAAATAGATAAAACCCTGTTTTTAAAATGGAAAGGAAAAGATTTGATGCTTGTCCACATTTATGTGGATGGTATCATTTTTGGATCCACAAGCATTGCTGTGTGTGAAGAGTTCCGAAACCTCATGGCAGCAGAGTTTGAGATGAGTGCAATTGTGAGCTCCAATGTTTTCTTAGTCTTCAAGTTAAACAATTGCACAATGGTACATTTATCCATCAAAACAAGTATGTGAAAGTACTGCTTAAAAAGTTTGATATGGATGATTGTAAACCATGTAGCACACCCATGGCAACCTCCAAGCTAGTCACCATTGATGGTAAAGATGACCTTGTTGATCAACTCTTTATAGAAGCATGATTGGGTCTTTATTGTACCTAACTGCATCAAGGCCAGACATCATGTTTGCAACATGTGTTTGTGCCAGATCACATGCATTACCTAGAAAGTCTGACCTTATTGCTGTAAAAAGGATATTCAGATACATAAAAGGTGCTCCCACACTTGGTATCTGGTATCCAGCTAATGGGAATATTGAGCTTTCAGGTTTTTCAGATAGTGATTTTGCTGGGTGTAAAACTACAAGGAAGTCCACATCAGGAGGATGTCAATTCCTAGGTGATTGTCTAGTGTCTTGGCAAAGCAAAAAGCAGGTTGCAGTTTCAACATCCACTGCTGAGGAGTATATTGTTGCTGCTAGCTGCACTGCTCAACTCTTGTGGCTTCAAAACTAGTTGTTGGATTTTGGTATCATTGCACTAAAGACTCCACTCAAATTGGACAGTCAGACTGCTGAAAATATCATCAAAAATCTAGTTTCTCATTCAACTACAAAGCACATTGATATCAGACATCACTTTGTGAGAGATTGCTATGAAAAAGGTTTGATTTCTTTGCATCATGTCCATACTTCAGATCAATGGGCAGATGTTTTAACCAAGGCATTAGATACATCTTCCTTTAAAAAATTGATCTCAAGGCTTGGTATGCTAAACATGGATTAAAAACAAGTTTTCTTGTAAATCCATGTGTACATAGCATCAAAATGTTTTCAGAAATTCACAAATTCCTTAAAAATAGTTTAAAATTGAAAATTTTCAATAAATCTTTAAAAGTCTGATCACAACATATGTTTGCTCAAAACCTCTTATAGGCTTTAAATCTTATCCACTGATATAATGTATCCTCTGACTTCTATTTTTCACCTCTTCAAAACCACTGATGGCTATCCTCTGATAGTGTTAACAAAATCAGTATTGTCCAAACCATTGTCCTAAAACAGTGTTTTGCCACATCAACGGTTACTTTTCTCATCAGATGTTACACTTGGCCAAATGTTAGCCATCCGATCTTGCAACAGATGCCACGTCATGTGCACTTTTTCAAAACCCTTATAAAACCCATGTTTTATCTCACCAGTGGTTACCCTAAACTGTGTCGATTGCAAAATCTCAAAACAGTTTTTCTCTCAAACACCATGGATCCCAAATCAAAATCTTTAAAATCCAAAACTAAATCGCAAGAAGAACCTCCACCTTTCACTCTCATAATCAAAACCACACACAACTACACTGCCATACTTGAAGAAAACGACGCAAATACTCGCTATCATCCAATGATTCGAATTTTGCAAAAGTCTAAATTCTTGCACATGTTAACCGTCAAAGCCCCCATTTACATTGATGCTCTTCGTGGTTTCTGGAAAAATGCAAAGGTTCACTCATCTGCTGATGGTGTTCCTTATACAATAATTTCAAGAGTAGGGGGAGTGTTGATGCAAATTAGCCCCCAATCGATCTCTCAAGTTTTCAAGTTAAATGACATACAACACCCTGTGTCATTTCCAATTAATGAGATCCAAGCAGAGTTTCTGGAAAGAGGTTATACCGGCCAGATGAAAGAGATGACCATTTTTAAACCTAACTGTCCTGCTGAGATGAGATTTTTCTTTCACACCATTCTTACTTGTCTCTCAGCAAAATCCACTGCTTTCAATGAAATCCCATTGAACATACACTATCTGGGGTATGCAATTTTAACTGACACCGATTTGAACTACTCCCAGATACAGTTCAATGATCTTGTGAATAACTTTAAAAATATTGAAAAAAGAAAAGCTTTTTTGATGCATCCACGTTTCTTGAGTGTTTACTTACAGGATCAAATTAAAGGTCTTGCAAGTAAAATTGGCGCTGTGGTTAATCCAGGCAGCCTTAATCATAAAACTTTCACCAGAATAACAAACCAAGATAAAGTTGAGAAAACACAAGTAGAGGAGGATGAGCAAGTTTTACCAGAACAAAATGTTCAATCTCAACCTCTTGCTACTGAGCCCACTGCTCTTGGTGATCAGGGCAACACAACCGCGGCCCTGAAACCCACACCAAAAATTTCCAAAAAGAAAACCAAAACAATCTCCAAAAAGCCCACCAAACCCAAAAAGGGTCCTCTGGAAGATGAGATCCCAGAGGTTAACCCTGTGACAGCACCAAAGTCACAAACCACTGCGGCTACTTCTTCACAGCAGATGGTTCAATGATCTCCCACCGGCTTTGAAACTCCTCCTTCTTCCTCACAAAAGGAAAAGGTTGTAGACACAGGGACACCACTTTATGAAGCTCTAGATCCACTTGGGTCTATCTTCCACAGCCCCTCTCCCAGGACAATGTCGCTTTCTACTCAACCACCTTCACTGATACCTTCACTTCCACCCACAATTGTACCATTGCTGAATGCAATTGAATTAGTTCAGACACAAACCAGCACTTCTCAACAACCTATTACTGAGAATATACTTTATCCAATGGCTGGGTCTGATTCTTTATTCATTGCTAGCCAATCAGCAAATGAAGAGGCTACATCCCTTGGGTTACATGTAACCCTTGGTGATATTTCAACACAAGCAGCCACTACAATTGCTGAACTCCCTAGTTCTCAGTTGGACAGTGGTTTTATTAATAAGACTTGGTTGAAGGCAACCACTGCTGAGGCAACAACTGTTACCTCTATTGTGGGAAGTCCCCAGTACCAAGACAAAGGGGCATCTATGTTTAAAGTTGGTCCTAAAACCACTGCTCATGATAACATAGATATAACTACCACCACTGGTAGGAGTTCAGATGATCCTATTAAATTAGTTGATGATCTAAAATACCAGGATTTGACGGAGATAGTGACCAGAATAGAAAACTCTGTTGGTGAAATCAAAGATTTACTAAAGCAGATGATAGCTACAAAAAGTCAACCCTCTGTTCTATCCACTGCTGATCTCAAAGAAGCTCTTAACCCTTTGTTTCAACATCAACAACATTATTTGAATTTACAACACAAGCATCATGTGAATAATGTTCGAAACATGTTTGAATCAAGGTATCAAGACACTGCAGCAGACATTAAAGCCATCTAAGCACATCTACTCAGAACCACTGGCCATGAAACTCCAACGGTTATATTTGTTACAACAGATGAAGCTAAAAAGGGGGAGAAACCTTTGGGTCCAAAGAAGCTAACAATAGATGATGATAAGGCCAGACCTACATTGAACATTCCAAGGCCTGATGGTTCAAAGAAGATAGATTTAACTGAAGAACTAGGGGCCAAGGCAAGGGCTAGTCACAAGAAGAATGTGATTGAGGAGAGCAAAGTGTTGGTTGAGAAAAAGATTGATCAGCAAAAAGAAAAAGGAGAGGTTGGTACTTCATCAAAAAGAGCTCCTGCTAGAAAAGCCAGGAAACCAACATCCACACCTCCTAAAACTAAGCCTGAAACCAATCCAACCATGAAAACCTCTGCCTCTCAAAAACCTATCACATCTTCAAAACCACAACCCACATCCACACAAGCAGATGTTACAGCAACTGTTGTGTCAACATCTGTTGATACAGCAGAGGTTGCAACAGATGCAACTTCATCCACTGCCATGATCACATTTCCCACATCAACTCAACCATTATCCACACCACCAAAAATCCCACAACCACCATCACCTACTTTAAGGTTTAAAAGGAGGAAAATCACAAAAGTGATAAATGATGATGAGATCTCTGCACCTCTTCCACTATCATCATCACCAATGATCCCCACATCAGTGCTTACAACTTCTTCAACTCTTAAAGTCATTCCTGCATCAAAGTTGTATCCTCTTGATTTACCAGCAGTCAGGGAAGAGATCCTAAGTTTCTTTTCAGAAGATAACCCTGACAAAAGAACAATTCTATCCCTTAATGGCTATCCAAGACCAGCAAATGTTGATGCCTATCTAGAAGTGAAAAAGAAGCAAGCAGAGGATATTGCCAAAAGAGAATCAGCTGGTAAAAATGATAGAGAGATACAGATTATCATGTCCTTTCAACTGAGTAAAGTCACCATTCTACAAAATTTTGTCAAGGATCTGAGCAACCAGCTGTCAGTAAGGGAAGATAAGTTGCTCAAGAGTGAACTCATTGAGTATATCATGGAAAAGAAGATGTATAAGGCAACAAGGCCACAGTTCAGGGATTGGAGCATAGATGAACTAAGGGAGGAAATCAACAGAATGCAAGAAATGTTGAAAGACCCTCTTAAAAGGCCAACTCCTCCCAACTGGGATTTATACAAAAAAGATATCACTGAAAATGCTTTGAAGTTGAAGAGAAAGAAGCAAGAACTGATTCAAAATCATTATGGTTCCAAAAACCAAGTGATGAGATGGGGTGAGGTGAGGGTGTTAGACACTTACAAAAGTTTGGAAGAAAGAAGGAAAAAGGATCCATCCATGCCTCCCAAGCCTGACTACTCAAAGGAAGATGCTATCCTCAGAGCTCAACTCTCTAAAAGGTCCAGCTCAACATCTGCCCACTCCACACTTGCCCTGCAACACAGGAAAAAGCAAGAGGAGATGAATGAAAAGACTGACAAAGAGTTTAAGGATACATTTATCAAAGAAGGGATTCAGAATATGATTGATTATCACACAGATGATACAAGTGACAAGCTGGCCAAAGATTTGTCAAAGATGGCTCATTTACAAACCTCTGCAATAAAGGCTCCTTCAAGAAAACCATCAGACCAAAAAATTCTAAAATGGAAGGTCGACAAAGACACCCATGAATTGACATTGCTCAAGTCTGATGGTGCAGCCACTAAACTATCCATGGAAGATGCTTATGAGCTTACAGTAGAAGACTTCCAAGAACTACTATGTTTAGAGCCTCTTAACTTTGAACTTTAATTCAAAGGTCAAATAAGAGAATTCCTTCTGAGGAATAAAAACCAAGAATAAAGTGTTTTTGGCATCATCTGTTCCAGGGGGAGATTGTTGGGATTGAACCCTATGAAAGGAACAGATGATATAAAGCCAAACAACACTATCCGAGCTTTGGTTCAACTATCAGAGGTTATATCCTCTGATGTACTTACACTACTTTCCATATAGACTGCTCATCCTATCATCTGCCTTCACAAAGCTTCAAGGTCTGCCAGAGTTAACAAGGACAGAGGATAGGAATCAGAGTTTAGTCATTAGCTTAGTTAATCAATGTAACAGTGACAAGCACTGATAGTTAGTATAAGCAGTGTTTAGAGTTAGTTACATATTGTTTCCTGTCACTATCAACCCTGATGTCATCAAAGATGCTCAGAGGTTAGATAGTTAGTATAAATAGGCAACTCTTGTAACCTTTAAACTTGTCTCTTAAAAGATCAACTTTCGTATATCATCTTCTTTGCATTTTCTCATTACCAAACTGTAATTGCAAAGGCTGAGGGGGAGTTTGTGAATCACATGCAAGTTAATTAACTTGAAAGCATGATGATGATGAAAACAAACGACCATTGCTTGTAGTAAAAGTTTTCCATCTTATTCCGCTGCAAATCTCTTTTAATTCAATCATTTTCCATTTTTGAAACAAAAACTACAAGTAATTGAAACTCATATCCTAACAATCAGTCTTCCGAAAAGCCGAAACGGTGAAGTTTGAGTTGAGCAGTAGCCAAGTTCGGGCGAACTTGTAGGGTTTTGGGTGGTTTAGTGTCAAGTTTGGTCGAACTTGATGAGTTTCTTTGAGAAACTTGTCAAGTTCGGGCGAACTTGTGAGAAAACCTTACTGAAATGACAAGTTCGGGCGAACTTGCTTAGTTTCTTAGGAAACTAGGCAAGTTCGGGCGAACTTGCGAGAAAACTTGGTGACAATGACTCAAGTTCGTCGAACTTGACCTGGTGTGCTGGTGATTCTTGAGCAAACTTGATGTTTTCAGGTCCAAAATCTTGCGTTTTCGCGTCGTTTGCTGAGTAAATCGAGTGTTCATCCCTCCAACCCTGTGTTACTGAGTAAACTTAGGTCGGAGAGGTCTTTTAGAGCTATTTTAGCCGTTTTACAAAAGCGTGGGCTAATCCGGACGATTCGGGGTTCGTTCGGGTTAGTCCGGCTTGTGTAAACCAACATAAACGTCCTTGTGCTTCCAGATCTGGGATCTTGAATGATAAATGCTTCGTTTCATATCAGAAAATGAACAAAAATCATCAAAAGTCCGTAATTTTGTGTAAAAATCAATGTTCAAAAGGTTTTGCTCAGATCTAAGCATAGATCTGAGTGAAAAACAGAAATTTTATGTAAAAAGATGAAGATTTTCGTAAACAGAGAAGATTTGTTGAAAACGAAGGCTATGTCTTGTGCCAAAATCGTTGTAAACCTTTGTATTGATAAACGTTGTTGTAGTTGAAATCGGGTTGATTCTTACTTAGAACACGAAGGTTTCAGGTTTTGAGAGCTCTGGGCGAACTTACAGCAAGTTCAAATGAGAGGAATGAGCTGGGTATTTATAGGAGAAGGCAAAATGGTGAGCTGGTGGGGCCAAGTTCGGTCGAACTTGCATGAAATTCATGCAAGTTCGGGCAAACTTGCTAGATTTCCATGAGATAATAGCCAAGTTCGGCCGAACTTGTACATGTATTTACAAGTTCGAGCGAACTTGAGGATTATGAAGGATCCTTGTGTCATCAGGCAAGTTCGGGCGAACTTGAGGTAGTTCGGGCGAACTTGAGGTAGTCAAGTTCGGCCGAACTTGGCCTGGTGACCAAGTTTCGTTTGCCGATTTCGCGTTAAGTGTTCGTTTGGCGGTTCGTATTAATTAGTTATATTAAGCGTTTTAGTAAAGCGTTAAGCGTTATAATTGATATAATAGTGCGAATTAGCGATTCGAGAGTGCGAGAGCGATGCGATAACGAGCGTAATCATAACCACGAACACACATAACACATAAATAATATAAAATCACATATATAATTGCGATTTGCGATGCGATGAGATTAGCGATGCGATTTAATAAGCGACTAGATGTGATAATAACGTACAACACCATGATTAATCAACATAAACTTTATTATTAACCGAATCTCGGGATTAGAAATGTAGATAAACGGGAAAACAAAATGAAATGAAAAGATAACAACGAATTTTCGAGTTGTTACACTTATCTTTTTTCCTACATTTTCATCTTAACCATTGATTTGAAAAATGAATGGTTAAGATTCCTTCTCATCCTACTTAGGCAAAATAAACTTTTTATTTGATCTTATATATTAATGTTTAAAATGATCAAAATGCCCTTCAGAAAAGGAAAAAAATCAAAGGTTTTTTTAGAAATCTGAGCTGACTTTACTTTTGAACCAAAATGGCAACATAACTGAAACCACAGGGACACAGATGCAAAAGGTTTGAGATTTAGACTAAAGTGGCAAAACTGCTCAAACCTCAGGGACCAAAATGGCAGTTTACTCTTAATACTTTAAAAATTATATTTAACATTTTCTAATTAATATTGTTCACTTAAACCTAATTTTCTAATTTCCTTTTACGTTTTTTCAAAGTTTTTATTAAGATCTTTTCTTTTATAATACTTTAAAAGTTATTTAATTTTTATATTAAATTGTGTTATTTTTTGTAGGCAGTAGATAAATTATTTCAATTATAAATAAACATGTTAATGTTTTTATAATAAATACTTAACATTTAAGAAAATAATTAATAATTCTTACTAGTGTGGGTTAAACACTTAAACAACTTAAACTTAAACACAAAAATATATGGATTGGACCTATTATTGTAACTAATCAGTTCGGTTATTGAAAATGATTATTTGAAAGCCGAACCGAAAGTTTCGGTTATTAAAAATCCGAAAACCAAACTGTCAGTTTTTGTTTCGATTCGATTTTTTCAATTACTGTTCGGTTATTTCAGTTTGTGCTCACCGCTACTCAACTATATACATGTAACCGACTCATGACATTAATAAGTATTTAGGTGAACGGGTTTTAATCTTTCTGGTCTGACCAAAACAATCATTTTCATCAATTTTTTTTACAATCCATGAGTTTGTGTTTCTTTTCGATTAAAGCTAAACATCTAACACCATCCATTAGTTAAGTTAACTTTTTTGTTAAAACTAGGGGTGTTCAAAACCGGATATCCGAAAATTCGGGTATCCGAATTTCACTTTCTAACAACATCTAACCTCCTCCAAACATTTTTCACTTTCTAAACACTCCTCGTTCACTCTTAAACACTCCAAATTGCTGCTGAAATCCAGAGTTCGAGCAGATTCAACACCTCTTACAAAAGTGAGCATAACTCACTCATTTCTTGGCCAATTTACTTGATTCTTTTTCCTACTTACTTGGATTAACCTTGGGTATGATTCCATGGTCTCTCCTTGGAGAATTCAGACCTGGAAGTTCCCCAAAAAAGGCTCCAAACTTTCTTTTTTGAACAAATCTTTTTAAAACTTATGTTTTACCTTCAACAAACTTGAGTTCTTGTGCTCCTAATCACACTTATGATTAAGGAAGCCTAACCAAGCTTGTTTATATGAACTAAGGGCTGTTTTAACACCCTAAAATTTCTGTTTTCAAAGAGCTTTTAGCTCACAAGTGTTGCCAAGTCTTGAACTTGATGTTAGTGAGACTACAAGGTTAGCTTGGGCTATCCTACATAAAAGTCCACACAACACTTGATGATTTCCTATACCACTAAGGCCTATTCGACCTTCATAGAGTAACAAGGCTACGCCACGTCCCCAACGAAGGATGTACGGGATGCACGACCCTAGTTTGCTTACTCGGTTGATATGAAGCTTTAGTGAAGAATTCTTTATTTTATGTAGTTTATGTAATTCTATGTTCATGGCCATCCTTGTGTCTATGACACTTTTGTAGTGGTGAATCCAGTCGAGGTTCAAAAGTGGATGGTTAATTCTCCCACCTCCTACTTGACTTACATGACACCAAGAGGTTCCAAAGTGGATGGTTCATCCTCCCACCTCCTACATGACTATATAACTATATATAAATCTATGGACTATATAATAGACCAAACCGAAACCTTGATAATGAATACATAATCACCTATCAAGTTAATAAGTTTTATCACTAAAGTGTGTAGTTTCTCGTTACGATTCTAATAGGTCCCGAACCTATAAAATCACATCAAACCCATATGGGTTATCATAGTGTCAAAAACGAGTGCTATACCTAGTGACTATTTTTATATATCTTAATACTTTATTATTCTTTATTCCGTAATCATGCTCGATAATCCGAATCTTCTGTTAAAACTCATACCCATACCTATGTTCTTCTTGTAGAAGGACAAGGTGCCAAACCCTAATCACAACAAGCTCGCGGGATTCTCTAAGTGGATCACTTTAGCAAAATCGTGAGTACACTCGATCCATTTACCGCTTTCTCACTTTTGGGTTGTAACATGTTTACTTATCAAAATACACTTATGACAAATTCATGCTTTTACATACTCAATCCTTAATACATGATGCTTGTTATGCTTAGATACATGCTAGAACTATACATGCTTGATCATTAACTTAGCTAACCCAACTTGACATATATAGCGCTATAGGAGTAGCACACCACCCATCGGGGTTATGTTAAGATTATCATACTTATTTTAGCTTTGTTGCTTTTGCGACGAGGGAAGCTCGATCGCATAAACTTTTGTGGAAACTCGGGTTTGATATAGTAGTGCATGATTAGTATAGTCTTTGCTTACAATTACCATGTGGATTCGAGTTATACATTTTATACCTATGCTATGTATTCACCAAACTTGTGTACTCGCCTTTGCTTTTGCATTGAACTCTATTTTAAAACATGTTACAGGTTGATGAAGATGATACCATGAAATTGGAGTAGTGTTGATGACTAGATACACACATCGACGTTAGGTTTATAATTGTTGTATAAAATTTTGGCTTGATTATTTTTGTATTTGAATTTCCATGTATTGTACTCGAATATTTTACTTATGAAATGAAATCTGGTTTAATTAAATATTGTCGCAATTAATATTATGAGCAATGAGCAATCTCTTTCGTCCCGCCTCGATGTTTCCACCATCGGTTGGGGTGTGACATGCACTTCCATCGGGCTGTCCGACTCTTCTTTGTGACAACAAAGGTGCATTATTTATAAGCCAAAACCCGGTATCACACAAACGAGCTAAACATATAGATATTTATTGTCACTTTATATGGGAATTGGTCTCTGCAAGTCATCTTTGCACAAAATTCATTCCAACCAAGCTCCAGGTAGCCGATAACTTTACAAAAAGTCTTCCACAAACCACTTTTTGAACACTTCTAACTCTTTCACTTCAAAGAGGGTAATAGGCGCCAAGATAATTATTCGCAATTAAAAAATTAAATGGTCAAATCCTTTATTTTTGTAAAGCATTATTCTCTCCACTCATTTAGTGAGAATATCTATACTATATTATAATGCATGAGTGAGATGTATTTTAAGATACTTGAAAATAAGAACTTTTTCCCTTTTAATTTATAAATACACCCTAAAATGAGGGTAAATTGGTCTTTTAAATAATAATCATATTTCAGCCCAACATCTTATTACACTTAAATCCATGAGTTTTAACATAATTATGAATAATTAGTTACACTTTCCCTCGTCCACAACAATCTTATAATTCTTTTACGTATTCTTGTCATATCTTATAAGCTATAATGTTTAAAAAAACAAAAGTATCGTGACGACCTACTCATTTTGTCGATGTTTTCGATAATTGTCTTGGTTAATATTGACGTGTGGATTAAAAGATAAAAGTAGATGATGCCTTAGTGTACAAAGGATTAAAGCCAACGTACTTAGTCATTATCCCAGAATGTTTAATAGTTACAAAATGTCAAGTGATTAAATACCGTCAATTTAATAATCTCATCTAGATTACACTTTAATCTATCATCTTTAACAACAAAATTATAGATAATTAATTAGTAGTTACACTTTATCCCTTTATAAAAAATAACCCCCACGATTTTTAAACGGTCATAACTTTTTGGTACGCTATTATTTTTAAAAATTACACCATATAAACGAATATTTTATTCTTTTTTACTTTGAGTATAGTATTGTTATAGGTTTTTTTAATTATAAAAATTGATATGTTACATGATTAACAATATCTAAGGGTGAGCTGAATTGCTAACCTAAACCAAACCGAAATCAACTAAAAAATGAATTCATTGAAAACTGATTAACCGAAGCTCGAACTAACAAAGAACAATTATCGTTTTTTTGTACCCTCATTTAACCAAAATTAACTGAGCCGAACCATTCATATTTCAAATATTTCTAGCTTTTATACATTCGGTTCATGTATTTCATATTTACACCCCCATTTTATGTGTTTATACCTCAATTTCATTTACCTATACATACATTTCATTTATTTATACCTAAATTTCATGTATTGATAATTAAAAGTTTTAGGCCAAGTTTGGTTTTAACTATTAACTGAAATTAAATGAATCAAACCAAAAACCGTCAATCTATCTGAATACCAAACCGATTAATTGAAAACGGATTGGTCAATAATATAGACTAATCGATGACCTCGATTTCGGTTGAGGATAATAACTAACCAACTGAAAAATGCACACAGTGGCAATGTCTGTGTTTCTTGCCACATCGCCTGTGCACCCCTATTGGTTATTAACCAAAACCGGTTATCGGTGAGCAATAACTAAATTGTTAACCTAAACCAAACCGAAAACAGACGAAATTGAACCGAAATCGACCAAAAACTGAATTAACCGAAAACCAAATCAATCAAAAACGGCTTTATCAATTTTTTTTGTACTCTCGTTTAACCCAAATTAGCTGAATCAAACCGAATCATTCATTTTCGATATATTTATAGCTTTTATACCTGTAGTTCATATATTTTATATCTCCATTTCATATATTTATATTTTCATTTAATGTATTTATACCTCATTTTCATATATTTCTAAACAAAAGTTTTAGCCAAAGTTTGGTTTTTTCTATTAACTGGAATTAAATGAACCAAACCAAAAACCGTTAATCTAACCGAATAAACCGAAAACCGATTGGTTAATAAAATAGACTAACTGATGACTTTGGTTTCGCCTTCGATTGAGGATAATAAACGAACTGACCGAACCATTAACAACACAATGAAATTGATTACCGATTACTTCACTTATGATGTATATCAATTACAATGATACTACAATAAATACGATATGAATAAGAAAACTGAAAAAAACGAGATCCCGCTAGTTTGTATACATATATGGAGAATGGTTTGTAAAAAATAATACATAGGAGAATAATGCAATTCTATCAATTATATCACCAACTATCAAAAAAAAACCAAAGATCCCGCCAAACACCCTTTCCCAAATTCAAACCTCTCAAAAATTTTCATCACTACTTTCAACAAATCACCACAACCTTCGAACACAAATCTCACAACTTCACCCCCAAACCATTCACCAACCACCAATGGACACCACCGGCGACTCCATACCCACCGCAACACCTCGGCTTTTCATCAAAGAAATGGTGATGAAAAACTTCAAATCCTACGCCGGTGAACAACGCGTGGGCCCATTTCACAAGGTCAGGCTTTTGTTTTTGGTTAAAGTTGGTTTTCGTTAAATGGGTTGTTCAAAGTTCGAATCTTTTTTGTTAGGGTTTGTGGGTTTTGTTTATTTTGTTGATTTGATTTGATTTGAGTTGGAATTGGGGTTTTGTACAGAGTTTTTCAGCTGTTGTTGGGCCTAATGGAAGTGGGAAGAGTAATGTTATTGATGCTATGCTGTTTGTGTTTGGGAAAAGAGCCAAACAGGTATGGGTTTTCAAGGGTTTTGTTAAATTTTATGAAGTGGGTGCTGGGAAAATTGGTTTGACTGGAACTGAGTCGAACTGGCAGGTTGTAATCGGGTCAGGGACCTATACGTTGAAACCGTTAAATTCAAACCCGACCGGCTAAAACTGGTTTGAGACCGGGTTTGCTTTATTTGACAGTTAAAATAATTAATGTTTGTTGTTGTCTGAAAAATGGTGCAGATGCGTCTTAACAAAGTCTCGGAGCTTATTCACAATTCAACAAACCACCAAAATCTCAACAGTGCACGCGTATCGGTTCATTTTCAGGAAATTATTGATCTGGTATGTAATGGTGTCTGTTACCGGCTTTCGGTTTGGTGTGTAATGATTTCATTTGGATGATTATAGGAAAATGGATCATATGAAGTTGTTCCAGGAAGTGATTTTGTAATAGCGCGTGAAGCGTTTCGCGATAACTCTTCGAAATACTATATTAACGGGCGCGACAGTAAATTTACCGTGGTTACTAACAAGCTGAAAGGGAAAGGAGTTGACTTGGACAATAATCGGTTCTTGATTCTTCAGGTTTGGCAGTTAGTGTGATAAAGTTATGTTTTTTTACGTGTTTGTTACTAGTGTTGAATTGCGTTTTGCTGAATGTTTGTAGGGTGAGGTTGAGCAAATTTCGCTTATGAAGCCGAAAGCTCAAGGTCCCCATGATGAAGGCTTTCTTGAATATCTGGAGGATATTATTGGAACTAACAAATACTTGGGAAAATCGAGGAATCCCATAAGCAGTAAGTTATGATTCATGAGTTTGTTACGTATTAGTTTAGGTGGCATTTGTATGCTTAGTTTTAAAAGGCGACCTTAAAGGACTCAGTGTACTTCTGAGTTAAAGTTGGTCAAAATCAGGGTCAACAGGAGGCTGATATATATGTAATAATGTAAAAGTTTTACATGATAAAATATGTTCTTATGTAAACAGACGAGCTAGACATGACTTTTGTTGTAATTAACAGCGAATAGTGGACGATAGCGACAAGCTACTTATTTGCTACGTAGCGATCAGCGAGCACTATTTTATGTTTAGCGACACTAGAAGAAAATTTTAGAAATATTTTATATGTATGTTATATCCAAGTAAGCAGTTTTCTATGTAGAATTAACAAAAAACCTAAAATCCCGCTATTTTATACCTACACAATCCCTCTATTTATATTAAAACAGAAAAAAACAACAAACCTAAAATCCTGCCATGGAGGTGCCAAAATCAGTTAGCGACACATGAGCGTTTCGCTACACTATTCGCACACACATGTTTTCATACCTAAACACACACAGAGTACCCAAATTAGGGCAAAACGGTCACTAGACTCTCAACTGTTTCGGAATCAACCGATTATTGTTACGAAGATCAATTTCCGGCCGTCGGAGACACGCACCTCTCCGTCGACGGCGACGAGCTCCGCCGTGACGGCGGAGAAGGCGTTTTTGTTCATATCAAAAGGATGGAGAGAAGTGAAGGATTCAACGGAAGCAGATCTACAATAGTACAATTGATGAAAGATAGAGCGTAATCGTTTAAAAACCTAGCGTCATCGTTCAATCAAGAGTTTGAGAATATTCTGATGTCATCGTCCAGATCGAGCTTTCCGGTGACTGCTGTAACGAACTCGTCGTCGCTTATTTCGGTGGAGATTGATTTTGTGAAGAAGTTGCAGCCGAAAAATGTTATGTTAGGTAGTTAGTTAGTTATAACTTGTCCATACTTAATTATAGACTTGTAGCATAACATGAGTTATATGACTAGTTTATTGATGCTATTAGCTGTTTGAGAACTCTTTCTATCTGTTCATCGTACATATTTCATAAACTGATAACAGTAAATGCTTTGGAGCGCCTGACGGTTATTTTTTTGAAGTTTGTATCATTGTATGACATTGTTTTTGAGTTATACTAGCGGATGTTGTTTTGGTGTATTAGGCTTGAAGAGCTTAACGAAAAGAGGTCCGGGGTGGTGCAGATGGTTAAGTTTGCTGATAAAGAAAGAGAAAGTCTAGAGGTTATAACTTACAACAAGCCTGTTGTATATCGTATAGTAACTAATTCACTATTGTTAATTTGTTATCGTAAAGTTATTAACATGATTGATGCTTTCAGAGTGTTAAAAATGAAGCAGAAGATTACATGCTTAAGGAACTGTCATTGCTAAAATGGCAAGAAAAAGCCGTAAAATTTGCTTCTGAGGAAAACACGGTGAAGTTGGAAGAGATTCGAACGAACGCGTCTGGCTTGGAAGCTAACTTAACGTCTGAAAGGTGATTGTCGTCTTAATTCGTTAAACAACAGTTCAACTTTTAACTTACAAGTGCATTTTCCAAATGGTTCATAATATAAATGGTCGTTATTTTTGTTTAGGGAAAAGATTAAGGAAAGTAAGAAAGAATTGAAGGAGCTCGAGACGTTGCATAATAAGTACATGAAACGACAAGAGGTTCGTCTGTATACTATGTGTGACGTTATCCAAACAACCCCTAAACTTTGTTTTGTTGCGTTTTTAAGGAACTCGACACTATGCTTAAACGATGCAAGGATGATTTCAAGGAATTTGAGCGACAGGATGTCAAACACAGAGAAGATTTAAAACATGTGAAACAAAAGATTAAGAAAATGGATGAGAAAGTTGAAAAGGTAATTTGTGTGTATATACATATATATATATATATGTGTTATATATATATATAATTATATATTATATATATATATATATATATATATATATTTGTATAATATAATATTATATAATTTAGCTTTAATCTTTTTTTTTTCTGCTTTAGGATTCAGCAAAGATCATTGACATCACTAAGCAATCTGAAGAGTCAGCTGATGCAATCCCGAAACTAGAGGAAGATATTCCGAAACTGCAAAAAATATTATCGGATGAGGATAAAATATTGGAGGAAATTATAGAGAGCTCCAAAGGTATGTTCATAACTTCTTATGCTCACATACAAACTGAATATCTAAACACGTTTTGTTTTATTTTTAGTAAGGCGCGATTTAGATACTACCCTGATAATAATTTGGCAGCTAGTATTGTTATATTTAAAATTTGCACGGTTCTGCATCGTTTAACAGTTGAGACCGAGGCATTCCGTACCGAGGTTGCCAAAGTTCGTGCTGAACTCAAACCGTGGGAAGAACAACTGATTGAGCATCGAGGAAAACTTGACGTTGCATCCGCCGAAAAACAACTTCTGTCTGAGAAGGTGAGAGACATTTGTAAACGCTCTCTGCTTAAAACGTAAAATAAACAACTTCTGTTTTCATTTATTTATAATGTTCACGTAGACAACATAATTTGATTTGTTGCTTTCATACATTTTAGAAAGTATTTTTATCTTTGGTTTCTTCTTTAAGCTTGAATTGTTTAGTAAATAGCAAGTCAACGGGTTGGTCAACTGGTTTATAGTCTTTATAATGTTTCTTTTTAGTTACAATAAGTCATAAACAGTCAAGGGACTAGAAGTGACAAGTTTAGGAAGATTGTGCTGAAATTGTAAACTGTTTGTTAATGTTTGTTAACCGATTAGCTCGTTTTTATTCTTGTTCTTTCACTTTTAAAATTACAATCTTGTAATCCTTTTGAGTTCTTGAATAAAGTTGTTAGTTGGTGATCATCTTTCTGTAATTTCTAGGTGTTTATAACATGAATATTATTGATTATTGGCTTCAATTCTTGTGTGTTTCAGCACGAAGCAGGTCGAGCTGCATATTCAAACGGTCAGAAACAGTTGGATGAGATACATAAGAGAATCATAACAAATACTTCACGGATAGAGGAAATGAAAACCAGATTAAAGAAAAACGAGCTTGAATCATCAAAAGCTCATAAAATAGAACAAGTATGCAACTTTAGGCTCTTTAGCATAAGCAGTTTTTGTATTTTTATTAATTTGTTGATTAATAAAAAATGTGTCGAATTTGCAGGAATGTTTAAAAGAACAAGAGGAATTGATCACACGTGAGCAAGCTGCAAGACAAAAATATACCGAGCTTAATTCTGTTATGGAAACCGAAAAGACTCAGGGCTCTGTTCTGAAAGCATTATTGCAAGCAAAAGCTTCAAATTCAATAGAAGGAATTTACGGAAGGATGGGCGATTTGGGAGCGATTGATGGTATGTTTTACTCTAAAAATGTGTTTTTTTTATATATTTGTGTTTAAAAAGTTCCAAAATCTGACGTGAGTTCTGTTTTCAGGGAAGTATGATGTGGCTATTTCAACGGCAGTTCCCGGACTTGATTATATTGTGGTGGAAACGAGTGCAGCAGCACAAGCATGCGTTGACATGCTTCGCACCAACAATCTCGGTGTTGCTACATTCATGATATTGGTACGCTGCTCTCCTGTATGACATTTTTGTTTCTGTCTCATGTTATATCCGTAACTCTGCAAGCAAACGTAATCTTAGTTTTAGAAAGCGCGCTTGAGGCCCTCAAGTGAGGTGGCCATCGCTTCTGAATTTGTTTTTAAAAACTGAGGCGCTATTGTTGGGGCTTTTTTGCTCGGCGCATAGAGTAAATACAAGAAGCGCCCAAAAGGCGCCGATTTTAGGGTTTTTTTGGCGGGGGCGGGGGGGGGGGGGGGGGTATGCAGTTAATATCGGTTATCGGTCCCCATGTAAAATATTGGTCAAAATATTAGTACTGATATTATCGATTTATCGGCGATATTGACCGGTATAAACGATATATCACCGATATTTGACCGATATAACCAATATACGACTAATAATTGACCGATATATCACTGAATTGTTAGTTTTAAATTGCTATATATATAAATTCTACATGATTAAAATTACCAATATCCCCCGGTATCTCACCGAGATAACCTATATATCAAATATCGTTCCTTGACGGATATCCCATATTTTACCGCATTAACTGCATGGGTTTCTAGCCTGAGGCGCGTGTTTCATGTACCGGAGGCGTTTTTACACAGAAAAATGTTGTACCATGGGTTTTTTGGCTTGTACATGTAGGTAAAATGGTATTAAAAACTTATTTATAGCTATATTTTGGGTACTAAAAGCCCACCACTTTTGGGAGTCGCCCCTTGATTTAGACTTCATCGCTTTTGTGCGCCTATCCCTGATATGTTTATGCAATTATCCCTTCAATTACCCTTCTCAATAAATCTTGCAAGTTTTCTAAATCAATCAGTATATCTTTAAGGGTAATATAGGCATTCTGCTAATTAAAACCATTATTGAATTGTGATTTTTTTTGTTCGTAGATAATTAATTTTGGACAAGAATAATGTGTTAATTATGATTACAGTAACATAATTCTTATAATAAAACTATATAAAGGGCTGTATAGTTTAAATACAGACTTTAGGTGACTCTGAATGCGTTTTACTCGCTCCCGTGTTTCCTATTTTTTTCTGTTTGACCCAGTTGAAATTAAATAAAAAACCAAAATCTATCCAATCCGTAAATAAATGGATCACAATTACAGCTTTTAGATAAAACTATATAGAAAGGTTTATGCATTATCTCATTAAATACAGACTTTAAACAACTACTCAACCCGTTCGACCCATTCTCCGTTTTTACCTAGTTTTTTTAAATGACCCGACCCGTTTGAGATAACTAAAAAAACAATCCAAATCGACCCATCCATAAATAAACGGATCAAATCACCACTTTGATTAAAAATGCATGCCTGAACTGCAACTTTTTTTATCGATGAATCTTCTGAAAATGGTTGCAATGCCTTGACGCCAGGTGGTAGTTTTTGTGTCAAACATCATCTATCGCATATGTTGTTTGTCATGCTCTTGTTGTTTGTTTGTCATTTTTATCCATATGTTCATGCAGGAAAAACAAATGAACCAAATGTCGAGAATGAAAGAAAAAGTAAGCACTCCGGAAGGTGTTCCACGTCTCTTCGATCTAATAAAGGTGCAAGATGAAAGAATGAAACTTGCGTTCTTTGCAGCGATGAGTAACACCGTTGTTGCGAAGGATAAAGACCAGGCAACACGTATTGCGTACGGTCCGGATAAAGAATTCAGGCGTGTTGTCACACTTGACGGTGTTCTTATCGAGAAATCAGGAACCATGAGTGGTGGTGGAAAACCACGTGGCGGTAAGATGGGGACGTCCATAAGAGCCGCTAGCGTTTCCGGTGAAGCCATTACAGAAGTTGAAAACGAACTCGCTCAAATATCCGAAAAGTTGAAAAACGTAAGGCAACAGATTTCCGAAATGGTCCGGCATTACAAGAATTTGGAAAGAGAAAACACCGATCTTGAACTCGATATAGCGAAAAGTCAACAAGAGGTAAAGGCTCATTGAAAACGTTATGCAGGTTTGACTTCATGAGATAAAGTTCTAATTCGTATTTCAACGTGACAGATTGAAAGTTTGAATTCGCAACAAAAAGATCTTGCAAAGCAACTCGACTCTCTAAAGGCGGCTGCGGAGCCGAGTAAGGCTGAACTTAATCGAATTGACGAACTTACGAAGATTATATCGAAAGAAGAAAAGGAGATCAAACGGTTGACCGAAGGGTCAAAGCAGCTTAAAGAGAAGGTTGATATCGTTATCGTATCATATATATTATATAATTCTGTCAAAACTACGTTTAAATATATTATTGTTAACTAAAAGCGCATATACTGTTTAGGTGTTGGAGCTTCAAAGCAAAATCGAGAATGCAGGCGGTGAACGTTTAAAAAGCCAGAAGTCGAAGGTTACCAAAATTCAAAATGTAAGTACAATACATTAGTTGACTGTTCTATCGTGTTTTTTTTAGTATGCTGATATTTTTGCTCCATTAGGACATTGATAAAAACAGCACAGAGATCAATCGACACAAAGTTCAAATAGAAACGGGTCAGAAAATGTTGAAAAAACTAACGAACGGGATTGAGGAATCAAAGAAGGAGAAAGATAAACTAATCGCGCAGAAGGAACATTTGCTTGAAACGTTTAAAGAGATAGAGCAGAAAGCGTTCAAGGTTCAGGATGATTATAAGAAGACAGAAGAGGTTAGTTTAGTATTTACTACTGTCATTTATTAAAGTTACCGTTGATTTGAGTTTTTTTTTAAAGTTATATTGTTTTGTTTTGTGTAGCTGATAGATCAACACAAGGCTGTGCTTGGAGAAGCAAAATCCAATTATGAAACGTTGAAGAAGACGGTAGATGAGTTACGGACATCTGAGGTATTAGACTTACAAATTATTGCTTCTTTTATATTACGAGAGTTGGTTAAGTTGGTTGACTAATGGGTTGGGTGATGGTCAAATTTAGGGATTATGGTACACGTCAAAACAGGTTGTGTTGATTTGACCGAAACACTTTTTGTGTATATTTTAAATTTTTGACAAATAGTTACGTGTCAAATATGGTTACAAAAGGTATACAGACATTAGGGGTGCAAACGAGCCCAGACCGGCTCGATTCGAGCTTTGTTTTTAAAGCTCGGACTCAGCTCGTTTACTATTTATTGATTAAATATATATTAATTATAATATTTTTTTATATATGATTTGGTTATTTTTCGTAGATTTGTAAATAGTTATGAATATTATTTAAATATATATTTAATATATTAATTATTATACAAACAGTGGCCTCGTTAAGGCTTGCGAGCCGGCTCGAGCTCGGGCTCGTTTAAGCTCAGCTCGTTCAGAGCTTTTTATTGAGTAGCTCGGCTCATTTGCACCCTGCATACTAATTCTGTGATAATCCAACCTTTAAAGTAAGATAATTTGGAGGTTTTATGCATTAACGTTTTCACATTGGGGACTTTTGTCCTCTCACCCATTGATAAAACACAACGTAAATCGACCCATTCAAAAACTACGGCTACTATATAACACGTATTGGAACAGGTTGATGCAGATTATAAGTTACAAGACATGAAGAAGATGCTAAAAGAGTTGGAAATGAAAGAGAAAGGCTACAAGAAAAAGGTTGACGAATTAAACAACAGTCTTTCGAAGCATATGGAACAGTAAGTCTCAAATATTAACCGCTTCTCGACACATTTAAAACATCCAAATTTAATATAATTCTTTTTTTTTTAAATTTTTGCAGAATTAAGAAAGATTTAGTGGACCCCGAAAAACTTCAAGCCACACTTGCAGACGAATCTTTCTCTAACGGTTCCATCTCAAAAAGTCGCTAGAAATGGTGGCTCTACTTGAAGCACAGATGAAAGAGATGAACCCTAATCTTGATTCAATTGCTGAGTAAGAAATGAGAAATCATGTGCATAAAGTCGTAAAATAATCAGTTTGTTATTACATGTTTGTTTTAAACTGTTAACTATACTTTTATTGCTTCTGTTTACAGTTACCGGAACAAAGTAGGCTTATACAATGAGCGCGTCGAGGAGCTTAATGTGGTAACCAGTGAACGCGACGAAACGAAAAAACAATATGATGAGTGGAGAAAGAGAAGGTACGTTTTCTGTTTTCGGGTGTTTGGATTTGTGTTCTGAAAGTGATTCTTGTATACTTATATACCGATTTGATTCCATCTTTCAGACTAGATGAATTCATGGCAGGGTTTAACACCATATCTCTAAAGTTGAAGGAAATGTATCAGGTTTGTTATATATATATATATATATACTGACAATTATTATTAACTTTTTCTTATTATTAATATGTTCATTCATCAAGTCATATTTTTTTTGGTTAAGTTTGAGGCAACTTATATCATACTTTTGTTACAGATGATTACCCTCGGGGGTGATGCAGAGCTTGAGTTGGTGGATTCTCTAGATCCGTTCTCCGAAGGTGTCGTATTTAGCGTTAGACCTCCGAAAAAAAGTTGGAAAAATATTGCTAATTTATCAGGAGGGGAAAAGGTACGATACACCCAATTTTCTGATTTTAATTTTTACAATATGACGGTTGTTTAACCGTTTTAACTAACCGACATGTTGGTTCTTAACACTGATTCCTAAACGACTTTTTACCGTTTATATTTGACACCGTTTGACTTTTACTTTGACTTTCTAATTACACTAAACGTATAAGATTACTCGATTAAATTCTTTCCAACATACGCGCAGTGTTGCTCTATGTAATCATTATTTTTAATTTGTATTACAACTACTTGTTTGTTCCAGACTCTGAGCTCACTCGCGCTTGTATTTGCACTTCACCATTACAAACCGACGCCACTTTATGTTATGGATGAAATCGATGCTGCTCTAGGTATGTTCTTTATATCACGGGTGACTCCTTATTTATTTTTATTATTTCCATACAATAAATATCTAATTCGCCGCGATTTTGGCTGATAGATTTCAAGAACGTTTCAATCGTGGGTCATTATGTTAAAGACCGTACAAAGGATGCACAGTTCATCATCATCAGGTAAATATTTAACGTTCTTTGGGTCGGTGATCTATCATGTGACATTTGTTAAACATTGTTTATAAAGTTTTAACCGCGCTTATCATATGCAGCCTAAGAAACAACATGTTTGAGTTGGCTGATCGACTTGTGGGGATTTACAAAACCGACAATTGCACCAAGAGCATCACCATCAACCCAGGAAGTTTTGTGGTTTGCGAAAAGGCTGCTTAAACTTAAAACCGTTTGTGAACTTTTCGAAGTCTTTATAAGATCAACCCTTATTGTGTTTTCGTCTTTTAAGTTAATGTTCCTATCAAGAAATACACTGACTATTGCAATTTGCTTGATTGCAGTTCTGTATAATCACATGACATTTTGCTATGTTAATACTCTATATATTTGATTTGGTTATATTGTGTCTACCCACAAACATTTTTCAAGGTTTTTTTTTTGTTAAATCTACTCTCAAACTAGTCTAAGGGGCTGTTTGGCAACCTTTGAATGGTTAAGTGTTGAATCAGTAAGATGTCTGAACCATTAAATGCTGAATTAGTAAGAGGTCTGAATCATTAAGAGTCAGTATAATGCTTAACTGTTCAGAAGTAAATGTGTGACCAATTTAGATTAGAGGTCTTAACCACTCAGACTCAGTATAATGCTTAACTGTTTAGAGGCAAATGTCTGAATCATTTAGACATTTGCTTGTGAAACAAACAGTGTGAACCACTAAGTGCTGGACCAGTAAAATGTTTGAATTATTAAGAGCTCAAACAAACAGCCCTAAGTGTATAAACCAAAGTAAGTACTGAAAGATCACATTTTAGATAAAAGTGCAAATTGGGTACAACACGTTCAGATTGTGGACGATAAAAGGAAGGCAATTTGTGCACATTTAGTCATAGTTTGATCATTTTATGTGGAAAATCAATCTCTATTAATAATTGTATTTATGCTTTTAATTATTTTTGTAGTAGATATCTAATATCCCAATCAGTTTGGCCATGTTAAAGAAAATCATGATATAAAATTTAATATACTAGTGGGATACCCCGCGCTACGCTGCGGAAATTCAGTCGGGATCAGTTCGGTTTTTTATGACACCGACACTCGTTATAACTACCAAAAGAGAAAACTCCAAAAATAATATCTTTATACCCAAAAGAATATTGACACGCACTTTACATCAATTAAAACCAGAATAACAAATATCAATACCAGCTCCAGTAATACCAATATCGGTACCCATGTTGCTTGATCAGAATCGGTTCATTATGATAGCGACACTTGCATAAATTAATATACCAAAAATATACTTTATTTTGTATATAGATTTATAGCGAAATGTCTAGCAAAAAATTTACACATAGTTGTGTGTTCAATTTTTTTTAAAATAAAAAAAGTTAACGAACACAAACTATTAGAAATATCAAATTAATAAAATAGAAACATATTAAAGACGTATATTATGAATACCATTATCAATATAAAAACATGAAAAAAATTTGAATTATGTAATTTTTAGTTACTTTAAATTAATACTAAGCTAATAAAAACTTCAAAATATTATAAGTTAGGAAATAAATGTGATGCATAATTTCTTTATATAGTTAGTTGAAATAAAAAGTAAGTAAATATCAGTGTTAAAATCATAAAAAAGGAAATTTATGTCGGTCCTACTTATCTAACATATACATATAAATGATTGAAATCTAGTGTTCCAAATCTAAAAATGAAAAATTTACTATAGATAACATGATATGTTTTAATATATACTAGATTTTTCTACTGTCACGTTGCGGCGGAGTGTCTGAGTGTGAACCAAACACTATAGACCAGTTTCTTTAAGCTATTATAATTCTAATATATATTAGAAACCAACTTTTCAATTTTATATTTCATTACTAATAGTTCTTAATATTTACTCATTCTATAAATCTTAATTATAGTGTCAGTATCATACCAATACCGTAACAAATTGAATTGATATTCATTGAAAAACCCTCGTGTAAAAACTGCGACAACGTGTGGACACCGCTACCTAGTTTACTAAATTATATATTATTATTGTTTTCAGGTTAATAGACTTAATAAAATACACATTTATTATTTTAATTTATAGAACTGATTATCATATTATAAATAGCAAATATAAAATGTTATCACGAGTTCTACCAACCGTTCTTTATAGAAACAGTTGAAATTATAACCGTAGATAGAACATGTATACCAACAAAAACAATATGCTATTTCATTTATCCATATATTTTTAAACTTTTTTTAGGTACGTTTGTAAATAATTTTATATATAGTTTTATATTTTTTAAACTTACAAAAATTATTCAACTATACTTCTATTTGTTTCCAGAAAGTTTGATTGTGAAATATTTCTTATCCAATCAAGTAATAACTAATTTATTTATTAATATTTGTGAAAAGATATGATAACACATGTCATGCCCCTATAATGCCACTTTAACCTTATGTTTAATTTGTACTATTTTTTTTGAATCCTTAGTGTTGGACCAAATTGTAAAATATAGAAAGTGATGTGCTCAACTCAAAGAAACCCCAGTATTATACAAATACCATAACAAATTGAATTGATATTCATTGAAAAACTCTCACGTAAAAAACTGTGACGTGTGTACACTGCTACATGGTTTACTAAATTATATATTATTATTGTTTTCAGGTTAATAGACTTAATAAAATACACATCTATTATTTTAATTTATAGAACTGATTATCATATTATAAATAGCAAATATAAAAATGTTATCATGAGTTCTACCAACCGTTCTTTATAGAAACAGTTGAAATTATAACCGTAGATAGAACATGTATACCAACAAAAACAATATGCTATTTCATTTATCCATATATTTTTAAACTTTTTTTAGGTACGTTTATAAATAATTTTATACATAGTTTTATATTTTTTAAACTTACAAAAATTATTCAACAATACTTCTATTTGTTTCCAGAAAGTTTGATTTTGAAATATTTCTTTTTCAGTCAAGTAATAACTAATTTATTTATTAATATTTGTGAAAAGATACGATAACACATGTCATGCCTCTATAATGTCACTTTAACCTTATGTTTAATTTTGTACTATTTTTTTTTGAATCCTTAGTGTTGGACCAAATTGTAAAATAGAGAAAGTGATGTGCTCAACTTAAAGAAACTCAAATATCACTGGCTCTAACATGATTTGGTTTAATAATAATAAATAATTATAATATATATAATATAATATAATATAAATTTAAATTTTATTTTTTTTCTTTCTAAATAGTCTTACTAAAACGGTGATATAGAGATCACCAACTTGAATTTATTGTTTCATGAATGTATATTTTAATCATGTTAGGTATTACACGATATTCTAATGAATTCAAATTGGGCATTTTTATATAGACGCCTCATTTAGACGGGTGTGTAATAATTGGACCGTTACCCGAAAACCGATGAAACCAAACCGAAATTAAACGAAACTGAATTAAATAAATGTCAGTTATCATTTTTTTTACCACCGGTTAACTGAAATTAACCGAATCGAACCATTTATATTTTCATATATTTTTAGCTTTTATTCATTCATTCATTTCATGTTTTATACTTTCATTTCATGTATTTATATCTCAATTTTATTTATTTATACCTGCATTTCATGTATTTATACCTCTATTACATTTATTTATATATCCATTTCATGTATTTATACTCCATTACATGTACTTCTAAGCAAAAAATTTGGCTCTTGTTTGATTTGGTCATTAACCAAACCGAAAACTGGTAAAGTAACCGAACTGATTAATCGATGGCTTCGGCTACTGTTAATGCAAACAACCGAACCGTACACACCCTAAGACTAACGTGTTGTACGATTTAAAAAAAAAAGAAAGGTAAAAATAACAGGTAGATGGCAAGGCTTTATGCATCTAACAAGCGCCCATTATAAGCCTTATCCCATAGTGACATAGCGGATATTTATATAGTAACAATTTGGGTAGCTTCTTGGCTACAGCCACCACTTTTAACATAATTAAGCAAATAACAGTTCTTGAGTTTAATCACATTTTCTCACCACATAGAACAATACAACTATTTAGGGAGAATGCGATGAGTTTTTTGATTTTAGTCGTAGTTTGCTTACGAAATAGCATGGTTTTACGACCCTGTCCTGCAACGCATGGGTTAAACACTAGTTTAAGTTTATTTGTGTTTACCGTCAACAAAAAAATATTACCCGTGGTCTCTCAAGATTCATTCTAGAGAAAATAAACGTGTCATAACAACTCAAAATCATAGATACAAAATATAAACTCAATCTAGATTTGATATAACCAATTAACTTGATTGGAATTTTATATGTTCATATACGAGCTAAAAACTAATTACCTCAATCAATAGTCTACATATTTACTACTCTAAAAATGTTAGAAAGAAGTTGAGACATGAGAAAGTAACAATATGTGGGTTCCATTTCCCCTCATCCACAAAACGAGTTAGAAATATGTTTTTTTCTTAATCACATGAATTATCATATGATACATAAAGTCTCATCTTTTTATAAAAAGAGTTATTTATAGTTTATAAATAGTATGGTATGTTTAGATATAAATGGAAATAAACTTTCTTAAGTGGAGCTTCTCCAACATAATAACTAAATTATAAGGAAAAGGACTAATATATTAGATAATCATCAAGATGCTTTCCTTCTCATTCTTCCATTATGTGTCTAAACTCAAAACATTTTAGACATGTTTTAAACCCAACTTTCCTAAATGCTTAAAATCATTATAAGATAGAAAATATGTTTGAGTGTGATCTTGTGAAAGGTGCAATGACCCTAAACTTGAAAGACCACTAAGGTTTTAGAAAGAGGCCCATAATTTATCATGTTAATGAAAATGGTATTACTATATCATGTTAATGAAAATGGTATTACTATTCGAAAAGATATGACTAAAAAGAAAAAAAGAATTATGCACCTGTTCCTGATGAACTCTGGGGTCAAGAATACAAGAAAAGGACTTGAAAGAATTTTAAAGCAAAGCTGACTCTTTATAATAATATAAATTACAAAAATCGCTCTTTATGTTCACGTTAATTGCAAACTATGTCCTTTTTCTTTACAACGTACAAAAAATGTACTAGATGTTTGCAAATTTTTGCACGTTATGTCCGTTAGCCCTAATTATTTTCATGGTTAAATATGACCAAATGAATCCCATGTGAGAGTAAATTAGTCTTTTTACATTTTTTTATATAAAATTATTATAAAAAGCATATAAAAGTTTTCATTTCTTTGGATTAAACCCACAATCAAGATCCAAAATTAAATCTGACCAGATCTCTCTCTCTCACACACACACCCAACATTATCACTAGCACCATCTACACACCACCGCCACCACCACCACTATCACCATCACCACCGCACCTCCACTATCACCACCACACCTCCACCACTACCTAACACCTCCACCATCACCACCTCATCTCCACTCCCGTTGTACAACGCCTATCACCGGCGGCCGACCACTGCTGCACAAACCCCACAACCGCACCTCCACCACCGTCAACACCTCCACCGTCGTACCTCCACTCTCGCCGTACAACCCCACCACCGGCAGCCGACCACCGCTGCACAAACCCCACCACCGCACCTTCACCACCGTCAACACCTCCACCGCCACACCTCTACTCCCGCTGCACAATCTCCACCTCCGGCAGCCGACAACCGCTGCACAAACCCCACCACCGCGCAGCCCCAACCCCAACCCACATATTCAAATCTGAACATGTTCAAATCTGAACACCATAACTAAATTCAAATCTGAACAGGTTAAATCCCGGTTTAATTCACTTCAACATTAAGAAACCACGGGCCCAAGAACACCAACTTGTTACAGATCTCCTAGACGTCGTCAAGATGCGCTTTCCTTTCTTGGTGTTTTGACATACGGCCATGTGAATATGTTCGTGATGAGATGAGGTTTATGTTTGGTGGTGGTGGCTGTCACACAGGTGGAGGTGCGGTGGTGATGGTGGAGGTGGTGCAGTGGTGATGGTGGAGGTGCAATGGTGGTGGTGGTGTGGTTGAGATAAAGAGATATAGAATAGAGAGAGATGAGGAAGGGAGAAAGAGATATGGAATTAAGTTTTATTTATGAGTAAATTACAAAAATTGTCCTTTATGTTGATACCAGATTGCAAACTATGTCCTTTATCTTCAACAAGTACAAAAAATGTACTCGATGTTTGCAAACCCTTGCACGTTATGTCCTTTAGCCCTAACTCAGTTAATTTTCATGGTTAAATCTGACCAATTGGACCCCACATGAGGGTATTTTGGTCATTTTACCTAAAATACTAAAATATATAATCATCCATCGCCCATCACCACCTACCCTCACCGGCCACCACCACTTGCCGCTATCACTACCACCCACCTGCCGCTACCACCAGACTCAAATCAAAATCAACTGAACTCAAATCAAACTCAACACCTGCTATCATTGTATACACTCCCCACCAAACTCAAATCAAAATCCAAAACCCAATTCCATTTACAATCTTTATAACATACCACAATGAAACCCACAATGAAACCCCCTCGATTGTTCAAGAAAACATAAAGACCAGTCACCACCGATCAAGCACCTCGTCACCGATCTGCTGTCTAAAGGCCACAACCACTATGTCTGCCTCAGCTACCAATAACCGCCACGCCCACCAGCGATCAAAACCCCACCAGCGATCTGTTTTCTAAATGCCACAGCTATGAGATCTATCTCAGCCATCACTGATCTGTGGGTATGCGATGGTGGACTCGAGAGAGAGGAGAGAGAACAAGTACGTGTGTGTAGCGAGAGAGAGGAACTGAGTGGCCGGATGTGCGGGTGCTTGGAGTTACTGATGCTTGAGGGTAGACGACGTTATTGATGGTTAAGGTGGGAGTGGTGGTGGCTAAGGGTGGTGGTGATTAAGCAATGGAAGTTGTGGTTGCAGGTGATGTAAAGGAAAGATACGTAGAGAGAGTGAGGAGAGAGAGAGAGAAGGGTATATATGTGTGTGTTAAAATGTTTATATTTTTTTTTTTCATAAAATGTTTAAATAAAAAAGTAAAAAGACTAAAATACCTTTGTGTTACCTAATTTAACAATAAAAATTAGGAATATTGGATTTTAATATCCAACTATTAGTCGTGGCCGTCAACCATCCAACTTAAAAAATAACCACTGGTGGTCCCAATTATTAACATATTAGCCTCCAATGGACCCTGACTAACAGAACCCTAAGGCCGTTAGTCTCCGGTTGCCGGAAAAACATTTTTGGCCGGAAAACTCAACATTTTTGGCCCAAACCTCTTTGTAACCGAATTACGGACCTTTAGGAACCATTTTCTAGTAAAATCCCCAATTATTGAAATCGCCGGAAAACTCCTATTTTCGCCGGAAAACTTCTTTTTGGCTTGAAAACTCAACTTTGTGGCCGGAAAACTTAACATCTTCGTCCCAAACCTCTTGGTAACCTTATATCGGACCTTTAGAAATCTTTTTCTGGCTAAAAATGGTTTTCCGGCGACCAGAGACTAACGACGTTAGGGTTCTGTTAGCCAGGGTCCATTGGTGGCCAATATGTCAATAGTTGGGACTGCCAGTGGTTATTTTTGAAGTTGGGACTGTTGGCGGCCAACAACGAATAGTTTGGATTATTAAAGTCCAATATTCCTAAAAATTAACTAGGTTAGGGCTAAAGGACATAACATGCAAGAGTTTGCAAACACGAGTACGTTTTTTGTACTTATTGAAGATTAAGGACGTAGTTTGTAATCTGATGTCAACATAAGGACAATTTTTGTAATTTACTCTTTATTTATTTATTTATTAAAACACTTAAAATAAATTTGTGAGAAGATTAATTTACCTTTAGATGGGGTCTACTTGATCAGATTTAACCATGAAAATTAACTTAGTTAGGGCTAAAGAATATAACGTGCAGATGTTTGCAAACATCGGTACATTTTTTTGCATGTTTTGAAGATAAATGACATAGTTTGCAATTTGGTGTCAACGTAAGGACGATTTTTGTAATTTACTCTTATAATAATTTACCAATATTTTTTTTAAAAGGATGTTATGTGTGAAACCAAAAATTAAATTTGATATTTTTTAACAAGTCACTAATTAAATCCTCAAATAATGGATGCTAAGATTGAATTTTTTGAACAATAATATGTTGATGAAAAAACTAATAGTAACTAAGCAAGATTCAACATTTTTCATTATTAATTTAAAATTTAAAATCTATTGATATTACTTCTGCTAACAAATATTAGAAAGTTTCTTAGAACATATCCACCCAAATGGAGGGTTTTGAACATCATTAGCATTCTTAAACACATTTTTATTAAAAAAAATACTCAGGATTAGTTTTGACCATTGTTGTCAAGTATCATATACACGACTATTTTAATAAACTATCATGTATAATATTACATCATTTTAAGCTATTTGAATTCCTACTTTTCATGTACAATCAAAAGTCACATGTACAAGAATTCCACGAAATTAACACTTAGGATATTCAGGAAATTTCTTTCAAGAAATTAAAATAAGTGTTCTTTTTTGACGGCAAACTCACACATGTCTAAAAGTCTGCTCCTAAATCTATACCATTTACCGCAATGAGACTTAGCATCCTCACAACTTGAGATGGGCCAGACCATTTCAACCTTTTGGTACCATTGGCTACATGCAATCAAGATTAAGAAATTAGGAAAAGATTAGTAAAGGTAAGTTAGATACCAAAGATACTATGTTATATAAGGCTCTATATTTCAAATACATTTCAAATCTCTTATACTAGTTCTTATTCAAGGGTTGTTAAAGTTGTATGTTTAAGAAATCTTTACTTTTATAAGTCTTGACTCCATCCTTGAAACACATAAATCTTTATCTGTTTCACTATGATAATTTTTTTGATCTTGATAAAAGTATTTTGATCTTTTAAATAGTCAATGACAACATCTAAATCTCTTTAATTAACACTAAGGGGTCGTTTGGCAACTTCTGAATGGGTAAGTGTTGAACCACTAAGAGATCTAAACCATTAAGTGCTAACCAGTAAAAGATCTGAACTATTAAGAGCCAGTATAATACTTAACCGTTCAGAGACAAATGTCTGACCAATTCAGATCGGATGTCTTAACCATTAAGACTCAGTATAATGATTAACCATTCAGAGGCAAATGTCTGAATCATTCAGACATCTGCTCGCGAAACAAACAGTCTGAACCATTAAGTGCTGAACCAGTAAGAGGTCTGAACCATTGAGAGTCTCATTAACAGCTAAACAAACAACCCCTAAGTTCTGAAACACAACACATTAATTCACAAGAATTCGACTCCCAAGCATAATCAAGCTCGATTTAAGTTTGAACTGGGTTAGATCTCGACTTGATTCAAGCTTTTAGCAAACCAATATTAAGTAGATTATAAGCATCTCACGACTTGTTTACACCCCATATCTTTTTCTACACGAAACAAGGGTTTTAAAATTAATCCCCTATCCTAATTGTGAGCAATGCAGCAACCACCTTCAATGATAAAACAATGATAATTTAACCCTGTACAAAATAATCAACATATTCATATTAACAACCGATTGAATTTTATATTTCCTTCAAGACCATCTATTTTTATTTAAATCTATATATAACATTGAGGTTTCAAAATCTTAATTACAATTAAGAAATATAAATCTAGTCAAAAGTCACTCAAAGCATATTAAATTAATGAGATATTATATATCATTTTATTAAAAGATGATTAATTATTCTGATTGCAAAGTTTTTTTTAATCATAGTGCTACTATGTTCTATACTTTTATTTGCGATTAAATTTTCGTACAGGCCACATCCAATTTTGATGGGCCTATTACCATAATCCATATGTTTCATGGGCTAGGAGCACTCAAACTGGCCCACCCAAAAACTAGTGTTTCTGATTCAGCCTTTCAGTTGTACAAATTTTGTTAAGAACTAGATTTACCACCCGCCGTGGTGGGGCGTAAAACCGTGCCGAATAGCTAATTATAAGAACAAATTGTAATTGGTTCAAGTTTATCAAGCACTAATGCCACACCACCGCTAGCGACAACCAATACCAAAGTTATGGTGTGTTGATGCGAAGAAATTAGACTGCAACTTAAAACATATAAAATAAAAATTAAGTTGATTTAGGACCCCGCATATGTAACGAACCTGTCAAACGGGGAAAAGATAGATGATGTAAAAACGTTGAACCACACACGCACGTTGAGCGGTGTTAACTCACAAAATCTAGTATGAAACGTAAAACTAAATGTTAAAACGTTGAACCACACAAACGTTACGCCGTGTTAACTCACAAAATTTAAAAATGACAACTCTGTGAAATATGAAAAGTGTGGGGACCAAAGTTAAAAGTACAAAAGTTGTGAGGTTAAATTGCAAGAGATGAAAACTTTTGGTGTTATAAGTAGAAAAACATATAGTTTTGGGTTAAAAGTAAAACTTAAATTTTTTTTTGGAATCCTCCCAAAGCATGAGGTACATACCTATATGCACACAAATCTTGTTAATTTATAGTTTGTTAATTGTAAAATAATATGTTTAAAGTTTTAAGAGATTAAAAAAAAAGGTTAGTTTAACCAAGTATCAGCACCAAAACTACTACCAGTAGTATTTAACAAAAAATTCACTTCCACAATGCACCATAAAACATAGATACAATATTAAGTCATGAACTCTTTTGTTAAGACTTATGTGATTTATCTATATGATATTGGATATATGTCATCACAGGGTGACAATTTGTAATATAACATACAAATAATTAGGTTTGGTGTTTTTATGTTAATCCTTTAAATAAAACAAATTGGGTACGGATTGACCTGTTAACACTTCCGTCTAACTAAAACAAGTCATGTTTGGATTAACCTTTTTAGCCCGTTTGACTAAATATGCTAGCATGTCAACACATTTGAAACTTGAATGAAAGACAAACCGTCAACATGTTTATCCTATGTATTACAATCTGTCAACTCATTTAACCCGTTTACAAAATGATTACAACATGTTAACGGTTAAAGAAGGTGGTGCTCATCGGTATTATTGGGGGTGTTTGTTTTAAGAGATTAAGAATGTCAAACCAAATAAGTACACATCACGTGTTAAAGGATTTAAAAAGAACATACTCAACAAAGTCATTCATAACCTTCAAACTTTCGTTCACTAGAAGTTACAATTTTAACAATGTATAAGAAGAAGAAATCAATTATAAACTCAATCCATCACTCCCTTCAAGAAACCCCAAGATTCCATCTTTTTTCAACAAGATTAGGGGTCACCGACTTTGAATTTTCAAAGTTTGGATTTTATCGAGTTTCAGGCCTACACACAACTTGCTGTTAATTACTTTCATCATCATCGCTCACATAAACAACAATTATCACAGTTTTGAATCTCACAGCAGATCGATTTCTTCACTTGATTCCAACTGTTTGTACCTCTACTTCAAATCTTCATTCTATTGTATTTTATTCATCAGTACGAGTGTCCTTTTGTGAAAGAAAGTCGACCACAGTGTTTATCAAATGCCTCAATGAAGTGAAGGTTTTAAAAAACTTGTTTCTTTAGCATCTTGTGAAGTGGGAATTGGTTAAGGCGATTTGAGCTTGTAATTCAGATTCGATTGTGATAATCTTTAACTATCCGCCATGGGGTAAGGGGTTATTTGGGGTACCATTTAGAGGGTGGGCAACCCGCGGTTGCTGCCCTCCTTCGTCTTGTATAGAATTTTACTGGTTTTCTACCCCCAACAACTCATCTCGAGTTTGGTGTACCGTTAGTGTGTTTTTTCTTCGGTGGCAATTAACATACGCGCATGGCTCCTACGAAAGGGGGTCGGAACGTTAAGTCAGTGGGCCCTATGCAGGGCTCTGCTAGTGGTTTAAGACCTGCCCTTTCAAAATTTTCCACGAATGTAAAGATGGCAAACCGGGGTCTGTGAGTTTTTTCCGCCTACTTGAACACATGCAAAGCACACACCTCAAGACAGAAAACCGAAAGCTATCTTTGAAGGAGGCTATCTCCAAGGACTTGGACCTTTTTTTGTATGTTGCGGAAGTTCTTAGGGAATGGGATAAATGGTTATGTGGAAAGTGCATGGTGATGCATGCACTCAGTAGGGGATGCAAGCATGATAATGAGGTCGTGTCGTTTGCCATGATCTCGGGGGATGTTGAAGATTTCATTGTTGGGATCCGGAAACCATGTCAAGTGGTGGTTGACACAAACCCACGTCACCCAGCAGGGCTCGGGGGTGATGTTAACCTACTCGAGCGTGTTTTCTCCCTCCCTATTCAGACTGTTAAAAACATTCCCCCCAGTTGCCGGCTGTTGTTTGCTCAGTTTCTAACAGGTGCTTTGCGCAAAGTGGTAGCGTCGCCAGGATCGGTTGACAATTGGGTCCAATTGTTTTTACTACCGCGTTGCACCTTGCGGGTGGTTAGACCATCCTCCAGACAAGAGCGAAGGTCAGGGAACAGGAAATCACTACAGTGTAGTAACATCTTACACGCGCTTACAATTTGGAAAGATGGGTCTGGGTTTGATGATTTGGTCTCTTCCCTATTGGATAGTGTGGGGGCGACGGGGGCTTCAAGGGGAGAATGCAGGAGAGAGGAAGACAAAGAAAGGAACCCTAATATTAAGCAATGTCTTCGGAAAGTCAAGGATGGACATTTCACAGATGCGGTTAAGGTCCTATGCTCTAGTGGAGTTGCCCCTCTAGGTGATTCGACATTGAAAGCTCTTATTGATAAACACCCAGTGGTGCCGCCCCCGTCCTTGCCTTCCAACCCTTTGGCCCAACCCGCTCTTGTTGTTGATGGGGAGTGTGTACTCAAATGTATTCGATCCTTTCCTAAAGGGACGTCATGTGGCAGAGACGGGATACGGGCCCAACACCTGCTAGATGCTATTGGTGGCGAGGGCTCGGTGACTTCCTCAGGTTTACTTACGAGCATTACTGAAGTTGTTAACTTATGGCTTGGGGGATCCTGCCCTAAGGTGCTTGCTGAGTTTGTTGCCTCGGCCCCCCTCACCCCCTTATTGAAGCCTGATAAAGGAATTCGACCTATTGCTGTGGGGGGTATTTGACGAAGGTTGGTTTTAAAGGTGGCGATGAAGAAGGTCGGGAAAGAAATGACCCAGTACTTGGGTGACTATCAATTTGGGGTGGGGGTGCCAAATGGGGCAGAGGCGGTGCTTCACAGTGCAAACAGGTTTCTCAACTCATTTCATGCAGATGGTTCCTTAGCCATGCTTACTGTAGATTTCTCCAATGCTTTCAACACGGTCGACCGCACAGCTTTTCTGCACGAGGTTCATCAGCGTTGCCCGTCAATCTATCGGTGGGTCCAATTTCTTTACGCCCAGCCTGCTAGGTTGTATGTTGGTAACGAGTGTATTGGGGCTACTACCGGAGTTCAACAAGGAGATCCCTTGGGGCCCCTTCTCTTTGCCCTTGCCTTACATCCCCTTATTCTCCGGGTTCAGGACCGCTGTAAACTCCCGTTTCATGCTTGGTACTTGGATGATGGGACGATTATCGGCAACGCCTCTGAGGTTGCTAAGGCCTTAGACATCATCAACGAGGAGGGGCCATCTCTAGGGTTTTATCTCAACAAAAGAAACATAGGTTTTTTGGCCGACATGCGACGGGCGGAAAGTTCAAGATGGGCTTTTCCCGAGAGGGATCGGTAGACCAGAGAAGGGGATAAAGCTCCTTGGTGGAACTGTTAGTCAGGATCCTAGCTTTATTGAGGAGTTGGCAGGGCGACGAGCCTTGGGGGCGGTTGACCTCATGAAACTCTTACCCTGCCTGAGAGATCCCCAATGTGAACTCCTTCTGCTAAGGTCGTTCATGGGGGTCGCTAAGTTACTTTTTGTGTTGCGGTCTTGTCAACCGCATTTTATGGAGGATGCGGTATCTCGGTTTGATGATGGCCTTAGAGAGGCTATAGAAGACATAGTAGTAGGTGGCGGCCCCTTCTTTGGTGACCTCTGTAGCGTCTGGCATCTTTCCCAGTGCGTCTAGGTGGTTTGGGCCTCTTCTCAGCTCGAGATGTTAGGGCTTATGCCTTTGTGGCGTTTAGAGCTCAGTCTTGGGAACTACAGGATCATATCCTTCGAAACTGTGAGGTCGTCGGGCTTGACCCTGACTATCAGCAGGCGCTTGAACGCTTAAATATCTCTCTCCCAGACTTGGATATTGACGGTTTTTCTAATAAGGACACCGCCCCCTCGAAGCCACAAAAAACTTTGGCGAATGCTCTGTTTAGCAAAATCGCTCAAAGCCTGGGAGAAGCTTTTAATTTGTCATCCCGCCAGAAGGCGGTGTTTGAGTGCCTGAAAGGTTCCCATGCTCAGGAATTTTTGACCGTTATACCAATTGAGGGGTTGGGACAATGTATGTCTGCAGTAGAATATAGAGCCATTCTCAAATACCGGTTGATGATCCCTATGTACCCGGAAGATGAAACTTGCCCGATATGTCGTAAAGCTTGTATGGATAAATACGAGGAGCATGCAGTTCACTGTAAAGAGCTCTCTGGTTTCAAATATCTTACACGCGCTTACAATTTGGAAAGATGGGTCTGGGTTTGATGATTTGGTCTCTTCCCTATTGGATAGTGTGGGGGCGACGGGGGCTTCAAGGGGAGAATGCAGGAGAGAGGAAGACAAAGAAAGGAACCCTAATATTAAGCAATGTCTTCGGAAAGTCAAGGATGGACATTTCACAGATGCGGTTAAGGTCCTATGCTCTAGTGGAGTTGCCCCTCTAGGTGATTCGACATTGAAAGCTCTTATTGATAAACACCCAGTGGTGCCGCCCCCGTCCTTGCCTTCCAACCCTTTGGCCCAACCCGCTCTTGTTGTTGATGGGGAGTGTGTACTCAAATGTATTCGATCCTTTCCTAAAGGGACGTCATGTGGCAGAGACGGGATACGGGCCCAACACCTGCTAGATGCTATTGGTGGCGAGGGCTCGGTGACTTCCTCAGGTTTACTTACGAGCATTACTGAAGTTGTTAACTTATGGCTTGGGGGATCCTGCCCTAAGGTGCTTGCTGAGTTTGTTGCCTCGGCCCCCCTCACCCCCTTATTGAAGCCTGATAAAGGAATTCGACCTATTGCTGTGGGGGGTATTTGACGAAGGTTGGTTTTAAAGGTGGCGATGAAGAAGGTCGGGAAAGAAATGACCCAGTACTTGGGTGACTATCAATTTGGGGTGGGGGTGCCAAATGGGGCAGAGGCGGTGCTTCACAGTGCAAACAGGTTTCTCAACTCATTTCATGCAGATGGTTCCTTAGCCATGCTTACTGTAGATTTCTCCAATGCTTTCAACACGGTCGACCGCACAGCTTTTCTGCACGAGGTTCATCAGCGTTGCCCGTCAATCTATCGGTGGGTCCAATTTCTTTACGCCCAGCCTGCTAGGTTGTATGTTGGTAACGAGTGTATTGGGGCTACTACCGGAGTTCAACAAGGAGATCCCTTGGGGCCCCTTCTCTTTGCCCTTGCCTTACATCCCCTTATTCTCCGGGTTCAGGACCGCTGTAAACTCCCGTTTCATGCTTGGTACTTGGATGATGGGACGATTATCGGCAACGCCTCTGAGGTTGCTAAGGCCTTAGACATCATCAACGAGGAGGGCCATCTCTAGGGTTTTATCTCAACAAAAGAAACATAGGTTTTTTGGCCGACATGCGACGGGCGGAAAGTTCAAGATGGGCTTTTCCCGAGAGGGATCGGTAGACCAGAGAAGGGGATAAAGCTCCTTGGTGGAACTGTTAGTCAGGATCCTAGCTTTATTGAGGAGTTGGCAGGGCGACGAGCCTTGGGGGCGGTTGACCTCATGAAACTCTTACCCTGCCTGAGAGATCCCCAATGTGAACTCCTTCTGCTAAGGTCGTTCATGGGGGTCGCTAAGTTACTTTTTGTGTTGCGGTCTTGTCAACCGCATTTTATGGAGGATGCGGTATCTCGGTTTGATGATGGCCTTAGAGAGGCTATAGAAGACATAGTAGTAGGTGGCGGCCCCTTCTTTGGTGACCTCTGTAGCGTCTGGCATCTTTCCCAGTGCGTCTAGGTGGTTTGGGCCTCTTCTCAGCTCGAGATGTTAGGGCTTATGCCTTTGTGGCGTTTAGAGCTCAGTCTTGGGAACTACAGGATCATATCCTTCGAAACTGTGAGATCGTCGGGCTTGACCCTGACTATCAGCAGGCGCTTGAACGCTTAAATATCTCTCTCCCAGACTTGGATATTGACGGTTTTTCTAATAAGGACACCGCCCCCTCGAAGCCACAAAAAACTTTGGCGAATGCTCTGTTTAGCAAAATCGCTCAAAGCCTGGGAGAAGCTTTTAATTTGTCATCCCGCCAGAAGGCGGTGTTTGAGTGCCTGAAAGGTTCCCATGCTCAGGAATTTTTGACCGTTATACCAATTGAGGGGTTGGGACAATGTATGTCTGCAGTAGAATATAGAGCCATTCTCAAATACCGGTTGATGATCCCTATGTACCCGGAAGATGAAACTTGCCCGATATGTCGTAAAGCTTGTATGGATAAATACGAGGAGCATGCAGTTCACTGTAAAGAGCTCTCTGGTTTCAAATATCTTACACGCGCTTACAATTTGGAAAGATGGGTCTGGGTTTGATGATTTGGTCTCTTCCCTATTGGATAGTGTGGGGGCGACGGGGGCTTCAAGGGGAGAATGCAGGAGAGAGGAAGACAAAGAAAGGAACCCTAATATTAAGCAATGTCTTCGGAAAGTCAAGGATGGACATTTCACAGATGCGGTTAAGGTCCTATGCTCTAGTGGAGTTGCCCCTCTAGGTGATTCGACATTGAAAGCTCTTATTGATAAACACCCAGTGGTGCCGCCCCCGTCCTTGCCTTCCAACCCTTTGGCCCAACCCGCTCTTGTTGTTGATGGGGAGTGTGTACTCAAATGTATTCGATCCTTTCCTAAAGGGACGTCATGTGGCAGAGACGGGATACGGGCCCAACACCTGCTAGATGCTATTGGTGGCGAGGGCTCGGTGACTTCCTCAGGTTTACTTACGAGCATTACTGAAGTTGTTAACTTATGGCTTGGGGGATCCTGCCCTAAGGTGCTTGCTGAGTTTGTTGCCTCGGCCCCCCTCACCCCCTTATTGAAGCCTGATAAAGGAATTCGACCTATTGCTGTGGGGGGTATTTGACGAAGGTTGGTTTCAAAGGTGGCGATGAAGAAGGTCGGGAAAGAAATGACCCAGTACTTGGGTGACTATCAATTTGGGGTGGGGGTGCCAAATGGGGCAGAGGCGGTGCTTCACAGTGCAAACAGGTTTCTCAACTCATTTCATGCAGATGGTTCCTTAGCCATGCTTACTGTAGATTTCTCCAATGCTTTCAACACGGTCGACCGCACAGCTTTTCTGCACGAGGTTCATCAGCGTTGCCCGTCAATCTATCGGTGGGTCCAATTTCTTTACGCCCAGCCTGCTAGGTTGTATGTTGGTAACGAGTGTATTGGGGCTACTACCGGAGTTCAACAAGGAGATCCCTTGGGGCCCCTTCTCTTTGCCCTTGCCTTACATCCCCTTATTCTCCGGGTTCAGGACCGCTGTAAACTCCCGTTTCATGCTTGGTACTTGGATGATGGGACGATTATCGGCAACGCCTCTGAGGTTGCTAAGGCCTTAGACATCATCAACGAGGAGGGGCCATCTCTAGGGTTTTATCTCAACATTAAGAAACATAGGTTTTTTGGCCGACATGCGACGGGCGGAAAGTTCAAGATGGGCTTTTCCCGAGAGGGATCGGTAGACCAGAGAAGGGGATAAAGCTCCTTGGTGGAACTGTTAGTCAGGATCCTAGCTTTATTGAGGAGTTGGCAGGGCGACGAGCCTTGGGGGCGGTTGACCTCATGAAACTCTTACCCTGCCTGAGAGATCCCCAATGTGAACTCCTTCTGCTAAGGTCGTTCATGGGGGTCGCTAAGTTACTTTTTGCGTTGCGGTCTTGTCAACCGCATTTTATGGAGGATGCGGTATCTCGGTTTGATGATGGCCTTAGAGAGGCTATAGAAGACATAGTAGTGGGTGGCGGCCCCTTCTTTGGTGACCTCTGTAGCGTCTGGCATCTTTCCCAGTGCGTCTAGGTGGTTGGGCCTCTTCTCAGCTCGAGATGTTAGGGCTTATGCCTTTGTGGCGTTTAGAGCTCAGTCTTGGGAACTACAGGATCATATCCTTCGAAACTGTGAGGTCGTCGGGCTTGACCCTGACTATCAGCAGGCGCTTGAACGCTTAAATATCTCTCTCCCAGACTTGGATATTGACGGTTTTTCTAATAAGGACACCGCCCCCTCGAAGCCACAAAAAACTTTGGCGAATGCTCTGTTTAGCAAAATCGCTCAAAGCCTGGGAGAAGCTTTTAATTTGTCATCCCGCCAGAAGGCGGTGTTTGAGTGCCTGAAAGGTTCCCATGCTCAGGAATTTTTGACCGTTATACCAATTGAGGGGTTGGGACAATGTATGTCTGCAGTAGAATATAGAGCCATTCTCAAATACCGGTTGATGATCCCTATGTACCCGGAAGATGAAACTTGCCCGATATGTCGTAAAGCTTGTATGGATAAATACGAGGAGCATGCAGTTCACTGTAAAGAGCTCTCTGGGTTCAAATATCGGCACGACTGGGTGCGTGATGTTTTGTGGGACATCTTAAGAAGAGCTGGGATTTCGGCTAAGAAAGAGGCCCCTGTGAATTTTCACACGGACCCTATGGAAGGGAGATCTACTCTGCGACCAGCGGATCTGCTCGTCTTTGGCTGGGCTGGGGGGAAACATGCTTGTGTAGACCTCACGGGGGTTTCCCTTTTGGTTGGTTTAAGGGAAAACGGGTTTGTAGCTGGACAAGCGGCAAGAAAGGCAGAATCAAAGAAAGTGGATAAGCACGCTAAAGCTTGCACAAAGAACCAGCATGTCTTTGTCCCTTTTGCCTTTGATACTTTTGGCTCCTTAGCGCCAGAAGCTATCCACTTCTTGACGAGTGTTCAATGGGTCGTCTACAACAATTGTTCAACCCCAAGGGGGCAAGGGTTTGTATTTGGAAGGTTAGAGTTTGCAATTCAGAAAGGATTGGCGTCGCAGCTTGTTGCCCGGCTACCTTCTGTTTTGATGTAACTTGGCAAGTTTTCTGAATTTAAAATAATATTATTTAATTTCACCGTTAAAAAAAAAACTCATGATAAATAAGTTACAGATTTACAAACACGAAAACTTCGCTCCCATGTGTTAGATTATTATCGGACATCACTTAATTGACTCCACATATTTTGATTTAACTGTTTACCGATATATTCATGGCCGCCACAATTTTTTACTGTGGTTCTTACCCTAAATTCACGAAATTTTTATGAACTTTGCCACATGTCTCTTCCTGATTGGATGCATCTCCTAAAGAGTCATATTAATTAATATGCTTAGTATTTCAAACGTTTTAACTATTTTTTTTTATTTTAATAAATGACTTAGTCAAAATGTTTATAATTGTTTGTATTTCCCTAGTAAATACATACACATGACTACAAATACACTTTTATGGTTTTATATTGAACTTTAAGTTTAGTCTTGGAGGTAGAAATAATGATGAATATGTCACCATCTTGTTAGCATGGGTGAATGTTAAGTTTTACTTTATATAGGTTGGAATCTTTCTTTAGAAACTTAAGGGGTGTAAAGCGGTAAATAGTAAAAGTTAAATGGCGTAAAGTGGATATTAGGACTTAGGAGGAAAGAATGCACGTGGAGGTGCCATCACCCTTCCTGTCCCTAAAAACATTCACCAATTATGATTTAATGCAGCCTTTTCTTTCCACTCATTATTTCATTTTACTGTTTTTAGGTAATTATAATTTCTTATTCAAATAATGAAAATATCTCCTAATAAATACAAAATCTTTTGCTTATAAATTTTAAATCACCATTAGAAATTCTACTAGAGTGGTTTATGAGCGTATTGACTCCTGCGGATAGAGAGACAGAGCGCGTGTGTGCGCTAGGGGTGTTCATGTCCGGTTTGGTTGGTTTTTGGATCAAACCGTGAACCAAACCGTTAGTTACGGTTTTTGGAAAGCTGAAAACCGAAACCGAACCGTTGATTTTTTAAACCGAACCAAACCAAACCGCTATTAACGGTTTGGTTTCACGATTTGGGCTATTAGGCCTTATTTGCTAAAAATGAAACAATAAAATAAAAGAATGAAAAATATGGGCCGATATGATTTTATTAATTAATGAAATCGAAAGTAGCCCATTTTATAGCTAACAATATTAGTTTACTTACTTGGATTAAATTTAGATGTAAATTTATTTATATCTTATATATATATATAATATGAAATATTAAAAATAAAATAAATACATTCTTATGGTCCGGTCCGGTTTATTACGGTTGGTTTTTGCTATAAACCGTAAACCAAACCGTTTGCTATGGTTTACAAATATTGAAACCGACCGACCGAAAGATAACTAAAAAAACCGATCGTGAAACCGAACCGATGAGCGGTTTGAGCGGTTTCATGTTTGAAATCGAACCGTGAACACCCCTAGCGTGCGCTAGCTGTGTGAGTGGTTCATGAGCGTATTGACTCCGACGGTAGTCAGGTTGTGGTGTTTTCCCAAATGAGCATCCTTCCCTCCCTTAAAATTTTATTTTTAAAACAATATATATTTTAAACCAAGATTATATGGTTAATGTTCTTTTTATAAACACGACACCGACATCTTTAATTCTCTTAATTGAAAGAGTTCAAGTAAAAAACTATATTCAAATAATCAAATGGTTAAGATTAGGTCTGTAAACGAATCGAACGAACACGAACACAAGCATGTTCGTTGTTCGTTCTTTAAGAAATTGGGCATGTTCGTGTTTGTTTATATTCGTTCGTTTAGGGCCTAAACGAACAGTTCAAGAACACAAACGAACATAAACAAAAAATATTAACTTAACATATTTGAATAAACATAAACAAACTTGATTTAACAAACATAAACGAACACAAATGAACGTAACTGAACAAATATAAACAAACACAATTTAAAATTAATGAACACAAACAAAGAAGTTTCATATATTACAGTTCATCCGTAAACACATCTAAATTAGGGTTCATATATACTAAAATTAAATAGTTTTTTTATATAAATATTAAGTAAGTAATCAGGTACGATCTAAGAAAAAATTTTAAAATTCCATTTTTTTATTACTAGAAAACTCAATTACTAATTAGTTATATTTATATAAATAGTTAGAAAACCTAATGTTTCTATAAATCTAACTATTTATGTATTTACTAAAATTTAAACGAACATAAATGAACGAACGTTCACAAACATAAATGAACGAACACAAGGTGTGTGTTCATGTTCGTTCATTTAATTAAACGAACAAACTTTGTGTTCCTGTTCGTTTGTTTATTAAATAAACGAACTTCCCGCCGAAAAGTTCACGAACAGTTCATGAACGTTCGGTTCATTTACAGGCCTAGTTAAGACAGATTGCTTTTTGCGGTGTCCAAACGTGATATTTTTACAAAATTTTCATCCTTAGGAATCGGGTCTTATTAAGGACCCAAATCGGAGTTTATGTATGTAGTTTCTTAATACAAACCATTACTAAACATAATGTCATTATGAAGTTATGCCTAATATGGGTGGGGTTCAGCGAAAAGTCAAAATTTCTTAAAAAGTTAAAAAACTATAAAAATACTATAATTTCAGCCATAAAACACATTAAAAACCCACAAATAACGGAATGAAAACTACTAATACATAATATTCAAACCATAATAGTCCATAAAAACTTCAAAAGTATCGTTCCAATAAAAAAATAAAAACTTCAAACACAATCATAGTACTATGAATATAAAACACAACATGCTAATCAACATAAAACAAAATAATGTTTGTCATTCGATAATCAGAGCCTTATTATCGAAAACACAAAACACAACTCACATATATGATGTTTTAGAAATCTTCATTTTGTTATTTATGAGTTTTTAGGTATTTTATGATTGACATTTTAGTGCTTTCTGAGATCTAAAAACATATATTTTAATGCGATAAGTAAATTTATAAATAAAAAAGATTTTAAACATGAATATATATATATATATACTTAATTTTTTCTTTAAAAAAACATTAGGATTGGAATCATGACCTACACTGCAACACTTCACCTAGCAACTTGTTTTCCACGTAATGCTAGTTAAGTTTAATGGTGCTATTCTCGTCTGTATATATGTACTATAAAAATGATTAAAAACATTATTCACGCAATAGTGTCTATCCCAATAATGCATCCAAATTTGGAATTATGAATATATGGTTCATATGAAAATTACTATAATACTTTAAGTGAAAGTATCCGATTCTAAAGTCATACTAAACCATCTCCTGTATAGTTCTATAAATACGGTATTTGTATTATTAACTAATAAATATACCGTAAATCTAATAATTCAAGAATAACCGTATAAAATGCCAATGACCTCTAGCTCAAGTAGTAGGAGAGCTTGAGTTCTTCTATGAGACTCAAGTTCAATTTCCACTTGGTGCAAAAAGGAGTGAGGCACTGGGTTCGATCCTTAAGCCAAACGGGTTTTACTGGTAATTTCGCCGTCGTGCCTATGGGCGGTGGGTTTCCAGGTTTTCCCCGGAAGTGGTGTACGACTTGGGTTACTCTCGGAGTACTCCGTTTGTCCAGTGGGTGCTCTGAGAGTACTCGGGATTGATTTGTTGACCGTTTAAAAAAAACTGTATAAAATAATAAAAATGTTATCATTTAAACTTAGTGCTGCTAAATGAGGTATGGTTATTAGTTAGGTGTGGTTATTACTTATTACGATAAAAAACTGATGATGAACGGATCCAAGACGTTTGACGCTCATATTCGACGTTGTTAAACCATGGCTATTAATGTTTATGGTAATTATATATATGATTGTATCATGATACACATGTACATATCTTATATTTTATTTGTTTCAACTTTCACATTTGTGCTTATATAGTTTATTGCCTGATATTAATTTTGTTTAGTGATTTTTGACAAACCATGGGATGAAAACAGTAATTAACTCTTTTGTTTATTATCTGTAATCTGTTTCCTGCTATGTATATCTATGTATGCATTCATGCAACCTTGTATCTATCAGATTAAACTGAGATGGTTTGTTATGCACATATGCTTATCTTTGAATATACTTATTTTGTGTTTGATTTGTTGTCTAAAATAAATAGTAGGGCCAATTATTCTTAAAAAAACATAAGTTGTCACCTTTTAAATTCACTATTTTCAATGTTATGAATAAACTATGATATTGAACAAAGAACTCAAATCGACGATTGAATCTTATTATTGATGAACTAACAAATTGATTACAAACACTATATCAAGCCCTAATTCCCAAACTAGTTGTTAACCTCCTATTAAAAATCATACTTTCAAGTTGACATTATTACCGCCTCAAGTTCTCTCACTTATTCAAACATTGAACCAACTTTATATAAAAAGTCACTCTACTTTAACTATCTCATACCCGTTGACTTCCAGCTAGTTCAATTTTGACCTTTATTTCTTACAATATCAACCTTAAAGTCACAAATTGACTTTAATTCAATCCCAAGCTGTTTACACAGAACTCAAACTTGGATCCTGGTAATGCTTGGTTAACATATCAACATGATTTTATTTGGCATGTATCCAAACAATCTTCACTTCTTTTGAGTTGACCATGTCTCTTAAACAATATAGCTTGTCATTTATGTGATTGGTCATCTTATGTAACATACTATTCTTTGATAATTGCATTGCCCTTACATTGTTAGAATGAGCTTCTGAATCTTTTACATTAATTATGTACCTTCTACCACATTGACTCTTTTACCTCTCCAGTCAATGCAATGAATTCTGCTTTTGTTGAGGACAAGGCAACAACATGTTGCAATTGTGCCTTCCAACTTACATCACAAGAAACACATATCTTGTGATGGACCTTTTATTATCTATCTCTTTTGCTTAGTCAGCATCAACATAAGCTGTGACAATATTACCCCTTCGATCACTAATTGTCTTGAAAATGGATCCAACGTTCTGAGTACCTTTTAAATATCTCAGAACCGTTTCACTACTTCCCAATGATTTTCCCTGGATCAACAATGAATCTACTTACCAAACTGATAGCATAACTAAGATTTTGTCTTGTACAAACCATAAAATACATTAAACTTCCCATTGTGTTTGGTGAATCACTACTTGAAAGCTTGAAATGAGAAGCCATAAGAGTCTTTACTCCTTTAAAATTTGTCATTCCATAATTGTTAAGCACCTTCTTGACATAAGATCTTTGAGTAACTTTTAACTGCCTCAAACTTCTATTTCTTTTGATTTCCAAACCCAAAATCTTCCTGACCTCCCCAAGCTCTTTCATACTAAACTCTAACATAGTCATCTTCTTTGTTGAATCAATTTCATTTTTATCCTTGCATGCTATAAGCATAACATCCACATATAGCATCAAATAGACAAACTTACCCTTATCATATTCCTAATGATAATCACAACTGTGCTTATAGTAAAACCATTACCTACAATATAGTAATCAAATCTCTTGTACCATTGCCTTGGAGATTGTTTCAATCCATACAATGGCTTCTTTAATAAGCGAGTCTTTTCTTCATGTCCTAAAACTTCATACCCTTTTGGTTGAGCCATAAAAATCCGTTCTTCTAAGTTACCATGCATAAATGTTGTTTTGACATCTAGTTGTTTTAATTGTAGATCAAAAGAAGCAACTACCCTTATAGATATATGTTTGACTACAGGAGAAAAATTCTCATTATAGTCAATCTCAGCCTTTTGAGTAAACTCCTTAACAACTAACCTGGCTTTATACCTTGGATCCATCCCTGGTTAAACACCATTCCATTTTCTGACCCTTAGGTTTATCCACCAAAATCCAAGTTCCATTCTTATACAAAGAATCCATTTCCTCGTCCATTGCTTTAAACCACTTAACTTTATCACCTAAAAATTGCCTCTTCAAATGTTAGTGGTTCAAAAATACTTTCATTTTCTGAAGCCATAAAGGCCTCTACAGAAATATCTTCATTGTTTTTCACCTTCAAAGACTTAAAAACTTTTTTAGACCTATCACTTACCAAGATGTAATCTTGTATGTCTGGTTTAGACTGACTAACTTCACTTGTACCCCTGGTACTAACTCCAAGTTGACTACTCTTTACTTGATGTTGAACCGGATCCACCTCAATTTGATTAGCATTTTTCTCAAAGATTTCATTGTTAATTGTTTTTTCAACATCTTTATACAAAATTCTTTCTTTACATTTAACATTCCTGCATACAATAACATTTGGATTGATTGTCTAACCTCCAAGGCCTATATCCCTTAACACTTCCAGAAGTATGCACTTTTTTGCTCTTGGATCCAATTTGTCTTCACTTACATGTGAATATACCAATGACCCAAAAAACTTCAAATTCTTCCTACTCAGGCTTTACACTAGTCCATATTTCCATAGGTGTATTCATTTTTATTGCAGATAAAGGACATTTATTGACCAAATAAGCTATAGTTGACACAACTTCTCCCCATAATTTCTTAGGCAATCCAAAAGTTACGAGTATGCACCTTACCCCCTCTAGTTCATTCTTCCCATAAGACCATTTTGTTGAGGTGTACCAGGTACTGTCAAATTGCTATACCATTGACTTCACAAAATAGATTGAACTCACCATTACACAACTCCAACCTATTATCTGTTCTAAGCTTTTTAAACCTTCTATTTGTTTGATTTTTTACCATTACCTTTTGTTCTTTAAACTTTTTGACGGTATCACTCTTATGCTTGATAACATAATCTTCTAGAGTGATCATCTATGACACATAGAAAGTACCTACCCCCACCCAAAGTCTATGTCCTTGCAGCCCCCACAAATCAGAGTGCACATAGTCCAAAACATCTTTTGTAACATGTTTACCCTTACTGAATTTCACTCTCTTTTATTTGCCTAGAACATAACTTTCACAGAGAACTTGTTGTTTAGTTAACTAAACAAGACCTTGTTGACTTATGTGACCTAGTCTCTTGTGCTACATGAGGGCTTCTACATTACCTTCTCCACCATTGACATTATCCCAGTATTTACAACTTCACCATCTAACATATAAATGTTGATGTCTTTTGTAGTACCACTTAAAAATATTATAGATCCATTTATTACTTTAGCTTTACCATTTTTCAAATTTACATTCTACCCACTTTTCTACTATACCAAGTGACTAACTAACTAACTTCTTTTAAGATTAGGTGTATACCAAACATCTTTAAGATCGACTTCATTCCAGGTTCTATGTAATAACCGAAAAAATATAATAATAATAAAAAAACCTATATATATACATATATACATAAAATCTACATATGAAAATTATGGATATGGAATGAATAGGACTTTCAGACAATATAAAATATGAATATAATACTGAATGATTGGGATTTAATCTAATCATACCACTTGCATGAATTATTTCATACAAGATTGACTTCAGTTGAATCTCTAAAAATAATTTTTACAACTTGCATCAACTAGAACCTTCATTTCTCTCTCTACATAGAGAACGCAATCATCTTGCAAACCACCTAACCTTCTTTACACACTACACCATTCTCAATCACTTCCGATAAGAAAACCCGGTCCCGGTAACCTGAACCGAACACCATACCAACATCACTTTTCATTCACCACCATCTCTACTAAATCATTCGAAGCTTTAACCACGAAAAACGTACTACCTGAAACCATTTCGGTGAAGAAATACCAATTTCGGCGATACTTACGTATTTTCCGATGACGTCTCTCGTAACCGAAACACGTTTTTGACCAAGGTAACCATAAAGTAAATCTCTATTTTTGAAACTTTAAAGTTAATCTAGAATGAAAATATTATTGATTATGTAAATGTTAGTTTTGGATAAAAGATGACGAAGAAGATAAACTAGTGAACTGAGTAAATAAAAATAATTAATGAATCTGATTGTTCACAAGGTCTCAGGTAGCCCAGCTGGTTCAGATTCTGGTTTACAACCAGAGGTCACAAGTTTGAATCCTCCTGGAGTAGGAATGGCAATGGGGCGGGTTCGGGCCGGGTTGGTAATCCCAAGCCTGTACCTGGTTGTAAATCTTCGGCTCATACCCTGCCCGTTACCTGTCGGATAAGTACCCATCGGTTATCGGGTATACCCGCGAGTATCAGTTATACCCGCTAATTTGTTAAAAATACAATTAAGACTCCTATGTGTGTTTTTTGCTCTAAAGTTTATATAATTGACTATTTTAATAACTACAATAAAGGAAAATGTGACCAACAACATACATACATATCATATTCAAATGCATATTTGAAACATATACCTGTATAATTAACTAATTAAGGTACCGCTACTTTGGAACACATAATGTAAGTTTATATTTTTTACATTTAATCGATCGAACACACGACATGAAAAATAGTAGCATTAATGTCAGTTTATATTTCTTGCATTTAATAGAACACCAAACATGAAAAATAGTAGTATTAATCAGGACCCAGGTAATCTCCATAACAACTTGAAATGTATTTAGAAAATCCCAAAACTAACACACATCTTTAATGTGTATAGAAACAATATAACTAAACATAAAATGTTGTATGTGTATTAAAGTCTTGAAAACAAGCAAAATCTATGAATAGTGAATAAGTGTATGTACAAAGTTTATATAAATGGAAAATTAAATTTAAATTAATATGCTTTTCGGGTATAATTCGGGTAAACGGGCCGGGTATCGTGCGGTATCACTAAATCCTATAACCATACCCGTACCCATTTTTTTTATATTTTTAATCCCATACCCGGCCCATACCCGTCGGGCTTTGTGTATACCCTGCCCATATGTTTCCGGTATACCCGTCGGGCTCGAGCTTTTTTGCCATCCCTATGCTCGAGACATATATTTTTATCAGATTATGATATAATGCATCCGATCTGACGCATTATCAGATTAACGTCAGATTTCTGATGAAACATCAGATTTCCGTAAAAACATCAAATTTCGTATTAAATGCATCATATTTCATAAATCAAGCATAAATCACTAAGTGGTCCACTGGTTAAGGCTCTAACTTATAACCTAAAGGTATTGGGTTCAAATCTTGCAAGAGACATTCTTTTTAATACATTAGATTTATATTTAAATACATTAGATTTTTAGTTAAATAAATCAAATTACAAAATATGCATCAGAAAGTGTTGTAATCCAGTTGGTTAAGTCTTAGGACTTAGAAACTAAAGGTCTAGGGTTCAAACCTTGCCGATGACATTATTTTTATTAGATATTCTGATTTATGGATCAGATTTCGTATTTAAATAATTATATAAGATAAATATAAATGACTAAGTGGCTCATTGGTTAAGTATTTTTACTTATAACATTTGGGTCTCAAAATCTTGTGACTAACATTTATTTTTAATTAACGTTTATTTTATTTAAACCTATATTTAATGATTACTTACTTATATATCTTTATAATTACAATTATACAATTGAAAATAACACTATGTTTTATTAATAAATACAAATATAAAGACACATATATATTCTTTAATCTAAGCAAAACTAATTTATATAAATGATTACTTAAGCAAACTTGAGGTTTTCAACTAGACATGAATTAAACAAACAAATAATATATACACACACACACACACACATACACATACACACTTCATATATACGAACACAACCTTATGAAATATATGGACCCGATGTAGGTTTATATGGACACGCTTAACAAGACTATTATTTATAAGACAACAAATGAAGCAACAAGGTACATATCCTTACCTTTTTTCCTTTTGTTATCTGGTTCGATTGTTTATATACCCCGTTGATTATCGGTTTCTTTTGGAACTCCTAACGTCTTTGGAACATCGATTTGTTTGACTGCTCGTTCATTTTCTTTTCAGACTTTAAATCAACTTGATATCATGCGATAAGATTATAATTTTATTGTACTCATTATTGCATTTTCCGATACTGATTATATGGTTATCGTTTACTGTTAAACTGGATTACTGTTTATGACCGACTATGAAGGGGTATGGTCCCAAAAACCCTGCGCCAATGCAGGAGACCATACCACCAGAGCAATACAAATCAAGAACCAAGACCTTGCGCCTGCCGCGCAACGGTATGGTAATCGTAAGAATGCAATTCTTATCAATTACGCGTATCAAAAATGCAAGAAACAACATAACTTCATTTAACATCCTTGCACCATACCGCGTAAGGGGACAATTAAGCTTGAGTTAAGAATGGTTGTGAATTCTCAAGTCTGATTCACAGACATCTTCACGCAACGATAAGACAAGATCTGAAAGGAATCTTTTCTGTTATAGCAAACTATACATGTGGCAAATGATCAAGGCTCCACAGCTGTGGATCTTCTAGAAGCACTAAATGCTCATCGTGCAGGTCTCTATTCGGTTACAACCGAATGTGACGTGGCAGCATCTGGGACGTCGATCTCTAAGACGATGTCAGCACCATCCTCATTAAGATCTAGAATAAATCACTTTCCATGTGGCATCTCCCCAGCCGTCGATCAACTAACGATCCATGTGCATGGATGGGACGTAATTGCAAACGGTGAAAAAGATCTCGTCCATTATATTTTGGCGCCCAAACTTTCGGCTATAAATAGAAGACTTGAGGTACAAGCTATGCATTCACTTTCACTTCACTTTACTTACACTTATACTTCGTCTTCTCCGATCACTGTACTTATTCTCACGCCAGAGGGCGGTCACGGAGAGAACCCCCATTCTCCCCGTGGCAAGGCTAACGGCGTTCTCTGTTTCTAGTGATTCCCGGCGAAACCATGACCACAGATCTAGATTGATTCGGGCCAATCGCGATCTGGTGTTTCTTCAGACTGTGCTTTGTTACCCTGAGTTCTACGCTTCTCGTGGAGTGTCCCACGAGCATGTCATTGAGTCACTAATAACGCATGCTCCTTCCATGACGGAGATATTAGTTCACGACGTGCCTTGGTACAAGTGAGGTACATAGGTACTAGGAGGCGTATAGATCGACTCTAGGATTACTGTAGGTATATGGTTTGTGTGTGCCTACACCCATCATACCTATTACTGTTCGGTAACATGATAAAAGTATTTTATTACTTATTAACTAAATTAACCTAATCTTGTCACACCCTAACCAATGGCGGAAACATCGGAGTGAGACGAAAACGAGTTGCAAGAGGCTTGATAACGCTATTTGTGTCGAGTGTTTAATAATTACATTCTATATCGTTTTAAATCGGATAATACGAAATTAAATCACGTCACTTATAAAAGAAATACAATTTTCATTTATTTAATAAGAGTTTAATACAAGGTTTCGAAACAAAATACAACATGTTTGAAATAAGATACGATGCAACAAGTATTTAAAGTTTAAATGTGTTTCTAGGCAATCCTGTTTGATTCATTGCATCATCATAACTCCTGCAACATGTATTAAAAGCGTGGATCAATACAAAAGTATTGACAAGCATACAAGTTTGAAAATAAATAAAAGTTTGTTTCAATTATGATGAGTATATATTCAAGTTGAGTCGCACATATATGTAGATTTTCGCATAATAATAGCATATAATTGAATTCTTTAACTAGCATGCATAGCATCCTAAGCATAACAATATCATGAGAATACATGTTGAAACTAATAAGCCTAAACAAACTCAGGCATAAAAAACAACATGTATAGACGAGTTTAAACTAACACGTATAATTAACATAAGCATATCTGATAACACGTTCGGTAATTTGAATACATTTTATTTCGTTTAATATAAATTATGTTGATTGATACATGTTGCACCCCAATATGCGTTAAAGTGTAAAAAAGGGGGTCGAGTATGCTCACGTATTAGCGAAGCTTCCTTTGGCAAATTTCGCGAAGGTTCGACAGTCGAAAGATGGAATACCAAGGTCACCTCGCATGGATAGGAGAAAGATATATGAGTTATATCAAAATGAACTATCCGTTTATGATTATTTTATAAACTTCGTTCAAGTCTCGATACATATTTATTAGCGTTCCGACTAAAAAGTGGATATTTGCATATATATGTTTTTAACGAAAATCGGACAGAGTCTCCTCTGTTTTTGGACGATCCCGACAATACGAGTTGTCGATATAAATCTGAAACTCAACAATACATGAATAAATATGCGAATATCTAATTCTATGTATAATTAATTACAAGTTATGGGGTTTGGCCTCGAGGTTTAAAACGCTATAAAAATATGAAACCAAGCATTAATTTGTGCCGTTATATTTTCAAAACTTGATGATCTCGATGACAATGTATATAAGTCTTACAATTTCGATGAAACACCACCTTTTATTTTGTAAATCTACTACTTATATATTTATAACGCCATCTCGCTTATTAATCGGTTCATTTTTTAAAGGTTGACCTCAAATTTAAACAATATATATACCAAATAGTAAGAATGAATATGCGTAATATTACCGAGCTCGCATTGACTGTTGTTGACTGAGCCGGAACCGACGTTTGACTAAAACCACATAAATGAACCCATACCGCGACTGGGCCTGTTGACCGCGTTTGACTGTTTGACCCGAATCCCGTACTTAAGCCGAGACCCAAACTGAAACAGATCCCAAAACTAACTCGATCGCGAACCACTCGAACCTGAATGAACTTGAACCGGGTGAGTCGAGATTCGAACCGACTGGACCTGATACGGATCTGAACCGAGTGCCCAAACCAAGACCCTACCCAAGCTGAACCAATCATCACATCGACACCGGTGCCGGAATCGGAAGGTCGGTGACCTGGTCGGGCCTGAACTCGAACCAGAGCTATCCTTTCTGCTGGCGAGTTTGCCTGAAAATTGATGACTCAACCGAGCCGCTGCCACCGTGAACGCTGTCTTGCCTGGCCATCACCACCGCTGCCGTCGCTGCCGGAGCGGCTGTCACCGCCTCCTACGGCTTCTGCCGCTGTGTTCTTGGTGCCCCGCCACCAAGATGGAGGTGGCCGTCTTCGTGTTCAAGGAGGGAGGGCGAGAGTGAAGAGGAGAGTGGGTGTTGTGGTTTACCGGAAGGTTGGCCGGTTTTTGGCCGGAAAACAACTCTGGCAGCCGGAGTTTAGAGAGGGCAGAGATGTGTCTTGTGGGAGGCTAGGGTTTGTGTTACAAAGTGATGAATATATAGGTCTAGGGTTTTGATTGGGTCAGGCCTAAAGCCCATTCGCTGCTCGTTTGCGTTTTAAGGCCCGTTACGCACTCGAACTTTTATAAGGTGCCGTAGTTATTTAACTAAGGTTAAAATGTACGTAAAGACGGTGCCGGTAATCAATATCGTGTTCGTTTGTCGGTTACGATACAATGGCGTAAAATGCATTTTTTTGCTTTTTTTATATATATATATATATATTATATATATATTTTCAGTTTTCGTTTATGATTTTAAGGAATGTGAAACGTTACGTATTTTTCTAAAATATAATTTCACGGAAAATACGAGGCGTTACAGTCCCCTCTACTTTAGGAAATTTCGTCCCGAAATTTATTCAAGAGGAAGACTCTAGAAAAGATGCATTTCGAAGAATGTGTGAGTTTAATCGAGGAATAGGTGGTGAGTGATAAAAGTTTGTCTTTAAATATAGCAGTGAAACACCGAATTTCTCATGGCACGTTTTACGAAACCTTAGAAACGTTATTAACACTTATATATAGGAAGTACCAGCGGCGTATCCACCATGTTTATACCGTATTGCGTCCGTTTCGCTAATCGATGCCACGTTACATTCCTTGTCCAATATCATGGCTTATTAGCATATTATGAGTGAGGATGATAACGTATAGTAATTTAAGTATATAAGTATGATTGCATTTAAGTATGAGAGAGTCTAGTGTATAAGTAGGAATATGAGTATATGTGTGTGTATATGCACATTCTTGTACAATACCATGATATATTTTAGTTAACCAAGATTAACGGATTACTGGCATGTGAATAAACAGATCAAACCATCGTGTACCGCAATGTAGACTACCCATCATCATTAAAACGAAGAGAGTGTAAAATAGTTTACTTAACATACCTCAAGAATACGGGCGGGCGTCACTCCTATAACGCTACACAAGCGCCATACATGTTAAAGTGTGGCTTGATCATAGTTAATGACGATTTCATCAGATAAACATGTGAATAAACAAGTCAAACCATCGTGTACGCAAATGTTGACTAGTCAATAACGTTGAAACATAGAGTGTGTAAAATAGTTTACTTAACAAGACCTCAAGAATACGGGCGGGTGCTACTCCTATAGCGTTACACAAGCGCTATACATGTTAAGGTGTGGTTTTATAACGAGTTTATCAAATAAGAATGTTCCAGTAATCCAAATCAGATAGTGTTTAGTATACACCTATTGAATCGTTGTGTAGTAGATTTTGAATAAATGAGAAGTTTGTTGTGCATAAATTCGATTTTAGTATAATGTTGACTTTGAGATGAATGAAGGAATAAGTATTATTTGCATAAATTTAAGATAGCGTAAAAGAGAGGCTTGATATAATGTTGGAGTGTTTCGGGTTTTAGAAACTTCGACTATTCCAAAGTGACTCGTAAGTTCTTTCGAATTAGGGAGACATGATTTGGCCTAATAGGTATAATACTCTCGTCGCCAATCGATTAACGGTATTTTACCCTTCCAGCTAGTACATGTTCCTAATTTGATCGAAAATACGAAACTTTGGCGAGATTGAGAATCGAAAAGTGGGACCAGTCATCAAGGTGTGGATGTCAATCCTGGCTTGACAATTTCGTCTCCAAATTGTGGTTTATTGAACGTATCAAGATATAATCTCGAATCGTTAATAAAGATCCACTAGATTATAAAATAGAAACTCGCATCAAGATATGGATATCACTCCTGACTTGATGGTGAATTTCGTGCAAAATAACATGTAGAGTGGGTTGAAATTCGTCACCAATGGCGGGAATCACCAAGGGAAGAGAGAAGCAAGCTAGGAAGAATAACAATTTAGACAAGTATCACATATGGCCAAGGTATAGTACTTAAACTATAGACTAGGTCGAACATGGCAATTCTACCTAATTCCCTATAGTTATGGCTCTGATACCAATCTGTCACACCCCAACCGATGGCGGAAACATTGGAGTGAGACGAAAACGAGATTGCAAGAGGCTTCATAACGCTATTTGTGTCGAGTGTTTAATAATTACATTCTACATCGTTTTAAATCAGATAATACGAAATTAAATCACGTCACACATAAAAGAAATACAATTTTCATTTATTTAATAAGAGTTTAATACAAGGTTTCGAAACAAAATACAACATGTTTGAAATAAGATACGATGCAACAACTATTTAAAGTTTAAATGTGTTTCTAGGCAATCCTATTTGATTCCTTGCATCATCATAACTCCTGCAACATGTATTAAAAGCGTGGATCAATACAAAAGTATTAGCGAGCATACAAGTTTGAAAATAAATAAAAGTTCGTTTCAATTATGCTGAGTATATATTCAAGTTGAATCGCACATATATGTAGACTTTCGCATAATAATAGCATATAATTGAATTATTTAACTAGCATGCATAGCATCCTAAGCATAACAATATCATGAGAATACATGTTGAAACTAATAAGCATAAACAAACTCAGGCATAACAAACAGCATGTATAGATGAGTTTAAACTAACAGGTACAATTCACATAAGCATAACTGATAACACGTTCGGTAATTTGAATACATTTTATTTCGTTTAATATAAATTATGTTGATTGATACATGTTGCACCCCAATATGCGTTAAAGTGTAAAAAAAGGGGTCGAGTATGCTCACGTATTAGCGAAGCTTCCTTTGGCAAATTTCACGAAGGTTCGACAGTCGAAAGATGGAATACCGAGGTCACCTCGCATGGATAGGAGAAAGATATATGAGTTATATCAAAATGAACTATCCGTTTATGATTATTTTATAAACTTCGTTCGAGTCTCGATACATATTTATTGGCGTTCCGACTAAAAAGTGGATATTTGCATATATATGTTTTTAACGAAAATCGGGCAGAGTCTCCTCTGTTTTTGGTCGATCCCGACAATACGAATTGTCGATATAAATCTCAAACTCAATAATACATGAATAAATATGCGAATATCTAATTCTATGTATAATTAATTACAATTTATGGGGTTCGGCCTCGAGGTTTAAAACGCTATAAAAATATGAAACGCTAGCATTAATTTGTGCCATTATATTTTCAAAACTCGACGAACTCGATGATAATGTATATAAGTCTTACAATTTCCGATGTAACACCACTTTTTATTTTGTAAATCTACTACTTATACATTTATAACGCCATCTCGCTTATTAATCGGTTCGTTTTTTAAAGGTTGACCTCAAATTTAGACAATATATATACCAAATAGTAAGAATGAATATGCGTAATTATATTACCGAGCTCGCGTTGACTGTTGTTGACTGAGCCGGAACCGACGTTTGACTAAAACGGCAGAAATGAACCCGTGTCGCGACTGGACTTGTTAACCGCGTTTGACTGTTTGACCCGAATCCCGTACTTAAGCCGAGACCCAAACTGAAACAGATCCCAAAACTGACTCGATCGTGAACCACTCGAACCTGAATGAACTTGAACCGGGTGAGTCGAGATTCGAACCGACTGGACCTGATACGGATCTGAACCGAGTGCCCAAACCAAGACCCGACCCAAGCTGAACAAATCATCACCATCGACGCCGGTGCCGGAATCGGAAGGTCGGTGACCTGGTCAGTCCTGAACTCGAACCGGAGCTATCCTTTCTGTTGGCGAGTTTGCCTGAAAATCGATGACTCATCCAAGCCGCCGCCACCGTGAACGCTGTCTTTGCCTGGCCGTCACCACCGCTGCCGTTGTTGCCGGAGTGGCTGTCACCGCCTCCTGCAGCTTCTGCCTCTATGTCCTTGGTGCGCCGCCACCAAGATGGTGGTGGCCGCCGTTCGTGTTCAAGGAGGGAGGGAGGGCGAGAGTGAAGAGGAGAGTGGGTGTTGTGGTTTACCGGAAGGTTGGCCGGTTTTTGGCCGGAAAAACAACTCCGGCGGCCGGAGTTCAGAGATGTGTCTTGTGGGAGGCTAGGGTTTGTGTTACAAAGTGATGAATATATAGGTCTAGGGTTTTGATTGGGTCAGGCCTAAAGCCCATTCGCTGCTCGTTTGCGTTTTAAGGCCCGTTACGCACTCGAACTTTTGCCGTAATTATTTAACTAAGGTTAAAATGTACGTAAAGACGGTGCCGGTAATCAATATCGTGTTCGTTTGTCGGTCACGATACAATGGCGTAAAATACGTTTTTTTGCTTTATATGTATATATATATAGGATAAGGATCCGTTAGGAACCACCCTTTATTGCGAGAACCACGAGAACCAACGTGAACACATGGAAATTTTGTAAATATACATCTAGCCGATGAGTAACTGCTCACTTCATCTCCACAATAGACCTGTTCTGAACATGTAAAATCAATCTCAGCTTTGACTCTCCACAATTCTCCGTTTCATCATCGTTGACTGTTATATTAATAGATTTTAGTGCTGATTCACCTTCGTCAATCGCTCCGAAGTTCACTTCAAGAATCTCGTCTAGAGGAAACAAACGACATCGTTTTCTTCATTATTATGGCTATATCTTCCATTTGTAACCTCTTTTTGGAAAACTGAACACTCAGATCTCGTTGTAACTTTAGACTTCTCGATGCCGCTAACAACAACTGAAACCGAAACCGAAACTTCATCATCTTCTGAATATCTCAACAATGAGGCCCCTTTCGGAATCAAATTCTTCGAGCTCGAATCACACAGTTCCACACATGATGACGCTTTCGATAACTCGATCTACTTCTCCAATTTCTTACTATAAGACCTAGTAATCCTCCGAAACTCACCGAATCCGGCGTCATTTGTATTCACAAAACTCCTCTTCTTCAGCGATTTGTTGCTCGTGGATACCCTGTACGAATCATCGCACTAGAATGTAACATCTACTGTCAAATTTGAAGAAGAAGCAACTAACAAAGTTTAATCAAGTTTTCTGCAACAGAAGGTATGAAGATCAAAGAAAATTTTGAATGTTTTCGGTGAGGTAGGTTTGATCGGAGCTTCTTCTTTGCGAACAATATTGATAATGTATGATTAACGATTGAATTGAAGTTTCAGATCTAGAATTTGATGAAGATGGTTGCGTTGAAGTGTTTTGAAGGTCACGTCATGCTATGGAGATGTTTAGCTATGGAGATTTTATGGGGAAGAATGGTTGTTGTTACTGTCCCCCTCAACGATATTTAAAAAATACAATTTATTTTAGAAAAGTTTTGTAGATGACTTAAATGTGTGGCTATATTTATCTTCCATCAAATTTGTATCGAAATAAAAGCATTATTATTAATTAATACATGTTAATAGGGAAATGGAATGAACAGTGCAAGGTACCTTCGTAATTTCTTATCATTGCCACGTCTCACCACGCATCAAGTCATCTCCACCAAACATACCCAGGGTTTCTAAATAGGACCAATAAGCCAGAGAGTAATACACAAACAACAAAGAGAGAGAGAGAGACAGAGAAAGAGAAAGGCAACGCGTTAGAGAGATCATGGTGGTTGTTCCGATGGTGATGACGAAGGTGCTTTCCAGTGGTTATGGTGGCGTGGTGCGCCGGTGGTTACTTGTGATGCTCCGGTGGTTACTGTATTGAACAATGCACATGTGCATACATGTTTAATGTTTCACACCACATTGTTACTCGAACAATGCACATATGCATACATCTTTACTGTTTCACACCATGCACATGTGCATTCCCCATGATTCTATTTTAAATACAAATATTCCATTTTCCTTTGCATATACATCAACATATGTAATTTGGTACCCTCATATGTAATAAGGTGCCACATACATAATATGCTATGAACAAATATACTACATTTCAAAATATGCACATATGCATTAGCCGGCATGTCTATTGTTCTTTTATTAATGCACATGTTTATAACCAACAATAACACGTTATCCTACAACCTTTGTGATTCAATAATTAAGTATAACACCCTTATCATAAGGAATCACATAATCCGAACAACAAATATGATTGCATATATGCATCGCCAACATATACTATATACCAAACAACATATTGCATCCTAAATTAACAAATGTAACCATCCGTAATACGTTATTCAATACCCATATGTATGTTATTTCAAAATATGCACCTGTGCATTACCAACCTTTTCTCTACCGAACAACATATTACATCATAGATTAACAAATATCATAATCTATAATACATTATACAATACCAATATAACTGAACAATCAAATATATATTAACCCATCAATCACCATATAAAGTTAACCATAAATATGCACATATGCATAGAACAACATTCAATTTAAAATTCTTACATCAGACAAGACCTTATCGTCATAACATATTACGTCCTCTTTATGTTTTTTTATTTTTATGCGCATGCACACCTGCATGTGATACATCTAACGTGTGTACATAAATGATATCATCTAACATGAAAGTAATAAACAGATGCACATGTACATAAACTCCCAACTGCATTGTCAAATAATAATCAACATTTTTTATCTTGTTTTTTAACCGTTGCGTAATCATCTTCTATAGCGTCGAAATTTTTTTGACCCTTCATCCCTTGATTTTAAAACAAAAGTCGCCTTTTTCGTTTTTTTCCATTACTGGTCTACAAGAATAAACAAAACAAAAAAACATAGATTAATAAACATACAATGTCAATAAATATATGCGTTAACATTAACTTTTTTTTATCACAAATATACACTATGCACATGTGCATTATTATGGATGTGTGCATCAACATAAATGATTTTGAATACATATTGTCACACTATGCACAAGTGTATAAATGTTAATATGTACATCAACATGAATTCTCTTATTAACCCGTTTTAACAAATTATGCACATGTGCATAACTATGCAAATTTGTATTAACATTAGTAAATACATGACCATAATAACATATTCGGTCAAAATATGCACATATGCATAACTATGCACACGTTCATCAACATTAGTGACATTATTATCCTATTATGACAAATTATGCATATGTGCATAACTATACACTTTTACGTCAACATAACTGAGATATGCACATGTGCAACAACATTATTGATTATTATCAACCTAATTTGGCAAAATATGCGTATGTACATAACTATGCACATGTGCATAACACGTAAATACCACACTACAGATCATTCTATTACAACAGTCACCCCTAATTCATAAAACAAATCATATGTATCACACCATTTTCACTAATACATATATGAAACGACGATTTAATCGTCATATTTATATATATAGAAAATATGTATACAATGGAATGCAAAAACCTGAAAGGTTAGTGTTCTGCTACTACAGTGCTACGAATTTAAGAATATACAACACACAAAAATAAATTTAATAAAGACAATTCGAACCTTACTTTACATCACTAATTCTACCAAAAAAAACAAAGCATGATCAACTAAAAAATGTTCTGAACACATCGACTAGGAATAGAACGAATGTTAAGTTTGCCCTATCCAAATCCCTCCTTAATCTTCCATTCACCACATTGTATACACCTAACCTCTCAAAATCAGTAAATAAACATTTTCAAAACTACAACTTACAGCAAAAAAAATTTCAACCTAAATAAGCAATTAACATTTAACCAATTTTAAACTAGCTTAACAAACATAACTAACACAACAACAAATCAACGATAATCGTGTGATTACCTCTGAAGAAGTCGAATCGAAACCATTGGCGACAGGAGAATCGGAGCGGCGGTGATTGATAGAGAATCTCCGGTCAGAATCGGAGATCTCTGATGCCCTGCGGTAATAATCTCCGTCATCGTGAACATCTAAGGCGATTTTATAGAGGTTTTCTTTCAAATTGGCAAGAGTGTGCTCCACATCATGGCAGAAAAGATTAGAAGTGAAGAAAGATAATATGATGAATTGTTGGATGATAATGGAGATGAAGGATGATAATCAAGATGTTGAATTTTGGGGGATTTGAAGAGTGTCGGAAGTGTATGTAAATAAAAAAGTGAATTGAACTATTGTTTGAAGTCCAGGAGGCACACTTAATTTATAATTTGATATGTATTTACACTAATGCCCCTTATTCACATTGGTTCTCGTGGTTCTCGCAATAAAGGTGGTTCTCGTATGAACCCTACCATATATATATATATATATATATATATATATATATATATATTTTTTTTTTCGTTTGTGATTTTAAGAAATGTCGAAACTTTTACGTATTTTTCTTAAATATAATTTCACGGAAAATACGAGGCGTTACAAATCTAGACACTAAGTTATACTCTAGGTTCTCTAAAACTCGACAAAACTACTAACAGCCAAGCGAACCGATTGACTCTAGTAAAGCTAAGTAAGTCTGAAAATCGAACCCACGAGACTCTTTTAGTTACGTGAATTAAACTCACTAGACCTATCGAAAGACACGACTAAATTTTTTTATATTTTGAGGGTGGGTTCTTCTAAAATCCTAAAATTGCAATTAAATTAAATATTAGTTAGACAAACGAATTAAGACGTAAACTAGATTGAAGTTTTACTCAGATGATGATGAAATAACTACCTAGACTGGAATCCTAAACAACTCAGAATGGATTTCTATTTGCATGACTAGTTTATGGAACCGGGATCTTGAGATACTAAACTCACTATTTAACTGAACAGGAGCCCCAAACCTTTTCAGGAAGACACCTATGGGAACTTAGCGAGATGTTAAAGTACCGGTTTTATATGAATTTCCTTATGGATTTCCAGTTATGTTAACAAAGTACCTTAATGCGACAATTACCTCACGGTGCAATAATCTAAGGTAACTATGGTAAATTAGTTTGACTTGGTTAGCAAGAATTGCAAGGTTAACTAAAGTGGTTCTTTTACAAAGATCCTAACTTTAGTGATCTAACAACCTATACAAGCCGACAATCTCTCACCTTACGTATTTTAAGATTAGTTAACCATCTAGACCTACTTGATTCACGAAATTACCTCCTACAGTGTATTGGCCAATTAACCATAAAAAGTATAAACACGAGTGCAAATAATCTAACACAAACCTATTCTATGAAAGACATTCATCAAGATACGTGTGGAAGCAATAAACATGAAATCAAACCAGTGAAGATAATCATACAACCAAAATAATATTTGCAAGTTCCTTACTTCATTAACAAACCAAAACATAGCCAAAACCAATAAAGATCCAAACTTTGTCATATATTCATCCTAGTCTAGGTAGTTATAAAGGTTTTTAGCCACTAATCATCACGTGAACAAGAACAAGAAACATGTAGAAAGTGCAAAACGTGGTTTAAATCAAAGAAAGTAGAAGAACTAAGAAACCCGAATGATTATTGACGAGCCGACTTGATCCCTGACCTTCGAATCTTCAACCGATGCTTGAAAACCTTCAACTTTTGCTCCAAGATCTCTAAAATTTGTCCAAAGTGTTCTCCAATTCGTAGGGTTATGATTTATTTCAAGTTAATGATACTTATATACCCATAACCAACTCAGACCCAATAAATAATCAAAACTTTCGGTGAAAAAGGGTTCCCGCGTCTTGTGGGGAGCATGTGATCATAGAACACGCGATGCTCACATCACGTGGGGAGATATCTAAGCCTGGCTGCCAGCTTGGTGTGTTGTTCTTATTTGATTTTTGTGCCAGATCATGTCACACCCCGATTTCCACGTGTAACCCGGTGGGCCCAGTGGGGAATATTGTGACGTATGTCGATATCATCATAACCAAACAACACAGAATAGCACAGCTGAAGTATTGGAATTAAAATATCATTACAAAACGAAATATTCAAAGTTCAAAATATAACAGCAATGGTTTGTAACGAAGATCCACAGGCGGATCGACAAATATACATAAAATGATAATAGACTCTACAGGCAAATCCTAAGGGCGCAACTCCTCGGTATATGCCCTGCAGCTTCCGGCCTATTTCGTACTTGTACATGTAACTTGGTCTTTGAAAATACGTCAGTTTACACTGGTAAATACACTCAACCGACTCATTTTGAAAACCCTTTTGAAAATGGTTTTTAGGTGCACTTGGCACATTTTCATAAATAACTTAGGACAATACAAATGACCTTGTATACAGATTTACATGTCAGGCTTTTAGATATGGGGCCCGAGTACCAAAATCGAGACATGCTCGACTGACAAACCACTCTGAACTTTCACAAAGAAAGCAGTTAGCAATTACCCAGTGTATGCCTACACGCCATGCTATATTGTCGTGGCCACTAGCACTTTAGTGAGCCAAGGATATCTAGGACACGGTCAAGTCCACCCCCAATGTTTTAGTTTCAGACAAAACAGATCAAACCCGGGTTATGCAAGATTTTAGTTAATTAGCACAACTGGATAAAACATAATCCCATACCCGACCAAGCGGTAATACTACCGATCAATCCCGTATAGGGAAAATAAGTTAAGGGTATTTACCTGAAGTTAAGTCTTGTAAAGTCAGAACTCAGCGGCAGATCAGAAATAAGCACAAATACAATTTACCGGAAGGCGTTTAGCTGGGAGTGATGGTAATTATTAACCAATATTAGAATGCTAACGGTTCTTAATGAAGTCTTAGACTTGAACTGGTTAGACTTACGTTAAAACAATACGGTACGATACGCTAGATTAAGCGATGATCGGAATAGAATGTAGTTTAAACCCGACAAGCACTAAGACTTTTATAATATGGGCAAACTATTTACATTATGGAATTTGAGATAAAAATTATAAGGTTAAACTCGTTTGGTTAAATTACGTAAACTAGTTACATAAGCTTAACCGTGCGCATATAAGCGATACCGGGTAACCGGATGAGTCATGAACGATTCCCATATGCCAATATACTTTAAACAAGTTATAATATCACTAGGATATCAACTTGTATGTCCGTTATGGTTTTAAAATCAATTAATGCCTCAAAAGGGCTTTTTGGTTATTTATCGACGTATAAAAGGAACTTGTGTATAATCTAATGTTATGACCATAATGATTCTGTGAAAATACTTTATTTATGATATAATATTGGTAGGATATCAAACATATGTGTGTTTTATAGTTTAAGACCAAACGATGCACCGTAGGGGCATTTTGGTAATTTCACACATAGTTTCGAAAGCTTATTTGGGATTCTGAGTTTATATTATGTACCTACTGAAAATATTTAAATGAGTTATAAAATCAGTAGGTAACAAGTCTTGGTTGGTAAATATGGTTTAAAACCATACTATGCGCCGAAAAGGCGTAAAAGTCGTTAAATGACGATATTTGCGATGTTTTGTGAAAACTGATGTTATGACCAGGTTTAAATAATTAAAATATGTTATTTAGTATAACATATCAGTAGGAAAAGGTTTCATATGCAAATCATGATTAAAAACCATTTTAAGTGGCGTAAGGGCGTTATCGTCATTTAAGAGCGTAACACAAGAACTTGTGCATAAACTCAGCTTATAAACTGAAATGATATCCCAAAATATCCTAATCATGATATTACATCAGTAGGAAATAAGTTTGGTATGAGAAATTATGTTTAAAATCGTTCTATGCGCCGAAAGGGCTTTTTGGTCGCTTTAAAGCATATTTTACGACATTATATGAAAACTTAGTTTATGGTCAGATTTGTAACATCAAAATATGTTAAATATGTTAACATATCAGTAACTAAATCATTTGAAAGTTTGTTGGCTTTTAAAACCTTATTTTTAAATAAAATGGCGAAATAGTCAAAGTATGGCATATTTGCGGAAACTTGCATAAAACTCGGATAACTATTATTATCATGTAATATAACCTCAGAGGGTCATGCTACATCATAATACGATCATAACGAGACCTTAAATCAGTAGCATACTAATCTAATTCGATTCATTTAAACGAAAGTCAACAAAGAAGTCAAACTTCACGACCTTCGGTTGCGAATCGTTCCTAAAACTGAAATTGACGAGTCGAACTTGCTTACACATGTTCTAATATTTATTACCAAGTTATTTATGTGTTAAAACATATTTTAGAAAGCCTTTAAACTCAGTTTATGAATATTTCTAAAATCTGACCCGTTGACTTTTAAAAATATATATTTTTGACTCGTCAATTGATCTAGAAACGTGGTAACTAGGAGGTGCCCTTTTGAGGGATTAACACCTACCTATTTACGATCACATAGCCACATTTGGATTGATCCATGGCTGAACCATAATAGTTTTAATCGAAAGTCAAAGTGTTTATCGAAAACACTTGACTTTTGGCTATGAAAATCTAAACCAAAGAACAAACTATGAAAAGAGCACTTACAAATGATCCTATGAACTGAATAACCTTAGAGGGAAACTCCTAAGTGATCAAGAACCTCCAGGATTGATTATTAGAGAAAGGATTGAAAAGATGCAAACTTAAACCCATATGTTCATCACATATTCATAAAGATTGAGGATTGCTAAGATCATTCTAGGTGTTAGTAAGGGTTAGAGGATCATTACAAGTGTTAGGGAGGTGTCACAACCAGGTTAAGAGTGGCAAAACAGAGCTAGGTGGCGAGTTGTGAGCTTATACATGATGAATAAGCATTTTTCTATTTTCAGACCTGCTTACGGATCGTAAGGGTCTTCCTTTACGGTCCGTAAGGACCCATTTCAGCAACCAAAGTTTCATGTTTTGACAGTTTTGGCCCTTGGACTTGTTTCGTCGCGTTTTGTTACCCGTAACCCCTTTTAACCTGATTTCAAGGCTCGATAAAGGTGTTAAGGCATATGTGACTTGGATTATGTCCAGAAATATCCCTGATTTCGGTTCATTCGGTTGTACGTTTGCGCGTTTCGTGAAAATGCGTAAAACGCTTAAACGAACACAAAAACGATCGAATTCGCAACGATGGACGTCCTTGCATCCTTATCAATTAAACAAAAGATTTTATTGAATATACATACTTAAATTTTTATATAGGGTCTGTATTCAAAATACGAGAATTAGCAAGTGTCTGCAGTTTGTCAGGAATAGTCCATGGACTTCCAAACTTGCTTGAAACGTTATAATTAGTGCGTAAAGCCTTCATTGGCGTATAATAGGCACCTATAATAGTATGAATAATATTACAAGATTCTCGGTTCATTAAAAGGTCACTCAGAGGCTTAGTTTGAGCATGTTGACACTTTTATCCTTTAACTATAAATTTATCGTTCAGAGGTTATAAAATAACATAACGATGCATTTGGTCCCTCTCGTTTTAGCACATGGCATACGAGAATCAGTGGAACACGTGTCGGAATTTTACAGGACGGGTTTTTACGAGGTGTTACATCCTCACCCCCTTAAAAGAAATCTCGCCCTCGAGATTTTATTCAAACGTTAGGAGTACAATTGTCGCATAATGGACTCAATCCCATGCATACTAGAGATCTCTATAGGTATCCCCTTTGGCCTCTACAATAGGCACATGCTTTCTTAGAAGTATCTTAACCTGTCGATTCTCGATCGACACCGGTTTTCCAACAAAACCATAGGCTTTCATTAATTTGCACATCTTTATGCGATATTGCTAGCAACTCATTGGCTAGTCTTTTCCTTTAAATTGCATTCGTGAGACGCATTGTCAATTGCGCTGAGCTCCTCAAGTAACTTAGCTTATAAGCTAAAGTCCTGACAAATTCGATCGTCTCGAATTGTCATATAAAATATGTATATATATATCTAGGGCTTAATTTGCCCTTCTAACTAAAACATACTACACCATTCTAGGGTGATGCCTACAATAAGACTTTGTCCTTTATTGGGAACTTATACGTTTGCAACTCTTGTCAGCGTAGTTAATCTGCCGTTCATTGACAGTTTTGAAATAGATCTTGGATTTGTATTATCCTATCCATGGTTCCCAAGACAATATTAGGTCTTGTTAGTTGGGTCCTTCCCACTTATGCCTAAAAAACGGGCGTTTGATATTTTCTCCCATACAAGGCTTCCAAGGGAGCAGCCTTGGTATTTATATAACAATTAATATATATATGAGAACTTAACTAGGGTGAGATGTTCATTCTAACTACTATTCAATCAATCTTAAAGAAGTACCTAACCCTTATAGTTGGTCGAGCAAATCGTCGATCCTGGGCTGAGGTTAACGATCCCTGATCGTTGCCTTGTTTAAATCTTGTGGTAATCAAAACATAACCGCATTAAACCGTCTTTCTTAATAATCAATATCGGAGCTTCCAAAGTGACGAGCTAGACTGTACAATCCTTTCTTCAAAACTTCATTCAATTGGGGTCTCAATTATTCTTTTCTTTTTCCATCGTGTTAATTGATATGGAGCTTTTTTAGAACAGGTCTAGCCCCTAGTATGATGTCAATATTAACTCCACTTTCCTTTCAGAAGGTAAATCGTGTAGTTCTTTAGAGAAGATATTAAGATAATTAGAATTGATATATATAATTTAAACCTCAGCCTTTGGTTCATCTAACGTTGCTTGTGTCATCAAAATGACAAATTCGGCCTTCGAATACTTGGATGCCTTGAGTGGAGACACTTACTCAAGCATCTTTATACGGAATATCTCCTTGAATACCGTTTGCTGATTTTTAGTACAAAACTGTTGGAAGATCCTAGTGGTTCCATGCATTAAACCTTCATGTTGATCAGGCATGAAAACAATCTATGGGACACACTAAGATACTGCCATTTACCATATGGCGCTTTTATCAAACTAGTTTGGCATTCGTAGTCGATAGAAATCAAAGAGACTAATAGATAAATAAAATAATTTAAATAATAATAATAATAAAAATTCGTCCTACTTCAACCGAAGGAAGAGAATGGCTGATTCTAGAGCATCCATAAAAAAGGAGCGATTTCTATGGTTTCATCGGTAGGTCCTACCTTATACTTAATAACTGATGTTCTTATGTATATATTAGAAGTTTGCTTGACTTATGGTTTATGAAAGACTTATTAGTGCTTGAATCAAAACAGAACTCTTAGCAAGCATAACCTTCATTAATGATAAGGAATGTACCTAATAGCTTGTTGATATTTACTGCCTACTACATTCGTCAGGAAAATATTCAGGCGGTTCCTTTCTTAGCCTCTCCAAGGTTAGCTGCACCGTCTTTGGCCACTTTAGGGCAGTTAGTACTTATGTGGCCTTTGTTGCCACAGCTGAAACAGACCATATTCTTTATGTCCCTATATTCATGGGACTGATGACCAGTTCTTTTACAAATACCACATTGCTTTGGCTTTTGGTCTGTTCGACACTGTCCCCAGTGCATTTTGTTGCAGGTCTTGCACATAGGCTTTTCATCCGACTCTTGCTGGTTCTTATTGAATTTAGACTTTCCCTTTTTCTTAGATTTCTGGGAGTTATCCTTCTCCCTTTCTCTTTTCCCATCGGTCTCAGCTTTGACTGATTTTTGTCTCACTAAATCCTGAATGAGAATCAGAGCTAGGTCTACAACAGACCTATATGTGCTGGGCGTTGAAGCCCTAACATTTCCCTTAATTTCTGGCGCTAAGCCACTAATAAAACGAGCAATCCGTTTTGGTTCAGGGGAAACTAGGTATGGCACTAACCTAGACAAGGAGTTGTATTCGGTCACATACTTCTGACAATCCAAATTCTTCATTGATAGAGATAAGAAATCCGTCTCTATCCTTTCCAACCCATGAGGTGGACAATATGTTTCTTTAATCAGATCCATAAACTTAGACCAACTCAAATTATACAAATATACCTTTCCAACAGACTGTACCATAGCTTTCCACCATATTAGGCCATCACCCTTAAATGATTGTGATACAAATTTCACAGTATCTTTGTCAGCGCAACCACTGATCTCGACTACGGTTTCTATTTCATCTAACCACCATCTAAGGGCTTCAACTGCCCCTTCTTCCCTATTGAAATCACGGGGCTTACAGGATACGAAATTCTTGTATGAACACCCATCCTTATTGGAACGCATCTCCTCATGATGCTCCTGTCTCTCAGTCTTACTCCTCACATTTGAGGAGTGTATCTCACTATCCCTTGGATTCGATCGAGGTATAGACGAGTGTTTCAATAATTGTTTGGAGCGAGAAGCACCCACTTCTGTTGCCTTTCCGTATAGGCATTCATAGCCTTGCCAACCTCCGTGGCAATTAAAGCTTGTAGATCATTTTTACTTATGACAATATTTGCATTTGCATTATCGTCGTTACGCTTGTGTTGGCTCCATCAGAAGTTGCCATTGTAGCTACTTGGTACTAAACACCAATATGTATTCTATTCGCTGGTCATTCGCATTTGATGACTCATTGTATCTATGCCATGGTATTATCAAACCATTTTGGCTCTAAGTTGGGTATATAAATCCCTTGCATTTTGGATCAGTGTGCTCGAAGTCACAACTGTCAGGTTTTTGACATTTTAAATGAATGTCTAATAGCTATTTATATATAACCTAGGTCTCAAAGGACCATCACAAGTATTTTAAAAGATCGGACATAGTCCAGAAATGTTAGACAGTGGATTATAAAGTCACATCTGTCCTTATCGTAATAATATTTAAGTAGCTCGCAAACTTGTCACCAAGGACTTAAAATATGGCACAACTGGCCTTGTTAAAAAAATATATATAGATATGGCACAAACGGCATTGTCACTAAAGGACATTATAAGATATGGCACAAAAGGCCTGGTCACAAAGGACATCAAAATACGGCACGAGGCCTTGTCACAAGGACGTTTTATAATATTATATATATATATATAAGCCGCGATCTTATTGATCAACATGCTTTAAGGCTTGAACATACATAGTTCATTACCTTTGGACAGGGGGTCGTAGACAAACTGTCGTTGTCATAAATGACGATATTATATGGCCCATATGCGAATCAATTGACATCTCAAAAGGATGTTAAAATAGTAATCATCGTATTCATGATAGTAGTTACGATCATAGTGATCTTTTGATTATGAGGCTTGAGCATAGTCCACCACCTTGGACAGGGAACCTTAATGGTCACAACTGTCATTGTTTTATTGACAATATAACCCGTAGGCGAAAACACCACTAATGGATATTAAATCATGCCTCGTAAGCACTACATCACTAATGGATGTTTAAATTAAGGCCCGTAGGCACTACATCACTAATGGATGTTTATAATACGATCATCACACTGATGATATTTAATTGGATCAAATGATCACATAGGTTTGGACATAGTCCATTACCTAGATGGCTTGTGTGGTTCCTCAAGTCACATTGCCAGGAGGTTAATACCTTAAACACATTAACGTTTAGGACAATCTTAAAATGGTTTAAATAACTAGCCCAGATCGGGCAGACTAGTGAGGTTTAGAACGTAGTTCACCGCCTCTGGATAGAAGGGACTCCACAAAAGGGATTTCTCAACCTTAACTATCAGGGAAGAAGACCATCTTAACTACCGTTTCGCCAATATATGTGACCTATTGCACTCGGCGGGTGTAAACCATTAAGAAGATCTTTGGATATGTTTCACAGATCATAAATTTCGAATCAAAATCGAGACGTTCGCTGGAACAAAGAATATAACGAATACATATATAATAATGATAATGACTACTAATCTTTCCATAATTCATTAGGAATTTACAATCTTGCCTTAAACAGGACTTTTAATAATCAACTTGTCCACACGGGGACTTAAAAACATCACAAGTCCACACAGGACTAAAAGGAAATATATAAGTCCTTAAAGGGACTATAAGAAATAACATGTCCACGAGGGACTATAATAAACATAAATATTCACGAATGGACTATTTTGAAAATAAATGTCCACACAGGGACTTTAAGTCGAAAGTTATGTCCACATGGGAACTATAATAAACAAATGTCCATTAAGGAATTATTTTCATTAAATGTCCGCACAGGGACTAATCAGAAGAGACATGTCCTCATAGGGACTCAAAGGAAAAAAGAAATACAATTGATAGAAGAATTCTCTTGAGCCTCCATTGCTTAACTCCTGATATTTCTCTTCGTGGTTAATTGCATACGGTACTAACACTGAAGGTTAGTGGATAATGTAAGTTTTCCTAATCAGGATCCGTTGTAGAAACAGAATTCAAGGATTCAAGGGTTAAAAATAAAATGGATCACATATTTGAGTTTAGTAAGCATAATCCAAGTTTGGAATTCCAAGAACTCAGATGTAAGAAATATGGGTCATAAGTATCCATCGGTATTATCTTAGAAGTTGGAGACTTAGGGACCTCTGGTATGGACTCCACAGATATAAACTTCAAAAGTTGAGCCTCAGGGACCTCCGGTATGGACTCTGAAGTCTAGTTTAAGGTTTTAATAGGTTTGGGTTTAAGAATAAGTTTATATAAGTCTTTCCTCCAAACCGGTCGCATGCAACTTAGCCATGGTACGAAGCATATCATTCTGTGGCTTCGGATGAGAAGAATTTTCATCAATGGCTTCTTTTCTTGGCGACTTGTTTCTGAAATACATAAAATCGAAAACAAGATTTATTTAACAGGGATGAGAGCATTCCTATGTCAAGTCTAGACTCGGAAGGTATAAGGAATATGCTACTGTCTCATTTGAGATTAAACACAAAAGGCTAATGTTTAATTCACTCAAACGTTGGCTCTGATACCAACCTGTCACACCCTGATTTCCACATGTAACCCGGTGGGCCCGGTGGGGAATATTGTGACGTATGTCAATATCATCATAACCAAACAACACAGAATAGCACAGCGGAAGTATTGGAATTAAAATATCATTACAAACCGAAATATTCAAAGTTCAAAATATAACAACAATGGTTTGTAACGAAGATCCACAGGCGGATCGAAAATATACATAAAATGATAACAGACTCTACAGGCAAATCCTAAGGGCGTAACTCCTCGGTATATGCCCTGCAGCTTCCGGCCTATTTTGTACTTGTACCTATAAATTGATCTTTGAAAATACGTCAGTTTACACTAGTAAATACACTCAACCGACTCATTTTGAAAACCCTTTTGAAAATGGTTTTTAGGTGCACTTGGCACATTTTCATAAATAACTTGGGACAATACAAATGACCTTGTATATAGATTTACATGTCAGGCTTTTACATATGGGGCCCGGTACAGAAACCTTGACATGATCGACTGACACACCACTCTGAACTTTCACAAAGAAAGCAGTTAGCAATTACCCAGTGTATGCCTACACGCCATGCTATATTGTCGTGGACACTAGCACTTTAGTGAGCCAAGGATATCCAGGACACGGTCAAGTCCACCCCCAATGTTTTAGTTTCAGACAAAACAGATCAAACCCGGGTTATGCAAGATTTTAGTTAATTACCACAATTGGATAAAACATAATCCCATACCCGACCAAGCGGTAAGAATTTACCGTATCCCAAGCCCGTATAGGGAAAATAAGTTAAGGGTATTTACCTGAAGTTAAGTCTTGTAAAGTCAGAACTCAGCCGCAGATCAGAAATAAGCATAGGTACAATTTACCGGAAGGCGTTTAGTCTGGGAGTGATGGTAATTATTAACCAATATTAGAATGCTAACGGTTCTTAATGAAGTCTTAGACTTGAACCGTTAGACTTACGTTAAAACAATACGGTACGATACGCTAGATTAAGCGACGATCGGAATAGAATGTAGTTTAAACCCGACAAGTACTAAGACTTTTATAATATGGGCAAACTATTTACATTCTGGAATTTGAGATAAAAATTATAAGGTTAAACCCGTTTGGTTAAATTACGTAAACTAGTTAAATAAGCTTAACCGTGCGCATATAAGCGATACCGGGTAACCGGATGAGTCATGAACGATTTCCATATGCCAATATACTTTAAACAAGTTATAATATCACTAGGATATCAACTTGTATGTCCGTTATGGTTTTAAAATCAATTAATGCCTCAAAAGGGCTTTTTGGTCATTTATCAACGAATAGGAACCGTTCACGATTAGCACGGGAACCTAAATTTGTTATCTATTTAGGCGGAAACTAATGACAAGTTAACTAAATAACAAGAATTACTCATTTTAACGTTGTTTTCATTGATCAATACATTCAAGAACCGGATCCGACAGAGCTTCGCCGTTTCTGTGCCAAAATCTCTACAACTTACAAATGAAATAACCAAGCTATTTATAGTTTCAGAAGTTCGTTAGAGGTGGAGGGAAGTTCGGGCGAACTTGACTTAGTCAAGTTCGGCCAAACTTGACAACTCTAAACCATTCTCAAGCGAACTTGACCTAAATCTCACTTAAATACGCCTTGTTTCTATAAGCCCTATTCACTCAGACTCAATACATAACGATGTAGGCAACATATATATGCACCAACAAACTCCCCCTTGGATGTTGCCGTAGTCATTGACTTTTAAAATCTTCTGAGTCTTCCGATCTTTAATTCTTGAATATACTTTAACGTCTTGATCTTTATATCTTCTTCCTTTTCCTTGAGCTTTGTCTTGATAAAACTTTTAATCAACATGCTCCCCTTTGCTTTAAGCTTTGCTCGCTCCCCCTTGCTTAAGCTTTGCTCCCCTAGCTTTAAGCTTTCCGGTATATTCAATCTTCGTTTTATCAACTTCCCCTCAATCTTTAATTCCTGTCTAAATAATTTCTGACATTCAAATAAACATTTCAGATTTAATCTTTTCAAAAACTTTTAGTTGTTTCAAGTTCAACTTAATGACCTTGAATACTTTTTACGTTTTAAGATCTTTTTACTTTCACATATTTATCATTTGTGAAATTCCACTTAGTGGATTAAGTCCAAGTTAATGACCTTGATTAACTAAATATATCAATCGAGTCCAAATTAATGACCTCAGCTTGAAAAAAAAACCTTTATGAACAATCTGATTTTAAAGTTTCAAATTAATGAACTTTTAAACACTCGTCAGATTTTCTTACCAGACTTCGAAGATCCGTTCTCCAACATTGGTTCGTTTGGAATTAATGTAGAAACAAAATCTTTTTGTATTTTGGAAAGTTTATGCTAAAACACACTGAAAATCTTTTTGGTTTATTTTGAAAAGCAAGTAAAGTATTTACAAGATTTTGAACAAGTAAATAAACTATGTACAAACATATTTACAGACATATTTTTGTGAATTTGTGTCTAAGGATCATATCAGTTGTTTGAGACATATCACTAGTACCGTTGACCTTTTTGATGACTTTAAGTTTCAAACTCGTTTACCTAGATTGTCGATATGTTTGTCCACTTAAACTTCATCACGTTTCTCAATTGTTCCAAGATATGTTAAGGTATGAATTATGAAACTTGACTTAACTATGGTTCCCACTTCTTGAATATATTCCCGTATCAAGATTCCCTAGATTTAATCTTACAGGTGAGTATAACGTAATTGATATCTGTTTCTGGGTTATGCGAGACCTTGAGAGCTCAGGTTAGTACTACCTTACAGACAAAGAGATGAAGGCTCGTCTTTAAGTTGTGTTCCATTTAAGGAATCTTTTCAGCACTGCAAATGATTAGATCTTTCGATACTTTTCAAGTTTGCATGCAGTTTAGGGGTTTATAGCAAAAGCATTATAGAAGTTCTAGGCTATTGCTTCCGCAAAATCAGAAGAACTTGTATAATACCCCAGATATCAACTATCTATAAAGACCTCGTATCTCAGAATCAGGCAACACTTCAATCGAAATTTCGGAGTACTAAGTCCATATATCCAAGATGTGTTAATCCACAAGATTAAGCAGTTGTAAAATTTAGTTTATATCTCGAAAACAATTTACTGAACGTGTTAAGCTTATCAGCACATCCACAGTAAGACTCGTTTATCACTTTTTAAACTCTACAATTCTTTAGCATACTGTGATAGTCCACTGATGTACTATCATTCCTTTTTGTCAACAAAAATTCTTTTTGTCTTTTTCAATGTTTTTGTACCTTTTTGAATTTTTCAATGTTTTTGAATTTTCAACTTTTTCATATGTTTTTGATTTTTCTAAAAATTTTCTTACTCCCCCTAAAATCAAAAACATATTTTTGGATTTTAGATTTAAAGAAATTCTTCTAAAAATATAACAAACCAATGTGGATCACGAGAACTCGTCGTCCTATCCTTTGTTTTCATCTCCTGCATCATCACCTAACAGAACAAACCATTAAACTTTGTTAACATCAACTTGTAAGAACCACTTGTAGGAACGTTAATGAACAAACGTTAATTTTAAATGGTTTTTCAATATAACAATTAGTTGTTCTATCTTAACGGTGTGGATTTTCTCAAATTATTCAAATATTCTTTTTAATTTTTCTTTTTCAACCACTTGTAATTTCAAAAATGACAAAGATTATGACATTCTAGATAAGTTAAATACTCATGGAGCTCCGCTATCCTGTATTAACTTTGATTTGGATCTGGGACTCCTGCACACGAAAGTAACTACTTGAAAAGTGAAACCCAAGCCTTATTGGTCTTGGGTTGAAAAGCACAAAAATCTTCGTAATCACTTTCCAAACCGTCATCATAGTCAAAAACATCATCAAGCATTTCTTCCAATGTCAATTTTGAAAATTTTCAACTTTTTTCTTTTTATGTCTGTTTTTGAAAATTTTGTTTTGACTTTGAAAGATCATTTTTAACAACTGACTCATTTGATTTGACATTGTCAGTTTTAACAGACTTTCCTTTTTCAGACACTTTCTTTTTCGCAACCCAGGATTGTGACATGTTTCTTGCCTTTTTGACATAAAATCTTGAATCGTTATTTTCAAAAGTTTTTGAATTTTCACCTTTTTCAAAAATTGAGTTTACAAAACTTGACTCCACCTTAGGTTTCACTTCATTTTTGGATTCAAAATTTCTTTTTGACATTCTGTTTGCTTGCACAATCTTTGGTTTCTTCAGTTTCTCAGCATTCAAAACCGAAATTCTTCATGGATACACATGCTTAATATTTGGACACCTGCGAGCAATGTGACCAACTTCATTGCATTTAAAGCAAGTCGGATTATCATGAGAATGTCCACTAGTGGTTTTCACTCAACTTATGGACTTGGACTTAGCCTTGTCCCGAAGTTCTTTCTCTTTCTTGAATTCATCATTCGATTGCTTACCGATCACGCTTTCTTCTTCAACCGTGCTTGTTCCATAAACAAACTTTATGTTTCCTGGAATGCTGGTTTCTGCTTCTTCTTCAGTTCTTCTTCTTCAACCTCCAAACCTAATCCTGCTATCCTGTGCTGAGGAAAATCACTACCATTCCTACGGTAGTTGTTAAAATTCCATTTTGGTTTAGAGTAGAACTTCTTTTCATTTTTCTCGAGATCATGTGATGACACTTCCACAAGTTTAAACAGTTTATCGATTTGATCTTCTTTCACATTCCGAATCGGAAAGCTATCATCGAAATATAATCTATCAGAATCCTTAACTTTGTAGATGACAACGTTAGGATCATCACTTAGATCACTTTCTGAAGATGTATCGTCATTTTCGGACTGTGACACAGAACTGTTTGAACTTGAGTTGGCGCTTTGAAAGCTGTCGTCATCAGAATCATTTCCCAACACATTCTTTACCACATCTTTAACGACCGCTTCATTGTCATCATTTGACTTCGTAAAGTCTATGTCAATGTTCTCAGGCAATTTATTTTTCTTTTCTGATAAAATAAGTATATTAAATGCCTTTTTGATCTCATCATCTTTCTTGCATGAATAACTTGCAAGAAGTGGTGGAGGAACACTTCCGTATTCTTTACGCTTTGATTTATCACCATTATCCTCAACTTAATCGTAGGAAGAATGTGATCAATGACATAAGCATTAGTGGTGTAACTTTTTAGCAATTGTCTTACCCATTCCGTTCTATTTTTATGTCGTGAAGCTCACGCTTTGTGTCAGCAATGGTGTTAATGTACATGTTAATTGCTTTTTGTTTTTCAATTACTGTTGCATTTAACATTTTTACATTTGCACCAAGTTCAAGATTAGCTTTTTCAACATTTTTATATGTGCCTTTTATTTTGTCATAAGCTTCTTTCATGGTTCTGTAATCATAACGAAAGTTTTCGTTATGTTCAGTCAATTCTCTTATGACTTTGACCTTATCAAGACAAGGTTCACAAGGAATTGTGCACTTTGTGCAAGGTCTTTTACAACCTCCACAACTTTCACAACCTCCTTTTCAGACACACTTACCTTAGCTTTTACCTTTTCTGCTTCTAATTTGAATGCTTCTTGTTTCTGCATCTCAAGGTAAGCTAATTCTTCTTCCTCAGCTCGCTGTCTATATCCTTCCACAATGGCATTTTCTAGAGTAGCATCAATCTACGATGTATCAGATTCATCCACTACTTCTGCCATCATAGTAACACCAGTCTTCTTACCGATGTATCTGTTCCAGTCAAAACCATCTTCTTCATATGTAACAACAAGAGCTTGTTCGGTTTTCTTTGCAGATTTATCTTCTACTTCGACTTGTGTTCTCTTTGGGTTTGACTTGTATTGTAGAGCTTTCTTGTAGTACTCATTGTTGCTGCCGAAAGGATTTTGGTTTCCACTTGCTTCTTGATTGTTGCATTCTTGTTTGAAGTGTCCTTTTTGTCGGCACCTGAAGCATGTGACTTTAGACTTGTCAAATCCAAGCTTGTTACTTAATTACCAATATCCCTTCCAGTGAGTGCCACAAACTTAGAAACTCTTCTGATGATGGATGCAAGGCTCCATTTGATATCCATCAGCTCCAATTCTTCTTCGTCTACCTGATCATAATCTTCGGCGGTCATCTCCGGATTACCGATCTTTCCAGCAACGAGACTTTCATATGATTCTAGAACTGTAGCAAGTAATGCTATGTGTTGTTTGGCCACCTTTTCAGGAAATACATTCTTCAAATCGACTGTTATGTTGCACTGGAAAACATTTGAATAAGAACTGGCTTGGCTTGTCTGATTTTGGAATGAAGAGCTTGAGCTAGCACTAGTATATCCAGCATATGGAGAACTCTGATTTGGAGAAGAATTTGTATTTGCACTAAATGTTGTTTGAATTTTCGGGCTTTGAATTGGAGTATCTTGAACACCTCCTTTGTAATAGACACCGACATCTTGAACAACATTAGCATTCTTAGATTTTGCAATCTTCATTAACTCCATTTCATGACCTTCAAGTTTATCCATGAAAGATGACAACTTGAAGTGTCTCCAATATGGACTATTCTTTAGAATCATCAGATATGTTGTCCATTCTCCTTCTGGAAGTGCATCGGCTAATTTCTCGATTTGCTCTTCATTAGGTCGTTTGATATCATGTCTCCGCATCTGGACCATGAGGTGACAGTATCTATCGATCATCTGCTTCATTGTTTCACCTTTAATCATTGTGAAAATCTCGAATTCTTTCTTGATCAAGGCCTTTTTGCTTTTAATCATTTCATCGCTTCCTTCGAATTTGTCGAAAAGAGCGTGCCATAATTCTTGTGATGTTTCATATTCTGGCAACAGTATCAAGATATCTTCCTTTACTGATTGTTGAATTAAGCTTATCATTTTCTTCTCAGCGACATATTATCTTTGTCGGTCGGTGAGAACTTGTTAGCAGAAGATCTTGATCACGCTCATCCTTTGGCCATTTGTAACCATCCTCAACTACAACCCAACTGTTGAACTGATTCGCTTGTATCCAATTCACAAACTTTTCCTTCCATCCTTCAAACTCGTCTGTCACACCCCGACCCGCAGCGGAATAAGAGTCGGGGCATAATTGGGTTATCACCAAAGCTCATGATATTTACTAATATGTTTCATATTTATTAAATTCAAAATTACATCCTCAATATTCCAAACATGTTCATACAATTACAAAGAAAAATAATCAACTAAACAATCCCAAGGTCTAAACCGGTTTATTCTTCTAAGCCATCCTATATGTTTCTTGCTGCAGCTGGATCACCTGTATCATGTGTAAAAATGGAGGGTTTTTGGGTCAACATAAGTTGGCGAGTGAACCTTGTTAGAAAACATTTATTATTGATTTCTTGTTATATTTATTATGGAAAATTGTGCAATAATCATATGTGAGCAAACTTGAATAATCATACAATAACAATAACAATAACAATAACAAACAATAACATACAACAACAAACAACTTGCATGAATATATAACATGAATGATACTGTATATGTTGGCAACGTCACGTTCACGCTCATAGGTAATGGGGAACGGACGGCCTATGATAAATGTCTGTGCGATCAAGGCTCAATCAAACGGAGCCGATCGTATGTTGGCAACGCCTCGTTCACGCTCATATGTAATGGGGAACAGCTCAACGCTCATATGTAATGGGGAGCGGCGGCCTATGATAATGTATGTACTGAAAATGATAAATTTAACCTAAACATTAACCACACAAAATTGATACATATTGAATACACATTTGATCATGAATATGATGGATGCACAATAGTTTAAATGTAATAAATAATAAGACACATGATACACCCCAAAAACTGATTAAAACGGGGAATTTGTAGAGATTCACTCACATTGGGTGCGTTCGGTTGAAGATGATGAATGCGCACGAGTTTAGAGGGTTGATCGACGAGAATTAACTAACCTAAATAATAACGAAAAGGTATGGTAAATGAGTGGATTTTATTAATAATTTTAATAAGATTTTTAGATATATTTTTGTGAGTTTAAGGCTATTTTCTAACTTTAAAAACATTATTTTTAAGTATTTTTAATTGATTTTTAAATTAAATAAAAAATAAAAATATAAAAAAATGTTGACTTTTGAGTTGACCATTGACCGTTGACCGTGACTGTGACTGTTGACTGTTTGACCGGTTCGCTAGTGTGCAAGTATGCGCCGGGTAAGGCTCGAACCCGAGACCTCCCGTACGCGTGCACGCAGCTCTACCAACTGAGCTACGTGTCTAACCCGAAATATTTCTGTTTTTAATTATATTTATATACTGTTTTAATTTATTCAAAATTCATTTACTTTTAAAAAGGATTTTAATCATCGAACCGGCGTGCGTAACAGGTCTCGAACCCGGGACCTGTGGTTTAGTGTTGCACACAGTCCACCGCTGGACTGTGTGTCTAACCTGGTTAATATACTGATTTTTATTATACTTAACATCTTCAGTGAGTTAACCCGGTTCGGTTCTTAAAAAAACATTTTTACTTCCGAGAATAGGGTCGTGATAGGGATCGAACTCGAGACGTATGTTTATTGTTTGCACACAGTCCACCGCTGGACTGTGTGTCTAACCCGTTTATTATACTGATTTTAATAATCTTATAATCATAATCGACTTCGTCTTCTTCGCTCAAGAACACAGACAACGATTAATCAACTGTTTCTTGCTTAATTCGATTAACAGGCGTATGAATGATTAAAATGTAACGGATAGGAAAGGTTTTGGGAATGAACATACCGGAATGACGATTTTTCTCAAACTCCGGCAAAGTCGTCGGCTCTGTTTTTATGAACTTCGTCTGAGCGGACCAATTAACAGTTTTTGATTAACTAATTGTAAAATTGATTGACTAAGCAAGAGTTATCAGAAAGTTTAAAAGATTATACCGTTTCACAGCGCAATCTAGGAATTTTCAGAAGTTTTCCGGCGAGTGTTGATTATCCGATATCGTCGCCTGGAACTGATTCTGATTGAAGGGTTTGAGTTAGCAAAAGCCTAACAACTGAGAAAAGTAGAAGAATTGGGAAACTTACCGTTTTGATGAAAGATACGGTTTTCCGGCGAAAGTCCGGCGAGTTCAAAAAGCGATTCCGACGATCAGAAATTAGAGTAAAAGTGAAATTAGAAGTTCTGGGAATGTTATTGAGTCGCGAGATGAGGTTATTGATGGAGTAATTCAGAAAATGAATGTTTTCGTTATTAAAACCGAACATCACATGAATTCAAGTTCATTAACGACTAAATTGATTAAAAATGTCGGTTTATCGGTTATAATCAAGAATTCCCCGAGTACTCAAACGTCTTGGACGGTTGGAAGCCGATATCGGTTTCAGTTTGGTGCAACAGTTGATTCACGGTTGTACATATGTTTTAATTGTTTCCTAGAATTCACAAAGACATCAAGTGGCGGAGTGGTTGGATGTGTGTGAGTTAAGTTGCTAGGCTTCCCGGCTGACCGGGTTCGAATCCCGGCAGCCTGTTTTTCTTTTTATTTATTTTATTTTTACTTTTTAACATTTATAGCTTATAAATTCAAATTTGTTTATTAATTATGTATCGTTTAAAATTATAATAAGTCATAAATACGCAACGAAATTTTTATAACTTGATATCCGATTACAAACGAAGCGGGTTTGGAAAACCCGTTTTTTGACAAATGTTACAGTATCCCCTACTTTTAGAAATTTCGTCCCGAAATTTTAGTAGTGGTAACAGGAAAAAGATGTGGGTATTTCTCGCGCATTGAGTCTTCACGTTCCCAAGTAAACTCAGGTCCCCGTTTCGACTCCCAGCGTACCCTAACTATTGGAATACGACTCCGTCTTAAACGTTTTTCTCGAAGTCCATGATCTCTACTGGTCTTTCAATGAAATGCATAGATTCATCGATCTGAATATCTTCCAGGGGAATATGGAGGTTTTCATCGGCGAGGCACTTCTTCAAGTTTGATACGTGGAATGTGGGGTGAATTCTGTTGAGTTCTTCTGGTAGATCAAGCTTGTATGCTACAGGTCCTACTCTTTCGAGTATCTTGAAAGGTCCTACGTAGCGTGGTGCTAGCTTGCCCTTCTGGCCAAAACGAACTACTCCCTTCCACGGTGATACTTTTAAAAGTACAAAATCACCAATGTTAAAGTCCAAAGGCTTTCGTCGTTTATCTGCATAACTCTTTTGACGACTTTGAGCCGCTAGAAGATTGTTTCGAATTTGATGGATCTTGTCTGTGGTTTCTTGAATTAATTCTGGACCGGTGATTTGAGCTTCCCCAATTTCGTGCCAACATACTGGAGATCGGCACTTACGACCATATAAAGCTTCGAAAGGTGCCATGCCGATACTTGAATGATAGCTATTGTTGTACGAAAATTCAACTAATGGTAGATGAGCGTCCCAATTTCCCTTAAAGTCTATGACACATGCTCGAAGCATATCTTCAAGAGTTTGAATGGTGCGTTCAGATTGTCCATCAGTTTGAGGATGATAAGCAGTACTGAGGTCTAATCGTGTACCCAAAGCGGCTTGTACGGCTTGCCATGTTCGTGAAGTGAAACGACCATCACGATCTGAAATAATGCTTAACGGTACACCATGACGGCTTACGATTTCGCTGATGTAGATACGAGCTAACTTCTCGTTCTTGAAATCTTCGCGGATCGGAATAAAGTGAGCTGATTTTGTAAGACGATCAATGATTACCCATATAGTGTCATACCCACCAGAAGTGCGAGGTAACCCGGTAATGAAGTCCATGGTTATGTTTTCCCACTTCCATACAGGTATTTCAGGTTGGACCAGAAGTCCTGAGGGTCTTTGATGTTCAACTTTTACCTTGGAACATGTAAGGCACTTGGAAACAAAAACAGCAATATCCTTTTTCATTCCAGGCCACCAGTAGGTGTATCGAAGGTCTTGATACATCTTGTCGGCTCCTGGATGTATAGAGTATCGTGTTTTGTGTGCCTCATTCATAAGGAATTCACGAAGGTTGTTGTGATCAGGAATCCGTATGCGATCTAGATAGTACAGAATACCGTCGGATTTAGTTTCAATTTTAAGTTCAGCTCCACAGGACAGCTCCTTTCGTACGTCGTCTTCCGTTACTGAAACATGTTGGGCTTCTCGGATTTGATCCTTGATGTCGGTTATGATTTGCGAACATAGAAGACGAATGGAGTTCGTATAACCCTTTCGACTGAGTGCATCGGCCACCACATTTGCCTTGCCAGGATGATACCGAATTTCACAGTCGTAGTCATTAAGAAGTTCGACCCATCTTCGTTGCCTCATGTTTAACTCCTTTTGGTTGAAGATATGTTGAAGACTCTTGTGGTCAGTGTATATTTCACACTTAGTACCGTAGAGATAATGTCTCCATATCTTAAGAGCGAACACAACGGCTCCAAGTTCTAGGTCGTGGGTAGTGTAGTTCTTCTCATGAGTTTTGAGTTGTCTAGAAGCATAAGCTATCACCTTTCCTCTTTGCATTAGAACACAACCTAGTCCTTGCCCTGACGCGTCGCAATAAACCACGAAGTCATCACAACCTTCAGGAAGAGTGAGGATAGGTGCATCACAGAGTTTTTGTTTAAGGGTTTGGAAGGCTTCTTCTTGTTTGGGTCCCCATATTAAGGGTTTTCCTTTATGAGTTAAAGCCGTGAGTGGTACAGCAATACGAGAGAAATTTGCAATGAAACGACGATAATAACCAGCCAAACCAAGGAATGATCTTACTTCGGTTGGTGTACGTGGCGCTTGCCATTCCTGTACTGCTTTGATCTTTGAGGGGTCGACATGTATTCCCTTATCATTGACGACATGTCCAAGGAATTGTACCTCTTTAAACCAGAATTCGCATTTGGAGAATTTGGCGTAGAGCTTTTCATTCTCTAAGAGTGTAAGGATGAGTCGAAGGTGTCGTTCATGATCAGACTTAGACTTTGAGTAGATGAGGATGTCGTCGATGAAGACTATAACAAAGCGATCGAGATAGGGTTTGCAGACTCTGTTTCATTAGATCCATGAAGACAGCTGGAGCGTTGGTTAGACCAAATGGCATGACCATGAATTCATAATGACCATAACGAGTTCGGAAGGCGGTCTTTGGGACGTCTTCTTCATGTACTCTGAGTTGATGATAACCAGAACGAAGGTCGATTTTTGAAAAACAGCTGGCGCCTTGAAGTTGGTCAAGAAGATCATCGATGTGAGGTAATGGGTAGCGATTCTTGACCGTTAACTTGTTGAGTTCTCTGTAGTCGATGCACATGCGAAACATTCCATCTTTCTTCTTCACAAAAAGGACAGGTGCACCCCAAGGCGAGGAGCTAGGACGTATGAATCCTTTGTCAGTCAACTCTTGCAATTGACTGGCTAGCTCTTGCATTTCGGATGGGGCTAACCTATAAGGAGATTTTGCAACTGGTGTAGCTCCAGGCATAAGATCAATGCGGAATTCGACTTCTCTCACGGGAGGAAGTCCTGAAATGTCGTCAGGAAAAACTTGCGGAAAATCTTTTACAACTGGGATGTCTTCAAGTTTCTTCTCCTTGGTTCCCTTTTTGACGACATGAGTTAGAAATCCGACATAATTCTTGCGGAGATATTTTCGGGCTTGAAGATAGGACATTAATTTGAGCCCTTTCGATGGGGTTTCTCCAAAGATTCGTAGAGTCTGACCGTTTGAAAGAGGAATGCGTATAAACTTTTCGCGGCATACAACTTCAGCATGATGTTGGCTGAGCCAGTCCATACCAATTATAATGTCAAAGCTTCCCAACTTCATAGGAATGAGGTCAACTGGAAAATCGTGATCGTTTAGGGTGAGAGTACAATTGCGTATAATAGAGTTTAATGAGACCGGTTTTCCGTCAGCAACTTCTACCGTTATGGATTCCATGAGTTTATCACGAGTTTGGTTGAGGATGGGTTCAAATTCTAAAGATACAAAACTTTTATCCGCGCCAGTATCAAATAACATGGATGCATAACTACCATTGATGAGAAACGTACCGTTAACCACATTGTTGTCAGCCCTAGCTTGGTTAGCGTTGATGTTGAAAGCTCTTCCTCTAGCAGGTGGAGGAGCTTGGTTAGCTTGATTCACCGGATTTGCTTGAGCTTGAGCATGTATAATGTTCACCAAGCGTGGACAAGTGTTTCTAAAGTGGTTTGGGTCTCCACAATTGTAGCAAGCCCGCATAGGTTGCACCATGGGATAGTTGGGTTGGTAGTAGGATTGGGCTACATGTTGGGTAGGTGGTAGTAGTAGAGGTTGTTGGGCTTGACCCACTATCTGATGGTGGGTTTGGGTTGAGGGCTGGTGGCGGTTCGTCCGCTGAGGTATGCGACAGGTTTGAATGGTGTGACCTGCGCGACCACAGCCGGTGCAATGTTGGCAGGGATGATCAGGAAAGTGATGGTATTGGCAACGGTTGCATTTTGGGTATGGGCCGGAGTATGGCCTTTTATATGGTGCAGGTGAGGGGGCAACTTGGGTAATGGGTGCAGCAGGGATAGGGAAATTTGTTTGTGTGACAGCAAAGTTTTGGTGTTACGTTTCCTCTTGTTAGCAAACTTTGAGGAGGAGGTGGAATGGTTTGAAGTTTGGCCCTCAACGGGGGCTTTCTTTTTCTCATCTTTAAATTTACCGTTGCGAATTCGATTCTCGGTAAGCTCGGTAGCTAGTTCCATAGCAGCTTCAAGTGTTGCAGGCGAAGTGCTGAGAACTGAGTCTTGAATTTTCGAGGGAAGGCCTCGAATATAATGTTCGACTAAGCGGTAAACTGGGGTGAACAAGTTAGGGACCATTTGGTTCAACTCTAAAAACCTCTTGTTGTAGGAAGTATGATCTCCCTCCTTTTGCTTCAACGAATGAAATTCATCCTCTAACTTTTTGATCTCACTTCTAGGACAAAGCGTCTCGTCATGATTTCCCTTAACTCCTCCCACGTTAAGGCCATTGCATCTTCGATTCCTCTCTTGCCCTTTTCAGTATTCCACCAGGTAAGAGCTACCCCAAATAGCCTCCCGGTTGCGTAACGTACCTTGCGATCCTCGGGACAATCGCAGTTGAGGAAGGTGTTTTCATTTCCTCAAACCAGTGGAGGAGAGCTGTGACACCTTCGGTCCCTTCAAATTTCGGAGGATCGCAAGACTTGAAATGTTTATATGAGCACTTTTTGGGAGGAGGGTTGCCGATGTTCTGGTCTTCTTGCTGGGAGGATTGGTGGGATTTGCGGCGAGAGCTTGTTGGACTTGAACTACAATGTCAGGAAGCACCGCGGCCATTTGTTTTGCGATTTGGGTGGCCAAGCGTTCGTTTGACCTTCCTGACCTTCTACCCCCTCGTTGTTGCCTAGCCGACATCTACAGGAATATACATAAGAAGATTGTGAGTTTATGGAGTCTTTTTAGGTGTCATGTGTCTAAAAAAAATAATAACATAAACATCAATAATGCAACTACATCCATAGGATGTCTTGGGTTTGCTCATGTTGGGCCTCAAATGTCCCCCATACCTTCACCTGTATAGTCATGTGGGCCCCCATGGCTATTGGCTTAGTAGGATTCACATTGGTATTGGCGGTTTAACACTTGCGTCACCCGAATGAAAACCATGAAATATGTTTACGAGATGTATGGTCGGAAGGTGTCCAGGTGTAGACACAATGACAACTCAAGTGGGGTTAGCTCACACGACGTTTGGTATAGCATGCTTTTGCCTAATAGGTCATTCGTACTCTCATCGTTAGTCCCCAGGTAGGCAAACTGGTCCTTTATTTTGGATTTATACGAATGCCAAGCCTAGACAGGACGTTCCGACTACCGGTACTTGTACCCTTCCAGTTACTACATGCCCGTCATGAGAACTCACTTTGATGTGATTTAAAACAAATCATTGCAAAAAAAATCATGGAAATGATGTGGTGTGTGCTCTCATGGATATGATATGTTATGAGAATATGATTCATGATAGGCATTGTATAATAATATGTACTTATGAACATGCTTGCATAACATTGAATGTAACATTAAACATAAAACATATAAACATCATGAATTTTGCATGTAACACACAAAAATTTCTAAAAATTCTAATCAACTATAGTATAGGCTCTAAGGGTCTAATAACCTATCCTATATCCCTATAGTCATGGCTCTGATACCAATCTGTCACACCCCGACCCGCAGCGGAATAAGAGTCGGGGCATAATTGGGTTATCACCAAAGCTCATGATATTTACTAATATGTTTCATATTTATTAAATTCAAAATTACATCCTCAATATTCCAAACATGTTCATACAATTACAAAGAAAAATAATCAACTAAACAATCCCAAGGTCTAAACCGGTTTATTCTTCTAAGCCATCCTATATGTTTCTTGCTGCAGCTGGATCACCTGTATCATGTGTAAAAATGGGGGTTTTTGGGTCAACATAAGTTGGCGAGTGAACCTTGTTAGAAAACATTTATTATTGATTTCTTGTTATATTTATTATGGAAAATTGTGCAATAATCATATGTGAGCAAACTTGAATAATCATACAATAACAATAACAATAACAATAACAAACAATAACATACAACAACAAACCAACTTGCATGAATATATAACATGAATGATACTGTATATGTTGGCAACGTCACGTTCACGCTCATAGGTAATGGGGAACGGACGGCCTATGATAAATGTCTGTGCGATCAAGGCTCAATCAAACGGAGCCGATCGTATGTTGGCAACGCCTCGTTCACGCTCATATGTAATGGGGAACAGCTCAACGCTCATATGTAATGGGGAGCGGCGGCCTATGATAATGTATGTACTGAAAATGATAAATTTAACCTAAACATTAACCACACAAACAATTGATACATATTGAATACACATTTGATCATGAATATGATGGATGCACAATAGTTTAAATGTAATAAATAATAAGACACATGATACACCCCAAAAACATGATTAAAACGGGGAATTTGTAGAGATTCACTCACATTGGGTGCGTTCGGTTGAAGATGATGAATGTGCACGAGTTTAGAGGGTTGATCGACGAGAATTAACTAACCTAAATAATAACAAAAAGGTATGGTAAATGAGTGGATTTTATTAATAATTTTAATAAGATTTTTAGATATATTTTTGTGAGTTTAAGGCTATTTTCTAACTTTAAAAACATGATTTTTAAGTATTTTTAATTGATTTTTAAATTAAATAAATAAATAAAAATATAAAAAAATGTTGACTTTTGAGTTGACCATTGACCGTGACTGTGACTGTTGACTGTTTGACCGGTTCGCTAGTGTGCAAGTATGCGCCGGGTAAGGCTCGAACTCGAGACCTCCCGTACGCGTGCACGCAGCTCTACCAACTGAGCTACGTGTCTAACCCGAAATATTTCTGTTTTTAATTATATTTATATACTGTTTTAATTTATTCAAAATTCATTTACTTTTAAAAAGGATTTTAATCATCGAACCGGCGTGCGTAACAGGTCTCGAACCCGGGACCTGTGGTTTAGTGTTGCACACAGTCCACCGCTGGACTGTGTGTCTAACCTGGTTAATATACTGATTTTTATTATACTTAACATCTTCAGTGAGTTAACCCGGTTCGGTTCTTAAAAAAAACATTTTTACTTCCGAGAATAGGGTCGTGATAGGGATCAAACTCGAGACGTATGTTTATTGTTTGCACACAGTCCACCGCTGGACTGTGTGTCTAACCCGTTTATTATACTGATTTTAATTAATCTTATAATCATAATCGACTTCGTCTTCTTCGCTCAAGAACACAGACAACGATTAATCAACTGTTTCTTGCTTAATTCGATTAACAGGCGTATGAATGATTAAAATGTAACGGATAGGAAAGGTTTTGGGAATGAACATACCGGAATAACGATTTTTCTCAGAACTCCGCAAAGTCGTCGGCTCTGTTTTATGAACTTCGTCTGTGCGGACCAATTAACAGTTTTTGATTAACTAATTGTAAAATTGATTGACTAAGCAAGAGTTATCAGAAGGTTTAAAAGATTATACCGTTTCATAGCGCAATCTAGGAATTTTCAGAAGTTTTCCGGCGAGTGTTGATTATCCGATATCGTCGCCTGGAACTGATTCTGATTGAAGATTTTAGTTAGCAAAAGCCTAACAACTGAGAGAAAGTAGAAGAATTGGGAAACTTACCGTTTTGATGAAAGACACGGTTTTCCGCGAAAGTCCGGCGAGTTCAAAAAGCGATTCCGACGATCAGAAATTAGAGTAAAAGTGAAATTAGAAGTTCTGGGAATGTTATTGAGTCGCGAGATGAGGTTATTGATGGAGTAATTCAGAAAATGAATGTTTTCGGTTATTAAAACCGAACATCACATGAATTCAAGTTCATTAACGACTGAATTGATTAAAAATGTCGGTTTATCGGTTATAATCAAGAATCCGCGAGCACTCAAACGTCTTGGACGGTTGGAAGCCGATATCGGTTTCAGTTTGGCGCAACAGGTTGATTCACGGTTGTACATATGTTTTAATTGTCTCCTAGAATTCATAAAGACATCAAGTGGCGGAGTGGTTGGATGTGTGTGAGTTAAGTTGCTAGGCTTCCCGGCTGACCCGGGTTCGAATCCCGGCAGCCTGTTTTTCTTTTTATTTATTTTATTTTTACTTTTAACATTTATAGCTTATAAATTCAAATTTGTTTATTAATTATGTATCGTTTAAAATTATAATAAGTTATAAATACGCAACGGAATTTTTATAACTTGATATCCGATTACAAACGAAGCGGGTTTGGAAAACCCGTTTTTTGACAAATGTTACATCGTCCATGTTCATTAGCTTTGTCGGTTTCGACGTAGTACCCATTTCGTTGTCGATATTCATCTGGTTCGCTACAAGAATATTAGCATTTGATGAGGAAGCCACTTGAGAAACGAACACATTGTGGAAATCTTCCATTTTGACAACTTGAAGACTTATCTGAAAATACGATAAAAAACACTCGGAAATTTATTAGTAGCCGACAAGTTCGGTCGAACTTGTGTGAAAATCAGCTTGATTTCAGGTTTTCACAAGTTCGGTCGAACTTATATGATAAATTCCAAATTATTTCACAATCACTCAAGTTCGGTCGAACTTGATGTGAGTTTTGAGAAAAATTTACACTTCAAGCGGACTTGTAAGAAGATTTTAAGAAATAGGTAAGTTCGAGCGAACTTATGTGATATTTCAAAGAGTTTATCAAGTTCGAGCGAACTTGTGACAAAAATTCAATGAAATTTGATCAAGTTCGGTCGAACTTGATAAAAAATATTGGAATTCTCTTCAAGTTCGAGCGAACTTATCACAAAACCTTGAAAATCTATCAAGTTCGGTCGAACTTGATTAAAATCTATAAAATTTTAATCAAGTTCGGTCGACCTTGATGTTAAGTTCGGCTGAAACTTGTTTCCAAAACATGGTTTTTCCAACTTTTTGATATCAATTCGATTGAATTTGATGTCCAAACTCTCAGGGGTTTATCACAACTGTATTTAACATGACATATTCAATTTTTAGCTGATTTTATCAATGAAATCATCAAATATGTGAAAAAGTTAAGAAAAATGATAGAATGGAGATGAAATAGAGAGATTCTTGTCTTGATTCCAGCAAATTTAGGTATCCAGGCTCTGATACCTCTTGTAGGAACCGTCCACGATTAGCACGGGAACCTAAATTTGTTATCTATTGTCCAATTGGACGGAAACTAATGACAAGTTAACCAAATAACAAGAATTACTCATTTAAACGTTGTTTTCATTGATCTAAAGTTCAAAACATTCGAGAACCGGATCCGACAGAGCTTCGCCGTTTCTGTGCCAAAATCTCTCCAACATACGAATGAAATAACCAAGCTATTTATAGTTGCATAAGTTCGCTAGAGGTGGAGGGAAGTTCGGGCGAACTTGAATTAGTCAAGTTCGGCCGAACTTGACAACTCTAAACCATTCTCAAGCGAACTTGACCTAAATCTCACTTAAATACACCTTGTTTCTAACAGATTAAGTCCTATTCACTCAGACTCAATACATAATGACGTAGGCAACAGACATATGCACCAACATAAAAGGAACTTGTGTGTAATATGATGTTACGACCATAATGATTCTGTGAAAATACTTTATTATGATATACTATCAGTAGGATATCAAACATATGTGTGTTTTATAGTTTAAGACCAAATGATGCACCGTATGGGCATTTTGGTAATTTCACACATAGTTTCGAAAGCTTATTTGGGATTCTGAGTTTATATTATGTACCTAGTGTAAAAATACTTTAAATGAGTTATAAAATCAGTAGGTAACAAGTCTTGGTTGGTAAATATGATTTAAAACCATACTATGCGCCGAAAAGGCGTAAAAGTCGTTAAACGACGATATTTGCGATATTTTGTGAAAACTGATGTTATGACCAGGTTTAAATAATTAAAATATGTTATTTAGTATAACATATCAGTAGGAAAAGGTTTCATATGCAAATCACGATGGCGTAAGGGCATTATCGTCATTTAAGAGCGTAACACAAGAACTTGTGCATAAACTCAGCTTATAAACTGAAATGATATCCAAAAATATCCTAATCATGATATTACATCAGTAGACAATAAGTTTGGTATGAGAAATTATGTTTAAAATCGTTATATGCGCCGAAAGGGCTTTTTGGTCGCTTTAAAGCATATTTTACGACATTATATGAAAACTTAGTTTATGGTCAGATTTGTAACATCAAAATATGTTAAATATGTTAACATATCAGTAACTAAATCATTTGTAAGTTCGTTGGCTTTTAAAACTTATTTTTAAATAAAATGGCGAAATAGTCAAAGTATGGCATATTTGCGGAAACTTGCATAAAACTCGGATAACTATTATTATCATGTAATATAACCTCAGAGGGTTATGCTACATCATAATACGATCATAACGAGACCTTAAATCAGTAGCATACTAATCTAATTCGATTCATAATCGAAAGTCAACGAAGAAGTCAAACTTCACGACCTTCGGTTGCGAATCGTTACTAAAACTCAAATCGAGGAGCCGAACTTGCTTACACATTTTCTAATATTTATTACCAAGTTATTTATGTGTTAAAACATATTTTAGAAAGCCTTTAAACTCAATTTATTAATATTTCTAAAATCTGACTCGTTGACTTTTAAAAATATATATTTTTGACTCGTCAATTGATCTAGCAAACGTGGTAATTAGGAGGTGCCCTTTTGAGGGATTAACACCTACCTATTTATGATCACATAGCCAGATTCGGATTGATCCATGGCTGAACCATAATAGTTTTAATCGAAAGTCAAAGCGTTTATCGAAAACACTTAACTTTTGGCTATGAAAATCTAAACCAAAGAACAAACTATGAAAAGAGCACTTACAAATGATCCTATGAACTGAATAACCTCAGAGGAAAACTCCTAAGTGATCAGGAACCTCCAGAATTGATTATTGGAGAAAGGATTGAAAAGATGTAAACTTAAACCCATATGTTCATCACATATTCATAAAGATTGAGGATTGCTAGGATCATTCCAGGTGTTAACAAGGGTTAGAGGATCATTACAAGTGTTAGGGAGGTGTCACAACGAGGTTAAGATTGGCAAAAACGAGCTAGGTGGCGAGTTGTGAGCTTATACATGATGAATCAGCATTTTCTGTTTTCAGACCTGCTTACGGACCGTAAGGGTCTTCCTATACGGTCCGTAAGGGCCCATTTCAGCAACCAAAGTTTCATGTTTTGACAGTTTTGGCCCCTGGACTTGTTTTGTCACGTTTTGTCACCCGTACCCCCTTTAACCTGATTTCAAGGCTCGATAAAGGTGTTAAGGAATATGTGACTTGGATTATGTCCGGAAATATCCCGTATGTTGGTTCGTTTGATTGTACGGTTGCGCGTTTCGCGAAAAATGCGTAAAACGCTTAAACGGACACAAAAACGATCGAAATTTCACAACGATGGACGTCCTTGCATCCTTATCAATAAAACACAAATATTTATTGAATATACATACTTAAATTTATATATAGGGTCCGTATTCAAAATACGAGAATTAGCAAGTTTCTGCAGTTTGTCAGGAATAGTCCCTGGACTTCCAAACTTGCGTGAAACGTTATAATTAGTGCGTAAAGCCTTCATTGGCGTATAATAGGCACCTATAAGAGTATGAATAATATTAAAAGATTCTCGATTCATTAAAAGGTCACTCAGAGGCTTAGTGTGAGCATGTTGACACTTTTAGTCCTTTAACTATAAATTTATCGTTCAGAGGTTATAAAATAACATAACGATGCATTTGGTCCCTCTCGTTTTAGCACATGGCATACGAGAACCAGTGGAACATGTGTCGGAATTTTACAGGATGGATTTTTACGAGGTGTTACAGATCAGCTTCTACATCCTGAACTCGTTCCGGTGCTCGGTTTTCGTATTTATGAACCGTTTTTTTGACGTTTTCAGCTATTCCTAACTCCCAAGACCTGGAAATCACAATTCAATCAGTAGTAAGAATATTATAACTAAAATGAATTTAAATCTGATAGAAACTATAAAAACTGTACACGGAAAACAAATGTATTTTGCAAAACATCAAATATCCCTACACTTACTATTTTTTCGTCCCTGAAAAAAAATTATGCCGATGGAATCATAGCCAGGTTAAAATCCGGTTTAAAAAACATTGGTTATTTTTTTTGTTCATCATGTTCGGCTACACATCCCTATATTTGTCCGGATGAGATGATTCATGGAATAATTTGATGTTCGATTTGTCTATGTAGTACGAGTTTACTAATTCTTATATGGAATTAATCTCATGACGTACATGAATACATGTTGCGCATTGATTGTGATGTTTTGTTGTGTCGTTGGGTTGATCATTTCTATGAGGTTATGCATGCATGTTAGATTCAATTTCTTACATCTTTAGGTTATATTGGCATGTATTAACTTAGGGCTTGAAACCTTAATCGGTAATAGACACCTAAACAACATTATTGGTAACACGCGTAGGCTACCTATGGGAAAGATCTGACTAAAAGAATCTGGAAACTAGTCAGGGTTTTCTAGTTGATTGATCTTGATTTGTTTGTAGGTCACTATGGTTTTAGATCGGTATCGAACCCAATCTAGAAACCCTAAATCATAAGAATCGTTAGTAATTCTAGCCTTATCTAACTAGGTTTTGAGGTATGTCTATAGCTTAAATCCCTTTGTTTGGTAGGATTAACCTTACTTGGTATTAATCCATTTTAGCATTTTGTACGCTATTGTCAAGTTAGTTCTTGAAATAGTTCTATAGAAATATCATTCGCTTATGTCATTCATTCTATGATGAGTCGATTATGGATGGTTATATTCTCTTAAACCTTGATTTTTTCTTGCAATCTTCATTTTTATTCTTAGGTAAATCATCTTCACCACATACATTACATATCAATAGATAAACCTAGTATTATAAGTTATCGTGTCCAATGATTGATATTCGGTAACTTACCTTAGCTATTTTATACAAATGATAGGTACGTTTACCTTTTCACATGTATAGTTAGTATTTTTTTAGGTCTTTTACAATATTTAAAACTAATTGCACATGTCGGTTTGCTTATGTTTTTTTTTTCTCTCTAACACACGAATACAACTTGATGTGTGAAAGGATTATTATGAAATAGATATGAAGTTTGGAGGTTTTGAATGTTCATTGTTGGCGGTTGTAGAGTTGGCTTGGGATCGAGTTGTAGTTGGTATTCTTGTTGATAATATGCTGAGGTTCACTTTGCTATAGAACACCATTATATGTAGGTAAAAGAGATAAATAGAACATGGTTACTTTTATGTTTTTAAAGTACCCGCACATGTGTAACTTAATTCAAATAACTTATTAACATACATCAAAATTTGTGATTAGAGTTATCATAATGATACCTAACGATGTAAGTACATAGCATTTGATGTGAGGTAGAACATGTGGTTGGTTAAAAATACCTAATCATACAAAGTCATAATCTTTTACTATTAGAAACTTGTAATCTTTTACTATTAGATACTTGTATTAAACATTACACGTATAATGTGTAAATATTCACATATGAATGCAAGAAAATAGCATTTGGTTATTTATTTATCCTCGAAGTACTTAATATCAAAATCAAAGACTTGAAACAATAAAAATATGAAACTATAAAAATATACCCACTTTTACTTTTACCAAACAACAAATTAGGGCTGACAAATCGTGTCTTATCGGGTTTAACATGTATCTGATGACCTTGAATAACACAAGTATTAAATATGAATACTACTCATTTAACTACTTTATATCTCATATCTATAACACAATTATAAGTTTTATGTACTTAAGAAGAAGAAATATTGGATCCTAACTTTCTAATTATACTTATTTTTAAAAAAGTTAAAAATCATGTAGTGTATTTTTCAGTAAACAGTTTTATCGTATCTTAAACATGTCACCTATTTTCAGCACTAATTTTTATTAAAACAATTGATTTGTGCTTTCTTTGTATTTAAATGCGGTAGCACTATGTTATGGACCAATAGTTTTGATGAGTTTCTGTTCTTGTCAATATGGTTTTATTCAGTATTAATGAATAGTTAGTATTAGGATAAGAATGAGACATTAAGCACATCATGCTCCTATTATGTGGATAATGATGACTAAACGTTGAATATGTAAGTGTGCATGTCATTTTCATCTATTTTAGGTCATTGTAGTCATAACGCTTCTGAATGAGGGTTTTCTTACATATGGCGTGCCACGTCAGTAGGGGGTGTTTTGAGGTGTTTTGACATTAGATGTCGTAGTCATAACGCCCCTATGTCATCATTACTCAATTATTAATTTCCATTATTTAATATTTAATTTCTAACTATATAAAAATAAAAACAAATTCCATTAAAATAAAAATTACACAAAATAAAATAAAACATTACACTAAAAATAAAAACATTTGATTAAACTCGACATGTTGGGGTCCCAAGAAAGTGGTTGGTTCAAAAGGTTCAAGAACCCGTGTTGATTTTGATTAAACTCGACGAAACCGGAGCCGTATGGGGTGGGCCGAGTGGGTACCGGAGAAAGGGGACGGGTAGAGTGCCTAGCTTGGTTCGTATCGCCGCTCGAACGTGGAGGAATAAAATCTCGGTTGAAAGGATTCATGGTTAAAAGATTGTAAATTTTTATAAAAAAGGGAAAGAATAGGATGAAAGGATGTGAAGTGTGTTGAAGTTTTTAAAAAATGAGAGATGAGAGAGTATATATGGGTATTATTTGTATTTTTTAGAATATTTTTTTTTGGAAATGACCGTTTGCAACGGTCGGATTTTTCAAAAACAAATTCAAAACGCCGCCATCAACACAACGGGGGATCCAAATTCAACCCCCAAAGTGCTCGGCGTAATGGTGTTGCCGGCGCTTTGGGGCGTTTTCGACAACAAAAAATGACTCAAGACGCCCCACTACGGGTGACCTTAGATGTATAATACACGTTGGCGTTATATATATTGTCATTTGGATGTATAATGAACAAGTGATTATTTAAGACAGTTACGGTTGTAATCCCGTCAAGTTTTTTTTTCGTATGGATTTTTTTTTGTTTACGGATTTTGCTTTTCTTGTGCATATATATATACTAGTTGATGCCCCGCCCGCGTTGCGGGGCGATGACTGAATAATGAGCGAGTGTTAGGCAGCTCTGTGACACGGAAAACAATTAAATCGAGTCAACCAATTAAAACAAAACACTTTTAAGTTTTGCTAAGAAAACTAAAATAGTGGCAATACTGTTATTTTTAACTAATGGAAAGTTTTATTTTTTGATTGGGGTAAAATCGTAATTTGCCAAAAGGTAAAGTGATGACAGTACTTTAAATTGGAAACAGGGGCAAAAATGTAAATTTGTGCAGGGGCAAATTCATAAATTTGAACTTGGGGTAACACAATAATATAAATTTGAACTAAATGCACAATCGTAATTTTAGGCTAGAGGCAAAATCATATTTTTATTTTGAACCGATGGCAAAATCGTAGTTTTGAGTTGGGGGCAAAAGCATTTTTATTGTGAATAGGGGCAAAAGCGTAATTTTGAACTGAGGACGAAATAATAATTTTTTAACTTGGAAAAATCATATTTTTTAACAGAGGGCAAAATCGTAATTTTTAGCTGGGGGCAAAAACATAATTTTATTTTGAACCGGAATATATATTTCTCATGAGAATATATTTTGGTAAACTTTTTTCCACTAACATATATATGTAAGTGTTGAGGATTTTATTACGGAACATGGGAGAGAAGATTAGAGATAAATAAGATTTTACTAGACTATATATAGATTAATAATTAATGATATATATGATCAAATGAAGAGACAAAAGGGTTATATTTTACTATCATATATTCTTCTTTTTATTTATACTTCTCATAATAGGTGTGATTTGAATTTTCTTTTTCACCCCCTCTTTCTCTTGATCATTTTATATTGATCATTTTATAAGTGGATGTGTTCAAAATTAGATTCGTACTAGAAAATTCGAAATTCGACTCAATTCGATTCCATTATCAAGAATTTGAATTCAAATCCATTAACTCGATTACGAATCAAATACTGGTATATAATTTTTTTTATTCGGTTCAATTCGAAATTCGAGTTCAAGTTATACATATCTATTTATTATATTTATATATTATAATATACATATATAACTTTAATGTGCACTATGGTATAAATTAATATAAATCCTAAAATAGCCATTACCAAACCCAGATAGCCTATACAAATTTATATATATTAAATGAATTTGAATCATAATGAATTTTTTAAATTTATCTAAATTCGATTCGACTACGAATTGGCGTTTTAATTCGAATACAAATTCGAAATGAATTGAATAATTTTTAATCGAATTCGAATCCAAGCAAAAAACGAAATTATTCAAAAAGTTTCGATTCGAATAATTTGAAAATTCGTTATTCAATTCGATGAACCCCCTTATTTATAAGCCCCCTAGGGACTCCATTGTGCTACCTCAGCCACAAATAAGCCACGTCAACCAATAGCAATTATGCCACTTAGGACAATGATATGCAAAAGTTACAAGTACTGTCGCAAAGAATGGTTGCTAATATTATACAAACTTTAAGCAATGGGTACAACTATTATTGCAGCCCAATGTTACAAATTTCTCTCTCTATTGCTCTCATCTCTCTCCCAATGTGTTGGACATAGTAGAAAAGAAAGTTACAACTTTTAAAGCTAAGGTTTCAAGTAATAAAAGCACAAAACTCACTTTAAGCAACATGTACAATCACCATTGCATAAAATTGATGCGAATTAGCCTATAGTGGTCAAGAGAAATTATCTCTTGTGGGAAGACCAAAGTTTAATCCTTAAGAGGTTTAAGTATTTAACGGGAAAAACTAGGCGTTCAAAAAAAAAAAACCAATAGCACCCCCTAATAACCAAGAAATGAGATAAAACACCCACAAGGTTAATGGCACCCCCTTTATTGAATTTAATATTCACTTGGCCCCACAAACAACTCCTTACTGCACTCGCGATCATTCAATAGCGCACCCTCAATAGCACTCATGGTATGAAGGAAGGCGCCATTGATAAAATAAATTGTTGAGATGCATAGACAATGACGTCCCATACCACCGAAAGTTAAACACCCCCAGTTTTAACTAGACCAATCAATTCGTTCTCTTAAATAGTTAAATGTGTCAATCAAAATATTATTTACTCAAATGAGATCAACTTCAGTGTACGTATACTCTAAAAAGGTAAAATTATCCTAAATTCATAACTTATAATGTTTTTAAGTTTATTTATAAAGTTTAAAATATTAAGTTTATTTATAAAGTTTAAAATACAATAACTAAATACTAATTTGCATCATTGTTAGTTTTACACTATTTAATAAATGTAAATCCTTGAATTGGCCAAAATTTAAACCCTGCCATACCACTTGAGTCGGTGAACTGGATTGGATGGTCGGTAGGGATGAACTCGTTACCAACCGGAACCGAAAATTTAAAAAATAAGTACCTTTGGCGTGAAATCGAAAAGCTTTCGGGGCATACCCTCTAAGGTGGTGGTGGTGGGTGGATCAACTACCAAATCTTAGCATTTGGGGACTCATGGAGATGCCAAATTATTTGAGCCATATTAGTTATTTTTTAATATATGTGACAATTCTATCCTTTGGATGATGAGAATAAATGCTACTTGTTCTTTCCAAGAAACTAAAATTTATGACATGTTAAAACTATAACAAGCGTTCAATAATAAAACTTATAAAATTATTAAATTAAAAATGTAATAAAAATTAAGATTTGAAGAATTAAGCATGTGACATTTAGTTAGCTGAAGATAAGATAAAAGATAAAGTGCATATTTTATAAAAGTAGCAAGTGAGATTGAGATATAAAGCTGCCTCCAAATTCTAATATATAATATAAATTTAGTTTTTAATAATTTATAATTTATTATAAGTTAATCATTGAATGGATAAAATAATTCAAGGTGGTTTGAAAGATTAAATCACTACAAAACTACAAAGTCGTATTATAGTAAATAGTGTGATTTGACAGCAACAAAACTCCAAATGCATTTATTAATATAAACGGATTCATATAATCGAAATTTAAAAAGAAGCTAAAATACTATTCAAATTTTCTATATTTACACGATAAAGATTGTATTCGTATAGTTAGTAAATACGTAACATATCAAATGTACGGTAATTTATATTATGCTTTTTTTTCCAGATTTGTATCAACAAAATAAAATGTATAAATCAAATCAAATCAATCAAAATAATGTAAATATACAAAAAAATGCTAGAATTGTATTTTCAAATAGAATTCGTTAATAAAAATATTATAAAACACGAAATTTTACTAATTCAATTTATATTTCTGAATAATCAGATTTACGATAATCTTTTTACAGTTTTATATAAATTTGAGACTTTTATTAATAAAAACAATAATGTACCCGGTTTGGTAAATTCGGTATCAATACCGGTACCAGATACCATTTGCTCATCCTTGGGTGATGTTATTGTTATAATATTAAAGTAATAAAAGGAAAGGAAAAAACACTAAAGTAAAAAAAATTATAAAAGGAAAAAAAAAGAAATAAGAAATAAAATAAAGAAAGAAAAAGAAAAGAATACATATACTATACAATTACATAAAATGCGCACGCACACACACACACACACACACAATATATATATATATATATATATATATATATATATATATGCATTAATCTTTCAATTTAAAAAAAAAAACTATTCCTGCTATTCACAACTTTGTATTTTTAATATATAGGATATATATATATATATATATATATATATATTCTCCTATATATTAAAAATACAAATTTGTGAATAGCAGGAATAGTTTTTTTTTAAATTGAAAGATTAATGCATATTCATAGTATATATATATATATATCTATATATATATATATTGTCTTTTTAATTTTTAATATATAGGAGAATTAGGTATTCATATAAAGAGAAAGGTAAAAAGTATGTCAGATATTATATTTTCTACCAGAATCTATTGATTTTAGGGATAAAATTGAACCACAAAATTGTTTAGGCATCCAATTAATATTCCTAAACAATCAGATTTAGGATAAACCGTATTATACTTTTTTCTTAACAAAATTCAAGATTTTATCAACCATATAACTATATATTCGAAAAAAAAAACAATAGATTAAATTTTATCGGAAAAAAACAATAGATTAAATTTTAAATACATGACGAAAAAAAACAAACACTATTTTTGTTTTTAAATTAGGTCAGTTATTGTATTTTCTAACGAACTCCATTAACTATTAACTATTAATTAAAAAAATAAAATAGAAACAGGATTGTGATTAAATACAAATGTTTCTAAACTTGCTAATAACATATAATAAACACATTATAAAACAAACAAACATAATTAGAAAACAAATCAACAAAAAAATAAAAATTAAGGATAATAAGAACCTAGTATGATGCGATTGGTCCTAAACACAATTAAAAATTCCTAATCCCAATAATCTAATCATTGTCATTCTCATTCTCATCAAAGTACGAGGAGTATCAAAACTCAAAAGTCAGTAGTATTATTATAATTATAATATAATTATAACCATAATAATCATAGCTAAAAACAACAATAAACAGTAACAATTAAATTAATTAACCAACTTCTAATATAAGTAAGCACAACTTCTCAAACACTGTCATGAACATCATTATCCTTAAACACATAAACATTAATCCAGAAAACTGAATTAATCAACAAACATTCTGAGATCAAGAAGATGATGATGAACCTTTTGGTCCTATCACATTCCCCACGGTGCCCCCAAAGCTATCACTAATATATTATTATTATTATTATATTATGTAGCTGGAGCCCGTGGGGGGTGTTGTTGTTGTGGTGATCTTGGTCATGGTTATGGAGTGGAGGGTTGTTTCGTGACATGATGAAGTCGATTCCCTCGTGTGGGGAACCGGTTTCGTTGTTGGGATAATCTTTTTTGTTTCCGAAAGTGGTTTTGTTGTTGTGCATCCAGACTTTGAACACATTTTTGTCTACACCAATTTGGTTGCAGAATTCGATGATTAAATCTTCGTCACGTTTTTGCATCTTCCATCCGACTCGTTCGGCGATTTCGTACATTTTTACTTTTTGTTCCTGTGTGAATTTTGTTCGGAAACGTTTTTTGTTTGTTCCGGTGCTGGTGATCGGAGAATGTGGTGGTGGTGTCGCCGGAGGAGGGGATACGCCGGAGCTCAGGGCGAGGAGCATGTGGGGGGCGGAGGGGTAGTAGGAGAGGAGATCGGAGGGGTGATGGTGAGTTGCGGGGTAAGTGTGGAGGTGGGTGAGGGTGAGGGGTGGTGGGGGGGGTTAGAGAGTTTGGAGGTGGTGGGGAGTGGTGGTGGGGAGGGGAAAGGCTCTGGTCACGGCGGTGGAAATGGTGGCAGCGCAAGCGGGCTTGTGAGGTGGGGTATGGGGGTGGTAACTCCCCTCCGGGCATGACGTGTTTATGCTTTTGTAGGAGCGTGGTGTGGGGGTGGGTGGTTGTGTAGGTGGTGGGGGTAGGGGTTATGGAGTGACTGACCTCACGCGGCTGCCGGCGGGTGGGAACTTCGGTGGTGGGGAGCGCAAGCGCCATTTTTAGGAGGTTGGGGGTAAGGTTGTTTAGAGAGGTTTTTAAATTTCGTAGACGGGATGAAACTCCGCCGCAGCCGTCGACGGCGTTGTCTGCCCATATGAGCCTGTTTTCAAACGCATCTCTTGTATCACCACCGGCGGTGGCTGGTGGTGGTGGAGTGGCTTGTGGCGTTTTAAAACGCCGTTGGTGGTGGTTAAGGGTGGTGGGAGTTGTTTTGTGACGGTGTTTGGATTGTGGTGGCTCGGATTCTGGATCCGGGGTTTTCACGGCGGCGGCGGCGGCGGCGGTGGTGGACGGTGGTGGTGGGGGTGAGGGTGAGGTGTAAGGGTTTCCATGGTGGTTTAAGAGAAATGAAATTAGATTTGGAGATGAGGTTAAAGTGTTGTTTTTATTATCATGAAAAATATGGAAGGAATACTTATAAATAATAAATATAACTCACACACTCTCTTTCTCTCTACTATGTTTTATTTTATTTTATTTTATTATTTTTTTACAGGGAAACAGACAAACGGCAGGATGATGAATTTTTGATGCCACGTTTTCTCTTTTAATTATTTATGTATTTAACACACAAATAAATGTGTTATTTTTACATTTTGATGTTATTAATAACATAATTTATTTTGAGTGATAATTGTTAGAATTAAAATTAAAAATATAATTTAATAGCTAATAATGTGTCAGAAAACGCAACAAAATCAAATAATGTGAAAGTAATTATATGAAAATCGAATGTGGGGATGACATTTGATTATGAAAAATCAATCTCATGATCTGTTTTCTTGTCTTTGTTTTTTTTCGCATCTGAAAAAATAAGATGTTTTATATAAATTATTGTGGATTAATTGAGTGTAAAATAGTATATTACTAAATGTTTTGATAGTTTATGTTAAATAAATTAGTATTCTATTTATCACATGTGTATGTCATCATGAGTTGTGTTTGTATTATATGCTGCCAATGTAAAGTCAAATATATAAGTTAAATCCCTAATTATCAAGGATTATTCAAATGTAAATTCAAAATTGGCTTGACCTTAGAGTCTACATACACGGACTTATGGCAATCGGTTGACAAACAAACCCATATGTTGGGAAATTCTCTCATGACACAAAAGTATTACAAATCCAATACAAAAATTGTGGTTTTAATTTACAGATTTGGGTCAGTTGTAAATTTAACACGCAAACACTATTAATCAACTAGGTTGTATTCGAGTCAACCAATGGCTTTACTGATTTAGTTTTATAATTATTATTAGAATTTATGCATATATTTCATATTACTTATATTGACTCAAAATTAATAAAAATAAAAACAAAAAAACATCAAGTTTTATAGTTTTTTAAACATAACTATTAAAAATACACATGTATTTTTATTTATGTCTTTGTAATTTTTAAGTATTAAGATGTAAACATATAAGATAATATAACACTTTGGGTAAACAGGGTCATACGTACCTCAACCCATGAAAACCCGTGTCGTGTTCGTGTGCTTGGCACGATTTTCGAATTACGTCATGATTGGATTCATGTCAAAAATTTTATGTATTAAGATGCAAACGGATAAAATAAAATAAAACTTTGGGTTACAAGGGTCATACGTGAGCTAACACACGAAACTGGTGTCTTGTTCAGATGCCTAACACGATTTTTCGATTACTGACATCTTCAGGTCATGTCAATTTTTAGATTCGTGTCGGGTTCGACATGGCAACTCGCAAAAACGACGATTTAACACCCCAAAAAACCCATGGTAATTGAGGCTTCCAGGGCCGAGTTGGCCTATTTAGAGGCCCAAAGAGAAAATAATATTCGAGACCCTTTTCAAAAACATGATAAATGCCAAACATTAGTACATGTACTAGATGTATACTTATCCCCTCGTATTTCACATAAACATTTAACACAATTCATGACTTTGTGTAAAATTACTTTCGGATTATCCAAATTGATGGTGGAAGAAGCTTATTACCTTTTCACAATTGTTCTTATACAAAAATTAGTGTGTGACCCATTAGGTTGTTTATGAAGCAGTTGAATATTCAAATTGGAGATTGCAGTTGATGTTATGGTCAAGTTGTGCCTCGAGCGTCAAGGTGAAGATCAAACATGCATCAAGATCTAATGAATATGCAAGAACCAAGCACAAGAAGAACCATAATTAATGTTGCAGATTGATCTGGGATCGAATGTAGTGTTCGGACAAATTAATTAATTCAAACTCTCAAGTCAACCACATGTACACACATTAATCTGAAAAGGCACATTAACGTAAGGAAGTATGATAAGTGCCTAAAGTGAGCTTACGATGACTTAAAATGACAACGTTTATTGAAGTAATAAACATATCTTTTGTAACTAAACCAAAGTTTAATAAAATCTTTCAAGGTCTCCGATTGAATGGTTGTCGAGAATTGAATTTCAAAATGCAATATTAAAAATGACCGAAACAAGTTTGACTAAATCAAAAGCGTTTTGAAAAATTAAAATATTTACAAAACCAAAAAAGTGTTTACAAATTTTGTAATTGTGACATTTGTGTAAATCCAGGTAAACAAAAACATTTATCAATAAATGAAAATTTTTATCGATAAGTACTACCGAGGTTCGACACCCGATCAACCTTGGTTTATATGTCCCGAGGACGTGGATTAGTTAATCTGATGCATTAACAAGAAACATAAAGTTACAATACTTGTCGTACTTGAAAAACACCATAGACGATTTATTTTTCGAACATCGTAACGTAAATGTTACGCAATTATCAAATCAAAGTCGTTTGTGCCATGAACGATGTCGGGGGCATGATTTATCTTGAACATGATATTTAGTAAGTAACGTACGAGCATTGAGGCCTTTATACATAGCGTACACATTAAACGAAGTAGTTCCTAGTTAACGGAATGCTTTCGATTTAAACACGTACTATATCATTCAAACATTCATTACATCATCCGTCAAGCCTAAAAAGACTTATGAAACATATATCAAGGTGTTTTAAACAAAAAAGTTAAATCGTGCGGGTTTTCATTAACGTATGATCGGTTTCTTTAAGATACAATAACACTAAGAAAAACCGCTCGTTTCGCAACCTTTTACCGAACCGGAAGCGTTAAACCCGATAATCATTCACAACCCTAAAAATCTTTGGATAGATATGTGCATAGAAGCATACCTTTTAGAAGAATGACGTGGTCCGCGGGAACATGCCGTTGTAACATACTCGTAGTATGTAAACCACATTGTAACAAGATGTACAGTTTAATGTTTAACATAATATCTTTATAAGCAATGTGGTTGTACCAGATGTGTCTGTTGCATCCTTTTTGTTTCGGTGCTACTTGGGGTATGACAATTATATAGCTTACTACAATTTTAGATGATGAAATCTTTTATAAAATGAAAGCATAAAACAAAAATGATAGTAAGAATCTTCTCTAAGATGAGTAAAGATTGATATTTTCATGTAGTACCTCGCCGTTTGTGTATTTGGCATCAACTTTCATCTTAAAATTATACACAAAATGTCTGAAAATAATTCCTCACGAAGCGACTAACTTCGGTGATTTCTAATATGTTAACTCTCAGATAAGTTTTTTTGAAAATTGGTTGAAAACTTAAATATGGGCTAAATTTTGAAGCGTTGTTGAAGTATGGTAGATACACGACATGACTACAATATTCACCACGAAGGTTCCATCCATTTTCTGAACTTGTCTTTTCGCACTCTTTCAGTAGCCTTTTCTTTTCCAAATTTGAGCAACCCTTTTGCACAATTAACCCTTGACATTTTAGTTATTTTCTACGTGGTCTTCTACTCCTGGAACATATGTATGAAGCAGGAGGTCAATGAATAGTATGAGAAAAAGTGTTAAAATGTTCTTTGTATAACATTTTTTAACACTTGAAATTTAACAAAAGATGTGATCACTAGCTTATCTGTAAGAAGTTGTAATTGTGATATCTTAATTCTTAGAGAAAAAGGTTTTTTATCCAATCCACTTTGCCCCCCCTGTGACAATTGTTTTTCTGGTTTGCCACGATTTATGGATAGCATCAATTTCTTTTCTTATGAACATTTAACATGCAATAAATGATCTTAGTAGTTAGTGTTGACCAATAAGACATGTTTTCTTATGATATTTTAAAAACAACAAATTGTTCCAATGGGTCTTAGTAACCCTATATTGACAAATAATGTTCAAGTTCTATTCAAAATTTAAATAATTCTTCACTTGAAATCATATAGGTGCTTGTCAAACATTTGTCAAAATTAAGGTAGACTAGTAGATTTTAGGGGTCTTGAGGAATACAATGTTCATTAAACTCTTTTAACACACAACTGAAACTTTTGCCTTGATTTTGATAAACACATTTTTTCAGGTCAAATTCGTGAAATTTCTTGTCGTTGTTCGACATGATGAAAAATCCGATGTGTATCTTTCAATGTATGATCGAAATTGGAAGTGGATATTTGACGAGCCTTGTGAGATTTTAGGTGTTCCACATATTGATATAAAGCAAGTCACCGATTGTCACAAACTCTCAAAGGTTGCAACCGAAGACATTCCCATTGAAAACATTGTTCAGAATATGTCCCTCAAGGGTCTATTACTTCTTCGAAAATACTTCATGGTTACAGTCTAAGGACTAAATATTTGAAGTATTGGGAAAGATGCTTTCATGAAATGTCTACATGAGATTCTTTACTATCTTAGAACCAAAGGAGGTTTTCATATAGGATATTTCATTGTGAAAAGAATGATGGGTGTTCTTTGAAATCCTATACGATCATTGCTATATGGTTGTGTACTTAACCGTGTCTTTAATCATCTTAAACTTTCCACTAATAATCCCGAGTTTCCAACATCCCAATTTCTTGATGCCGTTACTTTGGAAAGGATGAGTAATCTGGTGGGATCATACAAAATAACACGATTCATCATATATTGGTGAATAGGAAGAAGAACAGAGACCAATCATTTCAGTTGAGGAGTTTGAGAATTTGAAGGAGTAAGTTGACAAGAACTTATCATTACTGAAGAAGATGTATGGCTTTATGAAGAGGGCATTCCCAGCTTGTGTTTCTCCATCTCGTTATCATTCCCCATCCCTATAACTTTGTTTATGGTTGATTCTTAAGACCTGTTGTGGTTGTGTTTTAGACTTGTTTCTCATGTAGTTGTTGTTTAACATACTTAAGACATGTTGCATGGTTGGTGGACTTTAATTATAGCCTAGGAATGGTAATTTGAAAAATTTACGAACCACATGTGAACAATATTGGGCGACGATCACTTAGATGCTCAAATTTTGGTAGTTTCACCTAATGGTATCTAATGATTTATTATGAATATGCTTTTGTTATACATATGTGTTAGGAAAACAATATTCAAGAAAGATTATGGAATGATTAAAATCTAAATGATTCCTTGTTTTGATAATGTCTTTAATTTATCACTTGTGTTAATGATTGCAATTATCGATGTGTATATACCACATACATGTCATCTAACATTTAATGATTCAGAAAACTCAAAGATTACCATATACAAGATTTAAGTGCACGGATCAAATTACATAATGTGAAGAATCAAGGCTACAATGTTCAAGATTAGGAAATCAATAGCAACATTCATCAAGTGCAACAAATCAACAAGTTGCAAAATAAATATATATATATTGAAAGCTACTACTACTTGCAAAAATAAAAGATCAAAGCAACATGTGATGAAGGTTTGAATACTACAAAGATCAAGAATGTAAATTTATCTACAACTTATAAAGATCAAAGCATGATACGTGAAGAAAATGTTTAGGGACTAAAGGGACAATTAATCAAAGCTTAAAAAGTTAAACATTTCTTTAATTAAACAAGTAAAGTACCGAAGGAGGATCTTATACAAAACAGTTTTATCATACAAATTGTAGGAAGCAATCAACCACTGACACATGGCATCATTCCTATATTCATATAAGGGCATAATTGTACTTTTAATGCTAATGGATATTTTGTAAATACATTGGTTTAAGGCAACTAAGTATACGTTATTCATGGGTCTGCAATCTATTAAAAAAATCACATACAACTATTAACACATTGAAAATGTGTTAGCATTACGTTGAAAAATATACCACTACCACATACAAAAAAGAAAACCCGAAAATTGTCTGCAAAAGGAGCAGTGCTGAAATGGTTCTATTAGTGTTGAATTGTTATACTTGTGTTGATATTGTATATATTATCATTTCTAAACCTATAATCATTCTACTAGTGCTGATATTGTTCTACCAATGCTGGTATTGTTATAGTTGTGCTTAAATTTGTATAACAGTTCTGATATTGTAACAATATCAGTTTTAAAAGTATTTTTCTGATCGCCACCACCTTCTTCTAAGAATAATCAAAGGGTATTAGAACTGCGAAAAAGATGATAACTAACACCTACGATTTGAATTTGAAAAAAAAAGTCATATTAATGTTGAATTTGAAGTTGCTTGATTGTAGCCAACTGTTAAACAAAAGGATTGAGAACGAAGATGAAGGGATAAATTAAGGGTAAATTGCCTATTTTACCCTTTTAGTCATTTGTTATTAGTATCTTATTTACTATTTTGTCATCCCCTAATTACCAGCCTTTGATTTTAGTATATGGATGGTCAACATCATTTCTCACGTTTTTTATGATAACATCATTTTGTACAGGAACCGTCCTCACTAAAGTACCAATTGAATCAAACTAACTGGAAATAAATTGGAGGGACTTTAAACTTCAAAATCGAAAGAAAATAGTTGAGTTCTTTCCATTTGTGGGTGACAAAATGTTACCATAAATGTAAAAAACACCATGGTTCACCAAACCCCCACTATGCATTGAAAAGTAAATATCCATCTTGATCGATTTTAAAGGGCTGTTTTGCAATGTGAAAAGTCGGAGGTATTGGTGTGAAAAAAATGTTGATGGCTGAATATAGTCGTTACATAATGTTTAAGAATTCAAATGTGCTAAATACAAAATTTGGGTGATCCGTGTTGGAAATTTGGTGAATGGGTATTAGTAAATTATAATTAGTGAAATTATAATTATTAATTAAACTTTTCATATGGTGAAACTCTTAAGTAGAGTTTTAATGATTACATTTGATGAGTTTTATTAGAACTCAAGTCTATAATTATTGAGACTCTTAACTCTTCATATGATGAAACTCTTGATGCCTTTTGATGAGTTTTATTAGAGTTTAAGTATATATTTATTGAGACTCCTAACTCTTTATAAGACTCTCGTATATTTAGAACATGATGCGCCTCATATGAAGAGTACACTAGAGAAATACAAGAGATATATACAAGGAAAATTCATGAATAAATGGAGATTTCTTGGACAGATAAATACTTGAAGACCAATGTGTTGGGTACTTAGAGAGATATGTTTTCTCTATACGATTTCATCGCCTTCGTATCATAATTTTCCACAAGTTCTAACACTATAATTTTATCCGGTGTAACCTCGGGCGTGTGGCCATCTCCGGCAGTACATACTGCTTCGGCTGTTGTACCCTGGGAAACAGTTTTATCGTCTTTAATAGAGGCACGGAATCTGTTTTAAGGGAAGCGTGTTAAACACGTGCCTCAACCAAAATTGTCAACATTTTTTTGTTTGTCTTGTAGCGGAGTTTCAAACAACAAGGTGCGGTTGAAGTTTTTCAAAGACGTCGACTTGAATCAAGATTGGTACAATATATTTGTATTTCATTTATTTTTCATATAGTTTTGTAACCGGATTGTACTATCATATTTCCTATGAATAACGAGAGTCTCGTTATTATATATTTCGTAATATATTTTAATAAAAAGTGAACCTAGTTCCTACAATCCACAGTTAATACATCGACTGTGGATTAGTTAGTGGTTGTTTCTTCTTTATTGTGCTTTGCCTATTAATACAGGTATCATCTAACCTTTTCCACTCACCTCTTTTGCTCATAATACCTTCAATTATACATCTAGTTAATATATCTCTTGTTCCCTTGATCTTAACACATCTAATCAATGAGGGATTGAAGATCAAGATAAGAGCAAAAATAAGAAACTGTGTTTCAACTTTGATATTTAGTTTCATATAATTGTGAAGTTATCATGTAACACCCAAAAACGGGTTTGGTAATCAAATCACAATAATACTAATGAACAGGTAAAATACCGTTGGTGGTAAAAATTAACTCGGTAAATATTATGATTTAAATAAATAATTCTAATATTAAATAAAAGGTGAATAAGTATTTTTTTTGAGAAAATAAAGCTTATAAGAGTCCCGAGTTAACGGGACTTACAATAAAACGGGTTATAACCTCTCCGAACCCACTAAGTTAACTAGGAATGTTTAACCTAGTTAACAAGAGAAATAGTGTTAGAAATGAGTAGGTTGAAGCCTACTTAATAACTAACCAAACTTGAGAGACCAAAGCGGGATAACTTGAAGTTTAATATTTAAAAGAAAAATCAAAATAAAACACACACAAAAAGTGTGTGTTCTGGATCGACCAGGAGAAGAAGGCTGCAAGGAACCAAAACCCTAGTTCATCAAATTCATCAAATTGAAGGGCTAATTAAAGCTCAAATTCATGAATGAACATGAATTAACGACCACCAAGCTAGGGGATCCTAAGGTATGTTAAATTTTTTATATTTATGAAGTTTTAAAATTTGATGAACATCACAAGATGCGATTTTTGTATGAATCGAAGAGGCTATGGCCGAATTAGAAATGAATACTGGCTTAGGAACAAAACCCTAAGTGAAAATTCTACATAGGTTGCTATGATTTGGGTGTTTAGATGATTTACCACACTTAGATAAGTGGGTTTTAATATTATGATGAAACCGATGATATAAACATGATTAGAATCATCATGCATGATGGTAATAAGAAAGTGTTTGAATAATCTATGAATACGGGTATATGTTCATACTTGCCAATGAATGGGTTTTTGTATGATACAAAGTAATTGATGTTAGAAATAATGTTATTGATGCTTGAAATCATATTACCTACTAGTTAGTATGTAAAAATTGATTTCATTAAGTACTCGAATGAAATGCCTAAGTGGTTCGATGAACCAATTTGTCCATTCGTGTATGTTAATAGTCATTTGATTTTTTAAAAGTTAAACTGACTAATGATAAGATCGAATGATAAATTCGACATGAAACCCGTAAGGTGGAATAGTCGTGATTGATAATGACTAATCTAACCATCTTACAAATTGTGATGATAGTTTGACGCTTGACAAGCTAGGTGGAAGCTTGGGAATGAAGCGGGTCAAACGAATCAAGCATGAAGAAAAAGCCTAATTTGGATGCAATGTAAGTATAGCTTACACTATTATTAATTTGTAAAATATTCTCTTATCATACTAATTATGAATAAGATAAATAAGAAATTGAAGTATAATGTTCCGAAGTGTAGTCGTACGGAACGACGTAAGCGATTGACACAAAACCAAATCGATGGTTAAAAAGGAGTAAATCAGTAATTCGGACATACTATGACGAATAGAAAATGAACTTTTAATGGTTACCTTATGTGGTAAACCAAAACGAATGATAAGGGCAAAACAGTAAATTGGTCACACGTTGACAATAACCGTTAGTTTTGAAAAGACACTTTACACGTAAACCATAATGAGGCAAAAGAGTTAAGAAATAGTTTATATAAGTAAAATGACCGTACGTGTTAACCGGAGCAAGTCATATAGATGGGATGGTGATAAATGTCATCTCGCAAAGATAAACGGTCACTTAGACTAAACGGGTCAAAAGGTGAGGGTATCACCCTTTGACAATATCGACTAATGATTATCGTTTGAGCTGTAAGTTCACAGGAATAAACTTCTAATGGATTTCCGCTTCGATAGCAAGTGGCGGTTACTAAGGCAAGGTATTCACGGGTCAATATATTGATCCGAGCCAGGTATATGTAATAGTTTAATTACTCATTTAGAACTTAAGGTTCAATGAGAGTTAAATAAGGTCAAAAATGGACATTGGTTATCTTTTAGGTAAACCGAATGATTTACAATATAGTCATTGTGTTTTGAAAACACAATGATTATTCAAACAAGATTATAGTTTAATATGCGAGATTTTGGCTCAACATGCCCTTTGAAATCATTCATCGTAAATGAAAGGCTAAATGAACCAAAATGCCCTTGATTGTCAAATCAAGCAAACGACCCTTATGGGTTGTTTAGAAATAAGTCATTTGATAAAGTAAATACTTAGGATAAGTATAAAAGTCGAAAGGTATGATTCTTGTGAGTCAAATGCCTTAAAATGCGTCTTGTCGTAAAATAGTAATCCGATTGATAAAACTCGAAACAAATAGTTACCAGATTAAAAATCCACCATAATTATAGTTGTGGTGGAAGATTATTGATAAGAAACGTGGTAATATAATACCATAAGTAAATAAAAGTGAATTATGCGAAAAAGTGCGCAAATACCCTTAACGGGTCAAAATAAGCATCTAAGTAGAAACCGGTTTATAACAAACCATGTGATGGGAGCGAAACACTAATGATGGATAAGCCTGGGATGGGTAAAAATGTTTAGAAATGATTTTTGATAACAATCATGTAGTGTTTCTTAAAACTAAATGGGTCGAATAATTGTAAAAAGGGATTTATAAGCCAATTGCTTATAAACCAGATCTCGATACGAGTAAGAATAATAAGCGGCTCCGTAATTTAATTGCGGACGTATAGGAACAAGAATCGTGTAAATCGAATAAGTAGATCGAAAGTTATGCAAGTTTATGTATCACACTTGTGAAGGTTTAAGAGCTAGGAGTCTGCAGCGCCAGTACAAAAACTTTTTGTCAAAAAGGGGGCGTGGCATAGCGCGACGCACCGTAGCGTACGTCGACGCCCTAAAACGTGCAAAAAAAATGTTTTCTTGTTCGTTTTAGTCTCCGGACTTGATTTAAACACCTATAAACTAAATATGACTAACTCATTTCATGTTGTATGAATGTAGGTATATTGTAAGGTACCGGAAGACGATCAAGCTCAAAGAAGAACCGAACACGATCAAGATACAAGCTTCCGCACCTTGCATCGTCGTCATCTTTAAATGACGTATTACTTATGTTGTTTTGTATTGCTTTAAATCTTGAAATGTTTTAGTAAACGCGCATTTTTCAAATGTATGTGTAATCTTAAATACACATTTATACTCGAAACCAATATGAAAATTGTTAAATAGAAGTATGGGTCTTACAAGTTGGTATCAGAGCCTTGGTTTAAGAGATTCAAGCATGGTGGGGGACTCTTCTTGGACTTAAACCTTATGCTCTCGGTAAGGGTTGATGTTCGATTCGAGACTTGATCGCAAATCTGGTAAGTATATTTATATTAACGGTTTAGCATGATTGAAGTGTTGTGAACAACATAGAGGGTTATCGTGTAATACACGTTACCTCAATTAAAGGAAAGATATAGTTAACGAAATTACGTGCATTGACACGTATAAAGGAAAGCCTTGTATTATGATACGGGTGTTTACTGATGATGACATTACTAATCTTTGTAAATGTTTTAGTTAAAGGACACTCGTATCTGAAGATGGCGAGAGTTTAACAAGTAACAGATATGACGGAGGAACGGTCCTAATTGTGACAAAATAGAGCGTGCTCACCAAGGACCTAAGGTTAATAGCAAGGAAAGCCCGTTAGGGCAAGCATTTACCAGGTGCACATTTTAAATTTATTGCACAAATAGTAATATGCAACAAGTACGTAGAGACTGAGTGTTGCATATGTAAGATAAAAACTTGTAAAAACTTGAATAGAATATCTATCCAGGATGATATTTCCAAGAGAAATGTGTAGAAACACGTGTTATTCACGATTTTGAATAACAAAGCAATAACAGGATTAGTTTATATGGAAACTTGGACAGAAGTAATCATCCAAGTAAATAATTCTCAGTATAATACTATTGAGAAAAGTAGCGATTACATTAACGAAGGTGATGTTATAACAGTTTGATAAAAGGAAGACATTATAGATGTGCAAGAATAAAATGGGTAAAACTAATAATTGTTAAATAACAATTAAATAAAGTTTTACCGATTGAAACCATGAATATGGAAATTATTAGTGGAGTTACTTACATGGGGCGTGATGCGAAGATTATAAAAAGGTCATGTGTGTCATGTGTTGATCGCTTACTCTGGCCAAGTAAGTAGTGAACACATAATACCATGAACTTCTTATGATGGACACATTTAGGTCCAATGTGGTAAGGATGGGACAAATTAAAAAGGTACCCAAAACGGATCAAATAAGTAAAATATTTGATAATAAATGTAAATGCAATCCGGGTAACGGAAGCGTATTACATTAGAATAACGAGCCCGAGGGAAGGGACAAGAATCAAAGTAAATGAAAATACAAACCGACTAATGAGAATGCAAAGGAATAGGAGATAAAGTTTGACTGCCATAAGTGATGAAATTCATACGGACAAATCAAATGGATTGAATAAAAAAAATATAAAGGACTTAGTCGAATAAAAGCGATGGATTTTGCTAAGACGACCAAATAAGCCAAAACGAAGTCTAATGCATACCATAATGGTTGCTTTGATAAGGACTTCGGTAAAAATACCGATAGATGGGTAGGATTCCAAATATATGTGTAAACCAAGAGATGGGAACGCGAATTAAAAGTCAAAAGACTCGGATTATGAGTTATGACTAAAAGATGATAAAATTTTACAAACATAAATTTTGATAACTATGTTCAACTATTTCGAGGTTGAACGGGGAGAATAATGAATAAAGTTTGACTGTCATAAGTGATGAAATTTCACACGAACAAGCCGAACGGGTCAAATAAAATAAAATGCTTGATACTGTAAGCAAGCGCAAACTGAATAATGGGAGCGCGAAATATTAATGAACTTATGTAATGGCACTTGAATGAATATAAAAGAAAAACGCAAACCAAGTAACGGGAGCGTTAAAAACATGAAGATAAAGAACCCAGGTAACAGGTTGAAAAGAAATAGAGGCATAAACATAATAACGGTAAGCGGAGAACAAACCGACGCGTAAATGACGTAAGAAGTCATAGAGTCGGAAGAATAGTCCAAAAGAAACGAATGTAGCCTTAGACTATGGTCAAAGTCATTAGAATTCGAAAATGAAAATAAATGATTTTTAAACTTAAAAAGGGTGCCTTGACTCCAAGATACATATTTTAAGAGCGAAATGGCACGACTAAAGATGATCTACGAGATCACCATAACCTTCGAGTTATAAACAATGTAAAGGTCTACGGGACCAAAATGACCCTTGAGTCACGAAAAGAAAGAAACGACCTATAGGGGTCTCACCTGAAAAAGGTGAAAACCTAAGGAAGTAGCCTACTAGGCTAAGCGAAAGAACCTACGAGTCACTTAAGTAGAGCGTGGGAACTGGTTACGATTCCCCGCGTAAAATAATAACGGAAAAGAATAAATTCTTGGTTGTCAATTTCTTGATATGAGTAATTGACATACGTTGAAGGGAAATCATTAAACTAAAATTCAACTTTTAATAAGAAACAACGTTTTCACAAATACGAATATTTTGATAGAAATCGAAATAGTAAATATTAAAAGATACAGGTCTTAACACCGATAGGTGTAAGATGATACATTCGAAAAGAAATATTTTCGATAACGAAGGGTTGATATAAACTTAAAAATGACGTGGCGCGATTTCGGTCAAGAAATGTAATGTGAAATATAATCACATTGTAGCCCGAGTGATGGGTATAAAGTAACTGGACTAATAAGTCTAGTCAGTGAGACTGGTTAAGGTCAAAATTTAAATTAAGAATTTATTTAATACGTTATTTATTATGAGATTAGCGTAGAATATACATAAACAATAGACTTATATGACCAAGTGGCCAAAACGACGACTTGGTCAAATAAAACAATAATGGTAAATGGGTACAAAACAAGAGTGGCGGCCCATGAGGCCTTACTAACGAAAAACATTGATCACTTATACTAAGCGATCATAAGGCAATACAAGCAATGTGCCGGGAAGTCAAATCGAGCAAAAGCACGATTGAAGGATAAAGCTAAAAGGTATGTGGTTATATTCTTTGTAGAGTTTCGTTAATAGTACATATTGATAGTGTTATATAAATAAGATAAAAATCAGGAAATTCGGCTTGTACTTAAGCGGTGGATTCCGTATAAATGAACCGAATGAATAAATTCGTAAATAAAAGAGTTCGTTTGTCAAAAGTGAAAGATTTCACTAAAACGTTCAAAAGGGTTAAAATAACGGATTCACGAAGAGCCCGAAGGTATAAAAGGCGATGGATTTCGCTAAGTTAGCTAAACTAGTCGAAATAACGAGATTACGTTATTTTGAGTTGCATTATTTTGTATGAGATACGAATATGCTTTGTAACCAAAAAGATATTACCATATTTTTCTGGTAATACTAATAATTGGTTAAAGTATGAGCAAAATACTGTTAGTGATAAAAAATTAACCCGGTAAATATTAGGATTTAAATAAATAATTTTAATATTAAATAAAAGGTGAATAAGTATTTTTTTGAGAAAATAAAGCTTATAAGAGTCCCGAGCTAACGATACTTAAAATAAAAGGGTTATAACCTCTCCGAACCCACTAAGTTAACTAGGAATGTTTAACCTAGTTAACAAGAGAAATAGTGTTAGAAATGAGTAGGTTGAAGCCTACTTAATAACTAACCAAACTTGAAGGACCCAAGTGGGATAACTTGGAAGTTTAATATTTAAAAGAAATATCAAAATAAAACACATACAAAAAGTGTGTGTTCTGGATCGACCAGGAGAAGAAGGCTGCAAGGAACCAAAACCCTAGTTCATCAAATTCATCAAATTGAAGGGCTAATTAATGCTCAAATTCATGAATGAACATGAATTAGCGACCACCCAAGCTAGGGGATCCTAAGGTATGTTGAATTTTTGATATTTATGAAGTTTTAAAATTTGATGAACATCACAAGATGCGATTTTTGTATGAATCGAAGAGGCTATGGCCGAATTAGAAATGAATACTGGCTTAGGAACAAAACCCTAAGTGAAAATTCTACATATGTTGCTGTGATTTAAGTGTTTAGATGATTTACCACACTTAGCTAAGTGGGTTTTAATATTATGATGAAACCGATGATATAAACATGATTAGAATCATCATGCATGATGGTAATAAGAAAGTGTTTGAATAATCTATGAATTCGGGTATATGTTCATACTTGCCATTGAATGGGTTTTTGTATGATACAAAGTAATTGATGTTAGAAATAAGGTTATTGATGCTTGAAATCATATTACCTACTAGTTAGTATGTAAAAGTTGATTTCATTAAGTATTCGAATGAAATGCCTAAGTGGTTCGATGAACCAATTTGTGCATTCGTGTATGTTAATAGTCAATTGACTTTTTAAAAGTTAAACTGACCAATGATAAGATCGAATGATAAATTCGACATGAAACCCGTAAGGTGGAATAGTCGTGATTGATAATGACTAATCTAACCATCTTACAAATTATGATGATAGTTTAACGCTTGACAAGCTAGGTGGAAGCTTGGGAATGAAGCGGGTCAAACGAATCAAGCATGAAGAAAAAGCCTAATTTGGATGCAAGGTAAGTATAGCTTACACTATTATTAGTTCGTAAAATATTCTCTTATCATACTAATTATGAATAAGATACATAATAAATTGAAGTATAATGTTCCGACGTGAAGTCGTACGGAACGACTTAAGCGATTGCACAAAACCAAATCGATGGTTAAAAAGGAGTAAATCGGTAATTCGGACATACTATGATGAATAGAAAATGAACTTTTAATGGTTACCTAATGTGGTAAACCAAAACGAATGATAAGGGAAAAACAGTAAATTGGTCACACGTTGACAATAACCGTTAGTTTTGAAAAGACACTTTACAACGTAAACCATAATGAGGCAAAAGAGTTAAGAAATAGTTTATATAAGTAAAATGATCGTACGGTGTAAATCGGAGCAAGTCATATAGATGAGATGGTGATAAATGTCATCTCGCAAAGATAAACGGTCACTTAGACTAAACGGGTCAAAAGGTGAGGGTATCACCCTTTGACAATATCAACTAATGATTATCTGTCGAGCTGTAAGTTCACATGAATAAACTTCTAATGGATTTCCGCTTCGATAGCAAGTGGCGGTTACTAAGGCAAGGTATTCACGGGTCAATATATTGATCCAAGCCAGGTATGTGCAATAGTTTAATTACTCATTTAGAACTTAAGGTTCAATGAGAGTTAAATAAGGTCAAAAATGGACATTTGGTTATCTTTTGGGTAAACCGAATGATTTACAATATAGTCATTGTGTTTTGAGAACACAATGATTATTCAAACAAGATTATAGTTTAATATGCGAGATTTTGGCTCAACATGCCCTTGAAATCATTCATCGTAAATGAAAGGCTTAAATGGACCAAAATGCCCTTCATTGTCAAATCAAGCAAACGACCCTTATGGGTTGTTTAGAAATAAGTCATTTGATAAAGTAAATACTTAGGATAAGTATAAAAGCGAAAGGTATGATTCTTGTGAGTCAAATGCCTTAAAATGCGTCTTGTCATAAAATAGTAATCCGATGGATAAAACTCGAAACAAATAGTTACCAGATTAAAAATCCACCACAATAAGAAACGTGGTAATATAATACTAGAAGTAAATGAAAGTGAATTATGCGAAAAAGTGTGCAAATACCCTTAACGGGTCAAAATAAGCATCTAAGTAGAAACCGGTTTATAGCAAACCATGTGATGGGAGCGAAACGCTAATGTGTGATGAGCCCGAGATGGGTAAAAATGTTTAGAAATGATTTTTGATAACAATCATGTAGTGTATCTTAAAACTAAATGGGTCGAATAATTGTAAAAAGGGATTTATAAGCCAATTGCTTATAAACCGGATCTCGATACGAGTAAGAATGATAAACGGCTCCGTAATTTAATGATGGACGTATAGGAACAAGAATCGTGTAAATGGATAAGTACATTGAAAGTTATGCAAGTTTATGTATCACACTTGTCAAGGTTTAAGAGTGGGAGTCTGCAGCACCAGTTCAAAAACTTTCTGTCAAAAAAGGGGCATGGCGTAGCGCGACGCACAGTAGTTCCGGACTTGATTTAAACACCTATAAACTAAATATGACTAACTCATTTCATGTTGTATGAAATGTAGGTATATTGTAAGGTACCGGAAGACGATCAAGCTCAAAGAAGAACCGAACAGATTAAGATACAAGCTTCCGCACCTTGCATCGTCGTCATATTTAAATGACGAATTACTTATGTTGTTTTGTATTGTTTTAAATCTGGAAATGTTTTAATCAACCCACATTTTCAAATGTATGTGTAATCTTAAATACACATTTATCTCGAAACCAATATGAAAAATGTTAAATAGAAGTATGGGTCTTACATATCACTAGCTTGTTAGCATGATACATTTGTGAGGGGCGTCACCTTTGGTTGGTGTTTGTTGTAAATAGTTGCTTGAAATAGTGTGGTGAGTGTAAACACTTTATTGACATATTGTTGTGAGGAAATTAGGATCTTATCTTGATATAGTGAACGTTTGTAAAAGTGTAAAGACGCAATATCTAGACAAAGAGTGTTGAAGAAGGTGTTTACTACATTGGATTATTAAAGGATTGTATAGGCACACTATCTTGACATAGTGTTGTTGAAGAAGATGATTACTACCTTGGACTAGTTAGAAGTTTGTACTAGTGATATTTTCCATTTAAAAGAGACGTTTAGTGGCACAACTCTCTCTTGGAGAATCAAGGAGAGAATGTAGAGTGGATTAGTTAAAATCCACCCGAACCTCAATAAATTGGTTTTGTTTTTCTACTCTTAAACCATTAATCAAAGAACATTTTAAGATAATCTATTTACCACTAAATTTCCATAACATGTGCTTGTGCTACTAACTTTGTTTTGCAAGCATTCATTACATCAATGCACATTTTGAGGGGAAGCATACTTAAAGGGAGAGTGACCTTTTTTAATCATTTCCTCTATATATCGGTTTTGTCATTGATTCCCTTAAACTCTTTAGTTAGTTGCAATTCTCTTTGATTAAAGTTCCAACAAGTGTATTTCCATACAAGTTTGTGTTTAAACAACTAAAATTTTAAGAAAACCTATTCACCCTCTCTAGTTCTCCCTTTCCTCTCTCTCTCTCTCTATATATATATATATATGGTAAAGTTTTGCTACAAAGTCTAAAACTCGTAAAACGTATACAAAATCATAATGTTAACCATAAAACACAGCCTAAAACCCACAGATAACAAATTTGAGATTACTAAAACACCACATTCAAATCCTACAATCAATAGAAACTTAAAAAATGTCATCCTAGAATTATGAATATAAAACATCATGATAATCAATATAAAACACCAAAATATTAGTCATTTGATAATCAGAGTCTTGTCATCCAAAAGAGAAAACAAAACCCACATATATGGTGTTTTAGTAATCTTCACTTTGTTTATTTATGGCTTTTCGGTATGTTTTATGACTTTTTACATTTTTTAGGAGTTTTGGACTTTGTAGCTGACTCCTAGTCTATATGTGTGTGTGTGCACATCCACACACGCTGTGTATGTTACACGAATGTCTCATGATACGTACCCTTTACGATCTTGTCCTTTCTTTTTAGAAATATAGTGCTGTTTGCACATTGTAAATTCATTAACACAAATAAATATGTATGTAGATTAGTAATTTCTTTTTACTAATTATCATATATAACTAAGTCGAGATAACTAAAAGGGCAATGATGTCCGTTAAGAGCATTCACATCCCTTCCACCAAAATATGTGAGTGGAGTTTTTTATAATATAAAGAGTATAAAAAGTGGTTGTGAGTGAAAATGTTACTGTTCATCTGTATATTGGGGACACTGTTCACCCCATACTTTTTTAATATATATTGGAAGTGATTGTGAGTGACTGAAAGAGAAAATGTAATAATAAAAGTATAAAAATATTATTTAATTGAAAATGAAGAGAAAAAATATTTGTTTTTAGTGAAAATATATTAATATAGAAGTTGAGTGTATCTATATTTTTAGGTGGTGGATGTGAATCCTCTAACCATCTGTCATGTTAAAATAAATTATTTACATTCTTCGAATTACCGTTGTTACAGCAGTTTTTTCAACAGAGAAAATGTACAATCAATATAATAAATGAGTGATGATATTTAATTGTTATTTGTTGCAGTTTATAAAATTAAAATCATTATACAGGCGTTGAAATATTTAAAGACATTAAATATTTGAGTGTTTGACTGGGCATAATTTGGAACTTTTATATTTGAAGGTGATACTTTGGTTGGTTTGTGATTCAAGTTATTGGGACCCCTGTTTCATACATATCTCATGTCACTGGTACTCTCAAATGTTCCCCAGGCCCCAACTTGCATCTCAAAAAATATTATATTCTTGCAACTTTTTATTTTTGATAATAACAAATATATATATATATATATATATATATATATATGATTAATTATAGGGATAAATAGAAAAATAAAGTGAGAAAAAACCAGAAAGTAGGGGTGTGCAATAACCGAACCGTTAACCGTAACCGAACCGAAAATCGACAGAACTGAACCGAAATTAACCGAAACCGAATTAACCGAAAGTCAGTTAACGGATATTTTTTTTACCATCGGTTAACCGAAATTAACCGAACCGAACCGAACCATTTATTTTTTATATATTTCTATCTTTTATACAACCATTTTATGTATTTCATATTTTATACTTTCATGTCATGTAATATTACCTCCATTTTATTCATTTATATCTTCATTTCATTTATTTATACCTCCATCTCATGTATTTAAACATCTATTTAATGCATTAATACCTTTAATTTATTTATTTATACATCCATTTCATGTATTACATGTATTTCTAAGCAAAAAATTTAGTCTTTGTTTGAATTGGTTATTAACCGAACCGAAAACCGAAAAATTAACCGAATTAACCGAATTGATTAACCGATACTTCGGTTACGGTTAAGGATAATGCTAATAACCGAACCGAACTGAACCGTGCACACCCCTACCAGAAAGCGACACGTGACCAAAAAAAGATTTTCATTTATTAGTATAGAAAGATTTTATTATATATGGCGTATTTTTGTCAGTCACGAAAGCCCTATTATGGGTGCTATTAAAATTCAATTAGAAGTTTAGTTTTAGCTAACCTACCACTTAATGTAACTTAGACGTATATGTTTTCTTAGTTTGTTATGGAAGTTATTATTTTTTTTAAAGGCTGTTATGAAAGTTAATTAAACAAAATTCAATGACAGTTACATTGTTTTTTTTTCCTTATTTTTTATGTACTATCACATTAAGAATACATAATACATATATTCGAGTAAACTGCCATTTTGGTGCCTGAGGTTTGACCAGTTTTGCCATTTTAGTCCAAATCTCAAACTTTTTGCATCTGGGTCCTTTGGTTTCATTTTTGTTGCCATTTTAGTCCAAAAGTGAAATCAAGTCAGATTCCCCTAATTAAACCCTTAAGTTTTGTCCTTTTGCACACGGGTAATTTCGTCATTTACAACCACCCTATAAAAGCCCACCTCCTTCCCCAAATCTACCCTACCTCAAACCCTGATTCACTGTCACTCCCTCCCACTCCCACCACCTTTACCGCCATCACCGAAGATCAGACTCCGGCCATCACCCGCACCTTTCACCCAACCAGCCACGAGCTACCACCACATGCTCATTAACCCTAACCCTTCTTTAACCTTATTCAAAAACTCTGCAACTCGTCATGGAACTCTTCACCGACACCACACTCTACACCGGCGACAAAAGGCGTCGGAAGCTCGGGCAAACCGTTACACTTCAAAGGCTCTACGTTTCACCGTGTGATCACTAACTTCATGTGTCAAGGCGGCGATTTCACCATAGGTAAGAAGCATACAAGTTTGCTGATGAGAATTTCGTTAAGAAGCATACAGGTCCTGGAATTATGTCGATGGCGAACGCCGGTCAGAACACGAACGAATCTCAGTTTTTTATATGTACTGCTAAGACTGAGTGGCTGGACGGCAGAGAGTGGTCTCTGTTCTGATTTGGGATGGCGTGGTGGTGGGTGGTACATCGGTGGTGGTGGTGGTTCAGCTCGTGGTGATAAAAGTCGGAAATGACCATTTTGCCCCTGAGGATAAGGACAAAAAATCAGGATTTAATTTGAGAAATTGATCTGATTTCACTTTTGAACTAAAATGTCAACAAAAATGAAACCACAGGGACCAGATACAAAAAGTTTGAGATTTGGACGAAAGTGGCAAAATTGACCAAACCTCAACGACCAAAATGACAGTTTACTCTATATATTCCCAACTTATATTTTTCTTATTGTGTAATATAATTAAGCTGCTCTTTTCTCTATTTCAAATAATAATAATAATAATAATAATAATAATAATATAATAATATTCTTCATGTCAATGGCACATGATTTTTCTTAAGACAAAAGCAATTTGATTTCATGTAAGAGAGATGGATACACATGAGCTGTTCAAGACTTCCTTCTGTTTCATAATAATTTATTTTATGAAAATTTTTTGTTTCATGTCAATGGCACTTTCAGATTTGACTATGAATGTCAAACCTGCAGAACTTAAATTCTAAAATACTAACAAAAGGTGTGAAATTACTATGAAGCCCTTGGGATGGGACATGGACCACCTTATCCTCTTGCTTTCAGTCTTGAAAGACTTGCACTTTTATTTTTATTTTATGGTTATCAAATAGTTAAATATATATATATATATAATATATATATATATATATATATATATATATATATATATAGGTTTAAGATCCTGTAAAAATGAAATTTTTCGTGAGAAGTGTGAGAAGGCATTGGAATTGACATGTACGCGTCATGTTTTGGAATCAAGCATGATGTTTTGGGTTGTTTTGCCTAGAAAAACATTAAACATAATAATTTAGACACAATGCAATGAATTCGAGGCTTAAGACTTAAAACACCTTGCCAAGAACGTTAAGTGGTGTGTTTTAAGTGTTAAATAGTTGTTTTTAAATTGCACGCCTATAATACATTGCATTGTATTTTAAATTGTTATGTTTGGTGTTTTTCTTGCCAAAACAACCCAAAACATCATGGCTAATTCAAAACATGATGCCAATATATTAATTCATATGCCATCTCACACTTTTCACGAAAATGGTCCTTTTTACAGGAACCTCACCCTATATATATGTATATATATATAGGGTTTGGCAGGGCCAGACCTACAGGCTTTCAAATCTAGGCAACGATCTAGGGCCTCCAAGAAATAGGGCCTCAAATTAAAAAAAAATCTTTATATATGTATGTGTATTATTGTATTAGATCCAAATGAACAAAACAAAAATTATATTTATTGCAATGCTCAATTGAAAACCGAATTTAAAATAAAAAAGGCCCAATTCCAACTCCAAGCAATATGTAATTCATAATTAATTTGGGTCGGCATCGTCATTTTAGCTAACTGTAACGTCGCATATGCTAATTCTGCTCAATGATATCGCTGACTAGGTAGAAATATGAGGTGAAATTATGAGAAATTATTGATGTCGCAATGGTTAACAATTATTTTTTATAATAATATCTATATAAAATTTGAGGTGAAATTAGGACATAGTATTGGGGAGAAATCATTGTTTGCCCTAAAACCCTAATTGATACCTTGAATCTTTGGGTTTTGATATTGTTCTTGCGATTGAGACTTCCGATGTTTTCTTTATACCAATTCGAAGGGGCCTCGCCTTTGTAGTTTGCTTAGGGCCTCCAAAAACGTTGGAACGGCCCTGGGGAGCGGTTAATGTACAATTACTCTTAACGTACGAGCGTACGCTATGGTTTTCTAAGGTGCGGATTTATTTCACTCATGCGATTTCATCAAATACAAAACACATCCATGCGAAAACCGCACCCTTCATGCGAATTCATGTGTAGTCCCCAACATGCGATTTCTATACACCCATACACGCGTTTTTTCCATCACATGCAATTTTGGCTAACCGTACGCTCGTACGTTAAGCCGCTTTATACCTTACACACACACACTCTCTCTCTCTCTCTCTATATATATATATATATATATATATATGGGTCAGTTAACGTACAATTGGCGTTAATGTACTGTCACACCCCAACTGATGGCGGAAACATCGGGGTAGTGGCACTAAGCGAATCAGATTAATCAAGAGATTCCATAACGATTATTTAAAGACATTAATCAACATTCAACATCCCATACTATCAAACTCGTAAAATCATTAAACAACCATTACATATCAAGACAATCTCTTAAACATAATATACGATCCGATCTTCCCTATATTTATTACATGATTTCTAAAGCAAAACCTAATCTAAGCGTCCAAAGCTAAGTCCTCAACCTGCCACATATGTTAAAATAAAACGTCAATACAATTAAGTAAAGGTGAGCATATGAGTTTTGCATACAATATAGATATAAAAAGCGTTTAGCATACACCGCATGACATACGTAAGAGATGTGAACTATGTAACTACTCAGATTCATGTAAACCAACAAACCGCGATTGATCGAGGCATGCGAACAAGCGTTCACATCCTAAAAGAGAAAATAAATGCGAAATAAAAATGCGAGCCTTAACAACCCCGGGCCTCCGGGTGGTGGGTCAACCTCTAGTATACTATCATATTAAGGGTGGCGTACAATCAAGCAATACATACAATTCAGCAGATTTCACGTATAATCATGTAACAGCGAGTTGCGAATAAGCGTTTGAGAGTTGTATGATGTGATTTTGATATACGAACATATGTGACACCCAAAAGTGCATTTAAGTGAAAAAGGGTTCAAGTATACTCACTATTGGTGCGTTTCGGGAGAGATGAGGGATCGGAGAGGAGTTGCTGAGAGTGCCGGATCAGCCTGTAAGCAAACTGAAGTGCATTAGTCTTCCGAATTGTTGAAACGGTTAACGGTTGAGAGGACAGCAGACAAGTTCGGCACTTGTACTTGAAAGTACAAGTTCGGGCGAACTTGTATGCCTGAGTTTACTATGGGTACAAGTCCGGGCGTACTTGTCACGTTTCCTGAGAAACTAGACAAGTTCGGGCGAACATGTATAGGTTGTTGAGGGATGATACAAGTTCGGGCGAACTTGTCTAATTCTCTTGAGAATAAGACAGAGTTCGGGCAAACTTGTGCCATTTTTGAAGTTTGGTCAAGTTCGGGCGAACTTGATCACCACTTTGGTGACAAGTTCGAGCGAACTTGATGTAATCCGAGCGAACTTGATCATTTTGACATCCAAATCGTTCGTTTTTGCGTTGTTTACTGAGGAAATCGAGTGTCCATCCCTCCAACCTTAAGCCACTGGGTAAAGCTTAGGCTGGAAAGGTCTTTTGGAGCGAGTTTAGCCATTTTACAGAAACTCAGGCTAATCCGAGCGAACTTGAAGGTTCGTACGGGTTAGTCCAGCTTGTGCAAAGTGATGATTTCGTCCTTGTGCTTCCGAATCTGAGATTTTGCTTGACAACGCCTCGTTCCACTTCAAAGTGAACGAAACATACGTCAGTAGTCCGAATATTGTGTGAAAATCGATGTTTTAAAAGGTTTTACTCAGATCTAAGAGTAGATCTTAGTGAAAAACAGAAGTTTATAGAAAAAGATGAAGATTTTTGTAAACTGAAGAGATTTGATGAAAACGAAGGCAAAGCCTTGTGCCAAAATCGTTGTAAAGCGTTGTTGAACGTTGTTGTAGCTGAAAACGGGTTGAATCTTACTTAGAAAAAAGGGTTTTGGTTTTGGGGAGCTCCGGGCGAACTTGCAGCAAGTTCAAATGAGAGAATGGAGCTGAGTATCTATAGGTGGAGGTGAAAATGAGTGATCAGACAGCAAGTTCGGGCGAACTTATACCAAGTCCGGGCGAACTTGTATGTTTCTTATGAGTTTCCAGACAAGTCCGGTCGGACTTGTCAGTTATGAAGAGTTAGATGGCTCAGAAAAGTTCGGGCGAACTTGTGATGCACAAGTTCGGCCGAACTTGACCTGGTGGCCAAGTTTTGTTTGATTATTTCGCGTTACGAGATCGTTCGGCGATTCGATTCGGTTCGTATTAGATAGTTGTATTAAGCGTTATAATTGATCAAATAGTGCGATTTAGCGATTGCGCGTGTGAGAGCGTTGTGATAGCGATTATAACCATAACATAAACAAATATAACACACATAAAACATAATTCCACATAATTAACTGCGGTTTGTGATGCAATGAGATAAGCGATGCGTTGGCACACGTGTTTATTAAACAATAACCCACTCGACTCGTATAGTAGTATAACTACTTGTGATTGCGATTAATTTAGCGATGCGTTTAATAAGCGATTATATGCGACATCAACATACTTTAATTAACATAACTTTCTTATAAACTGAATCTCGGAATTACAATTGATAGATACAACGAAAATAAAAGAAAAAAAGATAACAACGAAAATCAGAGTTGTTACAGTCTCCCCTACTTTAGGAAATTTCGTCCCGAAATTTAAGTAGTGGCCGTAACAAAGAGATGCGGATACTTTGCCTTCATGTCACTTTCCAATTCCCAAGTGACTCGGCACCGCGTTTGCCTTCTCATCGGACCTTCACGATAGGATGCGAGAGCGCCGTAGTTTCTTGGTTTCTCGGTCCATGATTTCGACAGGATTTCCACGAAATGTAGAGTCTCGTTCATTTCCAAATCTTCGAGAGGGACGTGGAGATTCTCTTCAGCTAGGCATTTCTTGAGATTGGACACGTGGAAAGTCGGATGGACGTTATTAAGTTCCGCCGGTAGTTCGAATCGATAGGCCACTTTGCCGATTCTTTCCAGAATCTTAAAGGGACCTATGTATCTTGGCGCTAGCTTTCCTTTCTTCCCGAAGCGGATCACTCCCTTCCAAGGTGCAACCTTTAGGAGAACGTGATCTCCCACTTCGAACTGTAGGGGCTTGCGGCGTTTATCGGCGTAACTCTTTTAACGACTCCGAGCTTTCAAGAGATTGTCTCTGATCTGGAGTATTTTGACTGTCGCTTCTTGAATTAGCTCGGACCGGTGATTTGTGCTTCTCCGATCTCGTGCCATGCAATAGGCGATCAACATTTTCTTCCATACAGTGCCTCAAAAGGAGCCATTTGAATGCTGGTGTGATAACTATTATTGTACGAGAATTAAATTAAAGGTAAATGCGTATCCCAATTACCACCAAAATCTACGATGCACGCACGAAGCATGTCTTCGAGGGTGCGGATCGTGCGCTTAGTCTGACCGTCGGTTTGAGGGTGAAAAGTGGTACTGAGATTGAGAGCAGTACCGAGAGCGGATTGAAAAGTCTCCCAGAGACGTGAGGTAAAGCGACCGTCGCGGTCAGAGATGATGTCGCGAGGCGTCCTGTGTCGACAAATGACTTCGTCGGTATAGATTCGGGCTAATCGTTCGACCTTAAAGTCTTCTCGTATAGAAATAAAGTGCGCAGATTTAGTGAGATGATCAACGAAAAACCCAAAACTATCGTGACCGGATGAAGTGCGAGGAAGTTTCGTAATGAAGTCCATAGCTATACTCTCCCACTTCCACATTGGGATTTCAGGTTGTTCGAGTAAGCCAGATAGCCTTTGATGCTCGGCTTTAACCTTCGAGCAGGTTAAGCCCTTTGAAACGTACACAACGATATCCTTTTTCATACCCGGCCACCAGTACTTAGGACGAAAGTCCTGGTACATTTTGTCGGCACCGGGGTGAATGGAGTATCGAGATTGATGAGCTTCGGTCATTAACAATCAACGAAGTTTATCACGGCTGGGAATCCAAATGCGATCGAGATAGTAATAAATACCATATGGTTTAACAACAGCTGAGTTTTGGTACCACATTTCATTTATCTTGCAGGGCATTCTCGTTAAAACAAACAACTGGGCGGAGCGAATCATGATTTCGAGATCATTGAAAGCTTGAGAGTCACGAACACTATACACATAGCTTCGTCGACTTAGAGCATCGGCGACGACGTTTGCTTTGCCGGGATGGTAGCGTATCTCGCAATCGTAATCGTGAGAAGTTCAACCCATCGGCGTTGGCGCATATTCAGTTCTTTTTGATTGAAGATATTTGCAAGCTTTTATGTTTTGTGAAGACCGTACACTTAGTACCTTAAAGGTAGTGTCACCATATCTTCAATGCAAAAACAACTGCACCGAGTTCGAGATCATGGGTTGTGTAGTTTTTCTCGTGGATTTTGAGTTGTCGAGACGCATACGCGATAACCTTGTCTCGTTGCATAAGAACACAACCAAGACCAAGATTAGAGGCATTGCAACAAAACAACGAAATCGTCGTTTCCGTCGGGAAGAGCGAGGATGTGAGCGTTGCATAACATACGCTTGAGTGTTTGAAAGGCTTCCTCTTGTTTAGAATCCCAAGCAAAAGGCTTGTCTTTATGAGTTAAAGCGGTAAGCAGAACGGCGATTTTCGAGAAGTAGGACGATGAATCAGCGATAGTAACCCGCCAATCCAAGAAATGAACGGATTTCGGAAGCATTCTTCGGTGTAATCCAACTCTTGACGGCTTCGATCTTAGCAGGGTCGACGTGAATTCCTTGAGTATTAACGATATGGCCGAGAAATTGGACTTCTTCGAGCCAGAATTCACATTTAGAGAACTTAGCATAAAGGCGATTTCCTTGGAGAAGTTCGAGGACTGAACGGAGATGGCGCGCATGTTCATCAAAGAAAGCTTTACACACACGTTCATCAAATCCATGAAGACCGCGGGTGCATTTGTAAGACCAAAAGGCATGACCACGAATTCGAAATGGCCATAGCGAGTACAATAGGCGGTTTGCGGAATATCTTCTTCCTATACGCGTAACTGATGATAGCCAAACCTAAATCGATCTTAGAAAAACAAGTAGCACCTTGAAGCTGATCGAATAAGTCGTCGATTCGGGGAAGAGGATAGCGGTTCTTTATCGTAAGCTTGTTAAGTTCAGATAATCGATGCACATTCGAACGTCCCATCTTTCTTTTTCACAAAAAGAACGGGTGCGCCCCAAGGCGAAGTGCTCGGGCGTATAAAACCTTTATCAAGAAGCTCTTGAAGTTGCATTGATAGCTCGTGCGTTTCGGATGGTGTGAGATGAATAAGGAGCTTTAGCAACAGGAGTAGCACATGGAACTAGATCGATACGAAATTCAACATCGCGAGTAGGGGGTAAACCGGGTAAATCGTCGGGAAAGACCTTAGGAAATTCACAAACAACATGAACGTTTTGCTTTACCAATCTGTCACACCCCAACCAATGGCAGAAACATCAGGGTAGTGGCACTAGGCGAATCAGATTGATCAAGAGATTCCATAACGATTTTTTAAAGACATTAATCAAGATTCAACATCCCATACTATCAAACTCATAAAATCATTAAACAACCACTACATATCAAGACAATCTCTTAAACATAATATTCGATCCGATCTTCCCTATATTTTATTACATGATTTCTAAAGCAAAACCTAATATAAGCCTCCAAAGCTAAAGTCCTCAACCTGCCACATATGTTAAAATAAAACGTCAATACAACTAAGTAAAGGCGAGCATACGAGTTTTGCATACAATATAGATATAAAAAGCGTTTAGCATACACCGCATGACATATGTAAGAGATGTGAACTATGTAACTACTCAGATTCATATAAACCAACAAACCGCGATTGATCAAGGCATGTGAACAAGCGTTCACATCCTAAAAGAGAAAATAAATGCGAAATAAAAATGCGAGCCTTAACAACCCCGGGCCTCCGGGTGGCGGGTCAACCTCTAGTATACTATCATGTTAAGGGTGGCGTACAATCAAGCAATACATATAAATTCAGCATATTTCACGTATAATCATGTAACAGTGGGTTACGAATAAGCGCTTGAGAGTTGTGTGATGTGATTTTGATATACGAACATATGTGACACCAAAAGGTTGCATTTAAGCGAAAAAGGGTTCAAGTATACTCACTGTTGGTGCGTTTCGGAGAGATGAGGGATCGGAGAGGAGTTGTGGAGAGTGCCGGATCAGCCTGTAAGCGAACTGAAGTGCATCAGTCTTCCGAATTGCTGAAACGGTTAACAGTTGAGAGGACAGCAGACAAGTTCGGGCGAACTTGTATGCCTGAGTTTACTTTGGGTACAAGTTCGGGCGAACTTGTCATGTTTCCTGAGAAACTAGACAAGTTCGGGCGAACTTGTACCGGTTGTTGAGGGATGATACAAGTTCGGGCGAACTTGTCTAATTCTCTTGAGAATTGGACAGAGTTCAGGCGAACTTGTGCCATTTTTGAAGTTTGGTCAAGTTCGGGCGAACTTGATCACCACTTTGGTGACAAGTTCAAGCGAACTTGATGTAATCCGAGCGAACTTGATCGTTTGATATCCAAATCGTAAGTTTTTGCGTCGTTTGCTTAGGAAATCGAGTGTCCATCCCTCCAACCTTAAGCCACTGGGTAAAGCTTAGGCTGGAAAGGTCTTTTGGAGCGAGTTTAGCCATTTTACAGAAACTCAGGCTAATCCGAGCGAACTTGAAGGTTCGTACGGTTAGTCCAGCTTGTGCAAAGTGATGATTTCGTCCTTGTGCTTCCGGATCTGAGATTTTGCTTGACAACGCCTCGTTCCACTTCAAAGTGAACGAAACATACGTCAGTAGTCCGAATATTGTGTGAAAATCGATGTTTTAAAAGGTTTTACTCAGATCTAAGAGTAGATCTTAGTGAAAAACAGAAGTTTATAAAAAAGATGAAGATTTTAATAAAGAGAAGAGATTTGATGAAAACGAAGGCAAAGCCTTGTGCCAAAATCGTTGTAAAGCGTTGTTGAACGTTGTTGTAGCTGAAAACGGGTTGAATCTTACTTAGAAAAATAAAGGGTTTCGGTTTTTGGGAGCTCCGGGCGAACTTGCAGCAAGTTCAAATGAGAGAATGGAGCTGAGTATTTATAGGTGGAGGTGAAAATGAGTGATCAGACAGCAAGTTCGGGCGAACTTGTACCAAGTTCGGGCGAAATTGTTACAAGTTCGAGCGAACTTGTATGTTTCTGATGAGTTTCCAGACAAGTCCGGACGGACTTGTCGTTTTGAAGAGTTAGATGGCTCAGACAAGTTCGGGCGAACTTGTGATGCTCAAGTTCAGCCGAACTTGACCTGGTGGCCAAGTTTTGTTCGATTATTTCGCGTTACAAGATCGTTCGGCGATTCGGTTCGTATTAGATAGTTGTATTAAGCGTTATAATTGACCAAATAGTGCGATTTAGCGATTGCGCGTGTAAGAGCGTTGCGATAACGATTATAACCATAACATAAACAAATATAACACACATAAAACATAGTTCCACATAATTAACTGCGATTTGCGATGCAATGAGATAAGCGATGTGATGGCACAAGTGTTTATTAAACAATAACCCACTCAGCTCGTATAGTAGTATAACTACTTGTGATTGCGATTAATTTAGCGATGCGTTTAATAAGCGATTAGATGCGACATCAACATACATTAATTAACGTAACTTTCTTATAAACCGAATCTCGGAATTACAATTGATAGATACAATGAAAATAAAAGAAAAAAGATAACAACGAAAATCAGAGTTGTTACATGTACGATGCGTATGCGATTAGAAATCCACACATTATAAACCTCCAAAAAGGAAAACCCAAATGTTCACAAACTCGGAACTTCATCAAAGTCGGAAAAGACTTGTCTCAAATCTGCATGTTCATAAACTCGGACGGCAATTGTACAAAATCCGCATGTTATATCACTCAAACCGCATGTTATATTCTGATTGCGTACGCATCCACTAAAAGAAACTACCACTTTTAGCGGCGACAGGCCAAATGTCGCCGCTATTGGTCGATCCGCGTCCCTGAGCCTGACACCAAACCCAGCCGTTGATACCTATCCTGATCAAATGGTTCAAGATTAAAAGGAAATAGTGGCGACATGGAGAAGGTCAATAGCGGTGCTAGTTGTCTCCGCTAAAAGTACGTGTCCACATTAATCCCCAGCCACACATACCTTATCTTGGTTAACTAATAGCGGCGACAATATATCAATAGCGGTGACCTGCCGTCTCCGGTAATAGTCTAATCGTATCAGAGTCAATAACAGCGGATTTTCCTCTCCCCTTCTTCACTTTCCCCCCCCCAAAACTCTTGCCTCTACCGCCGGAGACACTCGTTTTTTGCCCAAATCGGTTAGTTTCACTTTCTTTATGTTAAATTTCTTGTCTACAATTGTTATATACATGTTATAGGCTTTAATGCTTGCTCTTTTTTGTGTATTTTTGTGTTTGTGGAAGAAAATTAGGATCACCACCATCTTCTCCGGTCACCACCATCACTTATCCGGCACCAACTCGTCTCCGAGGTCTTCGTCTCCTTGAAACTTGAAAAAAACGGTTAGTTTAATATGTATTTTTTTTAAAGTTGAGAAATTGTATAATTTTGGTTTAGGATGAATGTATGTCAAATGTATAATGTAGGTGTATTTGGTGAAAATGTGTATATGGAAATCTATGTATTTGTGTATGTAGGTGTATTTAAGCATGTATGTATTTGTGTATGTAAGTCTATGAATGAATGTATGTATGTAGGTGTATGTTAGTATGTAGGTGTTTGTAAATGATGAACAATTGTGCATCTAAATGTTTGCAATTGGTTAAAATGTGTATGTTAGTACATATGTTTGTATAAAGTATGCAAATGTTTATGTAAGTATGTATAAATTTTGTTTTTTGGTCAAAATGTGTGTTTGTATGTATGTATGTGTATATGTACGTATGTAAATGTGTATTTATAAGTATGTATGTGTGTTAGTAGTATGTTAATATGTGTGTATAAAGTATGTAAATGTGTGTATGTAAGTATGTGTGGTTAATGTGCATAAATTATGTTTAAGTTTCCGATTTCTATGTTTATGGTTATGTTTTAAAAAAATATGTTTAAATTGATAATTTCCATGTTTATGTGTAGGCTTGAAAAAATGTTACTTGATAAATTGTATGTTTGTGTTTAGGTTTGGAAACATTTATATTTAAGTTTGACAAATATATATTAGTTAGGAAATACTCTCCTTAAATTAAAATCATCATTTTAAACATAACGAACATAGAAATTGCGCGCCAAAATTGAAATCATCTTGTTGAAATATTTATTTGAATATGAGTTACACTTTTTGTACTTTGCATTAATTTCTATTAGATACACATGCTGTAACACTTGTAACTTTTTAGGAATCATGAATTCTGTATTGTTGATATTTACTTATCTGATGGCGGATCTGGCCCCATGGGGACATGGGGGTGATGGCGCCGGTGATCCACCGCATCCTAATCCTTTTTTAGAGGCACACAAGAGACGGATGGTACGTCTTTTAATAAATTAATTTTTAGTTCTTATATTTGATATATTATAAATGTTGTTACTAATTATTTTTGTTTTATAAATTCTTTTACTTCTTATATTTGATATATTATAAATGTTGTTACTAATTATTTATGTTTTAATTGCACCCGAAAAGGGTTAGGGGGAAAGCAAAAAACGAAAAATTACGTAGTATGGTAAAAGCGGGGGGGGGGGGGGGGTATCTCTTACATTTGACAGGGAGGTCACGTATACCCCTGTTGGTGTAACAAGAGATTTATTTTCAAGAGAGGCCGGTTTATATATGTGGCGGACCATCCCGTTCGATAAAATGGGATGGGAGAAAGTTTCACAACCGCACAAGGAAGCCATCATGAACCACTTAAGGGTAAATAAGTTATATGCATATACTTTATGGGCCAGTTTACGGCTGCAAACGCAGCTGCAAACAGCTGCGAAGTCGCAGGCGTTTAACGACACGTTTGCAACCGTAAACTAACTGTTAAACGGCTGCAAACGCGCCGTTAAATGGTTGCGAAATCGGTGCTATTTGCAGCCGTCTAAAGGCCAGTTTACAGCTGCAAACGCAGCTACAAACGGTTGCAGTTTTGCAGCCGTTTGTAGCTGCGTTTGCCGCCGTTTAAAGTGTTGGTGCATAATGTCTATGTCTTAGTCTTATATCGAGTCTTTATTGTATAGAGCTGAATAGGCTAGGTATACGAAGTATTTATGTTTGTTGTAGCCAAGTTCGCTCATAAGCAACATGTTTATGCATGTTCGGCCGAACTTGCTTATGCAAGTTCGGGCGAACTTGTGTTCCCCAGGGGCGAACTTTCTTTAGTATAAATACCTAGCTAGCCTACTTCATTTGGAGCTTTGGCATTTCAGAGGCGAAGCGCTATCAGTTTGTAACCAGAACGTTTGATCTATAAAACTGGCGTTTAACTGATTAAATCTTGTCTATTGGTAAACACGACGTAATATTTCCGCTATTATGGACGTTAGATATCAAATTTAGGTTCCTAAGCATCGAGGATCAGTCCTACAAGTGGTATCAGAGCTAGAACAGCCTGATTTGATAGTATCAAGACAAGAACACTTCTATTTCTACTCCATTCTTCTTTTTTCTTAACTTTTGAACATAAAATGAAGAATTCACGGTCAGAATCTTTTGAATTTTGAATATATCATGTAAAATACGACAAAGATAAACCCTTGAAAGATTGGAGACCAAATTCAACCGAATTCATGTCAATTTTTTTGAAAAAACCATGTTTTTGAAAACCCTAAGGATCGAACTTGTTGGCCATGTTCGGCCGAACTTATACTAAAACATCACTTTTCAAGTGATTTTTAGCAAGTTCGCCCGAACTTGGATAGTTTTTGACTAAATTTCAGCTAAGTTCGCTCGAAGTTACACAATTTTTCATGGATTTTACATCAAGTTCGACCGAACTTGTGTAAATCTCAAGAAAATTTAAGTAAGTTCGCCCGAACTTACTAGATTTTTATCAAATTCTTGAAGATAAGTTCGCCCGAAGTTCTGTAGGATTTGTGTCTCAAGTTCGACTGAACTTTAAGTAAGGTTTTCAAAAAAAAATCTAGCAAGTTCGACCGAACTCGTTAGAAAAGCTGAGAATTCTTCATTTGTTGCTACAAGTTCGACCGAACTTGTAGTAGGTCTAATTGTTTTCAAAGTTTTTTGAAAAATTTTCAGAGTACACGTTTCGTTATTCACAATGGTGGATCAACTAAGAGCTTTTATGTCCGGAGCTAGTTCGTCAAATGCCAATGTGATCAATCAAGTCAATCTTGATAATGAAATGGGAACGACTGTCAAACCACCCAAGCTGATGAGCATGGACGAGTACGAAGCATGGAAAGAGAAATTTACTTACTGGGTTCAAGCCATGCACTTCGCTGGCTGGGTGTCAATTGAAAGAGGCTACACTGTTCCGGTAGATGAACATCAGCAAGTCCTTCAAAAGTACAAGTATTCGACAGTATAGAGAGACGAATACATTGCTGAGAGAAAGATGATCAGTCTCATCCAACAGTCTGTCTAAGAAGATATCCAGATTTTGCTACCAGAGTATACTACTGCAAGAGATCTTTGGTTGTCATTATAGAAGAAGTATCTAGGCAGTGCCGAAATGATCAAAAGCAAGAAGGCACTTATCCTGAAAGAATTTGATATTTTCACTATGCTAAAGAATGAGGCCACAAAGCAAATGATCGAGCGTTTCTGTCATCTTAAAGTGCAAATGCGAAGACACGGTCTCGAAAAGACAGAACAAGAATACATCGACAAACTTGCTGACGCACTACCAGAGGGTGAATGGACTACGTATTTGATGGTTCTGAAGAACAGTGATAAGTGGGAACTTTTCAAGTTGTCGACGTTTATCGATAAACTCGAAGGCCACGAAATGGAACTTCTGAAGATGGCGAAGTCAAAAAACGCGAATGTTGTTTCAAGATGTCGGTCTGTATTACAAAGCCGGAATGCTAGATAGTGTTTCGAGTCCTAAAATTCAGACGGCTTTTAGTGCAAACATGAATGCTTCTCCACAAAATCAGAATAAATCACGGCCTCAGTATGATCAGAGTCCTCAAAGTTCTTATTCAAGCACTGGTTCAAATTCAACTTATCAAAGCCAAGCGAATCAGAATCAACAACAAAGTTCTGATCCGAATGTATATAAATGCAACATCGTAGTGAATTTGAACAATGTTGTTTCATAACAAGTTGCAAATCAACATATGTCACTACTCGCTACCGTATTAGAATCTTATGAATGTCTTGTTTCCGGTAAGATCGGAAACCCCGAGATGACCGCAAAAGATTATGACCAGGTAGATGAGGAAGAACTCGAACTAATGGACATCAAAAGGTCCTTAGCTTCGATCATCAGGAGAGTGACAAAGTTCGTTGCACTCACAGGCCGTGACATAGGAAATTCCAGCAACAAATTAGGTTTTGACAAAACCAAAGTCACGTGCTTTAGATGCCGTCAAAAGGGGCATTTTAAATGAGAGTGTAAGAACACCGAAGCAACCGGAAATCAAAGTCCTTTCGGAGGAGGAAATGAATATTACAAAAAGGCACTTCAATATAAACCATTTCCTGAGAATACTCAGGTTGAAATCCAAGAAAAGCCTGACAATAGCACCACTGAGAAAGCTATGGTGGCATCCAGTGAAGATGATGGTTTTGATTGGAACTCTTACATTGGGAAAAAGACCGGAGTTGCTTTGATGGCAGAGATAGTTGAAGATAATTGTGCAGAGGAAGCAGCGGCAGCAGCTGAAGCAGCGGCAACAGCAGAAGCGGCAGCTTTCGAACAAGCTCTTCTGGAACAATACTTGCATCAACAGCAGGAAGAAGAGGAATATATCCATATGCAGAGACAAGGAATTTTATCCTCAATTCTTGTGACAGTTTTGCAGGTCATTTTGATGGAAGCTCGAAAGAACAAGTGGTTGAGGAGAAAAAGATTGATGAAGTGATCATTGATGTCACTCAAGAAATGAAAGCCGAAGACCTCAAAGACATGGCAGATAAAGCTTTAATGGCGAATCTAACCAAGGTAGGTCCAAAGGTAAAAATTGTCGAGAAAGAAGTTGTCAAAGTACAAGTTGTTGAGGTTGAGAAACCTTGTACAAAATGTACCAAACCTTATGTCGAAGGTGCTGAAAAATCAAAGATCATCGCTGAAAACAATGTGCATAACGAATTGTTGAAATACGATTATCGCACAATGAAAGAAGCGTATGATAAAATGAAAAATGATTATGGCAGACTCGACAGAAATAACATCGAACAACATGATAAAATAAGGATGTTGAGTGGAACAGTAATGGATAAACAAAGGCTATTAACATTTATATTAACACCATTGTTGAAACCAAACAAAAACTTCAAAACATGACAATCGAAACTGAAAGAGTTCAACAGTTGTTGTGAAGTTATACTACAAATGCATATGTTATTGATCACATTCTTCCGACAATCTCAACGGAAGAAAAACCTAAAAAGAAAACTGGCAAAGAATATAGCAATGTTCCTCCTCCCCTTTGTGAGAAGTACTGTCGCAAAACCAAGGACGGGATGGATAAGGCACTCAATGTTGAGTTACTTTCTCAGAAAAAAGATGAGTTGCCAGAGAATATTCATATAATCTATGCTAAATCTGATGATGATAACAATGCTATGGTTAACAAAGTGGTTGAAAAATGTTCTGAGTGATTCTGATGACGGCAGCTTCAAAAGCGCCGACTCGAGTTCAAAGAATTCCAATTCACAGTCTGAAAATGGCGATAAGTCGTCTGAGGATGGTCTAAGTGACGATCCTAATATTGTAATGTACAAAATTAAGGATTCGGATAGACTATACTTTGATGATAGCTTCCCGATTCAGAATGTGAAGGAAGAATTGCTTGATAAATTCTTTAAACTCGTGGAAGTCACATCAGAGGAATTGGAAATTAACAAACGAAAATTCTATTCCAAACCTAAAAGAAACAACTACCGAAGGAATGGTGGTGATCATCCGGAAAACAGTAGAGCAGGGTTGGGTCTAGAAGAATCAGATGAACCAGTAAAGAAAGTCTCACCATTTCATGAATATAAAAACAAAAACATGAATTTTGTATATGGGACAAACACGGTTCACGAAGAGAGTTTGATTGGTAAGCAATCAAATGATGAGTTTAAAAAGGAGAAAGAAATTCGAGATAAACCCAAAGTTACAAGTGGTGCCAAAACATCAAGTGGGATAAAACCACCCACTAAAGGTCATCCACTTGATAATCGGACATGTTTCAAATGCAATGAAATGGGTCATATTGCACGATAATTTCTGAAATCAAAAATCGGCTTATCCTCGAAGAAGAGGATCAAATGTTGTAAAACCAAGGTATCCAGTGTTTGAAAAACCAATCAAGATTTTGAAAAGAAATGAATCTTTGCCAGAAGTTAAACCTAAAATAGAAAAGAAGTTTGAAAATTCTATTTTTGAAAAAGGAGAAAACGAAAACAAATTTTATATCAAGAAAGCTAATATCAAATCTCAAGCCTGGATTACCAATAAAAGGTCAACAACATCTGGTGTTATTAAGTATGAGCTGGTAAAGACTGATAACACGAAAGAATCTAAACCTGAAATCACTAAGTCTGAGTCTGTTAAGACTAGTGATAGCAAAAAAGAATCAAAATCTGAAATCATAATTGAAACCACATTGGAAACAATTCAAAAGATAAAAAGAAGGTAAAGTTTTCAAACATAAACATCATAGAAAATTCAGATGAAGAATTTGATTATGCTGATGAATGTGAATTTGATTTTGATGATGTGTATCCAATTCAACCCAAGACCAAAAAGGTTTGGGTCTCGCTCTTTAAATAGATTATTAAAATGTGCATGGATTCCAGAGATCCGTACTTTCAAAGTGGATTTTGGATAGTGGAGCGTCCATGCATATGAATGGAATGAAGGCATTGCTATTCGACTTTAAAGCTATCAATGGTGGATATGTTGGATTTGCAGGAAATCAAGGTGGAAGGATAGTTGCCGAGGGAGAACTCTCCAATGGTGTAGTTTCATTTGATCGCATGAACTATATTGCAGAACTTGAGAACAATCTTATCACAAATTTGTGACAAGAAATTTACAGTCCATTTCAATGACAAAGAGTGTATTATCTTGAAGCTGGGATTCAAAATACCAGATGAGTGGATTCTGATGCGACCACCTCGAGAGAAGGATTTATATGTTCTTGATATGGGTGTCGCTACCACTTCATCAAAATCAGCACAATGTTTTGTATCAAAGGCTACTGAAAAAGATTCTATTCTTTGGCATCGTAAGATGGGGCATATTCATTTGCGAAAAATGACTTTCTTGGTTCAAAATGATCTTGTAGAAGGCGTAAATCTTCGAAGTTTTCAGATGTCTGATCATTGCTTGGAATGCAAGAAGGAAAAGCAGATCAAGAAATCTCATCCAAAGAAAATTCTAAACTCAAACAAGTTGCCATTAGAACGTCTCCACATGGATTTATTTGGTCCTGTAAATGTTCGAAGCATCTCAGGAGACTTATATTGCTTGGTCGTGACAGATGACTATTCGAGATATTCGTGGGTATTCTTTCAAGAATCAAAAGACGAAACGTTCGAGAACTTGGTTATTCTATTCAAGAAACTTGAGAATCTTTATCATATGCCGGTCAGACGCATTAGAAGTGACAACGGCACAGAGTTTAAGAATAACAAAATGAAGGAATTCTGCAACGCAAAAGGGATTCTGCACGAGTTTAGTGCTCCCTATACTCCACAGCAAAACGGAGTAGCTGAATGGAAAAACAGAACTTTGATTGAAACTGCGAGAACCATGCTTGCAGATTCTAAACTTCCTATCAGCTTCTGGAGTGAAGCGGTTGCTGCGGCTTGCTATGTCACACCCCGACCCGCAACGGAAATAAGAGTCGGGGCATAATTGGGTTATCACCAAAGCACATGACATTTACTATTAGGTTTCATAATTAAATGAAGTCAAAGTTACATTTCTCAAACATCCAAACATGTTCATTCAATACAAGGGAAAATAACCAAACATAATAATCCAAATACTAAATTGTTTTATTTCTTCTAATCCAGGTCCTATGTGTTCCTAGCTGCTGCTGGTTCACCTGTATCATGTGTAAAATGGGAGGTTTTGGGTCAACATAAGTTGGCGAGTGAACCTTATAGATAAACATTTGATAATGATTTTATGGTTAGTTTATCAATAAAATATTGTGCATAATCATAAAAGAGCACATGTAAGTAATCAAACATTGGCAAATAGCAGTTACAATTATAACATACATTAACATTTGATAGCATACATGAATATACCAATATCATACGATAACTAACATAAATGAACTGTGCGATCAAGGCTCAATCAAACGGAGCCGATCGTATTGCATGAACTGGAAATGTAAATTGAACTGTGCGCTCAAGGCTCAATCAAACGGAGCCGAACGTATTGCATGAACTGGAAATGTAAATTGAACTGTGCACTCAAGGCTCAATCAAACGGAGCCGAGCGTATTGCATGTATTGAAATGTAAAATGAAATGACCGATCAAGGCTCAATCAAACGGAGCCGATCGTGCGGGCACACCAAGATCAACCGCATAATAAAATGGGGATCATCACGATCAGAAATAATACTTAATGGTACCCCGTGTCGGCTTACGATTTAGTTGATATAAATACGAGCAAGCTTTTCGTTCTTGAAATCTTCTCGAATAGGAATAAAGTGAGCTGATTTTGTAAGTCGGTCTATAATCACCATATAGTGTCATACCCACTAGAAGTGCGGGGTAACCCGGTAATGAAATCCATGGTTATATTTTCCCACTTCCATACAGGTATTTCCGGTTGGACTAGAAGTCTTGAGGGTCTTTGGTGTTCAGCCTTCACCTTAGAACATGTGAGACACTTGGAAACAAAAACGGCAATATCTTTCTTCATTCCAGGCCACCAATAGGTGTACCGTAGGTCTTGATACATCTTATCAGCTCCTGGGTGTATAGAATATCGCGATTTATGAGGTTCATGCATGAGTGTTTCACGAAGATTGATGTGGTTAGGAATCCATATACGATCTAGGTAATACAAAATACCATCAGATTTAGTTTCAAGTTTTAGCTCGGCTCCACAGGACATCTCTTTTTGTACATCTTCCTCTGTTATTGAAACGTGTTGAGCTTCTCGAATTTGATCCTTAATATTTGTTATAATTTGCGAACATAGAAGATGAATGGAGTTCGCATAACCCTTTCGACTAAGTGCATCAGCCACCACATTTGCTTTACCAGGGTGGTATCTGATTTCACAGTCATAATCATTTAGGAGTTCGACCCATCTTCGTTGCCTCATATTTAACTCTTTCTGATTGAAGATATGTTGAAGACTCTTGTGGTCAGTGTATATTTCACACTTCGTACCATAGAGATAATGTCTCCATATCTTAAGAGCGAATACAACGGCTCCAAGTTCAAGGTCATGAGTGGTGTAGTTCTTTTCATGTGTCTTGAGTTGCCTTGAGGCATAAGCTATGACTTTTCCTCTTTGCATGAGAACGCAACCTAATCCTTGCCCTGACGCGTCGCAATAGACTACAAAATCATCACAACCTTCAGGAAGAGTGAGGATTGGTGCATCACAAAGTTTTTGTTTAAGAGTTTGAAAAGCTTCTTCTTGCTTGGGTCCCCATACGAATGGTTTTCCCTTATGGGTTAAAGCCGTGAGTGGCACCGCAATGCGAGAGAAGTTTGAAATGAACCGATGATAATAGCCAGCCAATCCAAGAAAAGACCTTACTTCAGTTGGTGTACGTGGAGCTTGCCATTCTTGAACTGCTTTGATCTTTGATGGGTCAACATGTATTCCTTTGTCATTGACTACATGCCCGAGAAAATGCACCTCCTTTAACCAGAATTCGCATTTAGAGAACTTGGCATAAAGCTTTTCCTTTTCTAGAAGTGCAAGAACAAGTCGCAGATGACGCTCATGATCAGCTTTAGATTTTGAATAGATAAGAATATCGTCGATGAATACAATAACAAATCGATCAAGGTAAGGTTTGCAGACTCTATTCATTAGGTCCATGAAAACAGCTGGTGCGTTGGTTAATCCAAACGGCATAACTATAAATTCATAGTGACCATATCGAGTTCGAAAAGCAGTTTTAGGGACGTCTTCTTCATGCACTCTAAGCTGATGATAGCTAGATCGAAGGTCGATTTTTGAAAAGCAACTGGCACCTTGTAGTTGGTCAAGAAGATCATCTATGCGAGGTAAAGGATATCGATTTTTGATGGTTAACTTGTTGAGCTCTCTGTAGTCGATGCACATACGAAAAGATCCATCTTTCTTCTTTACAAAAAGGATAGGTGCACCCCAAGGCGATGAGCTGGGGCGTATGAATCCCTTATCAGTCAACTCTTGCAATTGACTGGCTAGCTCTTGCATTTCGGAGGGGGCTAACCTATATGGAGATTTTGCCACTGGTGTAGCACCAGGTATAAGATCGATACGGAATTCGACATCTCTGATTGGAGGAAGTCCTGAAATGTCGTCAGGAAAAACTTGTGGAAAATCTTTTACAACAGGAATATCTTCAAGTTTCTTCTCTGCGGTCCCCTTCTTGATAATATGGGCTAAAAACGCGACATAATTCTTGCGAAGGTATTTTTGAGCTTGAAGACAAGACATTAAGTTGAGCCCTTTCGACGAGGTTTCTCCAATGATTTGAAGAGTCTGACCGTTTGAAAGAGGAATACGAATAAATTTCTCACGACATACAACTTCCGCATGATGTAGACTGAGCCAATCCATACCGATTATGATGTCGAAACTTCCCAGCTTCATAGGAATCAGATCGACTGAGAAATCGTGGTCGTTTAAAGTGAGTGTACAGTTGCGTAAAATAAAGTCTAATGAAACTGGTTTTCCGTCCGCAACTTCCACCGTTATGGATTCCGCGAGCTTATCCCGATTTTTACTTAAGATAGGTTCAAATTCTAATGACACGAAACTTCTATCCGCACCAGTATCAAATAACATAGAGGCATATCTACCATTTATAAGAAACGTACCGTTGACCACATTGCCGTCAGCTCTGGCCTGGTTTGCGTTAATATTGAAAGCTCTTCCTCTATCAGGTGGAGGAGCTTGGTTTGCTTGATTCACGGGGTTGGCTTGGGCCTGAGCATGAATAATATTGACCAGCCTTGGACATGTGTTTCAGAAATGACTTGGGTCGCCGCAATTGAAACAAGCCCGCGTAGGTTGGCCCATAGGGTAATTGGGTTGATAGTATGTTTGGGCTAAATGTTTGGCGGGTGGAAATGGTAGTTGTTGTTGGGCTTGACCCATTAACTGTTGGTGGGTTTGGGTTATAGGTTGGTGACGATTTATTCGTTGGAGCGTGCGGCAGTTTTGAACAGTATGTCCGGCGCGACCGCAGCCGGTGCAGTATTGGCAAGGATAATCAGGGGAGTGGTGATACTGACAACGGTTACATTTTGGTAATGGTCCTGTGTATGGTTTTCTGTATGGCGCGGGTGGAGGGGCGGCTCTAGTGATGGGTGCAGCAAGAATAGGGGTGTTGGTTTGGGTGACTGCAAAGTTCTTGGTGTTACGCTTCCTCTTATTAGCAAACTTAGAGGAAGGAGTGTGGTGGTTTGAGGTTTGTCCTCAGCAGGGGCTTTCTTCTTTTCTTCTTTGAACTTCCCTTTGCGAATTCGATTTTCAGTCAGTTCCGTTGCCAACTCCATGGCAGCTTCGAGTGTTACCGGTGAAACGCTGAGGACTGAATCTTGGATTTTCGAGGGAAGTCCTCGAATGTAATGTTCGATCAGACGATAGGTTGGAGTGAATAAGTTTGGAACCATTTGGTTCAACTCCAAGAACCTTTTGTTGTAAGTAGAGTGATCACCATCTTTTTGCTTCAAGGCATGAAATTCATCCTCCAATTTCTTAATTTCACTTCTAGGACAGAATCGCCTAGTCATGATTTCCCTTAACTCCTCCCAAGTTAAGGCCATCGCATCTTCCGTTCCCCTCTTTCCTTTCTCAGTATTCCACGAGGTGAGAGCTACACCAAGTAGTCTCCCGGTGGCGTAACGAACTTTGCGATCCTCAGGACAATCGCAGTTTAAGAACACGTTTTCCATCTCCTCGAACCAATGTAGGAGAGCAGTGACTCCCTCAGTCCCTTCGAATTTTGGAGGATCACAGGACTTAAAATGTTTGTAAGAGCATTTGATGGTAGGAGGGTTGCTGATGTTCTGGTCCTGTTGTTGAGGAGGGTTAGTAGGATTTGCAGCAAGGGCTTGTTGTACTTGTACTACGATGTCAGGCAATATCGTGGCCATTTGATTCGCGATATGAGTGGCCAAACGTTCCCGAGACTTTTCCGAATTCCTACCCCTTCGATGCTGTCTAGACGACATCTACAGGATCATAAAATGAGAAGATTGTGAGTTTATGGTGTCTTTTTAGGTGTCATGTGTCTTTAAGAAAATGAAAATAACATAAATATCAATAATGCAACTACATCCAAAGGATGTCTTGGGTTTGCTCATGTTGGGCCTCAAATGTCCCCATACCTTCACCTACATAGTCATGTGGGCCCCCATGGCTATTGGCTTGGTAGGATTCACATTAGTATTGGCAATTTAACACTCGCATCCCCCGAATGCAAACCACAAAATATGTTCATGAGATGTTTGGTTGGAACGTGTCCAGGTGTAGACACAATGACAACTCAAAGTGGGATTAGCTCTCACAACGTTTGGTATAGCATGCTTTGGCCTAATAGGTATTTCGTACTCTCATCGTTAGTCCCCAGGTAGGCAAACTGGTCCTTTATTTTGGATTTATAAGAATGCCAGCCTAGACAGGACGTTCCGACTACCGGTACTAGTACCCTTCCAGTTACTACATGCCCGTCATGAGGACTCACTTTGATGAGATTTGAAAACACGAAAATCATTGTAAAATCAATCATGATGTGGTGTGTGCTTGCATGGATGTGATATGTTATGATCATACGATTTCATGATAGGCATTATTTGATAATACATACTTATGAACATGCTTGTACAATATCAAATGTAACATTTAACATAAACATATAAACATCATGAAATTTGGCATATAACACACAAAATTCTTATAAGTTTCTAATCGACTATAGTATAGGCTCTAAGGGTCTAATAACCTATCCTATATCCCTATAGTCATGGCTCTGATACCAATCTGTCACACCCCGACCCGCAGCGGAAATAAGAGTCGGGGCATAATTGGGTTATCACCAAAGCACATGACATTTACTATTAGGTTTCATAATTAAATGAAGTCAAAGTTACATTTCTCAAACATCCAAACATGTTCATTCAATACAAGGGAAAATAACCAAACATAATAATCCAAATACTAAAGCGTTTTATTTCTTCTAATCCAGGTCCTATGTGTTCCTAGCTGCTGCTGGTTCACCTGTATCATGTGTAAAATGGGAGGTTTTGGGTCAACATAAGTTGGCGAGTGAACCTTATAGATAAACATTTGATAATGATTTTATGGTTAGTTTATCAATAAAATATTGTGCATAATCATAAAAGAGCACATGTAAGTAATCAAACATTGGCAAATAGCAGTTACAATTATAACATACATTAACATTTGATAGCATACATGAATATACCAATATCATACGATAACTAACATAAATGAACTGTGCGGTCAAGGCTCAATCAAACGGAGCCGATCGTATTGCATGAACTGGAAATGTAAATTGAACTGTGCGCTCAAGGCTCAATCAAACGGAGCCGAACGTATTGCATGAACTGGAAATGTAAATTGAACTGTGCACTCAAGGCTCAATCAAACGGAGCCGAGCGTATTGCATGTATTGAAATGTAAAATGAAATGACCGATCAAGGCTCAATCAAACGGAGCCGATCGTGCGGGCACACCAAGATCAACCGCATAATAAAATGGGGATCAAGCTCAACCTCGGTGGATGGGGAGCTGCGGCCTCGGCAAATGCATGTACTGAATTAATAATTTGCATCCAATAATAACTACTTAACAACATCAAACTAATACACATGTCATGTTATGATGTATGCACAATAATTTCGTTATAATATGTAAATAAACAAAGACACATGATACACCCCAAAACGTGATTAAAACGGGGAATTTGAAAGGTTCACTCACATTGGGTGCGTTGAATTTGAGATGGTGAGATGCGCACGATTTAAATGAGCGAGTCGACGAGGAAACACTAACCTAAATAATAATGGAAAAATATATATTAAATGGATGGATTTTATTAAGGATTTTAATGGGATTTTTAGATATATTTTTGTGAGTTTATAGCTATTTTCTATCTTTAAAAATGTTATTTTTAAGTATTTTTAATTGATTTTTTTAAATTAAAATAAACAAATAAATATATAAAAAAATATTATTATTTTACTGTTGACCGTTGACCGGTTCGGTCAGCTGTAAATTCCTGCGCCAGGTGGGATTCGAACCGGTGACCTTCCGTTCACGTGCACGTAGCTCTACCAACTGAGCTACGTGACTAACCCGTTAGAAACTCAGTTTTAATTATATTTATATACTTATTTGATTTAACCGAAAATTCCTTTATTTTGCAAAAACATTTTAATTCCATGGACCGGTGCTCGGGACAGGATTCGAACGCGCGACGTAAAGTTTATTTTGCACACAGTCCACTGCTGGACTGTGTGTCTAACCCGGTTATATTCTTGATTTATATTATACTTAACAACTACCTGTTTTAACCCGAGTTAGTTCATGTTTAAAAAAGGAATGTTATTACGTAAGGCGTGTGCGTAGTAAGGATCGAACTCGGGAAGTGTATATGAAATTTGCACACAGTCCACCGCTGGACTGTGTGTCTAACCCGTTTATAATCCGGATTTTAATTACTCTTATATTCTGAAAGAGCTTCATCTTCTTCGTCGGATTACACGGTCATCATAATTCAACTGGTTAAGTTTGATTTTGTGATTTACAAAGTTCTTAGACACTAATAGTAATTCAAGAGTAAGGAATGGAGAGAGTTTAAGAACAGAAATTACCGATTGAAGATAATCACAGAAATCCGGCGAAGGTTCGTCGGTACTGGAAATGAACTCCGACTGTTGAATCAATTAACAGTGTGGATCGTTTATTCATAAAATTTAATCACCTAAACAAGGTTTAAAAGAAGTGCAGGATATCTTACCAGTTCACAGTGGGATTCCGGCAATCTCAGGAACTTTCCGGCGAAGGTAAGATCTCCGATAAACGTTGGCTAAGATTGATTCTGATGATGGAGTTGTGTTAGAGATTGACTAATCACATGTTTTAAACAAAAAGAGTCGAAGGAATTACCTTGAGAAAGTGAGTCCCGATTTTCCGGTGATTTGCAGAAAAATTCCGGCGATCTGATTCAGAGAATCTTACGGTTCAGAAACTTGACGAAAATGAAATTGAGTGTTGTTGTGATAGTTATGAATCGCGCAAATGATCAGAACTTGAATTAAATCAGAGTTTGATAAATTTTCGGTTTCAAATACCGGAAATGATGAAACTTTATGTTCATTCAATTCGGACTTAATTAGAAACCGAAATACATCGGTTATAAGCTGGCCAGACGACTTCAAAATGATTTGGCGATCGGTTTGCCGATTTCCGTTATTCAGATGGCATTAACGGTTAATTCGAGTTTGCGTATAAGTTCCGTTTGTTTGCCAATTGTTAACAGAAACACATTGTGGCGGAGTGGTTTGGGAATTTGGGTGTTAAGTCTTGGCGACTCAGCTGACCCGGGTTCGAGTCCAGGCAGCTTCAATTGTTTTTTATTTATTTTATTTTAACTTTTTATCAAATATAATTTTTATAGTTTAGTTTATTTATTAATTATGTAACGTTTAAACTCAAAATAATCATAAATAATTAATGTACTTTCATTACTTGGTACAAGATTACAAAACGGAGCGGGTTTTGGAGACCCGATTTTTACAAATGTTACATGCTATATGCTAAACAGGGTTCTTACTGTCAAACCAATAAAGAAAACATGTTTTGAGATGATAAACCGACGGAACCCAAATTTGAAGTTCTTAGAACCATTCGGTGCACCATGTACCGTAATAGACCAAGATGCAAATTCGGAGCTAAATCTCTTAAAGGTTTCTTTGTCGGATATGCGAGTCCGTTGAGAAGAGTATATGTTCCTTCATTGAGAAAGGTTATTGAAGTATAACACGTGGATTGCTTCAACTACACGGATCCTATTCAAAGGAAAGGTGACGCGTGGCTGTTTAACTATCAAGACCTTTGGAAGTCATTTGACTTGCCCGAAGAACCAACTGACGAAGAAGTTGTAGCGTTATATTACCTTCACCAGTCAGTGAATCAAGAACAAATTTTTCGACCAATTGTGGTTAATCAACCCTCGTTGGATCCATCTTCTTCTGGCGCAAGTTCAAGCAATAGTGGTGTTCCGGATGAAAATGTTTCTGAAACATTATCAACACCTACTACTTCTCCAACGAATGCATCTACTGAACCAGTAAATACAACAACGAAGCCAAGTATGCCTCAGAATCAAAACTCTGATTCAGATGAAGCACCAACATTTGATGCTGATGGGAATCAACTTCTTCAGATGAAGAAGTGGAGCAGATAACAAGTCTTCTTAATCAATCTGCAGTCCCGAACAACAGAAATAAAGCTTCATCAAGCTCTCCAAACATTGAATTGGTTGTTGATCTCAACATCACGAATCAGCAAAACTCAGTAGATGTTCCAAGTGAAGAATTGCCGCGATCATATTCCTATCATCCGTCAACAAATATTATCAGAGAACTTCAAACTGGTGTTAGAACTCGAGGGAAAATTAATAAAGCACTCAGTTGTTTCTACACACGCGTTGCTACAACCCAGAACTATTGTTTCTATTCATGTTTCATCTCTCAGATTGAGCCTAAGACAGTTAATAAAGCTTTAGCCGATGAAAGCTGGGTACAAGCAATGCAAGAAGAATTATGGCAGTTTGAGAAGTTGGGTGTGTGGAAGCTTGAAGACCTACCAGAAAATCAGAAAGCAATTGATACAAAATGGGTCTTTAAGTGTAAACGTGATGATAGAGGAGTTATTGTTCGTAACAAAGCTAGGCTTGATGTCAAGGGATTTCACCAGCAGGTAGGGATAGACTACACGGAAGTCTATGAACCAGTAGCTCGATTGGAATCTATTCGAATTTTTCTAGCCTTCGCATCATGGAAAGGATTAAGGTCTATCAATTGGATGTCAAATCGGCTTTTCTGTATGGCAAATTACGCGAAAAGGTGTACGTTGGACAACCACCAGGGTTTGTCGATCCACTTAACAAGAAGAAAGCGTACCTACTGGATAAAGCTCTTTATGGACTACACCAAGCCCCAAGAGTTTGGTACGAGACGTTATCGCAACATCTTGTCGGAAACGACTTTATCAGAGGAACTGTGGATAGTACTCTTTCACCAGAGAAGTTGATGGCCATCTGATTATAGTTCAAATCTATGTTGACGACATCATCTTTGGATCTACAAACGATAGTCTCTGCAAGGAGTTTGAGGGAATCATGAAAAAGAAATTCGAAATGTCCTCGATTGGCGAAATGAAGTTCTTTCTTGGTTTGCAAGTAGATCAGCTTCCGGATGGTATTTTCATTCATCAGACTAAGTATGTTCACGACATCTTGAAGAAGTTTGGAATGGAAAACTTGAAGCCTCTATCTACGACTCTTGCTCTAAATCACGGCATTTGTGTTGACAAGACTGGAGCCAAAGTTGACGAGATGTTATACAGATCAATGATTGGATCGCTGATGTATCAGACAGCATCGCGCCCAGATATTATGTATCCAACCTGCCTATGCGCCAGATATCAGTCAAGCCCAAGGATCTTACACATGCAGATCGTGTAGCGTATCTTCAGATATCTGAAAGGATGCCCAAGCACCGGCTTGTGGTACCCGAAGAACGACAATTTTGATCTCACATGCTATGCTGATTCCGATTTTGTTGTAGATAAGTTGAACTCAAAATCAACTACAGCGGGATGCCAGTTCTTTGGAATAAGAATGGTAACCTGGCAGTGTAAGAAACAGACTACGGTCGCTCTCTCTACCTGTGAAACTGAGTATATCTCGGCCTCCAGCTGTTGTTCACAGATTCTGTGGATTCAACAGCAGATGAGAGACTATGGTCTGCAATTTCTTACACTCCGTTGTATGTTGATAACAAGGCAGCCATGGATATAACTAAAAATCCGGTTCATCACTCACGCACAAAACACATTGAAATTCGTTATCATTTCATTCGTGATTGCTACGAAAGAAATTGGTGCGAATAGAAAAAATCCACACCGACGAACAAAAGGCTGATTTTTATACAAACCATTTTCTTTGTCACGGTTTAAATACTTGCTGAGAATTAACGGTATGAAAAATTTGCTGACAGGTGCGGACGCTGAGCTTGAATACGGATCGGACGACGATTTCGCGTGATCCACATTGGTTTGTAAATATCTTTCTACTTTAGAATTTTGTTAAAAACTAAAATCCAAAAAGATGTTTTTGATTTTAGGGGGAGAATGTTAGAGAAAATACAAAAACATTCGAAAATTTTAAAATAAAAAAACATATAAAAATTCAAAATGTACAAAAACATTGAAAAAGACAAAAAGAGTTCAGTGTCATAAAAGGAAATGATAGTACATCAGTGGACTATCACAGTATGCTAAAGAAATGTAAAGTTTTAAAAGTGATAAACGAGTCTTACTATGGATGTGTCGATAGGCTTAACACGTTCAGTAAATTGTTTTCGAGATATAAACTAAATTTTACAACTGCTTAATCTTGTGGCTTAACACTTCTTGGATATATGGACTTAGTACTTCGAAATTTCGTTTGAAAGATTGTCTGATTATGAGATACGAGGTCTTTATAAATAGTTGATATCTGGGGTATTATACAAGCTCTTCTGATTTTGCGGAAGCAATGGCCTAGGATTTCTATAATATTTTCGCTATAAACCTCCAAACTGCATGCAATATTGAAAAGAATCGAAAGATTTAATCATTTGCAATGCTAAAAAGATTCCTTAAGTGGAACACACCTTAAATAATAGCCTTCATCTCTTTGTCTGTACGGTAGTACTAACCTGAGCTCTCAAGGTCTCGCACAACCCAGATACAGATATCAGTTATGCTATATTCACCTGTAAGATGAAATCTAGGGAATCTGGATACGGGAGTATATTCAAGAAGTGGGAACCACAGATAAGTCAAATTTCATGAATTCTACCTTAACATATCTTGAAACAGTTGAAAAATGTGGTAAAGCTTAAGTGGACAAACATATCGACAATCTAGGTAAACGAGTTTAAAACTTAAAGTCTGTTTAAGGTCAACGGTACTGGTGATATGTCTCAATCAACTGATATGATCCTTAGACACGAATTCACAAAAATATGTCTGTAAATATGTTTGTACACAGTTTACATTGCTTATTACATTGCATTTCAGCTTTACAGATTAAAATCAAAAAGATTTTCGGTGAGTTTTAGCATAAACTTAAAAAAATACAAAAAGATTTTATTTCTACATTGTTTTCAGCAAACCAATGTTGGAGAACGGATCTTCGAAGTCTGGTAAGATGCTAGAACTGGTGGGAATCTCTTTAACAACAGGCTGGGGCTAATCTGTTAATCTGAAAAATCAAAACGATAAGAAGTTCATTAATTTGAAACTTTGTTTTTTGAAAATATCAACAGTTTGTTCGTAACGGGTCAAACCGGGGTCATTAACTTGGACTCGGCAGACAAATCGGTTAACCAAGGTCATTAGCTTGGACTTGGTCAACTGAGTGGATTTTCATAACTGATAAAAAGTTGGAAAGTTCAGGGGTTAAAATTGAAAAATTGAAAAAGTTCAAAATTGTGGTTTGGCAAGTTCGGTCGAACTTGCTAAACAAATCAAGTTTAACAAACAACAAGTTCGACCGAACTTGCAGATGACTGTGTTGTTTTATTGTTAAGTTCGCCCGAACTTAACTGGGCCTTCATAAATGGACTTAGCAAGTTCGCCCGAACTTGACTTGGTATAAATACCAATCAAGTTCGGCCGAACTCACTTGTCAGCAAACATACTCCCTGAGCGAACTTGAGATTTGAGAGAATTTGAACGATTTTGACATTTTCACACCGTTACGCTGTCCAAATTGAGTCGGTTTTTGGTGATTAGCACACCAATTATCATGGCTGAGGTGAGAATTGACCATTGGACTGTGTATGGACCTTTAATGAACAAAACTTGATAAAAAAAGCTAAGAGATGATAGATCTAGGAGGTGTTGGTTAAAATTGAACATAGATCCTTAATCTACACATAAAATCGACCGTATAAACATTTTTGATTGAACAGAAATGGTCATTTGAATGTTTGAACAGATGTGTAAGTTTGGAGAAGACGACAAGTTCGGCCGAACTTGTTGTCAAGTTCGACCGAACTTGCATTATTGTTTTGTTAATAAAATCTTCGACCGAACTTGTTGTCAAGTTCGACCGGACTTGTCTAAACATATGAATAAATGAAATCTTAATATCTTCGACCGAACTTGTTGTCAAGTTCGACCGGACTTGTCTAAACATATGAATAAATGAAATCTTAATATCTTCGACCAAACTTGTTGTCAAGTTCGACCGGACTTGTCCACAAAATGATTAATGAAAAATTCAGATATGTTCGACCGAACTTCATGTATTTGATGATGAATATCATATGGAAGTTCGCCCGAACTTGGATTTTGAAAAACTGTAAATTGTTAATATAAGTTCGCCCGAACTTATCGTTCAATGTTGAACATGTGTTTAATACATGTTCAGGCGAACTTAGACAGAAGGTTGAACATATATATCAAGTTCGCCCGAACTTGATATAAATGTTAGAAAATTTTTGTGACTATTTCTCGAAATACGTGCTAATTGTTTTGCGTCATTTTTCAGGCACAGGTACCAGCGCGTGTAATCTCTGTTGAGTTCTCTAAAACTCACAATACGTGCATTACGCTTGACAAGTCTATCTGTCCGTCACTGAAGGAGTACGACAGTATATTAAAGTTTCTCTAGGAAACCCATATTCGCGGAGCTATTATAGAACGCACCGTATCATATCGATCACATATCATTCACTTCTGGATGAATGCTAGTTTAAGCGAAGATGAGAAGACGATCACTTCATCTGTGCAAGTCGGCAGTGAAGTTAAACAGATTACAGTTACCGAAGATGATATTCGACGGATTCTGCAGTTCAAGGATAATTAAGACGATCTGATTCATTTAGACGAGAAGATGGTACGTGGGTGTTTCTTCCGTATGGGTTATAAGGGGAGTGTGAATAAACCAACGCTGAAGAAAGGGGAAGTGCCAAACCTCTATAAGCTTTTGATGCATGCTCTAATTCACACATTCAGCCATCGTAAAGCCGGATTAGATGATGTTAAAGACTATTTGGCTAGCATGGCAACGACGCTTATTTTGAAGAAGCCGTTCAATGTTTCTAAGATGGTTTTTACTCACATGTCGAAGAACATGGAAGATTCAAGGCAATGCCTATATCCGAGATTTGTTCAGATGTTGATTGACGAGAAGTATCCCAACATTGCACAAGATCCAAATGATGTGCTTTATCTAGTTCATCTTGACGAAATGACTGTGAAGAAGCTTATCAAGTTCCAAAAGCAAGCTTCAGCTCCTGTTGCGAAACCAGTGTTTGGAGCTACAAAAGATTCAAATTATGTCTCGCCACCTGATAACAAATAGAGAAAGGATGGTATGATGACGAGAAAGAGCTTAAAGCTAAGCAAGAATGGTTTAAGGAATTCAAACCACAGGCAAGGAGCGAATGGTTTTTAAATGCAGAAGCTGATAAGCCTAAAAAGAAACGTGTTGCGAAGAAAGTCGAAACTTTGCTTGTCGACGAGGATGAACCTGAAAATGTTGAAGCAGTTGCTGGATCGAGCGCTGCGGTGGTTATTGAGAGTCAAGAAACTGTGAAAACGACTCAAGATGATGTGATTTCTGCTACTTCTGAGAATGAAGAATCTGATGAAAAAGTTCCTGCCAAAGAGCCAGAAAAGACTGAGGCAGAGATTAGAGCATAAAAGGAAAGAAAATTGGATGCGGATTTTGATCCTAACACTGAAAAGGAATCTGATGAGGAGAGACCGAAAGCTAAACGAACAAAGTCTCCAGCAATCGAAATCTCTAAGAAGAATACAGGGTCACCTCATACTAAAGGAAAAAGAAAAGCAAAGAAAGCTCAGAAAGCTGTTAGCAAGAGGTACAAAAGTAAGGTGAAAAGCACAGAAGCCACACAAGAACCTTCTGGTGCTCAGGAAAAAGGAGCCACACAAGAACCTCCTCCACAAGAACCTCCTGTTATTGTTCATGCTGAAACTGAAAGGCCAGGAGTTACACAAGAACCTCCTGTGTCTGGATTTGTTGAAGTTCCTATCGATGAATCTTCTATTGACCCAAAGACTTCTGTTCCTGAAAGTTCTACGACTAAGAAGTCAACACTGAAAACTGCAACACCGAAAGACTCAATGCCAAAGACACCAAGGGGAAATCTGTTTGGTGATATGCCACATTGTCCAATCAGTCTCGAAGACTTGGATGAATTTTTCCTAGAATCTAATGTTGAGATGCTAGAGAAACGTGTAAAGGTGTTAGAAGAAAAAGTGGCACTGAATGAAGTCGAGAAAGCTGAGCTTATTCAGAAGATAAATCAAAGTGCTGTTGAGAAAGAAATGTTAGACGACAAGGTGAAGGTGTTAGAAAATGAATGTGAGTATTTCAAAGCACTAATTGAGAGTTTGCAAGACGCAAATGAGAAGTTGCAAACTGAAATAGCTGATCTAAAGACTATCCAAGCATTGAACGATCGAAGATTCAACATATTGCAGAAAGTGTTAGCAAACAATCTGAATATTGATTTCATTGCTGAATACGATCGTCTGGATCGTCAGGAAGAAAAAGAGCGTGCTGAGAAAGAGTTAGCTGAAAGTGGTAAAGGAAAGCAGGTTGAGGGTGAAGCCCCTAAATCTTCTGCTGAGAAATCTTCTGATGTTCCTGAGAAACCAACTGAAGATGCTTCGAAAGCTTCTGAGTCTGATATCCAAAAGGTTGATGAATCTGTCAAGCCTCCTGATCCTATTATTATTTCTGAAGAAAAAAGCTTAATGAAGATATGTTGAAAGATAAGATTGCTAAAGCGTTATGAGAAGGAAAGATTCCTAAACCGATGACCAAAGAAGAGATAGCTGAAGCGAAAATGTCCTGGTTCAAGGAGATGCCACGTGAACGTAAATTTTGATGTCCACTAGGATTCTTCACCAGAAATAAAGATGTTTCTTTGGGAGATATTCTGAGTTGGGGATGGTTTAAATGGCTCAATGTATATGCAATTAAAAGGGAATTTGGAGTGCAATACTTCAAATTTCTTGGGATATGGAAGAGTTAGTACAAACAGTGAATGTTACTTATCATATGAACACAATAGATCAGTTGTTGTGGAAGATGATTAAGTACGAAGCTGTTAAAGGTTGGAATCACGGGAAGCCGTTTATTCCAAGACGAAGAGTAAAGATCAATAAAGTTACAGGGGAAAAGGACATAACGTTAATTATGAAACGTCCTAGAGCCATGAGGAATATGCCACTTATGCCGATCGAACAAAACTTCTATCCTTTATTCAAGTGGTGGCAGATAGATCCAGCTACTTGCGAAGCGGTGTTGTGTTAAAATTTGAAGATCATCTGGATATTGCTAAGGAACGAGTTGAAGTGATGGGTCATCAGGGTATGAGAGGTTTGTGGAGGACGATAAGGATTCTAGATCCTATGTGGTTGGTTATTTGCTCGAGAGAAGATATAAAATGCCTTTTTTACAGCAAGATTGTTTTTGAAGAAAGAGAAAAGGTACAGGGGATGCAGTATCAGAAAGTTGTTAATGTTTGCTATGCACGAGAAGTCAATTCTGGAAAGATGTGGCAGACGAAGTGGAGGGATCTGGAGAGAGTGGAGTTTCTAAAAGAAGAAACCAGAAATAATGCGATTAAAGAAAGAATGAAAAAGCGGTAAGGCAAAGTTCGCTAAGAATGGCTAACTTTAAAAGACCACCGCCAACTGATCAAACGCCTGATCCAAAGCAAGAACGATGAAGGAAGCCATTCAAGAACTTCTTTGGTCGGGTGCGTTAAAGTTTAAATGAAGACAGAGTTTTGAAGACTGATAAAAGACGAAGACGATATCCAAGGGGAGTCTGTTGGTGCATAATGTCTATGTCTTAGTCTTATATCGAGTCTGTATTGTATAGAGCTGAATAGACTAGGTATACGAAGTATTTATGTTTGTTGTAGCCAAGTTCGCTCATAAGCAACATGTTTATGCATGTTCGGCCGAACTTGCTTATGCAAGTTCGGGCGAACTTGTGTTCCCCAAGGGCGAACTTGCTTTAGTATAAATGCCTAGCTAGCCTACTTCATTTGTAACTTTGGCATTTCAGAGACGAAGCTCTGTCAGTTTGTAACCAGAACGTTTGATCTATAAAAATGACGTTTAACTGATTAAATCTTGTCTATTGGTAAACACGACGTAACATTTCCGCTATTATGGCGTTAGATATCAAATTTAGGTTCCTAAGCATCGAGGATCGGTCCTACATAAAGGCCTTTTACGGCTGCAAATGCGCCGTTAAATGGCCAGTTTACGGCTGCAAAAGCAGCTGCAAATGGCTGCAAAATCGCAGGCATTAAACAGCGTGTTTGCAACCGTAAACTGACCGTAAACGGCTGCAAACGCGCCGTTATATGGCTGCGAAATCGCTGCCGTTTACGGCTGCGTTTGCAGCCATAATGGCCATTTTATGGCTACAAAAGCAGCTGCAAACGGTTGCAATTTTGCAGCCGTTTGCAGCTGCGTTTGCTGCCGTTTAAAGGCCCGTTTACGGCTGCAAATGTGCCATTAAACGGCTGCGATTTTACAGCCGTTTGACGGGTTGTTAAACTTAATTTATATAATATTTGAACTTTTTTATTTAATTCGTAGGAAATTTTTAACTTTGATGAAGTGGAACGTGATTTAGAAGCCAAAATCTTGAAGGGTGGAATAAAGAGTGTGCTTATGAAGCGGTACTCTGACCGCAAACACGATGCTAAAGAAATATTTATGAGTAAGGGAGGTTACGATGACATTGATAGGACAAGGGCATACCATCCTGCTGATATGCCCTATGAAAACTGGTTGAGAACCATCGATGGCTTCTTGGACGAAAAATATATTAAAAGATGTGAGGTTAACAAAAAAGTCCGCGGGAAATAACTATTCCCATTCTGCGGGGGACAACATCATACGGTAACACCGCCTATAAAAATGTAATATTTTATATATGTGTGTGCGTGTGTGTAAGCTTTTGTTTTTTAATGTCTAATCTAAGTTTAATGTTAAACAGGATATAGACTGGATACCTGCGTACACTAAAACCCACACGTATAATCAGGGGATTGGGTTGACCCAGTTGCTGAACAGAATTACGTAAGTATTTCTTATAAGTATAATTTTCTATAACAAATATATATTATATATATATATATATATATATATATATATATATATATATACACTTATCTTCATAAAATACCGCGGAATTTACAGCAAGCCACAAATGAATGGAGCGGTGATGGTCCTCCAATTGGCCCGTATAAGGAAGCGTTGGGAGAGCGGCAAGGATGGTACCGAGGGATGGGGCCTAAACCTTCTTCAAACACACCTTCGACGGCTTCGCAACCTCAGTCTCAAGAACCCTTTTCTGAGGTAAACTACACAATTTATAAAATGATAAACGAACGCATGTTTCCTTATTAAATATATGTTGGTAGCGTTAATTAATATGCTAATATATGTTTTGATATTTATTATTGTAGGAATTTGTTAATAGTTTGTTACAAACCCCGTTTTTTCTGAATCAACTTGACAATTAACTTGGTTCAAAAGGAAAACAACCTGCAAATGACGATGATTATGATAACATATTCGACAACGAAGATGAGGATAATTTCGACTAAGTTTCATGTTATTTTTAACGTTTATACGCAACTGTAGGATGATAATGTAGGACTTAAACGTTGTTTGTAATCTTATTACATTTAGTATATGTTTATGGTCTTTGTATGCGTTGCAGAAATTAGAAATTTGGCAGGTTTTGTTTTTCGGCCAGAAACAGGGCTGCGCGCAGCTGTATGCATATGCTATGTAAAAAAAATAAAAAATTGAGCAATAGCGGCGACAGCTGGCGCCGCTATTAAGCATACCTTTACCGGCCAAGGTTAATACCGAAGACCCTTTAGCGGCCACATGGCGCCGCTAAAAGACAAAGGTCAATAGTGGCGACACAGACCTTTACCGGCGACATACAGGGCAAGCGGCCCGACAATACCGACGACCCTTTAGCGGCCACATGTTGCCGCTAAAACCCAATAGTGGCGACAGCTGTCGCCGCTGAAGGTGCCAGTTTTTTTTAGTGATCGTACGTTAAGGAATATTGTACAATACACTTTCTCTCTATATATATAATTTTGATTATATTAACTTGTTTTATGTAACAGAGGTGACTGGAAAAGTTTTAACCGGATTGGCTATGCAGTCCTTCTCAATGTGATTAGCCGTGCAGTTTGATTCTGAAAATACTTATTTTTGAGCTCTCAATATCTTTTTAGTGATATCCCCATAGAGATAGCCAGATAAATGAATCTTGATACAATATTTCATTAAAATGTGAAAATAAAAGAAAAATTGATTATAATGATAATTGATATATCACTCGTTTTCACAGTTCATGTTGAAATCATTTAAAGCAAATTATTTATTCAATTGTTAATCAACCCAATATTTTATTCATAAGGCTATCAATACGTAGAACAATGTATGTTGTTTAGTATTGTAGGAACCGTTCGCGTAAAATAAATAAACTTTATTTAACTGAATTACAAAAACAGAAAAATAAAGAAAGCAGTAAATTACAGTACGGATTACAATTGAAATAAAGAAAATACAAGAACAAAAATTCAATAAAAGATGAAGTTCTTGGCTGAGGATCGTGTTAGACACGGGTCCCTTAAAACAAATTTCGAGTCTCCCAAGAGAACTCGTTTTTTTCCAGGTTACAACAGTCTAAGCAGTTGCACTGCTGGAGATGACACAACCCGAAGGTGTACCTTGCTGCAAGAAAGAGGAAGAAGAAGTATTTCGAGTAGAGAGTTCCTTGGTGATTCGGTGTATCCTCTGGTGTTGATGTAATGCAGTATTTATACTGCATCTGTGTTGAAACAGTCAAAAAGATTTAACTCAACGAATTAAATTGCATTAAACGTCTTTAATGCACTTTAATTCGTCAGTTACATTCCTGGACAAGAACCTTGACTTGTCTGTTTCAATTGCTAAAGTGTAACTGATCTGTCATTAACTCTGGAAACAGGAGGTCGCGCGCGCGCGCCTCCATACGCCAGGCTGCTGGTGCGCGCGCCAGTGTGGCTCACATCCCTGCGCGAGCTTACTGATGCGCAACCCCTTGCGTGAGCATCCTTGCTCCACAGTCCTATTGCGCGTGCGCCAGTACGGCTCACATCCTTGCGCGCGCACGCCACGTCACCAGGGAACCCATCTGGTCACGCCACACAGTCGCGCCATACTGGTTCACTTCAGTGTGTTGCGCGCTCGCACGTCAGACATCTGCGCGCACAACCTGGACTGCCTGCACCATGGGCCACTACCTGTGTACCTGCGCGCCCTTGCCACGTTGCCCTCCAGGGTCTGCGCCACTTGGTCCTTGCAGCCTTTTGCTGAGCCACGCGCGAGCGGTCAAAAATACAAAGTGCGCCATCAAAGCGCCACATTGCGCCCATCGCCCACGCCACGGGCGCGCGTGTGTGAGTGCGAGTTAGGGTGCTCCGCACCCTTCGCGAGTACACTTAGTGTATGCTTCCATGAAACAATAAGGAGGGAGTGTTTCCACTTAAATACCCATTTAAGTTTCATCACTCCTCCTATGTGGGACAAGGTGCTACTCTCCCATTATTTCAGCATTTAATGTTTCAAACACCAAACTTTGAGCATCGATATCTTATTCATATTAGCTCCGTTTTGGACGTGGTTGAGTTCGTTGCGAAGCTCTTCCAACATAGAACACAAACCCGGAAATAAATATCTATATAAACCTCAGTTTATAATATTTATTTATCGTCCAAAATTAGGAAATGTCCATTTCCTATATTTGTGAAAAATGCTATTTTCACTAAATATCCAACAATCCCCCACATGAATGGAAATCGATCTTTCCCCTTTCAAGTTTCAACGATACAAATTCAACAGTTAAGTATTGCAAGATAGGTAGGCGTAACCTTTGAACCCTCTTTTGTGAAGCATACTTAGCCTCATAGGGTCTTGTAAACGCGGTGTCTTTGAACAATTTCCCCATTTATGTAGGCGACAATATACATACACACAATACTCTCCCTAGTTTAGTCAACTCCTCATGGTTGTGTCCGTTCATGGTCATGGAACACTTTCCTGGTTCTGCGAGAGCACTAGGATTTGCGCCTCCCCACAAATCCATTCGAAGCGACCCCACTTCTGTCTAACATAGGTGATTCGTCGAATCATTAAAAGCATCATGGTTAATTTGATTTCCTCAAATCCTTAACCTGAACATGCTTAACCTTACTTCATGTCACTGATTGGAATGGACTAGGAAGTATATAACTCCCTTTATGAATCTTTTGGGGCACCCCCCACAGTGACTCCCTTTGGGTTTATGATTAAGTTTGCCCTATTGAACCTAGATCTTGGGATCTCTAGTCAACTAGGTTAGGTTTCCCTCATATTCCCTTCATCCATGGGCTTTAGCCCCATTCCTCTTGACGTCTTATAAACTAAATCTTTGCTTAAGCCTTTCGTTAACGGGTCTGCAATATTCTCTTTTGATTTCACATAGTCAACCGAGATAATACCCGTTGAGATTAGTTGACGTACTGTGTTGTGCCTACGTCGAATGTGCCTTGATCTGCCTGTAACATTTGTAAAAATCGGGTTTTCAAAACCCGCTCCGTTTTGTAATCGAATATCAAGTTATAAAAGTTACGTTGAATATTTATGATTATTTTGATTTAAAACGATACATAATTAATAAATAAACTAAACTATAAAGATTATATTGGATAAAAAGTTAAAACAAAATAAATAAAAAAAAATTATGTCGCCACTTTGTTTTTTCTGTTATCTCTAGGAAACAAATGAGATTTATATACAGACTAGGTTAAATCGGTTTCGCCAACTGAGAAACGGAAATCGGCAAATCAATCGTCAAATCGTTTGTTTTCTCGCGGATTCACGTTCATAACCGATGAACCGATGTCTTTAATCAATTCAGAATTGATTGAGCATCAAGTCTCATCATTTTCGGTCTTCATAACCGAAAAGTAATCAAATCCAGAATACTTCAACCCAAGATCACTCTCGCGACTCAGAAATATCATACCAGCATCCCATTTCACTTTCATCACATTTTCAGACCATCAGAACGCTTAAAACAGCTCGCCGGAATTTTCTGCAAAAGTCGCCGGAAAACCGTATTCATCCTCAAACGGTAAATCTTTCAATATTCGTTGTAGTTCAACAATTATTAGACTAATTCTAACTTAAACCTCTCAATTGAAATCGAATTCAGGCGCGGTATTCAACTAATTCCAGTTCGCCGAAACTCCCCTGAAAGTCTTTATTTCCGTCTGTGAAACGGTAAGGACCTTCAAACACATCGTTAACGTTTGTTTATCACTTAAATTCCACAATCGACTAATCAAAACAGTTAATTATCTTGTTCAGTTGAAGAGCATAAAAACAGGGACCGACACATTGCCGGAAATCTGAAATAAACCGTTCATCGGTATGTTCACCCCTAATTACCATCTCTGCCATTTCATTTAAGCTTTAATAATGTTTGTAAATCGTAAAAACAAGGAACGGATTAGTAAATCAGTTGACTGTAATTTGAATGAAGAAGACGAAGCTGATTAAGTTATAAGTATATTTAAAACTAGTAAAATGAACGGGTTAGACACACAGTCCAGCGGTGGACTGTGTGCAAAATACATACGCATGTCCCGAGTTCGATTCCTGCTACACGCACTCCTTATACAATAAAATGCCTTTTTGTTTAAAAACTAAACCGGGTTAACTCAGTTAGTTATTAAGTATAATAAAAACCGAGATAATAACAAGGTTAGAAACACAGTCCAGCGGTGGACTGTGTGCAACATTAAGCCATATGTCGCGCGTTCGAAACCCGTCACTAGCACCGGTCCGTTGAATTAAAATGTTTTTGCAAATAAAAGAAATTCGGTTAAATTGAATAAGTGTATAAATATAATTAAAAACAAGATTATTTCGGGTTAGACACGTAGCTCAGTTGGTAGAGCTGCGTGCACGCGTACGGGAGGTCTCGGGTTCGAGCCTCACCCAGCGCAAACTATGTCATTGACCGAACCGGTCAACAAGTCAACAGGTCAACGGTCAACGGTCAACGCAAAATAAACAATTTTTTTTATTTTTATTAATTTAATTTAATTTAAAAATCAATTAAAAATACTTAAAAATAACAATTTTAAAGATAGAAAATAGCCTTAAACTCACAAAAATATATCTAAAAATTTCATTAAAATCCTTAATAAAATCCACTCATTTAATATATTTTTCCGTTATTATTTAGGTTAGTATTTCTCGTTGTCCCGCTCATCTAATTCGTGCGCATCTCACCATCTCCAATCCAACGCACCCAATGTGAGTGAATCTTTACAAATTCCCCGTTTTAATCACGTTTTGGGGTGTATCATGTGTCTTGATATATATATTATACTTAAACCATTGTGCATACATCATATAATGAACTAGTGTATTCAGTTTGTTTATGTTGTGTAGTTATTGTTGGATGCAAGTTTATTATTTTCAGTACATGCAATTTCATAGGCCGCCGCTCCCCATTACATTATGAGCGTTGAGCATGTTCCCCATTTCATTATGAGGTTGAACCTGGCGTGCCCACATACGATCGGCTCCGTTTGATTGAGCCTTGATCGCACAGACATTTTCATTTTCAGTACATGCAATATGATCGGCTCCGTTTGATTGAGCCTTGATCACACAGTTTCATTTATGTTTGTTTATAGTATGATGTTGGTATGTTCATGTATGCTGTCATATGTTATTGTATGTTATAGTTGTGACTGCCATTTGCTACTGCTTGATTATTTACATTTTCTCATCTATGATTATGCACAATTTTTCATTGATAAACTAACAAGTAATTCATTAATAAATGTTTATCTAATAAGGTTCACTCGCCAACTTATGTTGACCCAAAAACCCCCATTTTTACACATGATACAGGTGAACCAGCAGCAGCTAGGAACACATAGGACTTGGACTAGAAGAATAAAACGATTTAGAGTTGGGATTGTTATGTTTGGTTTATTTTCTTTGTATTGAATGAACATGTTTGGATATTTGGAAATGTAACTTTGACTTTATTAAATATGAAACACATTAGTAAATGTCATGAGCTTTGGTGATAACCCAATTATGCCCCGACTCTTATTCCGCTGCGGGTCGGGGTGTGACACTGCCATTGTACATAGAGCTTTGTGCTCTCACAAGCGCTGATGTATTGTCACAATGTATGCAAATCGCCGTCAACGGCTTTGGCCATCGTGGAATATCTTCCACAAATTGACGTAGCCACTCCGCCACTTCACCGCTTTTATCTAAAGCGACGAATTCGGATTCCATCGTGGATCTAGCTATAACCGTTTGCTTGGATGACTTCCAAGCTATAGCTGATCCCGCAAGTGTAAACACATATCCACTTGTCGATCTATGATCCTTTATATCCGAAATCCAGTTCGCATCAGTGTATCCTTCGATCACTGCTGGATGACGGGTATAATGTAATCCGTAATCTCTCGTGTATCTTATGTATCTTAGCACCCGTGTGATAGCTTTCCAATGATCATCATTTGGATTACTAGTGTATCTACTTAGCCTGCTTACTGCATATGCTAAGTCGGTCTAGTACATGTCATTAGATACATGAGACTACCAATGATCCTTGAGTACTCTAACTGAGCAACTCCTTTGCCTCTATTTTTCCTTAGACGTTGAGTATTATCAATTGTAGTTCGAGCTATACTCGTATCTTCCGAATTGAATTTTCCAAGGATCTTGTCCACGTAGTGAGTTTGACTTAAGATAAGACCATCTTGCGTTCTAGTGATTTTTACACCAAGAATACATCCGCTAAGCCCATGTCTTTCATGTCAAACCTCGCTTTCAACATGTCTTTAGTTGAGTTGATATATGATCGTTACTCCCAATGATAAGCATATCATCCACATAAAGACATAAAATCACATAACCTCTTGGTGTGTCTTTATAATAAACACATTTGCCGCACTCATTTATTTTGAAACCATTGTCAATCATGACATGATCTTTGGTGCCATTATTTTGGAGCTTGCTTCAAGCCGTACAAAGACTTGGCCAATTTACATACTTTGCCCTCTTTTCCTGGGGCGGAAAAACCCTCGGGTTGTTCCATGTAAATCTCTTCTTCTAAATCGCCATTTAGAAATGCGGTTTTTACATCCATTTGGTGAACTTCCAAATTTCTTAAAGCCGCAATTGCAAGAACCAATCTTATGGAGGTTATTCGTGTCATAGGTGAGTAAGTATCAAAGTAATCTAGACCTTGTTTTTGTCTAAACCCTTTTATTACTAGCCTCGCCTTGTATTTATCAATACTTCCATCAGCTTTCATCTTCTTTTTGAATATCCAACGATATCCAAGTGGTTTACAACCAGGTGGAAGATCTACTAACTCCCAAGTATGATTTTGCAATATAGAATCATTTTCATTCTTAATTGCTTCTTTCCATTGAGGTCCTTCCGCGGAAGAAACCGCTTCGCGATAGGTATTGGGCTCACCCTCAACCATATAGCTCATGAAGTCTGGCCCAAATGATTTTGCAATCCTTGGCCGTTTACTTCGTCTAAGGTCACCTTGGTCGACCTCTGGTCGATCATGTGTTTCATCTAGCCACGTAGATGAACTTGGACCTGCTTCATCAACCATTGTTGGTGAAGTTTCATGTGGTTCTCCTAGCATAGGAAACACATTTTCAAACTATGAGACGATGTTAGGATTTGCCTCCATGATAGTGTTTACGTGGACATCGGATTCTTGGACTCGTGTACAAGAAAACGATGTGCACTACTTTGATGTGCATATCCTATGAATACACAATCAACAGTTTTGGATCCTATCCTAAGAGTCTTAGGAGGTGGTACAATCACCTTTGCTAGGCACCCCCCACACTTTCAAGTATTTGTACGAAGGCTTCCTTTTTCTCCATAACTCATATGGAGTTTCGTCCCTATTTTTAAGTGGTTTCTTGTTCAAAAGATAATTCGCTGAGAGAATCGCGTCCCCCCACATTTCTCGGTTCACACCCGAACTAATCAACATGGCATTCATCATTTCTTTTAATGTGCGGTTCTTTCGTTCCGCTATGCCATTTGATTGTGGAAAATAAGGAGGTGTACACTCATCTACAATGCCACTTTTTGCGCATAAATCCACAAATGGTGCAACATATTCACCTCCTCGGTCGCTTCTAACCGTTTTTATCTTCTTTTTAAGTTGATTCTCAACTTTGTTTTTGTTACAAGATAATTTTTTCTATTGCTTCATCTTTACTTTTAAGTAAATATACATAGCAATATTTAGTACAATCATCAATAAACGTGATAAAGTACTTATTTCCTCCACGTGTGGGAACCGCTTTTAAATCACACACATCGGTATGAATTAAATCAAGGGGTTCGGTTATTCTTTCAACCAATTTAAATGATGATCTTGTAAGTTTGGATTCTACACATGTTTCGCATTTGTAATCGAAATCAATATGGGATGTTGGTATCATATTTAATTTAATTAAACGTTGTAATGAATTAAAATTTACATGTCCTAGTCTACTATGCCAAACATTTGAAGGCTCAATCATGTAAGTAGAAGAAGAAATTTCATTCATAGTTTTCTTGGTGTTAACCACCGTTACATTCATTTTGAACATACCATTAAGGGCATAGCCCTTTCCAACATACATTTCACGTCTAGATAAAACAAATTTGTCCGATTCAAACACTAGACGAAAACCAAACTTGTTGAGCATCCAACCCGATACGATATTCTTCCGTATATCCGGGACATAGAGGACTTTGCTCAACGTGAGCTCCTTGCCAGAAGTCATCTTCAAGATCACCTTGCCTTCACCCTTGATGTCGGCGGTAGCTTTCTTTCCCATATAAAGCTTTTCTTCACCCGTTGCTTCCTTGAACGTTGAGAACAATGACTTGTCTCCACAAACATGGCGGGTTGCACCCGTGTCAACGAACCATCCAGCTGGGTTGGCGCCCACCATGTTGACTTCTTCAATCATAGCCGCTTCCTCGGTTATCATTGCAATTAGAGGCATCCATCCTCATCAACCATATACGCACGCTCACGCTTAGGTTTCTTGCATTGTTAGCACGATGCCCCGTCTCGTTACAATTGTAACAAGTACCTTGGAAAGGCGCGACTTCTTTTCACAGCCCCCTTTCTTGGTCCAAGGTTGTTAACTTTTGCTTTCCCCTAGTCCTTTTTGTTAGTTTACCCCTTTTGCCTTTGGAGGAATCCCCAACTTCCACCATGTTCGCTTTAGCCGCAGCTTGTGCAATGGTGCCTTTTAGGGCGACCATGTTGTCCTCTTCGATTAGAAGACGGACCACAAGTTCCTCCACCGTCATTTCCTTTCGTTTATGTTTTAGGTAGTTTTTGAATTCTACCCACGAAGGAGGCAATTTTTCAATCATTGCTGCCACTTGAAATGTCTCGCTAAGAACCATGCCCTCAGCGTGGATGTCATGAAGTATAATCTGCAACTCTTGGACTTGGTTCATAATAGTCTTGTTATCGACCATTTTATAGTCCAAGAAACGAGCGACAACAAATTTCTTTGTTCCCGCATCCTCCGTTTTGTACTTTTTGTCCAAGAGATCCCATAATTCTTTGGAAGTCTTGACATTGTAGTACACATTATACAATGCATCCAAAAGGCCATTTAACACATAGCCTCGACATATGAAATCCGTATGCTTCTAAGCATCAACCGCGCACTGAGCCTGAGCGTCGGTCTCCCCTTCCGCAGGTTGGGGAGCGGTTTCAGTCAAAAACCTCCAGGTTCGTGGTGGCCAAGTAGAAGAGCATCTTCTGTTGCCACCTTTTGAAGTGGAGACCCGAGAACTTCTCAAGTCGTTCAGCATGGTTTGCCACTATGGATGCTCCCACAGTGTTGGCAGGGGTTCCAACGACAAGGTTGTTAACATTCGTGTTCACATTGTTGTTGTTTTCAGTCGACATTCTGAAAAGTAAAATTAAAAATTTAGTCCGAAATTCTGTTTTAAACAAATAAAAACATTAGTAAACTCTTGATTTTAATTTACCACGAATTTACCGTTTGGCTTCTAAGTCCAACTTTGAAGACCAAAACAGAAAAATTCTTATAATTTTAGTGCACACTAACTGTTTCTAAGTCCAACCTTGAAGACCAAAACATAGTTTTTATAACTTTTGTTATGAACGAATTGAAGTAATCCGAAATGGTTTTCAACCAAAGTCGCTCCTTCGAAGACGAAAACCGAAGAAAATATATGTTTTTTTAAACACAAACTGCGAAAACAGAATGGTTTTGATTCTACACGAACGGTGTTTTTAAAAATTTGTTTTAAGATTGTAGGAACCGTTCGCGTAAAATAAATAAACTTTATTCAACTGAATTACAAAAACAGAAAAAATAAATTAAGCAGTAAATCACAGTACGGATTACAACTGAAATAAAGAAAATACAAGAACAAAAATTCAACAGATGAAGTTCTTGGCTGAGGATCGTGTTAGACACGGGTCCCTTAAAACAAATTTCGAGTCTCCCAAGAGAACTCGTTTGTTTCCAGGATACAACAGCCTAAGCAGTTGCAATGCCGGAGATGACGCACCCGAAGGTGTACCTTGCTGCAAGAAAGAGGAAGAAAAAGAATTTCGAGTAGAGAGTTCGTTGGTGATTCAGTGTATCATCTGGTGTTGATGTAATGCAGTATATATATATATGTGTATATAATATGTGATATCACCACGTCAAAACTTGGCTTTAGCCACACTTTTTCCAAAACAGGCTTGCCACAGTTTTGATTAAATGTGTGGCTAAAGGTCATTTATAATATTTTAAAACACTTTTAGCCACACATTTGTTATCAATGTGACTATTGTATATAGCACCTAAGAACATTTAGCCATACATTTTATTATTAATGTGACAATTGTATAACAATTCATAATCTTTAACCACACTTCTATAAAAAAATGTGACATTTACTAGCCACAACTCGAAAAGTGTGGCTAAATGTGACGTACGACCATGATGTTTTCTTGATTTTTGTATTCATGTGATGAAAACGCATCTTTTATACACCTTTAGTCATCGGTTTAATAAAAAGAATGTGAATCACTAGCCACTGTACAAAAGTGAGGCGAAATTTTACTATCACTATAGGTTTTTAATGATGTGGCAAAAAGATATTATGCATATGGCCACTTATGAACTTATGTGACAAAAGAGTATTTTTCTATTAGCCACTTATAAGTGTTATGTGTGACTAAAAGTTATAAATTGTGATGTAAAAAAAGTGACTATAAGTATTCTACTATCACATTTTAATTACTTTATTATGACCATCCCCTCCATTTCTTCCATCCCCAACCATGTTCTCTGTGTCTACCAAGTACTCAGTCTCTCTTTCACCAAAAAACCTAATCCGAAAAACACAAACCCAACATAATAAATCATTTATTTGAGGTCCGTTTCTAGGTGTCTGAATGATGGTAACTTGGTTTTTGTTGTTTCTGGTGGTGGTGATAGTGTGATTTTTTCTGAGGAATGGGAGGTCAGTGTCTAGGCGTAATGATGGTGATGGTGTTGGTAGTGCAGCTAGGGTTGTTTCAGATGCTGATTTGTATTTCTTTCCCGCTTCAGGTGGTGATCTGTAATGTACAAATTGATTATGTGTGGCCAAATGTTAGATGATAGCCACACTTAAAATCATAAAGTTTTATGTGGCTTAACATAATCATTAGCTACATTATAGTTACTTTGTTTTTTATGTGATGGAATGACAGCGAACATAATAAGACAAGTAAATTATATATGCCAAATGTTAGCCAATAGCCACACTTAAAAGCACAAAATTTCACATAGCTTTACATAAACATTAGCCACACTATCATTACTTTATTGTTTTTTGTGCGACGGAATGATAGCATACGTCATGTGAAAAAAAAACTATAACTAAAGATTAAATAATAGCCATACTCAAAATTATAAATTTATGTATTGTCAAACCCCGACCCGCAGCGGAAAAGGTGATCGGGGCATGATTGGGTTATCATCAAAGCTCATGACATTTATTATAACGTTTCATATTCATTATTACAATTTAAAGGGAACATACAATCTTAATTTCATCATGTCCTAAACATCATTCTAGACTTCATTGTTTTCTTCTAAGGCATTTCCTATGTTTTCCTTGCTTCATCCTGTTCACCTGTATCATGTGTAAAAATGGTTTTTGGATCAACAAAAGGTTGGCGAGTGAATCCTATGAAAAACATTTGAACAAGTTTATTGAATTGATTATAAAATAAAGTGCACAACCACATATGAGTAAATATAGATGTAGACTTATTCACTAATCACTTAATATTAAATAATGCACACACATACAATAATGGATTGTTTTGAGGCACGCGTTGCTCAACTCGTCTCCCACGAGGAACTGATGGGCCTAATGAATGATTTGCATATAACTTGACAATATGAAATACATAACTACAAACAATATATACATTCTAAGTTTAGATCACAATATGGTATGGCACAAGTTTAAATAAACGAGTTAATTTTAGTGACACATGACACACCCCAAAACGTGTAATTAAAAAGGGGAGTTGTAAGATTCACTCACATTGGGTATGTTCGGTTGATGATGTTGAATGCGCATGAAGTTTGATTTAACCACGAGTGAAACTAACCTAGATAATAACATAATGGTTCGGTAAATAAGTGGATTTTATTAAATCAATTTTTGTAGGATTATTGGATATATTTTGTGAGTTTAAGGCTATTTTCTAACTTTAAAAATGTTATTTTTAAGTATTTTTAATTGATTTTTAAATAAAATAAATAAATAAAAATAATAAAAAATGTTGACTTTTTGACCGTTGACTTGTTGACCGTTGACCTGTTGACCGGTTTGATTGTGTAATTGTGTGCGCCGGGTGAGGCTCGAACTCGTGACCTCCCGTATGCGTGCACGCAGCTCTACCAACTGAGCTACGTGTCTAACCCGAAATATTTCTGTTTTTAATTATATTTATATAGGAAGTACCAGCGGCGTATCCACCATATTCTCGTCAAATTTTCATTGGTTTTATCAGTAAGTTATGATTAGTCCTATGTAACTCTAAAGCATAAATAAACACCACAACCAATATCTGAGTCCAAATTCTGATAGTATACATGTTTGAATGGTGGCATAATCCAATGATGAGATGATATGAATGCTAAATCAGTGAGTAAACTCATATTTCAATCAAGACAATACTAAATCCTACATGGAACTTCTCATAACCGCCTGATAATGCCTCTGATCCTTTGACAAGAATACTGATATATAGGAAGTACCAGCGGCGTATCCACCATATTCTTGTCAAATTTTCATTGACTTTATCCGCAAGTTATGATTAGTTCTATGTGACTCTAAAACAACCACAACAACCAAAACTTGAGTCTTAATTCTGATAGTATACATGTTTGAATGATGACAATACCTCTCTCGTTTGTTGTGATGGAGAGGTTAGTCTATGTAGAAATGGAATACAATCCAATTTCTTTAAATGATGAGATGCTATAAATGCTAAATCAATGAGTACAAAAAAAACTTCAATCAAAACAATACTAAATTCTACACGGAACTTCTCATAACCGCCAGATAATGCCTCTGATCCTTTGACAAGAATACTTATATATAGGAAGTACCAGCGGCGTATCCACCATATTCTTGTCAAATTTTCGTTGGTTTTATCAGTAAGTTATGATTGGTTCTATGATGTGACTCTAGAACATAAACAAACACCACAACCAACACTTGAGTCTCAATTCTGATAGTATACATGTGTGAATGGTGACAGTACCTCTCTCGTTTGTTATGATGGAGAGGATAGTCCTTGTGGAAGTGAAACATAGCTCAACTTCTTTAAATGATGAAATTGAAATGCGTTGAAATGTATGATGAACAACTTCAACCAAAACATTACTAAATCCTACATGGAACTTCTCATAACCGCCTAATAATGCCTCTGATCCTTTGACAAGAATACTTATATATAGGAAGTACCAGCGGCATATCCACCATATTCTTGTCAAATTTTCATTGACTTTATCCGCAAGTTATGATTAGTTCTATGTGACTCTATAACAAACACAACAACCAACACTTGAGTCTCAATTCTGATAGTATACATGTTTGAATGATGACAATACCTCTCTCGTTTGTTGTGATGGAGAGGTTAGTCTATGTAGAAATGGCACAATCCAATTTCTTTAAATGATGAGATGCTATAAATGCTAAATCAGTGAGTACAAAACAAACTTCAATCAAGACAATACTAAATTCTACATGGAACTTCTCATAACCGCCAGATAATGCCTCTGATCCTTTGGCAAGAATACTTATATATAGGAAGTACCAGCGGCGTATCCACCATATTCTTGTCAAATTTTCATTGGCTTTATCCGTAGGTTATGATTGGTTCTATGTGACTTTAAAACATAAACAAACTGAAATAGTAATTCGCATTAAGATCCTTGGATAAGATTCCAATTTATATCTGGGATACGGGAAAATTGAGATAACATAAAGAAAACATAAAAACTAAGCGGTTGGAGTTGAATCTTGATTTTTGGTGAAGGGGACCAGTTGGGTGGTTTCGTTTGGGCCGTCATTATCTTCAACAGGATTGGCGTTGATGATGAAAACTCTTCCTCTTGCTGGTGGCCTAGTGATTGGGTTTTCTTGATTTGCTTGGTTAACTGGGTTTGCTTGAGCTTGGGCGTTTATGATGTTAACCAATCGAGGGCACGTGTTTCTAAAGTGGGTAGGGTCGCCACAATTGAAACAAGCTCGAACATATGGGAACATGGGGTATTGGGGTTGTTGATATGTTTGGATCATGTTTTGAGTAGGGGGAGAGATTTGGTTTTGAGAGGTGCGGCAAACCTTGCTCAAATGACCATAGCGTCCACAATTCGCACATAGTCGACAAGGTAAGGTAGATGGATGGTGATAAAAACAGGTGTTACATCGAGGGTGAGGTCCAAGGTATGGTTTCTTATTTGGGTAAGTTGAGTTGGGTGCTACTTGAGTGATTGGGATAGCTTGGATGGGTATGGCTTGTGAAATTGGTTGATTACGTTGGGTGACAGCGAAAAGTTGCCCATCTCGTTTTCTCTTAAAAATGGGTTGAGAAGGGGATTCGGTTTGGGTGGAGTTTAAAGTTTCAGTTGATGCTTTATCCTTCTTCTTCTCCTCCTTGAAGTCTTTATTCCGGATGCGGTTCTCGGTGAGCTCTGTAGCTAACTCCATTGCTGCTTCCAAAGTTGCAGGCGTGGTACTTATTACAGAGTCTTGAATTTTTGACGGAAGACCTCGAATGTAGTGCTCGATCAAACGGTAAAGAGGAGTGAACAAGTTGGGAACCATTTGATTTAACTCGAGGAATCTTTTGTTGTATGTGGTGTGGTCTCCTTCCTTTTGCTTCAACGAATAAAACTCATCTTCTAATTTCTTGATTTCGCTCCTTGGGCAAAACCGTCTTGTCATGATTTCCTTCAATTCATCCCAAGTTAAAGTCATAGCATCTTCAACACCTCGTTTGGCCTTCTCTGTATTCCACCAGGTAAGTGCTATTCCATATAAACGACCAGTAGCATATCGCACTGTGCGATCATCGGGGCAATCGCAATTTAGAAAAGTGTTCTCCATTTCTTCAAACCAATGGAGGAGAGCGGTGACACCTTCAGTCCCTTCGTATTTTGGAGGGTCGTATGATTTGAAATGCTTGTAGGTGCATTTAGTGGTATTTGGGGGAGGGTTGATATCATTTTGATCTTCTTGGTTGACAGGATTAGCGGTAAGGGCTTGTTGGACTTGAATTACAATGTTGGGTATTACGGCAGCCATTTGTTGAGCGATTAGGGCAGCCATGCGCTCGCGGGCTTTTCCTGCTCTCATCTTCTTACGAGCGAGGCTAGAAGACATCTACAAGGAATACATATCAGGAGTATGAGTTGGATGTTTTTTTGGGATCATGGGTTGTATTTAGGAATGAACATTCATAAAATAAATATAACATAATAAATCTACTACATCCATAGGATGTCTTGGGCTTTTGCTCGTAATTGGGCCTTGCATGCCGCCATACTTCACCTTCCTAATCATGTGGGCCCCCATGAATACCGGGTTTTTCATATGGTTCGCATGTGTTAGCCTGGTTACGTACACTAAAAGCCGGAGAAAATCGAGAAATATGTAACGTATGATATTCGGAATGTGTCCAGGTGTGGACACGGTGACACCTCAAAGTGGGGTTAGTTCGAACGACGTTTGGTGTGGCATGCTTTGGCCTAATAGGTCCTTTGTACTCTCATCGTTAGTCCCCAGGTAGGCAAACTGGTCCGTTATATTGGATTTATACGAATGCCAACCTAGACAGGACGTTCCGACTACCTGTACTTGTACCCTTCCAGTTACTACATGCCCGTCGCAGAACTCACTTTGATGAGATTTGAAGAATGAAAAATGCGACAAAATCTTTGAATAACGAAAGTATGAAGATGATTTGAATATGTGAACATTGAAATATGTATGATGAATGTGTATGTAAGTATGTATGTTTGACTGTAAGTATAAACAAATATGAAACAAATAAATATCATAAGTTTGCATGTAACCACCTAAACAATTTAAAATCTAGTCAACTATAGTATAGGCTCTAAGGGTCTAATAACCTATCCTATATCCCCATAGTCATGGCTCTGATACCAATCTGTCACACCCCGACCCGCAGCGGAAAAGGTGATCGGGGCATGATTGGGTTATCATCAAAGCTCATGACATTTATTATAACGTTTCATATTCATTATTACAATTTAAAGGGAACATACAATCTTAATTTCATCATGTCCTAAACATCATTCTAGACTTCATTGTTTTTCTAAGGCATTTCCTATGTTTTCCTTGCTTCATCCTGTTCACCTGTATCATGTGTAAAAATGGTTTTTGGATCAACAAAAGGTTGGCGAGTGAATCCTATGAAAAACATTTGAACAAGTTTATTGAATTGATTATAAAATAAAGTGCACAACCACATATGAGTAAATATAGATGTAGACTTATTCACTAATCACTTAATATTAAATAATGCACACACATAGAATAATGGATTGTTTTGAGGCACGCGTTGCTCAACTCGTCTCCCACGAGGAACTGATGGGCCTAATGAATGATTTGCATATAACTTGACAATATGAAATACATAACTACAAACAATATATACATTCTAAGTTTAGATCACAATATGGTATGGCACAAGTTTAAATAAACGAGTTAATTTTTAGTGACACATGACACACCCCAAAACGTGTAATTAAAAAGGGGAGTTGTAAGATTCACTCACATTGGGTGCGTTCGGTTGATGATGTTGAATGCGCATGAAGTTTGATTTAACCACGAGTGAAACTAACCTAGATAATAACATAATGGTTCGGTAAATAAGTGGATTTTATTAAATCAATTTTTGTAGGATTATTGGATATATTTTTGTGAGTTTAAGGCTATTTTCTAACTTTAAAAATGTTATTTTTAAGTATTTTTAATTGATTTTTAAATAAAATAAATAAATAAAAATAATAAAAAATGTTGACTTTTTGACCGTTGACTTGTTGACCGTTGACCTGTTGACCGGTTTGATTGTTTAATTGTGTGCGCCGGGTGAGGCTCGAACTCGTGACCTCCCGTATGCGTGCACGCAGCTCTACCAACTGAGCTACGTGTCTAACCCGAAATATTTCTGTTTTTAATTATATTTATATAATAATTGAATTAATCCGAAAATCATTTATTTTAAAAACGATTTTAATGTCTCGCTCGGTGCTCTCCACAGGTCTCGAACCCGGGACCTGTGGGTTAGGTTGACACACAGTCCACCGCTGGACTGTGTGTCTAACTTGGTAAATAATCTGATTTTTATTATACTTATATACAAACTAGATCATTTCATTTCTGCCTTATATAAAAAGTTTGATAATTGCCAGAACCGGTGCGGTAGTCTGGACTCGAACTCGCGATGTGTGATTTAAACGTTCACAAAGTCCACCGCTGGACTGTGTGTCTATCTTGGTTATTATTCCGGATTTTATTAAACTTAACATCTATTTGCAGTGAATCCGGTTCAGTTTAAAAAAAAAAGAACATTTTTATTAAGGCGAGTGTGCGCAGAACAAGAATCGAACTCGGGACGTATGCGTGTTTATTTGCACACAGTCCACCGCTGGACTGTGTGTCTAACCCGAGATATATCTTGATTTAATATGCAACTGAAAACTTCATCTTCTTCGTTAAACTTAACCAGAATCGGTGTCCGACTGGTTCGACGTTTTAATCAAGTTCTTTAGTGTGGTGTGATTAATTACATGTGAGATTAATAAAAAGAATGAGAGATATTAGGTATAAGATATACCGACAGAGGTCCCCTGTTTCGCCGGCGAGTTTTCCGATTACAGCAGGTTATTCCGGCGACGTGTATTTTGCGGCAGAGTGTCTTCAGGAAGCTTGAGGTGAGTGGGGGTGGCTTCGGTATGAGCTCTAGGTGTTCTGTTTTAGTGTGATGCACAGAGGTGAAAGGGTTCGGTTTTCCAGCGAGTTGCAGAAGTTTTCTGACGAGTGAAATTACGTCGAGAAAGGGTGTGATTGTGAGCGAAAAGGCTAACAGAAGTTAGAGGGTGTATTTATAGGGCAGAACATCGACGAATTTGGTCTGTTTTCCGTCTTGATTCGTCGGTCAATAATTTTCCGGCGGTTATGACTTGTGTCGCGGGTTTAGACGTCGGTTATAACCGATGTAATAGTTAAGGCTTCGGTTAAATCAGAAGAAACCGTCCAATCTCGGCGAAATCGTCGGGATTTCCGACGACTGCGATTGGGCGCGTCAGTTTTGAATTCGAGTTTGATATTTGAATTAATTGTTCTAATATGTTACTAAAGAACACAAGTGGCGCAGTGGTTGGATGGTTGGAAGTTAAGGCGTTGTTGACCAGGTTGACCCGGCTGACCCGGGTTCGAAACCCGGCAGCCTTGTTTTATTTTTAAACCACTATTTTTAATACTTTTTCAAATATAAATTATATATTCCAATATACTTATTAATTATGTATTGTTTAAAATTAATTTGGGCATTAAATACGCAACGAAATTTTTAACTGATTGTTCGGTTAATAAACGGAGCGGGTTTGGTAAATCCGATTTCTGACGGATTGTTACATGTATGACTAAAGGTTAGACAATAATCACATCTAAAATTACAAAGTTATTTTGTGTGTCTAGAAATAGATTTTAGCCACACTTATAGCAAACCCATCTGACTAAATAATAGAAACGACCACACTTGCAATGAGTTTATGTGGCCATTACTACCATTTAGTCATACTTAATGAATGGAACGCTTGATTACAACATCTCTTTTTGCCATATTTTTTTACATTGATGTGGCTAAAACAAACTTTTATTGACCATATAATAGAAACGACCACACTTACGGTAAGTTCATGTGATGTTGCTATCCTTTAGCCACACTTATTGTACAAAATGTCTGATTCCATCAAGAAATAGTGGTGCCCCTTTAGCCACACTTTTAAGCTGATACACCACTAAACGTGAATGTGGTCGTATGATACCTACAATGACTCGACCTTTGGTCACACTTGAGTTGAAAAAAAAGTGTGGCAAAAGACATATGGTCACACTTTTTTGTGTGACCGTAAGCCTTTTTTGACGTAGTGTATTATTAATAAATAATCAATTAATGGAATGCTTGATTACAACATCTCTTTTTGCCATATTTTTTTACATTGATGTGGCTAAAAACAAACTTTTATTGACCATATAATAGAAACGACCACACTTACGGTAAGTTCATGTGGATGTTGCTATCCTTTAGCCATACTTATTGTACAAAATGTCTGATTCCATCAAGAAATAGTGGTGCCCTTTAGCCACACTTTTAAGCTGATACACCACTAAACGTGAATGTGGTCGTATGATACCTACAATGACTCGACCTTTGGTCACACTTGAGTTGAAAAAAAAAGTGTGGCAAAAGACATATGGTCACACATTTTTTGTGTGACCGTAAGCCTTTTTTGACGTAGTGTATTATTAACAAATAATCAATGAATGGAATGCTTGATTACAACATCTCTTTTTGCCATATTTTTTTACATTGATGTGGCTAAAACAAACTTTTATTGACCATATAATAGAAACGACCACACTTACGGTAAGTTCATGTGGATGTTGCTATCCTTTAGCCACACTTATTGTACAAAATGTTTGATTCCATCAAGAAATAGTGGTGCCCTTTAGCCACACTTTTAAGCTGATACGACCACTAAACGTGAATGTGGTCGTATGATACCTACAATGACTCGAATTTTGGTCACACTTGAGTTGAAAAAAAAGTGTGGCAAAAGACATATGGTCACACTTTTTTGTGTGACCGTAAGCCTTTTTTGACGTAGTGTATTATTAATATATAATCAAAATAATAAACAAATAAACAAAAGTTAACAAGGACATGTAGAAGGTTTTTACCGCCCTAAAAAAACTGGTTGGCTTGGAAAAATCCAGGGCGGTGTTCCCAATGAATTGCTCAACCCCAAAAGCTTCATTGCTGCTACTTCTTGACACTTGCATTTGGGGGTGTTAAAAAAATTCGGATATGAAACCGCATCCGAAATATCCAAAAATCCGTATCCAAAAACAAGATAATCCGAATTTATGGATACAGATATGAATTTCTAAAAATTTTGGATAATCGGATTATCTGATATCTGAAACCTAAAAACACATAATAAGTGTGTATATATATTATATGAGTATTATGTTTAGTTTAAATTTAGGAAAAAAATTGTAAATAATCGATATTGAACGTGAATTTATGAATGTTTTTTTTGTATTCAATGATTGTGGATAGATTTAATTACGTTTTTCGTCCCTGTGGTTTGTCAAAAATTACTATTTCTGTCCATTAGTTTAAAAATTGCCATTTCAGTCCTGTAGTTTCACTTTCGTAACTATTTCAATCCACATTCGTTAATTCCATCCAATTATTCTGACACTTTATTGCAAACTAATGGACTGAAATAGTGATTTTTGACAAACCAATGGATTGAAATAGTTACGAAAGTGAAACCACAGTGACTGAAATGACAATTTTTAAACTAAGGGACTAAATAGTGATTTTTGACAAACCACATGGACGAAAAAACGTAATTAACTCTTGTGGATACTTGAATACATGTTAAGTTTTACCTACACACGAAACAGACTTTTTGCTTTTTTTATTAGTTCGGATATTAATATTCACTATCCGGATAATCCGATCTTGATTAGCCATCTTACATCTAGCAAATTTGTGAGATAAACTTAATGTATATAGTGTGAGCCCTCAGGGAGCAAAAGTGAAATTGCATTATTTTTTACATTATTTTACTAATTTCATGAAAATAACGTTAAAAGCGACGAACGGTTAATCATGCATCATGTGGTGGCATTGATAGCCAAAGACATGGGGATGCATGCACTAATCGGCCTTTGTCTCAATTGCAGAGTGTCATGTGCCTTATGTCCAAGGCTTGATGCAAAACTACAATCAAGCGAGGGGTCTCATTGGAAGTAGCCTTTCTATTCCTACGGAGTAGAGGTAAGGCTGTCTACTTCTTACTCTCCTAATACTCTACCTTAGTTTTGCTATTGAGGGGATTTAGTAAGTAATGATGATGTGAGATAGACTTAAAACGTGAGAAATACTATTCATTATATTTTGAAAAGAATTAATTATAATATAATAGTTTAATTTGATTAAAAATATTATATTATATTATATTAGTTAACAAGCATTTAGAAGGTACCAATCTAATAAATAATAATTAAATTATTAGAACACTTTATATAGTTTTTTAACATTTTTATTATTTTAATATTATAATAATAATTATTTTCTTTTTTATTTTTCTTAACTTTAATAAATTTTTAATTATAGGTTGGTATAAATGCTACCCGGTATTATTTGTGCATCCCTGATCACATGTACCATACGAATAACAACGGTATCGTACAACTTTTTTTTATTTTCTTCAACTTTTAATGATTTCCTCTTTTTAGTTTCAGGGGTAGGGATGAGCTTGGTGCCAACCGATACAGAATTAGTACTGGTACCGAAAATATCGGTTACAGTACCGGTATATGAATTTACATAAAAAAAGCTATATAAAGACATTTTTTATTTTGTCTTTTATTTAGCATAAAGTATTTATTATGATGACTAATAGAAAAAAGTGGGAAAATATAAACTATAGAGGTTTGTACTCTACGCCAGAATGTTTGTACTACATATATTTGTGAAAAAAAATTAGTTGCTATCATTGTTTGATATTGAAAGAAAGATAATTAGGGAGATAAAAAGGGTATTTGTTGGATAAAGGATGGATTTTAACTTGCCTTTTAGGGTAAGCACACTTTCTAATAATAGAATGGTGTGACTATGAAAACTGAAAAGCATCATGTATTAAGGGGTAAATTGGTCTTTTCACCCTCATTTTAATTCTAATTTGGAAAACTAAAAATATCATATTACTAGGGGGCAAATGGGTCTTTTTCCCATCCCATGGATTTGATTACAAAAATAAAAATCTTGGAAATGTTATGTGTGATAGTGGATTGATTTAAAATGTTTGTAACACTAATTTAAAATAGTTCAATGTCATTAATTTGAATTAAATCAATAATGTTAATTTAAAGGAACTTAATAGCATTAATTTAAATATTTATTAATAGATAAAAAATTTATTGATATAAATATTTTGACAAACTTATTTTTATCATCTGGGGAACAATCTCATCAATGGGGACCAATGTGTTTATGTGGTTGATGGGTTCTGGTCATTTAGGTGTGAATGAGGTCACTTGTTATTTCTGGATTACCAAATGGTTGGACCACTATTAATGAAAATTAAAAACATATATATCATTTAAATTAAAAACTATTTTAATTAAATATTATATTATAGTATATTTTAAATTGTAACTCTGGTTTATGCCTTAAAAACACTGTAGCTAAACTTCGTATCACATACATGATACGTATATAGCGTACAATACAGGTAACCTACTTTTGTCATTTTGGCGCCATGTTTCCTCGTGTTTCTTTTTTGTTTACTACTTTACATCTCAAAGATCATCAAATATAATCAGAAAATAAAGATAGTGAGGGATATTTTCGAAAAGAAAGAAAAAGATAGAGACGAGGGGTCGGTGGCAGACTCCCGGCTGTCGATGTCAACTGTCGTGCACTTTCATAATCTAAGTTTCTTGCCGTCGTCGTTGATGGTAGCACCAAATGATTCCAACTACCATTTTGTGAGAGAGTAGATATGCGTTTCACGAAAGAGAGAGAGAGAGAGAGGGTGGTAGTGTTGCCGGAAAAATCGAAGTTGTGGTGTGATGTTGCCTACAAAAAATCATGGTGTTGCGATGTTACGAGGTGGTTGTGGTGGGGGAGAGAAAAATCGAATGTCGCGCTGGAAGGGAGCGGTCACGATTGGTTTCCAGCGCCCAATGGTGGTGGCGGCTATGGCGTCTAGGGTTTTTGTGTCCATATATCAATAGTGTTTTAACCGTGTTTATAGTAAAATATTCATGAAAACTCTCTAGATAAATAATGTGCTCTTTAGTATAAAATAGTTATTGAACGGACATTTTTTATTGTAATGTATATGCTACAAGGTGTTCACGTTTTCGTTCTGTTGGTTTCAGTTGAATTTTAAGGCCCGAACTAAAAGTACGGTTATAGAAAACGGCTAAAACAATCCAACTAGATTGGTGTACGACATGTTTTGGTGGTTTAGAAGCATTTTATTTACTTGTTTTTTTTTTCAAAAGTGCATTAGACACAATGGTGGCATGACGTAAGAGACAACACATCTCAAGAAGACGATTGTGTAACGAACATGCAATAGATCGACGGTTGTAATCTAGAGAGAGTGAGAGGGGGAGTCATGGTGAGGAAGTTAAAACGATCAGTCGGTTTTAATGGTTTATAAACAATCATTTTTAATAAATACACACTGAAAAATGTTTTAATATTTCTATGGACAGTTAAATAGTTGTAAGCTATCATATAATAAAGAGTAAAGTACAGTTTCAGTCCCTGAGGTTAACACCCGCTCGCATGTTCAATCTCTATTTCAAAAAAATCAACACTCCAGTCCCCTGACGTATTCAAATTCTCACAATTAAAACCTTTGCACTAACTGGTCGTTTGTATTTATGTGAAAAGACGAAAATACCCCTAATGTTTACTTACTGTTTCAGGGACCTGAACGTATAATTCATATTTTCCCTCCATATTTAAACATCTTTCCTAATCTAGTAACTAACCACCAATTATCCTTAATTGCTCAGCAATATCATGTTATTAACATCAACAAACAATCCGTAACAAAACCAGTACACTGAATTGAAGTTCCTTTGAAATGGGTATGACCGTTAGAATTTCAAATGGATTTGACTTTTAGAACCTGAGTTGGGATTGACTGATAGAACTTCAATTAGGATTGAACTTCGCAATTGCAATTGACTTTCAGTGGGAGACATGAACTCCCTTCATTATCACAGGTTTGACCAGTAATTCTGGTCAAATAGGTCTAGCAATGCCTAGAACTTGAAGGTTTAGAACTTGATATGGTATAGACATTTAGAACTTGAATGATGATGACCATCACACCTTCAAATGAATTTTACTGGTAAACAAGTTAAAGCAATGCCTACCAAAATTACACATGCTTGAAGTTTAGTCTAATTATGTTGTGCAAACTTAACTTTATGTGCAGCAAACAAACAATTCTTATGTGCAGCAAACAAACAATTCTGTTTGAATGCTACAACTGATCCATCTACTTATGTGCAGCAAACAAACAATGTCATTCATCCATCTACTTACGTCCAACAATGTCATTTGATCCTAAACATGCAGCAATGTCATTTGATACCATCTACTTATATCTAGCAATGTCATTTATCTTAAACATCCTTCAAATAAGCTACTTATGTTCAAACTTCAACTAATATCATTTGATCTTAAGCACATAAAACATAAATATGTTGTAAACTTCAACTGATATGTTACACATAGTATCATCTGATCCTAAGCACATAAAACATAAACAAACATCCACTGATTCAACTAATATCATCTGATCCTAAGCACATAAAACATAAACAAACATCCACTGATTTCAACTAATATCCTTTGATCCTAATATCAACTGATATGTAGCAAACTCCAACTAATACATCTCAAACTAATATCCAGTGATCTCAAATTGATACATCTCAAACTGATACACTTTAAATAAGCATTATATTTCACCATTCAGTCACCATTAACAGAGTTCCATAACAAAAAAACGACCAGTTATCCAAATGAACCTTTTAAACTGTTCTACATAACCTACTAGTTAGGTGATCATCATTCAATCCTAAAATTTGATCAACCCAACCCAAATCATCCACAACAGTTAATATATTATATATGTATCATATATTTACAGCAGAGGTGCAGCAACACATCTACCCGCGAAATTGGAAACATAGTTCCACCCGGAACCCCCTGCCATTCCTCATTAGGACCCGATATCGGATCGTGATGTACGTCATAGTCACCTGCACCATGAACCCAACTGGAATCAAACATAAACAATCCAAAATTCAGGTTTCATATAACTAGAACGACTGGAATCAAATATAAACAGACTTGAAAAATGTAAATTTCAGTCAAATCTTACTGACGACGTGCAATGTGAACAAAATGACAGCGTATTGTCTCATTTGGAAGATTATTGGAGCAAGTTCGCCGAAGCTGTGGAGTCAACAGAATGTTTGGGGGAGATGGGAGAGTGTATTGTAGCTTACAAAAGAAGATTGGGGGGGGGGGGGTGTATTAGTAGCATAAGTTTCTAACTTTTATGAATTTATCAGTTTGTCCTCTCCAGAATTAAAAGATTTAATAGCCAACTAACGCCGATTTGGCCAAAGGTTTTAGTTGTGAGCAATTGAATACATCATGGACTAGAGTGTTGATTTTTTTGAAATAGTTACTGAACCTGCGAGCGGGTGTTAACCTTAGGGACTGAAATTGTACTTTACTCAATAATAAATGTATCTTAAGGTAAGATACTTATAGACCCATTTATTATGTATTTTACATGTTTAACGGAAAGTTGTCGTTCTAAAGGAATTTTAATCCATTTTAGTGTGATTTTGAACCGTCTATAAAGTTTTTTAATGCGTTGCGTATAAAAGAGGGGTGGTGGTTTAACGTGTGTTGCTATTACGCGGCGTGTAAATGATTTCGATGCTTTGCTAAGAGGCGCCATATAAAGGGGTTGCTGATGTGCACCGTTAAAATATGTATCCTAAAGAGTGCAGTCGATAAACTGAATATCATTTTCACCTTTCTATTCTATTCGAAGTTTGATGAAAAGTTAGTTTTATAAATTGAATGAAAAAAACCTTTTAACCTTACACATACGTTTAATTCATATACATTTGTTTTAAATTTAAGAAAACGATCTACACACCCAGCCAAGCTATTTGCACACTTTTTCTAAGTGTAGACCTTGTAGAGGCCTATACGCAGCGTGTATGATTACATAAAAATTATTGCCTGACTAATGTCTAGGCTGTCCAAGCCGCTCGTTCGGAAATTGCTTGAAAAATACACGTTCGATTTGAGGCTCGGTTGTAAACGAGCCGCTCTGCTCGGTACGGTTTATAAACCAGCCAAGCATGAGCAGAGGTCCGCTCAGCTCGGTTCGACTCGAATTATTATTTCTAATTAGTATATATACACACATACATACATAAACATGTATATACACATAAATACACAAATACAAATTATAGATATATACACACACAGGGTTAAGTTCATTAATGAACAACCCCTTTGATTGTGAATACTAGTGAACTAATCTAAGCCATTGATTATCAATACACAAGTGTAAATCAATGGCCAATATTTGATGATGAAAATACACGAGTGTATTTTATGATTTGATGATGTAAATCAGTGTTCATTCAGTTCACAAATACACTAGTGTTCACTCTAGAACCTCACCCTACACACACATACACATGTACATAAATATAAATTAAAGTTATAGTTTTATATATACCACATATATACACAAATATAAATTATACATACATATATATACCCACACACGATATATATGCACACACACATACACATATACCTAAATATATATTAAAGTTATAGTTTTATATATACCACATATCTACACAAATATAAATTATACCCTACATACACACACCTGTATATACACACATACACAAATATTAATCAAAATTATAGTTTTATATATACCACTCTATTAGATTTTAGTCCAATATCTACAAATTTACATTTATATCTATACGTTCTAGCCCAATCACGCCAATAAACTCCAAATCTAAAATTTAAACTTTAAACCGCCAAACGACAGTCTGCTCGTTGCCTCAATGTCTCATGCTGTTACCCTAAGTCAATCGTATCCAGCTCTCAACATAATTGTTCGCGTAATTTGATCATCGCCTCATCGGCCACAACATTGTTATTCGTAAGAAAATATCATGCCATGAATTGTGTCTGTTTTTAACGTCATAAAAACTTAAGACCGAACATTGTCACTGTATCTCTCTGCAATTTAACTCGGGTGACATAGTTGTCGAAATCGCTCGAAGTTCGCTCGAAGTATGCATTGCTCAGAAAATGCTCGTTTGATTTGAGGCTCGGTTTAAATGAGCCGTTCCGCTCAGCTCGTGAACAACCCTACTGATGTCAGACACAACTTTTGAGGAAATCTATATGCGTATAAGCCTATACGATACGCGTATACGCGACAACTGAACCTTGGAGTGCTAACTTGGTGTTTCTTGATGCCTATACGATGTGCACAAAATTTATACGAGCCCTATACCTTGTGTTAGGGGTGAATATTTCGACCAATATTTTGGGCCAAGACTGATCATCCAGAATATTTAAAAAACTAACTAAAAAAGCCTAAAAAACCATACCATTTTTTTACAAATATCCGCTACATTTTTATGTATAAAAAGATTCAAAAATAAAAGAAAAGTTGTACTGCACATGTGCATTATATGTATATGCTGCACACGTGCATTATATGCTATGAGTTATCCTTTGAGTTTAGTTTAGCTTTCAAGGTTTGGTTTTTGGGGATTTGGGATTAGGATTAGGTTTTTGGGTTGGAGGGGTTTAGTTTTTTTTTTTTTTTTTTTTTTTTTGGGGGGGGGGAGGTTAGGCTTTTGGTGGGATGGTGGATTGGGTTTTGGGGGGGGTGTCGGTGTGGGTGGGTGGAAAAAAGTTTTTTTATACATAAAATATACCAATTTATATTAAAAAAAATAAAAAAAAAGTTGTTATGTTTTATTAGTTAGTTTTTTGTTTTTCTCATTTAAACTAGTTTTCTCATGATTTATCCCATATATATATGTGTGTGTACAAATTAAGTGTTTTAGTTTTGTTGTTTTATTTATAAAACTATATTTAATTAGATTGACAAAAGGACTAAACTATCGTTATCTGATCTGACTTAGATGAAAATTTAACCGTTTTAGTATCAAAGGATAGATGATGCAAGATTTTTGATAAGGAGATGATTTTGTAAATTCAAAATGTGAAAACCATCTACAACATGTACGTTGTAATTTACCCTATGTATAAATTTTGTACTCCAAGAGTGAAGAAATACATTGTCATTTGTTATGGTGGTTAAAGTGTCAATTGGCTTGGATACGGTGTCCACTTTATGTCCAAAGACAAGCAACATGGGTTAGAATGATTAAGCTGTCGAAATATTACCTTGATACAAAGAATTCAACACATAATGATTTTATGGCATTCAACTTATTATATAATTTATATGGAGTAATTAATACTTATTTAACTAATTTTCAAATGTATACATATTATTTATATACAACTATTAATTATTATATATGTTTTTAGTTAAAATACAAATAGATAGTTTCTTTAGATTTAACAATTTCTCAATAAATACATGAAAAATCACATAAGTATTCGTATAAGTTCCATAGACGACATTGAATTAGCCACTAAGAAAAAGGCATTCGTATATATTTATTTAACCACGATAGAGAAGTTTATTTAAGCATATAAGTGTCCTTCCGTCTCTCTCACCACATCGAATAAACAAAGAACAAATAACCTAATTATCAGATTCATAAAGTGTGGAAGTCATGTGAAAAAAAACGATAATATATTTCAACTTAATTATAAAGAATTTCCTTAATTTTCATTTAATAAGGAAATCACGAGTTGTTGTTAATTCATAAAATTATTTTTTAAAAAACTAAATTTGCACATCATAGGGATTGAACCTCTAATCTCCTATTATCTAAACTCTGTCTAATTTATCAACACTATTAGGTTGTTCCCAAATGGATTCATACAATTGATTAATTGTGACTTTTGTTATCTGTTGATTGATAACAAAATGTTAGAATCTTCTATAAAATCAACATATCAAACATGGAAAACTCATTCAACCATATGTCAGTTTTTCATTGAAGTGTAATTTTTTTTCATTGAAGTTTTGCTGTGTTTTTTAATGAAATCATGTTCAAAAATAATAAAAAATACATATTTTTTTTATCCTTGCTCTCATTATAGACATTTCTCACCGCCACAATCTCTCTTTACTGTTTATATATATACAAAAGGGTTGTGGGGGCAGGCGACACTTCTCTGTTGACCCGGGAAAAAAAATACAATTTTGCACCTGATAAAAATTACATGTTTGCTATGCAGTTGCTTGACACTTTCTCGTTGCCCCCAATAATTTACGATTTTTTCATTAGTTAAAAATTACATTTTTGTCAGTGCTTTAGTTATTTTAGCAAAACTATGGTAGTGCTTTGTTTTAATTGTTTGAGTTGATTTCAATTTTATTCATGTTAGGCAGTTTCCTAGCATTCGCTCTTTTGTCCTGCCAAATTACAATTTTGCCGCCAATTCAAAATAACGGTTTGCCATCATTTTTTAGCAAAATTATGGTAGTGTTATTTTTGTCAATTTTTTTAGCAACAATGTGATAGTGTTTTGTTTTAAATGGTTGACTCAATATAATTTTCATTGAAATCGTGTTATGAGTAGTATGTACAAGTAACCGAAACACCAATATACATGTTATGAAATTGAGAAATACTCAACTTAGCGTCTCGCAATGCCGACTGATAATAAAACTAGCTATAGACATCAATCATATTCCAACCCTAGAAAGGAAACATCCGTATTTTAGTGATAAAAATAGCTTTTATTTATTATTGGCTTCTAGTTATATATTTTAATAGTCATACTGTGGTTTTCTAAATTTAACATCATTTTACCTGATGAAACTATATGTTTGAACTTTCAAGTGGAAAATTTATTAAAAAAATAAATTTAATTAAAATTTTAACGTATAATCTAGTTGTTAAGGGGTTTTCATTAAGTGATTTCCTTTATAAGGTCTTTCGAATCCAACAAGTGTATACCAATAATCGAGGAGAACACTACTATTCTAGGATTTAAACCTGAATAAGGTGTTGACATGTATGGCCCTGTCATGTTGTAAACCAATTATACTAAAGCCGTTAAAAAGGTGGAAAATTTGTTAAATGTACTGATAGTATTTTAGAGTAAAAATAGTTTTATAATTATATTGTTTCTCTCCAATTGTTGGACCGTAGGTGCGATGATTTACTTCACGGGCGAGGTCTCTGGTTCAAGTCCAGGATGACCCAGCTGCGCCAGGGAAAAGAATAGAGTCTCCAATGATCCAGCTATGATGCATTGAAATGGGCATCCTCAAATTTAATTCAAGCACCGATATCATGTTCTTGGTGGTTGGGTTGGTCATATTTGACTTGTGGAATAATTTAGTTGTAGTGTTAGTCGGTTTGTTTGAAGCATATTTGATATAATAAATGGACTATTATTTGTTTAGTCCCCTTGGGCTAACGAAAATATAGAAAAAATCATTGCAGAATATTTATTTATTTTTGTTCTTCATGTTCTTAAACACATTTATAGTATCGTTGGTCCATAGTATTCTTGAAAACACATAATTTAAGGTGTTCTTATAAAACACCATGCAAACAAAAACCCTACAACTCACTTCCATCAAATACATTTACACAATAAGATTTCATTCCATTAAAAACTTACAATAAAAAGAAACTAGATGGCATCTTATAGTTCTTCTATCGTCTTCTCCTATCAAATAAACGAACGACATATAAACTAGATTCATCCCAGTCCTTACCATCCTCCTCCTCGTCATCGCCATCTTCACCATCATCCGCGTCATCATCACCATCCTTATAATTCCCCTCATACAATATAAAAAAAAATTGAATGAAATATCCTCCTTCAATGGACACTTCCCCATGTATGGGAGTCCACCTCCTCTAGCTCCTCCTTTTGCCATATTTAGAGGACCTTTAGGCTTTGGCTGGAAAAGAGTGCTTGACCATAATAGTCATTCCTACCATCTTGAATACTTGTGAGCTTCGAGGAGCATACCACAATCATAGAGGAATTAGGAAAGGATGGTACTAGAGGATTGCAGGTAAACTTAACATGCATGTTTATGCAATCTTACAATGCATACTACTTTGATGTGGTTTGATTTTTTGTAGGCAAAGGGTGGAAACATGACTATAACTTTTATATATCTCCATAGAAAACAAAGTGTGTGAAGAATGAAAAAAAAATAGTTCACACGAAAATCTGCATATTAAAATCCTCAACTTTAATGTTACTTTATATATCTCCATAGATTATGTCCCCGTCTAGTGTAATGTTTAACCGGACGAGTAATATGTGACCCGTTATCATATGAACTCAATCGTAATGTTACACTACACATTTCTTGCATTTTGTAAAATCTATATTGAGGTTTCCGAAATGCCCTTTAACCCTGATCAGATATATATACTTTTAATTATCTACGTCTATAAAAAGAAAACTAGTATCCCTTTACCTTCATTCCACCTTTTCTTCATATATATCCTTCAAAACTATTCTACAAACCACATTTTGGTTTCAACTTTTCAACTCGACTATAGATGATTATTAATTACAAATAATAAAAAACGCATTTGGGTTCAAAATATTTAAATGAAGAAGAATTAGCTAGTGTGTGTATACACACATAACTAACTATTTTTAGAACAACTTACATACTCTTAGCTTTACTGTTAAATCTACATATCTATTTACAATGGGCTTAAACACTCAAATCACTTGAGTAGGAATACTATTATATTATGTGTACATCTTATAAATGGCTAAAAGCCCTTAGGTATATAACTAAACAAGAATCATTTTGAAACCATTTCATAAACACAAGTCTTCTTCCATTTCAAAATATTTATTCCCTGTAAGTACACTAATGTTTCATTTTACGATCAAGTAACTAGTATATGCCTCCACAATGACAATGACAATGACAAAGAAGAAGATAAATGTTTTCAAAATTGATATCTATGATAAATCAAGTCGGAGATCGGGTACCATTGGTCTAACATTGTGGGAGCAACCCACTAAGGCAATATATATATATAAACTTTAATAATTGAAATCACCTAACTAATACTTTGTAGCCTAGCCAACACCATGTCACCTAACCAGATATAACATGTCCTATAAAACAATAAACTTGTAGTAAAGGTTACAATTTTAAGCAACATAATTTTTAAACAATTAAAACCTTTCCATAAGTTACGTTTTACTGTGTGTATAGTTTAAGTGTAAGTATTATGAAATAATTATTTGTTAACTGTCTAATCTTGTATTAACATTATTGATCACTAGCTTCTAGCTTCTTGTTTGTTGACGGAAGCTCTCACTTTTATAAAACTAATTTATTACATGCGGTCTAGAAAGAACTTGTAGCATCATATCAATATTCTTTTAGTTGAAAACTATTGAATCTCCTACATGTTCGGGGAATTTGATCGGTATCGTTTTGCCTCGTTACGGTTTCAATACAGTACTCGCACTTGGTATTGCAAATGAAAGATAAAACTAAAAAAATTAAGTCGTAATATGCTTAAAAGGATAACAACATGTGTTTTATATTAATTGAAAATCATAAAAGGAATAATTTTCAAAAGACGGACACATATGATACCCAGAGACCACACAAAACATCCTACAAAATAACTCATTTTTCGTTTATATATCACTATTTCTACGACATAAATCTTAAAGTATCATATATATATGATAGAATATTACGTGTGCTCGCAAACGAAATATATCTAGTGGTAAGGTCTGATTTTGATGACCTGTACACTAGTATTTACTCTACGAATAAGATTAACGTATAAACATCGCATTTCAAAGCTTGTACGAGGATAAAAATTATACATTGATAATGAAAAATAATATTAGATTCGGTTCAAACTTAATGTTTTAACCGAAAACGTTAAATTCTAAACATGATATATGTGATAACTTGTTCCTAAAATAGTTTAAATTTTACTGGTTAAATCATAAAATTGTTAATAAAAGAGTAAATTACAAAAAATGTCCGTTATATTTATATCAAATTTAAAAAAAAAGTGTCATTTGACTTTAAAATCGATGATATTTGGACTTTATTTTTATAAATCTTGCACGTTACGTCTTTTAACTCTAACAAATTTTTTTGTTAAATAATATCTCACAAGGGTAATTTAATATTTTTACCCTTTAAAAAAATATTTAATAAATTAACATAATCAAATTAAAAAAACTTAAATTTGTATATATAAAAAAATACATCAATAAAAAATCAATATTTTCTCTCTCTCTCCTCTCTAACAACTTATCACCACCATTACCACCCACCCCACACCAACTGCTACCACCCACCATTACCACCCACCCTACACCACCTGCTACCACCCACCCAAACCACCACCATCGTAATCACCAGAAGCTTCACCATAGCATTAACTATCCCCACCCACACTTTCTTTCACTTGATGACCGGTAACGAAGTCGACTGCCCAACCCCCTCCACCCTCACTGTTAAATGCACCGATCTGAAAAACCTCTTTTCAAAGATGAGTCATATCCAATTCTCGCCCTTTACATCCTCTAAGACACCGTCTTACTCAAGTTGGTTGAAAAAGCCATTGTTCTTGCGAGTTTTAGATCTGAAATGTGTTGTCCCGGATTTGAGATTAAAATGATAAGGTTAAACCCGTTTCGGTAAACTTATGTAAACTAGTTACGTAATCCGTACGCGTATAAGCGATAACTGGTAACCGGATGAGTCATGAACAAGTTCCATATGCCAATACACTTTAATCAAGTTATAATATCAGTAGGATATCCACTTGTATGCCCTTAAGGTTTTAAAATCAAACTATGCCTCATAAGGGGTTTTGGTCATTTAGCGACATATAAAAGAAACTTGCGTATAATCTGATGTCACGACCATAAACATTCTGTGAAAACACTTTATATAATATTAGTAGGATATCAAACATATGTGTGTTTTATAGTTTAAGACCAAACTATGCTCCGTAGGGGCATTTTGGTCATTTCACATATAGTTTTGAAAGCTTATTTGGGATTATGAGTTTATAACATGTACCTACTGTAAAAACATTTTAAATAAGATATAAAATCAGTAGGTAACAAGTCTTGGTTGGTAAATATTGTTTAAAACGATACTACGCGCCGAAAAGGCGTTAAAGTCGTTAAGTGACGATATTTGCGATGTTTTATGAAAACTGATGTTATGACCTGTTTATATGGTCAAGATATGTTATTAGTATAACACATCAGTAGGTAAAAAGGTTTTATATGAAAATTATGATTAAAACCATTTTTTATATGTGCCATAAGGGCATTATCGTCATTTAAGAACGTAATACAAGAACTTGTACGTAAACTCAGTTTTTAAGCTGACTTGATATCCCAAATATTCTATTTATTGTATTACACTAGTAGGTAATGAGTTTGGTATAAGAAATTATGTTTAAAACCGTTTTATGCGCCGAAAGGGCATTTCGGTCGCTTTAAAGCATAATTTACGATATTATACGAAAACTCGGTTTATGATCAGATTTGCAACATCAAAATATGTTAAAGATGTTAACATATCAATACCTAAGTCATTTGAAACTTAATCGGTGTTTGAAACCTTATTTTTAATAAAAAAGGCAAAATAGTCAAAGTATGCATAATAATGGAAACTTGCATAAAACTCAGATCACTATTATGAAGTATAAAACTAGAGTGTTATGCTACATTATATTACGATATTAATGACCTTAAATCAGACCTAATCGTTGGCCAAACGGGTCAGAATCGAGAGTTAAAGCAGAAAGTCATATTGCTTGACTTTCGACATAGAATTGAGCTCTAACAAGAAACGACGAGTTGGGTATGCTTAGACATGTCCTAACATGCTTTATAGACTGATATGATGCTAAAACTTCAAGTTTTAATAGTTAGAAACTTGATTAACGTAATTTGCAAAGTTTACGTTTTTTGACCGTTTATTAATAAAGCGTTGACTCGTCATTTCACCTACTTATGGTGATCTTTAGAAGGTATGATCCTAGGGGATTATAACCTTCATAATTACGATCACATAGCCACGTTCGGATCGAACATTGTCTTGAGTCTTGACCATAATGGCCATAATTGAAAGTCAAACAGAAAGTCAAATTGTTTGACTTTCGGCTAATAATTAGCATACAAATGAACAAGACTGAGATAGAACACTTACTAGTGATCCAAGGAGAAGTCTTGAACTCAAGGAAGCTCCCAAAATGATCAGGAACCTCCAAAGTAGAAGATAGAGGAGAAAAGTAGGAAAATGAGCAAGTTGAAATGAATTCAAGCTTGCTATTTATAGTTTTGGATGGATCATAAGATCATTACAAGTGTCCAGGAGGTTTGTAGGATGTTAACAAGTGTTAATGAGGTGTAAGAACCAGGTGAATTTGTGGCAATTCGAAAGAGGTGTCACCTTGTGCTTAATCCTTGGAGGCCAAGCATAATTCTGTTACTGGGGACCCCTTACGGACTGTATGGGGTGCCCCTTTACGGTCTGTAAGGCATGGGGCAGGGGCAGGAACTTTCAAAGTTTGGCAGTTTTGGCGCCTTGGACTTGTTTCATCGCGTTTTGTCACTTTTAACCCCTTTTAACCTAATTTTTAGGGTCTATAAAGGTGTTAAGGCATATGTGACTTGAATTTTGCCTGAAAATGTCGTGGATGTCGGTTCATTCGGTTATAGTTACGCGTTTCGCAAAATTGCGTAAAACGCTTTAACGAACACTAAAATGATCGAAATTTCGCAACGATTGACATTTTTGCAGTCTCATCAATAAAATACAAGATTTTATTGAATACATAATACTTGGATTTATATATGGGGTTCGTATTAAAAAATACGAGAATCGACAGACTTTCGCAGTTTGTCAGAAATAGTCCCTGAGCTTGTAAACTCTCGTATTTTAACATAATAGTATAATTAGTCCCTCAAGGCCAATATTTGGCACACCTAGAGTATGATCGAACATCGTCAAGCTCTCAGTTCGTTAAAGGGTCACTTAGAGGCATAGTTTCAGCATGTTGACACCTTTAGTCCCTCCTAGCCAATGATAGGCTTAAATAGGAATAGGGACACGTGTTGGCACTTTATTGGCCACAATTTTACGAGGTGTTACATAAAGAAACATCTAGGAATAGCTTAAACGTTCTAGCGATTAAAGCAACATTCACATTGTTAATTGGAAATTTAAGATCTGAATAGATTTTATCTGATCCTAACATTTGATACATTGTTATCATGTTCTTTGGGTCACATAAAATATGATTCTCTAATGGAATGTTCCTGGTTTTAACAACTTTTCCTTCATTCTCACTGCCAGAAACATCCTCTACAATCACAATTTCATTTTCAAAAACCTTTTTACCAACAAATAAGCATGCATTTTCATCACACTTATCAGAATTATTTCCCGATCCTTAAAAGAAATATCAATGGTTTCGGGCAAAATATCTCTTGGATCTGCTACCAATGTTGTTTTGAAAAAAAACATTTATAGCTTCTCAAACATCCTCCAGAGATTTTGTATATTGTAGTTAATTGGAGGTGGACATTTATTATACTCGATACCTTATAGCCTCGATCATATATATGTTCCCCAGTCTCTTCATCTTTCTTAATTGGTTTGCGGATGATATGATTGAGTATATGTGATGTTGACGCATAACCTTTTAATTTCCGATCAACTCTTTCTGCTCCAATTTTAACCTCTTCCATTTTAACATTGAAATTTCATCAAGATACATACTAATTGCATTTTGTTTTCTAAAACAGTTGTCTGTAAAAGCTCATTTGTGTTTTGTCCTTTTCTTATTTGTTCAATAGAAAGTTTTTTAGCACTTTGCAATTTGTTATATGCTTGTTGAATAGTTTGCAGACCACATAGCATATTTTGAGTATGCTCTTTCAATCTTTCATAATCTGCATGTTTTTCAATACATTTCTCACATGGAAGATATTTTATGACTTTCATGTTAGATTTATTTTCAGACTCAGTAGTTACCTGTTTTTGTTAAGCCATCTCTTCCATTGATTCTATAGAACTCTCTAATAAACTTAATTTCTCCCAATGGTGCATCTTTTGAGAAAAATCATGCAAAATGTTCGACAAAATCATATTAGAATATTTATTTAAACAAATTGTTCTGTGAAATTCTAAAACTTTTCTCCTCTTCGACAACAAGTGTCAGTTCTGATTCTGTATTTGCAGTACTGAGAATTGTTGTTTCCTTTTTAGCTTCCACATTCACAACTCTTTGATTTCAGCTATAAGAGCAATCTCTTCAGTCTTTTGAACCACAGTGTTCCAATTAAATCCCTCATCTCTTAAACAACCATTAAAGCTTTATCTTTTGGTGTTGAATGTGAAGAAGAAGAACTTTCAATAGGAATATCCCTTGTAGATGCTGAATTGGACTTTGGTTCTACGATTGTGGACGATGTTGATAAGCACTATGATAATAATCACACCTTCCAAATGGATTGTAATTTGATCATAATCTTCTCTCACCAGATTGTAATTGCAATCCTCCAAGCAACTAAACTTTAATAGTGCTATATGTTCTTTGACATTTGGTATACTAATGTTTTGTAAATTGGTTATATTCACAGTTATATTACACTTAAGATTTTCAGAATTTTCGCTCTATGATGTTTGTTGGTTCTGTTGAGGTTGAGAGTTTTGACTTTGCTGAGTAAATGTTTCAGAATTTCCTCCATAACCAGATTGTTGACCATGACTATGTGAAGAAAAATTTCTCATATTATTCCCAACAAAAGCATCCCCAACCGTTTTATTTTCTTCAACCGGTATAGTAGAATAAGTATAACCACATTTTCCATCTGATATTGTAATGTATTTGTACAGTGTCGAACTTCCAATATCTACACTAAAAGTTGTTTGAATTTTCAGACTGACAGTTTCTACAATCTTATAATATAGCCCAACATCTTGCGGTGCCGAGTGAGCTTTCATTCTGACTTTATTTCGTAACTCCAGATCATGTGTGTAACATCCGTCGAAAAACGGGTTTCCAAACCCGCTTCGTTTATTAATCGAATATCAAGTTATAAAATTTCGTTGCGTATTTATGATTAATTTTAATTTTAAACAATACATAATTAATAAACAATTTAGAATTTAAAAACTATAATTATTAAAAAGTAAAAATAAAGTAAATAAAAAAGAAAATAGGCTGCCGGGTTTCGAACCCGGGTCAGCCGGAAGAAACACCCAACACACATCTCACCACTCCACCACTTGACTTGTTTGTTGATATAATGAAACAATTAATACTTATATTGAAACTCTAAATCAAACCCAGTGAATCAGCGCGCCCAATTCGCACTCGCCGGAAATACCGACGATTTCGCCAATTATCGACGGTTCCCTTTGACTAAATGCATGTATTAACATCGACGTCGGTTATAACCGATGTCTAATCCCGCGATCTCAGTCATAACCGGCAGAGAAAGTCTTGACCACGAATCAAGACCAAATTCATCTTGATTCTTCCCTATAAATACACACCCAAGTCTCTGGTAATCTTTTCGCTCAAAATCGCACAATTTCTCGAAGCAATTACACTCGCCGGAGATATTCTGCAATTGCCGGACATTCGCCGGAAAACTGAGACATACGTCAAATCGGTAAATTTCTCGACTCTTTCGTTTTCAATCCATTGTTAGACTTATACTAACTTCAATCCATCAACCAGAATCAATCCCAGACGACGTTGCCGGATATTCTGCACTCGCCGGAAAATTTCTGAAAATTTCTGAAATCACGCTGTGAATCGGTACAATCATCTAAACCCTCTGATAATCCTTGTTTAGTAACTCAATTTCACAACTCATCGATCAAAACTGTTAATTGATTCATCCAGACGGAATTCACAAATCAGAGCCGACGACCATTGCCGGAGTTCTGAGAAAATCAGTCTGTTCGTTCGGTACATTCGATTCCTTAACTCTTTTTATCCATTACAATTCAATCAATAAAATGTTCGACGAATGATTTTAACAAGAACAGTCGAATATCGTTGTTCTGTGTCTTTGAATGAAGAAGACGAAGTCGACGTTGTGTATAAGTATAATATAAATTGAATATTAAACCGGGTTAGACACACAGTCTAGCGGTGGACTGTGTGCAAACACATAGCGCACGTCACGAGTTCGAACCATACAAACGCACCGACTTTCCGAATTAAAACCATTCTTTTTAAAATTGAATCAGAACAGATTCCAGTTTGTTTATAAGATTAATATAAACCGTAAGTTAAACAGATAAGACACACAGCCCAACTGGTTGGGCTATGCGCTTACAAACCGAAGGACCCGAGTTCGATACGGCTCCCTGCAAACCGGTTCGACCATTTTAAAACTTTTAATATAAACCAAATAAATTAACATTTAATTTGTATATATATAATTAAAACACAGATTATTTCGGGTTAGACACGTAGCTCAGTTGGTAGAGCTGCGTGCACGCGTACGAGAGGTCCCGGGTTCGAACCTCACTCAGCGCACCAATTACCACTGTCCGACCGGTCAACAGTCCGGTCAACGGTCAACAAAAAGTCAACATTTTTTTATATTTTTATTTATTTATTTAATTTAAAAATCAATTAAAAATACTTAAAAATAATATTTTTAAAGTTAGAAAATGACCTTAAACTCACAAAAATAAATCTAAAAATCCTATTAAAATTGTTAATAAAATCCACTTATTTACCGAACCATTTCGTTAATATTTTAGGTTAGTTTTCCCTCGTCGATCAAATCCCAAAACTCGTGCGCATCCAACATCATCAAAAGAACGCACCCAATGTGAGTGAATCTCTACCAATTCCCCGTTTTAATCACATTTTGGGGTGTATCATGTGTCGCTTATTATTTATTACATTTAAACACTTGTGCATCCATCATATCCATGATCAAATGTGTATCCAATATGTATCAATTGTTTGTGTGGTTAATGTTTAGATTAAATTTATCATTTTCAGTACATACATCATCATAGGCTCGTCTGTTCCCCATTACCTATGAGCGGAACTGTTCCCCATTACCTATGAGCAGAACGTGACGTTGCCAACATACGATCGGCTCCGTTTGATTGAGCCTTGATCTCACATACATCATCATAGGCTCGTATGTTTCCCCATTACCTATGAGCGGAACGTCACGTTGCCAACATATACATTATCATTCATGTCATATATCATGTAAGGTGGTTTGTGATTGTTTGTTTATTTACGTTTGCTCACATATGATTATTGCACAATTTTTCCATATAAATACAACAAGAAATCAATAACAAAGGTTTTTAACAAGGTTCACTCGCCAACTTTTGTTGACCCAAAATTCCCCATTTTTACACATGATACAGGTGATCCAGTTGAAGCAAGAAACATATAGGACGGCCTAAAAGAATAAATCAGTTTAGATTTTGGATTGTTTATTTAATTTTCCTTCTTGTATTGTATGAATTTGGCTTGAACATTTAAGTTGTAATTTGAATTTAATAAATATGAAACATTTTAGTAAACATCATGAGCTTTGGTGATAACCCAATTATGTCCCGACTCTTATTCCGCTGCGGGTCGGGGTGTGACAATGTGCTTCAAGTTTTTCAATAAAATCGCATAACGTCATTCTTGATATTCTGCCGGCTTTGATCTAAGTATCATCAAGAACAATCTCTAGTCTTCATCTAGTAAAGCATCTGCCAACTTTTCGCCTTGAACTTCTTGTTTTACTTCAATCTCATGTCGCCTCATTTATGCTATTAAATGACAAAATCTTTCAATAAGTTGTTGAAAATTTTCTCCCCTAACACTAGTAAAGATGTAAAACTCCTTTTTGATCAGATCAACTTTGCTCTTTCTCATATTGGATTCCCACAATATGGTTATACAAGGCCATCCGTAGTGATTTTGTTGTTTCGTGATGTGTAGAAGTCGCAAAATATCATCTTTTAATGCCTGCTGGAGTAAATTTTACATCTTCTTCTCTCATTCATAAAAGTTTCTTTGAAACTATGGCATTTGAGAATCTTGACTTTTTCACCATGTTCATTTCGGGGTACAACATAATCATCCTCAATTGCCAACACGTGGACTAAGTCAACAAGTCAACGCGTGTGACTGATTCTGGTCAACACCGTCCTGCGTTTGTACAACTCACGTAAGACTCTTCGCGCGTGAGACTCATGCATTGGACTTGCTACGTGAGCATGACTCGTGTGCTCAGCATCTACATGGCATGAATTTTGACTATTTGGAAGTGTTTTTGCATGAAGTTTGGTGCAGTTTTCTGATATGAGGTACCAAAATGAAAAAAAAAACGCCTGAGATGAGGCTTTTCAACCGTAAAACTCTTCAAATGATGAAATAACAAGCTTTTGCCCAAAAACTTCACTTCTAAGAAAGAACACAAGTAGATATCCTCTCCAAAGTTCTAATACCACTTGTAGGAATGGTTTTCTTCTAGACATGACGTGATAAGACGTTGTTTTGGTGCAAATGATATCTAGATATTTATAAAAGCACGGAATTCAATTATAAATGTTGTGTGATGCTCAGTATATAAATAAGACTTTTGATTCAATTTGGTAGCACTTCGTTACACAATGTTCTTCTTAATAAGCTCTCCAAAAGTTAAGTTATGAGACCATGTGCATGACTCCCTCTATATATAGACGCAAGACGTTCGAGCGCATGACTCTTGCGTACAGATTACTTATACGTGCATAACACTCCTACGCGTGTATGAGTCCTTTACGAATAATTTCCAAAACTCAAACTAACTTAATGACAATGCTACCTATAAACAAAATGACACGTACAAAAGACGCATGCATTAGACATATTTGTATCAACATCTTTCTTGTCCCTTCATTAAGATAATGATGTTTTAATTGATGTTTATGTTTATGTTTAATTAGTATTAATCCTCGTAATTTAGGGTTCTAAGATTACTAGACAATAAGTAACCACATAGCAATGCATTGTTTGGTGAAAAACTATTAGTATAAGGCTAAAATTCGATAGAATTAGCATATACGTGATAAAACCGCAAAATACGATACTTAAATATTCGTATAATGTTTTATATATTTTTCACGCCAAACACAAAGTAATGCCACCGATTTATTGTTCTAGGCATATTCGAATAATTCCGTCTTGAAAACGTTTACCGGATAATCACCAACACTCGTTTTATAAACTTTTGTTGTCACGCAAAATGACGATACCAACGATTACCAAATGCAAACCCATGCATATACCCGGACATTGCTAGACTTTATGTACTCAATCAACATATAATTAAGTAAAGGAACTATAACATGAACCAGTGATTAGGTTGTACGGATTAACCTTTAATTTTACCAGACTTCCTATTTTTCATCTGATAAATCGTGTTCACTGTCTTTTTAAAAAAGCTAATTACGTTTTGTATTTTTTCTCTCACCGTTTTCGTAAAATTTTGTTGAAAAAAGAGTTTTATTCAAAATAGTACAATGACAAACCGAACCGAACCGATACCGACATTGGAGTCGGTTTAGTTATTATCGAAACAGGCACCATTATTCTTATTTATGGTTTTCAATGTAAAACACATTTTTCTGGACATATCATGACTTTGAGCCAAGTGTTGGTACAATACCGATACCGTAATAAACTGAATTGTACCGACCGAATTCCCCTGAGAACGAATCGGTCTGATATCGATCGATTTCCGATCGCATCGCGTGGACAAATCCTGCTAGTTGATATAAAAATATTAGAGAATCTAGATGTCATAGTTAATCAACTCAAGATAATACAAGAAATATTATACATTGGAGTAAATGCCCAAATCGTCTCTAGCTTTTGGGCTGATTTGTCTTTACATCCAGAATAACCTTTTTTTTTTGTATCTAGACGCCTGACATTTTGATTTTGATGTTATTTTCATCCAAATCACAAACTCAATTAAAATGTATCGTTAAGTAAGGGACGATATTTGATATTTACCCATTTATACTTATAATTATTTTATTTTTTTATTTAAAGGTAAAAAAGAAAATTAAAAAATAGAAAAATAAATCGGTAAATTGCAAAAAGTCATCCCAGAGTTAACCGTACATTTTAACTGGGTTGTGATTTGGTTGAAAATGACAACATAATCAAAACATTAGGTGTCCATATACAAAAAAAATATTATTTTGGATTTAACACGCAAATTAGCCTAAACCCCAAGGATGATTTTGACATTTTACTTTATTCATTACCACATAATATGAACTCAGTATAGCTTAACAAATGGGAACCAATTAAATAATTTGTTTCTCACTCTATGTTTCAAAACGAGTAATGGATTAGTGATGCTTAATGACTAAACTTTATGATTTAAATAACAAATCCAAGTGTTGTGTTTTCGTGTCTGCCTCATATACGCCAAAACGGATTATATGCGAGTAGATGTCACATATGTATTGAGTTTTATCATGCAACTACCATATAAGATCCATTTGTAATTGTACACTAATAAAAGAAGTTGTTACACGAGTGCCTCCACACTGTTTCTCCATTTATTGGACAAAAATATGATTACGAGCGAAGGTAGATACGCGACTGTGGAATCGTGCATCTGTTGATGTAATTATCTGATGATGTAATTATTTATGACATGGCTATATAGATGTATCTATTTGCGGAAATGAAAACATTTGTGATCGTCTATTTGTGAATAAACTTATGATCGTGTCTTGAACAATGTACCATTGTTTCTTATATTACATAAGTTCGTGGACCAGTTTTTATTGTTTCAAGAATATTTAATTTGCTATATAAGAAAATATCAGACCAAATTAAAAAGGTCGCCAACAATGGACCATTGTTTCATATATTACATAAGTTAGTGGACCAGTTGTTAGTGTATCATTAATGTTTAATTTGTAATATAAACACATGTCAAACCAAATTAAAAGGTCTCCAACATGAAATCAAATTTATGATTAGGTTTAGTGAGGTTGAGGTTCGGCTACAAAGTCCATTTTTCCTACAAAGTGTACAAAGTTATAAAACACCACAATTTCCGCCATTAAACACACTCAAAACCCACAAATAAAAAAGTGAATATCTAAAACACAATATGCAAACTCTAAGAGTCCATAATAACTTCAAACACACCATCGTAGAACTATGTATAAAACACAACATGGTAATCAACATAAAACACACTAATGTTAGTCATTCGATAATCAAAGCCTTATCATCCAAAACACAACACAAACGCCACACATATGGCGTTTTAGTAATCTTCACTTTGTTATTTTTGGGTTTTGAGTGTGTTTTATGGTTGACATTATGGTGTTTTATGACTTTTTACACTTTGTAGGAAAAATGAACTTTGTAGGCAACTCCTATATGGTTCAGTGAATATTCAATTTCCTAGATGTCAAATGGTTGCATTATCCTTACTAATCCATCTGATTATGTAACATTCAGCCATAACTTTTTAATGTTTTTAATTATAAAACTCTATTGTTGGCCTTTTTAGTGCATCTGAATCTATTTGACTTACACCCATATGTATGGTCTATATATGATTAACATGATAACAAGGAATAGTTGTATAATGTTTAGTACAAAACCTTTTGTATAGGTATACAGATGAAAAAACATTATGGTTTCTTATGTACATGTATTATAAGATGAAAAAAAACACATTATGATTTCTTTTGTACATGTACAATAAGTAACAATTCATATGTCGAGATCATAACACGGTAACATTTAACAAAAAATTCAACTTGTAAGTGTACATAACTCACAAAGTTAGAAGATCTAGTAGTTAATGGTCCGAATGAGTCATCAAACATCTACTGACCAAGTAATCTTTTTATGAACTATGTGAACATTTTAGCACCAAATCAAATCGAGAATAAAGATTTACATTGCCAACTAGGGAACTAGTGTACACTATATGACTTGACAAGCATCACACACACCTCAAAGGAAGTATAATGGTAGAAGATTTGAATATTGGTTCAAATATGTGTCTGAGTTTAACTCCTCACACAACCCATCAATAATTAATGTAATTGAATATCATAGATATACAATTACTTATATAAGACGTCCCACATATCGCTAAATAAACAAACCACTTATCGCAAACAAAGGGAGAATTCAAAGCATTATACGAATAGAATAGTATAGACTAATTGAACATTTTTCTTGTCAAAGGTCACAATCTAGTAAGAGCTCGAAAATACGTTCTTAGTTCGGGGTTTGTCCATGTCATGACTTGTCTACAGTGTAAATATGTCGCATCAAAGTGTGTTTCTTTTTAAATTGTACAAAATATAAAATTAAGCTTCGATAAATCTCGTATCTCTTATTCATTCTTCTAATATTAAAGCTTAAACCACGCCTTAAATTAGTTTGGAACTAACAAACGAATTAATAGAAGGAGATCGAATAGGTAATGATCCTATAGCAAAGCACGAGAAGATTTTTTTATTGATTATTTGGCCGCCATAATATAATTGGAACTCCTAAGCTTTTATACTTTTAAACAAAATAAATTCATGAAATAACTAGTTATGGAATTGTGAACAAAACTTTAATGGTTAATCAAACTTCACATCATTTCTATCTTAGAATAACTCCTAAACATTCATTTTTGGATTGAGACATTAATGTTGCTTAAGCTAATCGCGTTTAATTATGTTTTACTTATTTCACCTTATATTATTAGTCATGTCAATCGTTTTACTAAGAATAAATCATGAAATAGTTAGTGGTGGTATCGTGGGCAATTGTTATTTTTTGAAACATCACATTTGTGTTTTTAAGTGATTTTACTCCAACTTCTTTTCATATTTTATTTGAACTATCACACCATATTTCCTATCGTTACATCGTTTCATATAATTGAAATAAACTTAGGGAAACATTAGTTTAAGTAACGCTGTAAGAAGTCATGATGAATGAATTTGTTTCCAAATGTAGTTCAAGCATTAATAATAGAAGAACAATAATAGTCTATAATGTGATTGTGATTGCGATTTTGATGCACTAAAGAACAATGATAACCTATGTTGTGAGCATTATAGTTATATATTAATGATTTGTTGGACGAAGTGTTAGGTTTTTGAGCATATTACGGTTGATTGTGATGTGATTCGTAAAAGGAACCTACAACATCATAAACAACATGATACATTATTACCGATGGTTAATGACTTTGCACCATCTAACATCATAAGTAAAACCAATGATGAGTTATTAAGCATTTGAAAAAAAAAACATTGAATTATTTTCTTAGGATACATGCCACATTCTCTTATAACACTTTACACTTATCTAACAGCGTTATTTATCGAAGCTTCTACATGCGTGTAGTATTTCAAAATCCACATGGTTACCCTTTTATATTTTTTTGGTCTTGAAGCATTTTACATTTACACATCATTCACTATGACATTTGGGGTTCCATCATCTACTATTTTCCGTTATGGTAATCGCTATTTCGCCACATTCTTTTATGATTTTAGTTAGTTCACATGCATGTGTCCTTTAACCCATTGTTCCCAAGCCTTTGACTCATGTCGACATTTTATGAGTTTATTGATAACTTGTTTTCCGACACGTTTAAACAGCTACAATATAATGTTGCTTTTAATTGGGTGGTTAAGCGGGAAAACTGCCATTTGTCATAGATTGCTTAGCTTTATCTTTTTTGTGCACAACTATCTCATTAATTTTGGTATAATGTGTATGCTACAAACTATTTTTCTCATAAAATATCTATGTTCTTCTAATCATGATCCTTTTCTCTATATGAGTTTCATTTTCTTATCTAGACCTAAATATACACTGCAACGAAATTTCAGGGCACGCTTATATTCATTCCTTGGGAGATCTGACCTGATAAACTCTCACACAAATTTGTTATGTGTATATTACTTGCATATGCCCTTAGTCATCATGGTTGTTGTGTTACGACCCTCACACACTCCGTACTTGTACTTGCATCATGTTACATTCCTTGAGAATATATGTTCGAGCCCATCATTAACTCTTGATTTTTGAGTCTCCTCTTTCTACTACCAAATGCTAATTCTTAGTGGTTTCACCGTCTATGTTATCCACTTCTACTCCCCACCCACACCTCCACCACCCAACCTTTCCTTCTTCTTCCTTCCGTTCTCATTTGATGGTAACTTATTCTAGTTACCACACCCTTGAACCCATAAAAGTGACCATATTTTTTTTCTCTTGCTTCCTTCATTCCTACTTCTAAGCCTACTACTTCAACCAGACAAAAAATAGCCGATATGGTGGGATACTATGCGCACAAAAGTTGTTTCCTTACACTCTAAGGTAGACTTTGGTTTGGTTTCGACTCATGTTCACACCAAATTGTTGGTTGTAACTTGTAAGTGGGTTTAAAAGATCAAAAGACACTCTCATGGATCCATTAGTAAGCTTAAAGCTCAACTTATTTTCACACGCTTTCAATAGACTGGGTGTATCCATGATATCAATATACTTAGCCCGGTTTTCAAACCAACCACTATCATGTTGGTTTATTAGTTGTGTTTTCTCATGAGAAGATATTCGACAATTCGATGCCAACAACGCTTTTCTTAATGTCTAGCTTTAGAATGCACTTTTAGCCTTAAGCAAGCCCGTGGAACTTGGTTTCCAAACTTTTACGGATATTATGACATTTGTCTTCATTTAGTATGTCAATGATACTTCATCATTATTTGTTTATTGTTGAGATACAACCACATGTTACATGCTTGTACATGTTGACGCTCTTATCCGCAAGTGCCCTTTTGATTTTGTGTATGAGGTGAACTTGTATTCACAGTCTTAATTTTCCTTGAGGGTTTGGAAAAAAATGAACTTTGTTCATTGGATTCAAACCACATTCTCTGATGACGCTTTACACTTATCCGAGTAGCATTTTTTTGTTGGAACCTCCATTGCGCATTAGCTTAGCGAAATGCAAACCCCTATGTACCCTAGTTTCTCGAGGCCAATAGCTCTCTCGGTATTTGGGAGTTCCCACATATATCACTTTATTTTCTCGAAATACCATTGGAGCATTACAATATATGGTATTTGCGCATTAGCTTAACAATAAAGTTTATTTTGAGCTATATTAAGAGTGCAACTACTTTTGTTTTCTATGACTACTAATCTTGGACGCAGGTAGTCTTATGACTATCTGTTGACTACTGGTTACTATGTTTTTTCTTGGTTCCAACCTTATAAGTTGGAGTTCGAAGAAGCATCACATATTGCCCAATTTAGTATTAACTCTGTATTGAGCTTGCTAATGGTGCTATACTAATGCATGACTCATGAGTTATGGTTATCTCTGAGGTGTTCACATACTCTGTGGTATGACAACATTGGTACTACGTATTAGTTGGCTAATCTTGTCTTTTATCGCACACCAAACATCTAGAGATCAGTCAAGATTTTAGTTCGGATACGGATTTGGCTCAGTCTCATACGATTCCTTATGTTAGTACATATCAGCTTGGAAACATCCTCACCAAAGGGGTTTCCTCTACTCAGTTTAGCTATCTTGGATTCAAGTTACACATCGTTTCCATCGTTCAGATTGGAGAATATTAGATATGGTCATTGTTGTTCTCTAATAAGATCGTTGATGTCTACTTTATAGTTAGTTGAACCTTACTATATATTGATTAGGTTGCTAGTCTTGGTGATATATATGCTATATAAGTAGATTCATGAATCTCATTTCACCCAAGTGTGAAGAGACAGAATACAATAACACCTTCTTTGGATTTCTACTCAATCTCTTTATGTTGTAAGAATACAAGACCTATTTCCATCAACTTATCTTTTATGTCAATGGGGAAATTAAATGTGTTCATAAAAAATATAACCACTAATCTCATTAACTCATCTTTTACGGTATGTTTTGTAAATTCGAAACACTTATTCTCTTAGCTTTTTTTTTCTAACGCTAACTTCATTAAAAACCACGAGCCTCACTAGCAAGAAACTAGCCAGAGACAACAAAACAAAAACAATGGACTTATTTTCATAACTTAATTCAATAAGTTTTCACACATAAAAGTTAAAAACTGTTACTACAATAACGAATCTCATATGAAACGAGAGATACAAGTTTAAAAATCTTATCATTCAATGTTACGGGGTACCCGTATCGTTCATGATGGTTATAAATAGTACAAGAGCCGCAACCCCTCGAGTCTCTTGGTATAATGCGTACGAGGTCGTGCATCAATTACGATATAAGTACTCAACAAACACGCACAACTGTTTCATTGAGGGAGTTTGTAGTTAACTGCTTCACATATAGGATAGAAATATAAAAATTTAAAATCTTTATTTTACCATATAATAAATATTATTTTCAAGATTAGATAAAGACACAAAATAATTAAATTGCTCTCATGTCACTCTCAAAAATTAAGAGATGGGGTATATGTGTTCTTTGGCAGAATCATTTTTCCAATGTTCTCCCTCTTTTATGACCCAAGCTAACTCATGCCCTCATTTGAAGAAACAATCTTTTCCATCTTATACACTTTAGTATTCTTTTAACATGTTAAATTAAATTATATGTTTGCAAAATTGCATTAGGGCATACAGTTTAGGTGTCAAGTGTAATAGTTTTAATTAAATATTATATGAAGATTATTTCAAATAAATTTTGTCAGGCCTAATTACATGTCATATTGAGAATTACCTCATAATTTGATTGAGAGTTGCACATTAGTGTTTTATTAAGGCAATATTTCAGTCAGGGAAAGGTTCTACGGAACACTAAATATTGTGAGAACATGTAGAACACAATAAATTATTCATTTTTTTTTTCAATCCTAAAACCTAGAAAGTAAATAAAAATAGAACAAATGTAAGATTTTTTTTTGTTTCTCACACTAGAATTCAAAGCAAAATATGAAAAAAAAAATTAGTGTTTATATAACCTATACATATGTAGGTTATGCGTAGATGTAAATAAAAATAACTAGATTTTTTATGTATATATAATACACATATTAATCTCAGAAATATAGAATCTAAAAAATATGATCTTAAATCCTAAAATTTAGTGATTTAAAATTGTTGTTTTTATCTTGCAATAATTTGTTTTCTATAATTGTACTGATCCATTCATATATATATATATATATAATATGGCACATACCTATTTAAAGTACATAGAATTAAGTATTCATTCATTTAATTAAATACAAATATGACCATTGACCATTTTACTTTATTCTTCCTTCATTTTTACAACTCTCGTATTTTACTTTAATATTTTAATGGAGTGTATAAAATTTGATATTAATTTTAAACTCTTTTCTTTTTTATTTAATGGAGTGTATAAAATTTGATATTAATTTTAAACTCTTTTCTTTTTTGAATTTATCTTTTATATTATCTCTTATTAATGTGATTGACATGGAATGGTTTAAAATTTTAAATTAAAAAACAATAAAAAAAAGAATTTGGCAAAGATAAAAAAGAGATTTGCAGAGTGATACACAGGACCACCATATCGTTATCATCTTTGCAAATACCAATTGCAATTTGTATATTGTTTTTCTTTTACTGTGGTCCTTCACCTTCCCATGTTCAACCACTTCTTAATTATTTCAAGAATTTATTCTCATCTTTTTTATAATTTAAAAAAGGAGTTAAATGCCATTTTAGTCTCTGCGGTTTGGATAATTTTGCCAGTTTAGTCCAAATGTTTTATTTTTCGTCTGTGGGTCCAAAAAATTTTCACCGTTGAACCCTGGGTTAACTTTATCCATTATTTCTGTTAACGAGAAGAGCAATTCCGTCATTTTATATGGCCAAATTGCTCTTCTAGTTAACAGATTAATGACGGAATTGCCCTTTTCGTTAACAGAAAAAATGGATAAAGTTAACCTAGTGGACTAAAATGTCAATGGTGAAACATTTTTTGACTCAAAGGGGAAAAATAAAACCTTTAGACTAAACTGGCAAAATGACCCAAACCACAGGGACTAAAATGACATTTAACTCTTTATAAAAGGATATCAAAATAAATACTGCCCAGTGTACTTACAATAATGCATATGGTACAAGTGAGAAGCATAAATTCTGCAAACCTCATTACGGCATTTAGGACATTTTTTTACGGTTTTAACAACCTAATTGAATTTTTTTTACCAGTTGTATTGCAATATTATTAAAAATAATTGGATAAATTATTGTTTGTTACATGTAGATATTTGTACCGAGTTGGTTTTGTTAATTAAACCTTTTCTTTTTTATAATTTGTCGTGATCTAACACGCATATATTCCAAAAATAAATGACTGCTACGTTTTATTCTCGTGACCATGGTGTTAATTTAATTTTATTCAAAGTTTCATTAAAAATATATGCTTTCCTCATAGCAGAAAATAATGAATGACGTGACTCTATAGTAAATAAATGATCATAGAAAACAATATATGTTTATTTAGAAATACGACGATATATATCATTCGTTTTTTTTAATATATAGCATTATTTATGTGTGTTTATATATATAATAAAAAAGCTTATTGTACTCTTAGTTAAATAGTTATACTTAAAGAGACAAAAGATTATGATATGTATTTTAAATTAAACATTTTGACAGACTATAATTAACTATTCATATTCGTTCGTTTGAGTTGGTTTACTTTTTTTAGATGAACGATATTTTAAATTAAACATTTTGACAGACTATAATTAACTATTCATATTCGTTCATTTGAGTCGGTTTATTTTCTTAGATGAACAAGCATAAACAAATACAATATTTATATTTTTTCAACCAATAAATATGGACGCGATATGCCGTCGTCTATTTAACTGTTCATGTTTTTTCGTTTGTTTATTCGATTAAACTTAACAAGAGATCACTTCGTGTTCACTAGGTTTGTTTAATGTCTTAAATATGTTTTTTTAATTTAAATTGAATTATAGTAAAAGTGAACGATTATTATAATGACACCATGTGCTCAAAAGGAAAAAAAAAGTGGAGGGTGTCTAACCAAAACTGGTAACCAACAATTCAACTTTGAGATGAAGGAATCATTGATGCCTAATAACATCTCTTTTTTTATATTTTTTAACTAAAAAGCTTGATTTCTGTTATTATTAAAATTTAAATTGAGAAATAAAGTCTAGACGGTTATATGGGCTAGTTACTTCTTTTTGATGGATAATATTGTTTTTGTTGTTGGGTTGGGTTGGGCTTCTTGGAGATTGCCTTCGGCTGATATTGGGCTATTTAAATGATTTTTTTGATTCGGGCTTTGTTATATTGGCTTTGAGCTGTTGTAGGCCTATATATATTGGAACACGGTTTGGGATCTCTCGTTTTATAAAAAAATCATCTTCACAACCGTTTATTCGACCCAAACAAGTACATCTCAAGCGGGACAATCGTCGTCTAATTTATTCATTGTTGGGATGTGATGAGGCACTCCTCAAAATGGGCAAGAGTACCTCTAGCATGACAATCATCGTGTAAACGGACGAAAATAAGTTCCTCCACTAATCGTTTGGATAGTCGTACCGAGTATGAGATAAACTTAAGTGACGACGAGGTTGAAGCGGAGCGCTCACCGGGTAGAGACAAATAAAACAAGAGGGCGCAAAAATCACATACCTTCGTGTGCGGACTACACCAAAGGTTTAGCCGACCTAAATGAATGTATTGATACGTTCAATAGCTTCAAGAACAAAGGAATGCCCAAAAGGAAAAAGGTTATCAAACTTTTTCAACAAAAAGTACGTTTAAAAAATGAGAAGGATTTGACGAAAGAAAAGCGAGCAGACAAGATATCAAGAAAAACTACCGTACTTAGTTTTGTTTTTTTTTATATTTAGTAGTTTCGTTTTTATTATTTTCGGTAAGATTTTGTAAAAATATTCAGTTCATGTAATGTTTTTTATTAATGTTATTTCTTTATTTAATATTAATGTTTTTTTTAATTTAATACATTTGCTTTACTTTTAAAACATAAATGTATGTCATCCCATTCACGCCTCATTCCACCCCGCGCCTATTGGTGTTTGTAAGGGAAATCTGGCACCGCTAACGTGGCTGCTACGTAGCGCTTCATGCCCCTAGTATAAACTAAAATATTGAATAATTAATAAAAAAAATGTTGGTCAAATGAAATTGAAGCATTGAGCGATCAATAATGAAAAACAACCATTAATAGAGTACTAGCCATTTGGGAATAGCCCATCCCAACAATGAAAAACAACTATTAATAGAGTACTAGCCATTTGGGAATAGCCCATCGTATGTGGTAAATTAGATAAGGTGTAATGTAGTAAAAGATGTGATGTTCGATCTCAGAAGCTTAGCCGTTAAAAAATAAAGAGTTAAATGCTTGGTTGGTCCCTGTGGTTTGCAAATCTTGCAGACTTGGTCCCAGTGGTTCACTAATTACACACTTGGTCCCAGTAGTTTCAAATTTTGCACTCGGGTGGTCCTTACCACTAACCTTTGTTAGATTTCTCAGTTAAGTATATGCAAAATTACTATATTACCCTCCTTCACAAACCTGCAACCTCCACATCCACCTTAAACCCACCACCACCTCCACCGTCAACTGACCACCACCACTGCAACAATCACCAGAAAGGTTAGAAGAAGGAGGTACACCTAAACCGAAGGGGTCTTGAGGCGGTATTCTCGGCGGCTTCAGTCGTCTTCTCCGGCGCTCCGGCAAGTTGCAGGTTTTTTCGGCTGTGTTTCCTTTTTCTGCAAAACTGATTGATCGGAATTTAAGGTTTTGATTCATTTCCATCCTTGATGCCAATCACGAACCTATCCCAAAATTTCGACTAAATTCAGTTACGCAACCCCTATATAAACCGAACCCAAAGTTCATTTCTTCTACCATAAAACCTTCACAACACCTCTCACTCTCTGTTTGTCAAACGCCGACGGAGGCCGCCCAAAAAACCTGCAACTTGCCGAAGCGCCGGAGAAGACGACTGAAGCCGCCGAGAATACCGCCTCAACACCCCTTCGGTTTCGGTGTACCTCCTTCTTCTAACCTTTCCGGTGATTGTTGCAGTGGTGGTGGTCAGTTGACGTTGGAGGTGGTGGTGGGTTTAAGGTGGATGTGGAGGTTGCAGGTTTGTGAAGGAGGGTAATATAGTAATTTTGCATATACTTAACTGAGAAATCTAACAAAGGTTAGTGGTAAGGACCACCCGAGTGCAAAATTTGAAACTACTGGGACCAAGTGTGTAATTAGTGAACCACTGGGACCAAGTCTGCAAGATTTGCAAACCACATGGACCAACCAAGCATTTAACTCAAAAATAAAAGATCTTATTTATAGTATACCAGCAATGCTATAAAACATACCTAATTTCAAGATCTATATATGAAAACTATATGAAACACTTGAATTTATCAACTGTAATACATACCATGGTCATGTAATTGCATAACTACCTCATCTTTTACCTTCCACTATTTCTTTAAAGTACGACTATAAGTCTTATGCGGTTCTTATTGTATAGTTATTATAAATTTCTTACAATTTAAAGAGCTCACTGGGTTCAAATATCGACACGACTGGGTGCGTGATGCTTTGTGGGACATCTTAAGAAGAGCTGAGATTTCGGCTAAGAAAGAGGCCCCTGTGAATTTCCTCACGAACCCTATGGAAGGGAGATCTACTCTGCGACCAACGGATCTGCTCGTCTTTAGCTGGGCTGGAGGGAAACATGCTTGTGTAGACCTCACGGGGGTTTCCCCTTTGGTTGGTTTAAGGGAAAACGGGTTTGTAGCTGGACAAGCGGCAAGAAAGGCAGAATCAAAGAAAGTGGATAAGCACGCTAAAGCTTGCGCAAAGAACCAGCATGTCTTTGTCCCTTTTGCTTTTGATACTTTTGGCTCCCTAGCGCCAGAAGCTATCCACTTCTTGACGAGGGTTCGACGGGTCGTCTACAACAATTGTTCAACCCCAAGGGGGCAAGGGTTTGTATTTGGAAGGTTAGGATTTGCAATTCAGAAAGGATTGGCGGCGCAGCTTGTTCCCCGGCTACCTTCTGTTTTGATGTAACTTGGCAAGTTTTCTGAATTTAAAATTTTTACACATGTATATAAGTACTTCAAGGATGAAAAAAAAAATTTAATACATCAAGATCCTTGTAAAAAACTCATTAAATATGTTTTGGTGTTGAATTAATCAAGTATGAATACAAGATATTAAAATGAACGCAAGTTATTTGAGAAAAAAAATTCATAATATATGAGGTATTATTAAAAAAAGTAAATTACAAAACTCGTCCTTTATGTATGCTACTTATTGCAAATTGTGCCTTTTATCTTTAAACTTGACAGGATTCATACTTTATGTGTGCAAAACCTTATCCTTTAGCCCTAACTCAGTTAAACTTTAATGTTAACTCTGATCAAATAGACCCACATAAAGGTATTTTAGTTATTTTACCCTATATACTAAAATAAATTCATAATAATAAAAAATGATAAATAAAAAAATTATGTTTATCTCTATATCTCAGCCCCCTCTCTCTCTCTCTCTCAGATCCCCAATTTCATCTTCTTCCTCTGTTTCTCATATCCCCAATTTCACAAAAAAAAACTTGATCAAAAGAAAACATAACCCTTACAATCCCCAATTTCATCTTCTTCAAACCGTCCTCGGCGGATCTCGCTGTTGGTAGCCACGGGGTAGGTGGTGATGGCCGTGGGGTAGATAGCGGCGGCAGGTGGTGATGGTCGTGGGGTAGATAGTGGCGGCAGTTGGTGAAACCAGAACAGATGAAGATATGACGGAAGTTCACGCCTGGTTCACACACTATGCTCTCAGATCTGTGTTTTTTTCTTTCACACTCATTGTGAGTTCTTGAAAAATGACGGTTTAATGGTAGTACTGGTTGGGGTTTAATGACATATTTGGTTCACGTTGTTAGGGTTGGGGTTTAATGGCAGTTCTGGTTAGGGTTGGGATTTAATGGCAGCGACGATGGTGGTATTTGGGTGGCTGTCGGTGGTTGCAGGGGAGGTGGTTGTGATGTTAAGGGTGAATGTACGGTGGTGATGTTAAGAGTGGTTAAGGGAGGGGATGCGGTGGAGTGGGTGGTGTCGGTGGTGGTGGTGGTGTCGGTGGTGGGAGGTGGTAGTGGTGGGTGAAAGTTGAGAGAGAAAATGGAGTTAAATATGAAATATATGTTCTGTGTAATGTGTAATTATGTATACATATATATCTTTTTGAATTTAATTTTGTTTATTTATTAAATAGTTAATATAAATAGGTAAAAAAAACTAAAATACCCTCATGTGGGTTCACCTGATTAGATTTAACTATAAAAACTAACTCAGTTAGGGTTAAAAGACATAACACGTAAGGGTTTGCAAACATTGAGTGCGTTTCTTGTATATATTAAAGATAAAGGACACGGTTTGCAATAAGTAGCATACACAAAGGACGAGTTTTGTAATTTACTCTATTAAAAAAACTAAGTAGGGTAATGGTATACATTATTTATAATATAAGTAGTGAAACTAAAACTAAAAAACACATTGAAAACTGTTATAAGTCGTTATTATTTATGGTTTGCTAATCTATACCAATGGTTTAAAAACCAGTTTTTATACCGTATTGGGTCGGGGTTAGAAACGGTTCAATCAGTTATACCGGGTGACTAGTCAACCCTGTAATTCCATAAAAATACAACTATAACTCAAAAAAAAAAAACTAATAACCAACACTACATAATTCCAAAATCAAAAATCAATTTTTTGAAATTTTATTTTAAATAAAAGTCTACAATAGGTTTATGGCATTGAAGTATCGAATGCGTCAAGTTCAGCATCACTTAAAAGATGAAATGGTATACATTATTTATAGTATAAGTAGTGAAACTAAAACTAAAAAAAACACATTTAAAACTGTGATAAGTGAAGTTATTATTTATGGTTTGCTAATCTATACCAATGGTTTAAAAACCAGTTTTTATACCGTATTGGGTCGGGGTTAGAAATGGTTCAATCAGTTATACCGGGTGACTAGTCAACCCTGTAATTCCATAAAAATACAACTATAACTCAAAAAAAAAATAATAATAACCAACACTACATAATTCCAAAATCAAAAATCAATTTTTTGAAATTTTATTTTAAATAAAAGTCTACAATAGGTTTATGGCATTGGAGTATCGAATGCGTCAAGTTCAGCATCACTTAAAAGATGAAATTCATTATCATCGCCATCCTCATCGACAAGAACATAACTATTTGCGTATCATACAATATAAAATAAGAAGTTTCAGTTACCAATAATCACAATATACTAAAATTACATAAAATAAGTAACATGTATACCAAGTAACCTTCTGTCTGAGAAGTCGGTTCATGTTCTTGCTTAACAAACACGTTATCTATATCAGCATTTGGAATTTTCTCCTTCCAGCTCTTCTTCAACCACTAAAACTTCAATATAATTAATACTTTCATAATCACCCGAATCATAGAATCTCTTAACATATTTGAAATCGAAAAAAACGTTAACCCAAAAATAACGCTTAAAAAGTAAATTACAATGTAATAATTTAAAAAAAAATCAATGGGCAGTTTAAAGCGAAAAATTGAACATGGGTATAAATTTGTTCATTGGTATGCAGGGTAATACCGAATTTTCAGACGGTTCGAAAACTAAACCGGTACCCTCATTACACCAGGCTCTATCATACGGGTGATTTCTCCAGTAGGCCAAGTTATTATTCAAGGTTTGCAAATCTATACCAATGTTTTAATATCACACCAAGCCAGGCTTAGAAACAGTTCAAACGGTTGTACGGGGCAGTTCAATCGGCTGATTAGTAAATACAACTTCAACTAAAAAAATAATCCAAAAACTATATAATTCCATAATCAAAAATCAAAATTTTAACAACTTTTTTTAAATAAAAGTCTACAATAGGTTTATGGCATTGGAATATTGAATCTATCAAGTTCACGATCGCTTAAAAGATTAAATTCACTCTTGACGTCATACTCATCAACAAGGACATAACTAGTCGTGTTTCCTACAATATAAAATAAGATGTTTTAGTTACCAATAATCACAATATACTAAAATTACGCAAGATAAGTAACATGTATAACATGTAACCATGTGTTTGGAAAGCCGCCTCATGCTCTTTCTCAGCAAACATGTTATGTATATCACCATTATGAAGTTTTTCTTCCGGCTCTTCTTCAACCACTAAAACTTCTGTATGATTGATACTTTCATAATCATCCAGACACAGGATCTCTTAACATATTTGAATCTAGAACAATATTAATGCAAAAATAACACTTTAAAAGTAAATTACGATGTAATAAAAAAAATCAATGGGCAGTTTAAAGCTCAAAATTGAGCATAAGTATACACCGGTTCATCGCTATGCAATGGTAATACTGGATTTTCTGATGGTTTGAAAACTAAACTAATACCCTCGTATGGGTGATGTCTCCCGTAACCGGTTCAACTAGTAATACATGTCGGATAAATAATGGAGCCGGTTAAAGAATGGAGGACGACCCATTGCAAAGTGCAGTAGCCGAATATGCCATAAAAATTTGCAAACTCATGGGATGCCCAGCATCCTCAAGCGGTATCACATGATAAACCACATTTGGTCCAGCCAAAGACCTGAAACGTGGCGTACCATGACAGTTTACCCTGAATAAATAAAAGCCATAAATAATTTAAAAAATATAAAACAAGGAAATCGGTGTTTTTAAACGAAACCTATAAATAGGGATTCAACTCTTGACTGATGGTTTTATTTTCTTAAATATCTTAACTTTATGAGAAAAAAATTAAAAATAAAAAATTATTATTATAGAAAAAATAAGAAGGCAACATCGCAATAATGCATTTTGAAAAACTAAGGATATTGTAGTGTATCGCCCCAAAATATGAGTTATTTAATTATTATAGTTGTTTTACATTATTGCATGAATAACCAAGTTAATTGTCTAGTTAAATTGCATTATAATTAGAAGGAAAGTTCTAGCTAAAAGAGGGTGGATATCAAACTTTAGGGGCTAAAGTTGTGAGTTGAATTAAATTTATCTAGTGGGATGAAATCCCTAGTTTTGCTCATTTTGGTGGTTTCGCCGGGAAGAGAGAAAAGAGAACCCATTCAAGTTTGTAAAATTTCAGCAAATTTGTAACATCTTGGAAATTTGTCTCGAATTAAATGGTAACACGTGTCCAATCAACTCTCAAATATGCCAAGATATTTGGACGAGAGGGACTATATGTGTAAAATTGTGGAAGATTAGATGTGGAGGGATCAACAGGGTCAACATGCCAAATTTTGGCCTCTGAGTGATCCTTACGGACCGCAAGGTAAATGACATACGGACCGTAAGGCGGTTATTGATATTGTTACTAGCCGTCCCTTACGGACCGCTAGACCTATGTCTTACAGACCGTAAGGAATTTAAAACCATTGGCGCGCTAAGGTCCTTACGGACCGTAAGCCATGACCCTTACGGTTCGTAAGGCTTACGGTCCGTAAGGGGTGCAGCTGGCAGAATGTGCAACTAGCATGGTAACTTGCTGCTATGGACACCTTGCTCGCAAATTGCCACTATGCTCATGCTGCTTACACCTCCTTAGACATTAATCTACACCAGGAAAACCTTATGAACACTTGGCTTGATCTTAAGGACTTTGTGCAACTATAAATTGCACCATAAATCCATCATTTAACTTGCTTATTTCACTCCTTTCTCTACTCATTCTTGGAGTTGCTTCTGATCATAAAGAGGCCTCCCACTGAGTTCAATCTTCTCCTAGAACACTTGTAAGTGTTCTTTCCTAGTTCTTTTCATTTCTAGGCTAAGTTATTAGCCGAAAGTCAAGCAAATTGACTTTTGCTTTGACTTTCGGTTATGACCATTATGGTCAAGCCAATGTTCGAATTGAACATGGCTACGTGATTGTAATAAGGTAGGTGATAATCTCCTATGAGGGTACCTCCTGAAAATCACGTTAAGTTGGTCAAATGACAGATCAAAGTTATGCTAAAATAAAAGTCAAAGCACAGTTTTTCGGAAATTAAGTTAAATGAACTTATGAACATCTAAACACATATTTTTGACATGATATCAGTTGGTAAAACATATTAGAACATGTTAAAGCATGGTCAACCCGTCATTTCCGGTTTATAGTTCGGTTTGCAACCGAAAGTCTAGTAGTTTGACTTCTACTTTGACTTTCGATTCTGACCTGAATTAGCCATGTTAGCTACTGATTTGAAGTTGCATTACGATCATAATTATGTATAGGATAACCCTTTGAAGTTATATTATTTGATCATAATCAGTTGTCAAGTTTTATGCAAGCTCTTATATCATGCTATAAAAATGTCGATTTTGCCCTTTTATGCATAAATTGGTTTTAAATCATAATGAACATATAAAATGTAAAACCTACTAATGTGGTAACTTAATAATCATGTTTTGGCATAATGAACTTGACATTGACTCATCCGATCACCCGATACCGCCTATGCGCGGACGGTTGACTTATGTAACTTAGTTTATGTAAGTCAACCGAATTGGGTTAAACTCCTGCAATTTCATTCATAATCAGAATGTATTATTGTTTACCCATATTATACAAGTCTTAGCACTTGTGAGGGTTTAAACTACATTCTATCCGGTCACCGCTTAATCTAGCGTACCATATCGTTTTCTTCATATTATAGTTGACCGGTCCAAGTCTATGACTTGAATAGGACCCATTAACATTCTAATTGGTTATTATACCATTCATTCCAGACTAGGACGTCAGTAAAATGCAACCTTGTTAGTTGTTTTGTTTGAACGGCTGTGCTTATATTTATCTTTGGACTTTAAAGATTTAAGCCAGGTAAATACTCTTAACCTATTTTCCCTATACGGGCTTGCAATACGGTACATTATTACTGCATGGTCAGGTATGGGATCAATGACCTATGTGTCTGGAATCCAAATAATCCGTTTTAATTCGTAGTGCTTGTTAACTTAAACATTGGGGGTTAATATGACCGTGTCCTGGATATCCTCGGCTCGTTTAATTGCAAATGGCCACGACCTAAGCACGGGTGTAGCCATACACCTGACAGATGCTATTTCTATAATAAAATATTTTTATAACCCAATACGGGTTTACCCAAAAAGGGTATTGGTGCGTGGCAAGCGTGTCATGATTTTAATGATATTTTAAGTCGGTTTTACGCATTATCATGTTTTAAATTTATGAAACACGATATTATACTAACACTAAACACACACTAGGGCAAGTGCACCCATCGCGAGCGTAGCATAGTGTTGGTAAGATACCGAGGTCGTCCAAGGAAACAAGAGCTTTTAATACCGGTTTAGCTTCAACGTCTAATCCATACAAATTTTTGATAAAAGTTTTGAAAGATAAAAATAAACATAAAATGATAAATAAAAAGGAAATGCAAATATACAAGAAAGAATCACTTGGCTCTAACTCCTCTTTTACGTATCCTTTGATGATTTTCGAACTTTCAAACTTTTTAAGAGATTATCTTAGTTATAGTAGTAGGCCCCACTTTTGAAGGTGACGTTACCCTCGGCCTAGTGGTATGAGTCAGCAGGGATACAATCCCAAGAGATCGTAATATTGAAAGATAATTAAGTTATTAATGCGAAAAGTAGTAGGCCCCTCTTTTGAAGGTGACGTTACTCTTGGCCAAGTGGTTTGAGTCAGCAGGGATGCAATCTCAAGAGGCCGGGTTTATGTTTTAATAGTAGTTTACATATGAGGGGTTCAAGCTATTCGCACCCCCACCATCCAATACCATAGAGTATAGAAGGAGGTCCTAGGAAGCTTGAACCAAGTTCTCGCAGGATCTATACACTGAACAAGACAAGAACTTTACCAAACCACCCTTCTAACCCCCTTCCAAGTAGTTAACGTGCTTTATATAGACCGTGAAGACACGAATGAGCAAATCAATGACATCATGAAGAAATGGTTAGGAAAATTCACTTTCAACATAAGAAACTAGTTATTAAAGTCACTAATACATACCCAATTAAAAAGTAGCCAAAAGATTAAAAATCAAAAGTAATACATAGAAGATTTGTCTTCACCAAGTGATGTGAGAGATTAGCCAAACATGACCTTTGATTGACAAGAACTCTTACGATCAATCTTGGATCCCGAGACTACTACACAATCTAAAGATGAAAGATGGATGATGGATGTTGGTGGTGGGTGTTGGTGTTGTAGTGGTGGTGGGATGGTGGCAAAGTGAGAGAGAAGTGGTTTGCCAAGGGATGCCTTTGAAGGGAACAAAGCATCTCTATTTATGGTCAGATCAGAGCCCCGATGACAGCCCCGTGCCCGCTGGGCACGGCCCCGTGGTCCCTTCATTCTCTTCCTTCATTAATTGCATCTGTCAGCAGAGGGTCCCACCCCTGTCTTCTGGGCACGACCCCGTGGTCAGAGTACGGTTGTACTATGAAGATTCAACGACTCTGAGCATTGACCACTCCCCATGCATGCCGGACACGTCCCCATGTTGGCTTGAATTCTACTTTTGTCTTTTCTAAAGGATCTGCTAGTTGACCATGACCCATGTCTGGGTGGACACGGCCCCGTGGTGGGCTTCTGTTTCTCTTGTTTTAGTTCTTGGGATGCTGCCGAGGTGCCGGACATGTCACGTTATTCCTTCTTCTTATGTTTTGTGTTGGTTTTAACTGCTAATTTGCTCCTTTTGTTCTTTTAAGCTCTTTTAGTCTTGTAAATTAAAAAGGAACAAAGAAACGTATTGTTTCCAACATTAGTACTAAAAAAAGGTTGGTTTTATGCATCGTTTGATGTAATTTATATGTTGCATTTTGTGCACATCAGGTATTAAAGTGGTGTGTCGATTAATCATGATCCCGACATAGTTTCCGGGCCATATATGTATTGACAATCATGTAAAACTGATAACATGATAAATAGTTTATCCCAAGTTATTTATGAAAAATATATGTACCATTGTGTAGATAAAATTATTTTGATATATTTTCAAAATGTGTCAGTTATTTGTATTTACCAGTGTAAACGGGCGTATCTTCAAAAGACTAAGCACAAGTTGCTAAGTACGTAAATAGGCTGAAAGCTGCCCGGTAAATGCTTAAGTGGAATTTGCATCTCCATGCATGAAGTCTTGTAGTCTGTTTACATAATCATTTTGGTTATTTATCCGATCCGCCTGTGGGTCTTTTATACATTTCCGTCTGTATATTATTTTTGAAACATTCGGACAATTGTAATTTGTAACAGTATTTTATACTCCTGGACTTCCGCTGTGTTAATTGTGAATATCTATATCAATTTGTCACAAATAAACCCCAAGTCCGGGCCCACCGGGAAATCTGGGTGTGACAAAATTGAAGGAGTTTGGCTTGATGATCAAATGCATGAATCAAGATTTAACATCATATAGCCCTAACAAACAAGTGGTAAGTTATAGATTTTCATTTGATGACTTTGCAAATAATGGGTATACGATTAATCCTTGAAATTATATGAAATTAAGCATCAAGGTGTGTTGGAATTGCCACACCTGAACCAATGGCGGAAATATCGGGGTGAGACGAACGAGATTGCTCGAGACTTCATAACACTAAATGTGATAAGTATTTAATAAACAATTTAATTTCATTGCTAACATCAAGTACATTGTTTGAAATAGAATTACAACAAATTTGAAATAAATAAAGTACAACAAGTATCATATGACTAATATATAAACATAAATTAAAGTTTAGGTGCGTTTCTAGTCCTTCCTACTAGATTCTTTTGAATGCGTCACGAACTCGATCCTGCAATACATGTTAAAGTATAGTTCAACACACAAGGCATTGGCGAGTATACAAGTTTGAATAGTAGCATAGTATAAATGTTTTAAACAAATCTTCATGCATAAATGTCCATTCTCGAGGCTAACATAAATTAAACTATCATGCAATTATACAAGTCAACCCAAAGTTTCCCGCTAGCGTAATCTTATCATAGCAACGATAAGACCGTATGTTTTTAACTTAACATGGCCTCAAGTTTACGAGCGGTGCGTTACTCCTATAGTGCTATACATGTTAAGGGAGGCTTGATCGAAGTTAATGACTAACTATAGGCAATTCAAGTATAAGCATGTGTGATTTTGAGTTTAGCCCAGATAGCATGTATAAAGATTGTTTTGTGATTTATGAATAAGAATGTTTGTGTGATTTCGTATAAAGTACATATATTGCACCCAAATGTGTAAACGTAAATTGGGGTCGAGTATACTCACAAGTTTGCAAAGTTTTTTCCGTTTATCCGAGTATTGACTAGTTGGTGGGAATGGGGGAATGAGTGTGCTTGAGTGTTTAGAGTTTATGGGATGTTTGGATTTGGAATCAAGTATAAAAGTATGTATATAAGAAAGTAATTATCTACACTTAAACACTCGTTTTTTGACACTATAAGTCCCGTATGGGTTGATGTGATTTCTTGGGTCAAAATACCTATTAGAATCATAACGAGAGGTTCAAGTCTTAGACAATTTAACTTACTACCATGACAAGTAACCATGTTGATTATCATCAAGGGTTCGGTTATGTATTTATATATATATATATTGTATAGTTTATATAATATAATTCTAAGCTAAGTCCATCAAGAATATTATAGATTGTCATATAAGTCATTCAGGGAGGTAGGAGGAAAACCATCCTCTAACATCATTGTAAGATTCACCAATACACAAATCATCACAAGGATGATTCGGATGGTCATGAATGAAAGGAAATGTACAAATAATGACTATATCAAGTAGCCAAGTAAACATTAACCCGATGAGCCACTTCTGACATGAAAAGAGTTAACTAGGTGTCAGAGGCTAGACGGGGCTAGGTTACTTTTAATCTAGCAAACTACTTGAGATAGCAATGGTAAAACATCAAGTGAGGTATTGGAATGAAGTTAGGATAGCCAAGGCTTCCAAGTATTCACACTTATAACAAAACACAAGTCTTGCCATAAACTTCATGGCAAGCTCGGATGGTTTCATCACTTGTGGGTTGCATAAACCCTAGTAAAACAAAAAGTTTGGACCTCAAAATGGTGATGTTACACCTTAGTTTGCCATGACAAACTTGTGGAAACCTTCCTAGAGGTTGCCAAAATAGCTTGAAAGAAAAAATAAAATAAGATGAAGAAAAGTGAGTGAAAACTCACTTAGAACACTTAGAGTTTTCTTCCTTGCTTGGAAGACTTGAGAGAATTTGGGAGTTTGAGAGAAAATTTGGTGTGTAGAAATGTTTAGGGGGTGGTGGAGGCTTGTATATATAAGTGGGTTTTAGGGTTTGGGATTAAGTGAAGGTGGAAGGTGATTGGAATAGAAGGAGGTGGAGAAGGGTGAAATATGATTGGCTTAAAAAGGTGGAAGGTGATTGGAGGAGAAATGAGGTGGAAAAGCTTTTGGTTTTGCTCACTTTTAGTCCTTGCACTTTGTAACTAGGTTATTTTATAATTTTTTCTTGTATTTTAACTTGTTTTTAGGTATCCTAAGTGTATTTTAAGTCTCGGTTTTGCTTATAAACACGTATTGGAATATTGATTGCGTATATAACACAAATATGAAAGGTAACACGTATATTTATAAAATGAATTTCCATTATGATCAAAGCCTCGGATCACAATATTGGAAATGAAATACGAATGCGATACGAATTTAAGTTTCCATTAATAGAAATACGATTACACTTTCTAAATAAGAAAAGTACAAAATGCGAAGCATTACAGTCTCCCCTACTTTAGAAAATTTCGTCCCGAAATTTATTCAAGAGGAAGACTTTATAAAGGCATTTTGATTAAAACATTTGGCCAAAATCAAGATTACGAAGTTTTAATGTCTAGGCGAAACTTATGTATAATAGAGAGTTGAAAAGCATGGAAATTCCAAGGGATGAAAAGATAGGTTTGTAAAAGTATTTTTTTTCACTAAGGTGTTTTTGAGACAGTAATAAGTAAGTGTAAGAACAAGTAAACGTGTAGGGGTATATAGGCAACGTGGGTTTCACTGAGTTGGATTTATTTTGTGGGAGGAATGTTTTCAAAAGGGATGCCACCTACGAAGAGAAGTTCTTTTTTTTTTGTAAAAATAAGGATGTAAGGTAATGTGCGGCTCGTATCGTTGATAGTAAGAAAAGTTTTATCGGTTCTGATGTGTATTAGTAAAATCATATGTTGCAGAAAGATGTTTATAGGTGAGAAAACAGGATGGTAAGAAATTTTGGTTTCAAAAATTTGGCGTTAGTAGGCCGTCTAGTTGAAGTTTGCACGTAATAAAGAGCGAAAGATATCTTAAAAGTATTTTGTCTGACTCGAACTGGTGAGGATGTTTGTAAAAATAGATAAATCGTTTAGGCCGATTTACTAAAAATAACGTTTGGATGAAATGTTGAGGGGAGAATATGGGAATATTCATGGTATGAGAGCGTATGAACGATTCGGTAGGTGTAAGCGAGGGGTATGAATGGTATGGATATTGAATGAAATAAGAACACCAAAGTTGATAGATGCTAATGATAGTGTTCGCGGTTATAGCTAACGATTTCGAGAATGAAGCTTTATCATGGATAATCGAGTACCAAGCATTTCGAAGTTGGGTCACCAAAGTTTGTTATAAATCAAATGTATTAACAAGTTACAAGAAATCACCGAATTTCTCATGGCACGTTTTACAAAAGTTTGATAACATGGTAGGGACACTTATATAGAGGAAGTACCAACGGCATATCCACCATGTTCACACCATGTTACGTCTGTTTCGCTATTCGGTGTCATGTTACGTTCCGTGTTGCAATACACAGTAGAACCCACTATGGTTTTCATGCGCCTGCCAATATAATCTTGTGTGCACCCGCAATTATTTTGGTTTGTGGATGATCCGCATAGTTTGTAGTAGTAGTGTACAAGTCAGGTTACATTTTAGTATTACAAGTAAAATGTGTGTGTAAGTGATGTGTTCAAAATACAACATATAAATTACTTCAAATGAGACATAAAACTAACCCCTTTTTTAGTACTAATGTTGGAAAAAGCACGTTTCTTTGTGCCTTTTGTATTTTCAGGATAAAAAGAGGTTAAACGAACAAAAGAAGCAAATAAGCAGCCAAAACCAACATAAATACGAAAAGAAGGAATAACGAGCCATGCCCGACCCCTCAGCAACACCCCAAAAGACAAAAACAAGATTACAGAAGATGACCACGGGGCCGTGCCCAGACAAACACGGGGCGTGGTCAGACCCTGCACTTCAGGACAAAACCTGCAGAAGCTTTTACGCCCACCACGGGGCCATGCCCAGACCAACATGGGGCGTCGTCAACTATAAGATTTACAGAATCCAGATAGTACAGCGAACAGTTGACCACGAGGCCGTGCCCAGAGGCCACGGGGTCGTGTGGGGCCCTCTCTGTCAGATGCAATAAATGAAGAAAGAGAAGGATGATGGCCATGGGCCGTGCCCACAGGACATGGGGTCGTGGCCGAGCCTCTGTTTTGACTATAAATAGGGGTGCTTCGTTCACTTCAAAGGCATCCCTTGGTAAACCACTTCTCTCTCACTTTGCCACCACTCCACCACCACTACAACACTAACACCCACAACCATCATCCATCTATCATCTCTAGAGTGTGTAGTAGTCTCGGGATCCAAAATTGATTGTAAGGGTTTTTGTCAAACAAAGGCCATGCTTGGCTAATCTCTTACATCACTTGTGAAGAAAAGTCTTTAATGTATTACTTTTGATTTTTAATCTTTCAGCACTTTTTATTTGGATATGTATTAATGACTTTAATAACTAGTTTCTTATGTTGAAAGTGAATTTTCCTACTATTTCTTCATGATGTCATTGATTTGCTCATTCGTGTCTTTACGGTCTATATAAAGCGCGTTAACTAACCTGATAGGGGGTTAGAAGGGTAGTTTGGTAAAGTTCTTGTCTCGTTCAATGTATAGATCCTCCGAGGACTTGGTTCAAGCTTGCTAGGACCTCCTTCAATGCCCCAAAGGTATTGGATGGCGGGGTGCGAATAGTTTGAACCCCTCATATGTAAACTACTATTAATATTTTAAACCGGCTACTTGGGATTGTATCGCTGCTGACTCAAACCATTTAGCCGAGGGTAACGTCACCTTTAAAAGAAGGGCCTACCACTTTTCGCATTAATAACTTATTTAATTATCTTTCAATATTCCGACCCTTTGGGATTGTATCCCTGCTGACTCAAACCACTGGGTTGAGGGTAATGTCACCTTCAAAGAGGGGCCTACTATTATAACTAAGATAATCTCTTAAAAAGTCCGAAAGTGCGAAAATCATACAAGGATACATTAAAGATGAGTTGGATCCAAGTAATTATATCTTGTCTATCTTTTCTTTCATTTTATTTATCTTCTTAATTTTTAGTTTTAATTTTATGTTTAAAAACTTTTATCAAAAAATTTAGATTAATTAGACGTTGACGATAAACCGGTATTAAAAGCACTTGTGTCCTTGGACGACCTCGGTATCTTACCAACACTATACTATGCTCACGATGGGTGCACTTGCCCAAGTGTGTGTTTAGTGTTAGTACAATATCGTGTTTTATAAATTTAAAACTTGGCTAATGCGTAAAATGAACTTAAAATGTCAATAAAAATATAATACGCTCAACGCACATCAAGTTTTTTGGCGTCGTTGCTGGGGAAACAAGGATTTTAAGAAAGTTTAAAATCAACGACCTAATTATTTTTAACAATTTTTCTTTCTATTTTTAGGAATTTTTCAGTTTTTAGCAAAATCTGCACTTTTTGCAGAGTGCAGCACGGGCGTGCCCGGTCAGACACGGGGCGTGCCCAACCTCATTACTGGCAGTAAAATTTTATGAGTTACAGTAGAGCGATCACGGGCCGTGGCGGTGCACCACGGGGCCGTGCCCAGCTTCCCTGTAACTGGGATCCCGAAAATTGACGAACTGCATCTTAACCACGGGCCGTGGCCATCGACCACGGGGTCGTAGTGCGGAATCTTACCCAGGTTTCTTTTTGTTCTAATCGCAGGACTTCGAACTCGATTGCTGGGCCTGAAATCTCTAACGCAGTGCATGAGCTCTAGTTCCGATAAAGACATAAAAGAACCTCTAGACGAACCCGAACGCTTTCTAATAAAAAGACTAAAAGCCAAGAATAAAGAGAAAGCTTCGGAGGATCAAATCCCAATGGCGGATCAACGGACCCTAATGGATTACCTACAGCCCACGGTCGGTAATCTTGGAGCCACGATCAATGCATCGAACGTTGATGCTAACAACTTCGAACTAAGGCCACATTTGATTCAAATGCTCCAAAATTCACCACATTTCACGGCCTTCCGATGAAGATCCCATTTACATATTACCAATTTTTTGGAAATATGTGACACCTTCCGAATCAATGGAGCATCGAACGATGCCCTTCGCCTCCGCATGTTCCCATTTTCACTAAAAGACCGAGCTAAGGCTTAGCTAAACACCCTCCCAAGTGGTTCGGTAAACACTTGGGATGAACTTGCCCAAAAGTTATTATACAAATATTTCCCGCCCTCTAAAACCGCTAAATTAATACACAAATAAACACTTATTCATAAGAGGACGGGGAATCTTTGTATGAAACTTGGGAGAGATTCAAAGAGCTTTTAAGAATGAAATTAATGACTCCTAGGTAATAGACGCCCGAATGAAATTTACAGTCAAATTGAGGAAATTGCTCAAAATAATTTTCAATGGCACACCCCTCGAGGTCAAAATCTATTACCCGGGCGCCCATAAGGTTGACGAAAGCACCTCTTTACAAGCCCAAATCGAAGCCTTATCCTCGAAAAAAAAAAATTAGAAATGACGAAAACGGCTTCGGTTATGACTTGTGAAGGGTGCGGCCACATGAAAATTAGAGTTGTATGAAAGATATGGAAAATCAAACGAAAATGGTAAACTACTTAGATAATCGACCTAGACCATCGGGCCCCTACGGGTACCTACAACCAAGGTTGGCGGAACCATCCTAACCTTGGTTGGAGGGAGCCAGGGAGTAGTAGTAACCAACAAAATCAAAGACCTAACTTTCAACAACAACCAAGAAACGAATCACAAAATTCACTCAACAATAAGGGGGCCGGGAGAGGCTTGAAGATCTCATCACGCCTTATTTTCGAAACCGAAAAAAGGCACTCGGATCGGTTCTCACAAAAGAATCTGATATTAGAAACCAACGGGCAAGTATTTAAAACATTGGAAAAACAACTAAGCCAGCTCGCCCAAAATTTCTCCAAAAGTCCACAAGGCGCAATACCTAGCAATACCGAAACCAATCCAAACGCGCAAGTACACTTCATAACATTAAGAAACCAGAAAGTAGGTCCCGAGGAAACATTGCCACCATCCATCAACAACAATCCACCCGAACAAAACACACACACACACCTCCTAACCACCAAGAAACCACCATCCCATAAAATCCCGAACCATCAAAAAACCCCTCGGTACCCTAACCCGGTCATTTGCTTCGCCAAAAGACCGATGAAGCAGTTCACAAAATTCATAAACCTCCTAAAACAATTGCATATCAACCTCCCATTTGTAGAAGTCCTCACTCAAATGCCAAAATTTCAAAATTTATGAGAGACTTCCTCACCCATAAACGAAAGATTGAAACATTGCAATTAGTTAACTTAAGTGAAGAATGCTCCGCCGTGCTCCTCAACAAACTCCCCCAAAAGAAAATCGACCCTGGGAGCTTCACCATTCCTTGTTCCGTTGGGGGATCACCTATCCGAAATGAACTAGCCGACCTTGGGGCTAGCATCAATCTCATGCCCGCATCAATGTTTGACAGACTCGGACTCGGAAAACCAAGCCCCACAAAAATGAGCATCCAATTCGCCGATAAGTCGGTCAAACACCCTCAAGGCGTAACCGATAACCTCCTGGTCAAAGTCGGGGAATTTGTTTTCCCTGCCGACTTTGTCATCCTCGACATGGAGGAAGACGCTGAAGTTCCACTCATTTTAATAAGACCATTCCTCGCCACCGCTCGTGCTATGGTAGATATGAGCGACGGAAAACTAACATTAAGGGTAGGAGACAAGGAAATGAATTTTGGGGTAGGAAAGAGAGTGGAGGACGACCCGGTCAACTACATGGATGTCATAGACTTAAGCTTAGATGACCGTACAACACATAGTCTGTTAATGTAATGTGTCCATGGCACATAGTCTGATAATGTAACATGCCTATTTCTTATAGACTAAGTCTGATAAGGTCCTTGCTTTATTTTGTAAAATGAATTTGCGTAGTGGACCTTGCGAAATGTTTATGCAATGAAAATCTCTTGCTTATGTAAAAATAGTTTTTGTGAGAGGATCCTAGTGATTGTAGACTAGACTCGAGAAGGAATCCTGGTTCATTACAATCGAAGCTCTGATACCAATCTGTCACACCCGCTCGTAGGCGGAAGAGCACGGTGTGATCTGATTGATTCTCATTGCATACAATATAAGTGAACAAACTATATGAATAAAAACAAACTCCAGATGCCATTCCATAATAATTCCAAAAGATGACATAAGTTGAATACATTGTTTACAAACCATAAGTTGTGAAATAACGTTGTTAAGTTTTTACAACAAAAACGCAAGTTTTAAAATATGAGGCTTTGACCCCTAAACAACCGCAAGGAGGCGGCATGTATCGGGCAAACCCTCCAAAATATGACATGGAGTCTTGGTACTTGCGTTCTTGAATTTGAATCCCCGCACGGTCCACTAATTCCCTGAAATACATGTTAAGTTGAAAACATCAACAAAAGTTGGCGAGTTCATGTGTTTTAGTTTCATACGATAGTTCCATAAAATGTACATTGTAAATTGTATCAAAAACTTGGTATGTAAAGCGTCTATGAAATCGTTGATCATTAATGTTTTGCAAGGACATTAATATGTGTAACGACATAGGAAGCATCCAACCCTAGACGATTTTCCGTCGAATAAACCTCGACTGGGACAACAAATGCACTCTTCTGTGTGGGTCCATGACCAAGAGTGGGGCTTGCCAACACCCGCTAGATCTAACCTTTGTACGTGGTCTTAAACAAGATTAATGGTGCTTAAGTTCGACCCTATTTGCACATGATCTAAGTTGTTTCATTCCCTAGCTTATCATACCATTGTACATGTATTTCCCCCGATAGTTGAAAAGCTGTAAAAACGTTTAAGATAAAAAGGGGGACATGAACTCACTGTTTTGCGTTCCGTAAACTGTAAGCTCCGTATTTTCGTGTTTATTTAATTACGTATTTATTTATTGAATACGTATTCATTAAATTATTTATCAATTATTTATTCATTTAAATTCTGAATATATATATATATATTATACACATATATATATTTACTCATTTACTATTTAATTAATTATAGTTAATTAATTAATTATTTATTAATTAAATAAGCTTTATCAAATTATTAAAATAAAGTTAACTTAGTTAAGTTTCTTATAAATTAATTTATTTTATCAACTAACCTAGTTAGCAAGTTAAGGGACTAAAGTTGATTAAACTAAACTATTAGTACAGGGGCTAAATGGGCATTTTGTTAAACTTAACTTCAGGGACTGTTTTGTAACTTTTGAAACTTAAATAAATCAAAAGCAAAACAAAAAGGGTGTGGCCGGGACTCGAACCCGCGCCACCAGTCAAACAAACACACTTACTAACCGTTCAGCCTAAAGCCTCATTCGTTTATAATTAGAACTCGTATAACATATATGTGAGTTAACTGATTTAAACTCTTGCCGCCAAAACACGGTTGCTAGGAAAAATTTGTCGAAGGCAACTTTTGAGCTTCCGGTGAATTGACTCTCGGGACCGATCGTAGACTGTCTGATAATGTAACATGCCTATTTCTTATAGACTAAGTCTGATAATGTCCTTGCTTTATTTTGTAAAATGAATTTGCGTAGTGGACCTTGCGAAATGTTTATGCAATGAAAATCTCTTGCTTATGTAAAAATAGTTTTTGTGAGAGGATCCTAGTGATTTTAGACTAGACTCGAGAAGGAATCCTGGTTCATTACAATCGAAGCTCTGATACCAATCTGTCACACCCGCTCGTAGGCGGAAGAGCACGGCGTGATCTGATTGATTCTCATTACATACAATATAAGTGAACAAACTATATGAATAAAAACAAACTCCAGATGCCATTCCATAATCATTCCAAAAGACGACATAAGTTGAATACATTGTTTACAAACCATAAGTTGTGAAATAAGTTGTTAAGTGTTTTACAACCAAAACGCAAGTTATAAAATATGAGGCTTTGACCCTTATATCACCGCAAGGAGGCGACATGTATCGGGCAAACCCTCCAAAATATGACATGGAGTCTTGGTACATGCGTTCTTGAATTTGAATCCCCGCACGGTCCACTAATTCCCTGAAATACATGTTAAGTTGAAAACATCAACAAAAGTTGGCGAGTTCATGTGTTTTATTTTCATACGATAGTTTCATGAAATGTACATTGTAAATTGTATCAAAAACTTGGTATGTAAAGCGTCTATGAAATCGTTGATCATTAATGTTTTGCAAGGACATTAATATGTGTGACGACATAGGAAGCATCCAACCCTAGACGATTTTCCGTTGAATAAACCTCGACTGGAACAACAAATGCACTCTGTTGTGTGGGTCCATGACTAAGAGTGGGGCTCGCCAACACCCGCTAGATCTAACCTTTGTACCGTGGTCTTAAACAAGATTAAGGTGCTTAAGTTCGACCCTATTCGCACATGATCAAAGTTGTTTCATTCCCTAGCTTATGATACCATTGTACATGTATTTCCCCCGATAGTTGTAAAGCTGTAAAACGTTTAAGATAAAAAGGGGGACATGAACTCACTGTTTTGCGTAACGTAAACTGTGTATAACTCATGTACAGTTTCCTTGATTTGTATCGCAACCTACAAACGTGCTAGGTTTTTTTAGACTCTACTGTCTTTGTAATGACTTGTAGTCTTAAATATTTAGGAAGACTTGTTTGGTATTGTGGTTCCTTTGAGTTGTATTTTCGATGTATGATATTATATATATTTCGCCAAATATATATTCTTGTACCTCGGGTACCATATGTTCGGGCCTAGCCCTTTTGTCTCTGTGTCTCGCACAAGTAATAAGTATGTGTCCATGACATGTGTAGGGTCGTGCCCTTCTTGTAGTCAGGTTCCACCCGTTTACCTCGATGATACCGTCATCGGATATGTTTAATATATTCACAATATATTTAACTCGTCTAGTTAAAATTTATATTTTATGGGTTGTTAAAAATAATATATTTTTAACGTGTCTTGATATATAATATTTCCATATGCATGTGCTTATGATATACATGTCCAAGTGTATTATTTATTGAGTATTATACATGTACATATTTCCAAGTATAGGTATACTTGTATTTTGAGTATTCGTGTAATCAATTTCGTATTCTCGTATTTATGTATAATACTTGTATAATAGTATTTTACCCAAGTGTTGGTGGTTAAGTTGGCATGTATTTGTACGTATAGGAATACGTATATTCTTGTATTCATTATACCCAAATTTTATACTCTTAAAATATATATTTTAAGATATGTCCATAGGAATATATATCTTATGCTTGGTAAGTGTATGTATTTCATATATCTTAAAAATATTCTATTTTTAAGATTAGTTCTAGGAAATATATTTTTTAGTTTTCCACAAAATAATATATTTTTAAGATGTTATAAAATATATATTTTTATACGCTTTAAAAATAATACATTTTAAGATCGACAAAGTATGATATACTTTATATTCTTGTAAAAGATATATTTCGTCACTTGTTCGGTTTCAAAAGTGTAATTTACCAATCTTCGATATATTATATTTATAATCCGGTATATTTATATAGTTTATCCAATGTCCAAGTGTTCGAATTGTCCAATAACCATGTCCAAGGCATATATATTTATATGTTCTTTTAATTCTTTACTTGCAATTTTTTATTGTCTTTGTTTGTATACATTGCTTCAAGTTTCTAATTTAAATATAACTAATACAAATAGTAACACATAGCACAAAGTTCATATGACCACTAAATATATATTTTCCTAAAATATATATTTATATTCATTTTTATTTAAGAAAAACCATACCTTCTTTGCTTGTCTTTTTATACAAAAGTTGTAGGAATTTTTATATTTATTATTTTTAAACAAGTTTACTTGTAAGAACCTTGTTAAAAATTATATTTTTCTAAGTGTTTAAATTTTATAAAAATTTCGCTATAATTTCTTTTGTAACAAGGACTTTTCCCAAGTTTAAAACATATGTTTTTATGTTCAAAACTCAACAAATCTTCCAATAATTTGTAAGACTTTTTATTTCCAACAAGTATGTATGAACTTGTAAATAATATGAGACATTTAAATCCATAACTTTCTTCATGTTTAACACCCTTTTTAATAAGTTTATGTTAACTTTGTAAACACGCTTTTTCAAGAATAATTTTTACTAGCAAGATCTTTTTAGATATTTACTTGTTACATCTCCTAAATATCATTTTTATACCACTTTCAACATCATAACATCAAATTGGTGAATCTTGCTAGATCTAACATTTTTATGTTAGATCTATATTTTTAACATAATATTAACAAGATCACTAGTCCATAACAACCATCTTGCTAGATCTAGCACATAAACAACTTAAAGAACCAAGTAAACAAGTTACATTTTTAGTGTTAGTTATGTTTACCATGCATTTTTAGAGTGAGCTTCAAGATGGTTTTCTTGTATTTTTATAACTACATAAAATAAGAAGCTTAACAAAGTGTTAGTGGACTTACTACTAGCACTTGTGGCTAGGGAAGAAACAATAAGAGCAAGATGATGAAAAGAAGATGAAAGTGATGGATAAAAGCTCCTTGGTGAGGTCCTTGAGCTTCTAGTTCTTGAAACCTTCTTAGGATACATTGAAACCAACTTGAGTATACTTAGAATATTTAAGAGGAGCTTGAAAGATGAAGGTGTATGGGAGATGGTTATGGCCGATTGTAGGAGTGAAGAGAGGAATGAGATGGGTTTTTGAAAAGTGAATTTGGAAGTGATAATGTTTTTGGTCTCATGGTCATGCTATATAATCTTCTTCTAATCTATTAACCAAGGGTTTTTAATTTGGCTTCTTTGACTAGATTATGACTAACATTGGCTAGTCAATGTTGAGGTGGTGGGTCCCCCCTTTTGTGAACGGCCACACATGAAGAAAATGGGGGCTTTGCATGTTAATATTTTGTTAAGTGTTTTCAGGATTTTTTTATTTAGTGTAAATAATATATATGAGGTTCATGATGTGTATTATATGTATTAACATGTGTAAAGGTCCAAACTAGTTTTTATATAGTTAAAACAATGTAGACTAGTATGTATATTAAGTCTAGTTATTGTTTGGATACTTGTTTGATACTAGTTTGTTAGTGCATCGTTTAATGATCAACTTATATAAATTGTATGGCATTATGTGTTCTTGTGTCCTAAGGATATTCTCGATGCTTTTTAAGTTGTCTATGATGTTTAACATCATTTTTTTTAATCTAGTATAATTTACCAAATGCTGAATTTTGCGGACAAAATGCTAGTTATGGTCCAAATCGGACATTTTTAGAGCTAGTGTGTTATCCGGAAGATGCTAGTGCATATCCGTGTTTTCCCACTTGGGATTTAATATAATATTAGTGTTGGACTCAAATCTGGTACTAAGTCTGTCGTTAAGCTGAGTACCGGAACCATGCTGACACGGCTAGTCTAACCGGTAAGTGCACTAGTTGTCTCGGTGTGCCACTTAAACTGTTTCGAGTTGCGACCAATAAAAAAAAGAATAATATGCATCATAAAAAAATGTATTATGTGAGTTCTCTAGATGTATGTCATGAATTCATGCAGTTCCGAGTTCAAAACACATAATAATATAATATAAAAGACTGTTTTAGTTGTACGGAAATTACCCGAAAGTGTCGGTTGTCACATACTCCCCCTGTTAAAAAGAATTTCGTCCCGAAATTCAAGCTAATTCATCCGTTGCAGGAGTCTTCTCGAACAGTAAGGGTATTTGGCTTTGATTTGATCTTCACGTTCCCAAGTATACTCGAATCTGTGCCGAGAGTTCCAACGGGCTTTTACTAATTTGATACGACTTCTCCTCGTTTTCTGGACCTTCCAGTCTGTAACGTCAACAGGTTCTTCAGTGAAGTGGAGTTTGTTGTCAATACGAATCTCATCCGCATGGATGATAACCGTTTCTTGTGTTGGACTCTTCTTGAGAGTCGACACATGGAAGGTGTCGTGTACATTGTTAAGTTCGGCCGGCAATTTCAGTTTATAAGCAACGGTACAAATTCTTTGCAGGATTTCAAATGGACCAATGTATCCAGGATTAAGCTTTCCGTGCTTACCAAATCTAGCTACGCCCTTCCAAGGCGAGACTTTCAACAAGACTTTGTCTCTGACCTTTAAGGATAATGGTTTTCGTCTCTTGTCTGCGTACTCTTTTGTCGGTCACGAGCCGCCTTGATACGGTCTCGAATCTGAAAAATCTTATCAGTCATTTCTTGTACTAATTTAGGACCAATTAGTTGTTTATCCTGACTTCCGGCCAACATAGCGGGGAACGACCCTTTCGACCATAAAGAGCTTCAAACGGTGCAGCTTGTATACTCGTATGGTAACTGTTGTTGTAAGAGAACTCCACCAAGGGTAGGTGAGTATCCCAGTTGCCGCCTAAATCCATCACACATGCACGAAGGATGTATTCAAGTGTTTGGATAGTTCGCTCGCTCTGGCCGTCGGTTTGTGGATGGAAGGCCGTGCTCAGATCCAATTGGGATCCAAAGGCCTCTTGAAAAGATTGCCAAATTCTTGACACAAAGCGACCGTCTCGGTCTAAGATGATAGAAATAGGTATTCCATGACGAGCCACTATTTCTCTAAGATATAGTTCGGTTAACTTCTCGGTGCTATCTTTTTCGCGAATTGGTAGAAAGTGTTGGCGGACTTTGGCAATCTATCCACTATTACCTAAATCATGCCGTGACCTATTGAGGTCTGGGGTAACTTTGTAATAACGTCCATAGATATTTGTTCTCATTTCCACACAGGAATCTCGGGTTGTTGAAGCAAGCCCGAGGGTTTTTGATATTCGGCCTTTACCTTCGCACAACTCAAGCATTTACCAACATAAATTGGGATGTCGCCCTTGAGGTTAGGCCACCAATAGTAATCTCTTAAGTCTTGGTGCATTTTATCCGATCCCGGATGGATTGAGTACTTAGATTTATGTGCTTCATCCAACACTACTTCCCGAAGTCCGCCAAAAAGTGGAACCCAAATTCGACCCATGAAATACAAGGTTTCATCTTCATTTGGCTCAAATTGCTTGTCCATACCTCGAAGTAATTCTGCGTGAATATGGTCTTCCTTTAGTGCTTCTAGTTGCATATCATGAATACGTGAGGTAAGGTTTGTTTGAATTGTTATCTCTAAGGCTCGAACTCTCAATGTTTTGACTCGTTCCTTGCAGCTCAAGGAGTCCGCAACAACGTTCGCCTTGCCCGGATGATACTTAATCTCACAATCATAGTCGTTCAACAATTCAACCCAACGTCGTTGACGCATATTTAATTCTTTATGATTAAATATATGTTGAAGACTTTTGTGATCCGTGATATAGTACACTGAGTACCATATAAGTAATGTCGCCATATCTTCAAAGCGAATACCACCGCGCCTAACTCGAGGTCGTGCATGGTATAATTCTTCTCATGAACCTTAATTTGACGTGACGCGTACGCGATGACTTTTTCCCGTTGCATGAGCATGCAAACTAACCCTTGATGCAAAACATCACAATATACCACAAAATCATCTGTACCGTCGGGGAGTGATAAGATCGGTGCATCACACAACTTATCCTTAAGGAGTTGAAATGCTCTTCTTGTTTTTCGCCCAAATCAAACTTCTTGTCTTTTTGCGTGAGTGAGGTTAGCGGTTGAGCAACTTTAGAAAAATTTTCAATAAATCTCCGATAGTAACCCGCTAATCCTAAAAATTGTGGGACTTCAGTTGGAGTCTTGGGCGCTTCCTAATTCTTAATTGCTTCAATCTTTGATGGGTCTACATGAATACCTTTCTCGTTCACTACATGCCCGAGAAATTGCACTTCGTGAATCCAGAATTCGCACTTAGAAAACTTCGCGTATAGTTTCTCCTTCTTTAGTAGTTCCAAAATGGTTCTCAAATGTTTCTCGTGCTCGTCCTTCGACCGTGAATTAATTAATATATCGTCGATAAATACTATCACAAATTTATCGAGATACGGCTTGCACAGGCGATTCATTAAATCCATAAATACCACCGGTGCATTCGTTAAGCCGAAAGGCATAACAAGAAACTTGTAATGACCAGAACGAGTCCTAAAAGCCGTCTTTGGTATGCTAACTGATGATATCCAGACCTTAAGTCTATCTTGGAGTAGAAGCTGGATCCGTGAAGTTGGTCGAATAAGTCGTCAATCCTCGGTAGTGGGTACCGATTCTTGATAGTGAGCTTATTCACCTCGCGATAATCTATGTACATTCTAAGAGTTCCGTCCTTCTTCTTCACAAATAACGCTGGAGCTCCCCAAGGCGAGAAGCTTGGTCGAATGAATCCCTTATCCAACAACTCTTGAAGTTGTGTGGATAACTCTTGCTTCTCAGAAGGTGCTAGACGATACGTGGACTTAGCTACGGGTGCGGCTCCTAGCACCAAGTTGATGTGAAACTCGACTTGTCGTTGTGGTGGTAATCCCGGCAAGTCTTCAGGAAAGACTCAGGGGAATTACTTTACCACGGGAATATCTTGAAGTTTCAGCTCTTCCGCTTTCTTGTCAACTACATGAGCTAGAAAGGCTATGCAACCTTTTTGTAGGCACTTTTGGACCTTCATGCAATTGATGGATCTGCAAAGGTGAGTCATGCTCCTCCCCATGTATGGTGAGTGTCTCCTCGTTCGGTAGTGGAATACGAATAATCTTCTTGTGACATACAACCTCGGCTCGATTATCAAATAGCCAATCCATGCCGACTACTACGTTGAAACTACCCAATTGAACGGGTAAAAGATCGATACTGAATTTCTGCTGGCCAAGTTCCAAGGAACATCCTTTCATAACTTCTTTCGATTTGACTAGCTAACCATTTGTCAATCCTATAGGTTAAGGGACACGTCTAGCGTACTTGGCTCTAGGGTAAGTATTTTTCGATTTCTATGGAGATGAAACTAAAATCGACACCGGTATCAAATAGTATGGAAGCGAAATGATTGTTGATAGGAAACATACCAGTGGCCCTTAATAAATTCATGTGACCCAGCTAATTTCCCATTAGCTAAATTGATAGAGTGAGGTATGTCTAACTTACATTACTCTAAATCGAGTCTATGCTTAATACCCAAAGACACTACAGATTTACAGTCTGTCGCTTTTGACCACTCGGCACAAGTGGGAGAGGCTCGAACCTACGTAGAAAAACATAAACAGATTTACAGTCAGTCGCTTTTGACTACTCGACACAAATGGGAGAGGTAGGATTCGAATCTACGTAGAAAAACTTCAACAGATTTACAGTCTGTCGCTTTTGATCAGTTGGCCACTCTCCCCTTCCCGGGCCGACCTTCGTAGCTTCAGGCGAAGCTGCGAGTTCATTAGCAAGTGAATGAACGAGCCATGTTCCTAAAAGGAGTGACCTTATTTCTTTTCTTCCATTTCCCTATCCCTTCAAAGCTCGGTTGGGCGCTAGCGCTTGACTAATAGAAAGGCGAGTTTTCTATTTACTAGAATATCTTTCTGAAAGCTTCTTTTTAGAATTGATTGCTACCGGTGGTGAAGAAATTGAATAAACTAACTAAGCTCTCCGCTGTTATCAAAAGAATTGATACATGATGATTGTGTGTAGGACGTAATCATGACAACTTTTGGGTCTTGTGAAGTGGCCTCTACGCCACGCTTATTCACTAGCTTGATCCTTCCTTAAGACATTCATGCCTGAAGTGGCCTCTGCGCCACGCTTAAACATCCTTGCTCCTACTTGAGTATTACCACCTTACTAGTCTCCACATTGTGCTCAGTCTCACTACGTTGCTACTCTTGGCACTTTTGCAGGTGCCCTTATGGTGAAAGTTTCACTCGTCACATTTAGGACTTCAGCAAGTTACCAGCAACTTCTAGGTGCTATCATAGTTTATGGCAGCAAATGCCTTGGTTTCTCTTATCGCGGAAGGTTCCTTTTGTTTGTTACGCACTCTCAAACCTTTCACAAGGTGTGAGAACTTTCGCTTCCCGTACCTAGTAGATTCCACATGTGTTTCTTTTATCCCAGCATCTCTCTTTGACCGCTTCCCCCATTCTCACCGTATCCATGGTGCGACTAACTACAAGAGTTACTGATTGAGTGATTCAAGGTGGGGTGGGATGATGCAATCATGCTTTGGATATGAGGGGTTAAAGTAACTTCGAGTGTTACCTAGTACGGAACCACCCTTGAGAGGTCGTGAAAGTGTTGAGTGTGACCAACAACGTCGGCTTCAATCATGGTCAAGTTCCAGAATCCTGCTTCCATCCTTTGAATTCAAGTCAGTGAGCAATACTCTTTTCGCATAAGATCCTTAAGTTCTTCCCACGACAACCTCTTCGCTGTATCACTCTCTAAAGTTGGTACTTGGAGATTCCACCAATTTAATGCTGCATTAAGCACAGGACTCTTCGTTTGCCTAATCATTTTACTTGGGAGTACATTTACTAGCACGGCTAACCGACTCCATTTTTCTTTATTTAGCGGACAAAACCTATTGCACCTCTCGTGTCACTCGTTCCCGACCCATCGGGATTTGAACCACTTGAACTCCCGCACCACCAGTACCGTCACTAGTGTCGACTCAATTATGCTCATGTCGTGCAATTTCTGCAATCCTATGTCTTTCCATAAGAACTCTAGTTCGGCTTAATCAGTAAGTCGTGGATTAACTAACCCCTTTTGGGTGTAGACCTTCCTTTTGGCGCATGATCTCTTTTAATACACATTATTAAAAGGATATAGACAAATATTTGGATAAATATAGTCTACATGCGCCTAAGAATTAAGAATGCAATCGGTCATGGAAACCTCAATATTTCGTTGGTTATACATGCCGGAAACAATGATAATGCGAATAATCGCAACAAAAATTCGTAGTGTCTCATGCATGTATTGTTTGTATGTCTAAGCAGGACAACAATCCGTTGAGGAGGAGAAACCAAACAATCGCCTCCATCCTTACAGTATGTATTCCATACTCCATGGACCTCGATCGTCCAAAGTAATGAAGATCCTTCGACGCACTTGCTCATGTGACGAAAATAGTAGTAATGCTTGAGCTTTACAAGCTCCAATAAGATCATTAGAATTTCCATGGATGTTGAATAAAATGCAATAGGGAGTTGCACATGGCTCTTGCCATACCTTCCCATAGAATAAGACAATGTCAAACGTCGGAGTTTAATGTAACCATTTCCAATAAAGATAAGGTGCCGAAAGGCACCAAGAGACCAACCCATGCACAAGAATCCTATAATGTTGAGGAAAAATCCTCCATGGGTGGCCGACCATTTTGGTTTGTGTTAGATGACTAGTTTCACTCGCCTCGTGATATACATCGATTGGTAGGTGCGAACAAATATGTGTGGTATTGCTGTATTGTAGGGTGCTATTGAAGGATTTCGACTGGATAGTGATCATTAGCTTGACACGCAGAGCCCACTAGGATTCTCATGCACTACAAGTTGTTATTACGTGGGCCCCCGTAATAATAAATTGCTTTGCATGGTCACCCTAACGTTCCCTTGTTCAAAGCAGACGATCAGACAGAGAGGGGGCACTACTGCCTACATACCTTTAACATAGAAAGGACCTTTGTAATGGTCCACACATCAACGTCCGTTGTCATTACTCGTAGAATGATAGGGCGCTAGACAAAATAGGGATAGAGAGAATTTGTAACAATGACAACTAGAGGGGCACCTTCAAGATGAGTACTTCATCTTCCTTGTTTGGACAAGAGTGTCATCAATCATGATTTGTATGAGCCACAGGGACCTCGTCCCACTAATAGAGTTGTTTCCCAAAGCTACCATCTCCGCCTCGTCGTCACTACCGAAGTCAGGCATCTCCGCATCCACGGGAAAAACAACCATCACCTACAGACGTGATAAGATCCGCAACAGACGTGAGGTCAATATTCTTATCATGTGAGTCACAAATAACAATAGAATTCGAAGTCAAAGGTATTTCGTTCTTGGAAAAATTATCCCGTGGAATGCATATATAAATAAATCATATATATATATAATCACATAAAATCCCATCTACCCAGGATTTCTATTTTGTGTAAACTGAACTTGTAAATTGTTTATAATGCGTGGTCTGTTAATGTAATGTGTCCAGGCACATAGTCTGATAATGTAACATGCCTATTTCTTATATACTAAGTCTGATAATGTCCTTGCTTTATTTTGTAAAATGAATTTGCGTAGTGGACCTTGCGAAATGTTTATGCGATGAAAATATCTTGCTTATGTAAAAATAGTTTTTGTGAGAGGATCCTAGTGACTGTAAACTAGACTCGAGAAGGAATCCTGGTTCACTACAATTGAAGCTCTGATACCAATCTGTCACACCCGCTCGTAGACGGAAGCGCATGTTGTGATCCGATTGATTCTCATTGCATACAATACAAGTGAACAAACTATATGAATAAAAACAAACTCCAGATGCCATTCCATAATCATTCCAAAAGACGACATAAGTTGAATACAATGTTTACAAATGATAAGTTGTGAAATAAGTTGTTAAGTGTTTTACAACCAAAACACAAGTTTTAAAATATGAGGATTTGACCCCTATATCACCGCACGGAGGCGGCATGTATCGGGCAAACCCCCAAAATATGGCATGGAGTCTTGTTACTTGCATTCTTGAATTTGAATCCCCGCACGGTCCACTAATTCCCTGAAATACATGTTAAGTTGAAAACATCAACAAAAGTTGGGAGTTCATGTGTTTTAGTTTCATACGATAGTTCCATAAAATTTACATTGTAAATTGTATCAAAAACTTGGTATGTAAAGCGTCTATGAAATCGTTGAACATTAATGTTTTGCAAGGACATTAATATGTGTGACGACATAGGAAGCATCCAACCCTAGACGATTTTTCGTCGAATAAACCTCGACGGGACAACAAATGCACTCTTCTGTGTGGGTCCATGACCAAGAGTTGGGCTCGCCAACACCCACTAGATCTAACCTTTGTACCGTGGTCTTAAACAAGATTAATGGTGCTTAAGTACGACCCTATTCGCCCATGATCTAAATTGTTTCATTCCCTAGCTTATCATACCATTGTACATGTATTTCCCCCGATAGTTGTAAAGCTGTAAAAACGTTTAAGATAAAAAGGGGGACATGAACTCACTGTTTTGCGTTCCTAAACTGCGTATAACTCACGTACGGTTTCCTTGATTTGTATCGCAACCTACAAACGTGCTAAGTTTTGTTAGACTCTACTGTCTTTGTAACGACTTATAGTCTTAATATTTATAAAGACTTGTTTGGTATTGTGGTTCCTTTGAGTTGTATTTTCGATGTATGATATTTATATATATTTCGCCAAATATATATTCTTGTACCTCGTGTATCATATGTCCGGGCCAAGCCCTTTTGTCTCCGTGTCTCGCACGAGTAATAAGTATGTGTCCTTGACATGTGTAGGGTCGTGCCCTTCTTGTAGTCGGGTTCCGTTTGCCTCGATGATATCGTCATCGGATATGTTTAATATATTCACAATATATTTAACGCGTCTAGTTAAAATATTATATTTTAAGTTATATTATTTGCGTGCATTGTTTTATATACCGTTTACGATTACGATGGGTTGTTAAAAATAATATATTTTTAACGTGTCTTGATATATAATATTTCCATATGCATGTGCTTATGATATACATGTCCAAGTGTTTTATTTATTGAGTATTATACATGTACATATTCCCAAGTATAGGTATACTTGTATTTTGAGTATTTGTGTAATCAATTTCGTATTCTCGTATTTATGTATAATACTTGTATAATAGTATTTTACCGAAGTGTTAGTGGTATATGTAGGCATGTATTTGTACGTATAGGAATACGTATATTCTTGTATTCATTATACCCAAATTTTATACTCTTAAAATATATATTTTAAGATATGTCCATAGGAATATATATCTTATGCTTGGTAAGTGCATGTATTTCATATATATTAAAAATATTCTATTTTTAAGATTAGTTCTAGAAAATATATATTTTTAGTTTTCACAAAATAATATATTTTTAAGATGTTATAAAATATATATTTTTGTACGCTTTAAAAATAATACATTTTTAAGATCGACAAAGTATGATATACTTTATATTCTTGTAAAATATATATTTCGTCACTTGTTCGGTTTCAAAAGTATAATTTACCCATCTTCGATATATTATATTTTTAATCCAAAATATTTATATAGTTTATCCAATGTCCAAGTGTTCGAATTGTCCAATAATCATGTCCAACACATATATATTTATATGTTCTTGTAATTCTTTACTTGCAAATTTTATTGTATTTGTTTGTATACATTGCTTCAAGTTTCTAATTTAAATATAACTAATACAAATAGTACACACATAGCACAAAGTTCATATGACCACTAAATATATATTTTCCTAAAAATATATATTTATATTCATTTTTATTTAAGAAAAACCATACCTTCTTTGCTTGTCTTTTTATACAAAGTTTTTAGAATTTTATATTTATTATTTTTAAACAAATTTACTTGTAAGAACCTTGTTAAAAATATATTTTTTAAGTGTTTAAATTTTATAAAAATTTCGCCATAGTTTCTTTTGTAACAAGAACTTTTCTCATGTTTAAAACATGTGTTTTTATGTTCAAAACTCAACAAATCTTCCATTAATTTAGTAAGACTTTTTATTTCCACCAAGTAGGTATGAACTTGTAAATAACATGAGACCTTTAAATCCATAACTTGCTTCATGTTTAAAACCCTTTTTAATAAGTTTATGTTAACTTTGTAAACACACTGTTTCAAGAATAATTTTTACTAGCAAGATCGTTTTAGATATTTACTTGTTACATCTCCTAAAAATCATTTTTTATACCACTTTCAAGCTCATAACACCAAATTGGTGGATCTTGCTAGATCTAACATTTTTATGTTAGATCTATATTTTAACATAATATTAACAAGATCACTAGTCCATAACAACCATCTTACTAGATCTAGCACATAAACAACTTAAAGAACCAAGTAAACAAGTTACATTTTTAGTGTTAGTTATGTTTACCATGCATTTTTAAAGTGAGCTTCAAGATGGTTTTCTTGTATTTTTATAACTATATAAAATAAGAAGCTTAACAAAGTGTTAGTGAACTTACTACTAGCACTTGTGGCTAGGGAAGAAACAATAAGAGCAAAGATGATAAGATGAACGTGATGGATAAAAGCTCCTTGGTGAGGTCCTTGAGCTTCTAGTGCTTGAAACCTTCTTAGGATACCTTGAAACCAACTTGAGTATACTTAGAATATTTAAGAGGAGCTTGAAAGATGAAGGTGTATGGGAGGTGGTTATGGCCGATTGTAGGAGTGAAGAGAGGAATGAGATGGGTTTTCGAAAAGTGAATTTGGAAGTGATAATGTTTTTGGTCTCATGGTCATTCTATATAATCTTCTTCTAATCTATTAACCAAGGGTTTTTATTTGGCATCTTTGACTAGATTATGACTAACATTGACTAGTCAATGTGGAGGTGGTGGGTCCCCCTTTTGTGAGCGGCCACACATGAAGAAAATGGGGGCTTTGCATGTTAACATTTTGTTAAGTGTTTTTAGGATTGTTTATTTAGTGTAAATAATATATATGAGGTTCATGATGTGTATTATATGTATTAACATGTGTAAAGGTCCAAACTAGTTTTTATATAGTTAAAACAATGTAGACTAGTATGTATATTAAGTCTAGTTATTGTTCGGATACTTGTTTGATACTAGTTTGTTAGTGCATCGTTTAATGATCAACTTATATAAATTATATGGCATTATGTGTTCTTGTGTCCTAAGGATATTCCCGATACTTTTTAAGTTGTCTATGATGTTTAACATCATTTTTTTGATCTAGTATAATTTACCAAATGCTGAATTTTACGGACAAAATGCTAGTTGTGGTCCAAATCGGACAATTTTAGAGTTAGTGTGTTATCCGGAAGATGCTAGTGCATATCCTTGTTTTCCCACTTGGGATTTTATATAATATTAGTGTTGGACTCAAATCTGGGTCGAAAGTCTGTCGTTAAGCTGAGTACCGGAACCATGCTGACACTGCTAGTCTAATCGGTTAGTGCACTAGTTGTCTCGGTGTGCCACTTAAACTGTTTCGAGTTGCGACCAATGAAAAAAGGAATAATATGCATCATAAAAAATGTATTATGTGAGTTCTCTAGATGTATGTCATGAATTCATGCAGTTCGGGAGTTCAAAACACATAATAATATAAATAAAATACATTTTTTAATTGTACGGAAATTACCCGAAAGTGTCGGTTGTCACACAGCACGGGGCCGTGTTCAGACCAACACTCCCCGTTCCCAGGATCTGCAGAAAAAATCTTGAAACAGGTAATTGACCACGGGACGTGTTGACAGGCCACGCCTCGTGGTTAAGCTTCTGTAAATATTTGTTACTGGCACTCTAGACACGGGACCGTGCCCGGACCACATGAGCCCGTGGCCAGATGCCCAGTAACATAAAATTTTGTTTTTAACATGCTTTTACGCATTCGAATCAACCGAAAAATTTATTTTTGGACACATTGAGGACAATGTGTAATTTAAGTGTGGGGGGAAACTAACACTTTGAATTTAGCAAGTCCTGATAACAAGCCTTACACAAAACTCTATTGGAACCGCTAATCACCCCAAATCTTTTTCAAAAATTTTCATTTTTTTACTTGTCTTGGTTTAATTTGGGAATAACAAGTTCTAAAAAAAGTTATGTTTTTATAAATTTACAACCGATAGCGTCGTGATAAAAAGAGGCAAATAAGAAAATTATAAAAAGGGCATGACAAATCTTTTTAAAATTTGATTATTTATACTTGTTCACATTATAAACCCATTCCCACATTAAGTGAGCTTTGAGCCTTTATCGAGCATACATTCATACATCTTTAAACTAAATGCTCATTTCGTTTTTTTGTGTGAATAGCCGCTTGGTTCTTACGACTCTAGAACTTGCCAAGAAGATACATTCCTAGTCCTTGCCAACATAAACCCAAGTAAGTAAATGATGGAGGCACTAGGAGTAATCAATTTTTCATTCAAAATCATTATTTTCCTTTCTTTTTATCAACTACCAAAATCCCCCTAGTTAACCCTTTTGAGCCTAAACCTTTTCATTTCAAACCCGCAAATAAACATCTATTACCCACCAAAACCCTTTTCCTTTCAAACCAATTTATTTTAGTAAAAAGCTCTGGTTATCTTCTGAAAAAAAATATAATAACCATAGCTCTTTCAATAACCAAACAAGTTCCTTCAAAAATCTTGTTTGAAAATGCTTGGATTAATAAATATTGAAATAAAAAGTTTTACGATAACGACGCTTTTTACGCTTTTCAAAGTCCTCTTGATACTCACAAATGTTTATAGTTAAAAAGAAGGAGGTTTGATCGCTTGGCAAGCATATGGTAGAAATAAGTTCCAAACGGAATCGAGCGATATCACAAAAATACATCTTCGGCCGAATGTTGAGTGTCTCTTGTGAGATACGTGAACTTGTATATAAATAGAATTTTAAGGAGGCATGTTATGCCCAAATAAATAATTTTCCATAAAAAAGTTCTAAATAAATCATGACGGATAGGATTGTAAATAAAATAAAAACAAAAGTTAAATAAAGATCTTGGATTCCCGACACTCAAAGACAAGCCACAAAACTTCTTCTCTACCGATTCCATTTAGGTGTGTAAGCCACATTTAAGGAGTTTTGCTTGAGGACAAGCAAAGATTCAAGTGTGGGGATATTTGATGTGTGCAAAATGCAACATATAAATTACATCAAATGAGGCATAAAACTAACCTTTTTTAGTACTAACGTTGGAAAAAGCACGTTTCTTTGTTCCTTTTGTATTTTCAGGATAAAAAGAGGTTAAACGAACAAAAGAAACAAATAAGCAGCCAAAACCAACATAACTACGAAAAGAAGGAATAACGAGCCATGCCCGACCCCTCAGCAACACCCCAAAAGACAAAAAAAAAAGATTACAGAAGATGACCACGGGGCCGTGCCCGGACGAACACGGGGCGTGGTCAGACCCTGCACTTCAAGACAAAACTGCAGAAGCTTTTACTCCCATCACGGGGCCGTGCCAGACCAACATGGGGCGTGGTCAACTATAAGATTTGTAGAATCCAGATAGTACAGCGAACAGTCGACCACGGGTCGTGCCCAGAGGCCACGGGATCGTGTGGGGCCCTCTACTGTCAGATGCAATAAATGAAGAAAGAGAAGGATGATGGCCACGGGCCGTGCCCACAGGACACGGGGTCGTGGCCGGGCCTCTGTTTTGACTATAAATAGGGGTGCTTCGTTCACTTCAAAGGCATCCCTTGGTAAACCACTTCTCTCTCACTTTACCACCACTCCACCACCACTACAACACCAACACCCACAACCATCATCCATCTATCATCTTTAGAGTGTGTAATAGTCTCGGGTCCAAGATTGATTGTAAGGGTTTTTGTCAAACAAAGGCCATGCTTGGCTAATCTCTTACATCACTTGGTGAAGACAAGTCTTTAATGTATTACTTTTGATTTTTAATCTTTGGCACTTTTTATTTGGATATGTATTAATGACTTTAATAACTAGTTTCTTATGTTGAAAGTGAATTTTCCTACTATTTCTTCATGATGTCATTGATTTGCTCATTCGTGTCTTTACGGTCTATATAAAGCGCGTTAACTAACCTGATAGGGGGTTAGAAGGGTAGTTTGGTAAAGTTCTTGTCTCGTTCAGTGTATAGATCCTCCGAGGACTTGGTTCAAGCTTACTAGGACCTCCTTCAAAGCCCCAAAGGTATTGGATGGGTTTTGGGGGTACCTTTCAAAAGACGGGGCCTACCACTTTTCGCATTAATAACTTATTTAATTATCTTCCAATATTCCGACCCTTTGGGATTGTATCCCTGTTGACTCAAACCACTAGGTTGAGGGCAACGTCACCTTCAAAAGAGGGGCCTACTACTATAACTAAGATAATCTCTTAAAAAGTCCGAAAGTGCGAAAATCATCAAAGGATACATTAAAGATGAGTTGGATCCAAGTGATTCTATCTTGTCTATCTTTTCTTTATTTTATTTATCTTCTTATTTTTGGTTTTAATTTTATATTTAAAAACTTTTATAAAACTTTAGATTAATTAGACGTTGACAATAAACCGGTACTAAAAGCTCTTGTGTCCTTGGACGACCTCGGTATCTTACCAACACTATACTACGCTCACGATGGTGTCACTTTCCCAAGTGTGTGTTTAATGTTAGTACAATATCGTGTTTTGTAGATTTAAAACTTGACTATTGCGTAAAATGAACTTAAAATGTTAATAAAAATATAATACGCTCAACGCACACCAGTAAGATAGCGTATAAAAATGAAGTATGTAAGCATGATTGTATGTAAGTATGAGTGTGTCGAACGTAGGCGAAACCACTCGAGTTATGCCTTTTTTATAGATTTCAAGTATGACTACCAAGTAGTATGAATGTATAAATTTTGAGTATGATTGAAGAAAAATACGTATAACATTAACATGTAGTATCGAGCGTATAAGTGGAAATAAAATGAGATTTAGCGTATGTAAGTTATCATGAGTTGCGGATGTGTAAAATACGCAGTGTAATGGTGATATGTGTAAGATTGTCATGTAATATTGACTGCATAAATGGAAACGTGTAAGGTGATATGCATGTGTATGGTTGCTTAGGTCAAAACATTGAGTTGGTTATAATAAAATAAGTCGGGTTTGTCGGGAATGAAGGATCAGAATTGTGAGTGTCGAGTGAATATTGAGAAAAGTAATAATGTTTTTTTATGTAAGATGTGGTTTGTAAAAAGAAATGTTACTTTTGTTTTAAAAATTTGAATTCGCATACGTCGTAGGTTATCCGATCTTATGAATTTTTTTGCCCATGTGTTCAGATTTAGATTTGGGTATTAGCGATTTTTGAAAAGGTTGTAAAATAGTGAACTTGCTTTATTTTTATATTGATAAGGAAAGTTGTGTTTTGAAAATTTTCTGGAAAACTTGGGTTTTGAAAAGTATTTTAGCAAAGGGGACTTATAGGTATGTGAGAGAGTTTTCGTTGGTTTCTTGTCGGAAATAAATGTCTTTAGAATGGTAGTATAAAGTGAGTGTGTTTTTGCGATTGGACGAATTATGAAAATCGAGGGTAAGAGGTTCGTTTGACCGACTAAGTTGATAGGTAGCATTTCATAAAGTTTTTGAAAATTGTGAAAGAAACGTTTAAAGTATCATTAGGAGTTTCGTGTATGTGATTTACGTAAATAAATTGTAGGGCGAGAAATCGGTTGGATAAAATAATAAGGTTTGAGGTTTATGCATAAATGAGAAAAATTGAAACAATGATAAAAGGTTTGAGTATAAGTTTTAATCGAGTGATTGTTACATAAATAGTCGAGTTATGATTTGATCTTCCATTGAGGTGTGGACATCACTCATGTCTCAAGTACAAGATTCCTTCAAGAAATGGGTAGAGTCAAATCGTCAAGGTAAGGGAATCACTCCTATCTTGATGATAAGACTTTCATGTTTGGGAATGCGAGTAGTGTTTATCTTGTGGGTGACATTTTTGAATCCTATTTATAAATAGTGTGTAAGGTACATGAAAAGTATAAGTATGATACGTGAGTAATCATTGTGAAAATAATTTGAATTTTGAAAGAAAAGGATGTTTGTATTACGTTATGCATATAATTGATTTAATATAATGATGGTTTTGACAAAAACTTGGATTGTTCCGAAACGAAACCTTGACTAACCAAAGTGATCGAAAGTTCTTTTGAGTTTGGGAAGCATGCTTTGGCCTAATAGGTAAAATACTCTCGCCCCGAAATTTTAGTTAACGATCTTCACCGTTCCGGTTACCACATGTCCTTAGTCAATTGAAAGTTCGAGACTTTGGCAGGATTCAAAAATCGATGAGTGGGACTAGTTACCAAGGTGCGGGTATCACCCCTAACTTGACAATGTCATTCCCTAAGTGTGGTTGATACTTATCAAACGAGGTAAGGACTTAAATCCAACTCATTGGTAAGGGTCCATTAGAATAAGCATGGCGAAATTTCATCAAGGTGGGGATGTCACTCCTAACTTGATGTATAATTTCATGGAAATCGAGAATGCGGATTGAGAGTCTTTCAACAAAGTGATGCTTTCACAATGCGAGTATGTTCACGTCCTCATGTGTATATGGTAAATCATTGTAGGAAAGACATACGAAATTTTAAGACAAAAGATGAGATAGAAGCAAATAGGGAGGATTTGAGTATTTGAAGCATGAAATCAAGAATGATCAAGTATGGGTACTTAGACTATAGACTAGGTCAAATCATGACAATTTTTCCTAATTCCCTATAGTTATGGCTCTGATACAAATCTGCCACACCTTAACCGATGGCGGAAACATCGGAGTGAGACGAACGAGATTGCTTGAGACTTCATAACACTAAATGTGACAAGTATTTAATAAACAATTTCATTTCATTGATAACATCAAGTACATTGTTTGAAATAGAATTACAACAAATTTGAAATAAATAAAGTACAACAAGTATCATATGACTAATCTATAAACATAAGTTAAAGTTTATGTGCGTTTCTAGTCCTTCCTACTAGATTCTTTTGAATGCGTCATGAACTCGATCCTGCAATATATGTTAAAGTATAGTTCAACACCAGTGGCGTTGGCGAGTATACAAATTTGAATAGTAGCATAGTATAAATGTTATAAACAAATCTTCATGCATAAATGTCCATTCTCGAGGCTAACATACATTAAACTATCATGCCATTATACAAGTCAACCCAAAGTTTCCAGCTAGAGTAATCTTATCGTAGCAACGATAAGACCGTATGTGTTTAACTTAACATGACCTCAAGTTTATGGGCGGTGCGTTACTCCTATAGCGCTATACATGTTAAGGAAAGCTTAATCGAAGTTAATAAATAAGTATAAGCATGTGTGATTTCAAGTTTAGCACCAAGAGCATGTATAAAGATTGTTTTGTGATTTATGAATAAGCATGTTGGTGTGATTTCGCATAAAGTACATGTATTGCACCAAATGGGTAAAAGTAAAATGGGGTCGAGTATCTCACAAGTTTGCAAAGTTTTTTCGTCTATCCGAGTATTAACGAGTTGGTGGGAATGGGGGAATGAGTGTGCTTGAGTGTTTGGAGTTTATGGGATGTTTGGATTTGGAATCAAGTGTAAAAGTATGTATATTAGAAAGTAATTATCTTTACTTAAACACTCGTTTTTGACACTATAAGTCCTGTATGGGTTGACGTGATTTCATGGGTCAAAATACCCATTAGAATCATAACGAGAGGTTCAAGTCTTAGACAATATAACTTACTACCATGACAAGTAACCATGTTGATTATCATCAAGGGTTCGGTTATGTATATATATATATATATATATATATATTGTAGAGTTTATATAATATAATTCTAAGCTAAGTCCATCAAGAATATCATAGATTGTCATATAAGTCATGCATGGAGGTAGGAGGAAAACCATCCTTTAACCTGATTAAGATTCACCAATACACAAATCATCACAAGGATGATTCGGATGGTCATGAATGAAAGGAAATGTACAACTAATCACTATATCAAGAAGCCAAGTAAACATTAACTCGGTGAGCCACTTTCAACATGAAAATAGTAAACTAGGTGTCGAAGGCTAGACGGGGTTAGGTTACCTTTAATCTAGCAAACTACTTGAGATAGCAATGGTAAAACATCAAGTGAGGTGGTGGAATGAAGTTAGGATAGCCAAGGCTTCAAAGTATTCACACTTATACCAAAACACAAGTCTTGCCATAAACATCATGACAAGCTCGGATGGTTTCATCACTTGTGGGTTGCATAAACCCTAGTAAAACAGAAAGTTTGGACCTCAAAATGGTGATGTTCCACCTTAGTTTGCCATGGAAAACTTGTGGAAACCTTCCTAGAGGTTGCCCAAATAGTTTGAAAGAAGAAATGAAGAAAAAGATGAAGAAAAGTGAGTGAAAACTCACTTAGAACACTTAGAGTTTTGTTCCTTCCTTGGAAGAGTTGAGAGAATTTGGGAGTTTGAGAGGATATTTGGTGTGTAGAAATTGCTTGTATTTATAAGTGGGTATTAAGGTTTGGGATTTAATGAAGGTGGAAGCTGATTGGAGGAGAAAGGAGGTGGAGAAAGGTGAAATATGATTGGCTTAATAAAAGGTGGAAGGTGATTGGAGGAGAAATGAGGTGGAAAAGCTTTTGGTTTTGCTCACTTTAGTCCTTGCACTTTGTAAATAGGTTATTTTATAATGTTTTCATGTATTTTAGCTTGTTTTTAGGTATCCAAAGTGTATTTTAAGTCTCGGTTTTGCGTATAAACACGTATTTGAATATTGATTATGTATATAATACAAATATGAAAGGTAACACACATATGTATAAAATGAATTTCCATTATGATCAGAGCCTCGGATTACAAGATTGGAAATGAAATATGAATGCGATACGAATACGAGTTTCCATTAATAGAAGTACGATTATACTTTCTAAATAAGGAAAGTACAAAATGCGAAGCGTTACAGGAATCACCAAATTGAACTTAGATTATGAAGGATATTAAGCTTTTTGATCTTTTGGATTGATACCCACTTGTAGTAGTAAGGATAATGATATGGATGAATCACCCATGTCCAATCCTTGTGCATTTTTGAGGCATGATTTATGTGATGAATCCTTGTTAGATAAATTGACTTTGATATGGAAATTAGTTTATATTTTGTTGTATTGATGAATGAGAGCAAGAAGTAGGAAGTAAAGCATGAAATACTTGTAATTATTCTTACATAGTAGTACACACACCAAGTGTTTGATGAAATGTCTAACTGATAATAATATGTAAAATTGTATGCAAGTAATGGGATGTGTATATATATATATATATATATAAACATAATATATAGTAAGTTATAGTGATGTATTGATTGTAAACTAACATGAGAAGTGTGTTTTAGATACAGTTCATGTAGAAGATTTGATTTGTTAGTATTATGATGTGATAAAAGTATGCTTTAAGAGTGGTACCTTAAGCTTGAATGATGCAATGCACACCATGTGTGATTGATTTCTTAACTGTGATTAGGAAGCGATTGTGAAGAATGTGAATGTATTAGAAAGAAGAAATGTTAAAATGATGAGTTGGGTTAGCTAATCATGGGTTATGGTGTTACGTGTAGGATATGAAAATACTAGTATGAATGGAAGTTGTTTATGTGCGTACATGTAATCTAGGTGATCATGTGGTAGTTTGTGTCTTAAAACATGAGTATGAAATTTATATGGTGTCATTATATGGTCTATTACATCAATATGGAAATATGTTCCTAAGTTAGAAGTTTGTATGCTTGACCGTTGACTTTCTGAAAAGTCAACGAATATGTGAATAACATGGTATGGCTTATGAATAAGATTGTAATATTAAGGAATAATTGCGTGATATATGTTAGAACAATGATGTGTTTGTTATGTATGATGAGGAATGGAATTATGTGGATGTTGAACAATGTGATTGTCAATTCACGTCTTATGCATGTTAGATATTAACTAACGAAAGTCAATGTAACTAAGATTCGAAAATGAATGTGATATCAATGAACATGCATACTAACCATGATATGGACATGATGGAATGTAAGGATAGGAACCACATTAAAATGGACTCAAGCATGGAAGGCTAACATGTCAAGAGGAGACAAGGAAGCACACACGAACACAAACGCCTGAGATAAGTGATTCCCGACCTTAACTCCATGTATGTTAATGAATGTGTGTGTGTGTGTGTGTGTGTATATATATATATGCAAGAGTATGGGAATCATGGAAGGATGGGTACATAATAAAGGAATCAATGTATCAAACGTAGTAACGGATCTAGTGTAATATAATTGTACATGAATCCAAATAATGGGAAAACAGGAAGTCGAGGGTCAAACGACGTCAACCAGTAATGTGGTAGTTCATATGACGGGTTAATGAGTAAGGGTTTTGCTTAAAGAGCCAGATCAAGGTTTTGGCTTAAAGAGCCAGTTGACTCTTTAGAGATAATCAAATGGATTTATCTATATGTATGCACGTACGGGAACAATATATATATATATATATATATATTATATATATGGACATATGGTAAGCAGGTAGTACGACTTTAATGGTATGATAATAGATGAAAACCATGTATGGGGATGAGTAGAAACGAATACGTGTTTAGGCGGTTTAAATGGGCTTTGTATGGGTGAATGTTAATAGCTAGGTTTTGTAGTTGGAATGTTTTAGGATGTAAGAGGTATGTAAAAGTTTGGATTAGATAATATGTATGCATGTTTAGAACTATGAGTATACGAATGTGCGAGACTTGTATGTATGTGTATTTGGTGTTATTACTTATGAGTATTCACAATGCTAATCCGAGTTGTTTTTGAGAATGAAAAAAACTGCAGGTATGTTATAATTAGCTCATTGAATGGTAGACACCAAGATGCAAATGTTTGAATTTCAAAGGAGAACCGAATGGAATGCAATGTAAATGAGAATAGGACGCGATGTGAACATTTAATTATGTATGTTTAGATTATGTATGATGTCACAAAATACTAATCATGTGAATGTATGTGGTGATTGCAGGTTGCACAGGGTTACAGGTCATTGTAATAAAGTGTAAGCGATTGAAGATCGAGTCAAAAAACGTGGGTTGTTTGGAAACGGTGTCACGTAGTTTAGTAAACGTATGTTATGTTTTTATTTCATATGAGAGCGAAGAATATATTTATTGTAAGAGAGTCAATTTAAAATAGACATTCAAGTATGTCAGAATATTTATAACTAAAAGAAATTTTAAGGTTCGTATTTTTTTCGCTGCGTCATTTAGTTAAAACGTGTTAGGTTCTTACATGTAAAATCCTTCAAAGCATTACACGATCAAGTCTTCAAACTCGGATGTTATAATTTTCTTTAGTTTTCTTAATAAAAATAGGAAACCTAGTGGACTGGAAAGATGTGCTATAGAAACCGGGGCTAATAAATGGAGGCAGCAAAGAACAAAACGTACACCGCCCTGATTCACTTCGACTTCGTCCAAAAGGAAGTCTTGTTTCTTTTTTCCTCTTTATACTTTTTATTTATATTATCCAAAATAAAATAACCATGGTTAAGCACATTAGGAACAATGTGCATTTTAAGTGTGGGGAGAGAAATACAGGTTAATAATATAACTTGAATTTTTGTGAATACCAAAAATCAAGCCGTTCACAAAATTCTCGTGGAACCGCTTTTTACCCCAATTTTTTTTAAAAAAATTATACAAAAACCCATTCTTGCAAAAATATATAATCCGTCTAAAGTAAAGTTAAATCAAAAACAAATTTTAAAAGCTAAAAGACCTATAAAACATTTTTAATTTGTGGATATAAAAAGACTTTTAGGTATAACTAAGTAAAAACAATAAAATCTTCTTTTATGCAAAAATAACCCTAAACTTTCCCACCCATTTCCGTGTGAAGATTTGAGCCTTATGAGCATAACCAAACTATAGATATATATTCTCTTTCATTTCTTATATGAGTGCTTTAGTCGAACATTCCCTGAAAATTTAGAACTTGACAAGTGTATACGACCTACAAACCTAAAACCAGATGCGAGTAAACAAGTGACATAGGCATTAAGAATTTTTTATTTTAGCGCTTGTTTTTAGCTCTCTCATTTCTAAACTTACTTATTAAACACATTCCCCATAGCAAACCCCTTTGAGCCCAATACATTTTCATTTCTTAACCCCAAACAAAAACCCACCAAAAGCCTAAAAATAATTTCCTTTTTAAACCCAATTTTTAGCAGAAAATATAGTTTTTTTTTAATTTAAATGATTTTCATGACTTTCTATCTTTAGACTACCCGCTCCTCAAGATGCGGGATGAAATATATACATTTATATCTTGTATAGTTCGTTCTTCTCGATCTCAAGAAATAAAAATTAATTTATAAACCAAACGCCAAAATGGTTATAGCTTGATCCAAATTTGTAGAGTCACCCCGATAAAAATCACGAAAAATCTACATAAGTATTTTTAACTAATTTTTGCTACACCTTTAGCCATTCTCCAAAAAACAAGTTACACCTTATAACCCAATAAAAGACCTCTTGATGCTTAGTTATTTCGATTAAGTGGTTGAGGATGCGATCACTTGTCAACCCTTTGATATTTTATTGGTTCATTCGGACTCGAGTATTTCCCCCCAACATAAAATGTCGGTCGAGGGTTGAGAAAACATTATGAGGTGTGTGATTTAGTATAAAAGAATTTTTTTCGTAAAATTGTTATATTTTTACGTTTCTTTTTAAATATATTAGTTAAAAACGAAAATAAAAAGGCTGAAGCAAGAGAAAGGAGTGCAGATGCTCAGTTCTTGGCCCACATATCAAAACGAAAAATTTAGGTGTACAATAAAGTCAAATTTCGTAGAGTTTTTGCTTGATAACAAGAAAAGATTCAAGTGTAGGGATATACAATTAGAGCCAAAATGCACATGTTTTTATATCATTTTATACCCACTTTTATTATGTTTTGTTAAAGAAATATTCAAAATAGACTTAAATTGGTTCATATTTGAATTTCAAGACAAAACTAACCCAAGAACAAAAAGAGAAGCAAAACCAGACGAAAAACGGAATAAAACAAAAGAAAATGTCCAGACACGACTCATGCATAGCCAGACACGCCCTGTGCCTCAGATCTGAAGACTGCAATATGCATCAAGAAGACCACTGAGCGAAGAAAAGCCCAGGCACGCCTCGTGCCTTAACAGTACAAGATAAAAAGACATTCTAGAAGATTTGGAAAATCTCGTGCGACCCATAAAGTCGACCATGGGTCGTGCCTTGTAGTAACTCCCCGTGCCTCAGAAACCAGGAGTAGCCATTCAACTAGGCAGGCAGGCCCCATGCCAACCTATAAATAGAGGTCATTATCCACCATTTTCACTTGCTCATTTTCTCTCATCTTCGCCACTACACACTTCTCTTCTACCTCAATACCCCTAATCATTGTAATCATTAGGAAAAACTCAAGAATCATTAGTTTAATCAAACTTCGATGATTAATATAATCTTTTCAAGTTTGGTAACTTCTAGTTCTCTGGCCATTCTTGGCTAGATTCTTGAGGGTTTTGGGAGGAAACTGATCCCCTTGATGTTGAGTTAACTAAGGTAGATCATGGGTGAACAAGGTGTGTGTGTGCGTATGACTTTGACTAATTAAATAGTTTGTTGAAAGTGAGTGAAATAATAGTGTTTCGGGGTCATTAGTGTTTTCCCCTAATCCTTAAAATCTACCAATAATCTTACGACACCATTAACTTGGGTCGTTCATGTTTTTTTATGTCTATGTAGAGTCAAAACATGTTTATGTTCTTAGCGGAGGTTAAAAGTTTTGGATGAGACTTCAGGTTGGGTCAGCTCTTGCCTTTGCGTGGAGATAACACCAAAGTGTAATGGACTTGTTTTATATAAAAGTAACTACCTTAGGGAATTGACGACTCACCGACAGACTAATAGGGACAAGTAATTTAAACTTCTTAAACTATCTAGTTAATTAATACTATATCCGACCTTGAGTGGTGTTTCCCTACTGATTCAAAGCGATATGGTCGAGTGTGTAACATCCGCCAAAAATAAATCCTAGAAAACCTGATTCAAATTGTAAAACTGGACTCCTTGGAAATTAAATAAAATGGGAAGTTTTATGATTTTTAATTATTTTCAATATTTTATTATTAAATTATTGAACACGTAATGTGTTTGATTCAAACCGGACTAGAAACGTTAGTTTTATAAGCTAATACAATTAAGTTAGTTATTTTAAAGGGAATACTTAACTAAGTTAAGTTTAAGGGTTAAGGTAAGTTATAAAGACCAGGCCAAAGTTATCAAGCCGGAAAAATTTGTAGTTAACTCTATAAGAGGAATACTTTAACTGAGTTAGTATTGTAAGTTAATCCAGTTAGCAAATCATTTAAACTTGAGGGCTGTTTTGTCAAGACTGAAAGTTATGTTTAAAAAAAATCAAAAAAGAAAACGGCACACGAGGTGGGACTCGAACCCAGGCCCTCCACTGTTTAAAAAAAATGACATTTTACTCTAGTTTATACTTGGAATTTGAATGTGCGTGAATTGCTGTTTTAAAAATAAAATAAAAAATACTAATTAAACGTCACAATTGTTTTTGTGTTCAAATCCGTTGAAATATTAGCCGCATATATTTTTCTATCTAAAACCCCCATTCTTATACCGTTTGTTGTAGTAGTGTGTATGAATTGTTAATTTGTTATCATAATTCCTTTGATTTGAATTTTGGTTTCTCGACGTCGAGAAACTGTTGTGCATGATATCTCTGCCCTTTGGGTCTTCTACTTTTGTATAAACGTTTGTATGTCTGGAGCATGTATGGTTTCTCTATTCAAACGGGTGTTTTTCGTACATATTGAAGCGTATAACCACTTCTCCAGGTACAACAAGATATATATATATATATATACACAAGTACAAACAGCCTTTGTCTAATCTCAACGTTTTATTTAGAGTTTGTAAATGTAAGTTTGTGAAATTGAAGAAAAACACTATTATATGACCAATAACAACTTTTGTTATTCCATTATTCTTGAAAGAACGTTCGCGTTAGAACATGTACTTTGTGACAAAATAAGAAGTGACATATACCCAATTCTAGGTTCAGGTATACCAGAAACTTTGTTCCCTCATTCATATGTTTCACACCTAACTTCTTCACTCTTTACACCATTCGACACATATCTAACCACATGCAAGATTATTATTTTTTTATGTTTTTCCATCTATTTATTATGACATAGTTCAAAACAAATTGTAGAATTTATCCAAGTAGCAAGAACATGTTAAGCAACCAATAAACTTGTTTTTAAGTGTGTGTTTTTTTTGTGAAATTACTGGTAAATCCCACATCATTATGTTTTCTACGCATGGCATATATTGTGTCAATAATGTAAACGTCTCGGCTCAAATACTATCAACATGGTTTAAACACACTTGGTATGGATGAGGGTGAACTTTACAGACTATATGTGTCTGCATGGTACTAATCTATGGATGAGCTATCTCATTAAAAGTTTCTGCTTGGGTAATGATAAAAGCAATAAACTCACAGGCAAAACAGACAATATTGATTGGTATGAGGGGTCAAATGTTATAAATTGTATCTGAGATATTCTTGTTCTACTTTGTTTATAATGGTAGGGTAAACCTCATCGGGAATGATGATTTCTAAGGGGTTTTATAACACCTTAGGCAAATCTCATATCACTCAAATATCACCTGTGCAGTTTGGGCTTAATGGATTTGATGAGATGAGAACTTCACACTTAAGCATGTTCTAGCGGGAGTAACCATGGATGGATGACCTTTTGGCGGTTTTTCATTTAGGTAATTAACCAAAAATAAATCCTTGAGCTAGTTGTGGAAAAACAAACAACGTTATGTTAAACTTTCAATCAACAAACCTATCTTTAATGGCTACATGTGTAAATAACATTTAGAAGGGTCCATAGTGAATTTTGGGCATGATCCACATTCATTTAACTAAGCACTTAACATCTTTGTCAGTTAGGTACGTGAATATGTCTTCATTCTCCTCCTTTCCAAAATTGGAAAGAAAAGCATGCAAAGGTTTACCCTATCTTACTTCTCACTTTTTTTATTCCGTGCATAATTTTTATGACTTGTAAGCTTTAGTACAGGTCCTGATTGTTTGCGTGATGACAAATCATACCATGATCTAACCGTTGATTTGTTCCCGCACATGTTGCGACATATCTAATCTCGACTCTTTGTGTGTGTGTGATGACAAACCATACCATAATCTAAATGTTGATTTGTTTCAACACAAGCTGTGATTTATCTTATCTCGACTATGTGTGTGTGATGACAAACCATACCATGATCTAAACATTGATTTGTTTCAACACAAGTGCAGTTTATCTGATCTCATTGGATAGTAGAGTATTAACAGGGCTCATAAGTTTTCTGATAACAGTTCTCATAGTTACCAAAAAACATTGATTTGCCACTGCAAATTGCTAATTAACAAACATAGGAACCTGAACGTACGATGCTTTCGAATAACTAGATATTGTATCGGTTCGTAAACATAAGATTGATCGAAAACAACTCAAATTACGAAATCATTTTACTTAAGAGATCATCATATAATCAAGCTAAAAGTCATGAAATAAAGTCAAAGCAGTAAAAGATTTAGAAAACATGGACATATTAACCTAATTTTACATTAACTCACCCAACGGTCATTTACACACACTAAAAGACAAAACCATAAACACACACAACAAGACAAACAAACCACATACACATAACGTACATTTTTGTATAAATAGAGGGTATGTTTCATAAGGAGACGTGTTCTTGAGGTTCTTTTTTACACACACAATCGTTGCAATTCAACCAACTTCTTCAGTTTCCACCACCCGTCTATGGAAGTTGCGGTGGCAGCCACAGGCGGCACAAGTAAGCGAAGCCTCCGTCCCCTCCTCCTCCTCGTTCGACGCCATGAATTCCCTACACCCATCAACCGCGTATCCACCAACGTTGGCTGCATGGTTTCTTTGACACTCACCATATCTCACATGAACCCTCATCTTGTTCGATGAATTAGCGGAATCCGTCAATGGAGACGGTGGCGGTTCTTCTCTTATCAACACCACTCGTCTTTTGGTCATTTGCTTAGAACAAAAGATGTGAGTTTTTTGGTTCATACCAAATCGTTACGTACCCTAAAAGGGATTATTTATAGGCTGTAAAGCTTTTCACTAACCCTAAGAATCATTTGTTTAGTTTCACTTTTCACCCTTGTTGTTTGATTATGTTTTCAATCTTAACCTTGCTTTTTATATTAATCGAAATTTGACCTTTGACTTTATATGTGAAGATAGTTATGTTATATGGCAAGATTGCCGTTTAAGTTATGGTTAGAAGAAGCATGCATGTGTACTTCACATGTATGTCATTTTAGCTATCACATGTATATAACAATAACATTCCATACATGTTTCTTTGTTTAGCCTTTCCTCTTTCTATTGAAAATTCTTTTCTTTTCTTTTTTTTTCTTTCTTTAGCTCTAAACTTTTATAAAAACAATTTTTGAATCCATATATAGCCACTACAACGAAACACTGTTGGAACAACGGTGAACATCACCAGTGACGGATCCAGAAATTTTTTCTACAGGGTTACTTGGTAAATTCTCACTAATTTTTTCAAATCATATAAGGTTCTCACTAATTTTTTCTATTTTTTCAAACCTAATGGGTTCCTGGAACCCACAAATATGGGCTAGATCCGCCTTACATCACCTTCTGATCAGGCGGTGAAATGCTACCGAAGGATTAACCACGAATTACCGATGATTGTCTTCATTCGCTTGTTTTACTGCCATATATTCACCCAGTGATCTTTATCATTTTTTTGTCGATATAGTTGATAGTGATAGTGAATGTATATTGACTCAACTCATACTCTGATATACTTACCCAAGATTAACTTTTGATACAAAAAGAAAAAAAGATTAGTTGATGTATGTACCCCTTGAAAACATAAAGGACTTATCAGTAATATATCCATTCCTAGACCCTCGTTATAAATGTAGTAGCTAGTATTAAAAGAAATTATTAAAATGCGAACAATGCCAAAACAATATGCTCTAAAATATATGCTTATAGAAGTTTAAGTTGACAAATGCTGGCCAGGGGGCATGTTATGGGTCCAAGTGTTAAGAACTCACAAAGCATGGAATACAAGTACCTGATCCTTTCTTTATCAAGTAAAAACAAAGCTAAAAACAAGTAATAATAGACCTTTCATCATTTAGCTTGTCACAAAGGCCAAAAACCCTATTAATCTTTGTACCTTGATTGCCCTACTTCGATTTAACCAATCATGGTGGATGACAAACTTGAAGGAATGAGATGTGACTAGTTGATATTAGGAATATGATTATGACCCATGTCAGGGTGAATCCACCTACATTGGTCAAATGTTATGTGACATCTGTAAAGTATTTATGTATTATATTTATATCTGACATTTGAGTGTCACCATATCTGTAGAACAATGACATCTATTTAGTCATCGTGGGGGCGAACTAGACATTTTTTCGAACGAGAAATATAAAAGTAAAAGAAAACATTTAAGATATATGAACAAAAAGAAAATGTCTTAAGAAAATTCTTTAATTATGAACTATCATTTTTGTTGCTTCAATGGTTTAGTCATATTTCTATAAGACGTGAAAAACGTTCAGTGACGCCAATAAAAAAATTATTGCAGTTGTCACTACCCTTGTTAACCATATGCTAATTAATTCAATGTATTTTTTTGTTCTATTCATTATGCTTAAGTGATTGAAGTTCATGAATTCTACTAACCCGTATTTCTACTTGGTTGTTGATGATATGTCACAAGGAAAATGATCTAGATAGAAAAAAAAGTTTTTCACACTTTTATTCTTTTTAAGTATATGACTGAATACTATAACAATTAAAGCAGTTATTTAATGTATCAAATGTCAAAATGTCCTCTTAGGATTTGACAGTATTTCCATGAATGATATCAATGGTGATGCTAATAGGGCTTGATTTTCTTTTGAAAGACCAAGGTCACATTAATGGGTAGTGGGTAATCTCACCTTTTTAAGTAAATGAAATGACCATAGGTAAAGCTTAAAAGAAAGTATATCAAAATTGTACAACTCTCATGTGATTGTGGCATGTATGCTTACACATTATCATCACTATGATCAAATCGCCTTTAATATATATATCTCACTTTTAGTAAAGATACTAGTAAAGTCTAAGAAGTATCAAATTGTACAACTCTCATGTATGTGCAGAAATGCTTACACATAATCACTAGATAATCGCCTTTAATATATCTCTTAGAGATTATTCGATAATTAACTTTAATTCAAATAAGCTAATATGACTGAATTCTGTGATTCCTAAATATTTGATTTGGTTTTTCCACTTCTTTGTTTTTCTTCTTATTTTGTATATATTATATAAATTTAGTTTTTAAAGTTTACGACAGATCACCCACGAATCATTTCTTGCAAAGACGCAACGTTGGAAAAAAAATCTTATTTAAAATTTTATCCATTGCAGATTTCTAACGAGTACTATGGTTTTTAATTTTCTTTTTTTATGTTCCTAATGCTTTTGTCGATGAATACAGATAGATCACTGGCGGACATGTAAAATAACCATAACTATTCTTATTTGTTGCGTAACATGTGAGATCTCACCGTGATTTGGATTAGCGTCGGCTATTAAAAAGTTAGATCTTTTTTTTTTTTTTGGATTTATGCATTTGTCAATGGTCTCAATAATAACTGACTAACCGACGATCTAATTCGTCTATGGATACTTTTTTTTGAGTTCCCCATTTTCATCAAATAGAATAGGTTACGTATGAGAGCTACTCTTGATATGTGTCGACAATTTTGTTTATATAAAAACACAAATATGGACAATGATAAATGTGTTTTTCATGTGTTAGACCACACGACTTTTCTCACATAGTTGTCTTTGGTTTTATTTTGTAATTCTCTAAATAAACTAAAGAGTAAACTCCAATTGTGTCCTCAAGAAAGGACCATGTATCAATTTGCGTCCCCATTTTGAAAATTTTGCCTCATGAGTCCATGATCTATTTAGTTTGCTATGATTTAAGTCCTTCTGCCAACTCTCAATTACTTTGACCATTTAACCATGGTTGAAAAGACTATTTTACCCCTAAACTTTATAGTGAAAAGATTAGTTTACAATTCTTCTTCTTCTTCTTATTATTATTATTATTATTATTATTATTATTATAATAAATGACATTCGTTCTTTGATGACATTCATCCATCAATCCATCATCATCATCTTTTCAAAGCCCCATTTCATCATCATCATCATCACACCACCACCACCACCACAAGTTCATCTCATAAAAAAAACCACCAAACCATATAAACAAACACCTCAAACAAGATTCACCAACCATCATCTTCAATTTACAGATTCACCAACCACCATTCTCATCTTCATCTTCAAATCCCCACCAGTCGATCATAGTCAAATCACAATTAACCTAAAAACACACACACAAACAATCAACACACACTACTTCATCTCATCATTCAACAAAACCCTAAACAATAACCAACATCCAGTATGAGTTCAGTCATAGAACACTGAAACATGAATCAAATGAAATCAAATCAACTTATGGGTTTTACATCAGGGTTCTTGAAGATTGTTCATGAGTTTTTAGGGTGTCATTGGAAAGGACTTGATCAATGCTTCAAATTTTGGTATGCATTTATCACCATCTCCTTTGTTTTCTTTCGAGCATTTCTTCAGATCTTCCTTGAGATCACCACGGGTCTTAACTTTCTTAGATCCACCATCCATTCTTTATTAAAATACCAAAAGGAATTGCCAAGAAATCTTTCTCTCAATGCACCATGCAAATAAATAAAATAATTATATCCTTCAAACCAAGAAAAAGACGAAAAGTAAAAATAAATAAGGAATTCTATAATAATTTTGGGACTGGAAACCAGAGCGAGAATTAAAAGTAAGAAACCAAAAAAGTTAGGAATGTTACGTAAATGTAACTGAAGATTGTTCATGAATTTGAAGATCTAGGTTCTTAATATTGTTGGTGTTCATGATGAAAATGTTTTGAAGATGATGATGTTCTTGAAAATCTCGATTTATGTTCTTGAAAAATTAGATTTAGGGTTTTTTTTAGTCTTTTTTAATATTGTTAGATTACCAAAATGCCCCTTGACCTAATTGTCAAACTAACAGAAATTGACTGCAGGTACTCAAATCATAGCGAACTGAATAGAGCAGTGACTCATCCAGCAAAAATTTCAAAATGGAGACGCAAATTGACACCGAGCCTTTCTTCAGGGACGTAAATTGTAGTTTACTCTAAACTAAAAGTGTTTCAATGTTTTGAATGGAATAAAATATATAATTACAAAATTCATGAATTTTAAAACCATGGTGAGTAAATTATATGTATCATTAGATTGCTATTTTGGTGTTAACATTTAATACTATTAGTGGGGAACCTGTGCTTTACGGCGGAGTCGACAATTTATCCTGAATGTCCAAAATCCCAACTAATTATAGAACTTAAGCATAAAACCCAACAAAATTAGCTCAATTTATCTTATTATATTCACATAACACATTGAAAATTATTTAATATATACTTGTTGTTTCATGAGGAACATGATATGTATATATAGTTAAAATTATATTAGATGATTGTACTAAATGTAGTATAGAAGAATCGAAAACCGTAAGTTTCATTTCCATTGTTAACTGCAATTGCGCTTGCATAATCATTATAGTATTTCCCTTGATTTAAAATCGTTCACTGACAATGATGGTTATAAGTGAGACGTGGAAAAGTATCTTTCTTATAAGCAAAATCAAATCTAATGCAAGTATAGTTTTTTTCCGTATGAAGTGGAAGCATACGAGTCATATATACTATAAGTCCCGTATATAAGGTATAAAAATAACATTTTGAGTACACTAATAGTAATGCCCTTCTACTATCTTTTTGTTAAAGAAATTTAGTTTTTTATAAGAAAAATTGATATGGATAGCTGAGAAACTTTTAGATATGGCTTTTGTAATGCATAAGTAAATAATTTAGATTTAACTAATTCGTATGTCTTTACACGGAAATTAAGTTAAAGAAGTAAACGAGAAATGAAAAAAAAAAAAAGAGTAACAATTGTAAGATTTTATCGGATTAAAAACGACTATTGCAATTCTAAATTTAAGCGTCGTCTGCATTTTTTGGTTACACCTCCATTTTATAGAGTAGGTTGTTCCTTCGCTTTTGTTTCTTCATCGATATGGGACAAAAAAATGATAGAATATATGAATTCTTTAATGAAGCCAAAGGCTCCTTTTATAATCATTTCGTTCATACAAATACAAATGGGCAAAAATACAAAAAAAAAATAATCCAATATATTTGAGGATTTGAAGGATTTTGAAAGCTAATGAATTGAATCATGTTCTTTTCTTTTTTTATATGTATTTCTTAATTGATAGATGCAATTTGTGATTAATCATATGGATAAGCTTGCCAGTTGTGATCAACCATCTTCACGTTGCTTTTGGTGAGTTATTTTAATCACTAATCAATTTTAGATAAAATTTAAAGTTTATCAAGTGTTTTTTTTTTTTTTGTTAACGCACGATTGGACTTTCGAATAATCCATCAAACACTACTAACTAAACCGCAACATAAAAATTTAGCAAATAAACGAAACACCACAAGATTAGTAGCTTTTACAATGAGCGTATAGAATGTCCATAAACGTAAGCTAAGAGTTTTAATAAAATTCATTTAACTTTTTGGTGTCCTGGTTAACTAAATCCAATTAAATTAAAACTTCAAAAGTCTAACCCAATTTGTAGTTATTAATCAAAAAGTTATTAATCAAAAACTGAGTTGACATAAGTTTAAAAACTAAATAAACGAACCGATTTTAACCAAAGCTAGTCGGTTTTTTTAAATAAATAACTGAATATTTTAGTTATGGTTTTGGTTACGGCCTCCACTTTATTGAGTAGGTCGTCCCTTCATTTTTGTTTCTTCATTGATATGGGACGAACAAACAATGGAAAGTACGAATTCTTTAGAAAAGCCAGGGCTGTTTTTATAGTCATTTCTTTTATCCATATTTTCTTTCTTGCTTTATGTGGATGTGCATAGATTTGTAAACAAGAGGGATAAAATTGTAAAGCTAGTTGTTGATGCATCAACACTTGTACCACATGTAGTATAGATGTGCTTAGTGTCTGAAAATTGATGTTAAATTACATTGTTGTCTATGTCTTAAAAATGAAGTAAAATTACCTTCTTGCCAACAAGAGTTCAATTATAAGATAGTATTTTTGGATATGAGATGTCCGATGATCGATTATAAACGTTGCTAACAAGATACGATTCAAATATTAACACTTTTGACGAGAACAAGTAAATAGTATTTAAGTGTTAAATATTATGTTCACGGATTGCGGTTTTAGCGAAACGCGGTATTAATTATTTATTGAAATATTTAATATAATCAGTTATTTACGAAGTTATTATTAATTAATTATTTGGGAAGTAACTAAAGGATAATGGTGATGTATTATTTAAATTTAATTGTATTTCTGAGATAAATATATGTGGATTTAGTGTTCATATTCAACTACAATAGGCGGGACCTATAGGGTAGTATAAATACAAACAAACTAAAACATCCAACCACCCACATTACAACCATCGACCAACCACCACGCCAGAGCTACCACCTTTGGCCAGCCACACCTCGTTGGAAAGCCCAACCTGGCAGCTCCGAGCGAGTCACTGTCGCGCTACTTCGGCCAACCTGACGCACCCAGGTTCATGCGAATAGGGAACTCCGACTACCAATTTTCGACCGGGCCACCACCGTGAGTCGCCTGTTCGCCCGATTTTCGTGTCATAGCGTTTAGCCTCAGGTTTTCATGAAGTTTGTTTACAGAGTTGATTCAAGTACGTGTACTCCTGGTGTTCATGAAAAAAATCAACTAGTGTTACGTTTGTTGGTTCATCGTGTGTCTATGAGGTTTTCGTCAAAAGGTACGCAATCCTGAAACACCTTATGGTTGTGAAATAATTGTTTAAATGAATGGCAATTGGATCACTGACGTGAATTTTTTATCAGAATTAAAAACATGTACTTGTTTCCGCCGCGCAATTAATATTAGATATTAATTAAGCAATAAAATTAGAATTCATTAAAATTAAAATTGTACACAAATTCCCAACAAGTAAAGATATAGATAATTTAAGTATGACAATTATTTGTTGGGTTCCTTCACGTGTAAGTGGTGTGTCATCAATTATATACGTTTTATATACGTATTTACCCATTTTTATGTACTTTTGATGCTTTATTATGAGAAAACAATACCTAAATCGTTCAATTTTCTTGTGGGATTAGAACGTTGATAAACATGTGATTTAGGTAAGTTAATTTAATAACTCTAGCACGATTAGGTGAGTTAACTTAATAACTTTTAGACACGTTTATCTAGTTTAAATTTATAAAGAATGATTATTACCTAGACTAAACACACATAATAGGCAAGTATACCTAACGTTTGTAGTAAAGTTTATGTAAGAACCAAGTATCGAACCCAAAAGGATACCACTTTTACTACTCAACTTTAAATTACTAACAAGTCAGATAAGTATCTTTTGCTTGTTTGTTAATTTATATTTAAAAACAGAAAATAAAAGCAGTATCGATACTTGAAGTTTTGTTGGAGAACCAGTATCGATCGAAGATCGACAGGTTAAGAAGCTCCTAAGGAAGCATGTGCCTATTGTAAAGGTCAAATGGGAAGCTCGACGAGGTCCCGAGTATACATGGGAGGTCGAGTCCACTATGCGACAAATGTACCTCTATCGTTTTGAATAAATCTCGAGATCGAGATTTCTTTAAGGGGGTGAGGAACATCCTATAAAATTTTGACACGTGTCCTGCTGATCCTCGTTTGCCGTGTGCTAGACGAGAGGGACTAAAATCGCCAACATATTATTTTCATAACCTCTGAGTGGTGAATATTAAAGTCGAGGGGTTAAACGTGTCAACATGCTTAAACTATGCCTCTGAGTGACCTTTTAATGAACTCGGAGCTTAATGATGTTCGGTTACACTCCCGAGAGTGCTAAGCAGGAGCCATATTGAATAAAACATGCTTTTATGTCGAAATATGGGAGTTTGGAGAAGTTCGGGGCCAAAATGGAAATTTTGTAAATCGACATCTCAGGCGCCGCGCGCCAGGGACCTGGTATCCCCGCGCGACGCGCGGGAGAGGTCAGTTCACAAAAACTGCATGCCAGCTACTGATTTGCATGCTTGGCCACCTCTCAAACCACCTACACTCTCTCAGCTCGAAACAATTAACTCAATTCCGGTTTTGGACACCTTCTAGCACACCTGGAGTGATCTCTAGTGTTCCCATAACACTTGTCTCAATCCTAGATCATTCAGTTCTAGTATAAATAGAGGTGTTCATCACCATAATTCCTTGCACCATTTCCATTCTTTCTTCCTATCTCTCAATCTTGGAAGTTCCTGAGCAATTGGGAACATCCTCTGAGTTCTCTTCAGCCCCTAGGACCATTTGTAAGTGTTCAATTCGTGGCTAGTTCAGTTTTATAGGCTTTTAAGCCAAAAGTCAAGCGTTATCGTAATAACGCTTTGACTTTCGGTTTGGACCATTTTGGTCCAGCCATTGTTCGAGGCGAACATGGCTACGTGATCGTAATTAGGTAGGTGTTAATCCCTCAAAAGGGCACCTCCTAAGAATCACGTTTGCTTGGTCAATTGACGAGTCAACATATTAATGTTTTAAAAAGTCAACGGGTCAGTTTTTGAAATAATTACGATATGAGTTTAGAGGTGTTCTAAAATATATTTTATCACTTAAACAACTTAGTAATAATTATTAGAACATGTGTAAACATGTTCGGCTCGTCATCCAGTTTTAGGGTCGGTTCGCAACCGAAAGTCGCGAAGTTTGACTTCTGCGTTGACGTTCGATTATGAACCGAGTTAGACTAGTATGCTACTGATTTAAGGTCCTGTTATGATCATATTATGATGTATCATAACCCTCTAAGGTTAAATTACATGGTCATAATAGTAATCCGAGTTTTATGCAAGTTTCCGCAAATATGCCATACTTTGACTATTTTGCCATTTTATTTAAAAATGAAGTTTTAAACACCAATGAACTTGCAAATGATTTAGGTACTCATATGTTAACATGTTTAACATATTTTGATGTTACAAATCTGACCATAAACCGAGTTTTCATATAATATCGACCGAAAAGCCCTTTTTGCGCATAGAATGATTTTAAATATAATCTATCATACCAAACTCATTACCTACTGATATTATATCATAAATAAAATATTTTCACAGAATGTTTATGGTTGAAACATCAGATTATACGCAAGTTCATTTTATACATCACCAAATGACCAAAACGCCCTTATAAGGCAATGTTTGATTTTAAAACCTTAACGGGCACACAAGTTGATATCCTACTGATATTATAACTTGTTTAAAGTATATTGGCATATGGAACTTGTTCATGACTCATCCGGTTACTCGGTTTCGCTTATATGTGAATGGTTAAGCTTATGTAACTAGTTTACGTAATTTAACCGAAACGGGTTTAACCTTATCATTTTTATCTCAAATTCCAGAATGTTAATAGTTTACCCACATTATACAAGTCCTCGTACATGTCGGGTTTAAACTACATCCTATTCCGGACATCGCTTAATCAAGCGTATTGTACCATTTTTTATATTTTAAGCTAGCCGATCTAAGTCTATGACTTAAATAAGATCCGTTAGCATTCTAATTGGTTATTTATACCATCATTCCAGACTAGAGCCTTCCGGTAAATTGTACCTACGCTTACTTAGTTGGATACGGCTGTGCTTATTATAATTCTTATTTTAAAAGGATTGGTAAGCTTAGGTAAATTCTCTTAACCTATTTTCCCCTAACGGGCTTGGGATACGGTAAAATATCTACCGCATGGTCGGGTATGGGATTCGAAGACCAATGTGTCGGGAAATTCAAATAACCCATTTTAAATTCGTATTGCTTGAACAAAACATTGGGGGTTATTACGACCGTGTCTTATATATCCTTGACTCATTTAATTGCAAATGGCCATGACCTAAGCACGGGGTGTAGGCATACACCTGACAGATGCGAAACGGTTTAAATAAACAATTTATGCCCAATACGAGTGTTCCTAATAAAGGAATAAATTATAATTTACAACCCATTACAGGTTTTCCCAATAAGGGAATAGGTGGTGTGTTGGTTAATCATGAACCGGCATAGTTTCCGGTCCCCGTATGTACGTCAAGTTATGTAAAACTGATAACATGAGATATAGTTTATCCCAAATATAAAAAGATTTTCCGTGCCTTGTGCACCTAAATCAATTTTGAAAAGTTTTCAAAATATGTCGGTTGATTGTATTTACCAGTGTAAACTGACGTACTTTCAAAATAATTAAGTACATGTACAAATATGTAAATAGGCTGGAAGCTGCTCAGTAGCAACATAAGAGGATCTTGCAAGTCCTTAGATGTGCCCAAAGTCTGTTGAACATCCTTGGTATATATTTTTGATCCGCCTGTGGATCTTTATTACGAGCCATTGTATTTGATCTTTGAATCTTTCGGCTTGTAATAATATTTTCAAATTCTAGTCTTCCGCTGTGCTATTCTGTGTTACTTGTATTGTATGGTAATAATGATATCAACATATGTCACGATACTCCCCATCCGGGCCCACTGGGTTATACGTGGAAATCGGGGTGTGACAGGTTGGTATCAGAGCCAACGTTTGAGCGAATTAAACACTAGCCTTTTGTGTTTAATCTCAAATGACACAGTAGCATATTCCTTATACCTTCTGAGTCTACACTTGACATAGGAATGCTCTCATCCCTGTTAAATAAATCTTGCTTCGATTTTATGTAATTCAGAAACAAGTCGCCAAACAAAGAAGCCATTGATGAAAATTTTTCTCATCCGAAGCCACGGAATGCTATGCTTCGTACCGCGGCTAAGTTAAGCATACGACCGATTTGGAAGAAGGACTTTATATAAACTTATTCTTAAACCCAAACCTATTGAAACCTTAAACTAGACTTCAGAGTCCATACCGGAGGTCCCTGAATCTCCAACTTCAAAGATAACACCCGCGGATACTTATGATCCAAATTTCTTACATCCGAGTTTTTTGGAATTCCAAACTTGGATTATGCTTACCAAACTTCAATCCATGATCCATTATATTCTTTAACCATTGAATCCTTGGATTCTACTTCTACAACAACTCCTGATTCGGAGTTATTACACTTTCTATTAAAAACCTTTGTGTCAAATGTCATACGTTGCAAGCCAAGCAGAGGAACAACAAGGAATGAATTAAAGGAAATTCTGGAAAATCCTTCTTTCAATTATATTCTATTTTCCTTTGCGTCCTTATGTGGACATGTCTATTCTGTTTAGTCCCTGCGTGGACATTTGTTTATTATAGTCCTTATATGGACCTATCCTTCGATTTAAAGTCCCTGTGTGGACATTTGTTTCAAATAGTTCCTCCGTGAACATATTATCTCATTATAAGTCCCTTGTGGACATGTTATTTCTTATAGTCCCTATATATGGACTTATATATTCATTTTAGTCCCTGTGTGGACTTGTATTGCTTTTAAGTCCCTGCATGGACAAATTAGTATTAAAAGTCCTGTTTAAGGCGCTACTGTAATTTCCTAATGAGTAACGGAAAGAATTTTGAAGTTATTATCATTATAATATATGTATTTCATTACATCCTTGTTCAAGCAATCGTCTCGATTTTAATTCGAACTTTATCGATCTGCTAAATTTCCAAAAGATCTTCTTGATGGTTTACCCCAGCCAAATGACAAGTTCACATTCATTTGGCAAATATAAAACGGTAGTTAAGAAGTAAAGCCTTCAACCATGATAGTTAAGGAAGATCATCCCTTCTATCCAGAGGTGGTGAACTATGTTCAAGCCTCCAAGCCTTTATGGTCAATATGATCATGGCTACATTGATAGACCATTAAAAGAAAAATTTTTCTTTATTAACATTCAAGTAATGTTAATACTCCTGACAGTGTGACTTGAGGAACCACACTAGTCATCTGGGTGAAGGACTATGTCCAAACCTTATAGCCTATGTGATCAAATTTAATCCCGGCTTATATCATCAATATGATGATTATAATTTAAACATCCATTGGTGATGTAGTGCTTATGAGACATGATCTAACATCCATTAGTGGTGTTTCGCCTACGGGCTATATCGTCAATAAGATAATGACAGTTGTGACCATTATGGTTCCCTGTTCAAGGTGGTGGGCTATGCCCAAACCTCACAATCAATATGATCAATATGATCGTAACTACTATCATCAGTGTGATGATTATTATTTTAACATCCTTTCGAGATATCAATTAATTAGCCAACGCGCCATATAATATCGTCAATTATGACAACGGCAGTTGTGGTCTACGACCCCCTGTCCAAAGGTGATGAACAATGTTTAAGCCTTAAAGCCTCTTGATCAATAAGATTGCGGCTTAATATATATATATATATATATTAATGTCCTTTAGTGACAAGGCCATTTGTGCCATATCTATATATGTTTTATGATGAGGCCAATTGTGCCATATGTTAAGTCCTTTGTGATAAGCTTACGAGCTACTTAAAATGTCATTATGACAAAGACAGATGTGACTTTATGATCCATTGTCCCATAAATTCATGGACTTTGTCCAAATTATATTTTTCCTATAATAGTCGATTAAGACTTATGTCAGTACATATTAATAAACCCTTAGTAGTGATAAACCCGAATAATTGTGACAATGAGCACAAGGGCGAAGGATTTATATATCCAAGTTTATAAGCCTAAATGGTTGGATAATACCATGGCTAACATATGAAGTATATATATTTCGATAGTATCGAAACATTAAGATGGCTCACTTATTGGTGCAAGTATCCGCCACAATGATAGTGATCACAATAATGCAAACATAGTCATCAATGAAGACGACTTCCAGGCTTGCATAGATGCAGCCGTAGGAAAGGCTATGGAAAAAGTCTTTGAAAAGTTTAAAGAGTCGAGCGCTACTCGCTCTAAAACTGTATCTAAACAACTCTCGAAACCACCTTCCTCTGATAAGAAGGAGAGTTCTGTACACTCCTCTAATGTGAGGAACGAAGTTAAGAAGCAGGAAATTCTTGATAAGGACCATTCTTCCAAGGATGGTTGTTCGTATAAGTACTTCGTCTCGCGCAAGCCACGAGACTTTGATGGAGAAAAAGGGGTTGTTGAAACCCTAAGGTGGTTAGATGAGATGGAAACAGTGGTTGATATCAGCGGCTGTGCTGATAAGGATGTTGTTAAGTTCGCATACCAGTCCTTCAAGGGCAATGCCCTAATCTGGTGGAAGGCTTTGATGCAGTCATCAGGGAAGGTGCACTTATATAATTTGGGATGGTCCAAGTTTGTGGATCTAGTTAAAGACACCTACTGCCCACCTCATGAGGTGGAAAAGATAGAAATGGATTTCCTAGCTTTATCGATGAAAAACCTTGATTGTAGGAAGTTTGTTACCGACTACGACTCATATTCTAGACTGGTGCCATATCTAGTTACCCCGGAACCTAAACGCATTGTGCGTTTTATTAATGGGTTGGCTCCGGAGATAAGGAGCTTGGTTAAGGCTGTTCAGCCTAACACTTACAAATCAGCTGTTCAGCTATCTCTTTCCCTCACTAAAGATTATGGGAGGCGAATGTCAGTCGAGGCTGACAAGGATGGGAAAAGGAAACGGGAGGAGGAAAACTCCCAGAAATCTAAGAAAAAGGGCAAGCCTGGATCCAATAAAAACCTGCAAGAATCTGATAAAAAGCCTATGTGCGAGACCTGCAATAGAAGGCACTGGGGACAGTGTCGAAATAACCAAAAGCCTAAGCAATGTGGAATTTGCAAAAGAAATGGTCATCAGTCCCATGAATGTAGGGACATTAAGAATGCAGTCTGCTTTAGTTGTGGCGAGAAAGGCCACATTAGTACCAATTGCCCTAAAGCTGCCAAAGAAAGGGCAGCTATGCCGGGAAAGGCTAATAAGGAAATGCCTGAAATTACCTGAGGAATGCCGTAAGCAGCATATATCATAGTGTCATCAGGTACATTCCTTATCATTACTCAAGGATATGTTTGCTAAGAGTCATGTTTTAATTCAGGCACTAATAAGTCTTTCATAAACCATAAGTCCAGAAAACTTTTATATATATTCATGAGAACTCCAGATATTAAGTATAAAACAGAACCTACCGATGAAACCATAGAAATCACTTCTTCCTATTCTTGATGGATGATCTTATCCATAAAAATCATTCATGCACTTCCTTCGGTTGAAGTACGCCAAATTCTTATTACTATTACTATTTATTTATAACTTATTTTATTTATTTATCTCATTGATTTCTATCGACTACAAATGTCAAACTAGTTCGATAAAAGGGCCATATGATAATTGGCAGTATCTTAGTGTGTCCCATAGATTGCTTTCATGCCTGATCAACATGAAGGTTTAATGCATGGAACCACTAGGATCTCCCAACCGTCATATTGTACTAAAATCAGCGAACGATATTCAAGGAGATATTCTATATCGAAATTGCTTAAGTAGAAGTCTCTACACAAAGCATCCTAGTAATCAATAGTCGAGTGTGTCATTTTATGGCACAAGGGCATTAGATGAACCAAAAGCTGAGGATTTAGACTACCTCTATAATCTCCATTTACCCTGATAAGTTCCTGGAAGAAAGACTTGTACAGCCTAGCTTGTCATCTAGGAGTTCCGATATTGTTTGTTAAGGAAGACGGTTCGGTGAGGTTATGCGTTGATTACCACAAGCTTAACAAAGTAACGATCAGGAATCATTATCTGCAGCCCAGGATCGACAATTTGTTCGATCAATTAAAAGGGTTAGCTATTTCTTTATGATCGTTTGGGTAGTAGTGGCAATGACCATCTTACCCTAGTTAAGTTTACCTGAAATATTCTATATAAGCATAAAGGCTACTCCGTTGGAGGCCTTGTATGGGAGAGAGTATCAAACACTGTTTGTGGAACGGAAGTTGGAGAGACCCAACTAATAGGACATGAGATTGTCATAAAGGCGACAGATAGAATCAGACAAATCCGTGACCGCCTCAAAGTTGCCCATGATAGACAGAAGAGTTACACCAACTAGAGGCACAAATCTCTTAAGTTCCCAATATGGGATAAGGATTTTATTGAAGATATCAGTATGGAAAGGTGTGGTATGCCTCAGTTAGGAGGGCAAGTTAAGTCCTAGATATGAGGTACCATTCAAAATAATCGAATATGTCGAATCTCTAGCTTCAAGCTAGTTTACTTGAGAAACTCAGTGGAATTCACAAGGTGTTCCACGAATGCAATTTAAAGGAAAGGCTAGACAATGAGTTGCTAGCTATGTCACATAAAGTGTGCAAATTAACGAAAACCTGAGGTTTTGTTGGAGAACTAGTATCGATCAAAGATCGACAGGTTAAGAAGCTCCTAAGGAAGCATGTGCCTATTATAAAGGTCAAATGGGATGCTCGAAGAGGTCCCGAGTATACATGGGAGGTCGAGTCCACTATGCGACAAATGTACCCCTATCTTTTTGAATAAATCTCGAGGTCGAGATTTCTTTTAAGGGGGTGAGGATGTAACACCCTGTGTTTTTAGTCCTATAAAATTTCGACACGTGTCCCGCTGATCCTCGTATGTCGTGTGCTAGACGAGAGGGACTAAAAATCGCCAACATGTTATTCTTATAACCTCTGAGTGGTGAATATTAAAGTCGAGGGGTTAAACGTGTCAACATGCTTAAACTATGCCTCTGAGTGACCTTTTAACGAACCCGGATATTAATGATGTTCGGTTACACTCCCGAGAGTGCTAAGCAGGAGCCATATTGAATAAAACATGCTTTTATGTCGAAATATGAGAGTTTGGAGAAGTTCGGGTGCCAAAATGGAAATTTTGTAAATCGACATCTCAGGCGCCACGCGCCAGGGACCTGGTATCCCCGCTCGACGCGCAGGAGAGGTCAGTTCGCAGAAACAGCATGCCAGCTGCTGATCTGCATGCTTGGCCACCTCTCAAACCACCTGCACTTTTTCAGCTTGAATCCATTAACTCAATTCCGATTTTGGACACCTCCTAGCACACCTAGAGTGATCTCTAGTGTTCCCATAACACTTGTCTCAATCCTAGATCATTCACTTCAAGTATAAATAGAGGTGTTCATCACCATAATTCCTTGCACCATTTCCATTCTTTCTTCCTATCTCTCAATCTTGGAAGTCCTGAGCAATTGGGAACATCCTCTGAGTTCTCTTCAGCCCCTAGGACCACTTGTAAGTGTTCAATTCATGGCTAGTTCAGTTTTATAGGCTTCTAAGCCAAAAGTCAAGCGTTATCGTAATAACGCTTTGACTTTCGTTTGGGCCATTTTGGTCCAGCCATTGTTCGAGGCGAACATGGCTACGTGATCCTAATTAGGTAGGTGTTAATTCCTCAAAAGGGCACCTCCTAAGAATCACGTTTGCTTGGTCAATTGACGAGTCAACATATTAATGTTTTAAAAAGTCGAACGGGTCAGTTTTTGAAATAATTACGATCTGAGTTTAGAGGTGTTCTAAAATATATTTTATCACTTAAACAACTTAGTAATAATTATTAGAACATGTGTAAACATGTTCGGCTCGTCAATCCAGTTTTAGGGTCGGTTCGCAACCGAAAGTCGCGAAGTTTGACTTCTCGTTGACTTTCGATTATGAACCGAGTTAGAGTAGTATGCTACTGATTTAAGGTCCTTTGTGATCATATTATGATGTAGCATAACCCTCTGAGGTTAAATTACATGGTCATAATAGTAATCCAAGTTTTATACAAGTTTCCGCAAATATGCCATACTTTGATTATTTTGCCATTTTATTTAAAAATGAAGTTTTAAACACCAATGAACTTGCAAATGATTTAGGTACTGATATGTTAACATGTTTAACATATTTTGATGTTACAAATCTGACCATAAACCGAGTTTTCATATAATATCGTATCATACGCTTTAAAGTGACCGAAAAGCCCTTTTTGCGCATAGAATGATTTTAAATATAATCTATCATACCAAACCCATTACCTACTGATATTATATCATAAATAAATTATTTTCACAGGATGTTTATGGTTGAAACATCAGATTAAACGCAAGTTCCTTTTATACGTCGCCAAATGACCAAAACGCCCTTATAAGGCATTGTTTGATTTTAAAACCTTAACGGGCACACAAGTTGATATCCTATTGATATTATAACTTTTTTAAAGTATATTGGCATATGGAACTTGTTCATGACTCATCCGGTTACCCGGTTTCGTTTATATGCTTACGATTAAGCTTATGTAACTAGATTACGTAATTTAACCGAAACGGTTTAACCTTATCATTTTTATCTCAAATTCCAGAATGTTAATAGTTTACCCACATTATACAAGTCCTCGTACATGTCGGGTTTAAACTACATCCTATTCCGGACATCGCTTAATCAAGCGTATTGTACCATTTTTTATATTTTAAGCTAGCCGATCTAAGTCTATGACTTAAATAAGATCCGTTAGCATTCTAATTGGTTATTTATACCATCATTCCAGACTTGAGCCTTCCGGTAAATTGTACCTACGCTTACTTAGTTGGATACGGCTTTTGCTTATTATAATTCTTATTTTAAAAGGATTGGTAAGCTTAGGTAAATTCTCTTAACCTATTTTCCCCTAACGGGCTTGGGATACGGTAAAATATCTACCGCATGGTCGGGTATGGGATTCGAAGACCTATGTGTCGGGAAATTCAAATAACCCGTTTTAAATTCGTATTGCTTGAACAAAACATTGGGGGTTATTGCGACCGTGTCCTATATATCCTTGACTCATTTAATTGCAAATGGCCATGACCTAAGCACGGGGTGTAGGCATACACCTGACAGATGCGAAACGGTTTAAATAAACAATTTATGCCCAATACGGGTGTTCCTAATAAAGGAATAAATTATAATTTACAACCCATTACAGGTTTTCCCAATAAGGGAATAGGTGGTGTGTTGGTTAATCATGAACCAGCATAGTTTCCGTGTCACACCCCGACCCGCAGCGGAATAAGAGTCGGGGCATAATTGGGTTATCACCAAAGCTCATGACATTTACTAATATGTTTCATATTTAATAAAGTCAAAGTTACATTTTCAAAAAAAACCCAAACATGTTCATTCAATACAAAGAAAATAAACTAACATAACAATCCCAACTCCAAATCGTTTTATTCTTCTAATCCAAGTCCTATGTATTCCTAGCTGCTGCTGGTTCACCTGTATCATGTGTAAAAATGGGAGTTTTTGGGTCAACATAAGTTGGCGAGTGAACCTTATTAGATAAACATTTATTAATAAACTAATTGTTAGTTTATCACTGAAAATTTGTACATAATAATAGATGAGCAAATGTAAATAATCAAGCAATGGCAAATAGCAGTCACACTACAACATACAATAACATATGACAGCATACATGAACATACCAACATCATACTGTAAATAACATAAATGAAACTGTGCGATCAAGGCTCAATCAAACGGAGCCGATCGTATTGCATGTACTGAAAATGAAAATGTCTGTGCGATCAAGGCTCAATCAAACGGAGCCGATCGTATGTGGGCACGCCAGGTTCAACCTCATAATGAAATGGGGAACATGCTCAACGCTCATAATGTAATGGGGAGCGGCGGCCTATGAAATTGCATGTACTTAATAATAAATTTGCATCCAATAATAACTACTTAACAGCAACAAACTGAATACACATGTTCATGATATGATGTATGCACAATGGTTTAGTTATAATATATATACAAAGACACATGATGCACCCCAAAACGTGATTAAAACGGGGAATTTGTAAGATTCACTCACATTGGGTGCGTTGGATTGGAGATGGTGAGATGCGCACGAATTAGATGAGTGGATCAACGAGGAATACTAACCTAAATAATAACGGAAAAATATATTAAATGAGTGGATTTTATTAAGGATTTTAATGAAATTTTTAGATATATTTTTGTGAGTTTAAGGCTATTTTCTATCTTTAAAAAATGTTATTTTTAAGTATTTTTAATTGATTTTTAAATTAAACTAAATAAATAAAAAAAATAAAAAAATTTATTTATTTGCGTTGACCGTTGACCGTTGACTTGTTGACCGGTTCGGTCAATGACATGGTTTGCGCTAGGTGAGGCTCGAACCCGAGACCTCCCGTACGCGTGCACGCAGCTCTACCAACTGAGCTACGTGTCTAACCCGAAATAATCTTGTTTTTAATTATATTTATACACTTATTCAATTTAACAGAATTTCCTTTATTTGCAAAAACATTTTAATTCAATCGGACCGGTGCTAGTGACGGGTTTCGAACGCACGACGTATGGTTCGTGTTGCACACAGTCCACCTCTGGACTGTGTGTCTAACCTGGTTATTATCTCGGTTTCTATTATACTTAATAACTAACTGAGTTATCCCGGTTTAGTTTTTAAACAAAAAGGCGTTTTATTATACAAGGAGTGCGTATAGCAGGAATCGAACTCGGGACGTGCGTGTGTATTTTGCACACAGTCCACCGCTGGACTGTGTGTCTAACACATTTATAATCCCGATTTTAATTAATCTTATGTCATCTTTGAACTCGTCTTCTTCATTACAAACACAGACATCATTCAAAACAACTGATACGCGATTAATTTAGTTAATGAACATGATAACCAATTTGAATGCATTGAACCGAAAAGTTTGGGGAAAGAAGATACCGAACAGATCGTCTTCTTCAGAGGATCCGGCGAAGTTCGTCGGCTCTGTTTTTGGAACCTTCGGCTGTGAGAATCAATTAACAGGTTTAAGGGATTAGATGTGAAATTGAACTAATGAGTATTGATTATCAGCACGTTGGAATGAGCATACCGGTAATCAACGAGTTTCCGACAATTCCAGAAGTTTTCCGGTGAAAACAGAAAGTCCAGTAATGTCGTCTGTGGTTGATTATGAGCGATGGGTTAATGTTAGTAAGGTTCTAACAATTGATTGAAACAGTAAAGTAGAGGATTTTTACCGGTTTGAGTTGAATACGGTTTTCCGGCGTCTTTTGCAGAAAATTCCGGCGAGCTGATTTAGGCGTTCTGATGGTCTGAAAATGCGACGAAAATGAAATGGAGTATTGGTATGATATCTCTGAGTCGCGAGAGTGGTCTGAAGTTGAAGAACTCTGGACTTTATGATTTTTCGGTTTTAAAAACCGGAAATGATGAGGCTTTATGTTTAATCAATTCCGATTTGATTAAAGACCGTCGGTGCATCGGTTATAAACTGAATGTGTGAATAAACAACGAATTGATGATTGGTTTGCCGATTACCGTTTCTCAGATGGCGCAACCGGTTTTAACTGGGTTTGTGTATAAATTTCATTTGTGTTCCTAGAGTTAGCAGAAAACACAATGCGGCGGAGTGGTCTTGTGAGTGGGTGTTAAGTCGCTGAAGTGTCTTGCTGACCCGGGTTCGAGTCCCGGCAGCATCATAATTTTTTTATTTATTTTATTTTAACTTTTTATCAAATATAATTTTTATAGTTTATTTTATTTATTAATTATGTATCGTTTTAAATCAAAATAATCATAAATATTCGACGTAACTTTTATAACTTGATATTCGATTACAAAACGGAGCGGGTTTTGAAAACCCGATTTTTACAAATGTTACATTCCGGTCCCCGTATGTACGTCAAGTTATGTAAAACTGATAACATGAGATATAGTTTATCCCAAATATAAAAAGATTTTCCGTGCCTTGTGCACCTAAATCAATTTTGAAAAGGTTTTCAAAATGTGTCGGTTGATTGTATTTACCGGTGTAAACTGACGTACTTTCAAAATAATTAAGTACATGTACAAATACGTAAATAGGCTGGAAGCTGCTCAGTAGTAACATAAGAGGATTTTACAAGTCCTTAGATGTGCCCAAAGTCTGTTGAACATCTTTTGTGTATATTTTCGATCCGCCTGTGGATCTTTATTACGAGCCATTGTATTTGATCTTTGAACCTTTCGGCTTGTAATAATATTTTCAAATTCTAGTCTTCCACTGTGCTATTTTGTGTTACTTGTATTGTATGGTAATAATGATATCAACATATGTCACGATACTCCCCATCCGGGCCCACCGGGTTATACGTGGAAATCGGGGTGTGACAACTATTCTCTTTGGTAGTGGTTTGTTAAATGTAATTTCATCTTGCTCCTCTTTAAAGAAGTAACTTTTTTTTTTGCATATGCATGTGGGTTCCGCTTCTACCAATCATTTTAATTTTTATGAATATGTATTTGCTTTTAAATCATGGATGAGTATTGCCATTGATATTGAGTATGCTTCTTTCTGTTAGGTCAACATTTGACTTTTGAAAGCCAAATACTTTTCTATGCCAGTCCTTTTATGTTCCTGATGGGCTAAAAGTAGTTTAATAAAACTAAATTAACCTAAATCTAGATTCAACGTAATATTCTAGACTCCCTAACTTCGACTAAACTACGAACCGGCAAGTGAACCGATTGACTCTAGTAAAACTAAGTAAGTCGGAAATCGAACCCACGGGACTCTATTTAATTACACTAAGGACTCTATCTAGACCTAGACGGACGCAGACACGACACTAACCAATTTAATGGGGGGGGGGGGTTCTAAAAATCCTAATTTGCAATTAAATTAAATACTAATAAGCTAAGACTAAATAGAACACGACTTAAGACGAAGATTGAACTCAGTGATGATGAATGGTGTCACACCCCAACCGATGGCGGAAATATCGAGGCGGGACGAAATAGATTGCTCATTGCTCACAACGCTAACGGTGATAATATTTAATTAAATCCGAATTTCATTTCATACATAAATTGTCATTACAATATAAGGGAATTTCAAATAAACATAACAACATTTGACAAAATTTGATACAACATTAATAAACCTAACGTCTATGTGTGTATCTAGCATCAACGCTACCTCGATTTCATAGCATCATCTTCATCAACCTGTAACATGTTTTAACACAGAGTTCAATGCAAAAGCAAAGGCGAGTACACAAGCTTAAACATAAGCATACGTATACGAATAAGTTTAAAACGAATCCACATGATACCAAGTTTATACAAGAGCATTATACATGGCATGCAATATTTCTAGTCAAACCTCTTGCTTACGCGAAATAACGATAATTTAACATGACCACTAGATTCACGATATACATGTCAAATGGAGGCTTAAGATAAGCTAATGACTATGGTATTACATAAGAATACTCCAAGATATAAGCGACAAGTAACGTATCAAAGCATGCATGTATATTGGATTGAATCGTGCATTTCATAAATTTTAAGTTTAGTGATTTTGTATAAGGTAAACATGTTACACCCGAAAGTGATATAAACGAAAAGTGGGTCGAGTGTACTCACGGTTTTGCAAGGTTTTCAACTTGTTAGTTCCATGAAGAGTTGTTAGGTTGCGGGAGGAACACAGAGTTATCCTACAAGAGGAAAACGTGGGTGTGAGTATTTGGATGATGATGATGGTAGATTCAGAATTTGGAATAAGGCGTAACAAAGTAACGTTTACGAAAATATTCACTAAGGTCTAGCACTTGTTTTTACACTATGGGAATCCATTAGGGTTTATATGATTTCATAGGTTATACACCTATTAGAATCATAACGAGGAACTAAACACTATTAGTGATTAAACTTAGTAACTTGACACATGATTATATAGTCATTATCAAGGTTTCGGTTTTTAAGTATAGATTATAATAGTAATATGTATATTATAAGTCCACAAGGATGTCATAGAAGTCATGTAGGAGGTAGGTGGTTTAACCATCCATTTAGGTACCTCATGTGAGTTCACCACTACACAAGTTGTCATGGACAACAAGGAGGGTCAAGAACAATAATGAAATGGAATTACATGTTTATCATTATACCAAGTAGCCAGGTAAGCTACAACCCGGTGAGCCGACGTTGACACAAATCGAAGGCTAGACGGGGTTGTGTTACTTTCATCTAGAAAACTACATTGGGATAGTGATGAGAAATCATCAAGTGATGTGTGGACTTAGTTGTAGGATAGCCCAAGCTAACCGGGTAGTCACACTAACTTCAAGTTCAAGACTTGGCATCACTTGTGAGCTTAAAGCTCATTGAAAACAGAAAGTTTAGAGTGTTAAAAACAACCCTTAGTTCATGTAAACAAGCTTGGTTAGGCACTAATCATAAACTTGATTAGGAGCTCAAGAACACAAGGTTGTATGAAGTAGAACATAAGTTTACAAATGTTTTAATCAAAACAGAAAGTTTGGAGCCCTTTAGGTGAATATCTAGGTCTGGAATCTCCAAGGAGAATCCGTGGAATCGAACCCAAGGTTTATCCAAGTAAGTAGGAAGAAGAATCAAGTAAAACAAGTAAGATTTGAGCAAGTTATGCTCAATTTAGTGAAGGTTGAAGATTCTGCTCGAACTTGTGTTTAACAACTGATTTTGGAGTGATTTGGAGAGATTTGAGAGTGTTCAAGGTGGGAATAAGCTTGGAGGAGGCTTAGGTTTTATAGGAGAAGGATTAGGGTTAGTTTGGGGTGTTTAATGGAGGTTTAAGGTGATCGGGGAGGAGTTAGAAGTGGGATTTTGTGCCATTCTCGCGGCTGAAACACATTCTGCAAGCCCAGACACCATACGGTCATACGGACCGTATGGGTGTCCCCATGCGGTCCGCAAGGGGCCGGGTCAGGACACAAAAATTTCATTTTTTTTTGTTTTGTTGATTTATAACATATCTAAATGATAAATAAAGGTGTTTTATAAGTAATTAAAGGTTCCATGGCATATGGAGGCATGTTCTAATGTTTACACAAGTATGAAACGAATAAGATAAAGTATAAGCTTGGTTTGAAGTATGATTATTATGTATTTGCAAGTATAGTCACGTTTTCAAGTGAATGTATCTTGTACACAAATGTATGAATATGTATAAGTATAAAACGATTACGAATAAGCATAACATGAATTGGAATAAGGTACAGTTTTCATTATGATTCAAGTCTTGGTTTACAACGATTGCAGAGATTACAACGAAAGAACGAATACAAGATACAAAGGTTCCAAAAATAGAAATACAACACGAGCTTTCTAAATATGGAAAGTATGAAAAGCCGGGCGTTACAGTCTCCCCTCCTTTAGGAAATTTTATCCCGAAATTTAGGAAGATGCAACGAAAAGATACGGATACTTAGTCTTCATATCACTCTCGAGCTCCAATTAAATTCAGCGCCACGTTTTCCCTCCCATCGAACCTTGACGATAGGAATTCGACTGCGCCTCAATTGTTTAATTCCTCGATCCATGATTTCGACTGGTTTTTCCACAAAATGCAATGTCTCGTTGATTTGAAAATCTTCGAGTGGAACTTGAAGTCCTTCTTCAGCTAGACATTTCTTGAGATTCGAAACATGAAAAACTGGGTGAACGTTGCTGAGTTCTTGAGGTAGATCCAGTCGATACGCATCCTTGCCAATCCTTTCGAGAATCTTGAAAGGACCTACATAGCGAGGAGCGAGTTTGCCTTTCTTACCAAATCGAACAACACCCTTCCAAGGGGATACCTTGAGAATTACGTTATCACCTACATTGAATTCCAGGGGCTTGCGTCTTTTGTCAGCTTAACTCTTTAGTCGGCTTCGAGCTTTGAGAAAATTATCACGTATTTGTAGAATCTTGTCCGTTGTCTCTTGTAAAAGTTCGGGACCGGTGATTTGAGAGTCTCCGATCTCGTGCCAACAAATAGGCGAACGACACTTACGTCCATACAATGCTTCAATGGAGCCATTTGAATACTAGCGTGATAACTGTTATTGTACGAGAATTCTACCAAGGGTAAGTGCGAATCCCAGTTGCCGCCAAAATCGATTACGCATGAACGGAGCATATCCTCCACGGTTTGGATAGTACGCTCGGTTTGACCGTTAGACTGAGGATGAAAAGCGGTGCTAAGATTGAGACGAGTGCCAAGGGCGGATTGAAACATTTGCCAAAGGCGAGAGGTAAAACGAGCATCGCGGTCAGAAATGATGTCAACGGGAGTACCATGACGACTAATGATTTCATTCGTGTAGATACGAGCCAATTTCTCGACTTTGTAATCTTTACGAATGGCAAGGAAATGAACGGCTTTGGTCAATCGGTCAATGACAAATACCGTATAACCAGACGAAGTGCGAGTAAGCTTTGTAATGAAATCCATAGCAATACTCTCCTATTTCCAGACAAGGATTTCCGGTTGTTCGAGCAAGCCAGAGGTGCATTGGTGTTCAACTATCACATTGGAACAAATAAGATTGGTGTGTGATGAGCGTATTATATTTTTATTAATATTTTGAGCCCTTTTTACGCATTATTCAAGTTTTAAATTTATAAAACACGATATTGTACTAACACTAAACACACACTTGGGCAAGTGCACCCATCGTGAGCGTAGTATAGTCTTGGTAAGATACCGAGGTCGTCCAAGGACACAAGAGCTTTTAGTACCGGTTTATCGTCAACGTCTAATCAATCTAAATTTGGATAAAAGTTTTCAAGCATAAAAATAAATAAAAACAAAAAAAAGTAAAATGAAATACAAATAGACAAGATAGAATCACTTGGATCCAACTTCTCTTTTATGTATCCTTTGATAGTTTTTGCACTTTCGGACTTTTTAAGAGATTATCTTAGTTATAGTAGTAGGCCCCTCCTTTGAAGATGACGTTACCCTCAACCTAGTGGTTTGAGTCAGCAGGGATACGATCCCAAAGGGTTGGAATATTGGAAGACAATTAAATAAGTTATTAATGCAAAAAGTGGTAGGCCTCTCTTTTGAAGGTGACGTCACCCTCGGCTAAGTGGTTTGAGTCAGCAAGGATACAATCCCAAGAAGCCAGTTTAAAGTGTTAATAGTAGTTTACATATGAGGTGCTCAAGCTATTCGCGCCCCCGCCATCCAATGCCCAGAGAGCATTGAAGGAGGCCCTAATAAGCTTGAACCAAGTCCTCACAGGATCTATACACTAAACGAGACAAGAATTTTACCAAACCACCCTTCTAACCCCCTTCCAAGTAGTTAACGCGCTTTATATAGACCGTAAAGACACGAATGAGAAAATCAATGACATCATGAAGAAATGGTTAGGAAAATTCACTTTCAACATAAGAAACTAGTTATTAAAGTCATTAATACATACCCAATTAAAAAGTGCCGAAAGATTAAAAACTAAAAGTAATACATAAAAGATTAGTCTTCACCAAGTGATGTAAGGAATTTAGCCAAGCATGGCCTTTGTTTGACAAGAACCCTTACAATCTATCTTGGATCCAGAGATAACTACACACTCTAAGGATGATTGATGGATGATGGTGGTGGGTGTTGGTGTTGTAGTGGTGGTGGAGTAGTGGCAAAGTGAGAGAGAAGTGGTTTTCCAAGGATGTCTTTGAAGTGAACCAAGCACCCCTATTTGTAGTCCAAACAGTAGCCCTGTCACAGCCCGTGGCCAATCATTTTCTCTTCCTTCATTTATTGCATCTAACAGCAGAGGGCCCCGCACGACCCCGTGGCCTCTGGGCACGGCCCCGTGGTCAATTGTTCGTTGTACTATCTAGATTCTGCAAATCTTTTAGTTGACCACGCCCCATGTTGGTCTTGGCACGACCCCGTGTGGGCGTAGAAGCTTTTGTGGGTTTTGTCTTGAAGTGCAAGGTCTGACCATGCCCTATGTTCAGTTGGGCACGGCCCCGTGGTGGTCTTTCGTTGTCTTGTTTTTATCTTTGGGGTGTTGCTGAGGGATCGGGCACGGCTCGTTATTCCTTCTTTTCGTGTTTATGTTTGATTTGGCTGCTTATTTGCTTCTTTTATTCTTTTAAGCTTTTTTTTAATCCTGAAAATACAAAAGAAACAAAGAAACGTGCTTTTCCCAACATTAGTACTAAAAAAAGTTAGTTTTATGCCTCTTTTGATGTAACTTATATGTTGTATTTTGCACACATAAAATATCCCAACACTTGAATCTTTGCTTGTCCTCAAGAAAAACTCTTTAAATATGGCTTACACACCCAATTGGAATTGGTAGAGAAGAGGTTTTTGTGTCTTGTCTTAGATTGTCGGGAATTCAAGATCTTTATTTCAATTTTGTTTTTATTTTATTTACAATCCTATTCGTCATGATTTATTTAGCACACTTTTAAGAAAAATTATTTATTTAGGCATAACATGCCTCTTTAAAATTCCATTTATTTACAAGTTCACGTACCTCACAAGAGATCACTCAACACTCGGCCGAGATGTATTTTTGTGATAACACTCGATTCCGGTTTGGAACTTACTTCTAACATATACTTGTCAAGCGATCAAACCTCCTCCTTTTTAACTATAAACCTTTGTAAATATCAACAGGACTTTGAAAGGGGTTAGGCTTGGGCTAGGGTTAGGTGATTTTGAGTTAGTGGTTAGTAAAATGGTGAAACGCGTAAAAAGCGTCGGTTATCGTAAAACTTTTTGTTTTTGTGACATTTTTTTGGAACAAGCATTTTCAAACAAGATTTTTGAAGGAACTTGTTTGGTTATTGGAAGAGCTATGTTTTTTTCACTTTCAAGATAGCTGAGCTTTTTACTAAAACAAATGGGTTTGGACGGAAAACGGTTTTGGTGGGTAAACGTTGTTTGTTTTGCGGGTTTGAAACGAAAAGGTTTAGGCTCAAAGGGGTTAACTAGGGGGATTTTTGTAGTGGGGTAAAAAGAAGGAAAATAATGGTTTTGAATGAAAAATGGGTTAGTCCTAATGCCTCTATCATTTACCTACTTGGGTTTAAGTTGGTAAGGACCTGGAATGTATCGTCTTGGCAAGTTCTAGAGTTATAAGAACCAAGCGGCTATTCACACAAGAAATGAGAATGCGCATTTGTTTTAAAGATGTATAAATGTATGCTCGATAAAGGCTCAAAACTCACTTAATGTGGGAATGGGTTTATAATGTGAACAAGTATATATAATCAAATTTTAAAAACGTTTGTTATGCTTTTTTATAATTTTCTGATTTGGTTCTTTTTATCACGACTCTATCGGTTGTAAATTCGTAAAAACATAACTTTTTAGAACTTTGTTATTCCCAAATTAAACTAAGACGAGTAAAAAAATGAAAAATTTTGAAAAAGATTTGGGGTGATTAGCGGTTCCAATAGAGTTTTGTGTAAGGCTTGTTATTATGACTTGCTAGATTTAAAGCGTTAGCTTCCACCCCCCCCCCCACACTTAAATTACACATTGTCCTCAATTTGTCCAAAAATAAATTTTCGGTTGGTTCGAATGCGTAAAAGTGTGTAAAAACAAGTTTTCTGATACTGGGCATCTGGCCACGGGCCCGTGTGTACTGGGCACGTGTCCAGAGTGCCAGTATCAATTGTTTACAGAAGCCTGACCATGGGGCGTGGCCAGTCAACACGGCACATGGTCAGTTACCTGTTTAAAACATATTTTTCTGTAGAACCTGGGCACGGGGCGTGTTGGTTGAGCACGGCCCCGTGCTACACATGCTGAGAAGCTGAAAATGTTGTCGGAAGGCACTGTTTACGTGCATGGGGTGTGGTTTTGACGTTCCTTTGGCAGTTTTCATCTTTTTGAGTGTGTTAAGCCACCACACAATAACTTAAACCATCATATATTAGAGTGCGAGATACAGATGGTCCTAGAAATTAATCCTAAAAATTTAAAAGTTACAACGGTCCTAAAATTAGATAGATTCAAGAAGTCTAAACCATAAAGAAGTTCCACCCTAGATGTTTCCATGCTAAGAACGACAAAAACCCGAAAATAATTTTCCGATGGATAAGGGCTTCTAAGAACTTCAACCCGGAGGGCGTACCTCTCAAAAGTCATTGAGCCATTCCTCAACCTCTCTAGGGAGGAAGAAAGAAGGCTCCATCTTCCTTATTCTCATACGGGAAGGGTACGGGAGGTGCGGAGACCACCGGAACCTCGTGTAATGCGTCTAGAGGAGGTTCCAGAGGGAGGTCATCCCATCCGGTCGGGATAATGATCTCTTGAGCGAGGTTCCAATCCTCTTGGGGGAAGATCGGATCCATGGGAGGTAGTGCAAGAATGTTCAACCTTTGGTGCTAAAGGTTGACTTCTTGTAGGCAATTCTCCAGCCCGACGGTCAAATAGTTAAGACGATCGACAAAGGCCTCCTCCACTGATGTCATTTCATCGATGGCTTCCCTCAAAGCATACACGCCGCGAACTAGGGTGGCTTCAATCGATGGTCTTCTTCGTCCTTGGTTGTTTCTTGAGCCTGTCGATGATGTTCCGCTGTTCTGGTTTGACATACTAAGAAAACAAGAATGAAATTTTAAGAAAGTAAAACTTAAAACCTCACCATGACCCTGTGTCCAATGGACACGGGCCCGTGCCCGTCCTCCTGCAACTGTTTTGAACTTATGAACTCCTTGTTTTAACTTATTTTTCTTGGGTTTTAAACATTTGTGAACAGAAATAACTTAAAGCAATGTGATAAAACATGTTGTTTTAGAGAGTTTTAAGTTTAAAACATATGTTTTGCTAGAAGATATGGACCTTCAAGCTTTAATGGGGAATTGATTTCAAAGGAGAAGAAGGAAAGTGACAAAAGTGGCAAAGACAAGATGGTTTTGAGGAAACATTTTCAAGAACCTTTTAAGGTATATGTGAAAAATCTCAGGAGATCTCTGTCTTTGGAATGAGGCCAAACATCAGCAACAAGGATGTCTTTATAGAAAGCGATAGTACATTGACCACGGCCCCGTGCCGACTGAGCACGACCCCGTGGTCAGACAAATTCTGACATGTTGGCCTGGGCACGACCCCGTGTTGAATTTTTCGGTGGGCACGGGGCGTGTTGGATCGAGCACGGCCCCGTGACTGGAGTTTTTATGAAGTCTTGTCTAGCTTTAATTTAGAGATTTCCAGTAATCAGGTGGTTCTTTACTGGAGGGAACAACACCGAAGTGGCGAAGGTATCTTAGTTGCTCTCGTTCTATGCAACAACGCCAGAGGTTATCGGAAAGGGTAAATCCTAAGCTACTTACTGGTGGGCGGAACCAACCTTTATTCCCCTTACCCGGGCTCTCGTTAAAGAAGGTACATGACGAATCGCTTAGGTCTATGAGCGCATCAGTGGGAACCGATGGAGAGTCCTTCATGGCACAATCAACACAGGGACGACTAACGCTATTGTTATCACAAGAGACTACGGTACTTTCGATGGCTTCGATGTTGGTAGATTCCGAATGCGGACTCAATGACTCTTGTTGATCTTTGTCTTGTGATGAATACCTCGTTTTCATCATAAGCTCTATTTCTTTCAATTTTTTTAGAATCCTTTCTTCAAGTTGACACATTTCGGAGGAGGTTATGTCATGAGGAAAAGGAAGTTGAGAGCATTCGGGGGGCTGATAAGGATCGTTTTCACTTTCGCCCATCTTAAGGTGATTACCACAGGATAACGATGGGTCCGCTAAATAACGGGGCTCAAAATTTAGAATGTAACACTCTATATCTTGATGGAACCCACCACATAGTTGACACCATTCACCGTAAGAGTGGCGAAAGTGAAGATAATCAATATCATCCATGTTTGTGTCAGAGGTTATCAACCATCGGGTTCAGACAGTCCTGTTTTCAGCAACTGGATGTTGGACACGACCCCGTGCTCGAGAAACACGGCCCCGTGTCGAGCTACTGTCTGACTAACACAGGTTTTTATTGCTGCAGTTTATTGGACACGGGGGCGTGTTGGGTTAATACAGCCACGTGCTACAACCTGCAGAGAATGCAGATTTTGCTAAAAACTGAGAAAAAAATTCCTAAAAATAAAAAAAATGTTAAAAATAATCAGGCCGCTGACTTTAAGCTTTCTTAAAATCCTTGTGTCCACGGTGCCAAAAACTTGGTGTATGATGAGCGTATTATATTTTCATTAATATATTGAGCCTTTTTTACGCATTATTCAAGTTTTAAATTTATAAAACACGATATTGTACTAACACTAAACACACACTTCGGCAAGTGCGCCCATCGTGAGCGTAGTACAGTGTTGGTAAGATACCGAGGTCGTCCAAGGACACAAGAGCTTTTAGTACCGGATTATCGTCAACGTCTAATCAATCTAAATTTGGATAAAAGTTTTCAAGCATAAAAATAAATAAAAACAAAAATAAGTACAATGAAATACAAATAGACAAGACAGAATCACTTGGATCCAACTTCTCTTTATGTATCCTTTGATAGTTTTTGCAGTTTCGAACTTTTTAAGAGATTATCTTAGTTATAGCAGTAGGCCCCTCTTTTGAAGGTGACGTTACCCTCAACCCAGTGGTTTGAGTCAGCAGGGATACAATCCCAAAGGGTCGGAATATTGGAAGACAATTAAATAAGTTATTAATGCAAAAGTGGCAGGCCCCTCTTTTGAAGGTGACGTTACCCTCGGCTAAGTGGTTTGAGTCAGCAGGGATACAATCCCAAGAAGCCGGTTTAAAGTATTAATAGTAGTTTACATATGAGGGGTTCAAGCTATTCGCGCTCCGGCCAGCCAATACCCATAGAGCATTGAAGGAGGCCCTAATAAGCTTGAACCAAGTCCTCGCAGGATCTATACACTGAACGAGACAAGAAATTTACCAAACCACCCTTCTAACCCCCTTCCAAGTAGTTAACGCGCTTTATATAGACCGTAAAGACACGAATGAGAAAATCAATGACATCATGAAGAAATGGTTAGGAAAATTCACTTTCAACATAAGAAACTAGTTATTAAAGTCATTAATACATACCCAATTAAAAAGTGCCGAAAGATTAAAAACTAAAAGTAATACATAAAAGATTAGTCTTCACCAAGTGATGTAAGGAATTTAGCCAAGCATGGCCTTTGTTTGAAAAGAACCCTTACAATCTATCTTGGATCCCGAGACTACTACACACTCGAAGGATGATTGATGGATGATGGTGGTAGGTGTTGGTGTTGTAGTGGTGGTGGAGTGGTGGCAAAGTGATAGAGAAGTGGTTTGCCAAGGGATGCCTTTGAAGTGAACCAAGCACCCCTATTTATAGTCCAAACAGTAGCCTGGCCACGGCCCTGTGTCCAATGGGCACTTCCCGTGGCCAATCATTTTCTCTTCCGTCATGTATTGCATCTGACAGCAGAGGGCTCCACACGACCCGGTGGCCTCTAGGCACAGCCCCGTGGTCAACTGTTCGTTGTACTATCTGGATTCTGCAAATCTTTTAGTTGACCATACCCCAAGTTGGTCTGGGCACAGCCCCGTGGTGGGCATAGAAGCTTCTGCAGGTTTTTTCTTGAAGCGCAAGGTCTTACCACGCCCCATGTTCAGCTGGGCACGGCACCGTGGTGGTCTTCTGTTGTCTTGTTTTTATCTTTGGGGTATTGCCGAGGGATTTGGCACGGCTCGTTATTCCTTCTTTTCGTGTTTATGTTGGATTTTGCTGCTTATTTGCTTCTTTTATTCTTTTAAGCTCCTTTTATCCCGAAAATACAAAAGGAACAAATAAACGTGCTTTTCCCAACATTAGTACTAAAAAGGTTAGTTTATGCCTCTTTTGATGTAATTTATATGTTGCATTTTGCACACATGAAAGACACTTCAAGCCGTAAAGAGCGATATCTTTCTTCATCCCAGACCACTAATAAGATGCGCGAAGATCATGGTACATCTTGTCATCGCCAGGATGAATGGAGTATTGGGATTTGTGGGGTTCATCCATCAAGGTGTTTCGAAGGTTGAGACAATCGGGAATCCAAATGCGATCATGGTAATAAAGGATACCATCAGGTTTAGCTTCGAGTGGGTTTTCGACTCCACAATTAAATTCGTTATCGAGGTTACCCTCGTTAATGACTAAGAATTACGCTTGGCGAATTAGCACCCAAAGTTTTCCAACGGTTTGGTTGCAACGAATACTTTTGACATGAGTCTTACGACTAAGTGCATCGGCTACAACATTCGCCTTGTCAGGATGGTAGCGAATGTGACAGTCGTAGTCATTTAACAATTCTACCCAATGACGTTGACGCATGTTGAGTTCCTTTTGATCAAAGATATGTTGAAGGCTCTTGTGCTCGGTGAAGACCGTACACTTAGTACCGTAAAGGTAGCGTCGCCAAATCTTTAATGCAAAAACAAGTGGACCAAGTTCAAGGTCATGCGTAGTATAGTTTTTCTCATGGATCTTGAGTTGTCTCGACGCATAAGCGATAACCTTGTCCCGTTGCATAAGAACGCAACCAAAACCTTGGTTTGCGGCATCGCAATACACGACGAAATCGTCGTTTCCATCGGGAAGGGTAAGGATAGGAGCATTACAAAGCATGTCCTTGAAAGTTTGGAAAGACTCCTCTTGTTCGGACCCCAAACCAAAGGTTTATCTTTTTGAGTCAAAGACGTAAGAGAAACAGCGATCTTGGAAAAGTTCGAGATGAAGCGACGATAGTACCCAGCTAGGCCAAGGAACGAACGAATTTCAGAAGGTGACTTAGTTGCAATCCAATTCTTCACAGCTTTTATCTTTGCGGGGTCAACATGAACACCGAGTTCATTGACGGTGGTGTGCGTTGAGCGTACTATATTTTTTTGTTATTATTTTAAGTCCATTTTACGCATTAGTCAAGTTTTAAATTTATAAAACACGATATTATACTAACACTAAATACACACTTGGGCAAGTGCACCCATCGTGAGCGTAGTATAGCGTTGGTAAGATACTGAGATCGTCCAAGGACACAAGAGCTTTAATACCGGTTTATCGTCAACGTCTAATCAATCTAAATTTTTAATAAAAGTTTCAAAATTAAAAATAAAAATAAAAATAAGAAAATAAATAAAATAAAAAGAAAAGATAGACAAGATAGAATCACTTGGATCCAACTTATCTTTAATGTATCCTTTGATGATTTTCGCACTTTCGGACTTTTTAAGAGATTATCTTAGTTATAGTAGTAGGCTCCTCTTTTGAAGGTGACGTTACTCTCAAACCAGTGGTTAGCAGGGATACAATCCCAAAGACTGAATATTGGAAGACAATTAAGTAAGTTATTAATGCGAAAAATGGCAGGCCCCTCTTTTGAATGTGACGTTACCCTCGGCTAAGTGGTTTGAGTCAGCAAGGATACAATCCCAAGTAGCCGGTTTAAAATATTACTAGTAGTTTACATATGAGAGGTTCAACCCATTCGCACCCCCGCCATCCAATACCTTTAGGGTATTGAAGGAGGTCCTAATAAGCTCGAACCAAGTCCTCGCAGGATCTATACACTGAACGAGACAAGAATTTTACCAAACCACCATTCTAACCCCCCACTAGCTTAGTTAACGCGCTTTATATAGACCGTAAAGACACGAATGAGCAAATCAATGACATCATGAAGAAATGGTAGGAAAATTCACTTTCAACATAAGAAACTAGTTATTAAAGTCATTAATACAAACCCAAATAAAGTGCCAAAAGATTAAAAATAAAAAGTAATACATTAAAGACTTGTCTTCACCAAGTGGTGTAAGAGATTAGCCAAACATCGCATTTGATTGACAAAAACCCTTACAATCAATCTTGGATCCCGAGACTACTACACACTCTAAAAATGAAGATGGGTGATAGTGGTGGGTGTTGGTGTTGTAGTGGTGGTGGAGTGGTGGCAAAGTGAGAGAAAAGTGGTTTGCCAAGGGATGCCTTTGAGGTGAACCAAGCACATCTCTTTATATACAGAACAGAGCCCTGACCACGGCCTCGTGGTGACCAATTTCTTTTCCTTCATTAACTGCAGATGTCAGGTCTTGTACGAACATGCCGCGTGGTGACCGAGCACGGCCCCGTGGTCAATGTACTTGCTGTACTATCAAGATTTTGCGAATCTTAGAGTTGACCACGGCCCGTGGTGAGCTGGACGCAGCCCCGTGGTGGCGTGGAATCAATAATTTGTCTTTTTCTGCAGGGCTTGATGCTAGGCACGGGGTGTGGTTAGCTGGGCACGAGGCGTGGTGAGCTGGGCACGGCCCCGTGGTCAGCTTCTGTTTCTCTTGTTTTTGCTCTTGGGATGCTGCCGAGGGGCCAGGCATGTTATGTTATTTCTTCTTCTTGTATTTTGTGTTGGTTTTAGTCGCTAATTTGCTTCTTTTATTCGTTTAAGCTCTTTTAGTCCTGTAAATTAAAAAGGAACAAAGAAACGTGCTTTTTCCAACATTAGTACTGAAAAAGGGTTGGTTTATGCCTCGTTTGATGTAATTTATATGTTGCATTTATGTGCACATCAAATACCCCCACACTTGAATCTTTACTTGTTCTCAAGCAAAACTCTTTAATGTGGCTTACACTCCCAAATGGAATAGGTAGAAGAGAAGCTTTGAGCTTATCTTTAGAGTGTCGGGAATGCAAGTTCTAAATTTTTTTTTTTATTTTATTTACTATCTTATTCGTCATGATTTATTTAAAACACATTTTAAGAAAAATTATTTATTTTAGGCATAACATGTCTTTATAAAATTCTAGTTAGTTATATACACATTTACACACCTCACAATTGTTCACTCAACTCTCGGCCGAAGATATTTAAGTAGAAACGCTCGAACCAGATGTGGAGCTTACTCCTACCATAGGCTTGACAAACAATCACACCTCTTCCTTTTTGACATTTTAATCCTCGTAAATATCAAGAGGGCTTTAAAAATGGTAGGTTTTAGCTTGGTAGGTGTTTTTGGGTAAAAATGGTGAAAAATGTAACAAATGTTGGTTTTTAGAATTCTCTTATGGCGTAGAAAAAAAAACTTTAATCAAAGTGTTTTTCTTTTCTTTTCTTTCTCTTTCTTTTTTTTTCTCTTTTTTTTCTTTCTTTCCCTTTTTTTTGATTAAAGTTGAAACTAACCCACTTTGTAATTTTATAACCAAACCTTTTACGAAAAATAAGGGGTGTGAAAGCAAAAGGTTTTGTGGATGTGGGTGATTGTTTTTGCAAAGGTTTGTATTTTTGCGGGGTTAGAAACGAAATATTTAAGACTCAAAGGGGTTTACTAGGGAATATTTTTGGTAAGGAATGAAAAAAGGAAAATAATGGTATAGAATGAAAAATGGGTTATAGTCCTAATGCCTCTATCATTTACATACTTGGATTTTTATCGGTAAGGACTGGGAACGTATCGCTTTGCCAAGTTCTAGATTTGTAAGAACCAAACGGGCTATTCACACAAGAAACGAAAAAATTGAGCAATTAGCATAGATATGTATTTGTATGCTCGGTAAAGGCTCAAAACTCATTTTTTTGTGGGAAGAAGGATATAGTGTAAAAGTGTGTCTATAACCAAATTTTACAAGATTTGTCATGCACGTTTTATATAATTTTCTTAATCGATTATTTTTATCACGACGCTAGCAGTTGTAAATTAGCAAAAACATAATTTTTTAGAACTTTTTTTTCCCAAACTAAACCAAGACAAGTAAAAAAGAAATAAAAATTTTGAAAACATTTGGGGTGATTAGCGTTTCCAATGAGAGTTTTGTGTAAGACTTGTTTTTAGGACTCACAAAATTCAAGGTTTTAGCATCCTCCACACTTAAATTACACATTGTCCTCAGTGTGTCCAAAAATAAGTTTTTTGGTTGATTAGAATGTGAAAGTGGGTTAAAAACAAGTTTTTATGTTACTGGACTGCTGAGCACGGGGCGTGGTGAGCTGAGCACGGCCCAGTGGTCAGATTGCCAGTAACAAAAAGTTACAGAAGGTTGACCATGGGGCGTGCCCAGTGGACATGGCCCGTGGTCAGGTACCTGTTAGAAAATTTTTCTGCAGAACCCTGGGCACGGGGTCGTGTTGGGTGGCCACGGCCCCGTGCTGCACATGCTGTAATGATGGAAATTTGTCGGGAGGCTCTTGTTTACGTGCATGGGGTCCCTTTTTCAACGTCCATTTGGTAGTTTCCATCTTTTTGAGTGTGTTTTATTCCTGAAATATAAAGCTAAACATGAAAGTTAAACTAAATTTATACTATGGATAGTTCCGCGGAATGCCTCCGTGGTGCGCCACGTTTATAAGGGTCCTTGGCTAGACCCACTGTATCAGGTGGCTCTGGCTCATCTTCAATTAGGGGTCCTCATTGCCAATTGGATATTTCATTGATTAGTCAAGATTGATGTACCTTTTGTCGGCCCCAGTTGAATTGGTAGGTTGTTTTGCTTCCGGTTGATCAATGCTTGATGGGTTTTCACAAAAGGTCGTCCCAACACAAGTGGGGTATCATCGAGAATGATGAAGTCGGTTGGGACCACCGCTTGGTTTGTTTGTACCTACACATCCTCAACTACTCCTGTCGATTTTATCATCTTTCGATTGGATAGAAAAATGGGGATTTGAAGTGGAGAAAAATCACTATTATTTAATTTTTCGAAAATATAGGTAGGCATTATATTAACGGAAAGATCTTTGTCGATGGTGATATTACTAATAAAGCTATTTTGAAAGAAACATGGAACTGGTGTTATGTTAATTCCAAATTGTTCATATTTTATTAGCGTAGTTTGATCATTTGTTAATTTGATGCTAACCATTTCGTCAATTTTAGCGTTAGTGTTTAACTCTTTTAAAAACTTAGCATGAGTGGGTACTAAACAATGATTTTCGAAAGAAGGTGACAAAATGTTAATTTCTTGAAAATTTGATTCTTTATCGAAATTTTCTTTTTCGGACTTACCTTCTTCTTTGTTTGGCCCATGCGTTGGTTTTTCACTTATTTGTTCTTCCATTTTTACTTCTTCGATTATTACTTAATGGTACAAACAGCCTCTTCCCTTTCTCGGGATTCTTTTATTAAACCCTCAAGAGTTTTGAGAGTTTCTATTATTCTTTCGGCTTCGAGAAGGATAGTCGGTGGTGTGTCGAAATGAGAAGGATAGGTGTCCCAATCAAAGCTTGTCTTTGGAAGTTCAAACCTTGGTTCCTCATAATAGCTATATGAGGCGGATAGTTGGAAAAGGTCACAATATTGTACCGAATGAGGGTTGCCGCAAATGATACAATATTCTTCCTCATAATCATCCTCTATGTAGTAGTGAGTGTAATCTCCCGAGTATTGATCCATGAGGAAATACTCAGTAGATTACAGAGTCTCGAAGCCAGAAAATAAAAATTTAAAACAGAAACAGCACCACGGCCCCGTGTCCGATTGGGCACGACCTGTGGTCATATTCTATATCTGGGCGTATAAAAAAATTGTTTTATTAACCTGTAGCACGGACCGTGTCCAATGGGCACGGCCCGTGTTCAGCTTATTGTAAAACCAAAAATTTCTAAAATTAAGAAAACAAGCGTGCAGTTTTGGAAATGTTTTGAAAAATGATTAAGCCGTCGATTTTAAGCTTTCTTAAAATCCTTGTGTCCCCGGCAACGGTGCCAAAAACTTTGTGTGCGTTGAGCGTACTATTATTATTTTAAGTTCATTTTACGCATTAGTCAAGTTTTAAATTTATAAAACACGATATTATACTAACACTAAACACACACTTGGGCAAGTGCACCCATCGTGAGCGTATTATAGCATTGGTAAGATACCGAGATCGTCCAAGGACATAAGAGCTTTTTATACCGGTTTATCGTCAACGTCTAATCAATCTAATTTTTTGATAAAAGTTTCAAAATTAAAAATAAAAATAAGAAGATAAATAAATAAAAAGAAAAGATAGACAAGTTGAATCACTTGGATCCAACTTATCTTTCGGACATTTTAAGAGATTATCTTAGTTATAGTAGTAGGCCCCTCTTTTGAAGGTGACATTACCCTCAACCCAGTGGTTTGAGTAAGCAGTGATACAATCCTAAAGAGTCGGAATATTGGAAGACAATTAAGTAAGTTATTAATACGAAAAGTGGTAGGCCCCTCTTTCGAAGGTGACGTTACCCTCGGCTAAGTGGTTTGAGTCAGCAAGGATACAATCCCAAGTAGCCGGTTTAAAATATTAATAGTTAGTTTACATATGAGGGGTTCAACCCGTTCGCACCCCCACCATCCAATACCTTTAGGCTATTGAAGGAAGTCTTAATAAGCTCGAACCAAGTCCTCGCAGGATCTATACACTGAACGAGACAAGAATTTTACCAAACCACCCTTCTAACTCCCTACCAGGTTAGTTAACGCGCTTTATATAGGCCGTAAAGACACGAATGAGCAAATCAATGACATCACGAAGAAATGGTAGGAAAATTCACTTTCAACATTAGAAACTAGTTATGAAAGTCATTAATACAAACCCAAATAAAAAGTGTCGAAAGATTAAAATCAAAAGTAATACATTAAAGATTTGTCTTCACCAAGTGATGTAAAAGATTAGCCAAACATGGCCTTTGATTGGGAAAAACCCTTACAATCAATCTTGGATCCCGAGACTACTACACACTCTAAAGATGAAAGATGGGTGATGGAGGTGGGTGGTTGTGTTGTAGTGGTGGCAAAGTGAGAGAGAAGTGGTTTGCCAAGGGATGCCTTTAAGGTGAACCAAGCACATCTATTTATATCCAGAACAGATCCCTGACCACGGCCCCGTGGTGACCAATTTCTCTTTCTTCACTAACTGCAGATGTCAGGTTTTGTACGAACACGCCTCGTAGTGACCGAGCACGGCCCCGTGGTCAATGTACTTGCTGTACTATCAAGATTTTGCGAATCTTAGAGTTGACCACGACTCGTGGTGAGCTGGACACGGCCCCGTGGTGGCCTGAAATCAATAATTTGTCTTTTTCTGCAGGGCTTGATGCTGGGCACGGGGTGTGGTGAGCTGGGCACGGGGCGTGGTGAGCTGGGCACAGGGCGTGGTGAGTTGGACACGGCCCCGTGGTCAGCTTCTGTTTCTTTTGTTTTTGCTCTTGGGATGCTGCCGAGGGGCCAGGCTTGTCACGTTATTTCTTCTTCTTGTATTTTGTGTTAGTTTTAGCCGCTAATTTGCTTCTTTTATTCGTTTAAGCTCTTTTAGTCCTGTAAATTAAAAAGGAACAAAGAAACGTGCTTTTTCCAACATTAGTACTGAAAAAGGGTTGGTTTTATGCCTCGTTTGATGTAAGTTATATGTTGCATTTTGTGCAGATCAACTGTGTGACTAAGGAATTGAACCTCTTTTAGCCAAAATTCACAATTGGAGAATTTGGCATAAAGACGTTCGGTGCGCAAAAGTGAAGGATAAGTTACATATGTCGCCCATGTTCTTCTTTCATCTTGGAATAGATGAGAATATCGTCAATGAAAACAATTACGAAATATCGAGAAAAGGCTTACACACATGGTTCATTAAATCCATGAACACTGCAGGCGCGTTAGTCAAACCAAAAGGCATGACCACGAACTTGTAATGTCCATAACGTGTGCGAAAGGCGGTTTTTGGTACATCTTCTTCGAGAACTCGAAGTTGATGATAGCCAGAACGAAGATCGATTTTCAAGAAGCAAGTCGCACCATGAAGTTGATCGAAGAGATCGTCAATGCGAGGAAGTGGATATTGGTTTTTGACTGTAAGCTTGTTGAGCTCACGATAGTCAATACACATCCGAAATGATCCATCTTTCTTTTTGACAAACAAAACGGGAGCGCCCCAAGGGGAAGTACTAGGGCGTATATAGCCTTTATCAAGAAGTTCTTGAAGCTGGCTTGATAGCTCTTGCATTTCCGAGGGAGCTAAACGATAAGGAGCCTTTGCAACAGGAGTTGCACCGGGAATAAGATCAATGCGTAAGTCAACGGATTGAGGAGGAGGAGGACCAGGAAGATCCTCTATGAAGACATCGGGAAAATCACAAACTACAGGAACATCACTTATGCTTGGCCCTTTGTCTTTCTTTTCCACAATATGGGTAAGAAAGGAAAAGTATTCCTTACGTAAGTATTTGTTCGCTTGGATACACGACATAAGCTTAAGACCTTCAGAAGGTTTCTCGTCATAGACGTGCAAGGAATCACCGTTTGGAAGAGGAAGACGAATGAACTTTTCGGAACAAACAACTTCTTTTCCATGCCTACTATGATATCGAAGCTTCTCAATTGTATGGGTATGAGGTCGATTGAAAACGTATGAGCGTTAAGATTCAAGGAACAATTAGAAAGGATGGAATCCGTTAGCGACTTCGACAGCGAATGGATTGGGCAACTTAGAACCTACGCACTTAAGCAAAGGTTCAAATTCATTAGACATAAAACTTCTACCTGCGCCAGTATCAAATAGACAGGAAGCATAGACATCGTTGACAAGAAACGTACCCGTTATAACGTCGTTCGCGTTTTGCGCCTGAGCGGCTGTGAGGGCGAAGGCTCTGCCTCGAGCTGGTTGAGGCTGTTGTTGCTGTTTTTGCTGATTTTTGACGCGCTGAAGTCAAACATTGGCGAAATGGTTAGGGTCGCCACATGTGTAACATGCTCGCGCAGGAGCATCTTGAGGGTGAGCAGGATTAGGGTTCGGTACGATGGCTTGGGGTTGCTGGTTTTGGGGTTGAGGGAAGTTTCGGCAACGGTTAGCAAAATGCCCCAACCTCTGACATTGGGCGCACTTGCGGCATATGTATTGGCGGGGTGATGGTAGGAGCACTTAGCACACTGGGGATGAGATCCAGTGTAGCCACGCTTGGGTTGCTTGGGGTTGGCAGGGGTAATGGCTGCTAACGTTTGGATGGGCTGAGGGTTTGGTGGAGTAACAACCGCGCAATTTTGACTAGAAGCCTTCCGCTTCTTGTTCTTAGGGTTGTTGTTTCTCGGGGTTTGGGTGAGGGTTCAGTAGTGATGGTGGTATCGGCGGTGGCTTGGTGAGCATTCTTCATAGAGACCTAATCGTAGGCCCCGTGAAGAACACAATTGTTCTTCAGCTCGATTGCGATGCTGTAAGCATCTTCAATGGTTTTAGGGCTGGCTAAAGCTACATGGTTAATCAAGACAGGTGCGAGGCAACAAATGAACTTAGCTATTGCCTTGGGAACAGTGTCGACTTGTCCAGGACAAAGGACACTTAGTTTATTGAAGCGCGTGACCAGTCCTTCTACGTCGCTCCCCTTTGGGTGAGACTCCAAAACTCGTTTTCCAATTTTTGGGTCTCGTGTTGGGGGCATAAGTGGTCCTTCATCAGCTGCTTAAGCTCGTCCCAAGGTAAAGCCTGGGCTACTTCGTTACCACGTTTGTTCCTTTCAGTAGTCCATCACTCGAGGGCTCTCTTGCAAAAGACCCCTGTGGCGTTTAGGGTTCGGAGTTCGTCGGGGCAACCACTTTGTAGGAGGTAAGCTCGATTGCATCGAACCAATTCATCATGGATATAGCTCCATCCTCGCCGGTAAACTCCAGAGGCATACAGGCCATGAATTTCTTAAATTGGAATGAGGCTTCAGGTGTTTCCACCTTGGAATCGACTGAGGATTTTGGGGTATTGTGGATGGTTTGAATTTGGCTCATGATGTTAGGGATAATCTTAGCCATCTGCTCGGCCATTTGTTCCGCGACTAACCCTACGGGTTCTTGCTTCGAAATAGAGTCCCCATGGTTGTTGGAACCCTTTGATTTCTTTGAGGAGCTTGGAGAAGACATCTAGGGTTGAAATAGAAAGGAAAAGGATGAGACTTGATCAGAATGTAAAAATAAGTTTTGCGTGTATAAGCATGGATATGTTCACGTATGTTGCAGGTATTTGACGAGTATTCAACAAGTATTCAATAACTATAATCTCGTATGAATGCGAATAAGAGTATAAATTTAGTTCGTTCACGAGGATTATCATTGTTTTTTATTGCGAGAGACGTGCGAATTGTGTAACGGTTTGAATTGAACAAGGTAACAAGTATAAAATCACATAAAATTGAGATAACATAAAAGATTGGCTCAATAAAACATGGGATTGTTTCGGGTAGAGAAACGTCGACTATTCCAAAGTGATTCGTAAGATCTTTCGAGTTAGGGAACATGCTTTGGACTAATAGGTAAAATAATCTCGTCGAGAAGCGATTAACGGTATTTTACCCTTCCAGTTACTACATGTCCCATAACCCGCAGGTCCCAGGATCGAAACCTGGCTCTGATACCAATCTGTCACACCCCAACCGATGGCGGAAACATCAAGGGACGGGACTAGTTGACAAGGTGCGGGTTACACCCCTAACTTGACAACATCCTACCCTAAGTGTGGTTGTTTCTTACTAAACGAGGAGCATATTCCGACTCGTTAGTAAGATCCACTAGAGTATGAAATGGAAGTTTTCCATCAAGATGTGGACGTCACTCCTAACTTGATGCTGTAACTTCGTGAAAAATCGAATACGCGAAATGAGGGATTTCACCAAAAATTGAAAGCCATTGGGTCTATCTTGGTGCAAATCGCCTCGTTTGCATCATGAGTGTCTCAAGTCTTCAAATGTGTTGTGTAAAATGTCCTAGGAAAGACATTATGTAAGTTTTAAGACCAAAAGAAAGGAAGAAGTAATGTAGGAAGAATAAAGTTTTAAGCATAACATAGGAAGGGTAAAAAAGGGACACTTAAACTATAGACTAGGTCGAACATGGAAATTCTACCTAATTCCCTATAGTTATGGCTCTGATACCAATCTGTCACACCCCAACCGATGGCGGAAACATCGAGGCGGGACGAAATAGATTGCTCATTGCTCACAACGCTAACGTTGACAATATTTAATTAAATCCGAATTTCTTTCATACATAAATTGTCATTACAATACAAGGGAATTTCAAATAAACATAACAACATTTGACAAAATTTGATACAACATTAATAAACCTAACGTCTATGTGTGTATCTAACATCAACGCTACTTCAATTTCATAGCATCATCTTCATCAACCTGTAACATGTTTTAAAATAGAGTTCAATGCAAAAGTATAGGCGAGTATACAAGCTTAAGCATAAGCATACGTATACAAATAAGTTTAAAACGAATCCACATGATACTAAGTTTATACAAGAACATTATACATGGCATGCAATATTTCTAGTCAAACCTCTTGCTTACGCGAAATAACGATAATTTAACATGACCACTAGATTCACGATGGGCGGTGCATTACTCCAATAGCGCTATACATGTCAAACGGAGGCTTAAGATAAGCTAATGACTATGGTATATATAAGAATAGTCCAAGATATAAGCGACAAGTAACGTATCAAAGCATGCATGTATATTGGATTGAATCGTGCATTTCATAAATTTTAAGTTTAGTGATTTTGTATAAGGTAAACATGTTACACCCGAAAGTGATATAAACGAAAGTGGGTCGAGTGTACTCACGTTTTGCAAGCTTTTCAACTTGTTAGTTCCGTGAAGAGTTGTTAGGTTGCGGGAGGAACACAGAGTTATCCTACAAGAGGAAAACGTGGGTGTGAGTATTTGGATGATGATGATGATGGTAGGTTCGGAATTTGGAATAAGGCGCAACAAAGTAACGTTTACGAAAATATTCACTAAGGTCTAGCACTTGTTTTTACACTATGGGAACCCATTTGGGTTTATGTGATTTCATAGGTTATACACCTATTAGAATCATAACGAGGAACTAAACACTATTAGTGATTAAACTTAGTAACTTGACACATGATTATATAGTCATTATCAAGGTTTCGGATTTTAAGTATAGATTATAATAGTAATATGTATATTATAAGCCCACAAGGATGTCATAGAAGTCATGTAGGAGGTAGGTGGTTTAACCATCCATTTAGGTACCTCATGTGAGTTCACCACTACACAAGTTGTCATGGACAACAAGGAGGGTCAAGAACAATAATGAAATGGAATTACATGTTATCACTATACCAAGTAGCCAAGTAAGCTACAACCTGGTGAGCCGACGTCGACACAAGTCGAAGGCTAGACGGGATTGTGTTACTTTCATCTAGAAAACTACATTGGGATAGTGATGAGAAATCATCAAGTGATGTGTGGACTTAGTTGTCGGATAGCCCAAGCTAACTGGGTAGTCACACTAACATCAAGTTCAAGACTTGGCATCACTTGTGAGCTTAAAGCTCATTGAAAACAGAAAGTTTAGGGTGTTAAAACAACCCTTAGTTCATGTAAACAAGCTTGGTTAGGCTTCACTAATCATAAACTTGATTAGGAGCTCAAGAACACAAGGTTGTATGAAGTAGAACATAAGTTTACAAATGTTTTAATCAAAACAGAAAGTTTGGAGCCCTTTAGGTGAATATCCAGGCCTGGAATCTCCAAGGAGAATCCGTGGAATCGAACCCAAGGTTTATCCAAGTAAGTAGGAAGAAGAATCAAGTAAAACAAGTAAGATTTGAGCAAGTTATGCTCACTTTAGTGAAGGTTGAAGATTCTGCTCGAACTTGTGTTTATCAACTGATTTTGGAGTGATTTGGGAGAAATTTGAGAGTGTTCGAAGTGGGAATAAGCTTGGAGGAGTCTTGGGTTTTATAGGAGAAGGATTACGGTTAGTTTGGGGGTGTTTAATGGAGGTTTAAGGTGGTTGGGAGGAGTTAGAAGTGGGATTTCATGCCATTCTCGCGGCTGAAACAAAATCTGCCCGCCCAGACACCCATACGGCGGTATAGGTGTCCCCATGCGGTCCGCAAGGGGCCGGGTCAGGACACAATAATTTCTTTTTTTTGTTTTGTTGATTTAGAACATATCTAAATGATAAATAAAGGTGTTTTATATGTAATTAAAGGTTCCTAGGCATATTGAGGCATGTTCTAATGTTTACACAAGTATGAAACGAATAAGATAAAGTATAAGCTTTGCGGGAGGTATGATTGTTAGTATTTGCAAGTATAGTCACGTTTTCAAGTGCAATGTATCTTGTACACAAATGTATGAATATGTATAAGTATAAAACGATTACAAATAAGCATAACATGAATTGGAATAAGGTACGAGTTTTCATTATGATTCAAGTCTCGGTTTACAACGATTACAAAGATTACAACGAAGAACGAATACAAGATACAAAGGTTTCCAAAAATACAAATACAACACGAGCTTTCTAAATATGGAAAGTATGAAAAGTCGGGCGTTACAAATGGCTACCTAGGTTGGAATCCTACTTAACTTAGGATGGATTTCTACCGGAACTAATGTGATATGGAACCGGGATATTTATATGCTAAACCCTAAGAGATACCGAATAGGACCCCTAACCATTCTCAGGAAGAAATCTAATAAAACTCTAAAGGAATGTTACACCTACCGGTTAGCTAGACTCCCTTTCGGTTATCTATCTTCTCAAAAAGTGCCCTAACGTGACTAACTACCTCTCGGTGGAAAATCTAAGGCAACGAAGGAATTTGATTTAGTTGAATAGACAAGAGTATGGTAAGGCAACTAAAACCGGCTTTTCTCAATACTTAATCCTAGCTATTTACCAACATAGACCTATTAATAACCTAGTACTTCTCAGCAACTAAGGTTAGTAGAATACCAAAACCGAATTATCTCTTGATTATTGTTTCTAAGGTTTATCGGCCAACTCACCACAAGATTACCCAAACCCGCTAGGACACGATAATTAACACAAACTATTCTATGAAAGACATTCAACAAGATTCATGTGAAACAAGTAAACAAGTGATAATCAAGTCGAGATACACATATACACCAAATCATGGAAACCAAAGTCCTTTACTTTTCAAGAAAATCCATAAACTCACTAGAAACCGAATAAAAGTCCAAACTTTATTAAATATACATCCTAATCTAGGTAGTTTAAAAGTGATTAGCCAGAAAACATGGTCTCAAGAATCAAAAGAAATGTATAAACAAGAGAATTCATCGACAAAAGTATAAGAAATGTAAAACAATGAAAACCATGAGACAAAACCCGTTAAGTCTTCAATTCTACAGCTTCCTGCTTCTACAGAATGATTCCTACGCTCCGAATGCTTCCAAACCGTGCTAAATCTACTGCTGAGTTAGTCCAAGATGTCCTAGAATCATAACTAGGTTTGACTTGCAAGTTAATGATGTATTTATATGGTTTCAACAAGTAATCCAGCATGCATACAAATTTTGTCGCGATCAAACACCCTATCGTGTTACGCGACGAGTAACCTCTTAAGCCTATGTGTGAGCGGCGCGTCCAATTTCAAAAATCAATATAATATAGCTAGACGTTACGTGTAGGGAAAACTCCTTCAGGGTCGCGTAGCGCGACGGGGTCATTTTTTAGAAATCTTAGTTTTGCGTTCCCGTTCAGCTACGACTCGACCAGATTTTTGCTATTAGTTCTTTTCCAGCTGGTTTTAACCATTTCTTCACTTTTCAGCGACCGGGACCTGTAAACAAGCAAACTATCAAAAGAAACTATATCTACCTAAAAATCGAAATAACTAATGCGAAAATGTACAAAACTATACACGATAAATCAATGTATTTTACAATACATCAAATATCCCCACACTTACTCTTTTCTCGTCCCCGAAAAAGAATGATGCAAACGGAATCATAGTCAAATCAAATGCCCGGGTTCAAAAACTTGGATTACTTATTAACATTAAAACTCGTGTTAACCGCGATTGCGAATATACGTGTCCTCTTAAACCCAAATCCGGTTCCAAGCCCTTATCATGCTATTTAAGTTCAAGTTCGGCCTATCTACCTAGGGTCTCACACTAGAAGCCACAGTTTCACCTACTCCCGCCTCAAGCTCATAGAATAAAAGAAACGAATCATTCGACCCATTTCCTAACCGTTTTATACCAAAATCAAGAGAATTTAACATCAAAATTTTCCACTATTTTTTTCTTTTCTTTCTTTGAGCACTAGACTTTGCATACCTAACCCAGAGGCTGTCTCAACCAGAGTCACCATCCCAAAGAGCGACAACGTGAGCGTCGGTAATTTTGCATTTTAGGTTAACTTAGAGGCAATCTAAATCCGAGTCACCATCCCCAATAGAGATTACATAGGCCTCGTCTTTTTATTTCAATCTAGCTCAGTTTATTATATTTTTTCTTATGATAAAAAATTCTAACAATTTAGCTTATAACGGCATTCCTTATACTATTATTGGTGGTTTCGGCTTCCCCCTTTTCCTAAATGAGTACCCACTAGCAAACTAACAATTAAGGCATATTAATATCAAAGGAACCTAGAAACCGAATCGGGCCTACTCACATAGCCCAAGCTAGAAACAAGTTCACTTTACTCATATTATTATTATTTGAAACCCGAACAAAACCCGACTTTTCTATCATTTTCCTTCTTTGTTTTGCAAACTTCCAACATGAGAGACATTTTCAGTTTTTTTTCAATTTTTTTTTGGATTTTTGAAATTTTTAAATTTTTGTATTTTTCAAAATTTATGACTCAACTAGCACTTCAACTACGACTTATATTTACGACTATGTATCCCATCCCCACACTTAAAATTTGCATGGTCTCTAATGCAAGAACAAGAATACGACTCAAAACTAACTAAACTGCTACTACAAATAAAAACTAAATAAATATACAAAAACAAGTGAAACGACTTAGCTGATATGCGAGACTGTCAATGTGCCAGTCAATTCCACATATCCCCTCTAAACCGAACACGCTCAGCAAACAATTCCTAACTCTCACACGCGGAAGTGGAAAAACTGCACCATACCTATCAAATCAACACAAAATATACCAAAACGGATAATATAATATAACGATAGATAATAGTGTCTACAAATGTCAACCGTCACAAACATCCAACCTAACCCTACCAACCAGTTAATAGTATTCAAAATAAGTACAGACCACATAAGGATAAAATAGCATAAAAAGAAAATAAAGTAAAAGATACTCCATTAAGCTCCAACGGCTTCCTCGATCCCCACTCTAGTCATCATCCTCTTCACTCTTTTCCTCATCACTCTGCTCAAAAAAACGGAATATCCGGCGTCGGATCCACATAACCACACTGACCTGACCCATGTCCACCCTGCTGTCCCGAACTACCCTCACCACTAGGATCAAACTGTCCTGGCATCGGAAACTGCCCTGGCTCTACATACGACTGGAAGGAATCTGGAATGTTCATGCTCATGCGACCCATCATATACCTGACCCATTATCCTGCTTATCCTGCTTGTAGTCTATCCTACCAAAACCCGGAGCTATCCGGTCATATAAAGACACTAAAGTGAGCAGAACTTGTGGTGGTTGGCCCATGGGGTACTATGGTGCTGGAATCTCCTGTCTCTGGTGGGGTCTCTGTCCATGTATCGGATAAATACCCTGCATAACATCGCCAGCTGGATGACCCTCAGGTGGCAGAACCGGAGGTCCCTGTCTAGCCTCATCCCATGTAACAGGCTCGGTCCATGTAAGTATACCCGCAAGCTGTAGATCGCTAATCTCAAAGAACTTCGAAGCAGCACCCATGGTCAAATTCTACGGGTCGTACTTAGCAAAAACACCCAAATTCTTAGTTAACCTGGTGATGTATGGACCCATGTCTAAAACTGCCCGGTGACCCCCTCTACGTGCACGGTTAAAGGACCATGCCAACACAATCGCTATGTTCATGTTTCGCCCCTCAACCAAACACATGAGAATAAAGAGCTCTATCCAATTCACCTTGTTTTCCCCCGACTTTCTACCAACCAGAGTGGTAGAAAACACCTTCAACACATACTTATAAATCGGGTCTCTAACAGATGATATCAAATTCGTCTTGCGAATGGACGATCAGCAATAGTAGCCCAAAACCTAGCCAACTCCCTACCATCAAAACACAACTCTCTCTGAGTCACAAACACACCTCTTAACCCTATCAGAAATTCTGGAGTCACCACATCCTCCGCTTTACAAAAACAAGTAGCTACCGCAAACTGTGGGATAGACATCTCATGTACCATCCTCCCTAAACTGAACGACACAACATCATCCTCAGCAAAAGCACCTTCCGTGTGCTGATAGGTGGAATGAAACTCTAGTATGAACTCCTCATACTGCGTCCAATGGCAGTCAGCCATAGCTCTAACCTTACCCGCCAATAACAGTTCAACCCTCTCTCTATCACCCATCATACCTAACCAGTCCCAATCTATCGTCCTATGCTCAAATATCTTTGTAATAATTGTCTTATGAACCTTTTTCCATTTCTTAGATTTAAAACCGGATGATCGCTCAATCGTGGAACTCGAACTAACGGAATCCGTTTCGTACCCTCCTATCTAAAACGTCTACGCCTAGGGTCCGGTTGGGGCTGTTGTTGGGCGGGATCCCCTCTTCGTCGTGCTACCGGCCCTCTTCGCCATTTACCCTCGGCCCCAGTGCTGCTTCCTTCACCTGACATCTCTGCAAAAACAATGTTAATAGGCAAACAGATAGTAGTTCACATGCTATTTTTGGTATGTTTCATTTTTTAAATTTCTTTGGATTTTTGAATTTTTTGTTTTTTTGAAATTGGAACAACCGTATAGCATTACGTTCGCGGTTGAAACCAAAAAAGTGGGTTACCGTTTACAAAAAGCATAAGTTATAAAAAACCTCGCCCGAATGTAGATTGAGTACATGCGAAGTGTTTTGTACGTGCATATAAATAAACCCAAGACCAAGACTAATTCTACTAAAAACGATTCAAGATACAAGACTCATTGTACACTACCCCTCCCGGCACTTTAATTGTCCCAATTAAGAGCCAAGTGCCTACCAAACGGACATTGATTTCAAACTTGCATAAAGATGAAAGCTTTAGTGTGTAAGAACAAAATTTAAGTCGAAAAATTTCGCCTAATGAAAGGAGGTTTTAACTGGTTAAATTCAAAATGCAAGTTTGGATCTTTATGGCAATGTGGCTATTATCAACCAGTGCAATGTCCAAAACACAACCAAACCATGCCTCTCGCAACCATTAAACACTAGAACTATGCTAAACTACGACTCGAAACTGACCCGACAAAAACCAACACCTAAACATGCAAGACTAAATCTACCTAATAAACGAATAGTATACAAAATATTACAAGAAAACATACTAGATTCATGAAGATCGAGATAAAAATTTCAACTTTTTAGTTTGGAGAGCAAAGTCCGTGTTTTGGTGGATTGTGCGATGAAACAGTGGAAATTGATGGTGGATAATGATGGAGAAGTGAAATGGGTGATATGGGTTGAAAATGGGAGAAGAATGGTGGTGTTTGGTGGTGGTTATGGTGGAATTTGGGTATTTTCGGCTGGGATGTGTGTGTTAGGGTTTGAGAAGTGATTTGGGGAAGAAAGGGGAAGGGGAAGTGATATAACCGGACACTGGGGGCGTCGCACTACGCGGCAGGTGGAAAGGTAAGGGGTCGTGTGACGTCTAGATTGGGTTCAAAATGAATGGAGGTTAAGATGGGTGTCGCGTTACGCGAAGGTAAAGTAAGGATAGCGTCGCGTAACGCGGCGTGTCACCTTTTGGGCAAAGGGTTTATGAGGGCTAGACGTTACGCGCTAGTTATGTGGGTTAAGCTACACGCAATGTCAAGGTGGCATTTCAACAGAAAGTTTCGAAATTTGTTGCCTTTCATGCCTTAGAAAAAATTTGCAACTTAACCAAACCTCCCAAAAACCATTACAAAAAATTTTCTAACACTGGGACTTACCTGGAACTCCGTTTTCTCTTCAATTCTCGGTCCTCTTCGGCAATGGTTTCCTGCAAAAGACTTAAAAACCCAAAAAAAAACAAACCCGAGAATCTACAAAAACTACAGTTAGCTACGAAAAGACTCAAAAATGACTCGGTACAAACGGTACAAACTCTACACTCGAGTGATTACTCAAGACTCTAAACGGTGGTGCTAGGTGGGACTTCCAGAGGATTTTCAACCTAAGTAATGTTTCAACCTATGGCCGTTCACTTTCCAAGTTCCTCCGTCGGCTTCATCTTACAACTCTACTGTACCATACGGAAACACTTCCTTCACCAAGTATGGTCCCCTCCACTTTGATTTCAACTTTCCGGCAAACAACTTCAACCTTGAATAATATAAAAGTACCTTGTCATCGGCCTTAAAATCCTTCAAACCTCTCAACTTCCTATCATGCAATGCCTTCGCCTTTTCCTTAATACTCCAAGAACGCTCATATGCTGCATCCCTAAGTGCATCCAACTCGTGAATTTGGAAGTATCATTTCCTTGCGGCTTCGGTAAGATCTAAATTGATGGTTTTAAGAGCCCAAAGCGCACGGTGCTCTAATTCGATGGGAAGATGGCAAGCTTTGCCATAGACGATCATGAAAGGAGTAGTCCCTAACGGTGTCTTGTAGGCGGTTCGAGATGCCCACAATGCATCATCAAGCTTATTGGACCAATCATTCCTACTCTTACCTACCGTTTTCTCTAAGATTCTCTTTACCCCTCTATTTGCATTCTCGACTTGGCTACTAGTTTGAGGGTGGTATGCGGTGGAAAAACGATGAGTGACTCTGTAGCACGCTAATGCCTTCTTCATCACGGCATTGTAAAAGTGAGTGCCATGATCACTTATGATGGCTTGCGGTGTACCAAATCGTGTGAACAACTTTTTGAGGAATCTCTCCACCACTCGGGCATCATTCGTAGGCAAAGCTTGAGCTTCAACCCACTTAGAGACGTAATCGATTGCCACGGGGATGTACCTATTCCCACTAGAGACGGGGAAAGGTCCCATGAAGTCGAAGCCCCACACATCAAAGATTTTAAGAATTTGAATTGGATTTTGGGGCATCGCATCCTTAGATGAGATATTTCCAGTGCATTGGCATGCATCGCCAATCCTAACAAACTCTAGAGCATCCTTAACTACCGAAGGCCAATGGAAACCACAATCGTAGACTTTTCGGTGGTAACATGTGGCCCGTGATGACCTCCTGTCAATCCCTCATGAGCGTGCCTAATGATGTCTAACCCTTCTTCTCTCGGCACACATTTCCTAAGAATTCTATATCCTCCTATCCTAGAGAGGTACGGATCATCCCAAATGTACCTCCTTGCATCCCGAAAGAACTTCTTCTTTTGTTAGGTGATCATACCCTTCACTATGGCTCCATATGCTAAATAGTTCGCCAAGTCGGAAAACCATGGCAAACCCTCTTGCTCAGCCGCTATAAAATCTATGGATTCGTGAGGGAATTTATCTCCTATCACCTCCTCACGAATTCCTCTCTCTTAGGATCCTCTAGACGTGACAAATGATCGGCGACTACATTCTCCGCTCCCTTTTTATCTCTATGTCGAACTCGAATAGAAAAGAATTCACCGAATGAGACGGGGTTTCGCGTCTTTCTTTTGAAAGAGAAAATGCAACGCGAAGTAATTGGTAAAGACGATTGCCTTGGAAAGCACCAGGTTTGAATGGAACTTATCAAACGCGAATACTACGGCTAAGAGTTCCTTTTCCGTGGTGGTATAGTTCTCTTGAGCATCACTGAGAGTTTTGCTCGCGTGGTAGATCGAATGAAAGTGCTTATCGATTCTTTGGCCAATTACCGTACCTACGACATAGTCACTTGCATTGCACATGAGCTCAAACGGCAAGCTCCAATCTGGCGAAACAAGGATAGGGGCACTAACTAACTTTTCCTTAAAAAAGTCGAAGGCTTTGAGGTACTCCTCGTCAAAGACAAAAGGTACGTCTTTTTCAAGGAGTCGGGTCATAGGGTGAGTGATCTTAGAAAAATCCTTAATGAAATGCCTATAGAAGCCCGCATGACCAAGGAAACTACGAACGAACTTCATACTCGTGGGAGGTGGCAACCTACTAATTGTGTCTATCTTAGCCTTATCTACTTCAATCCACTCTTAGATATCTTATGGCCTAACACTATTCCCTTGTCACCTAAAGTGACACTTCTCCCAATTTAACATCAAATTGGTCCCTACACATCTTTTTAACATCCTATCTAAATTTAGAAGACACTGGTCCAAAGTGCTACCATGGACCGAGAAGTCATCCATGAAAACTTTCATAGAAGTCTCAAGCATGTCTTGAAAAATGGCAACCATGGATTAAACATAGAGTGAAGAAAAACAATGGTTAGGGGAAAATGGAAATGATTCAAGGTGTTAAATAGGGAATTCTACAGTGTAATTTTCTGTTTTTCTTTTCTTTTAAATTTTGGTAATGATAGCTGGGTGATTAACTTAATAGCTTATTAACCATATGATCACGTAATCTTGAACAACTTTTTTGGTGATGAAATATAGTCTTTGCCATTAAAAAACAAAACTCTATAAATGTTACATGGTTTGAATGTTTTGAAATTTTAAATTTGCGTATATTTTATTTTATACTAGTTTTGACTTGATTATGACATCTGGTTTTTATTTTTAACAGCTGTCAAAAAAACCTAGGTTGACCGTTTGACCATGACAACAAATATCGAAAAGTCAAACATTCAAAAACGCGCAAAGCCGCAACAGTAAACAATATATTAATGAAAAGCGTGGATTCTGTCCTATCACCATTAATTTTTAATTTAATAATAATAATAATAATTTATAATACCCATCATCCATCAACACAAGCCCCCCTTCAAGAAGCTCTTTTCTTGTAAAACTTTAGTTTCTTGGCTAATCTTTTTATAAGAAATTGAAAATGCGGTTTCTACGTATATTTATAGTCATCTAGTTTCAAATTTAACCTACAAAATTTATCAATTCTCATGCTCAATTTAGATTTTATCATGACATGATGTACTAGTTTTTTTATATCGACCGACAAAATCGATAAAAATTTTCTTGAAGGGAAATTTTGTTTTATCTTTTATGCTTCTGTTACGTGACACTTATAGCGTCATACAAATTTGCAAGTATAGATAGAACGTTCAAAAATGAGGAAAAGAGTCCATTGGCTTTCACTTGCATTGTAGATAAATTACTATACTTTTTTTTTCATTAGAATTGTTACAATGTATGTTCGTGTTAACATGAAATGAAGTACTTAAATGTCACCAGATATCGTTTTTATTAGTAGTTAGTATATTCGAAATGTATTTATTCAAGATATTTATAGATATGAAAGATAACGGTTTATATGGTTTTCTAGTTTCAGCTCCAATTGTGTAATTTTTTTAATACATCATTTTTAGTAAAAAACTATAAAAATAAACAAAAGTTAAAAGATATAAATATATTGATGTGAGAATTAAACCAATGTAACCGAGTCTGGGTACAAACTAATTGATCACAATGATATTTTTAAATGCATGTAGGGTGAAAAAAATACATGGAAAAATAAATTAAATGACGACATAAATATACTTAATTAGACTTTGAGAAAAAGGTAGGTTTGCGGTTTGCATAAACGAGACAATTCATTGATATACTTCTCTAAAAAGTGATCTTGAATTATTGACAATGATCTAAATATCTTCCTTACAATTTGATTTCAGTAATATTTTATTGTGTTTAGCTAGTTATTAATTAAAGTATTTTTAAATAACAAGCAAATTAAAAGATTCTTCTATTTTGTAAATATTATATTCATGGTAAATAAGCAAACCTAAAAAAACGATGTATCACATATGTTAAGCAAATTATATAATAATATATTAAACACAAAATTACTGTAGCTAACGTTCCATTATTGCTATAGTAATTTTGTTTGATAATGAAATTATATCATGAATTCACTGTTGCAACACGGTAGGATTTTTTTGTTGTTAGCTTTTTTTTTTCTTTTTTAAGTAGGTTTGTTTGTTTGTTGTTTTTCTTTAATTTTAATTTAACCTCTATAAATAATTATATGTGTTTAACTAAATAGTTTTATTTTCCTCATTAAAATTTGTTTATGAGTTTTGTTTACAAAAACTAAATGAGAGATATAATTTTTTTTCTAAAACGAATCGACCTGGTACGCATCTATTTTTTAATTTTCTTTACAAAAAGTAAATACGTTTCCATTTAAAATTTATTAAAAATCGGGCCAGGCCCCGCCGCTAATAGTTAACTAAAACATAACTTCCGGTTCAGCAAACGACCCTACCGGTCACAACCAACCATGAGTTGCGACGCAGGTGGCTCTTACGAGTTGGTAATCTCCGGCACGTGGGGAAGCAACACCGCGCCACCATTTTTTGTGTATTGCATTATATTTAGTTTCGTGTTTGGTTCTTTTACTCATATATATTTTGTAGTTCCAAACTGGTCTTTACCATTAGATTCGTATCTGGATTCTCCGCCGCAATGCGTGATGGGGGAAACCTAGTTAGAATTAAAAGTGTTTCGTCTTTATTTTAAGAAATATGTAAAATTCTTTATTTTCATATATCATGATACTTTTTCGAGAAATTATGGCTAGTTATGTTCTCATAATGATCTTGTCTACTTTTTTACATTATTAATTCTTTTGGTCACCCCTTTACTGCGATCATTCTTACCCTAAAACATTTTATATAAATTTAAGATAACTTTTTTGACATTAAACATAAAATAAGTGATATAATTACGACACAAAAAAAACATGAATACATGTTTGATGAGTTTCATAGCCATAATATGTATGGTTATAGAAATTATAAAGTTCCTGAGATATTTTATTTATGCCCTTCTACTTGTTTTAAGATAATTTAGAAAGAAAATTTTAATTAAAACAAATTAGTAAAGTTAAATAAATAAAATTATTGAATCAAGACAAATTAGTAATGTTAAATTATGGCACATGGATTGGTCGGGGAGACTAAGTTACTAATGAATGTGTGTGACAATCCTAACCAATGTAATTAACATTGTGTAAATTGTTTTGCTCACTTTGAAAGCTTGATTTCATAATGAAGATGGGTTTGAACATCTTTAATGGTATGAATCAGGGGTGGACCTAGTAAGGGGCTAGGTGAGCGGGCGTACCATTTGAAAAACAAATTAACGTATTTTATAGGACAAAATCTTGCTCGCCCTTCTTAAAAAATTTGGTTAAATTCCTCATCTGCATACCCCATGAAAATATTTTATGGGTCCGTCAGTGGTATGAATTGAACTTCATATCGGTCTAGACATGATCTTGATTTATCATATTGAAAGTCAAGGATGCTCATACTATAACAATGTTTACTTGTTTAGTTTAAAGCATGACTTTGGACTAAAACTATGTGGGTTGAGCTTTGGTGTGCATGCATGAAGTTAGATTATGTAATTTGCTTACCAACAAAGCATTGCAAAAATGGTGTGGAAATGGCCCATCAACTAAAGGCTACAAGACAACATAATAGGTGTACAGCCAACTTAAAGTTATGGATATAATAAAATCAGAGGCAGACGTCTGATTTATTTGCAGTAAAATTATGTAATATTTATTTTTTATTTTTTTTATCATGAGATTTCATATTAGATGTAAACTCAAAGCCTTATATAAGGGATGATGAATAAGTAAACCGTCTGATTATTATTTCATTATAGTTTAATCAATGTCAAATGTGAGCATGATTACAAAAATCCAGACTAGCCATCAATTAGTCTCCGTTTAATCGCTAATCGGAGGTTCACCGGTTAATGACCGATTGATCATTTAGCGGTCCTATCTCCATTTAGCCAAATTTCGACTAGAACTTATAAATTACCGTCAATTACTTAATAAAATGGTCAATGAGGGGTTAAAACATGTCTACTTTAAAAAACTACATATAAAAATGTGTGTGTGTATATATAACTAAAAATTAAATATAAAAATCAAAATCTGATTAATTCCTTCTAACCCCAACTAATAGCTAGTCAGTACCTCACCGACAGACTAGCGCCTAAGACAAAGATAAGTTTGGATGACGAATATCACATTAGTTCATAAATAAGACAAAGATACAATACAACAAGAAGTAACATAACATGCAAGGACCATCAAAAATATTAGAAAAACTAACCACCTTTAAGACAAAGTTAAGACAAACCAGTATCATCCTTCTAAAAGTCACTTAATCGCAATTGGACGTCTCCATAAAATTCTATCATCGATAACTAGCAAATCCTCTCTATCTGACTCATTCCAAATAAACTAGTTTTTTTTAACGACAATAATTTTATATAAATCAATAAGTTACTAACTAAATTTAAAAAAAAGTCAAAAACACCCAATAAAAAATATAAATACATACACACCTTTTTTCTATATTAAATACTTTGACCTACTAATATTATTAACTATTAAAACAAGAATTCAATACTTTTATTACTTGAAAAAAAAAACAACAAACAAAAGAAGAACAATAAAACTTATGTTAATAGTGTTTGAATGCTTGACCAAACAAAAAGCTTGTGATTGGCGCTCCTCCCCTCCACATTCTTGGTCAAATTCCATCTCCCAACACCACACATTCTCTCAATTCCAATTCCAATTCCAATTCAACCAGAGTAACCGTTACCCATCAATCCCAAAAAAACCCGACCCGAATCCATCCCAATTCACACAACAAATCACCCAAAGTCCCCTTCAAATTAGGTCAGATTTCAGTACCAAATTGACCCATCAAAACCCTTTTTAATCTTTCAAATTCGTGTGTTTCATCTTCTGGTACGGGTGATTAGTCAATTTGGTGAATAATTTTATGTAATTTTGTCAAAATTGTCATGAATTTCACAACCCCCTTTTGTTGCTGCTCGTATGTCTCTGTTTCCTCTGTTTTCTTGCTTCAGGTTGAATTTATTAAATCATGATTAAATGGGTCAATCTTTTTTTATAAATTTCGAATACCCATTTTGATTTTGGTACTATGGATTCGGTTCTTGAGGTTTTTTACCCGCAATTGGTTCTTTTTGTGTTGGGGTTTTGGTCTTTTGTATCCACATGTTTGCTTCATCTGCTTAGGTATTTCACAAGGTATATATTCAAATTATTGATTTTAATTTTGTGTTATATGATATTTTTATATAGTTTATATAGTTTTTTGAGGGTTATGTTACTCAGGTTTACAAGAAAGAGTGGTTCTTTGAAGGGGATATCGAATGATTTGCCGGTTTTGTTAACGAATGATATGGGAGAACAAGAAGATGTTGTGGAGGTTTCAAGTGAAGAAAGTGACATAATTGATGAAAAAGAAGATGTAAATGAGGTACATGAGTTTTCATTTACCTTCAAGTTTCCGACTTTTGAAGAGTTCAGTAAAAACCCGAAAAGTTTGTCTGAATTGCTTGATAACACTGGACGTGTCGATTCGAGTGAGGTTTTGGTGGAAGATAGTGAAGTGGATACGAATTCGGATGGTGGGTTTGTGTCGAATGAGTCTCGGGTTCTTGAATTTGAAGGGTATGGTTTTTTTTTTTAATTTACTGCAGCAACTGGTTGTTAATTCTTTTTTTTTATCTGAACGGAAGTTCGATTACATGTAGGTCTGTTCATGAGTCACATGATGATGATCAAAGAGAAGGCGGTTTTAAAGATCAAGAATGTGTTTTTGAACAATTGATGGTTGATAGTTCAAATTTGAAGAAGATTGAGGAAGTTGAGGAAAAAGAAGAAATTTATAGTTTTAGTGAAGAAAAAATGCAAAAAAATAATGTTGAATGTGTTAATAAATCCTCTCATCCGACTACGGATTCAATTGGTTCACCAACGAGTGATGTTCACTCGGAAGATGGGTTGTTGTCGGACAAGACCGAGATTGCTGAAACGGAGGAAAAAGAAGATGAAGAGTTCGATACTTTTGATGAAGAGAAATTGCAAAAAGTTTATGATGAAAGTATTCATTCATCTCCCGATTCAACCATAGATTCATTCAGTTCAAACAATTGTCATTCGCCAATGTTTGATTCACAACCAGAAGATGGGTTCTTGTCAGATGGAGATTTTGAAGCCGAATTTGATGAAAAAGAACAAAACAATTGGAAACAATCCAACTTCTTATCCGAGAACGACTTTGTTGCAAAATCAGCGGACGAGAAGATTGTGTCAAGCGATACAACAAACAAGTTGGAATCTTTGTGGGAACATCAAGAGTTGATTGAGCAGTTGAAGATGGAGATCAAGAAAGTAAAAGCGATTGGACTACCAACCATTTTCGAAGAATCGGAATCACCTCCAAAGATCATGGAGGACTTGAAGCCATGGAAGATTGAGGAGGTGTACCAAAATGGAGGGAAAATGGGTGAAGTTCACAAGTTTTACAAGAGTTATAGAGAACGAATGCGCAAATTCGACATTTTCAATTACCAGAAAATGTATACCATAGGTACATGAATCCTTCCTTTACTTATACATTCTTCCCTATCATAGTTGTCAATAGCGAATAGCGGACGATAGTGACAAGCTACCTGTACGCTATTTCATGTTTAGCGATATATTAGAATAAAATTTTAGAAATATTTTACATGTATGTATTATAAAAAAATCCGGTAAGTGTGGAAGAATATACGCTACAAAAAACTCTAAAGTAGGCTTATTTTTTTTAGTTGCTACTTGTATTTATTAAAAGAAAAAAACTACTTTCCCGCTATTTCCTCGCTTTTTAGGCGCTAACAATCAGATAACGAGTGCTATGCTCGCTATTAACAACCGTGTTCCCTATCGTTTATACATTTGCTAGTTCGCCTTAAATCATGCTTATATAGTTAGATGTATGTATATGCATCACACCTTAAAGATTTAAAATCATATATTTTTCTTGTCCAAATCTGATTTTTTTGAACATAATTGATTATAATATCATAATCATCACTTCATTATGCTAAACACTTTAGACTAATCATCACAACAAAGTTTTAAAGTAGATTATTGCAATTTTACCATCAACGGAAGTCAAATTCAAGTAATTTTTCTTAAATTAGATTCAACTTTTGGAGGAAAATAGATATGTGAATTTACATCGAGATAGATGGTAAACGGGCAACAAGCTGCGCCACTACCCCTTTTTCTTTAAACTGAAGTTTTGGCCCTCATGTTATCTTAGTAAACAAGTTTTGGTACAATGAGGTATGGGTTTGGCTCATTTTCTTTTGTAAACAAGAAAATATAACCCGAAAACTTATGGCACAACGCGTAATGTGTTGCGGCTTATCTGTCATGGAAAGTATATTGTGACTTGTGGAATACAAAAAGGCATCTTTTTTCCATCGTGTGTGTGTGGTGGGGTGGCTTGTGGGCGACAAGAACAAGTTTTTGTGTTTTTTTTTTCATCAAAATATGATGTAAATAACTTTGGGTGTTCAACTTTATAGAATATAGAAATGGGATAAAGATCAAAAAGTTAGCATACCCTGCATTATATATTGTAGTATGAAAAGCTTTAAATAGGGTGGCCCACCGGTAAGCGCTTAAAAATTCAGCTTTCACTGGTTTTCTGTCTTTAACCCCTCTGAATGCTTATCTGATTCATAGTTGTTAGCGACAAATAACGATTATAGCGAATAGCGGATAAATAGCGAATGATTATTTTATAAATAGCGATACACTAGAAAAAAAGTTTTTAAAAAATTTATGTGTAGTTATATCAAAATACCCTGGTATATATGCTATTTTACATGTATATTTAACAAAAACCTATAATCCAGCTATTTTATAGCTATATTTAATTGCTATGTATATTAAAAAAAAACACCAAAAAATAATGTGTCGCTATTCTCGCTATCCATCGCTACGACCCTAATAGCGACAATATCCTATACGCTACGTAGCGCGCTATAGCGATCACTACGATCGCTATCAACAACTTTGATCTGATCCCCTTGGTTGGCAGGGTATTAGTGGAGTCTATAAGTATTATAGCAACATATTCTCACAATTACCAAGAACATATAAATTTGTTATTTTATTTAAAGATCTTAGGTTTCATATGTCAGAACACTCAAATGAGAGCACCAAAAGCATTCTCCACCAATATGATTAATGGGGGTGGGGGACAAGAATGTATGCAAACAAAAACCCTAAATATGTTATTGCACTCATGTTATATGTTTATTTAAATGAGACCAAAATTATATTATAATCTACAAATTTTGACCCATTTTTATGTTTTCTTGTGAAAGTTAATAAAATCTGAAATTCTTACCAGCATAATAATCCAACAACCAAACAAGATTTTAATAATAATAACACATGGGTTTCTAGTATCATGCTTAGTCAGTTCTTAAAAGGATTGCCGTTCTGTCATGTTATTGTCAATGTAGCTACTTTTCAGTATTATAATTGTTTTCTTTAATGTCACTCATTACAGATCCCAAAAAATCTTGTCTGCTATCCATATTGGTGTTGATATGGTATAGACAGTTTACCTAAGTGCATTCTAGTCAAGTGTTTTTTTTATTTTTTTATTTTTTTATTTTTTAATTTTTTTATTGTGGATGGATGTATGACAACTACCAAAAATAACCACAGTAAAAAGTAGATGTAAAAAAGATGAGTTTTTTACTAGGGGTGTTCATAGTCCAGTTCGTTTTGTTTTTAGCAAAAGTTATAGGTCGAACTGCTAACTATAGTTTCAAAACACACGATAAACCAAATTGGACTCGTTGGTTGGGTGACTGGATCGGCCGGACAAGCCAAAACAGTTCGGTCTGGTGGGTTGAACCGGTTTTCTTATCTTATAATTATTATTATTATTATTATTATTATTATTATTATTAATTATTATTATTTTATTATTTTAAATCATTCGTTTGTATTAAAATTTAGTGTAAAGTACACGGATGGTCCCTGTGGTTTACCAAAATTTTGGATTTAGTCCATTGCTTTCCAAAAGTACATGGATAGTCCCTGTGGTTTGCATTTTGTAACTCTTTGCCCCTAACTTGGACCTACTGAAACCTTTAGATTTGTTGGCTGGGGACTAATTGCGTTACAAAGTCTAAACTAGGGATGAGCAAATCATACCGGAACCGGTACCGAATTTACCGAACCGGGTACATTTTCGGTACCGATTCGGCCCCGACTTTTGACGTTTTCGGTACCGGTTCGGTTCCGATATTTTCCGCTTTTTACCCTCAAATACCGGTACCGTACATGTAGCGAACCGTACCGGGTATATTCGGTACGGGTACCCACTTTTGGGGATTTTCGGTACTGGTACTGGATGGTACCGAGCTCATCCCTAGTCTAAACCACAGGAACCATTTGTGTACATTTGAAAAGCTAGGGACCAAATCCAAATATTTGGTCAACCACTGGGACCATCCGTATACTTTAAAGATGGTTCATGAATTAAAACAATATTAAACGAACTGTTAACACCAGCATTTTCCATAAACCGTGAACTGAACCGTATAATTCTCAAATCGATTGATTTTCTTTGCGGTTCTGTCGGTTTCAACGGTTTATGAACACCGTGTTTGCTTAAAAAAATTATTGCCATTTGTAGCTGCAGTAAATATTTATTAGTGTTAGGTAAATTTAAAATATAACTGATTTATTGAGATATATGTTAAGCAACCTTAGATAGCCAAAAATGAACACAACTAGTGATTGGGTAGTTAAAAAGCTTAAATTTTGATCTTTGTGCATATAATATACAGGTTTCTTACAGTTAAAAGATCCTCCACAGTCATCTTCAAGTTCAAAATCCCCAATTACCGAATTTACAACACTTTTCGGCCAAAGTTTCATGACCAACAAAGGCAAAAAGCATGAAAATGACCCAACAACCAAGTTCATCAAAGAACTGCAAAGTGATTTGGAAGTTGTGTATGTTGGTCAAATGTGTTTGTCATGGGAAATCCTTCACTGGCAATACGAAAAGGCGTTGGATATATGGGAAACGGACACGCGTGGGGTCCGGAGATTTAACGATATTGCTGGTGAGTTTCAACAGTTTCAAGTGTTGATGCAAAGATTCATAGAGGATGAACCTTTTCAAGGTCCAAGAATCCAGAATTATGTGAAAAATCGATGTGTGTTTCGTAATCTACTTCAAGTTCCTGTGATTAGAGGTGAGAAACGAATCGGTTAATCTGTTTTAAAGTTTTGGAGTTTGGGATTTTGTTTGATTAATAAATAATTCATGGATATTTTGCAGATGATCATATGAAGAACAAGAAGGCAAGAAGTGAAGTTGTGTATGATATCACGAGTGACGCGCTAGTTGAGATTCTTGAAGAATCGATACGTATATTTTGGCGATTTGTGCGCGCTGATAAGCATAAACGTCAAACACCCGTAGAGTTTCAGAGACCCGAGGACTCGCAGCTGTTCTTGGATCTCCAAAAAGATTTACACAAGGTTAGTTCATTAGATTTCAACGTAATTAATAAAAATGTTAATTAACATTTTAAGTACACTCAACATTTTCTTCAAAGCGTCCGAGTCCTCTAGTAGAGAATTAGAGGTGCAAACGAGATGAGCCAGCTCGAGCTCGAGCTCGGCTAGGTTCAAGCTTGGTTTCAAAGCTCAAGCTCGGCTTGTTTACTATCTATTAATTAATATCTACAATAAAAATAAAATAAATAATAGACTCATTTAGGCTCACGAGCTCAGTAAGTGAAGCTCGGACTCAGGCTCATTTACTAAAAAACTTATTTTTAGGTTCGGTCCCAGCTCGTTTACTAGAAAACTTTAACTAAGGGGTGAATGTTACTAAATATTAATAAAAACTAACATTACACCAAGGCTCGACGAGTCTGACGAGCTTCACATGCCAGTCTCAAGCACGGGCTCGAAAAGGCTCGGCTCGTTTCAAGCTTTTTCTCGAGTAGCGCGCGAGCCGCTCGGCTTTTTAACCTCTTTGAAAGCCGCATGTCTATCGCAAGCTATGTTTTACCTGATCCCATTGGTTACCAAGTTATTGGTGGGACCCGTGAATTTACTGGTAACAGGTTCTCATGGTCACTAAAAAAGAAAGATTTTTCTTTACTTAAAGCAAGGACCCGTATGAAATGCAAATCTAGAACATATGAAAGTCTGGATCTTGGTGAAATTTTAACATGTGTTTGATGAATATGCAGAAGGAAAAGAAACTGAAAGAACAATTGAGAAGTGGGAATTGCATACTAAAGAAGTTAAGGAGTTGCAAGGAAGATGAGACAGAAGATCAAGTGCTTTACTTCTTTTGTCAAGTGGATATGAAGTTAGTGTCAAGAGTGCTGCAGATGTCTAGATTAACAAGTGATCAGTTAATCTGGTGTCATAATAAACTAAGTAAAGTTAGTTTTGTGAACACCAAGATTCATGTAGAGCCTTCATTTTTGCTCTTTCCTTGCTAATTTTTAGGTATAATGTTGTTCTTTTGACATGTTTAGGGAATGTTTTCGGCATCGTTAATGTGGTTATAAATAGTCTCTCGTCGTGTTGTTAATCTTTAGGTTTGTAATCATATCTCCAGGCGAGGAAACTGTGCCGGGCTTAGTAGCTATGAAATTCGTTCTCTAGCAAACTAGAGTTCAACTTCAAGCTCTATACAAATACAAGTTATATAGATGTACAACAAAACTGGGTGGGAGAAACCGGTGTGAAACCAGACCAAACTGCCATCTTGTAATCGGTTTTGAGAACTCCTCTGTTGAAACCGATTAAAACCAAACTGAACAAAAACCAGTTTCAAACCAAACCATTGTAAAACTGATCTGATCCTTTTCCTCTTATAAGCCGGTTTCTAATCATAACTGGTTTGGGGGAAACCGGTTCTAAGTTTCTGACTTGCAGAACCGGTTAGCCCAAAAACCAGTTATGTGCACCTCTACAGAGTTGAACTCAAGCTTAGTTAAAGCAAAGGATGTTCGACTCTACTCATTTACAACTCAACTAAAAATTGGCTTTCAACAATTAAAACATAATTGACGGATGCATTCGTAGTTGCAGACGGATCACCGACATATAGTCTACACAATTTTTTTCTATTTTTTATAAAAATGGTTGGTAAATCATTCGGTGGTTACTAATGCTTAGTTATTAGCGACAAACAGACTAAACTCAAAAAAAGTTAAAATTACCTTTTTTTACAAAATCATAAGTTCTTTACTCACACCCCTTTCCTCACCACCATTCACCGACGACGGGTTCCACCTTCACCCAGTGACATGCGACGGCTAATTCCTCTGTTTGTAGATTGTCTGTGTTTTGTTAATTCGTTTGTTTGTGATTGTCTGTCTTGTAGTTCTTTACTCACGCCTCTTTTCTCACCACCATTCACCGACGGCTGACGGGTTCCACCTTCACCAGGTGACTTGCGACGGCTAATTCGTCTTTTGTCTTTGTCTTGTAGTGACCCTAGTTTATAAATACATGATGCAAGAAAATGTGACCAAACTAGTTCAAAAAGATGTATATCTTCTAAACTTACTATTCTTAGAAACCCTAAAACATCACTTCACATGCATGCAACATTGCCACTCCTACTATAAATCACCCACCCCACCACCCACACTTAATATATACCATAAACAAATAAAAAAAATGAGAGGACTAGTGGCTGTAGCCATGTTAGCAATGATAGTCATGGGTCTAGCCATGGTGCACCCAAGTGAAGCCATTAGTTGTGGTGATCTTACTGGCATGATCTCACCATGCCTAGGCTACCTCAGGTCAGGTGGTTCACCAACAAAAGGATGTTGTGATGGAGCCAGGAGGGTTCAAGGTGCCACCCGGAGCCAAGCAGATAGGCGATTTGCCTGCAAGTGTGCTAAGGCTGCGGCTCCCGGCTACAGGTTCGACCGGACCTTGCTGGTAGCCTCCCCGGAAAGTGTGGTATTCGCACCACCATTCCGATCAGATCCGACGTCAACTGTAACCAGTGAGTAGAATTGTATAGTAACATGGAATTTTTCTATGTGAAATAGTAAAATCTCCAAAATAATCATTTTGAATTTTTCTTTTCAAGATAAACTAGACAATAACTTTAAGCCCACTTAAAAAATAAACATATCCAAAAGCGACCTATTAGAAAACACCACATAACTTTAGCCGCGTTTGGCCAAATTTTAGCTGGCGCTTTACACGTGTATTGATACGTCAACTGGAATTTTTCTATGTTAAATTCTAAACATATATGATATATGTTGTTCTACCTATGGTGCAGCATTCCTTGAAGTGGCAGGATAAGTAGCCGGTGACTAATAAGCAACCATAGGAGGCGTGTGGCGGTGAGGTGGTGTATCACGGCCGGAGTAAACACATGTATTTTCTTTTTACGTGTTGTATAGAGTTTTAGTACTGAATGTAATATATATGGTTCAGCTAGTGACCTAGTGTCCATGGCTTCTATGGACTTGGCATAACATATATCATAAATAAATTATGCCATCACAATTCCAAGCTATTTCTCAAGCCTTTCCTAGCATCTTCAAAATAGTTATGTTAAGTTTACAATAAAACGGTTATTTGCACCAAAATATTTAATAAATATAAATAAATTAATAATATGTTAAGAAATAAGAACTGTGAAAATCACATGATACACATAACATATTGCATTATTAGAAGAGAAAAACTAGAGCGGTTATGTAAACATCTTAACATATCATATTAAATCAAACTATATATATATATATATATACACACATGTGCATTATTCGGTTCTACAGTTCTCTAATGTAGTTTTTGTTGTGAAATGAATAGCTGTCTTTATATACATGAGTAAGAGTGAGTTGCATAATTTAGTGTAAAACATATATGTATCATATGATATCATGAGTGATGCGCAGGTTGAGATTTAAATGAATCGATACGCATATTTTGGCAATTTGTTTGTGCTGATAAAAACGACAAAAACTCGTAGAGTTTCAGAGGCCCGATAACCTTACAGCCCTTCATGATTCTTTTTTCTTCAAAAGATATATAATATTCCATTAAAGAAGCAGAAAATTTACAGTATGCGCAACAAGCTGCGCCGCAACCCCCTTTTTAATAGCAATGTTAGTTTACCGGATTTCCATAGTGGCTTCCTCATTTATCGGCTCAGCAATGCGACGATTACTTGGTCAAAGCCAAAGAACTTTATAAAATGATGTTTACAAGGAGGCAAGTAAAAGTTTACAACTAGTTGTGTTATCCGGTACCAAAATTACACGTTTTTCAATTTGACATGGTTTTCGGATCCAACATCTTCAGATGAGTTGTTTTTAGTAACCTGTGTCCTCAAAGATTAACACTCTAGTGTTTGCAGGAAATTCGACTCCAACATCTTCAGGTGAATTCCATCCATCTGGAGATGTTGGAGTCGAATTTCCTGCAAATTAAACACTAAAGTGTTAACAATCTAGCAACAGACAATGAATCTTTGGGGACACGTTTTACTAAAAACAACTCACCTAAAGATGTTGGAGCCGGAAACCATGTCGAATTGAAAAATGGGTAATTCTGGTATCGGATAACACAACTGGTATTGTAAACTTTTACTTGCCTTCTAGTAAGTATCCTTTCATAAAGTTCGCTGCCTTTGATCTGGAGCTTTTCGGCTCTAAGTCTCCACAACATAGAGCGACAATGTTACCCTTTCTAAAAGTTGAACTGTAATACCCGAACCCATTGTTTGTACATGTTAAGCGGTACATTATATCGCCAAGCTCTAGTTTGTAGGAGGGATGATTTGGTGTGTGGTTACCGCGGTACCACACTCTACACACCAAAAATCAATTTGGGCAGTGACGAGATGAAAATCGCCACTTAAGAATGGAAAAAACAAATGCAAAATCAACTTTTTTTTTCGATATTCACTGAGCAACTGATTCATGGTTACGATTGTATATATAAGTACACAGGAAAATACATTACTTTTGCATTCAACGCATGTGGATGTAGTAATTGAAAGTCAATATCATGTACCCATAATCTTTGAGAACAACATAATTGAAAGTTAAATTTACTAGCATGTGGATGCAGTGTGAAAAGTCAATTATCATTGATTTTGATAGACAATAAAATTAAGATTATGCAGTGTGAAAAGTCAATTATCATTGATTTTTGATAGACAATATAATTAAGATTAGTTAGTATATTTATATTGTCTATTTTTTTGGTGGTCTTAACGGTAACATTTTCTCATATAGGACCTTATTGTAATCTTTATTTAATTCAATCAATAATACAAAGCATCATGGTTTATTATGGTATCACAGCCATAATTTTTATAAGCCTAAAAAATCCCAAACACCAGGCTGCCCGCCAATTCCCAGCACAAGGCTGCCGCCAAAACAGTTTTTGCAGCACACTGCCATTACTAGTAACCCATCCCCCTCTCTCTCTTCTTTTTCCGATCAACAACCCTCATATTCTCGGCTCTATGGCAGTGATCTCTGCTTTTCACAACTGCTGAGAAAACAACACATAACTCACACAAATTTGCTTTCAAGCTTACCCCTATAAACTATGTGACATGTGCGTGTATATACATAATTTTTACAATAAATTTTATACACGATTCGATTTTAAATTTATAAAAATGATTTAAACTTCAACACTAAAACACACACGAAAGGGGAAGTGTACCCCGTCATATAAGTAAAGTATAGGTAAGAACCAAGTATCGATCCAAGGATGCGGGCGGAGACGATAATACTAAACCTTTATCATTATTCTACCGGTAGAAAAGATAAGTGGATAAGTTGTTTAAATAAGTGGATAAGTTGTTTAAACTAGAAAATGACTAAAACATAATCTTTTTGTTTCTATTTCTTTTTTTTTAAAACATAATAGACTCCACAATATGAAAAATATAAATATAGCCTTACTTTATGAACAACCAGAATATGTTAATTAAGTCGGATATGTCGCTAAGTCACTTGGTCAATTTTCTATTTTTCAAAGACAACTATATCCCTTTTGGGAATCCTAACATGACAACTCTTCGGAAAGTTAAAACGATAAACACACTTTAACACCTAAAATTGTTCTTTAACGTCCTATTGATGAATGTCTATGAAAATCCCTTAAAAATAAGCTAGTCATCTGTTAGGAGTTTTCTAACCTCACTTAATCAAGGAAAGAGACACCAATGAACACAATGCATCCGCCGAGACAAGCATAAACTAGACTAAATCACAACCGAGTTCATTTTACAAATCTTGAACACAAATCCACCAAGAAAGCAATTTTGGCCTAAATTACTAACAAAGTTACAACTTATGTCAAGAATCCGTAACAACACCATCTAACCCGCTAAGGTCCTTCCGTGACGGAAAACACTCTTGATTATTATTAATTACCCCTTATTAAACCAATACCCATTTCTAGTTTCATGGTGTGAACATTTTAACAAGTTAAAATTCTACTAATACATGATTGATTAAGCTTCTTCTTGCAAATATCCTAACTAACCACATACCAATTATCCAACATAATTAACTATAATCAAGAATCCAACATCAATAAACAAGGTTGCAAACTAATCATCAAGGATTAACATAAAAAGTTGTTAAGTGTCATTATGAACATGATTAACATTCTAATGGTTGTTTAATAAACAAGGAATACATAATGTTTTTGCCCTTAGGCTACAATAATACATAAACATCAATCTAATGCTTGAAACATAATCAAAATCATGGAGAGATAATCAAACCATAAACAAGCTTAAGATTGAAGACCCGGATAGTAGCAGAGCTTCTTGGCACGAAGGGGGCTTGATTCGGAGTAAATCTCGTTGTTATCGGAGCCCAAAAATCGCCAAAGACGCTCCCAAAACTCCAGATTTCTGATCAGAATGCGTTCTGTGTGTTTTATAACTTTTGACTTTGGCACGGCCTTGCTAATAAAGTCCACGGCCGTGCACTATTTAACCAATCAAGCGACGTATGCAGATCTGGGCGGCAGATATTTAGAAAGTGGCACGGCCGTGCCAATGTTTGAACGGTCGTGCATGACTGAGAGGTAGCCGGCACTGCCAGTCGCACTGGCAGTGCACACACGAGGATTCACATCCCGCACGGTCATGCCGATTTTGGCACGGCCGTACGTGTCCGAGAGATTGCTTGCACCATGGATCGCACTGGCAGTGCATGCCTGATGTCTTGAGATGGCACGGCCGTGCACTAGCTGTATCTCCACAGAAAGTTTGTATCTTCGCCGAATCGCACAGAAAATCCTCCTTTTCTCAATCTTCCTGTCTGGTACGTTGTTTAAGGCCTGTAAATAAAAACATACCTGATTAAGTATCTAATCCATGATTTTATGGCCAAAAACGCGTAAAATGGGGGCAAAATGGGGGATTAAAATATATGTAATTTAATGTAACATACGTCAAAAAACGGATTTTACCAAACCCGCTCCGTTTATTAACCGAACAGTCAGTTAAAAATTTCGTTGCGAATTAAATGCCTAAAATAATTTTAAACGATACATAATCAATTATTATATGGGAATATATAATTAGTTTTTGAAAAACTGTTAAAAGTATGAAAATAAAAATGTTTTGTTCCTGCCGGGTTTCGAACCCGGGTCAGTCGCCGAGTCAGCCGGTTCAGCAACTTAACACACGCGCACTAAACCACTGCGCCACTGATGTTCCTTGTTAAATGTTAGGATCATTTAATTCATATCATGACTTTCCGAATTCAAAACCGGCGCCCAAAAGTTCAGTCGTCGGAAATCCCGGTAATCTCGCGAAACTTAACGATTCTTTCCGTTATAACGTAAACTTTAACTACACATCGGTTATAACCGACGTCTGAGTCCGCGACACAAATTATAACCGCCGGAGAAATTCAAACCGACGAATCAAGTCGGAAATCGGACCAAATCCATCGACGACTTCTCCTATAAATACCCCCTCGAACCTCTGCAAACATTTTCGCTCAAAACCGCACCCTTTCTCGGCGAAAACTCACTCGCCGGAATATTTCTGCTCATCACCGGAAAACCGGGTTCATCACTTCTAAGCTTTACTAAACCCCCTGACCTTATACCGAAGTCACCCACGTCATTTGTAAGCTTTCTGAAGACTCGCTGCTGCAAGACACACGTCGCCGGAAGTGGTTGCTGTCGCCGGAGTTCTGCCGGAAAACGAGGAAGCCAGTCGGTATACTTCACGCCTAATTTCTTTTCTTTTTACTTATATCTCATATGTATTTAATCATCAAACACTAAAGAAACCGATTAAAACTTTGAACCAGTCGGATTTTCCGATTCTGGTTAAAATCTGACGAAGAAGACGATGTATCTGTAACATATAAGTATAATTAAAATCAAGTTATAACTCGGGTTAGACACACAGTCCAGCGGTGGACTGTGTGCACATTAATCATAAAAACGTCTCGAGTTCGAATCCTGTTTCACACACTCTGCCTTAATAAAATGCCTTTTTGTTTTGTTAACCGAACCGGAGTCGCCATTTGGTATATGTTAAGTATATTAATAATCGGAATAATAACCAAGTTAGACACACAGTCCAGTGGTGGACTGTGTGTATGTTTAATCACAGCGCACGAGTTCGAGTCCGGTCTTCTGCATCGACCCGGACAATTATTTACCTTTTTAAATAAGTCAGAAATAAAAACACTTAGTTTGTATTTAAGTATAATAAAAATTGGATTATATAACATGTTAAACACACAGTCCAGCGGTGGACTGTGTGTTACGCAACCCACAGGTCCCGGGTTCGAGACCTGTGGAGCGCACCGGTCCGATTCAATTAAATCGTTTTTAAAATAAAAGGATTTTCTGTTTAACTTAATTAATATATAAATATAATTAAAAACAGATATATGACGGGTTAGACACGTAGCTCAGTTGGTAGAGCTGCGTGCACGCGTACGGGAGGTCTCGGGTTCGAGCCTCACTCAGCGCACAATTACACGATTCGAACCGGTCAAAGTCACAACGGTCAACTGTAGCAAAAAAATCAAATTTTTTTATTATTTTTATTTATTTAATTTAATTAAAAATCAATTAAAAATACTTAAAAATAACACTTTTAAGGTTAGAAAATAGCCTTAAACTCACAAAAATACACCCAACAATCCTACTAAAATAGATTAATAAAATCCGTTTACTTACCGAACCATAATGATATTTATCTAGGTTAATTTCACTCGTGGTTAAAACCACTTCGCGTGCATTCAACATCATCAACCGAACGCACCCACTGTGAGTGAATCTTACAACTCCCCCTTTTAAATTACACGTTTTGGGTGTGTCATGTGTCATAAAAATAATTAACTCGTTTATTTAAACTTGTGCCATACCATATCGTGATCTAAACTTAGATTGTTTATATTGTTGTGATTACTTATTTCATTTTGTCAAATTATATGAAATTCATTCATTAAGCCCAACAGTTCCTCGTGGGAGACGAGTTGAACAACGCGTGCCTCAAAACCAATTCATTATTGTTCATGTGTGTATCATTGAGTTTATATTGTTTGTAGTTGTGTCATTCATATTATCATGTTTATGCAATTCATTCATTAGGCCCATCAGTTCCTAGTGAGAGACGAGTTGAGCAACGCGTGCCTCTAAATGTTCCATTATTGTTCATGTGTGCTTTATTTAATATCTTATGATTGTTGAATAAGTTTACATACTATTTTTACTCATGTGTGGTTGTGCACTCATTTTATAATCAATTAAATAAACTTGTTCAAATGTTTTCCATAGGATTCACTCGCCAACTTTTTGTTGATCCAAAAACCCTTTTACACATGATACAGGTGAACAGGTTGAAGCGAGGAAAACATAGGAAATGCCTTAGAAGAGAACAAAGAAGCTTAGATTGATAGTTAGAACATGTTGTAATTCTTATTGTAAACTTCCATTAAATTGTATTAAATGAATATGAAACGCATAATAAATGTCATGAGCTTTGATGATAACCCAATCATGCCCCGATCACCTTTTCCGCTGCGGGTCGGGGTGTGACAGATTGGTATCAGAGCCATGACTATAGGGATATAGGATGGGTTATTAGACCCTTAGAGCCTATACTATAGTCTGCCTAAATTTTAATTGATTAGGTGGTTACATACAAACTTGTGATATTTATTTGTTTCATATTTGTTTACATTTACAGTCAAACATACATGCTTATATACATATTCATTATACATATATCGATGTTCATGTATTCAATTTATTTTCATACTCTCATTATTCAAAGATTTTGTTGCAATTTTCAAATCTCATCAAAGTAAGTTCTGCGACGGGCATGTAGTAACTGGAAGGGTACAAGTACCGGTAGTCGGAACGTCCTGTCTAGGTTGGCATTCGTATAAATCCAATATAACGGACCAGTTTGCCTACCTGGGGACTAACGATGAGAGTACGAAGGACCTATTAGGCCAAAGCATGCCACACCAAACGTCGTTCGAAGTAACCCACTTTGAGGTGTCACCGTGTCTACACCTAGACACATTCCGAATATCAACGTTGTATACATATTTCTCGATTTTCTTCGGGTTTTAGTGTACGCAACCTGGCAAACCCGTGCGAACCATATGAAAAACCGGTATTCATGGGGGCCCACATGATTACAAAGGTGAAGTATGGCGGCATGTAGGGCCTAGTGGCGAGCAAAGCCCAAGACATCCTATGGATGTAGTAGATTTATTTTTCTATAATTATTTTTGAATGTTCATTCCTGAATGCGACCATGAACCCAAAAACATCCAACTCATACTCTTGACATGTATTCCTTGTAGATGTCTTCTAACCATGCCCGTAGGAAGACGAGAGCAGGAAAAGCCCGCGAACGCATGGCTGCCCTAATCGCTCAACAAATGGCTGCCGTAATACCCAACATTGTAATCCAAGTTCAACAAGCACTTACCGCTAATCATGTCAATCAAGCAAACCAAAACGTTATCAACTTTTCCCCAAATACCACTAAATGCACCTACAAGCATTTCAAATCATGCGACCCTCCGAAATACAAAGGGACTGAAGGCGTCACCACTCTCCTCCATTGGTTTGAAGAAATGGAGAACACCTTTCTAAATTGCGATTGCCCTGATGATCGCAAAGTGCGATATGCTACCGGTCGATTATATGGGATAGCACTTACTTGGTGGAATACAAAGAAAGCCAAACGAGGCGTCGACGATGCTATGACTTTAACTTGGAACGAATTGAAGGAAATCATGACCAGACGATTTTGCCCAAGGAGCAAATCAAGAAATTAGAAGATGAATTTTACTCATTGAAGCAAAAGGAAGGAGACCACACCACATACAACAAAAGATTCCTCGAATTACATCAAATGGTTCCCAACATGTTCACTCCCCTCTACCGTTTGATCGAACACTACATTCGTGGTCTTCCGTCAAAGATTCAAGACCCTGTAATAAGTACCAAGCCTGCAACTTTGGAAGCAGCAATGGAGCTAGCAACAGAGCTTACCGAGAACCGAATCCGAAACAAAGACTTCAAGGAGGAGAAGAAGAAGGATAAAGAATCGACTGAAACCTCCAACTCCACCCAAACCGAATCCCCTTCTCAACCCAATCCTAAGAGAAAAAGAGACGGGCAACTTTTCGCTGCTACCCAACGTAATCAACCAGTTTTACACGCCATACCCATCCGAGCTATCCCAATCACCCAAGTGGCACCCAACTCAACCTACCCAAATAAGAAACCATATCTTGGACCTCACCCTCAATGCAACAACTGTTTTTTACCACCATCCCCTTACCTTACCTTGTCGACTATGTACAACTTGTGGACGCTATGGTCATTTGAGCAAGGTTTGTCGCACCTTTCAAAACCAAACCTCTTCCCCTACTCAAACCATGAACCAAACCTATCAACAACCCCAATACCCCATGTTCCCATATGTTCGAGCTTGTTTCAATTGTGGCGACCCTACCCACTTTAGAAACACATGCCCTCAATTGGTTAACGTCATCAACACTCAAGCCCAATCAAACCCAGTTAACCAAGTAAACCAAGAAAACCCAACCGCTAGGCCACCAGCAAGAGGAAGAGTCTTCAACATCAATGCCAATCCGGTCGAAGATAATGAGGCCCAAACGAAGATACCCAACTAGTCCTCTTCACCGAAGATCCAGATTCAACTCCTATCGTTTAGTTTTATGTTTTTCTTTATCACATAGAATCAAACATAACTTAAGGATAAAGCCAATGAAACTTTAACGAGAATACGGTGGATACGCCGCTGGTACTTCCTATATATAAGTATTCTTGTCAAAGGATCAGAAGCATTATCTGGCGGTTATGAGAGGTTCCATGTGTAGACTGTTAGAGTAATTATTGTTTATTATTTTCAGTATATGCAATTGCCGAGGCCGCTGCTCCCCATTTATGAGGTCTGAGCTTGTTCCCCATTTTATTATGTGGTTGAACCTGGCGTGCCCGCATACGATCGGCTCCGTTTGATTGAGCCTTGATCGCACAGTTCATTTTACATTTTCATTACATGCAATACGCTCGGCTCCGTTTGATTGAGCCTTGAGCGCACAGTTCATTTTACATTTTCATTACATGCAATACGCTCGGCTCCGTTTGATTGAGCCTTGAGCACACAGTTCATTTTACATTTTCAGTACATGCAATACGATCGGCTCCGTTTGATTGAGCCTTGATCGCACAGACATTTTCATTATCAGTATCTTGTGGTTGTTGTGTTTGTTGTAGAGTCGGGTAGAACTAATCATAACTTGCGGATAAAGTCAATGAGAATTTGACAAGAATATGGTGGATAAGCCGCTGGTACTTCCTATATATAAGTATTCTTGTCAAAGGATCAGAGGCATTATCAGGCGGTTATGAGAGGTTCCATGCATAGGCTGTTTGTGTGATTGTTGTTTAGATTAAGTTATTCATTTTCAGTACATGCAATACGTTCGGCTCCGTTTCATTGAGCCTTGAGCGCACAGACATTTTCATTTTCAGTACATGCAATACGATCGGCTCGTTTGATTGAGCCTTGATCGCACAGACATTTCATTATCAGTATTTTGTGGTTGTTGTGTTTGTAGTAGAGTCACATAGAACTAATCATAACTTATGGATAAAGTCAATGAAAATTTGACAAGAATATGGTGGATACGCCGCTGGTACTTCCTATATATAAGTATTCTTGTCAAATGATCGGAGGCATTATCAGGCGGTTATGAGAGGTTCCATGCATAGGCTGTTTGTGTGATTGTTGTTTAGATTAAGTTATTCATTTTCAGTACATGCAATACGCTCGGCTCCGTTTGATTGAGCCTTGAGCGCACAGACAATTTCATTTTCATACATGCATATGATCGGCTCCGTTTGATTGAGCCTTGATCGCACAGACATTTTTCATATCAGTATTTTATGTTTGTTGTATTGGTTGTAGAGTCATATAGGACTAATCATAATTCACTGATAAAACCAATGAAAATTTGACAAGAATATGGTGGATACGCCGCTGGTACTTCCTATATATAAGTATTCTTGTCAAAGGATCAGAGGCATTGTCAGACGGTTATGAGAAGTTCTATGTAGGATTTATTAGTTTCTTGGTAACTAATCATAACTTGTGGATAAAACCAATGAAAATTTGGCAAGAATATGGTGGATACGCCGCTGGTACTTCCTATATATAAGTATTCTTGCCAAAGGATCAGAGGCATTATCAGGCGGTTATGAGAAGTTCCATGTAGAATTTAGTATTGCCTTGGTTGAAAATTGTGTTACATTATTATCATCTTGCTATTTAAAGAAATTGGATTGTGATCCATTTCTACATAAACTAACCTCTCCATCATAACAAACGAGAGAGGAACTGCCACCATTCAAACATATATGCTATCAGAATGTGGATTCAAAAATTAGCTGTTGTGTTTATTTATGTTCCATGTAGGTTGTAGTATTAGAAGTTTTGCCTTAGGATATAACCATACCCTTCCAAACATATCCAAACTTTTATGCATGATATCACAGTTAGCGAAACAATTTTGCTTATCAATACTTTTACAGTAGGCAACAAAAAGCGATTCCTGTAATAGGGTACTTAACCCTTACAAGGAACGTTACCGCCTCAAACAAAAACTTAAACCCATACTTTTCCTAAGCATGTAACTGTCAAAACTAAACACCATCATTCTTTTAGTCAAATATATCACTATTTAAATTTTGGGACGAAATTTCTAAAAAGCAGGGGATACTGTAACATCCGTCAAAAAACGGATTTTACCAAACCCGCTCCGTTTATTAACCGAACAGTCAGTTAAAAATTTCGTTGCGAATTAAATGCCTAAAATAATTTTAAACGATACATAATCAATTATTATATCGGAATATATAATTAGTTTTTGAAAAACTGTTAAAAGTATGAAAATAAAAATGTTTTGTTCCTGCCGGGTTTCGAACCCGGGTCAGTCGCCGAGTCAGCCGGTTCAGCAACTTAACACACGCGCACTAAACCACTGCGCCACTGATGTTCCTTGTTAAATGTTAGGATCATTTAATTCATATCATGACTTTCCGAATTCAAAACCGGCGCCCAAAAGTTCAGTCGTCGAAATCCCGGTAATCTCGCGAAACTTAACGATTCTTTCCGTTATAACGTAAACTTTAACTACACATCGGTTATAACCGACGTCTGAGTCCACGACACAAATTATAACCGCCGGAGAAATTCAAACCGACGAATCAAGTCGGAAATCGGACCAAATCCATCGACGACTTGTCCTATAAATACCCCCTCGAACCTCTGCAAACATTTTCGCTCAAAACCGCACCCTTTCTCGGCGAAAACTCACTCGCCGGAATATTTCTGCTCATCACCAGAAAACCGGGTTCATCACTTCTAAGCTTTACTAAACCCCCTGACTTATACCGAAGTCACCCACGTCATTTGTAAGCTTTCTGAAGACTCGCTGCTGCAAGACACACGTCGCCGGAAGTGGTTGCTGTCGCCGGAGTTTCTGCCGGAAAACAGAGGAAGCCAGTCGGTATACTTCACGCCTAATTTCTTTTCTTTTTACTTATATCTCATATGTATTTAATCATCAAACACTAAAGAAACCAATTAAAACTTTGAACCAGTCGGATTTTCCGATTCTGGTTAAAATCTGACGAAGAAGACGATGTATCTGTAACATATAAGTATAATTAAAATCAAGTTATAACTCGGGTTAGACACACAGTCCAGGGTGGACTGTGTGCACATTAATCATACAAACGTCTCGAGTTCGAATCCTGTTTCACACACGCTGCCTTAATAAAATGTCTTTTTGTTTTGTTAACCGAACCGGAGTCGCCACTGGTATATGTTAAGTATATTAATAATCGGAATAATAACCAAGTTAGACACACAGTCCAGTGGTGGACTGTGTGTATGTTTAATCACAGCGCACGAGTTCGAGTCCGGTCTTCTGCATCGACCCGGAAAATTATTTACCTTTTTAAATAAGTCAGAAATAAAAACACTTAGTTTGTATTTAAGTATAATAAAAATTGGATTATATAACATGTTAAACACACAGTCCAGCGGTGGACTGTGTGTTACGCAACCCACAGGTCCCGGGTTCGAGACCTGTGGAGCGCACCGGTCCGATTCAATTAAATCGTTTTTAAAATAAAAGGATTTTCTGTTTAACTTAATTAATATATAAATATAATTAAAAACAGATATATGACGGGTTAGACACGTAGCTCAGTTGGTAGAGCTGCGTGCACGCGTACGGGAGGTCTCGGGTTCGAGCCTCACTCAGCGCACAATTACAGGATTCGAACCGGTTAAAGTCAACGGTCAAAGTCAACGGTCAACTGTAGCAAAAAAATCAAATTTTTTTATTATTTTTATTTATTTATTTTAATTAAAAATCAAATAAAAATACTTAAAAATAACATTTTTAAGGTTAGAAAATAGCCTTAAACTCACAAAAATACACCCAACAATCCTACTAAAATAGATTAATAAAATCCGTTTACTTACCGAACCATAATGATATTTATCTAGGTTAATTTCACTCGTGGTTAAAACTACTTCGCGTGCATTCAACATCATCAACCGAACGCACCCCCTGTGAGTGAATCTTACAACTCCCCCTTTTAAATTACACGTTTTGGGGTGTGTCATGTGTCATAAAAATAATTAACTCGTTTATTTAAACTTGTGCCATACCATATCGTGATCTAAACTTAGATTGTTTATATTGTTGTGATTACTTATTTCATTTTGTCAAATTATATGAAATTCATTCATTAAGCCCAACAATTCCTCGTGGGAGACGAGTTGAACAACGCGTGCCTCAAAACCAATTCATTATTGTTCATGTGTGTATCATTGAGTTTATATTGTTTGTAGTTGTGTCATTCATATTATCATGTTTATGCAATTCATTCATTAGGCCCATCAGTTCCTAGTGAGAGACGAGTTGAGCAACGCGTGCCTCTAAATGTTCCATTATTGTTCATGTGTGCTTTATTTAATATCTTATGATTGTTGAATAAGTTTACAACTATTTTTACTCATGTGTGGTTGTGCACTCATTTTATAATCAATTAAATAAACTTGTTCAAATGTTTTCCATAGGATTCACTCGCCAACTTTTTGTTGATCCAAAAACCCTTTTACACATGATACAGGTGAACAGGTTGAAGCGAGGAAAACATAGGAAATGCCTTAGAAGAGAACAAAGAAGCTTAGATTGATAGTTAGAACATGTTGTAATTCTTATTGTAAACTTCCATTAAATTGTATTAAATGAATATGAAACGCATAATAAATGTCATGAGCTTTGATGATAACCCAATCATGCCCCGATCACCTTTTCCGCTGCGGGTCGGGGTGTGACATTTAACGTATATCAAAACTCCTCACACTTGAACTTTGCTTGTCCTCAAGCAAACTAAAATAAAAGTAGAATAAAAGAAAATTTCTAACGAGTTTAAGTAATTTACACACTTAATAACTGATATGCATACATAATGGTTAGCTGGTTTTTCAAAAGACACCGTCAAGGAATCCAAACCAAACAAGCGCATGCAAATCTATGTAAAGATAACAAAAAAGCCATGATTCCACTTTTGATTGACCTAGTACGCAAATTTTCACACACCTCACAATGTTTATACACACTCGGTTATATTTGTGGAACATACATAAAATGTGTATGTGTAAATACTCTATGCCTAGACAATGAATCGTGTAACATCATAAGCTTGTCAAAAGATCTAATCTCCATCAAATAACATGTGAAAAAGCGTAAATCAAGAGGTCTTTATGGGTTGTAATGATAGGCTAGGTGAAGGGTATAGAACGGAAATTTACAAGTGACTAAGTGGTTAAAACTCGGTAGTTACGTTTAATAAGCATAAATGAACACAAACTATACATAGATAGCGTGTGAAAGACGATTTCCGTATTTTCGAGTCGTCGACGATTTTCTACTATTTTAGCACTTAAAATTGCTCGAATTTTGTCGCCTTCACCCTTGTTTTAGGGTGTTATATTTTCTGATTTTTTTAAACAAGACGAATTAAATACCAAAGGTGCTAATTAAATGTTAACTTTAACCGAGTTTTAACATAAAGGTTTAAAAATAAAAAGACTAATTTTGGCTAAGTGGGTTAATTGGTAGGGTTAAAGAAAGATAAACACGGGAAATGCTCAATGTGGTGAATCTTAGCGGTTGATGTAGGGTTTAAGGGAAACAAACGAAAGAAAAAGGCTAACAACAAAAGGTTTTCTAAGTGCCTCTATCATTTTCACATAATCTCACATGTTTATGGTCTCGATAAGTATACTAGGGACAAGTTGTAAATTACACGAGACATCCGGTTCACTCCTAATCCGAAATGAACAAGCATCTAACAAATCCATGGCTCAAAAACATGCTCACATAACAGAAGGAAATGGGTAAAAGTGTGAAAATTAACATGTAAGTCGTTCTTTGTTTGTCATGTTTTTAGTTATCTTTTTTGAAATTTATTAGGCTTGTCGGTTCTTTATCGGATCCGATGCTTTCTAAAACAATAACTAACCGGTTATTTGATTGAAAGTATAATATATTTTTTTGGACAAACAAAGTCACAATGTTAAACCCCCTCCCCATACTTGAACTTCGCATGTCCCCAAAGCAAAACCCAAAAATAGAGAAAAAGGAGAATAACACTCCCTTGACAATGAAGAAGATGAAGGAATGAACCGCCGACTCGGTTTTGTTTATCTTGCCCCGCGTATATCTCGTACCTACATGAATATCACAACACAAGGCAACAAATTGATGCAAAACAAACCAAAACATAGATAATAACAAAAGTACCATCCATATATAAAACAGATAAAAGGAAAGAAAATGTCTGAGAATAACAATATATATCCGAGGGTGTTTGAAATAATAACCAAAATGAACACCCGATAAATAAACTACTAAATGATAGATAAAAGCACCAAGTGCATACCCCCCCCCCCCGACTACTCATCGATGTCATCATCATTGCGAGTTCCGGATGAACCCGCCCCACCTCTGGTCTGGTTCCCAAATGGGAACTGTGGAGGGTCGCCAAAGTAGTTCAGGTGGGCTTCGCGTAGGCCGCCAAATATATAAGAGAATCTTGCGTGCATCTCCTGTGTCATAACAAACTTATTCACTTGCATTTGTTGGAACTGGTGATAGAACTCGGGATAAGACGGGATGCCCGGTGGCCAGTCTTGGTGTTGCGGATCTGGGTTTTGATATTCGTGGTCATGCTCCATGTCCACGTGCTCCTCCTCCTCTTGTTCCTCGTCTGGTAGTGGCGGGAGAGGGTCCCAAATCTCTCCATTTAATCCTTTCAACCTAGGGTCATTGTCGGTATCCACCGCCATACCCATAAACTTTAAAGCCCGAAGGTCTACATCTATCCCCGTATGAACCAAGGTCAGACCGTTCTCCACCTCATGAGTTATAATCCCAAGAGCGTAGGCGAGTTGAGTTACATACACCCCCCCATGGATCTCACTACTTGCCGTCTTACCTGCGCTATTTACAAAAAATTCTGCCAATCGCGCTGCAAGATTAACGTTCACCCTGTGAAGCGAATCTTTCAGACGTGATGCTTTGGCTATTCTTGCTTCATAGGGCGGCCCAACCGCCACTTGGGCCCAAAAGTCAGCCTTTTGTCGGTCGCTCTCAAAATTATGAGTGGATGTAAAGAGGTCGGAGTCTAGCTCCTTCTCAGTATAAATACCCAGTTTCTTCCCAAGTCTCGCGACCGTCCAATGATGCCACCGACCTCCAAGTCTGAAATTGATTCTTTTTGTATTTCGGAAGTCGGGGTTGGCGCCCCCTCTTGGTTTTTCATAAGAGTATGAGGCGAGAAACTCCAATGTGAGCTCTAAATACACGGGGCGATGAATGTTTAACAATCGAGACATAGGGTAAGAAATCATTTCAGCAAGTCTTTCGGATTGGTTTAAGGCTTGCCTTGTTGACCAACTCAGCTTTCTTGGTGCACCAATCTTTCCTCTTCGGTTCCACAAAGCTTGCATTTTGTTGATGCACAGGCGATCTTTGACGTTCTCGGGTCAAATTGGTTGAAAGGATTATTCATCTACACACAGGAAAACAGTAATGTAAGAGAAATTTAAAAAATTCCAGATCCCGGCACCAGAACAGCAAGTTACGAACATTTTATGCGTTTCTGGTTTCTGGTGGCGCACGGCTGTGCGGATTCGCAAGTCTGCCAGCCTACGTCTTAGCCTGCACGGTCGTGCGAAGATGGCATGACCGTGCGTCGGCTGTAGATCGCTAAAAACTGGTTCATTCACTGATTGCAACCACATCATTTCAAAACAAAGTATTTTCTTAGTGAATGGACCATGGGTTCGCGATTAGAACTTGCGATTTGTGCAAAGTACCAAGAACTACAGTGATTTGTAGTTATGAAGAAAACCCCAAATGTTTTTGGATAAAAAGCCTAATCTTAGCATAAAAAAGATTAAAAACAGAAAACATGAAGGAAATCCATACCTTGTCCGACAAATCGAAGGAATTCTTGCAAAATATGGTGGGTTTTGAGAGAAGAGAGTGCAGAAACGGCTGTGTGAGTTTGGTCTAGGGTTTTGATAACTTTTTTACTGAAAAGTTGCTTTTATACCCCTGCAAAACTACTGTGCAGAAATTCACACGCACGGGCGTGCGGGATCTCGCACGGTCATGCGGATCCGGAGTGCACAGGTGTGCACTTGTGTTCTCGGCCCGCACGGTCGTGCGACCAGCCCGCATGGTAGTACGGTCCGAGAACTTGACCTTGCACGGTAGTGCCTTGCAGATGCAATGTGTTGCACGGCCGTGCGCTATCTGGTCAGTCTACAGACAGAATACAACAGAATGCTCTCAACTCCGTTTTTACCACAAAATTCACCATTTTTGCAGAATGCAACTTGTTTGTGCAATATTTCAACTTCAGAACAGTATAAGGTATAGATCAAAACTGTACAAACTAACGAAAAACCGACAAACACACCAAAAACATGAAAAAATGTAAATTATAAAAATAAGAAATTCTACCCCAACGCGTGCAAAACACGCATGCTACATTTTTAATCGTCGAATCGGTAGCATAGACTCTCCTCCCCACACTTGTTACGCGTGTGGGGTGTGGAGTTCGATCACCTCCACCGCCGGATCAACCGGCCCGACCACATAAAGCTTCAACCTATGGCCATTCACCTTGAAAATTACACCGTTGGCATTCACAATCGTGATGGTACCGTACGAGAACACCCTTCACCGTATACGGTCCAGTCCATCTAGAGTGCAACTTTCCCGGAAATAAACGCAACCGAGAGTTGTAAAGCAAGACAAGATCTCCCGCTTTGAATTGTTTGTGGTCCTTCAAGCGCTTGTCATGCAACCTCTTGGTCCGTTCCTTGTACAACACGGAGCTCTCATAGGCATGATGTCGCAACTCTTCGAGGTCATGAATTTGTAAAAATCGAGCTTCTCCTCCGCTTTTAAGATCCAAATTCGTCGTCTTCAAAGCCCACATCGCCTTGTGCTCCAAATAGTTCCAATAGGAGTCATGTAGGCTGTCCTAAATGCCCAAAGCGCCTCATGTAACTTATCCGACAAATCCTTGCGGTTTTGACCAACTGACCGCTCAAGGATTCTTTTCAAACCCCAGTTCGTGACCTCCACTTGCCCATTTGTTTGCGGATGATAGGGCGTGGCTAACCTATGGTGAACACCATATCGGGACAAAGCTCGCTCAAGCTGAGTATTGCAGAAATGCGTCCCTGGGTCACTGATTAGTGCTTTCGGCACACCAAACCGGGCAAACAAACTCTTCAAGAACCTCACGACTACCCTGGCATCATTAGTGGGCAAAGGTTGCGCCTCCGCCCACTTTGACACATAATCTACCGCAACGACTATGTATTTGTTCCCGCATGAGGGAGGAAATGGACCCATGAAGTCGATACCCCAAATATCACAAACCTGGATCCAATGCTGAGGCATCTCATCGCGTGCGGATATATTGGTTGCCCTCAGGCAAGCATCGCACGCACTGGCCCATTTCTGCGCATCATGAAATATTGTGGGCCAATAAAACCTGGAGTCTAACACCTTCTTTGCGGTGAAATTAGCTCCATGATGACCTCCGTGGGCCCCTCGTGACGATGGCGCAATATGTCAGTCGCCTTCTTTCCGAACACATACCTACGAATCACTTGGTCCACTCTGACGCGAAACAGGTAAGGGTCATCCCAAATGTAATGCTTGAGATCCAAGAAGAACTTCTTCTGCTGATATGTCATTCCTTTGAGAAGGATCCCACAAGCAAGATAGTTCGCGAAATCGGCGAACCAGGGTGACTCATCACACACCTCGACACTCATCAAAGACTCATGCGGGAAATTGTCATTTATCCGCTCCCAACGCGCGTCCTCAATATCTCCGTGCCCCGATCTGGAGATATGATCGGCCGCAACATTCAACGAACCCTTCTTATCCTGAATCTCGATGTCGAACTCCTGTAGCAAGAGAATCCACCTGATAAGATGCGGTTTAGCATCTTGTTTGCTGAACAGGTATCGAATGGCCGCGTGATCGGTGTACACAATCATCTTCGACAACACTAACTACGATCTAAATTTATCAAATGCAAAAACTACCGCCAAAAGCTCTTTCTCCGTAGTAGTGTAGTTCTCCTGCACATCGTGTAGAGTCTTGCTGGCGTAGTAGATCGGATAGAAGTGTTTATCCTTCCGCTGTCCTAACACGGCCCCTATCGCATAATCACTCGCATTGCACATAATCTCAAACGGCAAAGTCTAGTCCGGTGCGACTAAGATAGGGGCCTCCACAAGCTTTTGCTTAAGAAGGTCAAAGGCCTTCAAGCAATCCTCACAAAAGATAAATGGTGCATCCTTCTCCAACAAACGGGTCATGGGTCTAGTGATTTGTTAGAAGTTTTTAATGAATCGCCTGTAGAACCCCGCATGACCAAGGAAACTCCGTATCGCTCTAACCGAGGTGGGAGGTGGTAGTCGAGAAATGATGTCAACTTTTGCTGGATCGACTTCCATACCTACTTGCGATATCTTATGCCCAAGAACTATGCCATCTCTCACCATAAAGTGGCATTTTTCCCAGTTCAGCACAAGATTCGTCTCCTCACACCTTTTTAACATCTTTTCTAAATTTTCCAAACACTTATCGAAGGAATCTCCAAAAACTGAAAAATCATCGATAAATACCTATGGAATCCTCGATCATATCATGGAAAATCGCTACCATGCAGCGCTGGAAGGTAGCCGGTGCATTACAAAACCCGAAAGGCATACGCCGGTAGGCGAATGTGCCAAAGGGGAATGTAAAGGTAGTCTTCTCCTGATGCTCAGGAGCGATAGGAATCTGGAAATATCCTGAAAACCCATCCAGAAAGCAGTGATAAGACTTCCCCGACAGACGTTCCAACATCTAGTCGATGAATGGAAGTGGGAAGTGGTCCTTGCAGATGGCGTCATTGAGTTTGCGGTAAACTCGCCATCCCGTGACTGTCCGGGTTGGAATATGCTCATTTCTATCATTCGTAGCCACCGCCATGCCACCCTTTTTTGGCACTACCTGCACGGGACTAAGCCAAACCGATTCGGAGATAAGATAGATCAAACCTGCATCTAACAACTTTATCACCTCCTTTTTGACGACTTCTTGCATGTTTGGGTTTAATCGTCTCTGTGGCTGCGCACATGGCTTGTAACGGTCTGCCATGAGAATTTTATGAGTACAGAAGGAGGGATTGATTCCTTTGATATCCATTATCTTCCACGCCATAGATTTCTTATGGAGTCATAAAACACTGACAAGCTTGCTCTTTTCCTCATCTGAAAAAGATGATGAGATGATAACCGGCAGACGGTGCTCCTCGTCTAAAAACGCATACTCGAGATGTGGTGGAAGCTCTTTAAGCTCTTAGGATGGAGGATCTTCAACTGAAGGCTTCGAGTTCTCTTCAACCTCACGATCAATCTCTTTAAATCGATCCGGACTTTGGGAACCATCATCACAAATCTGATAGACTGGCTGCTCAAAGTCGTGGTCCTCCTGTGTAATGCCATCTAGGTCCCTACACAACAGATGTGTATCTGAATCGATCTCCTCAATCGTGCCCTGGAAATGGGTGCTCACATAAGTGTCGACAATGTCAACATAATAGAGCCCATCATCCTGACTCATTGGGTGTTGCATTGACCCCTTGATGTCAAATGTCACATGCTCGTCATTCACTCGGAGTGTAATCTGGCTCGCGGCCACATCTACAATCGCCCGGGCGGTATTCAAGAATGGACGTCTGAGTATCAAAGGCACCCTAGAATCCTCATCCATATCCAAGATAACAAAGTCCATGGGAAACACAAACTTGTCAATCTTAACAAGCATATTCTCAACAAACCCGCGTGGATACTTGATTGAATGGTCCGCAAGTCTAATCCTCATTCTCGTAGGTGAAAGCTCACCTAGATCCAGCTTGGAAAAAATCTTATAAGGCATAAGGTTAATGCTCGCTCCAAAGTCAGCTAACGCGTGACTGACAGACATGCTGCCACTAAGACAATGTAATGTAATGCTGCCTGGATCTCCCATCTTTGTGGGCAGAAGGTTCTAAAGAATAGCTGAGCAATTCTCTTTCATCACAACACAGGACATATCCTCAAGTTTCTGCTTATTTGAGAGAATGTCCTTCAAGAACTTCGCGTACTTAGTTATTTGAGCTAAGGCTTCAACAAATAGTATGTTTATATGTAACTGTTTGAACAACTCGAGAAACTTACCATATTGTTCTTCATTCTTCTGGTTCCTTAGCCTGCCTGGATACGGAACTGGAGGAGTATAATCTTTGACCGGCTTCTGGAGCTGTGTTGTACTTGCTGGGCCTCACCTAGCGTGCACCTCATCTGAAGTGTCGGTCTGGGCCGTCTCAGTGATCGGTGGTGAATCCGATGTGTCAGGTCCCGTGGCTTTACCACTCCTTGTAATCACGGCATTTACATGCCCTCGTGGATTCAGCTGAGTATTTCCTGGGAGACCACCCTGGGTCTCTCAGACATCATTTTGGCCAACTGCCCTACCTGATTCTCAATGTTCTGAATCAAGGCCTTCTGACTCCGCATCTCTCCCTCGTGAGCTAAGAACCGTTTTTCATTCTGCTGGTAACGTTTTCTGGCTAACCGATTTGCACTAGTAGAGCTGCTCAGAAGTTGGGCCATCATCTCTACCAGCTTGGAATTTTCCTGAGGGGCTTGTTGCTGGTAACTACTCCTAGCGCCCTGATTTTGATATGAATAAGGACGTGGCTGGTAGGATTGATTGTAAGGCTGGAATGATTGGCCTTGAGCCTGCTGTGGTTCTGGAGCTCGCAGAGTAAATCCGAGCGGGTTCTGGTTACCCGTGTTAACTCTCCACCCAAGTTCGGGTGATTTCTCCATCCCGGATTGTACCTGTTGCTGTAAGGATTATTTTGTGGCCTCGCTTGATTGCTGACGAACTACCTCCTCCTAGCCCGCAAACATAACTCCCTGGTCACACGCACCTGGCTTGTGCGATACTCCGCACTAGTCATATCCAGAAATAGCTTGTGCTACATTCTGGGATTTGTCAAACTTTGCTGACAATGTCGGAATCTGTGCAATGATAGCTGTTTAATCATCAACAGCATGAACTCCTGGGCGAGAAGATGTTCGGCTCCACTCTCCACCATGACGTTAACTCGACTTCAACGCAGCTTTCTCGATAATCGCGTAAGCTTCATTAGGCGTCTTCGTCCCTAGATCGCATACACATCTAGATGCTCCTGTGTGTCGTAGTTAATCCCCTGGTAAAAAGTCATGACTAACTACCCCTTGGAGAACCTGGGACATCAAGTAACAAGTCTCCGAATCGCTCCCAGGCTGCATGTAAAGACTCTCCATCATCCTGTCAAAACGTCATGATCTGGTTCGTCAGCTTAGTCGTCTTTTCTGGCTGAAAGTACTTTTACATGAATAGCTCCGCCATCTCGTCCTAAGTCCTAATGGACCCAGCGGGAGTGACATAAGCCAAGATCTAGCTTTGTCTCGCAAAGAAAACGGAAAAAGTCGCAACCTAATCGCGTCATCCGAAAGATCCCGTATCTTGAAAGTAAAGCACACCTCCAGAAATGCAGCAATGTGTCGACCGGGATCCTCATGCTCTAGTCCATCAAACTGCACCGAATTTTGTACCATATTTATTATACTAGATTTTATTTCAAAATTTGGCGCTACCACTGTCGATCGGGCAATGCTCGGCTACAAACCACCACCTCCGGGTTTGTTCGTCTCGTTCAACGGTCGGTCGTCGTCTGCAATGGCTGTGTGTCCCTTGTCCTCTGAGCTCTCGGTCTCAGAGGATACCATCGGCTCGTCCCTAGTTGCCTCAATTTGTTGCGCAACCGCGCAGGATCTATCTCGAAGTCGCCTCCTCAAATCACGTTCGGGTTCGTCAGATGGTTCAACAGCGGCGGGTGCGGGGGTTGAGGACATCAACCTGCAAATGAAAACCGACACATATGAATATTATATTATTATTATTATTATTATTCTGTTTTTTTTGCTGCTATAATAAAACAAATCTTTTGTCTATTTTAAAGAATAAAATAATTTAAAATTCGGAGGTTGGCTAAAAATTGCATAAAAATAAAAAACTAATAAAAATACTTGAACCGGTAATGAAAACAATGGTGTTCGGTTCCGAAAATTCAAGAAATAAATGAATAAGTAGTTCGAATTCGAACAAATAAATGAAATAAAATTTAACAAATATTTGAACAAACATAAAAACAAATGAATTTCATAAAAATATTAACAAATGAATAAATATATATTGAAATGGAAATATTCACAAATAATTACAAGTATGTACACCGGTAAAATATTGACTCGGGTCCTTCCTAAAACTCGCCACATCCCTAGCAACGGCGCCAAAAACTTGATGTGTGTGTATATATACATAATTTTTACAATGAATCCTACACACGATTCGGTTTTAAATTTATAAAAATGATTTAAACTTCAACATTAAAACACACACGAAAGGCTAAGTGCACCCCGTCATATATGTAGTAAAGTATCGGTAAAAAACAAGTATCGATCCAAGAATTCGGGGGAGACGATAATACTAAACCTTTATCATTATTCTGCCTGTAGAAAAGATAAGTGGATATGTTGTTTAGACTAGAAAATGACTAAAACATAATTTTTTTTGTTTCTTTTTCTTTAAAAAAACATAATAGACTCCAAATATGAAAAATATAAATATAGCCGTGCCTTATGAACAACCGGTATATGTTAATTAAGTCGGATATGTCACTAAGTCACTTGGTCAATTTTCCATTTTTCAAAGACAATTAGTATCTCTTTTGGGAATCCTAACATGACAACTCTTCGGAAAGTTAAAACGATAAACAGACTTTAACCACTTAAAATTGTTCTTTAACGTCCTATTGATGAATGTCTATGAAAATCCCTTAAAAATAAGCTAGTCAGTCATCTGTTAGGAGTTTTCTAACCTCACTTAATCAAGGAAAGAGACACCGATGAACACAATGCAACCACCAAGACAAGCATAAACTAGATTAAATCACAACCGAGTTCATTTTACAAATCTTGAACACAAATCCACCAAGAAAGCAATTTTGGCCTAAATTACTAACAAAGTTACAACTTATGTCAAGAATCCGTAACAACACCATCTAACACGCTAAGGTCCTTCCGTGAGGGAAAACACTCTTGATTATTATTAATTACCCCTTAGTAAACCAATACCCATTTCTAGTTTCATGGTGTGAACATTTTAACAAGTTAAAATTCTACTAATACATGATTAGTTAAGCTTGTTCTTGCAAATATCCTAACTAATCACATACTAATTATCCAACATAATTAACTATAATCAAGAATCCAACATCAATAAACAAGGTTGCAAACTAATCATCAAGGATTAACATAGAAAGTTGTTAAGTGTCATTATGAACATGATTAACATTCTAATGGTTGTTTAATAAACAAGGAATACATAATGTTTTTGCCCTTAGGCTACAATAATACATAAACATCAATCTAATGCTTGAAACATAATCAAAATCATGGAGAGATTCAAGAATCAAACCATAAACAAGCTTAAGATTGAAGACCTGGATAGTAACGGAGCTTCTTGGAATGAAGGGGGCTTGATTCGGAGCAAATCTCGTTGTTACCGGAACCCATAAATCGCCAATACGCTCCCAAAAGCCCAGATTTCTGATCAGAATGCGTTCTGTGTGTTTTATAACTTTTTGAGTTTGGCACGGCCATGCACTGTTTAACCAATAAAGTGATGTATGCAGATCTGGACGTCAGATATTTAGAAAGTGGCACGGCCGTGCCAATGTTGGCACGGTCGTGCATGACCGAGCGGTAGCTGGCACTGCCAGTCGTACTGGTAGTGCACACCGAGGATTCATATCCCGCACGGTCGTGCCGATTTTGGCACGGCAGTGGGTGTCCGAGAGATTGCTTGCACCATGGATCGCACTGGCAGTGCATGCCTAATATCCTAAGATGGCATGGCTGTGCCATCCCTCCGCACGGCCGTGCACAAGCTGTATCTCCACAGAAAGTTTGTAACTTCGCCGAATCTCCCGGAAAATCCTCGTTTTCTCCATCTTCCTGTCTGGTACGCTGTTTAAGGCCTGTAAATAAAAAACATACCTGATTAAGTATCTAGTCCATGATTTTATGGCCAAAAACACGTAATATGGGGGCAAATGGGGGATTAAAGTATATGTAATTTAACGTATATCACTATGGCTTCTAGAATGCCATGATCAACCCATTCCTCATTACCAACAATTTATTCGGATATGTTGATGGAACAATCCGCTGCCCACCACCCAGAAAAGTCGTCACCACTAAAACCGTAGCCATGGACAATCCAAGCTATTCCCACTGGATCGCGAATGATGCCCATGTACGTATGGTTATCATCTCCACGGTCTCCTAATCATCTTTTCAGCACGTTCAAAGTGAGACCTCTCGTGAACTTTGGCTCTCTTTGGAACGTGCCTATCCACCACACAACTGCTCTAGGGAATACACTTTAAAAACCCAGATGTTAAAACTTTAGATGAAGGGTGACGAAACTTTAATCGCTTAAATAAATTGTGCACAAGAATATGCCACAGCTCTGGCTAATATTGGGGAATCATTCAATGACAAAGACATGTCTATGCTCGTTATTTCTAGTGTGCCTGAAGAGTATAACAGCCTAAAAGCGAACCTTATTGCTCGCTCACCACCCATCATTAACAACGAGTTACATGGTCTACTCAGTGACCATGAGTTCATGATCAACGGAAACCCTTTACACCCACCTCAGACTTTTACTGCCTCTACGACCTTCCCCACCCACCCCTGGGCAGGTCTGTTGCCACACTCTTCTTCCTGCGCGCTGTTCACATCACTTCAGTAGCAAAGAGCTCAACTTGGGTATCAACTCAGCCCTATAATAACTCAGAACAGTAGCCAGCCACAGGGTTTTTATTCCCATCGTTCCCAAAACAGTTCTCGTAGCAACCGTCGTGGTAACTACTGCGGTAATTCACTTGGTGCTAATAGCAGGGGTCGTGATGAATATCGTGGATCTAGCACTCAAAACCGAACACCACAACTTTCCTGAGTGTCCACACAAAACACCGTATATGGTCATTGTACTTGATGTGGTATAGGACACATACCTGCGCAATGCCCTAATCAGTCAAGTTCCTCTGAACGTGATTCCTCTTAGGAAAATTATGCAAGCTTTTTCTGAAACTGGGTCTACAGCAGATTCAATTTGGAAAACTGACATAGGAGCAAATAGTCATGCTACACCAGACCTTACAAGTTTGGACAACTCAGAAGCCTATCTTGGTAACAATTCCCTTCATGTTGGCAATGGTAATCCTCTTCCTATTTATCACATCGGTTCTTCAAAATTCTATTCTCCAAATAATAAATTTTTACTCTAAATAATATTCTTCATGTGCCCGAACTTAAAAAGAACCTTTTATCTGTTCAACAATTTTGCTTAGACAATAACGTTTTCTTTGAATTTCACTTCTCTTTTTTTGTTTTGAAGGACGAGTCTGCACATACCATTCTACTCACGGGTCTAAGTGATCAAGGTCTTTATTCGCTCCATCTTCCAACATTGAAGTCCTTGCCACATGTCTCCTTCATAGCAATCAAAGCTCTCTCAACAATCTGGCATCAACGTCTCGGGCATCCTAATGCTCGTGTTTTTAATCTATTATCTCTAGTAGTCATTTACCTATTTCTGATAAATTGTTTTCCTCTTTATGTTCTTCTTGTCAAATGGGGAAATCCTCCAAACTATCGTTGAAACTTTCAGATTTTCGTAGTAATAACCTTTTGGATTTAGTTTATTTTGATGTTTGGGGCCCCGCCCTATGTCTTTCCTTTAATGGTTGTCAATTTTTCTTATTATGTGTTGATCGTCACTCAAGATATATGTTGTTTTATCCTTTAGCTAACAAATTTGTTGTGTTTTCTACTTTAAATTGTTTGTCCAAATGGTCAAAAGACAATTCAACACTAAACTTAAAAGGGTACAATCTGATTGTGGGAAGGGGGTGAATTTCGTAACCATGCACCGTTTTTCTCAACATCATTCACCAACGCTCATGTCCACACGTGAGTGAACAAAACAGTGTTGTAGAACGCCGACATCGATATGTAGTTGAAAGTGGTTTGGCGTTTCGTGCTCATTCCCATATATACTCCTCAACGTTTTTGGGAGTTTGCTTTTGATACAATTGTTTACTTAATAAACAGAATGCCCTCAAGAACCTATTGCAATAAATCCTCTTTTGAAAACTTGTTTCACCGACCACTTGTTTACTCTTTCCTACGAGTTTTTGGGTGTGAATGTTTTCCTTACCTTCTGTGACAACCGGTAATTTTCAGGTATAATTACGCGATAAATATTGGATTCCGACATAATATTAAGTATTTATGAACCCAAAATAATATTATACGACTTTCACGAAGTTCGGGTTTAAAAACTGGGCCTCAAAAATGCGTTTGGGCCAAAATAAAAGACTAGGAACAAATAAAAAAGAAAACTAAAAAAATTAAAGTAATTTATATTAAGGTTATAGTTTACCATTAACAAATCAAAAAGAAAACTAAAAAAATTAAAGATAAGAGTATAAGAAAACGTGTCAGAAGCTAACAAATAAAAAAGAAAGGGAAAATTACCAAAATGGCCAAAGACCAAAACGACTTGCGAAAATAGCCCAACGGCTTCATTTTTTATCTTGTTCAACGCGGCAAAGTCTACTCATGGACGGAACCTGCTTCGCCTACCCGTGGGGTGGCGGCGGTGATACCGCAAGGATTGTAACAACCCGATCTTCGGATTGTTATCCGAATGCCGTTATTTACCGTTATTTCATTTTCGAACTCGCTTTGTACTCTGTGATTAATTATAATGGTTTGGATTATTGTAAAATGCATATTATATCGCTTATTTATCACATTTAAATCGCTTAGTACTCACAACTCTCAACGCAAACTCGAATCGCGGGTAATTATGTTACATTATGTTATTTATGTGTTATGTGTGCTTTATGTTTTGTGGTTGTACTCGCTATCGCAACGCTCTCACTCGCAGAAATCGCTAAATCGCATTTATTTTATCAACGCAACGCTTAACGCTTCGCTAAAACACTTAACGTAACTATCTAATACGAACCGAATCGCCAAACAAACACCTAACGCGAAAATAACAAACAAAACTTAGCCACCAGGTCAAGTTCGGCCAAAGTTGGTACCCCAACTTCGCCCGAACATGTTCAGGAAACAAAAACACTAGAGCACTCAGCAAGTTTGCTCGAACTTGCATAAGTTCAAGCAAACTGGCACAATTTTTGTGCCAGGTTCGCTCGAACTTATGCCAAGTTCGTCCGAACTTGATCTCCATCAGCTCCATTTCTCCTCACCTATAAATACCCAGCACCTCCATCCATGCTCCTCTTGCTGCAAGTTCGCCCGAGAACTCCCAAAACTGAAAACCTTTGATTTCCAAGTAAGAATCAACCCGTTTTATGTAAAACAACAACGCTTTACAACGATTTTGCACAAGGATTACCTTCGTTTTCATTAAATCTCTCCTGTTTATGAAAACCTTCATCTTTTTCTACAAAACTTCTCCTTTTCACCTAGATCAACACTAAACGAGTGTATTCGGGCTTAGCTTTGGCTTCCCAAGCCAGAAATCTTTATGATTTCAACTCACCAAGTGTTAGATCTAAGAAAAACCTTTTAAAGCATTGATTTTTACACAAAATACGGACTAATGACGTATGTTTCGTTCACTATGTGGCTAAAACTCGCTCCAAAAGACCTCTCTAGCCTATGTTTTTCTCAGTAGCTTAAGGTTGGAGGGATGGACACCCGAATTTCCTCAGCAAACGACGCGAAAACGCACGATTTGGTGACCAAAACAGTCAAGTTCGCTCAAAAAAGAGCAAGTTCGCTCGAAGTTGTCACCAGATTTGGTGACCAACTTCGGCCGAACTTGTTCAATCATCAAGAAAAACAACCAAGTTCACCCGAACTTGTCCAATTTCCAAGGAAACCAGACAAGTTCGCCCGAATTTGTACCATCTGTAAGCAAACATGATAGTTCGCCCGAACTTGCACCAATCCAAGGGATTTGGTGCAACTTCGCCCGAACTTGTACATTCCAGTAACTTTTCAAGCAAGTTCGCCCGAACTTGTACCAAACCCAAAAGATTTGGTACAACTTCGCCCGAACTTGTCCACTGCTCCTTCACGTTTCGACCGTTTCAGCAATTCGGAAGACTGATGCACTTTTGTTCGCGTTTACAGGCTGAACCGGCGCTCCCTTCAATCCAGAACCGCTTCGTGTTTTTTTATCAAACACAAACAGTGAGTATACTTGAACCCTTTTTCGCTTTAATGCACTTTTGGGTGTTACATACGTCTCTATATCAAAACACTATACACACAAGGCTAAACTCTTTTAACGCTAACCGCACTCGCATGTTTTACGTGAATCGCTGAATGTTTGTTTGCTATGTGTGAATAATGAGGACTTGTAGACCACCCTTAGTAACGATAGTACTATAGTTTGGACTCAGCCCCGATTGCTCGGGGGTTGTTAAGGCTTACAAATTACTTTACATGCGTGTTCGCTGTTGTGGACAGTATCGCACATACTCACATTGCAATCCTGTTGGTTAGCTTGTATCATTATTGTTAGCTTACTTATATTCACTTTCTCTACGTATGCATGTTGGTTATGCGTAATCACTTTTATCACTATTATTATCCTATCAAACCTGTATGCTCACCCTTACTTAATTGTATTGACTTGTATTTTAACGTATGTGACAGGTTGAGGATGATTTTCGCAACAAATGGACTTAGGGTTTTTGCTTTAGAAACATTAATAAATTTGTAATTGGCTTTGACATTGTTTAAGAATATTTGAATTCGTGATGATTATGAAATGATTGTATGGGAAATTGACGCTTAAATAATGTCATTTAGAAATAGTCGTTGTGGATTCTCTCAAATGATCTGAACCGCTTAGTGCCGCGCCCGATGATTCCGCAATCGGTTGGGGTGTAACAGATTGGTATCAGGGCCATAACTATAGGGAATTAGGTAGAATTGCCATGTTCGACCTAGTCTATAGTCTAAGTACCCAATTAGACCGCTCTTTGACTTAAAATGCTTAAACTACTTGCCATAAATGCTTACATGCCTTTCCTAACGCTAACATAACTTACACGCTTGAAAACACTCGTATAACACAAACGAGTGATTGTGTGAGATTGGTGTGAAACCCACGAACTCTCGATAAGATCACTCACCTCGTTTACTATTTACTTCACGAGATTCTTTCGTTAATTAGGAGTGATATCCATATCTTGACGAAAATCTCCATCTCTATTTCTGTGGAATTCCCGACACGTTCGGTGAAAACCACAAACACGGAACGAAGTTGTCAGTTAGGGGTGAAACCCGCATCTTAATAACTAATTCCACTCCTCGAATTTTCAATATCACCAAAGTCTTGACTATTTCGATGACTCGGGGCACGACGTAACTGGAAGGATAAATGCCGTTAACCGTTGTACGGTGAGAGCATTTGTCTATTAGGCCAAATCGTGTGCCCGAACTCAGGGAATTTTCGAACCACTTTGGGTAGTCGCTGTCTCAAAACCTAGGACGCTCCAAAAAAATTGATTTAAGCCGCAATCGCCGATTTTACGCATCATCGAGTTTTATTAATAATTATGTGTTTAAATTTCGTGAATTATATGTTTTATCGATTTCTCGTTTTACCAATTTTTCGTTTTATCGATTTCTCATTTTATCGCTTTTCACTTTACGAAAATACGCACAACTCGCACAACTCTCATAATCTAAAACGCTAATTAATCACAAACCAAACTAAAACGGCTCGACTCTCTTACGCGAATGTCCTCATATGTGGTATTACTCGCTTATTTCGCTTACATTACGCTTATACTACTCGCACCTCATATCGCGCTACGCAGATTTAGTGAAGATGAATACATGCAAAATATGTGCTTACGTGCTTATGTGCTTACGTGATTATGTGTTTACGTGCTTATTTGCCATACGTGCTTATGTATTTTGTGCCTTATGTGAATAATAATAATAATAATAATAATAATAATAATAATAATAATAATAAATAATAATAATAATAATTATTATATATCCAAACAAAAAACCCATAATAATCAAATCTCATCCAATCTCTGTCTTTAGATGGCATCCATGGGATCTCACATTCGCAAGACTGTCCAACGCAACAACGCCGACAAACGCATCACCTCACTCGTAGCCAAGGAAATGGTTAAGGTGATTCCTCAGATTGTCAGTGAGATCCAAGCTGTCAGCAGCAACTCATCCGTTGACTCTAAGAATGATGCTCCAAAATCTCGGTTTAGCTTCAAGTAGTTCAAAGCATGTGGTCCTCTGAGTTTCACCGTTGAAGACGGACCAAGCAAAATGTTCCACTAGTTCGACTAGATTGAGGTCACCTTTCGCCAAAGCGGATGTCCTGAAAATCACTGCATCGTTAATGCTATCGGTGTGTTTCAGTCAAGGGCACTTGACTGGTGGACCGCTGAGCGTAACAGGCGCGGAAATGACGAAGCTTACTAGCTCTCATGGGAAGAACTCAAGGCGCTGATGATCAAGGAGTTATGTCCCCCCCCCCCCCCACAAAAGTTCAAAAGCTGGAAAACGAATTTTGGGGTATCAAGCAAAATGGTGGTGACAATGCTGATCTCACCGCTCGTTTCAAGCAACTCAGCATCATATGTCCAAGTCAGGTGGATATTACCAAAAAGGCAATCAAGAAGTATCTCCGTGCCTTACCGGATTGCGTAGCCGACTTTGTTCAAGCAGCTCGACCCACTACCATCGAGGAGACTTACCAGATAGCCGCAGAGCTCAATGACAAACGAGTCCAAGCTGGTAATTTCAAAACCTCACCAAGAATCTCAGCCAAGCTACTACTGAGCCGAGCACCGATACTACTCCACCTCAAGCCCCCAAGTCAAGTAACCATAACCGCAAGCGAAAGGGTAACAACAAGAACTGCGCAATGGTCCCCGCTCCAAACTCCCAGCCTCGCCAAGCTGCTACTCCAAACGCACCAGCTGCTAAGTGTGCGTACACTGGACCTCACCCTTTATGCTCTAAGTGCACTTACCATCATGCGGTTGGAGGAAACTGCCGCTTTTGTGCCAACTGCAACATCTTTGGGCACTTAACGGCGCACTGCCATACTGGTCCACGTCAGCAAGCTCCTACCGCTCTCGCAGCTCCTCCAGCTCCTCTCAACGTTGTTCCTCTCAACCAGGCACCGCAAGCACCAGCAGTTCAGGCACGTGCGTGCTACACATGTGGTGACCCGAATCATTTTAGCAATGTCTGCCCAAACCGTGCCGTCAAACAAGAGCCGCAGTAGCAGCCTCAGTAGCAGCCGCCGTAGCAACAACAACCACAAGCTGTGTGTGGGAGGGCCTTCAACATCAACCACCGCCAGGCTCAGAATGACAACAATGTTGTCAATGGTACGTTCCTCATCAATGGTTTTTATGCTTCTTGTTTATTTAATACTGGCACCGATAACTGTTTTGTATCGTTAGAATTCGAAAAGCTTTTAAAATGTAAATGCGTTAATCTCCCATGTACCTTCGACGTCGAAATCGCCACCGGAAGAACCGTTACCGTTAACTCCGTTTTACGTGATTGTACCCTCGAGCTTAACAATCACAGCTTCTTGATCGATCTCATACCTATGCAATTAGGTAGTTTTGATGTCATAGTAGGCATGGATTTTCTTCGCGAGAATCGTGCTGAAGTCGTTTGTTTCGATAAAATGATTCGTTTCCCTCTTTCTAACGGTGATCAACTACATGTTTACGGTGAAACTCCCTCAAAGAAGTTGATGCTTTTGTCATGTACCCAAGCGAACAAATATCTGCGCAAGTAGTGCATAGTTTTTCTAACCCACATTATGAACCCGGAGAAGGAAAAGAAAACCTTGAAAGACGTACCCGTTGTTTGTGAATTTCCTAACGTTTTTCCCGACGATTTACCTAGTTTTCCCCGTACTCGTGATGTCGAATTCCGTATTGATCTAATCCCCGGTGCTACGCCTGTCCTAAAGACTCCCTATCGCCTTGCACCATCCGAAATGCGTGAGCTATCTAGCCAACTTCAAGAGCTTCTTGATAAAGGCTTTATACGCCCGAGCACTTCACCATGGGTTGCACCCGTCCTTTTCGTGAAAAGAAGGATGGATCATTCCGAATATGCATCCCATTATCGTGAATTTAACAAACTCACGATAAAGAACCGCTACCCTCTTCCTTGAATCGATGATTTATTTGATCAACTCTAAGGAATCCATCCGAAATCCGTTCTTTTCTCGGATTGGCGGTTTACTACCGCCAATTCATCCCGACTTTTCAAAAATCGCCGTACCTCTTACCTATTTGACTCATAAGGATAAACCTTTTGTTTGGGGTTCCGAACAGGAGGAAGCCTTTCAGACTCTCAAGCGTACGATTTACGACGCTCCCATACTTGCCCTTCCCGACGGAGACGACGATTTCGTTGTTTACTGTGATGCCTCTAACCTAGGTCTCGGTTGTGTTCTCATACAACGAGATAAGGTTATTGCGTACGCGTCTCGACAACTCAAAGTCCACGAGAAGAACTACACTACCCACGACCTCGAACTCGGTGCAGTTATTTTTACGTTAAAGATATGGCGACACTACCTTTATGGTAGCAAGTGTACGGTCTTCACCGACCATAAGAGCTTACAACATATCTTTAACCAGAAAGAACTAAACATGCGCCAACGCAGATGGGTTGAAAATTCTCAACGACTATGATTATGAGATACGCTACCATCCCGGCAAAGCAAACGTCATAGCCGATGCTCTTAGTCGACGAAGCTATGTGTATAGCATACCCGATGTTCAAGCCCATAATAAACTCGAAACCTTGATTCGCGAAAACCAGCACGCATGTTTCATTGAGAACACTTTGTTTGAGGAAATGAAATGTGGTGCCGAAACTCAGCTGGAAAATAAGTCTAACGGGATCTATTACTTTCTGAATCGAATTTGGATCCCTAGCCGCAATAACCTTCGAGAGTTACTAATGCCCGAAGCCCATAAGTCTCGATATTCCATTCACCCTGGTGCCGACAAGATGTACCAGGACCTTCGCTCCAGGTATTAGTGGCCGGGCATGAAAAAGGATATCGTTTTATACGTCTCAAAGTGCTTAACTTGTTCGAAAGTTAAAGCCGAACATCAAAGGCCTTTGGTTTGCTCGAACAACCCGAAATCCCGATGTGGAAGTGGGAGATCATAGCCATGGACTTCGTTACAAAACTCCCTCGCACGTCTTCTGGTCACGATAGCATTTGGGTTATCATCGATCGTCTTACGAAATCTGCTCACTTTATTGCCATACGAGAAGACTTTAAGGTAGAAGGGTTCGCACGAATCTATACCGACAAAGTCATATGTCGACAATGGACGCCTCGTGACATCATCTCTGATCGTGACGGTCGCTTTACTTCACGTCTCTGGGAGACTTTCCAATCCGCACTCGGTACTAAGCTTAACCTTAGTACTGCGTTCCATCCTCAAACCGAAAGTTAGGCCGAGCGCATGATATGCACCCTTGAAGACATGCTTCGTTCGTGCATTATAGATTTCACTGGTAATTGGGATACGCATTTACCTTTAATAGAGTTCTCGTACAATAATAGTTATCATACTAGTATTCAAATGGCACCTTTTGAGGCATTATACGGTAGAAAATGTCGATCGCCTATTGTATGGCACGAGATCGGAGACGCTCAGATCACTGGTCCCGAGTTAATACAAGAAACAAGAGACAAGATTCTCCAAATCAGAGACAATCTCATGAAAGCTCGGAGTCGTTAAAAGAGTTATGCCGATAAACGCCGCAAGCCCTACAATTCGAAGTTGGAGATCACGTTCTCTTAAAGGTTTCACCTTGGAAAGGAGTGATCCGCTTCGGAAAGAAAGGAAAACTAGCGCCACGATACGTGGGTCCCTTTAAGATTCTGGAAAGAATTGGCAAAGTGGCCTACCGACTCGAATTACCGGAAGAACTCAGCAACGTACATCCAACTTTCCACGTCTCAAACCTCAAAAAGTGTCTAGCCGAAGGAAATCTTCACGTGCCACTTGAAGATTTGCAAATAAATGAAACTCTGCACTTCGTGAAAAAGCCAGTAGTAATCATGGATCGAGAGATCAAGAAACTTCGATGCTCTCGCATTCCTATTGTGAAAGTCCGATGGGAAGGGAAACGCGGCGCCGAGTTCACTTGGGAACTCGAAAGATATGAAAGCTAAATATCCTCATCTCTTTGTTACGGCCGCCACCTGAATTCGGGACAAAATTCCATAAAGTAAGGGAGACTGTAACAACCCGATCTTTCGGATTGTTATCCGAATTCCGTTATTTACCGTTATTTTAGTTTCGAACTCGCTTTGTACTCTAAGATTAAATATAATGGTTTGGATTATTGTCAAACGCATATTATTTCGCTTATTTATTGCATTTAAATCACTTAGTACTCACAACTCTCAACGCAAACTCGAATCACGGATAATTATGTTACATTATGTTATTTATGTGTTATGTGTGCTTTATGTTTTGTGGTTGTACTCACTATCGCAACACTCTCACTCGCACAAACGCTAAATCGCATTTATTTTATCAACGCAACGCTTAACGCTTCGCTAAAACGCTTAATACTAAACTAAAACTAAAACCCTCATTTTCACACCCAATTTTCTCTCTCTTCCTCAGCCTCTCTCTCTCTCTCTCTCTCGGTTCTCTCTCTCTCTAGAATTAATCCGGTTACCGAAACCGGCGGAACTCCGGCGAGACACGATGGTCGTCCACCATGTACGGTGGTCCGGTGACGGTGAAGACATGATATGACATAATCAAATATTCTTTTGGAAATTGAAAAAGGTTATACACTCTGTATAAGTCTATACGAGACCTATACGAGGGTGTGTGAATATGCATTTAGGAAGTGTAAATATATATACACTATGACAAAGGTACATGTTTTTTAGGGAAGGTAAAATTCAAACCTAGACAATAAAGTAATTTATAACAAGGTTATAGTTTATCAGTAACAAATAAAAAAGAAAACTAAAAAAATTAAAGATAAGAGTACAAGAAAACGTGTCAGAAGCTAACAAATAAAAAAGAAAAGGAAAATTACCAAAATGGCCAAAGACCAAAACGACTTCCGAAAATAGCCCAACAGGTTCTTTTTTTTATCTTGTTCAACGCGGAAAAGTCTACTCGTGGACGGAACCTACTCCGCCTACCCGTGAGGTGGCGGCGGTGATACCGCAAGGATTGTAACAACCCGATCTTTCGGATTGTTGTCCGAATTCCGTTATTTTCAGTTTCGAACTCGCTTTGTAGTCTGAGATTAATTATAATGGTTTGGATTATTGTAAAACGCATATTATATCGCTTATTTATCACATTTAGATCGCTTAGTACTCACAACTCTCAACGCAAACTCGAATCGCGGATAATTATGTTACATTATGTTATTTATGTGTTATGTGTGCTTTATGTTTTGTAGTTGTACTCGCTATCGCAACGCTCTCACTCGCACAAATCGCTAAATCTCATTTATTTTATCAACGCAACGCTTAACGCTTTGCTAAAACGCTTAGCGTAACTATCTAATACGAACCGAATCGCCAAACGACCACCTAACGCGAAAATAACAAACAAAACTTCGCTACCAGGCCAAGTTCGGCCGAAGTTGGTACCCCAACTTCGCCCGAACTTGTTCAGAAAACAAAAACACGAGAGCAATCAGCAAGTTCGCTCGAACTTGCATAAGTTCAAGCAAACTAGCAAGTTCGCCCGAACTTGTTGCCAATTGTCAGTTCGCCCGAACTTATGCCAAGTTCGGCCGAACTTGATCTCCATCAGCTTCATTTCTCCTCACCTATAAATACCCAGCACCTCCATCCATGCTCCTCTTGCTGCAAGTTCGCCCGAGGACTCCCAAAACCGAAAGCCTTTGATTTCCAAGTAAGAATCAACCCATTTTATGTAAAACAACAACGCTTTACAACGATTTTGCACAAGGATCACCTTCGTTTTCATTAAATCTCTCTTGTTTATGAAAACCTTCATCTTTTTCTACAAAACTTCTCCTTTTCACTTAGATCTACACTAAACGAGTGTATTCGGGCTTAGCTTTGGCTTCCCAAGCTAGAAATCTTTATGATTTCGACTCACCAAGTGTTAGATCTAAGAAGAACCGTTTAAAGCATTGATTTTTACACAAAATACGAACTAATGACATATGTTTCGTTCACTATGAAGTGGAACGAGGCGTTGTCAAGTAAGAACTCAGATCCGAAAGCACAAGGACGATGTCGTCACCTTGCACGAACTGGATTAACCCGTACGAACCACCAAGTTCGCCCGGATTAGCTCGAGTTCCTGTAAAGTGGCTAGTACTCGCTCCAAAAGACCTCTCCAGCCTATGTGTTACTCAGTAGATTAAGGTTGGAGGGATGGACACCCGATTTCCTCAGCATACGATGCGAAAACGCACGATTTGGTGACCAAAACAGTCAAGTTCGCTCAAAAAAGAGCAAGTTCGCTCGAAGTTGTCACCAGATTTGGTGACCAACTTCGGCCGAACTTGTTCAATCATCAAGAAAAACAACCAAGTTCGCCCGAACTTGTCCAATTTCCAAGGAAACCAGACAAGTTCGCCCGAATTTGTACCATCTGTAAGCAAACATGATAAGTTCGCCCGAACTTGCACCAATCCAAGGGATTTAGTGCAACTTCGCCCGAACTTGTACATTACAGTAACTTTTCAAGCAAGTTCGCCCGAACTTGTACCAAACCGAAAAGATTTGGTACAACTTCGCCCGAACTTGTCCACTGCTCCTTCACGTTTCGACCGTTTCAGCAATTCGGAAGACTGATTCACTTCTTTCGCGTTTACAGGCTGAACCGGCGCTCCCTTCAATCCAGAACCGCTTCGTGTTTGTTTATCAAACACTAGCAGTGAGTATACTTGAACCCTTTTTCGCTTTAATGCACTTTTGGGTGTTACATACGTCTCTATATCAAAACACTATACACACAACGCTAAACTCTTTTAACGCTAACCGTCCTCGCATGTTATGCCTGAATTGCTGAATGTTTGTTTCTTATGTGTGAATAATGAGGACTTGTAGACCACCCTTAGCAACGATAGTACTATAATTTGGACTCAGCACCAGATTGGCTCGGGGGTTGTTAAGGCTCGCAAATTACTTTACGTGTGTGTTCGCTGTTGTGGACACGTATCGCGCATACTCACATCCAGTCGTGTTGGTTAGCTTGTATCAGTATTGTTAGCTTACTTATATTCACTTTCTCTACGTATGCATGTTGGTTATGCGTAATCACTTTTATCACTATTATTATGTTATCAAACATGTATGCCCACCCTTACTTAATTGTATTAACTTGTATTTAACGTATGTGACAGGTTGAGGATGATTTTCGCAACAAAATATTTAGAAACATATAATAAATTTGTAATCGACTTTGAAATTGTTTGAGAATATTTGAATTCATGATGATTATGAAATGATTGAATGTTGATTGTATGGGAAATTGACGCTTAAATATTGTCATTTAGAAATAGTCGTTGTGGATTCTCTCGAACGATCTAAACCGCTTAGTGCCGCGCCCCGATGATTCCGCCATCGGTTGGGGTGTGACAAGGGTGCCCGTACACCTGAAATGGGTTTGAGAATTCATCTCTCGTTCTGGTGATTGGGGAGTATACTTAGGTTTATAAGATAAGGTTGGTTTGATTTTAAAATCGCCTCCCCAATATTAATGAAATTTTTTAATTAACTTGATTTATTTCAAAACTGGCCCAAATACACCCGTCCGCTTTTTTTGGTACAATGATTTTCTTTCTTCGGGGTTTTTGACATGGTTTTTTTCCAAACACAATATAGTCATTTGTATATGTTGGAAAAACCAATTACGCATGAGACTACGATAAACATGCATCGCCGAAATGCAATGCATGCAATTGAAAAATTACTTTTTAAGTACCTGTTTTAGTGGTTTTTATTGGATAGGATCTCTTTTATTTACGTATACTATTGATTGTATTCTCTCCAAACTTAGAGGTCTTGTTTACCGAATATTTGTTTTGGCATTCCTATTTATTTTGTAACCTTGATTGAGAATATGTATCTAAAAATAATCTTCTCATCTCCCTTGTCAAACTTCATATGGTATCAGAGCAGGCTTCACAAACCTTGCTCTTGATCTCAATTCAGAAAGATGGAAGGAGATGATAACCAAAACAAAAACAAGGATGGTAAAGGTTCTGGCAGTGGGATCGTGCATGACTCACCCTATTATCTTCATCCATCCGACTACCCCAAACAGCTTCACGTTAATGAAGTTTTTACCGACAGTAACTTTGCCGATTGGAGTCAAGAGATGACAAACTTTCTGTTTGCCAAAAACAAAATAGAGTTCGTCGATGGGACGATCAAGAAACCGGAGAAATCTTCGAAAGACTACATGCCATGGATGCGAGTTGATGCTATGTTAAAGGGTTTGTTGAAAACCGCCATGGAGAAAAACATACGAAACAACGTCAAATATGCTGGTACGACATTGGAAATATGGACAGACCTGAACGAACGTTTTGGGAAGGAGAGTGCTCCCAGGGCATATGAACTAAAACAGAAAACCGCTTCCACTCGAGAAGGTGGTACTTTCGTCTCAACCTACTTCACCCAGCTACGGTCCATATGGGATGAAGCCCAGTCCATACATCCTTTCCCACGATGCTCCTGTGACAAGTGTGAATGCGATGTGGGCAAAAAGATAAACGAACACCAAGAAAAGGAACACCTTTATGAATTTTTGATGGGCTTAGATCCTGAGTTCACAGTTATTAGAACACAAATCCTAGCCACAAAACCGATTCCATCACTTGGAAACGCGTACCACATGGTACCTGAGGACGAGAGGCAGAGAGCTATTTCAGCTGAGAGAAGAACACCACCAGAATCCGCTGCGTTCAAGGCTGCACAAAGGTGTGATTTTTCCTCAGGTCAAAGCAAAGAAAAAGGCGGTTCGAGGGCTGTGAAAGAAAATAACGAACATTGCACTTTCTGTGATAGAGATGGGCATAAGCGTGAGGGCTGTTTCAAGCTGGTCAGGTACCCAGAATGGTGGCCCGGGAACAAAGGAGAAAAGGTGAAAACCAAGGCCGGTTGTGTCGAGACAGAAACTAGTCCTATTCCAGGTTTGACAAATGAAGATTACCAACTTTTCTTGAAGCACTTTTCTGGAACAAGTAAAGTCGAGGGTACAAAACCCGTTGCTAATATGCCTAACAAGGAAGATATCGAAGGTGAGTGGTTTTTTTATTCGGGTTGCACCGAATATATTACTTACCTTTCAAACATCCTTATAAACAAGGAGGCCACCCCTTTGGAGGCTCCTGTGGTTATTCCTAAGAGGGAGTCCACTCCGGTTAAAGGAAAAGTGGATTATACTCTTCCAGGTGGAGCAAAAGTGAAGGGCGTTTTTTATGTCCCAGATTTCAAATGCAATCTTCTTTCTGTTAGTCGCCTTAGCCGCAACCTTCAATGTTCTATTACTTTTTTCCCTGTTTTTTGTATCATGCAGGGACTACAGAGGAGGAACTTGATTGGTGCGGGTAGATGCGAAGGGGGCTGTACCGAATGAAGATGGTTCAAGAAAGAAAGGCGATGGCTACTACTGCTGAGACGTGGTACAGAAGACTTGGACATGCTTCAAAGGGAAAGCTTGCTAAAATGGATTTTCTCAAAACTAGTATTTTTAATTAGGGTAATTTTTGTGATTCATGTTCTAGAGCAAAACATAATAGATTGCCTTTTCCTTCTAGTTTTATTAAAACTAGTGCTCCTTTTGATTTGGTTCATTCTGATATTTGGGGGGGGGGGGGGGGGGGGGGGGTTATCGAGTATCGTCATATACCAAGGCCAACTATTTTCTTACAATAGTTTAGACTTTAGTAGAGCAGTATGGACATTCCTCCTTAGATATAAAAGTGAAGCAAGCCAGTGTCTTAAAAATTTTCACAAAATGATTGAGGTGCAATTTAAGAAACAAATTAAACGGGTTAGATGCGATAATGGTGGGGAGTTCACATCAAACAACATGCAAGAGTTTTATAATGAAAAGGGAATTTTATTAGAAACCACATGTCCTCATACTCCCCAACAAAATGGTGTTGTAGAAAGAAAGCATAGACGCTTATTCGAAACCGCTCGCGCTTTAAGGTTTGGTGCAAACCTTCCTAAAAGGTTTTGGGGGGAATGCATTCCAACCGCGGCGTATGTGATTAATCGCCTCCCATGTAAGGCTATTAAAAATAAAACCCCTTTTGAGCTAATTTGGAATGAAAAACCAGACTATGATTTTCTGAGGGTTTTTGGGTGTCTAGCTTATTTCGAAAACACTGACACAAAGGGAGACAAGTTCGAAGAAAGGGGGAAACCAGGAGTTTTTCTTGGATACCTTCCTAGAACTAAGGGTTGTAAAATTCTTGACCTCGAGACCCGAAAAATAGTGACTAGTAGGGATGTGAATTTTCTTGAAGAGCATTTTCCTTTCAAAAATGTGGAAGAAAAAAGTGACAGTGGAACCAAGGAGCTAATTATAGTCCATGATTGCCACTGTTGTGATGAGCCTGATGTAACAAAACCGAAAACCAAAGCCCAGTAATACAAGACCCACAAGTGACCATGACCAAGGCAAAAACACCGAGCCCAATAAATGAATCACATGAGGAAGCCGCGGCCCAAACCGAAGGCAGACCCACTCGGTTAAGAACTCAGCCTTCAAGATTTAAAGACTTCATTGTACAGGTTCCCCCTTCGGTCAAACACCCAGCTCCAACTTCCAATCAAGTTACCTCCACGGTACATTATCTAATCTCTAATTTTGTCTCTTATGGTAGATTTTCCACTAAACATAAAGCCTTTTTGACGGCTATCACTAAAAATGATGAGCCAATGAATTTCAAACAAGCTGCACAGGATGCTCGCTGGCGTGAAGCCATGCAAAAGGAGAGCGCTGGCGTGAAGCCATGCAAAAGGAGATCAAAGCTCTGGAAGAGAATGGAACTTGGACCTTGGAAGACTTACCTAAAGGTAAACGGGCGATAGACTCAAAGTGGGTGAACAAAATCAAATTTAAGCCTAATGGTGAGGTTGAAAGGTACAAGGCTCGCTTGGTTGCAAAGGGATTCACTCGAATGGAAGGAGTAGATTATCACGACACGTTCGCGCCAGTGGCTAAACTAGTCACGGTTCGAACCTTGCTAGCAGTGGCCGTAAAGAAAGATTGGTTTATCCACCAACTCGATGTGAATAACGCTTTTTTACACGGGGATCTAGATGATGAAGTTTACATGAAAATTCCTCAAGGAACCATTTAAATCTAAAATCAAAAATGTTTAACGCTCCGAGTTCTTAATCGCTCATTTTATAACGATTTGAGTCCCTATGTTTTAGTGGTTTTAATCACTTGAGTCCAAAATCAAAAGTACAAGTGTTAAAAATTTGACTCAAAACTTATAAAATTAGTGGTTAGGGACTCCGGGCGTTAAACCTTTTGATTTTGGACTCAAGTGGTTAAAACCACTAAAACATAGGGACTCAAGAAGTAAATTACTCTTTTTGTTTTGAATTTCGTATTTCAAATTGTTTACCTTCCTTTCAAAGTTATGTAAATTACTTATAATTATTAAGTTTGAGTTTTTCATTCGCGCATATATGTTGCTTTGATATCACGTACAGCTTGAAGAACGAATCCTTACTTCCATTTATATATAATCCAAACCAAACATATATATTCCGATTCATCCATCTTCAAAATGTCCGCAGACTCTTCTTCGGTCATGGCCCCATGGCCCGACAGTGAACATCATCAACATAACGGCATACCTGACGCTCTCGTCATTAAAATCATGCTTGCCATATATATCAGCCTTTTCATCTTCACCTTCTTGGCGAGTTTCTTCACCTGACATCCTTATTTCCGCCGCAGTTCAAGTGGGCTCAACGCTTCCATATTGAAGTCACTCCCACCTGTATTTGTTTACTCGTCGGCTTAAACCAAAACCAATGCGAATAATAATGTTGTGGAAGATTGTGCTGTCTGTTTGTCCGAGTTTGAAGACGGTGACAAGTTTCTGGTTTTACCCAATTGTAAACATTGTTTTCACAGTGCCTGTATTCACATGTGGTTTTCTAATCATTCAACTTGCCCGCTTTGCAGCAGGTCACCTGTTCATCAACAGCCAAAAGTAACAACGGATGATCAGTGTGCACCTCATCCTACTGCTTCATCTATCCAAACAACAACGTCCGAACAACTAGTTGATGTTAGAATAGATGTGCCTGTTGTTAACGAGACGGAGCCGAGTTGTGTACCCAGAGAGACAGATCAAGAGTCAAGTTGAAGAAGAAATATTTCATGCAATTAGAACTACATACCAATAGTCTTTCTTTTGGTTATAATTTTAATTATGTAGATAGTTAATGTACTAATAAGATATTGTACATTAATGATGTTCTTTATTTTATTAGGGTACGTTTAAAATGTTTTCCTAGCTTTTTTTAATGAGATAACCATGAACAAGAAGAAGCAGCTTGCCATTAAATAAAATTTATGATGTTGGTAGTATCCTAATTACATCACCAAATGTTACGGAAGAACAACTAAATATGTTATTTTATACCGAACTTTTATCTTTTGGATCATAGGCTAATTAATATGTAGTTCTTAACAATGTTATAGTAGTTTCATTTTGCTAAAAGATTACTAACAATGATGTGCTGGTATAGTTTTAATGTGCTGATACGGTTTAGTTATGTGCTAGTATGGTTTATCAATGTGTTAATACGTAGGGCATATATGCCAATCATTAGTTGCCAAAGAATGTTTGTCTGATGACGTGTCACGTATACAGCTATACGTGCCGTATAGGGGTGTATGTTATTTTTTCGCAAAGACGGCACCAATTTTGTGAAACATATTGGCTATACGTGTCGTATAGCTTTATACGAAACATTTTAAATTATTTACTTTTTAGTTTTTCAAACATTTTTATATAATATAGTTTTCTGTTAGCAAATTTTATCAATATTTTCCTCAAAATTTATGTTTTATAATCCATTCTTATTCAATCGAACCCAACCATTGTTATACGACACTTATATTATTATTTTTTAATTTTATTGAAGAGATTTGTATAATATTATTTTTATTAACAAATTTTATCAAATTTTATGTTTTATAAAAATAAAACTATTGTTATTTAATCAAGGGTAGAGATCCTAAGAGAAGTTTACCCAATTTGGGAAACTTAAGAAGTATTCTGGACGACACATTTCTCTAAGTTTTTCGTAATATACAATATGTATAGTTTAAAATTGACTATATGCATATATGTATATTGTAAAATCTTGAATTATACACATATGTATATAGTTAATTTTAAACTATACATCTGTGTATATTACAAAATGCTAGGAAAAATGTGTCGTTTAAAATGTTCTCAAGTTTCTAAATTAGTCTAATGCTTCTTACACGATCCTAACCCATTTAACCAAAACCCAACTATCAAACATTAAAACAATCAAACCAAACAAACTAAATGTTTTACATATTACAGCCAACCAAAAAAACATTACAAATATAAACACCTGAAAATATAATATATATCATCAGTGTTTACAATAATAACCAAAAAGTACAACTATGTAAATACCAAAAGTACAACTAATCGGATCAGAATCGTGTGCATGGTTACAGGGCAACAAGCTGCGTCGCAACCCCTTTCAAATAGCAAATCCGATCCTATCGAAAACAAAACTTTGGTTCCTCAACGTCGATGAGATGATTGGTTCTTGAATAGCTCTTCATGAATCCCCAAAAAGATTTACACAATGTTAGTTCACCGGAGTTCCATAATCCATAGTGTCTTCCGGATTTATCGGCTCAGCAATGCGACAATTGCTTGGTCAAAGGCAGCGAACTTTATAAAAGGATGCTTACAAGGAGGCAAGTAAAAATTTACAAGACTAGTTGTGATATGCTGTACCAGAATTACCCGTTTTTCAATTCGACTTGGTTTCCAGCTTCAACATCTTCAGCTTAGTTGTTTTCAGTAAAACATGTCCTCAACACTAGAGTGTTAATAATCTAGAAACAAACAATGAATCTTTGATGACACGTTTTACAAAAAACAACACACCTAAAGATGTTGGAGCTAGAAACCATGTCGAATTGAAAAACGGATTCTGGTACAGAATAACACAACTAGTCATGTAAACTTTACTAACCTCCTTGTAAGTATCCTTTTAGAAAATGTGCTGGCTTTGACCAAGCAATCGTCGCATTACTGAGCCGATAAATCAGGAAGACACCAATGATCCCAAAGATCATCGATCCTAGCGCCGTTACATAAGAAACAAGTATCATACCATCACATAGCCTCATACTGACCAAGACAAACTAGTAGTAACCAGCATGTAGCGTCGTCTACACATCTCCTGCAGCTTTCCGGCTCTAAGTCTCCACGAAAAGGAGCGACAACATTACCCTTTCCAAAAGTTGAGCTCTAACATCTGAACCCATTGTTTATACCTGTTAAGTGGTACATTATATCGTCAAACTCGAATTTGTAGGAGGGATGATCAACATATTTCTTGTCCTGATGATCATTGAGCAACTGATTTATGGTTATATATATAGTTACATGGGAAAATACATTAATTTTGTATCCGAGACAACGCATGTGGATCATGGATGTAGTGTTGAAAGTCAATTATCATGTATGTTCCTTAAGATTAAATTTACTAGCTACTAGCTAGCTTATATGGGGAAAAAATTAAATGTGTATTGAAGACGATGCATGAGGATGCAGTGTAAAAATCAGTTATCATAGATTTTCCATTATATCAAATTTTACTAGGGTACGATTCCTAAACCCATTTTTCTTATGGTACAATGGTAGGTAGTATCAATTGATGAAATTATTATTTATTTTTTATTGTCTTATGAGAAGATCATAAAATAGTCAATTGTTCAAAGATGATATAATCTAACAATGTCCAAATAATTGTCATAGCTAGAGTTAGACATCCGCAAACACAATCGGTTTGTTGAACCAAACTAGCTTACACTCGAACTGAAACAAGTATGGAACTGATGAAGAGTGAAACTGGTTTAGAACCACTAAAAACTGTAGTTTGGACGGTTTGGAGCTTTCATTACAAACCGGTTTGGAACCGAGCCGTTTCAAAATTTTTAGCGGCTAACATGGCATTTTGGCATTTTTTGACCGTTTCTAGCCGTTAATCTTGGTTTTTATGTTGACAATTTTGCTCCCGTATGTAAGTATAAAAAGGTGTTGGATATATTAGTTTAATCACTACTCTCAAAGACGTAAAAATACACTAAAACGCAAAAAACTCATTTAAACGAAAATACACTCTCAAAACGCTAGGGCAACAAAAATTGGGGACTCATCCGTTGGTGTTGGTGCATCTTCAAGCGAAGCTTACACTTTGAAGATTCTAGCAACAATGACGAACCCAAAAGTTTGGTCACAATTAGATTAATGTGAAAGGTCAAACCGGCAAAACCGAGCTTGATGCAAGATTTGTGATACATTTTTAAAAACGGATTCAAACTCTACTGAAGGATCTGCGACGTGGTGGCCGCTGCTTCGACCACCTACAACCACTGATGCTTATTGATGCCAAGACCAACCCTTTTGGCTATAAATACATGTCCCTTTTGTGCTCAAATCCATATCCCATTCTCCTTGATCACCTTCTGTTTCCTTGTTCTCCTGGGTTTCTGTAATCACTCAATTCCGACCTTTTTTTGTGCAATTGAAGCCCTAAACGTTTCGTAAGTTTCTTAAACCATCATCAACAGTTACATCCAGTTTAGTCGCTTAAATTGCCTTTATTGACTCAATCAGGCTCAGCTTGACTTTTTAGTTTGACCCGCTTTTTCAGGTCAGTAGATTGGTTAAACTTTAAATCATGGACACCTAAATTTGTATCTCAAGCTAAGGTATAACGTCGAACTTACTTTTCGTATATTAACTTCGTTGTGGTCAAATTGGTCAAGATAAGAAAACCTAGTTTGTTGTTGTGAACTAGGTTACAGTCCTTAAGCAAGGACCACATGGTTCCTCACAATTCGTAAGAATGAATATAGTAGGGATTGACGTTAATTGGGTCAATGACCATTTCGCCAGACCCATCTCCTCAATATGCCCATAATAGGATTGTTATTTCCCAAACCCTAGTTTTAGGTAACGGACCGTAAGGCACAATCAACCTTTACAATCCGTAAGAGGCCTAATTTTAACATGTTACTAGAATTTGGTAGCTAACTGAAAGACATCACTTGTCTTACCTTTACGCTACGTAAGAACAATCAAGCGTTTAATCTAACGGACACATTTTCCAAATCCAATTATTCATGATCAAGTGGTAACTTTTAACGATCAGTAACAATTATAACATATTATATATTATGTGATTATGAGACCTCCCGTTAAAACGTACAGTGTGAATGATAAACGTTATACGATTGTACTTCGATGACATATATAGGTAAATAAATATTAACTACTTACCAAAATTGAGATGCTAGTATAAAACCTCTTGGTTATTGTATCATGATAAGTGGTGCATGTTGAGATGGCATGTTCACCATAATGATAATTTGATTTACTTATATGTAAATCTTGAAAAAGAACATGTGCCATCGATACATATATCTAAGTGGAAAAGGTGATCTTATGAGTCTAGTCATGGAATACAGAAATTTTGGCACATAATAGATACAAAGAGCCTTTGAGCCTGAAGCAATACATGAGCTAGCATGCACATGGTGCTCTAAGTGGAAAAGGTGATCTTATGAGTCTAGTCATGGAATACAAGAAACTATTGGCGCATAATAGATGCAAAGAGCCTTTGAGCTTCAAGCAATACATCAGCTAGCATGCGCATGGTGCCTTTTTACACTGTAAGAAAACTAGTGGCCTTCAAACGTAACAAGCCTGAAAGCTTTAAGTTTGATCAAATCTCTCGGAACCCTAGGTCTTTATCCTCTGAAGATTTTTTAATATCACGAATTCACAATGGAGAGCAAATCTCAAAGACAGAAAGGAGATAAAAATTTTCCATCAAATATCCTTAAAGAAATCATGTTAAAAGCTTGTCCTTGTTTGATACTCAGTATTCTTTTGGAACATGATCTAGTAACTGCAATAAAGATCATACCAAATGTTGAGCACAATTAAGATCACATCTAAATGTTATATATGAATCAACTATTCTTCATAGCTACAAACAAACTAATTACAGTTGTTTCACATTGGCTATAGTTCATTTAAACATAGTTTCAAACTAGCTATAAATTAAAACAAAATGGGTAAATCACAATTCTTGGAAGTTTAGTAATAAAATAGACTATACGACAAAGTATGTAGATCTATTTAGGAAAAAGACATTGAAGTATCATGGAACCACATGAAACAAAGCTTTGGAACCTATTCTTGATGTCTGATAATCATTTGGTAAACAATTAGCAGACCTAAATTCAAAATGTTAGCACAGTAGTGTCTAATATATGTGTCTTTAATTTGTAATAGTCATTTTGTTTATTAAGCAGTACGTTCGTTTTGTATAGGTTTGTGTTTGATTTGAATTGTAAACACTACTCATACGCACGCAGGAGTCTTGCGTAGCGCATGAGTAGTCTGTACGCCGGGGTCAGGCGCTAGGTGTTCTACGCCTATATAAAGGTTACTAATGCGCATGACTTAGTAGACTTATTCATTTGGAGCTTTATAGTTCAAATAACTGTGATGAAAGTGTGTGTGTTTCTGTGGATGAGAAAATGCTTGAGAATGAAATTGTTGTGATTGAGGAAACTTCCAATAGTGAGAATGAGGGTAAGTTAGTAAAGAATGCAAACATTCAATTAGAGAATCACATTTTGTGTGACCTAGAAAACATGATAACAATGTATCAAATGATAGGGTCAAATAAAATTTACTCGAATCTTGATTTTCCAATTAAGAATGTGAATGTTGCTCTCATTGCTAGAACATTTAAGCTAGTTGAGAATGTTGTTGTAGAACTTAACTTGAGAAAAAGGTTGTACCGAAAGCTGAAAAAAGATCCTCAAACACTAGGAAAAACCAGAACCAGTCTAAGAGGTTTGAAGAAACTATCTATTACCAAACTGAGACAACTCATAGAAATCAATCAAGGTATAACCATAGTTTGAGAAACCAATCTAGAAATTACCAGAACCACCAAGGTAGCAAGGGTACCAGGGTTGGGGTAATAATAGATTTGGAAATCAGAATGTTCAGAGAAATGGGTTTAGTGGTACACTTACCGGTTGTGTGGTCTAGGTTTTAGAGAGTTTTAGTTATAAATCTAAAGCTTAAGAGTGTCTAGTTTAGGGAAAAAATTAGTTGGTTTCTATAGACCATATCCAACACATCATGTACATACTTCATACGACCATTAACAAGTGATAATCTTATCACATCCACCCCCGAATAAGTGATTTTAAATCACATCTATCATCCGAGAGCCAAGTTCGTCTCTTTGTTGGTACGATGATACGAACCTCTTCATGGACTTGCTCTCGTGCCCTGCATGCATTTGAAAATCAAGTTCCTCATCAATAAGTGATTCTATCACATAGGGCTTATTTTCAATCAAATAAGTTAGTAGCTCACATCTTATACGTCAAAATATATGATAAATGGTATACTCACCAGCGGTGGCGAAGCTTGAGATTTCCGACTGGTGAGGACGGAAGTCACCGGACTTAAAAGTTTCTATAAAACCGGGAGGTCAAAAACGTATATACCCAACAATTTTTATACGAAAACTACATACTTTCCACTACTGAGCAAAAAGTTCGGGGGTCGACCCCCCTCTCACCCCTTAAAAGCTTCGCCCATGCTCACCAATAAGATAAACTCTCGTGCATACCTTGATACGGGAAGTGTCGTGAGTGGATGAACACCGATCAGTAAGTATAAAACATACCTAAGCGTATCCCCAAGCCGCCATATGATTACATCTGATTGTTGAGTTTAAGTAGACGACAATACCGATGATTATTATAGGATGCTAATAAAAAATGCTAACTAATCGAACGACAAGTGTGTTTTAGCATGACCGAGTGCTGATATTATTCTCTTACCCTCGAAACTCACAAAAAGAATGTTTGTATATATTTATTTATTGCTTTCCGTCTTTACATTTGAAAAATGAAAAATACCAAAAAGATTTTTGGTGTGTTTTAAAAGCCAAAAAGATTTTGCTTCTATCTTATTTTTGATGGACCGATGTTGGAACTCGAATCTATACCACCTAAAACCTGATTGAAAGCCGGAAAACAATAGAATCTTCATAATGGTCGAAGTTGACAAGTTTTGGAAGTTAAAGGACTAAAATTGAACAATTTTAAAACTTTCAAAGTGTTGTCAAGTTCGTAGTTGAATGAGAGTTGGTCTCATATGTGTCGTCTGTTAATCTTGTTTGAAATCAATTCTTAGTGAGGTTTTCAGTTGAAAACTTTCTAAGATTGGCTAAAATTATAGCTTTTGTTCTCATTATGCGTTTAGCTTTGTTGTATATGCAGATGTGACATCCAAGCAAGCTAAAGGCTAAGAGAACGTGTTTGAAGATAAGCTATTGGAGTGACGGCACAACATGCATGCAATCAGTGGATCAAGAAGATCAATTTGCAGATGACCACTCAACATCACAAGGTCCAAAGTTTTGAAGATCGAGATTCATGAGTTACATTCAATGGGGGAGTTTATTGATGCACCTCTTGATTGTAACCGGTTACAATTTTAGAAGATCCTACAGTATGAAGAACGAACCATCACGAACAACACCCAGGGGGAGTTTGTTGATGCATTTTTGTGTATGTCGCTGGTGATGATTCGGTTCACGACCGACGTCGATGACGTTCCTTCCTCGTACGACTCAGAGATTGAGATGCAAGTGACAAGTATACGAGAACGACATGGATGTATGGACATGCAATACAAACATAAGTCAATATGCATCAAAGAAATGAAGATCCAAAGACACTTCACTGTCGTTTGGAAGTTTCTTATTGATTGCCGATCGTTCCATATATATATATTAGATTATCGTTTGGTTACTTGTATACATGGACTGTCGAATTGCCTGATCTTGGACAAATCACAGTTGCTCAATGTAATGCCATGACAGTGTCACTGTCGTTGGCATCTTGACTGTCGAATTGATCTTGTATGTGTTATGCATAAATACCCGTCTTTGTCATATGTTAATAGAGCTTGCAGAGCTAGAGAGAGTGTGTAGAGAGAGAGAGTTATCGGAATGCTATTATTTATGAAATACTATAACGAAACTCTGTCGACCCGTTAAACGTTGAATCTTTGTTATTGATTACATTCTTATTCATTATGTATGTATTTTAACTTTACAGTGTAAAACTAATATAAAAACAACAAAAATTGGGCCCCTGATGGGTTTGGGTCCTGAGCCGTCGCCCATCCCGCACACCCTTCGGGCTGGCCCTGCATGTTTTTCAGGGAGTGCTTGTGCACCACCTAGAACCTGAATGGATCCGCCCATGAATCCCTCGGACATGGCTTCAGTCTTCAGTTCACAAGTTCACAACTCTGAAGATAAAATTCTCAATGAGATTTCGTCTTAGGCTTTTTAGTTGTTCTCACTTAACCAAAGTTTTTCGACCCTATGAACTACCATTCATATCCATCGGTGATCTCTCGGTAAACTCTTCTGGTGATCCATCAGTAAATTCTTTACCCTCGTCCCTTTGCCCACCACAATTCACTGACGGATCCCACCTTCACCGATAAGGCCGTCCCCAATGATCCTCAAAAATCCCTGGGCCGGGTTGAGTATAAAAAAGGGTCCTAAATATAACTTTTTAAAAATTAAGTATATAAAAAACATAAAATATATATATAAAAAGTTGTATATATGTGTTGGCCCGGGGGAGAGCGGGCCTTGAGAGGTCACCAACCTGGCCTGCTCCTTCTCTGGCCGGCCCTATTCACTAAGTGACCATTGACGGCTTCTTCCATTAGTGATTATGTTTGTTTTATAGCGACTAGTTGATAGCTATCTAATTTTACCACCAAGACCAGTGGCGCATTTTTTAACACATGATGCAAGAAAATGTGACTAAAATAGTTCAAAAAGATGTATATCTTCTGAACATACTATTCTTAGAAACCCTAAAACATCACTTTGCATGTGACCCCTGTTACTATAAATCACCCATGCACCCACAATGAAACAAACCATAAGCAAATAATAAGAAAAGATGAAAGGACCAATGGCTATAGCCATGATAGTCATGGGTCTAGTCATGGTGCACCCAAGTGAAGCCATTGGTTGCAATGATCTTAGTGGCATGCTCTCACCATGCGTAGGCTACCTAACATCAGGTGGTTCACCAACAAAGAGATGTTGTGATGGAAGCAAGAGGGTTCTAGCCGCCACCCGGAGCCGAGCAGATAAGCGAACGGCTTGCATTTGTTTTAAGAGTGCGGCTCTGCGACTAAAGGTCCAGCCTAACCTTGCCAGAAGTCTTCCGGGCAAGTGTGGGAACGTCTCCCCGTTCCAATCAGACCTGACATCAACTGCAACTCGTGAGTAGATTATAAATATTGACCTTTCTTTACATAATAGACATTGACTTAAAGCCCACTTAGGGCTTACAAATAGATATATCTTAAAGCAAGTAATCAGAAAACGTCACATGAGCAAAGCATGCTAAGCCGGGACAAAAAGCTTTGAAAACTACTATTGGGTCCACAAAACAACGAATCAAATCAATACACACATAAATCGCCAGCTAAAGTTTAGTTGTTTCAGTAAAGCATCAGCTATAGTTTAGCCGTTTCAGAAAAGCATTAGCTAATGGCTATAATTTAGTCGGCACTTTACATGTGTTTTTATTTAATTGGTTGTTTCCGTGTCTGTGTGGCACTTTTCAAGGTTTTTAAACCAACTAAATTCAAACCTTTGTAGCTGGCCTAGTTTATGTGACATATTTTGGTTAGTTGCTCTTAATTACATGTAGTTTTGAGTGGAGTCAATATTTGTTTTAGCTTAAAAAGGTCATGACATGTCTACTTTAGTGATTATCTCTTACTGTTTTTCATAACCACTAAATATATGTTGTTCGATTAATTGTGCAGTATTCCTTGAGGTGGCGTGACGAGTTGCCGGATACTAATAAACAGTGACAGGAGGCGCGTGGCGGTGAGGTGGTGTTTCACCGCTAGAATAAATACATGTATTTTCTTTTTATATGTTTTATATAGAATATGGTACTGTGTGTAGTATGTACTATATATATGGTTCGGCTACTGTCCATGGCTTCTATGGACTTTGGCATATATACACATATCTATCCAAATAAAATATGCCATCAAATCCCCGATCTATTTCTCAACCCTTTTCTAGCATCGACGGTTCTTATTTACTTCATAATTTTATCATATTGATGATATACATTTTTTGTTTTTTGTTTTTTTTGGTTTTCGAGTTTTGTAGTTACAAAATGGTAACTTGCACCAAAATAGTTAGTAAAAATAAACGAGTATAATTTTACAAGTGACATATTCATTTCAGAAACAACTATATACATTAGGAACTGTGAAAACTGTATAATATATTTATGAGTATTGCGTAGAAGATAAACAAAATTGTAGAAGCGAAAAACTTTTTCAGATATCATAATTTAAATTATTACATACCAGTGCATTATTTGGTTTTCGTAGTTCTCTAACATGGTTTTGATTTTGAAATTTTTAGTAGGGGGAAGGTTCTGTGCAGAACGCTAAATATTGCGAGGACACGCAGAACAAAATGAATCGCCTATTTTTTCAATCCTAAAAACCTAAAAAGTAAAGGTGTAAGTTCATGTTTCGGACCGAAACCATGATTAGTGTGTGATTAAGCTTAAGATGGGAGGATTAAAGACGGATAAACAAAACTCTCTTGTATAAATTTGGTAGCATATCCTTACAAACCGGCCTGATTACTAGCTAGCCAAAGTATACCGAAAGAGCATACATCCGGGGAGAGACCAAGTGGTGATCTCTCCCCAAGTCTAAAACCTTCAAAATGTTGCAAATGACCAAGGGTTGGTATTTATAGCCACACCCCCTTCACTTGCAAACACACACGGTCAAACAAATAACCCTTTCGTTTAACCACTTCAAACAAGTGGGTCTATACACGTTCGTTTGACCGTTTCACTAACTAATACATAATCAGCGTAGAACACTATCTAATTTATTCGCACAACAGCGGACAGAAAATCTGCACCAACAAATTCCCCCTTGTCCGTTGCTGTCGAATTCTGAAAATGCAACTGCAATCAATCTTCAATCAAGTATCTGTTGAAAACAGTTTCTTCGAGCAGATCCCCCCTTGACAGATGATCCAGGCACGCAGATCCTTGACTTGAGTCTTCACATTCAACCAAGATCTTTGAAGCTTCTTGTATCACATTTCCCCCTCAAAGTACGCATATCCAATCCATGTTGAGTGTTGTGCGATGTCCTCGCAAGGCAACACTGACTGATCTTCCACTGATCTTCCAACACTACAACTGACATTTGATACGGTTTCAATTCTGTAATAACTGCTTCAAGTCTTGACCTTGTCATAAAGAAATACTCAAATTCATTTCAAGGATACTACATTAGTAAAGTCTTCTGGTGAACTATCTTCTGTAAATCATCTTTGTGGAATCGACCAAATAATGCACTTTGATCATCAGCATCAACACTCAGGAAGTCAGCTAAACCGAGTATATCATTTGCAAGCTCAACCAGCACGCTTAGTTGAACTACGTCCAGATCTCATTGTCTCGCCTTTGTGAAGTCGACCACGTAATGCACTACGGATCTTCAGCATCAGTACTCAGGAAGTCAGCTTGACCAAGTACATTGTTTGCAAACTCAACGAATTGAATTACACCCAGATCCCTGTAAAATCCCAAAGAAAACATCAAACCCAAAACGAATCCTGCAAATTCCCCCTCAACTGATAGAGTTGGAATCCACGCTTGTCAGCCTTGAACAATCCGCTCTCATAAAGATTCCCCAGGTCTTCAGTGAACAGCGTTTTGAAACTACTGTTTACTTTAGATACATGTATGTTTTCGTGCAAAACCCTTCACGCTGGCTGGAAAATTAATTAAAATTCTCAAATATATGTTTGTGCAAAACATTCCACGCAGACCATTTGATATCACCAGAAAATCACAAACTATACCACATGTGATTGCGTTTAGAAATTTACCGAAGAAATTCACAAATTATCCCCCCATTTCTTTGATAAAATCTCTAAACCTTAACAAATTCCCTCCTATGAGCAAAATTGTCGTCAACTTCACTTAAACAAATTCGCTTCACAAAACAGAATTTGTTTAAATTTTCTCGGTTTCTCGAAAAATCATGAAAGCTGCTTTCTTCTTTGCATTCTAGTTGATAAAGAAAGTCCCATGGCCCTGTAGGATCCGACTAGTATCCCCCCAAAGTTCTGCTAACACCTAATCCGTAAACTTCCATCATAGGCATAACTCTTCGACCTTGTGGACTCGTTAGGACCGTTCTTGGCACTCCAGGTTCCTTCAATCGTTACCAAATGCGAGAATATGACAACTAACAAAACACTTCCGAACATTTAAGAACACCGATAACAATTAAATTTCACGTGCGGAAATAAATATAGCGTTTTTGGCCCATAATAATCAAGTCACCAAATTTGACGTTTAAGCCGGTAACTGTGACTACCCTACATTTTTTTAATCAGTTGTTTTCATCATCCTAAACAGATCTGGCGTGCTCCCGAACTTATACGACTTTGACGTTGAAATCTGGAAGCACGGTTCAAATAGACTTCACGAACACCCGGTCCACTTTTCAAATCACTTGAAATTCTTTGCCAATTTAATAATCATGAACTCGCTGCCCAACACTGATCCATACTCTAAGCCCCACAAATATCCTTCTAAGAACCACCCTGAACAATCGTCCAACAACCCAGTTACAATAGGCCTATTTGAACTTGGAGCAATTGTTTTAATATATAAAATCCATCCAATTATTAAAACAATTTATTCCTCCACTATATAAAAGAATTGTTGAAATCAACGTTGTTTAGATGGATTATTAAATGGAGCTCCAATTTCTTATAATATCAAGATAGTGGCCCAGTTGACTTTTGTGAGTTTACTACACAACTTGTGTTTAATATGTCAGCAGCCCAAATGGAGTTAGTGATATTGCAGGCCCACAAAGAACTTACATGAATTTTTGTTTTGATATGCTCTAGCATGATGCAGGAGCCATCAACCAACAACCCTAGTTGCAGTAACATTCATCAGCCGCACACCACCTTTCACCGGAAACCGTCGAGCACCACTTCCTGATTCACCGTGACTCACCAGAAACCAACAACAACACCACCTCAGGCTCTGAAAGTCAAAGTGAATCGGCGAGATCTCACTAGTCTCCTCCTATCTAGCGTTCACCTGTACCCTGAACTACCGAAAACCACCCTGAACCACTGACATCTGCCGTCGAACATAACAGCAACCGTGAGCCAGCAGAGTCGACGAAGAATGGTTATTCGCAAGACAAACGACGAACAAGGTTCTTCGTGAAGCCTTGTTTGACGAAGAATCATCATTCTTTGTTGGAACAGATTGTTCGTGGAAACAAGTTTTCTTGGTGTAAAACAGAAAACCCAACCCTCTAGTATGATCCGTTTCATCTCCGACCCATACATTCGGGTCCAAATCTGGGTTTTCTTCATGTTTACCCACTTTTACATCTTGAACAAAAACCACAAAAATACTGATCAAGAGCTCATGTGACTTAGCAAATGGTTAGATTCACTAAGTCGGGTACCATGGCTCTGATACCAATTGTAAATTCATGTTTCAGACCGAAACCATGATTAGTGTGTGATTAAGCTCAAGATGGGAGGATTAGAGACGGATAAACAAAAATCTCTTGTATAAATTCGGTAGCATATCCTTACAAACCGGCCCGATTACTAGCTAGCCAAAGTATACCGAAAGAGCATACATCCGGGGAGAGAGTCCAAGTGGTGATCTCTCCCCAAGTCTAAAACCTTCAAAATGTTGCAAATGACCAAGGGTTGGTATTTATAGCTACACCCCCTTTACTTGCAAACACACACGGTCAAACAAATAACCCTTTCGTTTGACCATTTCAAACAAGCGGGTCTATACAACGTTCGTTTGACCGTTTCACTAACTATTACATAATCATCGTAGAACACTATCTAATTTATTCGCACAGCAGCAGACACAAAATCTGCACCAACAAAAGGAAAATGTTGCAAATTGAAGATTTATTGTTTCTCACACTAGATTTTAAAACAAAATAAGAAAAAACTCATTTTTATATAACCTACACATACGTGCGTTCTATGTAGATTAAATTACCTACATGTATGTAGGCTAAGGATATGTAAAAAAAATATAAGGTTTTCCATGCATATATAATATACATACATACATATATAATATACATACGAATGTAGGAAACATAAAATTTTTAAAATATGAAATTTAAATCATAAAATCTAGTGATTTAGAGTTGTTCTTTTTGTTCTCTGCATTAAAGTGAACTATAATGATCCTCCTCCTTTATCTATAATTCAGTGTAATTATTATTCACATGATAAATCAAACATGTGAGATAATTTAAAAGAAACCGGTACATTGTCATTTCAAGATCATTTTATGCGCAATCTAGAAGATATTCTATAAAGCGTCTGAGTTTCAAACGGAGGTTATAGATTTGTTACAAGTTTCCACTTGTATATTGACTTTAACCTCTAACGCAAGCTATGTTAAACCTTGGCAAAGTTCTATGAGTTTACACATACCGATCGAGTTCTAATGGTCACCAAAAAAATAGAGATTTTTCACATGATAAAATCACAAAGCCATACGATATAGGTACCTAGAACAAAGAAACTACAATCCGTTCTAATACATGTGATAAGTCTAAATATGATCAGAGAATGGATCTGATCATCTGATATATAAGCAACTAGCCTTTCTACACAACTCTTAAACTTCTTCAATAACCTTTCTACACAACTCTTAAACTTCTTCAATAGATCATAATCAAGAAATTCCGAGATCAGGGTTTGTGTTGATGCATACTTGTGTGGATGTGGCTCAGTTCGATTTGGCTCGGCTCAGTTCGGTTCAGTTCAAGACCGACGTCAGACATTTCTCCGTTGTGCGACCTAGAGAACGAGACTCGAATGTCGAAGACACGAGAACGAATCGCTTGGCTGATGACCTCATCATGACATCATCATAATGATGTAACTATGACATCAACATGATGATGTCATGTGTTAACTTATCTTTCCATTCTAGTCCACGAAGAACTACACCATGTTGAATTCAACTAAGAATGTTTTTATTTTATATTTGTGTGGTTCAGGAACAACCATTTAAATGGTCTCAACGAACAACCTTTTGTGGTGTTATTATGTTGTTCGTAGGTTAGAACCCACGAAGAACCTATTCTTCGTGGGGCTCCTTGGTTGTTCGTGGGTCAGGCCATGAAACACCTCATTCTTCGTGGGTCTGGCTTGTTCTTCGTAGGGCATGCCTATTCTTTGTGGGTGTTAGCTAGGTATTGCCTATAAATAGCAACATATGTTATTTGGGTTCAGAAAGAGTACAGAGTGTGAGAGATAAGCAGTTTTTCAAGAGTTTATGTACTGGATCTCTCTACAAATCAATATAGTGAATCTTTGAAGTTATATATTTTGTTATATTGGTTGTGCTCTTGCTTTGGTTTGCAAACACACATGGATTTCGCACTCGTGTGTGTGTTAGAAAACAAGGAAGTAGGTTGTTCTTGATCCTCCAAGTGGACCTACAAGTGGTATCAGAGCTTTGGCTCTCTTCCTTGTTGAAAACCAAGCATTTTGGTGGGTTTTGAGCAAAGTTTGGGTGTTTCCTTGAACAAGAAACTTAAAGTTTTAGAAAGAAAACGTGGTCTAAAACTTGGTAAAAACTAGTTGTTTGTAGAAAATTTTTATAAAAACATTGTTAAACTTCATGGAGGCATGTTAGAATACGGTTTTTGTTAAAAATTTCTAGCAAAAATCTTGTTCGCCATCTTCTCCGGTGAAGCGTTTTGCCCGGAAAAGTGACCGGAATATTCTTTGAGTGAAAAGATAACCTTAAAAATTGATTTTCAAATGTTGGTTTTCTAACCAGTTTCGGATAACCAGCTTTCTACTTTCACTTACTCAGAAACAAGATTCTTCTCTAAAAGGAAAAAACTCACCTACCCTTTCACGAAGAACTGTCTTTGCAAAACACGATTTTCACGAAAAACCAATCTCACGAAGAATGTTCTTAGTCGTGGCCTTCAACAGTAAACGAAGAATAGTTCTTCGTTTCGTGAAAGTCAACATTAATTTTTCTAATGTTAGATATTTCGTGACACGGTTTTTGGGGAAAGTTAACAAAGTTTTTTTTTCTTTTTTTTTTTTTGTTAGTTCGTGACAAGCTTTTTCATGGCTTCAAGATATTATTTTTTTAATATTATTTTTTAACTAATAGTCTTAATTAAGATATTCAAAAAAAAATTAATATATATTTTTTTATTAATAGCCTAACATGGGTACAAATCTTTGGGATTGAGGTAGTAGCTCGAGTACAAGCCATGATCTATCACAACATTGCTGCGCAACCTCATGGGTAAAATCTTTAATGCCTAAACATACGACCATGATTACCGCTAATCAATGGGCGTGTGTTACGAATCAAAATCAAAGTGTTCAAACTCTTCTCATTAGCGAAAGTGAGACTTGAAGTAACAATCGTCCACCAAAGTTAAATCACATGAACGATTATCCATCATGGAAAAATCGTTTTCATACGTATGTTCTTGGTCAGATTACCGAGTTATGGACATGTTTTACTACTCCATACAAAGAATCTATCGAAAAAGTAGTATCAAATTCGACCTCTTTAGCCGGATTAGATGAGAATGATAAAAAAGGCTTATGACCTAGAGAAGAAAGCCTTTGCTATCTTTACACAAGCTCTTCACAAGGATATTTATCATCAATTTATGTATTGTACCACTACGAAGACTTTGTGGGATACTTTGGAATCAAGAGGGGAAGGAAATGCAGCAACGAGAAAGATCCGACATGATCTTTTAAAGAAAGAGTTTGAAGGGTTTTTATTCATGGAAAATGAAACACTAAGCGACATGACTACTCGATTCTATCATTTGCTTAGTGAAATGTACTCATACAAGGTTAACGCATCAGAACAGGAGATTGTTATGCGTTTTGCTGATGCTTTGCCACCTAAGTGGAGTCAATTCATTGAGTTGCTGAAACATACCGGTGTTTTGGATGCAATCAGCATTTACGAATTTGTTCAGAAACTTGAAAACAAAAATGAAGAAGAAATTCGTAAAGCAAAACGAATTCCAGTTCCACAAAATCCAGAGATGTATTTTGGAGGCATTAACACAGGTGTAAGTACAAGTCAGCAATTGAAGCTTCAAACAACATTTGTGTCTAACGCAAACCCTTTTTCTACTACCACCTAAACCAGATCAATCTACTCAAACCTATGGACAAGTTTGATCCAAAAGTCTTTCTTCCTCAACTACGATATTTTGCATCACACGTTCCACAACATGCATTTGATCCAAAAGCCTTTCTTCCTCAACCCCGAGATTTTGCATCATACGTTCCACAATACGCATTTGATCCAGAAGCTTTTCTTCCTCAACCACGAGATTTTGCATCACAAGTTCCACAACAAGCTTTCTATGGAACAAGTTTCAAACTTTAAACCCTAACACCGTTAGACTTGATACATCAAGCCTATATAAGATAAGTGTGGAAGTTGCCAAAGAACACATGGAGCTTCTAAACACCTTGGTGAGTTCTTAGTGCGAATTAGTAGCTGGGCAAATTGGCAACATCAATCTAACCAGTGAAGACTACGCACAAATTGATAAGGAGGAGATGGAGTTGATCGATATCAAATGGGCGTTTGCAAGTGCAGTGAGAAGGGCAAAAGATTTTATGGAGAAAACCGGAAGGACTAATCTAGAGAGCAACAAGGATACTCCATATGGTTTCGACAAAAGGAAGGTTACCTATTTCAACTGTAGAGAGAAGGGGCATTTTAAAAGAGAATGCACGAGGCCTCCACAGCAAGGGAATCAATATCATTTCAACATAAATCAAGGTGCTAACAATGAAAGAGCAATGGTTCCCGCAAACAATACCAACTGAGCTTTGATTGTTCAGGTAGATGAAAGCTGTGATTGGTCTGTTCAATTGGGAAACAATGGTGGAGGAGGCACTGCATACTATGCCGAAGTTGAAAAGAATAATAGCAATGGAGAATCATCTAGAAATGATGACAGTTCATGGGATGGCAGCAGTTCAGATGAAGCAGAATCGACTTCAAGTGAAGATCGATCTGAAGATGTTGATGCTGAGGTAGATGATGTGGTTACTGAAACTGAATCAACGGATAGCGACAAAGCAACTTTGGAGCATGAAACTGAAGAGTCATCTGATGAATTTTCCAAGCATCTTTCAACAATTGGATCTTCCACTCTTCGTGCAGCTTTCATGGCCCGTTTGGATTGCCAATCCATTCATGTAAGTTTCGATAAACCTATCTTGTCTAAGTGTTTTGAATGTATAGTTTTAAAACGCAAATACTTAGAACTTGAATGTAAATTTGATCATACGAAGAAACATCATCAAAGTTTGATTGTAGATCTGACAAAGTGCACTGAGGCAAACACAGCTCTTAAGAAAAACGAAAAGGAATTTAAAATGACAATTGAAACCTTAAGGAAAGATGTTTCTGAATTAACAAAGAATGTTTTGAGAAAACAAACAGCCATTAACAATTATATTAACATGCTTGAAGAAACGAAAAAGGAGTTAGCCTGTGCAAAGTGTGAGCATGATGCGATCAAACTCAAGTTGGACAGTTACTCCAACTCAAGATATGTTTTAATTCACATCATTGACAGACCGTATCGTCCCAATCAGTCAAAAACCCAAATTAACCTAGGTAGCTAGGGTAAGTCGGGTGTCGTATCCACGAAGAGCATGTGGTCAGTATTGCACGAGTTGTTCGATTAGTTAGATTATTTACAAAAATGTACAAGGTAATTATGAAGCTTGCTAATTTTCTTTGTTTATTTGAGTGGTTGGAAAAGATATCGGAGTAAACCGACAAGTTACTATTCACTACAAAAGAAATGATTACTTACTTAATTGCTAAAAAAACTAGATTACTTGATTTAAAACAAGAATTGGGAATACGGATCACACCCGATTCGATAATTGCAAGACCTAGGGTTCCTACATGTTTTAACTTGATTCAGTTGCATATAGTGATTAACGGATTTCTATCACGAAGCTTAGATACCAATTTCTATCAACGTCATAGGCAGCGGACCACAATGTACTTCATCACCTCGGACATGTAAATCCTAACCTAAGATAAGGCATAATTGCACATAACCATTTCGCAAAGTCAAATTTTATCATCACTCGACAATTTACGAATTCGAAACAAATGCAAGACAATTATCAAAGGTTTCAAATACTAAACAACCCTTGTCACAAAATCAAATCAAATACAAATGCATAAACACTAGAATTCTTACAACAATCTACACCGGGGTGAAACCGAGAAAACTAGCCGCTCATAGTTGAATGGACGCGATCACCGGGCGACGAGCACGAACACCGAGCCATTACCTTTGAATCTTGGAAGAAGGATGATGGTTAGGTTTTAGGGTGTGGAAGGATGAGGATGATGGTGGGAAGGTTGGGTTATGGTGGTAATGGTGATGGTGAATTAGGGTTTAGATTGGTGGTTGTGAAGATGGTGATGGGTTAGAGGTTAGGGATGTTAGAGGTAGGTTAGAGGTGAAGAAGATGTTCAATAATGGTTCCAAGATGTGTTTTTATGCTTCAAAAGTCGTAATACATCAAAATAGGTCAAAACAAATGATATAACCCGTCCCCCAACTCAAAAATCAAGTTTTTCGCGAAGTGGAAATGCAGGTGGCGTCGCCCATTTAGGGCGTCCCCGACGGCCCCTAGAAGTCTCAGTTTCACCCGACGGCTTAATACGATGTTTACGGAGGTTTCTGGCCGACGGGACAATCCAGAGGGCGTCGCCGACGGCCCTTTTGGGCGTCCCCCACGCTGCCTAGTTTTGCTGGTTTCTTGTGAAAATTGTTTTCTTCATAACTTCTTCGTTATAGCTCCGTTTTACTCACCGTTTTCGCCCACGTACTCGTAATTCAGCCATCTATCATGCCATCTTCAAATATCTTCATTTTAAATCCATTAACCTACCCTCAAAACACATCCAATCTTCGCGGTTAACCCGGTTTTGTTCATTTCACATCCCCGGGTGATCACGTTCGCTCCCGGTGCTCCGTAAAGTTCCTGAATAGCTCCTTAAACTCTCTTAAACCTGTAAAACACAAATCCCATTAAAAGTAGGCTATTCAAGATTAAAAGCTATGTAAATACACAAACTTAAACACATAAGAACACTGGTTTTCGACCACGCATCACATCCCCACACTTGTCTTTTGCTTGCCCTCAAGCAAATCTGTTTTTCACTTTCATGTGGGTCGAACGAGAAATACACATCCTATTCTCGAGACGTAAGTTAAGGTCTAATGTCATACCGGGTTCTAGATTTTTACAATTTTCAAAATATTTAGCGATAAAGGACTAAACATAAAAATGGTTATCCAAAATTAACCCGCCCTTGAAGCATACAATTCATGCATACCCCTCACAATGTTCTCTCCTCTCGGTTTGCAAATTGGCTAATTTAATGATGCATTAGCGCTTTCGAAAGTAGTCACTCAAAACCGAATAGAACAAGTACCCGCATAGGTTTGCATCTCAATCATTCTCCACCACCGAACACAAATACTTAGCACAAGTCAAAATGTCTTTAAAAGGGTTGTAATGGGGTTAGGCAAAGGGTATGGAATAGGGTATTTGAAAGTGGCTAAAGTGATGAAAATTCGACTTTTATTACAATCAACTACACTAAACCGACTAAACAAAGTCGACAACTAATAGGCAAAAGCATTCGCCTTTTTATTCGACAACTAACACAATCTTTTGTATTTTTCTCAACAACTCTTCTTGTATTTTTTTTACATTTTCTGAATTTTTGATTCATTTTTTATTTTTCTTTATCTTTATCTTTTTTTTTAATGCAACTTTACAAACAACTAATCCTATGATCGAATTTTCATCACGAGGGTTAAAAGAGGCTTAAAGGTCAATGGCTAAATGGGTGATCAAATGAGTTTAGGCTCAAAGTTGGCGACTAGGGGGTAGATCTCGGGTAAGGGTAAGTAAATGGTGCAAAAGAAAAAGGTTTACCTAATGCCTTAATCATTCTCGTGCTTGTACTCGGTCTATGGTCTCAAACGTATCAAAAGATGCAAGTTCTCCAATACTAATGGTCCACTCAAATAAAGAAATATATAATGTATAAAGGTGGCTCAAAGATCTCACGTATATAAAGGGTATGATATGTGGTATGCATAAATTATAAGTTTCTTAGGCGAATTATTCCCAAATAACTACCCGCTATACCCGTCATGCTATTAACTTGAACTTGACCATGACAAAAAACCAAATGGGTTGTGTCATCCCTCATTCACTTAGTTACTTGAGCTTTTTAGACTGCTTCGAACAAAGACATTTTTGAAAAATTTTTGAAATTTTCCCCCATCCCCACACTTGAGGTCAACATTGTCCTCAATGTGTAGTGTTTAAATGAACGGGTCAAAATCAAAAAACTTTTGAAATTTCCCCCATCCCCACACTTGAGGTCAACATTGTCCTCAATGTGCAAGAATAGGGCTTTTTAAATCGCACAAGGGATAAGACACGGCTACTTCCCCAAAATTTCACCCCAAAAATAAAATACAAAATACAATCCTCTTATTACTAAATAAGAATCACAGATAAAAGAAACGTATGCACCTGATTTTTGCGTTAATTCCTCATGTGCTCTTCATCTTTCAACAAAATGGTCGTCTCGCAAACACAAACCCTTGTGTAGAAGCATGCTTCTCACAACCATCAAAATTTGTTAGTTACCTAGTTCTACCACTTTTATGAAAACATTACCAAGCCATACGTTATTTCACTTTGATTTATGTGGAAAAATAATGTACAATAACAACAAACCTAACTCACTTTTGTAGGAATCACGGTTGCATTTAGCTTATGCAACAAGCCCTTTTAAACCCCCCGATAGCTCGGGAGGACGAGTAGGTCTCGTGAGGGTTATATAGGGAACACACCCACAACGTTCATTTAACTAGGAAAATAAAATAAAACGAATAATTATACAAACTATACAACAATCATACCTGACTTGCCTCTCATGGTGGTCTAAGTGAACATTTACCTACCGAGTTTCCAACATACACTCGGTAGTTGGCATGCCGCATCCATTCTCTCTTTATTTTAATCGGCATACATATTATATAACTTTGGGGTCGTTTCTTAACAAATTGCCCAATGTCTTGAAACCCCACCTTACAAATCCTTATCCCCGAACCCTCATCCCCAACTTTGTTGGTTGGAGTAATAAACATGGGAGAAGGGTAGGGTAAACTTGGGCTTCTTTCAGCTCTGACTTATCTATCGGTGTTATGTCTTTAGTTCAGTTCAAACATTCTCTTTCTTGCTCCGGAAGATCCAAAACCTCATCCACCACATCACCATCAACTAGGGTATCACCAGCCAACATCTCTTGGTCCCGTCTAAGTTGTGCCAACTCCTCAGTTAGTTGACCAACTTGCACAACTAAAGCCTCAAATGATTTGTTTATTAGCTCGTCTTCCCTTTTCATTTCCACCATCATGTCCATGATTGCATCAAGCTTGGAGTTAACTGAATCTTGAGACTCCTCATATGCCGGTTGAGGGTATTCATAATGGTAGTCATCAAACTCATCCCGGTAACTTGAGAAATGTGGCATCTCTTGTTCATGATAGTAATCCCGCTCTTGCTCATAGTGGCAATCCATCTCTAAATGGTAGTACTCTTGATATAAAGGTGGCTTGTAACCGGACTTTATTTTTTCTTTCCAAAACACTGGATCTTTCCAAAACACTAGACAATCTTCATGTATGTGAACTTTTCCACAACAAGGGCATGACTGATAAGCGTCATTTTCTTGCTCTGGTGGTGGAGGTGGTCCCAAGTATGGATAATCTGAGGATGGACTTTCAAAATTTTCACAATCCACCATCCTATTATATACGTACCTCACGATGAGGTAGCCTTCACGTTCCTTGTATGCTTGAACTTTTTCATGAAACAATGAGCATTCATGCAATAGATATTCTCGACTCCCACAACATTCACATGGATCATCATCTACTCAATTCATGGTGAAATAAAGTGCTTGCAAAATATGTACCTTTACAAACAAAACTAGACTACCCAAAGTAAAATTAAATATATAAAAGTAAGCAAATTGACACTATAATAAATAAAAAATATTTTTTTTTGATATTTTTTTATTTAAAACTACTCGATATAAACAAATCGAACAAGCAATGCAATACTAAGCGCACTAGCTCCCCGGCAACGGCGCCATTTTGACAGACCGTGTCGTCCAATCAGTCAAAAACCCAAATTAACATAGGTAGCTAGGGTAAGTCGGGTATCGTATCCACGAAGAGCATGTGGTCAGTATTGCACTAGTTGTTCGATTAGTTAGATTATTTACAAAAATGTACAAGGTAAATATGAAGGTTGCTAATTTTCTTTGTTTATTTGAGTGGTTGGAAAAGATATCGGAGTAAACCGACAAGTTACTATTCACTACAAAAGAAATGATTACTTACTTAATTGCTAAAAAAAACTAGATTACTTGATTTAAAACAAGAATTGGGAATACGATCACACCCGGTTTGATAATTGCAAGACCTAGGGTTCCTACATGTTTTAACTTGATTCAGTTGCATATAGTGATTAACGGATTTCTATCATGAAGCTTAGGTACCAATTGCTATCAACGTCATAGACAACGGACCACAATGCACTTCGTCACCTCGGACATGTAAATCCTAACCTAAGATAAGGCATAATTGCACATAACCATTTCACAAAGTCAAATTTTATCATCACTCGACAATTTACGAATTCGAAACAAATGCAAGACAATTATCAAAGGTTTCAAATACTAAACAACTTGTCACAAAATCAAATCAAATACAAATGCATAAACCCTAGAATTCTTACAACAATCTACACCTGGGTGAAACCGAGAAAACTAGCCGCTCATGGTTGAATGGACGCGATCACCGGGCGACGAGCACGAACACCGAGCCATGACCTTTGAGTCTTGGAAGAAGGATGAAGGTTAGGTTTTAGGGTTTGGAAGGTGAGTGTGGATCGATGAGAATGATGGTGGGAAGGTTGGGTTATGGTGGTAATGGTGATGATGAATTAGGGTTTAGATTGGTGGTTGTGAAGATGGTGATGGGTTAGAGGTTAGGGATGTTAGAAGTAGGTTAGAGGTGAAGAAGATGTTCAAGAATGGTTTCAAGATGTGTTTTATGCTTCAAAAGTCGTAATACCTCAAAATAGGTCAAAACAAATGATATAACCCGTCCCCCAACTCAAAAATCAAGTTTTTCGCGAAGTGGGAATCCAGGTGGCGTCGCCGACGCCAATTTAGGGCATCCCCGACGGCCCCTAGAAGTCCCAGTTTCACCCGACGGCTTAATATGCTGTTTACGGAGGTTTCTGGCCGACGGGGCAATCCAGAGGGCTTTGCCGATGACCCTTTTGGGCGTCCCCGACGCTGCCTAGTTTTGTTGTTTTCCTGCAAAAATTGTTTTCTTCATAACTTCTTCGTTATAGCTCCGTTTTACTCACCGTTTTCGCTATGTACTCGTAACTCAACCCTCTATCATTCCATATTCAAATATCTTCATTTAAAATCCATTAACCAATCTTTGCGGTTAACCCGTTTTGTTCATTTCACATCCCCGGGTGATCCCGTTCGCTCCCGGTGCTCCGTAAAGCTCCCGAATAGCTCCTTAAACTCTCTTAGACCTGTAAAACACAAATCCCATTAAAAGTAGGCTATTCAAGATTAAAAGCTATGTAAATACACAAACTTAAACACATAAGAACACCAGTTTTCGACCACGCATCAATCATCGATGTTCAAAAGAAGAAAGGTGATGTGAAATGCATTGGTTATCAGGCATGTCCTCCTCCGGTTAGACACAATTACACCAAAATACCAGATGACGAAGATATGCCACAGTTTGAACCCACTGTTCCATTGGATCTAGCTGAATTTACAGCTGGTCTAGGGTTCATTAAGGGCACATCTTCAAGTCAAAGTCAATCGGATGACATCAATGAATCAAAGTCTATGAATGATCAAAGTCCTCCCATTGTTGAGGATTATGATAGTTCGGATGATGAGTCGGATGAGGACAAACCTAAGCAGTCTGGTACGGTAACAAAAGAGGAAAATATACCTCTCGAAAATCACATTCTTTGTGATCCAGCCACAAAACCGTTTGTGACTGATACAGTCAAGTCTGTTGAATCTTCATCTGCGAGTTGTGAAAGCGTGAACTTGCTTTACACGTTGTTTGGTTTCGATAAAATATATTCAGATAAAGATTTCCCAATCAAAAATGTCAATCAATCCTTGATTGATAAAGTTTTTGAGGATTCTACTAGTAAGTTTTTGGGAAAGTCAAGCCCAAGAGTTGTAGTAACTCAGTGTGCTCCTATCCCAAAATCCGAAATTAGAAAGAAATACGGGAATCAAAAATTGCAACCACAAAACAATCAACGAAAGCAAAATCACGCTAACCAAGGAAAGGGAAAAGGCAAACAAAGCCAAACAAGAAGAAGATTCAGAAGATAAACTTCGTGAAATCCCAAGGGACTGATAAAATTGAATCCTTTGAAAACAAATCCAACACGGATTTGTTAAACAAAGTAAAATTTTGAAAAGAAACAATGAGAACAACTACACACAACACACAAACTGTTGCTATGTAGGACCAAGTACCTCAAGATCACGAAGTTCATCATCAAGCTCTGACAACTATGATACTCCAAGGTTTGTTGAGCGGAGATCATTTTTTGAATGTAGTACGTATGGGCACATGGTCAAGAACTGCCCATATCTCACAAAGGGAAAAGCAAAAATTGATGCGCCCCGTGACAAACATTACCATACCAAATCTATTTCATCAAAACAAGACCCTTGTCTTGTTAAGCAAGGAGAAATGAAACAGAGATAGAAACAACGAAAAGATATTGAAAAGGCTTTAAAACCTGAGGTTGTCAAATACAGTCGGTAAAACCAAATGTTAAAATTGAGAAACAAAAACATATTGGAAACCAAAATCGGTAATTGTTTCAGGGGGAGTTCAATCATTTCCGAATCATCGGGTCATCGAAGTCACAATTCTCGATGATGTCGGATGACCCAAGTCAACGAAGGCTTGGGTCCCCCTCTCCAACTAATCTTTGAATGAGTGTGCAGGATGTTCCAGAAGGAACTATTGATAGTCTTAGGATTGTTGATAGTGGAACGTCCATGCACAAGATCGGCGACATAAGGCTCCGAAACATTCTTACATCTAGGAGAATATTGTTGCCTTTGATGGAGAGAGAAAAAGAAAAGAAGACAAAACGTCCGATGAATGAAGAAAGTTTGGTGAATGAAGTTGAGAACTTCGACAAGAAGAAAACAACAATTTTTTGTTTAAGGCTTGGATCGGGTCAACAGGATAGATTCAAACGAAGTGTACGCACCTGCAGCACGTGTGAAGCTTTTCGAAAATTCGTGGCTTAATCTTCCACAAGAAGTTCAAAGTCTACAAGATGAACGTGCAGTGTACATTTCTCCATGGTGTGATTGAAGAAAATGTGTTTGTTGAACAAACCAACCGGGTGTGCGAATGCCTTGGCGTGGATTGAACAACCGCACACTACTTCTCAATGAGAAAGACGCAGACCTTTGCTGGTGCAAAAGCATGTGGACGACATCATGTATGGATTGTCCAAAGATGATGTGTACAAGCTTTCCCACATGCTCACTTGCTTCTTACTAGCCAGACCCGGAGGTTTCTAATCTTGTTGCTATGAAGAGATTTTTCGGTTAATTGAAGTGGCTGCAAAATCGACCTTGAAATTCACATCGGGTGGATATCCAGTTTGGGAGAGCACTCAGATTCCTGGCAATGCACGAGGAAATTGCTGGATTACGGTTTTAAATTTCTAATCTCTCCTATCTTTGTCGATATTTAAGCTGCTTTACAGATTACTGAAATCGCGTATAGCACTCTAGATCAGACACATTGATCTCGAATATCACCTCACACGTGATTGTTTCAATATGAAACCCATCAATGTTGTTTTGGTCCACACCGATTACTAACGTGCCAACTCATTTTTCAAAATTCGATGAATCATTTTTTATTAAATTAACGGCATCGAGGTAAAACATGAGTTAATCCACATCGGGAAATCGTTTTTGTAAATATTTTTCTTGAGAAAATCCAAAAATATGTTAGTTAAAAGTTTAAATTTACTTTTTGCATTTTAGGTGGAGTAAATCCAAATCCGAAAAATATAAAAACACTGTAAAACATAAAAAAGGACAAAAGCAAGAGAAAAACCAAAATGAGTTTCCTGGAGAGAAAAGGAGAAAATTATAGTAAATTAGTGGTCGGTCAAAACCTCTTTGAACTAAAAATGAAAAACGATAAGTAGCTCTATTAATGATGTATTGGTAGGCTCACAATCATTTTAAAGTGTGTAGGGCGATATAAACATAATCGACTGAAGACCGTGTGGGAACCGCTCATTGGCATATGGTCTTAGTACCGAAATTTCGTTTGATAGATTGTCGAGGTTCTGAGATACATGGTCTTTATGCTGTTTATCATCTGGGTTTCATGGTTGTTTCTTTTACCGAAAACAACGGGGACGCAAGTCTATAATTTCCATGATACCATACATACGTGTACATGCAATACATACATGTATATAATACATGCTGCATATGACCATCAATAAGTGATAAAAATATCACAATCACCCCTGAATAAGTGATTTAAATCACATCTATCATCCGAGAGTCAAGTTCGTCTCTTTGTCGACACGATGGTACTAACCTGTTCACGGACTTGCTCTCGTGCCCTGCATACATTGAATATCAAGTTTGTCATAAACAAGTGATTTTATCACATAGGGCTTGTATTCATCCTCAAATAAGTGAGTATCTCACATCATATACGTCAAAACAGATGATAAATGGTATACTCACCAGTAAGATGAACTCTCATGCATACCTTGATACAGGAATGTGTCGTGAGTGGATGAATAGCGGTCGGTAAGTATAAATCATACATTTATCGTATCCTCTAACCACGAGTAAATCTGATAAGTTGAGCTTATGTGGACAACAATACCGATTATTGTTATAGGATACTTATCTAAATGATAACTAATCGAACAACAAGTGTGTTTTGGCGTACACTGATATGATTCTCTTACCCTCAAAACTCGCAAAAAGAATGTCTGTAAATATTTATTTATTGCTTTCCGTCTTTACATTTGAAAAATGAAAAATACCAAAAAGATTTTAGGTGAGTTTTAATATAAATTTTATAAAAGCCAAAAAGATTTTGCTTCTACTTTATTTTTGATTGACCGATGTTGGAACTCGAGTCTATCCTATCTAAAATCCTGATTGTAAGCCGGAAAACAATTGCATCTTCATAAATGGTCGAAGTTGACAAGTTTTGAAAGTTAAAAGATTAAAATTGAACAATTATAAAACCTTCAAGTGTTGTCGGTTGGTAGTTGAATGAGAGATGGTCTCATTTGTGTCATTTGCTAATTCTGTTTAAAATCAATCATTCGTGAAATTTTCAAATGAAAATTCTTTAAGGTTGATTAAATTCCTAGCGGTTGTTCTCATTACGCATTTAGCTTTGTTGTGTGTACAGATGTGGCATCCAAGCAAGCTAAAGGCAAAGAGAACGTGTTTGAAGAAAAGTTATGGGAGTGAAGACACAACATGAATGCAAGCAGTGGATCAAGAAGATCAATTCATAGCTGACCACTCATCCACACCACAAGGATCTAAAGATTTGAAGATCAACGTCTCACAAGCTACATTCAAGGGGGAGCTTGTTGATGCACCTTTTGACTGTGACAAGTGAAGACATCTGAGGATCCGACAGTGTGAAGAACGAACCGTCATGATCAACATCCAAGGGGGAGTTTGTTGATGCATACTTGTGTGGATGTGGCTCAGTTCGTTCGGCTCGGCTCAGTTTGGTTCGGTTCGGTTCAAGACCGACGTCACGCCATTCCTCCGTTGTGCGACCTAGAGAACAAGACTCGAATGTCAAAGACACGAGAACGAATCGCTTGCCTGATGACCTCATCATGACATCATCATGATGGTGTAACCATGACATCAACATGATGATGTCATGTGTTAACTTATCTTTCCATTCCAAGTAGTCCACGAAGAACTACACCATGTTGAATTCAACGAAGAATGTTTTTATTTTATATTTGTGTGGTCTACGAACAACCATTTAAATGGTCTCAACGAACAACCTTTTGTGGTAATATTATGTTATTCGTTGGTTAGGACCCACGAAGAACCTATTCTTCGTGGGGCTCCTTGGTTGTTCGTGGGTCAGGCCATGAAAAACATCATTCTTCGTGGGCCTGGCTTGTTCTTCGTGGGGCATGCCTATTCTTCGTGGGTGTTAGCTGGGTCTTGCCTATAAATACCCATATATGTTATTTGGATTCAGAAAGAGTACAGAGTGTGAGAGGTAAGCAGTTTGTCAAGAGTTTATGTACTGGATATCTCTACAAATCAATATAGTGAATCTTTGAAGTTATGTACTTTGTTATATTGGTTGTGCTCTTGCTTTGGTTTGCCAACACACTTGGATTCCGCACTCGTGTATGTGTTAGAAAACAAGGAAGTAGGTTGTTCTTGATCCTCCAAGTGGACCTACAGTTTGGGCCGCTCGTTTATTTGGTTTGTTAGTTTGTTTTTATTTTGGTCGAACAAATTATGTTTTATGTTTTATGTTTTATTTGATATGTTTCGATTTGGGCCAAAGGCCATAAACGTTGGGTCATTAACTCTAGAGTCCATTAGGTTAAGTTTGGTTTAGATGGGCTTGATTTTGAAAAGGCGTGTGTGTATGGGATAACCGTACGTACGGTTATGAATAAAACGACACATCTCTTGGTGATCGACGTCCTTTCTCAACACTACCTTTCAACAAGTATAAAGGGTTTGCAAGTTATCATTGTAATCGTACAATTGCAAGTTCAAGTTTATCAAGTTTCTGTCATAGTTCGGTTAGTTACAATTTTCGATTCTTGTTATTTTTCGCATTTAAATATGAAGTGGTGTGATGTTTGTGGAGATTTCACGCACATGTGTGATTATCGTTCTTCTCGGTCTGATTGGTCCTAGAAACCATTAACTGTGATACCAACACTTTCAACAGATATATCCATATAGGTAAGGAGTAATCATCAACAATTGTTAAAAAAATGAATCCTTTACGTGTAACAGTAAATGGTCCCCATGAAACTCTAAGGTAGTGTTCGTTTCACATGATACAATTAATTTAGAGTAAATTGTGGTTTTTGTCCCTAAGTTTTGGTGGTCATTGCTATATTTTTCAAAATCAAATGTCTTGCAATTTACATACCAATGTTTTTATTTTATTGCGATTTTGGTTTGTCACACTAACTTCATCCAACCTATAGTAATGGATGATCGCTCAAAGACTAATGGTGTTAGTGTGATTACACATGAACCAATTCAACACAAGAAGTGTATAAAATTCTTTACTTTACTACAGATATGATAAAAAAATAATAGTACATTATTTATACTTTTATAAAAAATATCCATTTTCATTAACAATAATAAATAGTTTTGTTTATATTAAACATCTACACTTCAAAGTTTACTTTTACTTTTAAAATTACATGCTTATATAAACATAATTTTTACACTATACGAAAGATATATTAATATCCATACCCTGAATCATGGACGAAGTTTTTAAGGGGCGGGAGGAGGCGGCCGACCCCCTGAACTTTTCGCTCAGTAGTGGAGATTATGTAGTTTTGGTATAGAACTTTTTGGGTATATATGTTTTTGACCCCCCCCCCCCCCCCAGTTTTATAGAATTTTTTTGGTCCGGTGAACCCCCTTCTCTCCGGTCGGAAATTTCAAGCTTCGCCACTGCACTGAATAACCATCTAATCATCCAAATGTGCACATAAATATAAGTCGCATCTCCATTATAATTCATCAAACTAACATAGTTCACTTATTTTTTTGGTTTGAAATAAGTAATACAAACCGAAAGAGACAAATCGTAATGGTGAGTCGAGTAGATCAAATAAAAAGGTCTTGTGCTTAAGCTTCCTAGTGTCGTTGCTATGCCATATGTGTATGTTTTTCTATTCTAACCATTTTCCAGTCATACAATATTTTTTTTATTTTATTTATAGGTGAGAAAGTTAAACACATCAAGCTTGAACTATGCCCAACACTACCAAAAAATGCTAAACCAAGTTGTGTCCAAACCCCACCCAAAGATGAATGGTGTTGTTGCGCTATGTTTTGGAGTACAACTTTGTGTTCTAAGGACTTTGTAACATGTGCTAAGGTGTGTACAGAATCCAAGGAATGATGGAAGCATGATTAAAACTAAATACAATATTTAACTGAAAACAACATGAAGTTTTAGTGTATGTATGGAGGCTCCCTGCAACACATGTAAACATTATTTCTACAATTAAAAAAAAGACCCATTGGTACTAAGGCATCAACTTTTACTATACTTGAAAGTTATTAGTACACTAAGTTGGATGAAGTTAGTGTGCTAGACCAAAACCGCAATAAAATAGACACAAACAGTAGTTAATTTATGCAAAATGAAACGAAAGAATCCTATACGGCCTACAAAATACGATGAACATTAAAAACAAACACAAACAGTAGTTAAGATTTATTGTTTCAGTAATAGACAACAATTTGTATAATCAAGACAATTACATCCTCAATTGAATAAATTTGGCTCTGTTGAAGGTGAACAAGTTTGTTTAGAGAGCGGTTTTTGCATACAATCTCTTGATGGATGCCCTCATCAAGAGAAAAGTTCACATTAATTATCCCTTGTGTTCAATTTGTTCAATGATTTGGAAAAGTGGGATCCATTAAAGCATGAACAATTTTGCTTTGGGAGCGGTTTTTTGCATGAACTAATCTGAATTACGCTCCTTGTGTTTAAATTGTGTTGGCAAGCCAAAATCGGTAGAGCATATATTCGTTTCTTGTCGTTTTGCATCCGAAATTTGGTCCCAAGCAGGTTGTTGGTGTAAGGTACTAGTGACTCCATGTACTCTCGATTCCAAATTGTAGGGATTATCAAAACAACTGCATTAAGGCCATTGAATTGAGACATTTAGTTAAGACAAGTAAACTAACTCATTTCAACGCATGCAAATTTAGTTAAGACCTGTTTTGACCCGAACAAACTGATACTTTTAAAACCTCTATTCTGACATAAACCCTTTATGACCAGCACCCGGCCGGACCCGCTAGTTTTGCAATAATATCGAAATCTACCAGCCTACCACCAAGACCAAGCGGTACATTTATGAGGCCCAAAATAGTTCTAAAAGATATCTCCTAAACTTACTATTTTTAGAAACCCTAAACCTAAAATGATGAAGAGCTGGAGTTTAAAGATACACTTGTCACATTTCCCTTTCTTACGTGCCAAAAACATCTCATGCTATAAATCACCCATGCACCCATAGTGAAACATACCATAAACAAATAAAATCAAAGATGAAAGGACCAACGGCTGTAGCCATGTTAGCCATGATAGTCATGGCTCTAGTCATGGTGCACCCAAGTGAAGCCATTAGTTGTGGTGAACTTACTAACATGCTCACACCATGCCTACCCTACCTGAGATCAGGTTCAGGGTCACCCACAAAGAGTTGTTGTGATGGTGCCAGGAAGGTTCAAGGCGCCACCCAGAGCAAAGCGGATAGGCGAACCGCTTGCAAATGTTACAAGAGCGCGGCTCCGCAGCTAAAGGTTCGACAGGACCATGCCAGTAGCCTTCCTGGAAAGTGTGGTGTCTCCACCAACATTCCAATCAATCCCAGCGTCAACTGCGACTCGTAAGTAGACACTACTAGAAAACTGTCGATTTCTTAAGAAAATTATGGGGAAAAATTTGTCGGAAATTTCCACCATTTTCGAACACAAAAAAATACGGACAAAATAAAACTTCATTCATTGGTGACTTCTAACTATTTTTCGAAGAAAAGTCTTTTCTAGATAAAATTCTTCGAAAATAGTCAGAATATTTTCAATGAAATTTTATTTTTTTTAAATTTGACATGAGATCAATTTTTTATCTTTTAAAACATTGATATTTTGTCTCTTAAAAATTTGAACAAAATAAATAGATGAGTTAGAGGTTCGGCTTTAAGTGAAACAAAAATGAAATTGTGGACTGACAAAGGTCATATTTAAATTTACGACAAAAATAGTTGTTTATGTCAAACCACATATAATAAAACCATATTTAACTAGTATTTTAATTACATTGGAAATTTGTCAAAAAAAATGATATATATATGTTTGATTTTTTTCATAATCGCTAAACTAATGATATTTTGTTGGTAAATGGTGCAGGATCTGATGAGTTGCCGGAGACTAATAAGTAATGAGGAGGCACGATGGTGTGGTGGTGTTTCACCGCCGGAATGAATAAATGTGTTTCTTTTATATGTTATATATAAAGTTTGGTATTTTATGTACTATGGACTAGTCATGTTATAGATTATAAATAATATGCCATCGGTTTACATAATTCAGTCATATGAGTTTTACGTTCTTTTAAAATCATAACGAATCAATTTGGATCTATTAAATTAAACAATAGACTTAAATAAAAGATTCTTACCTCTCGCTAACTTAAAGGGGACTAAATGAAATCACAATCATCGTTTGTCTACACCACCTACTATAGTTGCTATCACTATTGCCATCGTATCAACCACCACTCAATGGCCGTCATCGTCACAACTACCACCACCACGTACTACTTAATGGTTGTCATCACCACCAACGACATCATGTCGCAGTGTTTTAGTCCGAACTTGTTTTCACCCTAACAAAATCAATAACTTTTTTGAGGTGATCATTCATCTAATTTAACCCGAGCCCATTTTGACAGCTCTTAAACAACCACCTTTTTCCCATAGATGAGTGATATCTAAGGGCTATTTGGTAACTTCTGAATTGATAAGTGCTAAACCAGTAAAAGGTCTAAACTATTAAGTGTTGAACCATAAGAGGTCTGAATAGTATAATGCTTAACCGTTCAGAAGCAAATATGTATCACCAGTTCAGATAAGATGTCTTAACCATTTAGACTCAGTATAATGCTTAACAATTCAAAGGCAAATATCTTAATCATTCAAACATCTGCTTGCGAAACAAACAGTCTAAACCATTAAGTGTTGAACCAGTAAGCTAGAGGTCTGAATCATTAACAGCCTCTTTAAAAGTTAAACAAACAGCCTTAAATCCATGACTAAGCGATACATTTATAAATACATGATGCAACAAAATGTGACCAAAATAGTCCCAACATAGATATCTTCTAACCTTACTATTTTTAGAAACCCTAAAAATAAAAAGATAAAAGAGCTGGAGTTCAAAACTACACTTGTCACATTTCATTTCTTACGTGCCAAAAATCATCTGAAACATCTCACCATCATCACCGATCACCTCTCCTATAAATTAAATCATCCAGTCCATGCACCACCCACATCAACCAAGTGATCAAACAAATATTAATAACTAAACATGAAAGGAACATCAATGGGTGTAGCCATTTTAGCAATGATAGTCATGGCTCAACTCATGGTGCACCCAAGTGAAGCCATTACTTGCAATGATGTTACCGGCAATCTCTCACCGTGCCTACCCTACCTTAGATCAGGTGGTACACCAACTCCGGCTTGTTGTGCTGGAGCGAAGAAGCTTCTAGGCGCCACCCGGACCCAAGCGGATAGGCGAACCGCTGTGCAATTGTGCTAAAAACGCGGCTCCAACAGCTTAAGGTCCGGCCGGATATGGCCAGTAGCCTTCCCGGAAAGTGTGGTATCTCCACCAGCATTCCGATCAATCCCAACGTCAACTGTAACACGTGAGTAGCTAGCTAGATTCAAATACTTAAATGTGTGAATTATTTATCTAAATTTTCCATGACTCATATATATATATATAATATATATATATATGTATAGAAAAAGTGTATCGTACACTATGGCTTAACGTACGAAGTGTACGTCAAATTTGCATGCTATAACAAAAGTTCGCATGTGTACAAACGGAAACGGAAGATCGTATGTTAAAAAAAAAGAATTCGCATGTTTAGAAGAAAAAAAAACAATTCCGCATGTTAATACAAGGGAGAAAAATCAATTTCGCATGTTAATATAGGGAGTAAAATCGCATGTTGTTCAAAAAAACCAATTTCGCATGTTATAGAAACATTTTTTCGCATGTTGATGCTGAATCTCGTACATTTCGTACGTTAAGCCATATTATACAATAACCGGTCTCTCTCACTATATATATATATATATATGAATATTCTTCCTATTATTATCATTATAATAAAATAAATGTTTTCTGTACATTTGTGACGAAATGGTTAAATAATATTAATATTTAAGTTATTTCGTAGGAATTTACAACGATATGTGTTGGAAAATTGAATTTGGCCTGTTTTCAAGTATTTCTAGTAGTGATATGTGTTGTTTAATTTATGGTGCAGCATTCCTTGAGGTGGCAGGATGATGGTTGCCGGAAAGTAATAAGAAATGATAGTAGAAGCGACGGCGTGGTGGTGTATCGCCGGCGGAATAAATAATTGTGTTTCTTATAATTAATATATATAGATTATGGTATGGTATTATTGTATGTAGTATGGAGTTGGCATGTTACATGTATATTAAAAAATAAATTATGCTATTATTAGAATTTTTTCATCGCGCGTTGCGGCAGGGAAATCCGCGTACGAACTAAACGATAAAGATAAAACTGATATGAAGACGCAAAACATATATGCGTAAAAAATTAAAATTGAAACAAAATGTAACAAATGGAAAAAAATGGTTACATCGTACCTATGACGTGGTGTTGTGACCCGGACAAACGAACGGAAAAATGATGGTGGTGACGTGATGTTGAGCCTTTTTTCAAAAAGTTGTATTGGGTTAAAGACATAATTTATTATAATGTATAGAGCTAATTTGAAACTTAAAAAAGGGGGAGGAATGTAGCCGCTAAAAGTATAAGAACCAAAATCTTGGGTGGTCAAATTATAAAACAAAACAAAAGAAATCTTATGAGATGGTTTAAAAAGAATAACAAAAGTTGAAGAGGCAAAACCAAAACAATAGTGTTCAGACTAAATTAAACAGTAAGACATAAAATAAAAACAAAACAAAGACTCTTGCCAAAATCAAAAACCTATTAAAGTTGGGATCAAAAACAAAAATATCAAAAGATTCTTGTAGCTAATAAGATGTTGCTTTAATATATAACTAGGATTTCTCCACTGCGCGTTGCGGCGGGGAATCTTGCTATGAGACCAAACATTAAAGGCCACTCTGAAGCTACACAATGTAAATATGAAAACAAAAAAAACGAAATAAAATTAATAAATAGAAGAAAATTGATGGCGTGGTACCTATGACATGGTGTAGCGACCTGAATGGATGAAAAAATGGTGGTGGTCACGTGGTGTTACTCCGTTTTAAAAAATCACTTATTTGGTCATTCTAAAAACTAACGAAAGAAAGTTATAAAGAAAAATAAAACTATTGGGTTATAAAGGTATGTTATAGTGTAAGAGTTAATTTAAAACTTAAAAAAAATCCTTTGATATTATTTTTATAACTTATTATTATAATATGAATTGTGATATTAAGTGTGACCTATTTACTTTAACTTAAAATTATTAAAGTATGTCAAGGTAAAAAGTAATTTAAGACTAAAAGACTCGTGGTCAAAAGATAAAGATGAAAAAGGTGTAGTGTAGTTTATGATGTTAATATTATATATATATTATATATATTAATATTTATATTTATAGTATAATTCCCGATCTCTTTCTCAAGTTTTGGAACCGTGAATTTATTTTGTGTTTGACGACTGCACCTCTAATTTGAATAGCCGTGTTGCCCCACTCCAACTAGATTTTGTTATCTTAATTGGGTTACGTTGGCTTCAGAGTTTTTAGGTGTTTCACCGAAAAACCATACCACCGGCTGCCACTTGACAGTCGTGACCACAAGAGCAGTAACACACGGTGGAACTAAAACTCAGGTGGGCTCAGGTTCCAAACTGACAACTTCACACAAGACTTAGTTCAAATCTTTCATTACCTTAATCCCACCAAAAGTGACACAAGTAGGTATCGAACTTACGTCTCCATTGGAGAATCCAAACCATCTACCAGTAGGACGAAATTGGAGATTCTATTTAAGAGAGCATTCAACCCACCCTTGAAGTGATCTCTTAAATTCAGAACTTTTAGATATCAGACATTGTTTGTGATCTTGATTTCTAAACACACCTTATTTCAGATATAGTAAACACTTATTTGTATAGGCTGACTTCTGTTTTGGTCGAGAGAAGTAAGATAGAATCTCTACCAACTGACACAAATAGATGATCACTACCCAATTTTAGTTAACATCCATCCAAAACACTATACAGGTTGTGTTCATGTGTTCACATCTCTTTTACAAAAGTAATCATTAAACTAAAAGTAACTTATTCAACATCTCATTACAAAACACATGACTTGTTACTAAACGATCGTAAATCATGTGGGATAGAAACCTAGAGCTGTATATCTTCGAGGCATGATCGTCACCTGATCGCAGGCTGTGTCACAGCGAGATAAAGTATTAATTCATGCTTGCCATGTTTAACACTTGTATGAGTTAATCATTCATACGTTGAAACTAGAACTACAAAAAGGATAGTAAAGTGGCAAAGCAAAGAATAGCTTTCTACTGTATTACGTGTGTTCATGATCAAAATGAGAAACAACAGAATCACCATCAAAATTTAACAAGTAGAATCTGAATTTTTTTACTTCAGTAGAAAATAAGGATCAAAACCATCCCAGACCGCCAGCCGCTAGCACGCTCACCGTCTGATCCCTCATGTAGTCTAACCAATGCTAAAAACAGGTTACGAATCAGAGGGTTACCAACAAACAGTTTAATCGCATCTCCAAGGATCCGACACTTCTGTCAGCAAGGACCCGCGGTTAACTAAACTTCCCTTAAGAATGCACCGAGAGAGCGTGTAAACACCAAGAAGATTTGAATAAACAGGCAGAAACGCATCTTTGTAGTTACCCAAACCACCAATCCAGTTGACTTTATTCTTGCCGCCGAGGTCAACAGCAAACGACATCAACCGTGAAAAGAATCTCTTTCGCCAATCTAATAAGAAATCCAAACCGCCATTTTCATCCACCACTAAAGATTCTTCTATCGGAATATTTTCAAGATGGAAACAGCAGATCTGGCAAAGAAGTAACTTTTCTTCGTGATGGTTATCGATCTCCTTATCGAAAACTGTCTCACAAGATCCCCGCTTGACCCGACGTTGTTTGAAGCGCTTAACACCCAATTAGAAAGATAATCAAAATAGTTAATCCAATGACCGAAAATCGAAGACAAATGCTCGAAACTTGATATTATCACTTTATCCACTTGGCTCGGGATTACTCCATACGTTTCTACGTAAAACACTTTTGAAAACCGCAAGCTTGCTTCTAAGAGAAACATCCTCATCTTCTAGAAGCTTTATGCACGTTGACCACATATCGAGTGTTTTCGAAGCATACATATCAAAGTTGCTTAACGAATTGTGTGACGGAGTTTGTACGTGTCACGTGTTGACCGATAAAGTCAACGGTTTGAAGTAAACCAGATGCAACCAATGACTCGGCTGCTGCTTTGCGTATGGTAACCGGCTCTGACGCATCGGCGTGTTGTTTGACTAGGTCAACATAATGCAGTCATACACTTTGGTTAAACTGGTTACCGAACTTACCGGATCAGATTGGCCCGTAAACATAACCGCAAACTGCTTGACACAAACTCCCATGCAGCATAAAAGAATTTCCAGCGTTTTCACGTGTCAGGTGAGCTTATATACTGAAACTAATTTATCCCAGAAAAGAAATAAAGAATCTGAATCTACGTTACCCACAAAGCGGGTTTCGGGAACGCGTGATTTCTGAAAATTAAACAGATTCCAAGTGTAAAGTATTTTCAAGATCAAGCAAGTGCATCTGTGATTCTTTTCTTGAAATAAACGATTCTCCATCTCGGTATGAAGATGAAGATTAACCCACTTTATAAAACCGCTCATAGTTTCTTGACTGTCTATACGATCATTCATTTCTGAAGATTTAAGAAACAAAAGAAGCCATTTAAACGTTGCGATACGAACCTCATATGACGCATCTGACATGGATCGAATCAGCCTTTCTTGAAAACCGGTAAAACGGTTACTCGTTTCCAATACACGGAATAAACTCGATGCAAGGGGATTGTGTGGAATAGGGATAAAGGTGTCGTCTTTATCAATGTTTTCGATGTTTGGAAAACGCAGTTGAAATACGAAGTCGCCGCCTGTTTTCGACATTCTGCTACTGTCGGATCGTAATACGGTAACCCACCGGAAGCTTCTGAATCCAAGCATTTGGAAGATAATCCCGAAGGAGGTGATAAACAGCATCGAAACTTTTGCTCGCGTGGCATGTTCGGGAAATATCGAGCATAATATCAAGCACCTTTAAGAAACTGGTGTTGAGTGTGGGACACCGGCACACTTCAAGCTTCCGATCCACGAACGCGTGACGAGAATTTGGATCAAGTCATCGAGAATCTGGTCTTTCTTAGAAATATCTATTAAGCTTCTACAGTTCGTATCTAGAAGAGAGATTAACTGTAATAACAAACCATGAATCATGTTCGAGGAAGCTAAGTTTGTTCCGGAAGGCAATTCGGTGGCAACATTTAGAACAATGACTTGAAGTTTTTCATTGGATATTAGACCCGTTAAAGCTCGTGATGCGAGAACACGGACCCGGAGGTTGCTTTGCGTTGAGCACTTTCTGATGAATGGCATGAACAAAAACGGGTCCAATATGTCGCCGGTTTCACTTGCGATTGTTGAAGGCTTGAGCCTCGACAAGAGCATTAACATGGGACATAAGCTCGGGTGCACTGCCTTGGCTAGGTTTGACCCCACGTGTTCCGGTGACGCGTTTGTTAGCATCTCGGTTGCGATTTTCAGTTCACTATACAAGAACGGATGCAGTGACGGGTACCTTCAAAAAAACAGAGTTAATTTTTTCCTGAGATGTGATGAGTTGTGTTTAATCCCGAGCGGGTCAACGAAAAAATAGCTAAAAGGGGTGCTGGTCAAACGGTTGAAAGTCGCCCAAAGTCAAACACTTGAGTAAAATGCCATTTTCGTCCCTGAGATTTGGCCAATTATGCGACTTTCGTCCAAAGATTTGTTTTTCCGCATCTAGATCCAAAAGGTTTGAAATATTGCCATTTTCATCCGGCCCGTTAACTCCATCCTTTTTTGCATTCAGTCAGGGGTATTTCCATCTTTTTTGTTAACTTAAAGGGCAATCCGGTCTAACGAATTCCGTTAAGGGTATTTCGAATGCTTGTACATAAAGTGAAAAAGACCAAATTCCCTTTAAGTTAACAAAAAAGGCGAAAATACCCCTGATTGAACGGAGAAAAACAGATGGAGTTAATGTCTTAACGAGCCGGATGAAAATGGCAAGATTTCAAACCTTTTGATCCAGATGCGGAAAACAAACCTTTGGACAAAAGTCGCAAAAGTAGCCAAACCCCAGGGACGAAAATGACATTTTAATCATGATACATAAAACCTAATAATACTGTTTTTCTAATCATAACTAACCCATTAGTAATTTTTTTACAAATGAACAGAAAAAAGCGTTGCCTTCATGGGTAAACTTATTCCAGCCATGTGTTTCAACTGGAGCCGTGTTGACCCGTTACCCAACCGCACTAAAAGATGACATGTTTCAACCAGAACACGTTGTGACGTGTTACACAACTTGTGTCTGGCCCGCTTATTTTCCATCTTTGTGCTTAATAACTAGAGTAAATTACACTATCCACGGATAGTCCCTGTGGTTTACCAAAATTTTGGATTTGGTGCCCTAGCTTTCCAAAAGCACACGGATGGCCCCTGTGGTTTGCACTTTGTAACGCATTTAGTCCCCAGCCAACAAATCTAAAAAAATTAGCATGTCCAAGTTAGGGACTAAATGCGTTACAAAATGCAAACCACAGGGACCATCCATGTACTTTTGGAAAAAGCTGGGAACTAGATGTGTTACAAAGCGCAACTAGAGGGACCATATGTGTACTTTTGGAAAGCTAGGGATCAAATCCAAAACTTTGGTAAACCACAAGGACCATCCGTGTACTTTACTCTAATAATTATAAATGAGATATGCAACTTTGAAATACCTGTGGAAAAATTCAAGACCAGTCAACGCACATCTAGCAGATTCTCGTTTTTGTACATTAAGAAACCCAATCATTCTCCGAACCAAAGCGGTGTAAGCAAGACACGCACCATTTCTAACTTCCCAATACGATGAAGAAAAAGAGCGTATAGCAATAATCATAGCCTCAGCCGCAAAACCAGAAGTATCCGTAGCAAGATTCGTATCGTTAAATGCTACCCGAAGAACATTAAATGCATGTACTGTTGGAATAACACCTTCATCTTGAATCTTTGAATTCAATTTACTATCACCATTCATTTGTGTTTCGTGTTTTGAAGCAGTTGTTTTGGTCTCGGTTTGATACGTCATGAATTTGTTGGCTAAATCGATTAGCCATCGTAGAGCCCGCGGGAGAAGTCGTTTTGGTGTGCCTTCTGGTTCTGAAAGAAAAAAAGCGATAAATGCAGCGGGAATGCCTGCACTTCTTCTTAATAAGTCGTCAACGGTTTGTTCTTTAGCCACTGTTCTTTCCATAAGCTGTTCCATCCAAGTTTCAGGTAACTTGCTAAGTCTGATAATTAGAGACAGGGTTAGCAGCGTATACTTAATTTTATAAATAGCTTATATAATGGACGAAAGGGTTGTAAATTTATTAGTTATGAAACCACAATGACAATGAACTTAACACGAAATTCGCGGGCTTGGGTTTAGTCTAAACTCTAAAACGGTTTCGGATCGGTTATGGGTCAAGCCCACAAACACGTTTACTAAATAAGTTGGGTTCCGGTTGACCCGTTTAACTAGGGGTGTGCACGGTTCTTTTCGGTTCGATTTTTTAAGTTTTTGGAACAAAATTAAGTAAATTCAAAAATAAAAAATATAATCCAAGAGTTAAGAATCTTTCTTAGATGTTTACATTTAAGTTAATATATTTAACCTTTTTAATTAATATTGTTCACAGAAACCTAATCGTTTAATCTATTCTTATATTTCTCCAAAGTTTTTATTAAGACATTTCCGTTTATAATACTTTGAAATCATTTGATTTTTATGTTAATATTTTTTTTTTGTTCTTGTATGTTCTTATTATAAATATTTTACATTCAAGAATAAAACTCAAAATTCTTAAATCAAATACATAACAAACACTAAAAAAAGAATATTTGGGTTATTCAGTCCGGTTCAGTTTGTTTGGTTTTACAAAATGCAAAACCGTAACCGAACTGTAATTTCAGTTTGCTTTATGCCAAAATGTAATATAAAAAAGAGAAATGGCATGCACTTATTTTAATTTAAAACGTAACTGTTTTACATACATCTGTATCTTTCGTTGTAGATTTATAATTTTTAGAGAATTAACATGCAAAATATAAAAACTATTTCGGGTTAAACTAAGCGTGTTCATATCAACCCACGAAATTTGTGTTGTGTTTGGGTTCACATGTCTCACACAATTTTCAGGTTGGGTTCGTGTGAAGTTCGACCCACCAACCCACAAACATGACCGATGAACGCACCCCAAATTAGACAATATTTTTCGTCCCTAAAAACATACCTTGGATTGTCTGAGCAAAGTAACCGATTGCACAGAGCAGTAAAACCCGCCCTAGTCTATCAATTGCACCATTATGTTTCGTTTTCTGAGAACTTCAAGGAAGTGGGCCCCGATAGTCTCTAGTTGTTTGAAGTCGAGAACAGCATTATCCTGTCATGCTTGCATCATCATGTGAGTCAGATAACGCGCCACATTCCCGTGAGTTGTCTGATGTAGGCAATGGAACTTTCCTTATAATAGTTCCTAGAAGAAGACTCACCTATTTGATTTAAAAGTCGTTATGTGATATTAGATAAAAAAAATACGATGAAATTCGAGTACATATTCAAAAGAAAACATAGCAAGTACCTCTTTCATTGCAAGCCAGCAACCAACCATAACAACCTGAGCAGAGGGGCCCACATCCTGCACCGATTTCGAGCATGTTTCTTTCTCAGCAGGTACAGGAATATCCACGTCAGCACTCGTGTCCCATACGTAAGAAGCATCATCCATATCATCCATAAGATCCTCAACATCCTCAGGTAAATGCCAAGCATCAGCCGAAACCACCGAAAGCGCCATTAGCGTGAGTCTCATGACTAACTCAAGTAGTTTCTCAAGTACATGCTTCATACCATAAACATTATTCAACACTATATCTGAATTCCAATCTAGTTCTTCAAACGTATAACGAAGCGTAAGCAAACACCCATGAACAAAGCTGTTCCTGCACGCATCCGAAAGATCTTTTTCTCCCATTTCAACAGAAGCACGCAGCCAATCAATAAGTGACGTTACATACTCCACAACAGGAGAATGTACTACCGGTTTTGTGAACAAAAAGAGACGTAATTACTTGACGGTTTAACAACCCACCCGAGGTCCAAAACATATTTCCGGAAAACGAGTCGCATTGTTAAAGCTCCGGCGTCACTTTCTCTAACACGAGGACTACACACTAAATGCTTAAGCCCAAATGATTACTTCTTTGACCATGTCCGTGGTCAACATTCCGGGAAGTGGGGTCGGGAAATGCAGCAGTATGTGAAAAGAATTCTCTCTCAGCCGATCCCAGCTGTCAACAATCGAACTAACAAGCAATAAAGTTGCTTCGGGTGACGTAAACCCCGCATATACGGAGTGATTAACGTGGTTTCGGAACTAGCATCTTGAACAATCGGAACAATCGGGTATTGTTCATTACAAACATGAGATCCATAGCCATTATTTTCCTTTCATATGGAGCCGATGGGTAGCATGAGAAAAACAAAAAGCTACTCAACCACTTCATAAAGCGAAAAAGCTCATCAGCCCGTTTGAGATTAACATCCTCTGTTTCTTTATAACATATCACACCGTTGTTAACCGGTTGCCAGTTTTTTTGCTTTATTTGTCTCTCTAAAGCGGTGCGAACTCGAGAAAAGAACTTTCTAAACAAACTGGTCAACTTCATTTGAAAAGAAGTCGAACAGCACCGCATGTTTAACGGCATTGCTTATTCATCATACTTAGCTCTAACGAAGATGGTAAACTGGCGGTTTTAGGGTTTAAAAATAACGACTCTATTGCATCTGTGCGAAGTGACTCGTCTACATGAGTCAATGCTAGCATGAGCCACTTTATAGGAACTTTTACGTTTATACCCTTTACACAAAGTAGAGCATAATCGCCACTCTCAAACCTATCAACATCACCTTCGATTAAAGCAAGAGAACGCGAAACCTTCAGCAGTGAAACCAGAACCGCCACCTTCTTTTCAACTTTGAGATTCGTATTCGTATCATAAACATCCGGATAAGAAATTAAAGAATTTTCTCCAACCGCCCCAATGGAGATAAAACCAAGGATTGGAAATATACTGTCGACATCCACATCAAGAAACACTGGAAACGCATACGTGTTCAAATTCGACCGTAATTTCGAGCTTCCGGAAGCAAGTCCATGCATAAACGGAGGCAAGCAAGCTTTTCGATAATTCGTATACCCGTTTTCCACACCGTCACTACTCCAAAACTCATCACGCAAACATTCAATAAAACATTTCAAGAAAGTTGTGGCAGCACAGCATACGTCATCATCAATGTACGCCCACGCTGTCTCGTACATCAAATCGGGGCTCATTTCCAAAATCGTTTTTGCTCCAAGTCGTTTTGTAAGTGAAGCTAACGCACATATCTACCCTTGCAACGTGCACCCATACGAAGAAGAGAATACACGATCTTCTTTAAGAACAACTGAATTCTCTCCTTACCGTTGTAGAAGGGAGACTAGATTGTATATCTAAAAAGATATCGAAAATCAAATGTACTTGTTTGACAGTTTGACTTAACGGGTCATCGAGGTTATTCCATATAATCCTCAAAATCCGCGCAGCTATATCATCTGAAATGATATCATAATCTTTGTTCGGACTGGTTTGTATCAATGTTTTTATCTGTTGCATACAAATCTGCATCACGGTCAACGCGTGAAAGTTAAAGTGACTATCGGTTGGATTCTCACAGTATTTGCACAGTTCAGGCAAAATTCCATCATAAAGTATAGTTTGAGCCGAAATATCACCATTCTCAGTCTCACAACCACATACAAAGGGAGTATTAAGTAATGTTCTAGGAACCGAAGTAAGTATCCCTCTGATCAAACAGAGCCTCGTAAGTACAGAAAACTCTCGAATTTCCGAAAACAAATCCCCTTTATACGGAATCTTCATCACCACAGCTCGAAACGCATTACTGGAACTCAAACCATGACGAAAAACACCTTCCATAAACGCCAACCCAAGCTCTTCAGAACCGAGACACACTTGCAACGCCGCACAGAAACTCACACCAGCAGCCACAAGACAATCTCTCGAAAACGCTTCCGACTTCAAAACACTCATAATCGTAGTAAAAATCATCTCCATAATATTAGCATCACCGCTGAATTTCGCCGGACAACGCTGCAACAAGTAATAAACACACGACAACGCCTCCTGACACTGCTCCATAACCACCGGCGACGGCCTACACCGCTCATCCGTCTCCAACACCACACTATTCAAACCCGAAACCACATCCATTCCCATCAAAACCGCACACTCCTCCACCACTTCCACTAAATAACCTAGTTTCGGCGAACTCATCATCGATAAACCTACACGCGACACACAAAACCTCTTCCTCTTCCCATTCCACTCACCATTACCATTCACATTAAAATCTGCATACGCTTCACATATAGATCTAAAACAATCACTAATAACCGACTGAAAACCGCTCGTTTTCGCTAAAACCGACACTAAAGTCCTATGCAACGGGACCGAATTCTCGAAAAACAATATCTCTAAGTAAAACCTAGAGGCGTGAGCTATAACGGTTTCGTTACTGGTTTTAACTAACTCTGTGAAAGCAGTTGCAACTTTTTTGGCGTGATTAAGTTGCGTGTAGGTTGAGTTAAGTGTTACGAGTTCGTTGAGTAAAGAGTAGAATGTTAACGTACCGGAGGAACTGTGGATTTGAGAATCAGGTAGGTTGATGAAGTTAGTTAGGGCTTGTTTGTAGTGGTGAGGGAAGATGATTGCGCTGTAGGTGTAGCGGTGGCGGTGTTGTAACGCTCGCCATTTCGCAGACATGATTGGTTGAGTTGAACGGTGGAGTGAAAGGTTGAAAGTTAAGGTTTCCGGCGACGACGGTGGTGGTGGCGGCGGTTGGAGAGACGCGGCGTTGTTGTTGCGAAGAAGGTATACGACGGGGGGTTTCGGGATTTTAGGGTGGGTTTTGCAAAATGTGGGTTTTAACTTTTTTTAGAGTTAAATGCTTGGTTGGTGACTGTGGTTTGCAAATATTGCAAATTTGTCTTAGTGGTTTAATAATTACATACTTAATCCTGATAGTTGTAATTTTTGCACTCTGTGTGGTCTTTATCACTAATCTCTGATAAGTTTTCAGATTTAGTCTATGTCAAATGACCAAAATACTCTTATTTAAAAAACAATAATAAAAAGAGTTTAATTAAAACAATAACCACCATCTGAGATCAAACTTCACTCACCAAACAATATACACTAAGTGATCTCAACACCCAACAATATTAGTAATAAAAAGGATGGATCATTAGCAGTAGAGCGACAAGATTGGCTGCAAGACAAACCCATAGCAAAGCAGTCAATCAAGTGGCAGAATCAAACAACCGTTTGCCATAAATCGATCTTGAAAAAGGCAGTAGAAGTTGTGGTCACAGACTCACAGGAGAATGAATATTCAGATATGACAGTAGATCGGACGGTTGTGGTTTTCTTTGAAGGCAGGCGAATGGTGGTGAATCGTGAATCTTGATGGTAGTGGTGTTTCTCATCGGAGCTCACAGATCTGTTTTTCCGGTGACGTCCTCTGGTGGAGGGTGATGCTAGTGGCGTTGTGGTTGTGGCGGTGTGAAGTAGCAGGGGAGACGAGGCTGGTGTGGTGGTTATCGGCGGTGGTGGTGGCCTGCCCGGTGGTGGAGGTGTTCGTTGGTGGTGGGTTTCGGTGTTGGTGGGGTTTTGGTGTTCGGGCGTGGAGGTGAGAAGTGGCGGAAGTGAGATGGTGGTGGTGGGTGTTCGGGGGTGGAGGTGAGAAGTGGCAGAGGGGAGATGGTGGTGGTGATGATGGGTGTTCAGTGGTTGTGTTGCTTGTGGGAGACATGTGAAAACTTATATAATTTGGTGGGTTTTGTTATTAAGTAAGGGTATTTTGGTCATTTATTATGGACTTAACTAGAAAACTTAACAGATGTTAGTGATAAGGATCATACGGGTGCAAAAATTACAACTACCGGGATCAAGTGTGTAATTATTAAACCACTAGGACCAAGTCTGCAATATTTGCAAACCACAGGGACCAACCAAGCATTTAACTCTTTTTTTTCTTCTAAATTAACTGGTAATTAGAAGTTAGCATTAACATCCCTTCTCCATTTTTTACCCTAAAATTTAACCAAAAATTTTACTTTTTAAAATTTATTTCTTGTTATCTTTATCTTTTATATATACAGAGAGAGAAAAACAAATTAAATGAGAACGTTAAATATTATGACAAGAACTTGATAAAAACAATTCAAAATTAAATTAATTTACACTTATCATTATTATTATTTGAATACAATGTTAGAAATTTAATTTATATTGAATTTACGTGAATTCGTAAATAAAGAAAATTTACACATGTGTAAGTTTGTCATTTACACATGTGTAAATTTGTTATATTTACACATGTGTAAAAAATCTATAAGGGTAATTTTGAGAGAATAAATATTATTTGATGTTATAAATTATTTTTTAATGTTGTATTTAATTAGTACCCACCGTAATATGACGGGATTCATCACATACAATAACCATTTCAAAACATAATATATTCAAAATATAATTGTCATTATAATAGCTACTAATAAAACACATCACATTTAAACTCAAACTACTATTACAAGCACTTCTAAAATAGATACGTCATTTTTTCATAAATTACATGGCCAAAGCTAACGTGCCAAACCTATGCTAATGTATCTTTGTGACACAACTGAATGAAGTAACAAATCACACTACCAACCTTTATCACCAAAAGGTATTAGCAAGGGCTACTGTAAAGGTATATATAATGGATGCAACTTGCTGATACACTTTGGAATATCATTAGTTGTAAATTCTAATAAATCAGAGTGTTAAGAAGTGAACTGGTTTTTTTAAAGTAATATTCCTATGTCCACACCTCATTTTAACACCGTATAAGCTATAAAAATATACTTATAAAGTCTCAGGTCAAAAAAAATAATGATAACATCATAACTGCAAGCAAGGTTGCAAGAAATGAACTACGATCCTTAAACCCTACCACGCCAATACTAGTTAAGCTACAACATACTTGTGATCGGCGATGAGAATAGATGGGTGGTGATGGTTTCCGGTAGCCGTGGCAAGTGGGGGTAGTTTGAAGAATATGGTGTCGTTTGTAACATTTGTCAAAAACGGGTTTCCAAAACCCGCTCCGTTTTGTAATCGAATATCAAGTTATAAATGTCACGTTGTGTATTTATGGTTATTTTGATTTTTAATGATACATAATTAATAAACAAACTAAACTATAAAAATTATTTTTGATAAAAAGTGAAAACAAAATAAATAAAAATAAAATGTTGCTGCCGGGACTCGAATCCGGGTCAGCCGGATTAGAACTTCAAAGACTTAACACTCACACGCTTAACCACTCCGCCACTTGTTTGTTTTATGTCAACTCTAGGAAACAAATGAGTCTTATATACAAACCTAGTTAAACCGGTTGCGCCAACTGAAGACCGAAATCGGCAATTCAACCGTCTAAACGTTTGATTAATCGCAAATTCAGGTTTATAACCGATGCACCGACGAATCTAATCAATTCAGACTTGAATTGACTTCAATTCTGGGGATGATGAGTTTTATAACCGAAACCACTCAATAATCCGAATTACTGTAATCAAAGATCTTCTTCACGACTCAGAAACATTCCACAAACCTCCTATTACATTTCCGCACACTTTACAGTCCACCGGAGAAGTTTATTTTGCTCGCAGGAAATTTCTGCAAGTTCGCCGGAAAACCGTATTCATCATCAAAACGGTAATTCTTTCAATACCGTCGTAGTCTAACAATTGTTAAGCTATTTCTAACTCAAACCTTTCAATTAAAATCGAATTCAGACACCGTTATCAGATAATTCCAGTTCGCCGGAAAATTTCTGGAAATCTTTATCTTCGTCTGCGAAACGGTAAGGACCTTCAAACACATTGTTAACGTTTGTTTATCACTTCAATTCCACGATGAGTTAATCAAAACGGCTAATTGTCTTGTTCAATTGAAGTGCACAAAAACAGAGACCGACACCTTGCCGGAATCCTGAAATAAACCGTTCATCGGTATGTTTACTTCTGATTATCGTTTCTGCCATTTCATATTAGTTTGTACAATGTTTATCTATCGAACTAAACAAGTTATAACAGTGTAATCTTCTGCCTGTAAAATCTAACGAAGAAGATGAACTGCGATAACATTATAAGAATAATTAAAACTGGTATTTTGAACGGGTTAGACACACAGTCCAGCAGTGGACTGTGTGCAAATAATACGCGCATGTCACGAGTTCGATCCCTGATACACGCACCCTTTATATAATAAAATGTCTTTTTAATTAAAACTGAACCGGGTTAACTCCGTTAGTTGTTAAGTATAATAAAAATTGGTATATTAACCAAGTTAGACACACAGTCCAGCGGTGGACTGTGTGTGATGTTAAAGCACAAGTCCCGGGTTCGAAACCTGTTACTGGCACCAGTTTGATGAATTAAAATGTTTTTGAAATTAAAAGAATTTTTTGGTTAAATTGAATTAGTATATAAATGTAATTAAAAACAAGATTATTTCGGGTTAGACACGTAGCTCAGTTGGTAGAGCTGCATGCACGCGTACGGGAGGTCTCGGGTTCGAGTCTCACCCAGCGCATACATGCACACTGACCGAACCGGTCAACAGGTCAACAAGTCAACGGTCAACGGTCAACGCAAAAATAAACAATTTTTTTATATTTTTATTTACTTAATTTAATTTAAAAATCAATTAAAAATACTTAAAAATAATATTTTCAAAGATAGAAAATAGCCTTAAACTCACAAAAATATATCTAAAAATTCCATTAAAATCCTTAATAAAATCCACTCATTTACTATATTTTTCCGTTATTATTTAGGTTAGTAAATTCTCGTTGTTCAATTCTCCCGACTCGTGCGCATCTCATCATCTCCAATCAAACGCACCCAATGTGAGTGAATCTTTACAAATTCCCCGTTTTAATCACGTTTTGGGGTGTATCATGTGTCTTGCTATATATTATATTTAAATCATTGTGCATACATCATAACATGAACATGTGTATTCAGTTTGTTTCAACTGTTGTGTGGTTATTGTTAGATGCAATTTATTATTTTCAGTACATGCAATTTCATAGGTAGCCGCTCCCCATTACATTATGAGCGTTGAGCAAGTTCCCCATTACATTATGAGTGTGAACCTGGCGTGCCAACATATGATCGGCTCCGCTTGAATGAGCCTTGATCGCACAGACATTTATCATTTTCAGTACATGCAATACGATCGGCTCCGTTTGATTGAGCCTTGATCGCACAGTTTCATTCATGTTATTTATCGTATGATGTTGGTGTGTTAATGTATGCTATCATATGTTATTGTATGTTATAGTTGTGATTGCTATTGCCACTGCTTGATTATTTACATTTGCTCATTTATGATTATGCACAATTTTTCATTGATAAACTAACAAGTAAATCAATAATAAATGTTTATCTAACAAGATTCACTCGCCAACTTATGTTGACCCAAAAACCCCCACTTTTACACATGATACAGGTGAACCAGCTGCATCCAGAAACACTTAGGATTGGACTAGAAGAATAAAATGATTTAGAGCTTGGAATTGTTTTGTTTGGTTATTTTTCTTTGTATTGTATGGACATGTTTGGATATTTGGGAATGTAATTTTTACTTTAATAAATATGAAACATATTAGTAAATATCATGAGCTTTGGTGATAACCCAATTATGCCCCGACTCTTATTCCGCTGCGGGTCGGGGTGTGACATCGTTTAGGTGGGGCCAAGATAACTCTTTTCTAACACGAGGACAATTCAATCTTTTAACAAAAAGTTAACAACATAAATAGATGGAGTTAGTAGGGGTGGGTAATAATTGAAACGAAAATGAAATTACTCGTACTATTTTGACAGTTTTTAAACTAATAGACCGTAATAGTTATTTTCAGCAAACCATGAGAATGAAAAAAGCAATTGACTTGCAAAATTATTAGATACGCACAACTAATATCAAAATATAGATTACCATAAACCAATCATATCATTCTAAAAATTTTATTAAAAGTTATAAATTATAATTTAACTAGAACTAAGGTGTAAGACCCAGTTACATTTTAATCAAAAAGACGCAGCGGAAATATGTGACATAAAATTTTCTTATTAAAATCATTCCTTCATGATTAAAACTTCTTTCTATGATAAGTCTTTATTGATAATTACATTGTTCATTTCATTTGATACATAAACATATCATATAGTTAGTAACCGCAAGGCCACACATTCCCGTACAATCCGTATTATAACTCGATCTTCCTTCGCTCACGTCTCTTGATGGTTATGACCCTTAAAATCTACACAACCTACATTCACCACATACATTCACATCATTAGTACTGGAAGCATTATACAATCTAAGTATAAAACTAAAGAATCACATCGCGTTTTATCCTCCTGCACGTTCCATTAAGATATCCTTCTGAATTCGAGCATTTCTTTCCAAGGTTTATCCTTTGAGGAGTATACGATAATATACCTGCGCTTCATTTCATTCTCAAACAATTCAGTTAACATCATAAATCCTTACATATTAACACCATGAAATTCTTTATACGAGTCTCATGCTTTGGAATGTATAAATTAATAACACATGTACAAACCATTCAATCCAATTTTTTCGTGTATATAAAAGACCTTCTACGAACTTACATACCTTCCTACCAATTCTATTACATAAATCCTACACGCTTACTTAACCATTAAGTGCATTATAAACACATCATTATATACATATAACAAGAATTATACTTATAAGACTTAGCCAAATCGTACAATCACATTTACATATTCTAGTTTACATATCACATGTTCGCACACGTTCCATAGGCTTCCGTTCTTACCCGAACTCTATAAAAACTTTAAGATAGGCTAGGGGTACCTTTGGGGAAGCTAAATGGGCATTGGAATCAAGCAAAAGTGCGAAAAATGCGAAAAACGAGTTTCCGGCAACGAACCCGCGTAGACGGCAACTTAATGCGTCGGCAACAAAAGGGGTGTGCGTCACCGACGCACCCCGTGCATCGCCGACGCCCCTTCGTTTAGCCATTTTTCTGTTGTTTTGTTTTCGTCGTTCGTAGTACTAAAACGCGCATAACTTTTGAACCGTTTACCCGTTTAAGCCCACGTTTCTTCCTACGTGATCGTAATTTGATCCTCTATCATATGGACTCAAAATCTAACATCTGGATTGAGGATATTCTTGACTTATACATTTTTGGCTTAATATTCATTTATGAATTATTCGACCCGTTTACGCTTTTATCAAACAACTCAATTGTTTGAACTTAAAGCTCACATGAACATTATGACTATAAAAGTTTTACATCATTAGGAGTTTATACTTAGGAATTTAAGCACCCGATACTAGATATAAATTAGCCTCATCCATTCCATTTACGTAATCGAACTTCATTAGTGCAATTTCATACTCTAATTGTTTATACATCCAGTCCTACCTTACAACCGAGTCTTTTGGCTACTAACTCACGTGTCCATCTCTCGGTTAGCATAATTTTATGCAATCATACCCATTACTCGTTATAATACTAAGGTCATTACTTAGACTATTCCTCCGGTATGGAAACAAAACATCATTTTGACCCGTTCGTTCTATTAGTAAAAATCATCGATTTCATACAACTAACCCTCTTTGACTTCAATTATCATACATAAATAACTAGTATATATCTTTACTTAAACAATCATGAAGTGATTCCAGAAATCACCTACCTTAAGCGTTCGTGTTCATGCTTGCTTCCACGCCCCCTCTTGACCCGTTAGCCTTCCATTCTTGAGTTCATGCTAGTGTGATCCTATCCTTTCATGCCATCACAATCACATTTTGGTTATCACACATGCTCATTCATACTAACATCCATTCCTTTCCATTCATACATTACTTGACTTTCAAAAAGTCTACTATATTTCTTACACACTTTCAACTTATGAACATGTATCCATCTTAATATGGTAGACCATAGTATTAACATTATACGCATTTCATAATCACATTTTATGACATAAACAACTACATTATCACCTAAAACTATACACATACACATATGCATACATAATCCATTCCATCTACACTAGTGTTTTCATATCTTCACAACTAACACCTTAACATATACTTAGCTAACCCAACATCATTTTAACATAACCTTTGCATGAACTATGTTTAAAACACACTTCTCATGTTAGTTTACTATCAAATACATTATCATTACATTCTATATATAATAACATATTTCTTGCATACAACTTCACATATCATTGTCATTTAGAGATTTCATCAAACACTTGGTGTGCGTACTACTTTCTAAGCACAATGTACCACAAATTTATGCATAGTATTCCTAGCTCATACATGATTCAACAAATCTTCTTACTAATCAACAAGTATCATTCACACATAGACATCAAACATATCAACACCACATTTCTTTTAATTCATCTAACAAGAATTCATTATACACAACATATTATACCAACATCGAACAAGAATTGAACATGGATGATAATCTAAGTCATCATCCTTACCATAACAAACGGGTTTCACCTCAAAACATCGAATTGATCCAAATCATACATAATCCATGTTCTATATGATGATTATAACAGGTATTCATACTCAATTTCATACCAATTTCGCGGATTAAACATAACCCACTTCATACAAGATCACCAATCTAAGTTTTATGACATACCTCATAATCCCCTCGCGTTGGTGATCATTAATTCATGTTCATGCATGAATTTGAGCTTCGATTCACCTTTCAATTTGATGATTTTGTTTGAGTTAGGGTTCTAGCTTCCTTGGGAAGCTCCTGGTCGTTCTAGAGCACACACGAAGTGTGTGTTGAATTTTCATTTAATAACTCAACTTTCACCCTATCCCACTTTGGTCCCTAGTGTTTGCCACTAAAACATAAATGGACAACTTTCCTCCTTTAATAGTTTTCACCATACACTTAACTAGGTTAGATAGCCTAGTTATTTATTTCGTGGTGTATCATATAAGAACATATGGCGAATATAAACATTCGAGTTTTGGGGCGTTACATAAGGGGACCCCTTCCCGGATTACAATAAACCAATCATATCATTATTTTTATATTTACCAACTAAACACATTGCAAATTTTCACCGGAAACTAATTTCAACTCCTTTGAATTCCAATTCCTTTAAAACATTGTAATTCCATCACGAACAATTTGCGAACCAAACGACCCCTAATAGTTACCTTAAAACGCAATTCATAATTCAAACGTGTATAACACCATCTTTTTTAAGAAGAGTAAAGTACTTTTTGAATTCCTGTGTTTTAGTGGTTTTAACCACTTAAGTTCAAAATCAAAAAGTTTAACACCCTGAATACCTAAATTCTCATTTTTTTTAATTATTCAAATCCAAATTACTAGATCTGTTATAATATTATGTCAGTTTTTCATAAAAAGACGAAAATACCCCTAACATTTAAAAAATAAAACATAATAAATAATATATAAACCTTACCTCTCTCTCACTCTACTCAAACACACACAACACTTCTCTCTCTCACTCTTTCTCTCTCTTTCACTCTTTCAAGACAACAACCACCACCATGATTTTGTTTAACCACCCACAACCACCACCATCCACCCACCTCAAGTAAAAATTGGTGAGAGTTTTGAGTCATGTGCGGGGTTGTATGTGGGAATGGTAATGGTAGTGGTTGGAGAAATTGGAGGGATTGATGGTGGTTGTAGGTAGGAGTGTTCAAAACCAAATATACGAAAATTCAGATACCTGATTTTGCTATCCAAATTTGTATCCGAATTTCGGATATCCGTTCAGATAATGAATCGAATATCTGAATATGCAAATATTTATTTTATTTTTTTTCAAACAGATATTTCGGACATCCGAATTTAATTTTCAAATATCTGGATATATTTTCCGATATTTCGGATAATTCGGTGAAATATCCAAAAAAATTACAATCACTATCATCCAAATCTGAATCCGAAATCTTTTACAATCACTACACGACTCTGAATCTGAAATTTTGGATATCCAAATTTTCAGATAGCTCGGATTCGGGTATTAGATAGTTCGGATCGGATTTTCAGATTCAGATAGTTTTGAACACCCCTAGTTGCAGGTGGAGGTGCGAACGCTAGTGGTTGCGGGTGGAGGTTGTGTAGGATTAGAGGTGATGGTCGAATCTGAATTGGAGGTCAGATCGGACAGGTGCGTGGTAGTGGTGGTTGGAGAAATCGGAGGTGCGAATGATGATCATTATTTTGAAACTTAGTTTAGGTTTGGACTAAGATGACCTTTGGAAGAAGATGAAGTGAAGAATCATCAAAGTTAGGGTTAAATTTACTTCTTCTTTGTAGGCACAAAATTAGGGCTATTTCTCTTTGCTTCATCATCATACCAATTTTAGGCTATTTGATTTTGTGGGTTTGTGTATCATGTTCATATATAGAGTTTTTTTTTGGATTTTCATGTTGAAGTTAATTACCTGATATTTAATAGTTCCATTTTGATTTTATATTCCAACATTATACTAATTTTAGGCAATTCGATTTTGGGTGTTTGTGTTTCTTTAATATGGTAAGTTTGCTTGGCTATGATTTATAGATCCTACATTCTATGTTGATGATAAGTTTAACAAGATACATACAAGTGTGGTACAAGAGTTTATATTTTCTGTAAAATTTGGTTTTTATTTTATTTTGTAATCGTCATTTTATATATTAATCCACAACAACTAACAACAATTCCACTAAATATGCATAGCAGAATTCAAATCGATGTCATCATTAATTATCATCAAATGATTCAAATTATATTTTTGAATTTTCTTTTTTGAACGGCACTCAATTAATTATTAATACAACCATATAAATACTGATGGTAACAATTATAAATAATAGTAACATCCGTCTCCATCATGACGATCATAACCCACAATCTCCAGGTGACAACATTATTTAGCCAAGAATATTAGCCAAGCCATGAAAGCAAGACACATGTTGTATCACAACGATAATGTGTTTAGAGTGTGTATTTGGGTCATTATATGTGTTTGGTGTGTGTAAGTGCGGGTTAACGCGAATCGGTTATCAAGTTTCCAAATCATCAAGCGAGATACCGGTACAACTTCCTATCATCTTTGTCTCATTCTTGAAACTCCCTGTTGATAAGTGCCTTGATTCGTTTCTTTATCACATCTTGGTTTGGTAGAAACCGCGACTGTGATTGATTTGTTACCTCTGCCATGATATAACAATCACTGCCTTGATATGAGGTTTTCGGTCCTCCTTGGCTTTTTGTCTCTTCTCCTTTTTTGAGGTTCGAATTCTTTTGGTGACACCACGATACTGACTTTCACCTTATATTCCTGACAATGCTGGCAGGTTTTATAAAGTGAAGATTGATACCGTGGTCACATAAGGAATAATCCGAACTTGGAAAAAGGAGACAAGACAAAAATCCTATGTGGACCAAAAACCTCATATAGAGGCGGCGATTGTTGGGATTATGTAGACAAGATGCGTGTTAAATCACAACAAAGTCATGGATGAGGTGACAAAGCAACTATAGTTATTGTTTCTCCCAAGCCTGGTTATGATAAGGAAACAAACCGAGTCACTTGTCTAAAGGGAGTTTTTAGAATGGGACATAGATGAGTTTCCAAGTAAAATTTGTGACATAGGGTAGGCAAATTTGTGAGGATTGTGAAATTTATAGACAAATTTATTTGTGAGGGTTAGTGAAATTTATAAACAAGTTAAATGTAGTGGGTGGTGGCGTTGAGAGATGTCACATGTGGCCAAAAGGAGGGAACAACGAAGAAGAACGGGCGGATGAGGTTATCAAGAAGGGTTGAAGTGCAAATGATTCGAGTCGAGTTTGGCTAAGTTCAAGCCCAACTTATTCAATTTTAAAGAACTCGAGGATAGCTCGTTTCGAGCTCTGTCTAAAGCTTCAAATTGACCCGTTAATAATTTCTTACATTCGAGTTCAACCCGGTTAACTCATATATTATTTATTATTTATTTAATTATTTGAATAATATATAATTATTTATATGTTGTAATTATAATTTTATACATATACCACGTAACCACGCTACATATTATTCAGTTATCGTATCATTATTTATATAGAAATATTAATTATCTATACAAACAAAAAAATGTTACACTTTATATCAATTAAAAACTTGTTTAAGCTCGTAAGCCAAATCAAATTCAGGTACACTTGTTACACAAACTTTTATTTAGACTCGATTTCGTTTGATGTTTTTACGTATCTGTAACCCCAATTAAGGGTGTAAAATAGTAGAATCGACTTGCAATAGGCTCGAAATGAGAAAAGAATAAGATGCATAATTTATGAAAAGAAATGACCAAAGAACATAACAACCATCACATCATTTATGTAATTTACTTTATTTTTAACTACGTTAATATATTTGCTAAATTGAAATTATTAGTCACATTCATTTGATGCCATAATCTTACTTTTTAATTGTATAAATGTTTTTATTTGTATAATAATCCAGATACACCTATTTCTATCTACGAAACTGATCCCATATATGATATTTAGAACCATTATCCCCATCAGGTAAAGATAATATACAAATAGCCTTAATGTACAACACGTACGAAATGCTTGAAAAGGTAAAAAACGTGGTGCCATTTTAATAATTATTTTACTCATAATTACCCTAAAGGATCAAAATTACCATACAAGATCATTTGTAGTATAATTATGATACTCTACAAAATTAAAATTACCCTACAAGATTAAAATTACCCTATAAGATCATGATGCTCTACAAAATTACCTTACAAGATTATTTGTAGAGAAATTATGATATTTTACAAAATTGCCTACAGAATCAAAACTTCCCTACAAGATTAAATTACGCTAGAAAATCTTTTGCAAGGTAATTTTGATACTTACTCTATGAGTAAATAATTACGAAAATGTCACCGCATTTTTTTACATTTTCATGTCTTTTGTACATTTTGTACGATAAAGCTATTTGTATTTGATCTTTTGCCTATCCCATCACTATTATTATTATCTGGGTTATCCACATGTGTAGAGCTAATTTTTATTTTTCTTTTAGTCTTGGTATGAATATTTAACGTAAAAGGTTTCAAAAAGCATAAAAGATTATTGATATTTTCACCTAATACGATGTGTAGTAGGCATTATAATAATGTCCCTCCTATGGGGTTAGACGATGGAGTTTGATGAGGCTTGGGTTGGAGGCATTGATCGACACGTGGCGAGGGTGGGATCCACAAGCTAATACCAAAAAGCTAGGGGTGTTGTGGGGCGTGGCTTAGCTGGGCGTGGCCAACCATGTGGCTACTTTGAATCAGCCAACCACAGCTACCCCCAACGGCTACTTTGAACCAGCCAACCACAGTTCGCCATGTCAACCCCCCCCCCCCCACGCCAAAGGGGTGACGCCAAGCACAACACCAATCCGGGGTGGTGTAGCCGGCATTAAACCCCCTCCAACGCCCCCACCCCCCATAGTCTTATGTGACATCAAGACACTCTCTTCAAGATCAAGCTCTTCAATTTTCTTCACTGCCGTTTTCACAATCACGCCAACATCAACTTTTTCTGAAGATCACGCCCAGGAGGGGGAAATTTTATCCGTCACTGAACACACGCGACGTTTTCCATCATAATTCACCATCTAGGGCGACGACGTGTACAACAACGACCTGTTTTCGCTTTCGAAACCCACCATCATTCAAGAAATTAAAACTGGAAAAACAAGATCAAATGCGCAAATAAAATTAAATAACTCTAAACCAGGTCTGATAAAACCCATCACAAAACCCCATTAATGTTTGAACACAGATATTGTGTATATGGGGTGTATATTTGGGTCCGTTGTGTGTTCGAGTATAGACGTTGTGTGTGCGTGCTCTAGTGCGCGCAAAAACACCGAGAAAACAAAGTAAGGCACACAAAGCAAATAGGCCAGAATCAGATACCAAGTACCCAAATCATCAAGCCAGATAACGGTACAGCTTCCTATCATCTTTGTCCCTTTCTAAAAACTCCCTCTCGATAAGCGACTCGATTCGTTTCTTTATCACCACTGGGTTTGGTAGAAACCTCGACTGCAGTTGCTTTGTCACCTCGGCCACAATATTATAGTGATCCAATACTCGTCTCGCTTTCATGATCCTAACAATCGCCGCCTCGATCTGAGGTTTCCGATCCTCCTCGACTTTTTGTCTTGTCTCCTGTTTTTCAGGTTCGGATTCCTTCTGTGCCACGATAGTCCCAATCTTCACCTTATAAAACTTGCTAGCAAACTTATCATTGAAATAAAAGGTGTCGTGTTCATCGATGTCTTTGCTCATCGGTTCTTTCCTAAGCACATTTTTCCCTTTAGCACAAGCTAACGACTGCAAGCACCGTTTCAGATCCAGCGTCGGTATCTCGGTAGCCTGTTCGATTTCCGTATAACTCAACCCGTCCGCATTGTTGAACAGCATTAGAACACACATCTGGTAAGTCGAAACATTAAGCTCGTGTTTTTGGCCTCCAGCGAATGTCGCTTTAATATCAGCGGACCCCATGTTTGTTTGCCACATCAGCCTGCGCCCATTGTGCGTTCCAAGGTAATACGTTTTAAACTTGTCGCACACAGTGAGGATTTCGGGTGGTAGATTGCAGGCGGTGGTCAGTTGAGTCGGCCACGACCCGGTCGTAAGAACATGGACCGCGAGTGTGGGCCCGTCACCTAACTCGGGTCCCATCGCTGCATAAAACCCTTGCATTGTGTCATCAGATGTTTTCATATCGGTAAACATACCTTCCAGTTTTGACGTAAACTGATACCCGCATTCGGTTTTAAGCTTCAAAATTAAACTTCGCTCTGCATCTTCCGACACGCTCTTATTAAAAAGGAGCCTTTTCGCCAAGTGTTGTTTATAATACTTTTCGAATACGTCTTTCTCTTGAAGATAACGGAAAAGCATCATTACTTTATCTAGTACCATTTCAACATCCTCTTCACTAACCCCCTTTAAACCTTTTCTCAGCTTATCATCCACAAACAACGATATAAACTCCGGAGAGCGCGTATTCAAATTAATGAAATACTCAAACGACGAGTTCAACGCGTTTTGGAACATTTTATCATTGTTAAACGAAAGATTGATGATCTTATCGTGTTTATCTTTTTCATCCAAAAGGCGTTGAACAAAGTCCACTGGATCTCTTACCCTTTCGGGATCAGTCACTAACTGCTTACCCGTTTCTCGAATGTGTGATGTCATCACGTCCCGTACTAACGACAGCCCATTCGGCACTCTACGGAACAAATTATACATTCGACCCAAATCGTCATACTTACCGTCCACAAGCATATTAACTAACCCTGAATTCTCCATGTGTACTAATCGAATCATCTGGCTTTCTATCATCTCTTTTTCCACCACATTTGTTATCTTCACTTCACTTTTCGCATCCAAATAATGCGACACGCGTTCGATCTCCTCGTTTAACCGTTTCTCAGCTATCTTCAAGTAATCCCCACAGTCACAGTTTTCAATAAACAGTTGAGACTCACCACGGTAAAAATTAGCCGAAACAACAAGAAACGGTTTTTCAAACTCTTCTTGGTAAACCGAAGAGCCTAAATCCATTAACATTTTGATCACGTTCCTCATTAAACCACGGTTAATGATTTCACCGTCCCGTTCTTTCTGCACGAGTTCCAGGAGTCGGTCTTTAAGTCTCGTTTGGATCTTGATTGTGTGGACAATATTATCCCGCCATAAGTTAAGACCAAGCTCGTGAACAGGAGTTTTGTGTGTACTCGGGATAAACGTTCGGTCCATGTACATTAATATGTCGCGTATCATTTGTAACGCTTTGTTGTGTTCGCTCCATTTCCGGTCTAATTCTTCTAGAAACAAAGCCCCCTGGGAAGCTTCTATTGACACTGCTATTTCTTTTAGATGAGATGTCATCGTTGACACGAGCCCCGAGTAGAGTTTTTCTCCGAACTTATGCAGCACCATATTGTAGGCATTCCTGGAAATATACAACACGTTTAGAGATCATCAACTTTAGAGTTAAATGTGTATATATTATATTAATTTGTGCTATTTGTGGTATGTTATGATATATAAGTTAGTACCTAGAGCTAAATGCACACATAAGCAAAATCAAGTCTACCGAGTTAATGATTCAAATCACATATCTAACCTAATCAATCGCTGGCTGGACATAATCTAAGCATCAACGCAGATGGTAATTGGTAAATACATAACATGAAAGAAAATAGCAGTAGTAGCAATGGCGCATGTATATAAAATCACCCCATTCAATTTAGTAATTAGTAGTGCATCTACAATAGTAGTACTTTTTAATAACCATGTGATATAGAAGATTTATCAAAATTAAAAAATAACGTCTAGTTGTCTACCTTTGGCGCAACACTTTTGTTCACTCGACTGATACATGAGTATATGCATATGCTTAAATCATTATATAAGAAACAATTAAATATGATGCAGCATATATAAACTCCTGCCAGTCAGATAAGAAAATGCATGAAAATTAAAGGGAAAAAATACATAATGCGATTAGTCTAGAAATTAAATCATATTCATCTTGTCTATCATGGTGTAGCTAACAAATGCATCGCCAACAAGACCCTACTAAGATTCTACTAAAGCAAATGAAAACCCTAGATACGACAAAACTCTGCAAAACGATCTCACCCTATAATTTTTAAAATCTTCATAAAAGAGTAACGCCTGAAGTTTATATCACAAAACCAGTCACTAAAAATCATAAAAAAACATGCATCATATCTTGCCTCAATTTGCTATTTAGATCCGAAAAAAATCATCTATACATCTCCCCCCATCATTTTATACTTTAAACTCCTTGCATCGGTACACCACCCCCGACAACCAACGGACACCTATCACACACAGAAATGCAAAAAAAGGTGATACTGGCGGTCATATCACTTGTCACGTCAGTCATTTCTTGTAAGGTCGTACTATCATACGACCTGGCCGTATGACACAAGATCACCTTGTCATACAGCCTGTATGAGGACCAGTGTCCCGTTATCACATCAAGAGTGTACCGATACCATCCGCCTACACTTTAAACATCCAATCCAATCAAATCACATAAACAGTACACACCTAACACAGTCTAACTACATCAACTATCCTATCCACGTATACAACCACAAAGACCCTAAATCCATCAAATTAACGATACAATACACAAATTGGATCAACCTAGATCACAAATTACAGAACAAAACAACGATCGATACCTGTAAAGCTCTTCAAAACTGAGGCCACTTGCGTTATGATTGTAAATCTCATGAATTGCATGCTCCAAAATCTTCCATGTCTTCTCGGCATACTTCGGATCCACCACCACTCGATGCTTAAACGCTTCGATTTGAAAATTCTTCTTCTTCTGTGAACTCATTGTTTGTTCATATGGAATCGATTTTGCCCCAAACAACTTAATGTTCCAAACCCTAGTTGTTCGTAAGATTATTTATTATCCTTTTTTATAATTTGTGATTGTGTTCACACACGTTTTAAAATAGTTTGGGCTAGTCTATTTAATTATCCTTTTTGATAATTTGTGACACGTTTTAAAATAGTTTAGGCTAGTCTATTTATACGTGATTGGTAATTATAGTATAGTCACCCCATTATTATTATTATTATTATTCTTAAAAATATTTTATTTTGGATTCACATTTGGATGTGTCATCAATGTTATTTTCATATCGGAGTCTTCGACGTGGAGGTAGACGTTTTGATGGGTAGGAGAGAGAGTAAATGGTGTTCGTTGAAATCCTTTTGAATAGGCTGATGTGTAGGGGTAGGTAGAGAGCTGCTAGCGGAGATCGTGTTAGGTTAGGTGATTGTAATTCTAAACTTGTTTTGGTATTTTGTAAACTAATAGATTTGGTACTTTTCTAATACTAATTATTACAAGTTAACTGTATCTAATAGACATGTATGTTTACTAACGACCACCTAATCAAAGATCGATGAATGTACATCGATGACCACCATTATCGACTTTTGAAAAGTTTACTTGTATGTTAGCAAATGGCAAACCACTACCCACTTGTGTACATGTCATCGGTGGGAAACGAAAACCCTCATTTTTGTTGTGTTCATGCAGTAATGTTAATGTAATCTGAGTATTTTGATTACCATGAGTAATCTTATGAATTATGTGGAAAACCTGGTTATGAAACAAATACCTGACGTTGTTAAGATATATATAATTTGATGTTTTGATTTCATGAGTTATCGTACACTAAAAACACATGATTTGGGTTTTTGATTTCTATGTTGTTTCTTGAGCACATAATAGTGAGTTTTCAATTGGTTTTAGTTTTTGGTGGATGTTAGTATGTGAGAATGTGTTTAATGTGAGAGAGATAGAGACCATTTGGAAAGAAGAAAAGTGGTGGAGTAAGAGTGGTGGTGGTCTGGATATGTTATTGTTGGTGGTTGTGATGTGGTGGTTATAGGTGTCTAAAATGTATGATTAGTTTGGATAACAAGATAAGTAATAACTAGTTTTATCTATACAATTAATTTCTAAGTTTGACGATTGCCATGATGAAATACGATCTTACACAGTGAAATGAAGGAAAAAAGCGTGTTGTGTAACGAATTAAACCTTGATGCTAATGTGAAGAAAAATATTGGTCAATGCCAATATTTATTTATGAAATGGTACTTGAATGATTTGTTCCCTTCATGTTGAAATGTTTACGTTCTCACCAAACTAATATTGGTTTTTAGGTTACAATTCAAATGTTTCTATATACGCCAGATTACTTCATGAATTTCTTTATATGTTCCAATAATATTTAAATCACCAAGTAGGCATTTATGATCAAAACCTAGGTGTATTTTACATGAAAATACATGTAGAAAATACATGTATTTATAACACCAAATTTTCGAAAATAATTGCTTTCCAAAATACTATTTAACGTCACAGTTTAACCAAAAAAAATTAACATATTCTTAAAAGTAGACCAAAAGTCTATAAAACAATATCTAATTGTACTATGTCACACCCTGTCTAAATATGACAAAATGTGAACGTTCATATCAAGCAATTACACAGCGGAAATAAAACATTCATTCAAATATTTTCAAATCGTGAATCAACATTAAGATTTCATCACATCCTAGTTGGGTAGTCAAATTGTCTATCACATAGGGATTCATCAAGTCACGAGGTTCCATTATCACTCTGCTTAGCCAAGTCTCGTACCCACCATCAATGTGATAATTACAGTCATTTCCTATTATTTTCTGAAAATAAATGCTAAAAAGCGTACGTTAGCATAGAGTCGGTGAGTTCACGCCAAATCAACCCATTAAAACACTTGGATTAGTTTTCGCGTAGTACAAATATCACAAATGCACTACATATCAAATACCATTAAGTGATCATCAACACACTAGAATGTGTGATAACATATATACTCACACCATGCAGCATTTTGAGCACCAATCATGTGTCAAATTCAATTTTCATAGAGTTACTATACTGACAATAGTTATACATGCTCTGAATAAACAATATGACTTAGTGATTTTTGCAAATAAATGGAAGATGATAGAAAAATTGGGATTGATTGGTTTTCAAAATAATAATAACTAGATGGAAGCACCCGCCGCGATGCGGCCGGGGGCTTAGAAATCAAGACGTCACATACATAAATAAAGCATAAATGCTAGGTTCAAAACGCCCATAAAGTGTTATTCAGCGGTACGACGTTTGTGTGTATAAACGAACTCCATAACTTATGACATGTCGAATATACTATCTATATGAACTATGACAAAAGAACACAATTGGGAAGTCAGATTTGGCTAAGCATCACTATCATACAAATCAGAAAGCCGAGCTTCATTTGATGATTATAAAGAGTATGACTTGTATCGTGATGTCACACTCCAACCTATGGCGGAATCATCGGGGCGCGGCACTAGGCGAACCAGATTGTCTCATGAGAAATTCCATAACACTATTTAAGCGACAATATTTAAGCGTCAATATCCCATACTATCAACATATAATCCTCAAATAACATTACAAAATATCAAGATTCTCATAACACAAATTCAAGTTCGATCTTCCCTAGATTTATTACAATGAGTTTCTAAAGCAAAAACCTAAATCTAAGCGTCCAAAGCAAAGTCCTCAACCTGCCACATATGTTAAAATAAAATGTGAATACAATTAAGTAAAGGTGAGCATACAGGTTTGCGTACATAATAGATATAAAAGCGTTTAGCATACACCGCATGACATACGTAAGAGTTGTGAACTATGTAACTACTAGATTCAAGTAAACCAACAAACCGCGATTGATAGAGGCATGTGAACAATTGTCCACATCCTAAAGAGAAAATAAATGCGAAATAAAAATGCGAGCCTTAACAACCCGGGCCTCCGGGTGGCGGGTCAACCTCTAGCAAGCTATCATGTTAAGGGTGGCACACTAGCAATCAAGTAACACATACAATTCAGCAGATTTCACATATAGTTATGTATAGCAGATTGCGAATAAGTGTTTGAGTTGTGTGATGTGATTTGATATAGGAAACATATGTGACACCCAAAAGTGCGTTTAAGCGTAAAGGGTTCAAGTATACTCATTGTTGGTACGTTTTTGGGAGACGAGATGGGATCCGAGAGGAGTTGCGGAGAGCGCCGGATCAGCCTGTAAGCGAACAGAAGTGCATCAGTCTTCCGAATTGCTGAAACGGTTAACGGGTGAGAGAACAGTAGACAAGTTCGGGCGAACTTGTGCTATTTCTCCTGAAGGGAGCACAAGTTCGGGCGAATTTGTGTATTGGTTAATGAAAGGAGTACAAGTTCGGGCGAACTTATCCTGATTCCTTGGAATCAATACAAGTTCGGGCGAACTTGTATGTTTGTTGTCAAATGTGATCAAGGGCGAACTTGGTCACCAATCTGGTGACAAGTTCGAGCGAACTTGATGTCTTCCTAGCAAACTTGACTGTTTTGGCATCTAAATCGTGCGTTTTCGCGTCGTTTGCTGAGGAAATCGAGTGTCTATCCCTCCAACTTTAAGCCACTGAGTAAAACTTAGGCTGGAGAGGTCTTTTGGAGTGAGTTTAGCCATTTTACAGAAACTCGGGCTAATCCGGGCGAACTTGAAGGTTTGTACGGGTTAGTCCAGCTTGTGTAAAGTGACGATTTCGCCCTTGTGCTTCCGGATCTGAGATCTTGCTTGACAACGCCTCGTTCCACTTCAAAATGAATGAAACATACGTCATTAGTCCGAATATTGTGTGGAAATAGATGTTTAAAAGGTTTTACTCAGATCTAAGAGTAGATCTGAGTGAAAAACAGAAGTTTTATAGAAAAAGATGAAGATTTTCGTAAACAGAAGAGATTTGATGAAAACGAAGGCAAAGCCTTGTGCAAAATCGTTGTAAAACATTGTTGTAGTTGAAAACGGGTTGAATCTTACTTAGAAAACAAAGGGTTTCGGTTTTGGGGAGCTCCGGGCGAACTTGCAGCAAGTTCAAATGGAGAATGGAGCTGAGTATTTATAAGTAGAGTGAGAATGGTGAGCTGGAACATCAAGTTCGGGCGAACTTGTATGTTTTCCTTAAGATTAGAACTAAGTCCGGGCGGACTTGTTGTAAAATGGATAATTTGATGGCTTAGACAAGTTCGGGCGAACTTGTGATATACTAGTTCGGCCGAACTTGACCTAGTGGCCAAGTTTTGTTCAATTTTTTCGCGTTAAGAGTTCGTTTGGCGATTCGGTTCGTATTAGTTAGTTATATTAAGCGTTATAATTGATTTAATAGTGCGATTTAGCGATTCGTGCGAGTGAGAGCGTTGCGATAGCGATTGTAACCATAACATAGACAAATATAACACACATGAAACATAATTTCCACATAATTAACTGTGTTTTGCGATGCGATGAGATAAGCGATGCGATGGCACAAGTGTTTATTAAACAATAACACACTTGGCTATTAAAGTAACATAGTTACTTGTGATTGCGTTGAATTAGCGATTAAATGCGATATAATTGTAAATAAACATAATTAATTAACATAACTTTCTCATAATCGAATCTTCGGAGTACAATAGAAACAAAAGAGATTACACTAAAATAACAAAAAAATTTGGAGTTATTACAGTCTCCCCTACTTTAGGAATTTTGTCGCGAAATTTAAGTAGCGGTCGTAACAAAGAGATGTGGATATTTAGCCTTCATGTCACTTTCCAATTCTCAAGTGAACTCGGCACCGCGTTTGCCTTCCCATCGGACCTTCACGATAGAGATGCGAGAGCGCCGTAATTTCTTGGTTTCTCGATCCATAATTTCGACAGGCTTTTCCACGAAATGGAGAGTCTCGTTAATTTGCAAATCCTCGAGAGGTACATGGAGATTTTCTTCAGCTAGGCATTCCTTGAGATTTGACACGTGGAAAGTCGGATGTACGTTGTTAAGTTCTGCCGGTAGTTCGAGTCGATAGGCCACTTTGCCAATTCTTTCCAGAATCTTAAAGGGACCAACGTATCGTGATGCTAGCTTTCCTTTCTTCCCGAAGCGGGTCACTCCCTTCCAAGGTGCAACCTTTAGGAGAACGTGATCTCCCATTTCGAACTGTAGGGGCTTGTGGCGTTTATCGGCGTAACTCTTTTGACGACTCCGAGATTTCAAGAGATTGTCTCTGATCTGGAAGATTTTGTCTGTTGTTTCTTGAATCAGCTCGGGACCGTTGATTTGTGCTTCTCCGATCTCGTGCCATGCAATAGGCGATCGACATTTTCTTCCATACATTGCCTCAAAAGGAGCCATTTGAATGCTGGTATGATAACTATTATTGTACGAGAATTCAATTAAAAGTAAATGCGTATCCCAATTACCACCGAAATCTATGATGCACGCACGAAGCATGTCTTCGAGGGTGCGGATCGTGCGCTCAGTCTGACCGTCGGTTTGAGGGTGAAATGCGGTACTGAGATTGAGAGTAGTACCGAGAGCGGATTAAAAAGTCTCCCAGAGACGTGAGGTAAAGCGACCGTCGCGATCAGAGATGATGTCACGAGGCGTCCCGTGTCGACAAATGACTTCGTCGGTATAGATTCGGGCTAATCGTTCGACCTTAAAGTCTTCTCGTATGGCGATGAAGTGCGCGGATTTAGTAAGTCAATCAACGATAACCCAAATGCTATCGTGACCAGAGGAAGTGCGAGGGAGTTTTGTAATAAAGTCCATAGCTATACTCTCCCACTTCCACATCAGGATTTCGGGTTGTTCGAGCAAGCCAGAGGGCCTTTGATGTTCGGCTTTAACTTTCGAACAAGTTAGACACTTTGAGACGTATAAAGCGATATCCTTTTTCATGCCCGGCCACAAGTACTTAGGACGAAGGTCCTGGTACATCTTGTCGGCTCTGGGGTGAATGGAATATCGAGATTTATGAGCTTCGGTCATTAGCAATTCACGAAGGTTATCACGGCTAGGAATCCAAATACGATCGAGATAGTAATAGATACCGTTAGGTTTAACAACAAGCTGAGTTTCGGCACCACATTTCATTTCATATTGCAGGGTATTCTCGTTGAAACAAGCAAACCGAGCAGCGCGAATCAAAATTTCGAGATTATTCAAAACTTGAGTCACGAACACTATACACATAGCTTCGTCAACTGAGAGCATCGGCTACGACGTTTACTTTGCCGGGATGGTAGCGTATCTCGCAATCGTAATCATTGAGAAGTTCAACCCATCTGCGTTGGCGCATATTCAGTTCCTTTGGATTAAAGATATATTGTAAGCTCTTATGGTCGGTGAAGAACGTACACTTAGTACCATATAGGTAGTGTCGCCATATCTTCAATGCAAAAACAACTGCACCGAGTTCGAGATCGTGGGTTGTGTAGTTTTTCTTATGGATCTTGAGTTGTCGAGATGCATACGCAATAACCTTGTCTCGTTGCATGAGAACACAACCAAGACCAAGATTAGAGGCATAGCAATAAACAACGAAGTCGTCGTTTCCGTTAGGAAGAGCGAGTATGGGAGCGTTGCATAACATACGCTTGAGAGTTTGGAAAGCTTCCTTTTGTTTGGAATCCCAAACGAAAGGTTTATCTTTATGAGTTAAAGCGGTAAGCGGAACGGTGATTTTTGAAAAGTCGGCGATGAATCGACGGTAATAACCCGCCAATCCAAGAAAAGAACGGATTTCGGATGCATTCTTCGGCGTAATCCAACTCTTGACGGCTTCGATCTGTAACATCCGTCAAAAATACCGGATTTACCAAACCCGCTCCGTTTATTAACCGAACAATCAGTTAAAAATTTCGTGGCGTATTTAATGCCCAAATTAATTTTTAAGCGATACATAATTAATAAGTATATTGGAATATATAATTTATATTTGAAAAAGTATTTAAAATAAGGAAATAAAAATAAAAGGCTGCTGCCGGGTTTCGAACCCGAGTCAGCCAGGATTCAGCAAAGCCTTAACTTCCAACCATCCAACCACTGCGCCATTTGTGTTTCTTGTTCATTATTAGAAATAATTAATACATAACATAAATCTCGAATTCAAAACCGACGCGCCCAATCGCAGTCGTCGGAAATCCCGACGATTTCGCCGAGATTGGACGGTTTCTTCTTCTTTTTTAACCGAAGCCTTAACTATTACATCGGTTATAACCGACGTCTGAACCCGCGACGCAAGTCATAACCGCCGGAAAACTTATTGACCGACGAATCAAGACGGAAAACGGACTAAATTCGTCGATGTCCTGCCCTATAAATACCCCCTCTAACCTCTGTTAGCTTTTTCGCTCACAATCACACTCTTTCCCGACGTAAATTCACTCGCCGGAGAATTTCTGCAACTCGCCGGAAAACCGAGCCTTTCACCTCTGAGCCTTACTGAACACCCAGAGCTTATACCGAAGCCACCCACACTCACCTCAAGCTCGCTGAAGACCCTCTGCCGCAGGACACACGTCTCCGGAATAGCTTGCTGTCACCGGAGTTTCGCCGGCGAAACAGAGGAGCCACTGTTCGGTATATCTTACACTTAATCTCTCGTTCTTTTTATTTATCGCACATGTAATTAATCACAACACACTAAGGAACATGATTAAAATCGTTGAACCAGTCAGACACCGATTCTGGTTAAGTCTAACGAAGAAGACGAAGTTTCAGTATTGTATATGTTTAATTAAAATCAAGATATATCCCGGGTTAGACACACAGTCCAGCGGTGGACTGTGTGCAAATAAACACGCTTACGTCCCGAGTTCGATTCTTGTCCCACGCACACTCGCCTTAATAAAAAATGTTCTTTTTTTAACTGAACCGGATCCACTGCTTATAGATGTTAAGTTTAATAAAAACCGGAATAATAACCAAGATAGACACACAGTCCAGTGGTGGACTGTGTGAACGTTTAAATCACATGTCACGAGTTCGAGTCCAGACTACCGCACGGTCCGGACAATTATCAAACTTTTTATATAAGGCAGAAATGAAATAATTTAGTTTGTATATAAGTATAAATAAAAATCAGAGTATTTACCAAGTTAGACACACAGTCCAGCGGTGGACTGTGTGTTAACCTAAACCACAGGTCTCGGGTTCGAGACCTGTGGAGAGCACCGAGCATGATAATTAAAATCGTTTTTAAATAAATGATTTTCGGATTAACTCAATTAGTATATAAATATAATTAAAAACAGAAATATTTCGGGTTAGACACGTAGCTCAGTTGGTAGAGCTGCGTGCACGCGAACGGGAGGTCTCGAGTTCGAGCCTCACCCGGCGCACACAATTATACAATAAAATCGGTCAACGGTCAACAAGTCAACAGGTCAACAGTCAAAAATCAACATTTTTTTATTTACTTTTATTTATTTATTTACATTAAAAATACTTAAAAATAACATTTTTAAGGTTAGAAAATAGCCTTAAACTCACAAAAATATATCCAACAGTCCTACTAAAATTAATTAATAAAATCCGCTTACTTACCGAACCATTATGCCATTATCTACGTTAGTTTCACTCGTGGTTAAAACCAACTTCGTGCGCATTCAACATCATCAACCGAACGCACCCAATGTGAGTGAATCTTACAACTCCCCTTTTTAATTACACGTTTTGGGGTGTGTCATGTGTCACTAAAATTAACTCGTTTATTTAAACTTGTGCCATACCATATTGTGATCTAAACTTAGATTATATATTGTTTGTAGTTATGTATTTCATATTGTCAAGTTATATGCAATTCATTCATTAGGCCCATCAGTTCCTCGTGGGAGACGAGTTGAGCAACGCGTGCCTCAAAACAAATCCATTATTGTTCGTGTGTGCATTATTTAATATTAAATGATTGGTGAATAAGTTTACATCTATTTTTACTCATGTGTGGTTGTGCACTTTATTTTATAATCAATTCAATAAACTTGTTCAAATGTTTTTCATAGGATTCACTCGCCAACTTTTTGTTGATCCAAAAACCATTTTTACACATGATACAGGTGAACAGGATGAAGCAAGGAAAACATAGGAAATGCCTTAGAAGAAAACAATGAAGTCTAGAATGATGTTTAGGACATGATGTAATTATGATTGTATATTTCCCATTAAATTCTATTAATGAATATGAAACGTCATAATAAATGTCATGAGCTTTGATGATAACCCAATTATGCCCCGATCACCTTTTTTCCGCTGCGGGTCGGGGTGTGATACGATCTTTGCAAGGTCGACGTGAATTCCTTGACTATTAACGATATGGCCGAGAAATTGGACTTCTTCGAGCCAGAATTCACATTTAGAGAACTTAGCATAAAGGCGATTGCCCTGAAGAAGTTCGAGGACTAAACGGAGATGGTGCGCGTGTTCGTCCCTTGACTTCGAATAGATAAAGATTCATCGATAAACACAATGACGAAATGATCTAAGAAAGCTTTACACACACGGTTCATCAAATCCATAATGACTGCGGGTGTATTGGTAAGACCAAAAGGCATGACCACGAATTCGAAATGGCCATAACGAGTACGAAAGGCGGTTTTCAAAATATCTTCTTCCAATACGCGTAACTGATGATAAACGGAACGTAAATCGATTTTAGAAAAACAAGTAGCACCTTTAAGCTGATCAAACAATTCGTCAATTCGGGGAAGAGGGTAGCGGTTCTTTATCGTAAGCTTGTTAAGTTCACGATAATCGATGCACATTCGGAACGTCCCATCTTTCTTTTTCATGAAAAGAACGGGTGCGCCCCATGGCGAAGATCTGAGGCGTATGAAACCTTTATCAAGAAGCTCTTGAAGTTGGCTGGATAGCTCGCGCATTTCTGATGGTGCGAGACGATAAGGAGCTTTAGCAACGAGAGTAGTACCGGGAATCAAATTGATACGGAATTCGATGTCTCGAGTAGGGGATAAACCGGGTAAAAAGTCGAGAAAGACCTTAGGAAATTCACAAACAACGGGGATGTCTTTAAAAGTTTTCTTCTCCTTCTCCGGGTTCAAGATATGGGCTAGAAAAGCAATACATTGCTTTCGCAAGCATTTGTGTGCTCGAGTACATGACAAAAGCATCAACTTCTTTGAGGGAGTTTCACCATAGACATTGAGTTGATCACCGTTCAGAGAGGAAAACGAATCATTTTATTGGAGCAAACAACTTCAGCATGATTTTCACGAAGAAAATCCATACCTACTATGATATCGAAGCTACCTAATTGCATAGGTATGAGATTGATCGAGAAGATGTGGTTGTTGAGATCGAGAGTACAACCACGTAGGACGGAGTTAACGGTAACGGTTCTTCTGGTGGCGACTTCCACATTGAAAGTCTTTGGGAGTTTAGCGCTTTTACATTTTAAAACCTTTTCAAATTCTAGATATACAAAACAATTATCGGCACTAGTATCAAATAAACATGAAGCATAAATACCATTTACAAGGAACGTACCATTGACAACATTGTTGTCGTTCTGAGCCTGGCGGTGATTGAGGTTAAAGGCTCGTCCGCGCGCAGCCTGTTGTTGGTGCTAAGGCTGTGGTGGTGGCTGTTGCTGAGCCTGCTGCTGCTGCGGGTCTTGCTTGACGGCACGGTTTGGGCAGGCGTTGCTGAAGTGATTCGGGTCACCGCACGTGTAACAAGCGTGGGCCTGAATTGCTGGCGCTTGCGGTGCTTGGTTAACGGGAGCAACATTGATAGGAGCTGGCGGAGCTGCGAGAGCGGGAGGAGCTTGCTGACGAGGACCAGTATGGCAATGCGCCGTGAAATGACCATAAATGTTGCAATTAGCGTAAAAGCGGCAGTTTCCTCCAACTACGTGATTATATGTGCACTTAGAGCATAGTGGGTGAGGTCCTGTGTACGCACGCTTAGCAGCTGGTGCGTTTGGAGTAGCGGCTTGGCGAGGCTGAAAGCTTGGAGTGGGGACCATTGCGCAGCTCTTGTTGTTTCCCTTGCGCTTGCGATTCTGGTTACTTGTCTTGGTGACTTGAGGTGGAGCAGTATCGATGCTTGGCTCAGTGGTAGCTTGGCTGAGATTCTTGGTCAAGTTTTTGAAATAACCAGCTTGAACCCGTTTATCGTTGATCTCAGCGGAGATCTGGTAAGTTTCCTCGATGGTAGTGGGTCGAGCTGCTTGAACAAAGTCGGCTACGCAATCTGGTAAAGCGCGGAGATACTTCTTGATTGCCTTTTCGGTGGTATCCACCTGACCTGGGCAGATAAGGCCGAGCTGCTTGAAGCGAGCGGTGAGACCAGCATTGTCACCACCATTCTACTTGATACCCCAAAACTCATTTTCCAACTTCTGGATTTCGTGAGGTGGGCAGAACTCTTTGATCATTAGCTCCTTGATTTCTTCCCATGCGAGAGAGTAAGCTTCGTCGTTACCACGCCTGTTGCGCTCGGCGGTCCACCAGTCAAGTGCCCTTGACTGAAAGACTCTAGTGGCGTTTACAGTGCGGAGATTTTCAGGGCATCCGCTTTGTCTGAAGGTGACTTGAATCGAATCGAACCAATGAAACAACTTGGTTGGTCCGTCTTCGCCGGTGAATGCTGCAGGACCGCAAGCTTTAAATTGCTTGAAGCTGAAGCGAGATTTTGGAGCATCATTCTTGGAATCAACTGAAGAGTTGCTGCTGGCCGGATGTATTTCGCTGACGATTTGCGAGATCACCTTAGCCATTTCCTTGGCTACAAGAGAGGCGATGCGCTTGTCAGCGTTGTTGCATTGAGCGATGCGGCGAGTGTGAGATCCCATTGATGCCATCTACATAAAGGATTTGATTGGATGAGATTCGATTATAGTAGGTTTATGTTTAAAAGTTTATTATTATTATTATTATTATTATTATTAGTCAAGTAATGCACAAAATCACATAAACACGTGGACAAGTAAACACGTAGGCAGGAAAACACATAGGCACATAAGCACATAGCACATAAGCACGTAAGCTCGTAGTCACATAATTCACGTAAACATATACTTTGCACGTATTCACCTTCTTATAAGTACAACGTAGCGCGTTCGAGATGCGAATTGTATAAGCGAGATAAGCGAGTATCACTGCGCATGAGGCACACATGCCCTCATAGGCGTAAGCGAGTTGAGCAATTAGTTTGGTTGGTGAATTATTAGCGTTTTAGATTACGAGAACTGTGCGGGTTGTGCATACTTTATAAAGCGAAGAGCGATAAAGCGAGAAATCAATAAAGCGAAAAATCGAATAAGCGAAAATCCATAAATTTAAACGCATAAATAATAAATAAACTCGATGATGCGTAAATCGACGATTATAGGCTTAAATCAATTTTGGAGCGTCCTGAATTTTGAGACGTTGACTACCCAAAGTGATTCGAAAATTCTCTGAGTTCGGACACACGATTTGGCCTAATAGACGAATGCTCTCGCTGTACAATGGTTAACGACATTCATCCTTGCAGTTACGTCATGTTCCGAGTCATCGAAATAGTTGAGACTTTGGTAAGATTGAAAATCGAAGAGTGGAACTAGTTATTAAGATGCAGATTTCACCCCTAACTTAATAACTTCATTCCTAGTTGTGGTTATGCTCATCGATCACGTCGGGAGTTCCACTAGATAGAAAGGGAGATTTTCGTCGAGATTTGGATATCACTCCTAACTCAACGAAGGTATCTCGTGCGATAGAGAATGCGTGGAGTGAATGATCTTATTGAGAGTTCTCGGTTTTCATACCTAATCTCGACTTGATCACTCGTTTTGTGTGGTACGAGCATTTCCAAGCGTGTATATTGTGTCAGCCTTAGGAAAGGCATATTTAAGCGTTTATGGCAAGTAGTTTAAGCATTTAAGTCAAAGATTGGTCAAATTGGGTACTTAGACTGTAGACTAGGTCGATCATGGCAATTTTACCTAATTCCCTACAGTTATGGCTCTGATACCAATCCGTCACACTCCAACCTATGGCGGAATCATCGGGGCGCGGCACTAGGCGAACCAGATTGTCTCATGAGAAATTCCATAACACTATTTAAGCGACAATATTTAAGCGTCAATATCCCATACTATCAACATATAATCCTCAAATAACATTACAAAATATCAAGATTCACATAACACAAATTCAAGTTCGATCTTCCCTAAATTTATTACAATGGTTTCTAAAGCAAAAACCTAAATCTAAGCGTCCAAAGCAAAGTCCTCAACCTGCCACATATGTTAAAATAAAACGTGAATACAATTAAGTAAAGGTGAGCATACAGGTTTGCGTACATAATAGATATAAAAGCGTTTAGCATACACCGCATGACATACGTAAGAGTTGTGAACTATGTAACTACTAGATTCAAGTAAACCAACAAACCGCGATTGATCGAGGCATGCGAACAAGTGTCCACATCCTAAAGAGAAAATAAATGTGAAATAAAAATGCGAGCCTTAACAACCGCGGGCCTCCGGGTGGCGGGTCAACCTCTATGCACGCTATCATGTTAAGGATGGCGTACTAGCACAAATACAATTCAGCAGATTTCACGTATAGTCATGTATAGCGGATTGCGAATAAGAGTGTTTGAGTTGTTTGAATGTGATTTGATAATGGGAAACATATGTGACACCCAAAAGTGCGTTTAAGCGTAAAGGGTTCAAGTATACTCACTGTTGGTGCGTTTTTGGGAGATGAGACGGGATCTGAAGGAGTTGCGAGAGCACCAGATCAGCCTGTAAGCGAACATAAGTGCATCAGTCTTCCGAATTGCTGAAACGGTTAACGGGTGAGAGAACAGTAGACAAGTTCGGGCGAAGTTGTACCCTGGGGTACAAGTTCGGGCGAACTTGTGCTATTTCTCTTGAAGGGAGCACAAGTTCGGGCGAACTTGTTCTGATTCCTTGGAATCAATACAAGTTCGGGCGAACTTGTGTGTTGGTTAATGAAGGGAGTACAAGTTCGGGCGAACTTGTCCTGATTCCTTGGAATCAGTACAAGTTTGGGCGAACTTGTATGTTTGTTGTCAAATGTGATCAAGTTCGGGTGAACTTGGTCACCAATCTGGTGACAAGTTCAAGCGAACTTGATGTCTTCCGAGCGAACTTGACTATTTTGGCATCTAAATCGTGCGTTTTCGTGTCGTTTGCTCAGGAAATCGAGTGTCCATCCCTCCAACTTTAAGCCACTGAGTAAAACTTAGGCTGGAGAGGTCTTTTGGAGCGAGTTTTGCCATTTTACAGAAACTAGGGCTAATCCGGGCGAACTTGAAGGTTTGTACAGGTTAGTCCAGCTTGTGTAAAGTGACGATTTCGCCCTTGTGCTTCCGGATCTGAGATCTTGCTTGACAACGCCTCGTTCCACTTCAAAGTGAACGAAACATACGTCATTAGTCTGAATATTGTGTGAAAATCGATATTTTAAAAGGTTCTACTCAGATCTAAGAGTAGATCTGAGTGAAAAACAGAAGTTTTATAGAAAAAGATGAAGATTTTGGTAAATAGAAGAGATTTGATGAAAACGAAGGCAAAGCCTTGTGCAAAATCATTGTAAAACGTTGTTGAACGTTGTTGTAGTTGAAAACGGGTTGAATCTCACTTAGAAAACAAAGGGTTTCGGTTTTGGGGAGCTCCGGGCGAACTTGCAGCAAGTTCAAATGGAGAATGGAGCTGAGTATTTATAGGTGGAGTGAGAATGGTGAGCTGGAACATCAAGTTCAGGCGAACTTGTATGTTTTCCTTAAGATTAGAACCAAGTCCGGGCGGACTTGTTGTAAAATGGATAATTTGATGGCTTCGACAAGTTCGGGCGAACTTGTGATTTAAAGTTCGGCTGAACTTACCTAGTGGCCTAGTTTTGTTTGATTTTTTCGCGTTAAGAGTTCGTTTGGCGATTCGATTCGTATTAGTTAGTTATATTAAGTGTTATAATTGATTTAATAGTGCGATTTAGCGATTCGTACGAGTGAGAGCGTTGCGATAGCGATTGTAACCATAACATAGACAAATATAACACACATGAAACAAAATTTCCACATAATTAACTGCGTTTTGCAATGTGATGAGATAAGCGATGCGATGGCACAAGTGTTTATTAAACAATAACACACTTGGCAATTAAAGTAACATAGTTACTTGTGATTGCGATGAATTAGCGATTAAATGCGATATAATTGTAAATAAACATAATTAATTAACATAACTTTCTCATAATCGAATCTTCGGAGTACAATAGAAACAAAAGAGAATTACAATAAAATAACAACGAAAATTTGGTGTTGTTACACGTGATCTTGTGGAAGCGCCTGAGGTGATACGGTTTATCTCGCTTATCAAGTTCCCCCTGTTATTATGCATTGATCAAACATATTCAAGTGCATATTCTTCGCTACATACTTTGCAGCCTTACTACTACCGTGTCCGTCATACACCCCAAAGAAGCCCTAATATCATAGCTAAAAAAATTATTAGGCGGGTCGAACGAACCCAACACATTTTAGCAAGTGTCGGAAGCACCCAAACACGTTTTATCAAGTATTGATGTTGTTCAAAAAAGAAAAAAAAAACAAAGTGTTGATGGCAAAAGAAAAATTTAATGGCCAAATGAACCTAATATAAGATGAAAAAAATAAGAATCATGTCACACCCTCAACCGATGGCGGAAACATCAGAGTGAGACGAACACGATTGCTTAGAGACTTCACAACGACTATTTGGTGACGATAAGTAATTAACAAAATTTCATTTATGACCAAATGATAGATAATACATTGTTTTAAAGCAAATACAACATGATAAAAAATGACAAAGTGTACGATACATGGAAACAAATATGACATAACAAACTATCATAACTAAATTTAAGCGAGTATCTAGCCACCCTACTAGATTATGTCTCTTCGATAATCGTCAACCTACAACACTATGATAAAATACAATTTAATACAAAATATTGGCGAGCATTCATAGTTTATGTGATAGCATACGTATACAAACAAGTTTAACAAAATCCACATGTGAAAACACATATATAAGGCATATCATGGCATCACTAGCATGTAATCCTACATTGTCAAACCCAAGTATCGCACATGCATACAAGCATCCCACATTCATAACTATGAATACGACCGTTTTCACATCAAGAATAACCATAGCTTAACAATGGCCCGTCACTACGGGCGGTGTGCAAATCCTATAGCACTATACATGTTAAGGGGGTCTAGCTAAGTAAATGACAAGTATCATACAAGAATCTAGCATGCATGTATTCCTAGCATAAGTTTAGCATGTATAAAGGATCTATTTTCAATCATAAAGTGTTTTATGTGTGAATGTGTTTGTTAATAAGTTCATAAGTTGCACCCAAAAAGTGGGAAATAAAAAGGGCATGAATACTCACGGTTTGCATTTTAGCGTTCCATAAGTCTTGAGTTTAAGGAGGGTTGAGCCGGGAGCCGAGGTTATCCTATAACGGGAAACAAAGGAGGGTTAGATTAGGGCTTACAAGACTTGAAATAAACGCAAAGGTTCATTAAGTTATTTAGTCATGCATTCCCCAAGAGGGGTCATAGAGTTTGTCTAGCAACGAGGAGGATGATATGCATCCATTTAAACCTCGATAATAGTTCACTGAAACACAACCCGAAGGTCGGTTGGTCATGAGTGTGAGTGTTCACCAAAGCACAAGTCATTACAACTTGGTTGGTCATGAACAAAGTTAAGATTAGTGTGTTTAAGATATGTTTTAGTTGAGAACTCATCTAGTGAGTGTAAGGTCTCCACAAACAGAAAGTTTGGGGGCATATAACCAATTAACTTACTGATTTAGATCAGTAAATTCACCCATTAGTTAGGGTTTTGGTTGTACATAAGTTGGACACAACAAGAACACAGGAAAACGTGAAGAAAACATGAAGAACATGAAGAAAACTTAAAGAACATTTTGAAATCTTTTAAAAACAAAAAAATGACCAACTTTGGACCTCAAAATCAGATCATTCCCAGATGTTTAACATCATATAATAGTAGGGCATTGATCCTTAGTGGAGTCCAAGTGGTTAGGAACAAGAAAAAAAGAAGAAAGTGAAGAAGAAAGGTGAGTTTTGCTCACTTTTAGACTTGAATGATTCTGTCCAAATCTTCAATTCTCAGCAGATTCTTGGTGTTTTTAGAGAGACTAGATGATGAACAAAGTGTTAGAATAAGTGTAGGACTTGTATTTATAGTGCTAGGTGGTTGGGAGGTGTTTAATGGTAGTTAGAAGGCTATTAGTGGAGAATGGAGGTGGAGGTTGGAGTAATAATACAAAATTCAAAATTCTAATTTTAGGGTGAAGTTTGGAGCCTAAAATACAGATTAGAATTCGTGGGTTTAGGGGGGAGTTTGGATTTTTGTCAAAAAGGTCCCTCAAGTTTGATAAATACGCAATCAGGGCCCAAAGTTAGGTTTTTGGATATTTTTTAGTGCTTTTCATGTAGTTTTAAGGTGTAACAAGTATGAAAGTATCATAAACATAAAATTGATGTCATGTATGTCTGGTTATGCGTATTCATGTATTAACAAGTATCAAGAATGCCGGTTGTATACAAAGTTGTCGGTTAAAGCACAAAATGCAAGTATGAGCACGTTTTGACTAATAAATCATGTTTGCAAGTATCCATAGCATATCAAAAAGTGTTTCCAAATATAAATTAGGTAAATTAAGTATTGGAATCATTAATTGTCGGTATTCAACATGTATTGGCGTAAACGTGTTTAATCGGTTGTTACGTGCATTGTGGCATAGTTTTGAATTAGGGTTTTCCAATATGTCGTTTTCGAGTATGATAAGTATAAATTGAACATATTAAGTGTATAAACAAGGTTTCCATTATGATCGGTGTCTCAGATTACAATTGAAACGAAAGTATGATACGATTACAAGTTTCCGGAAATAGAAAGCTTCCATAAATGGAAAGTACAACAAGGCTTGCTATAATGGAAAGTACATGAATACGAAATGTTACAAATCATGTGTCTATACACTTGCCATTAGTAACTACAGGTGTTCTCATGGAACACAATTGCTTTCCAAAGTATAATCCATTTTTTTAAATCACCCAAAGCCAAGGTACAACCTAGCTAAGCTAAAACTTGTTGCTTATTTATAGTGTCTAATATGAGTTAAAATAGATAAAAAGACGTATTTTCTGGGATGTACTGGTAGGCCAGGTCGGTTTAGAAGGTTCCCTAGATTGTTTAAGGATACTATTAATTTAAATAATTAAGTCTTGTGGGTAGTCATCTAGGATAAATATGGAAACTTAAACTGCCGATAATAGTATAAGGAACATCGTTATAAGTTAAAATGGCTAGAATTTTTTATCGTGTGAAAAAAATAAAATAAGTGAGCTAGATAGAAAATAACGAAGCCTATGGAATCTCCTTGGTAATGGTGACCTTGATCGATAATCCATCTAGGTTAAGTTAGAAAAATATGGAAATTGCTGAAGCATATGCTGTCGATACTGGGGATGGTGACTCTTGTCACACCCCAACCGATGGCGGAATCATCGGGGCGGACGTAGTAGATTGCTCGAGACATCATACACTAATAATGGCAAGTGTTTAAACAACAACATTTTTCAGTTCATTTCTAAACTTCAAGTACATAACCTTGGAAACAAAATACAACGACGAATTCAAAGTACAACAAGGAAATCAAAATACAAGGTACAACATAAATCTAATTAAGAGCGTTTTTGTTTACTTAATATGACCTCACGAATACGGGCGGTGCGTTAATCCTATAGCGCTATACATGTTAAGGGAGGCTTGTACAAAGTTAATGACGTAGTATAAAGCATTCAAATCTAGGATATACAAGTTTGCAAGTGTTCGAATTAAGCATGTATGATTGAATATTGTTTTGTGATAAGCATAAGTATTGTGAGTTGGTGATTTTGATAGCATAGATATGTTGCACCCCAAAATTGTAAAGATAAAAAGGGGAGTCGAGTATACTCACGGTTTCGCAAGCTTTCCTAGCAATTGAGAGTTGGACAAATGTTAGAGTCAGAGTTGGAACACCGAGGTTATCTTACACGAGGAAACGTAGGTGTGAGTATTCGAATTCGGTAGCGAGTTTGGATTCAGAATTAAAGTATGTAAAAATATGTATTCAAAAGTAATTATCTAGTCTTAAACACCCGTTTTAGACACTATGAATCATGTATGGGTTGATGTGATTTCTGGGTTGAATTGTCCATTAGAATCGTAACGGAGGTTCAAGACTTAGATAATATAACCTATTGCCATGACAAGTAACCATAATCCGGTTAACATCAAGGGTTTGGTTAAATATATGTTTATGTATATTATACAATATGTCTATCATGTATTATCATAGATTTTATATAAGTCATGCGTGGAGGTAGGATGATAAACATCCATTAAACCTCATTGTAAGATTCACCAATGCACAAATCACCTCAAGGATGATTCGGATGGTCATGAATAAAGGAAAATACTCAACTAAAACTATGAACAACCAAGTAAGCAAGCTAGGTGCGTGCATCCCGTACATGGAAACGTTTGGGACGTGTCGTAGCCTTGTTACTCAAATGAAAGTTGAACAAGTTTTAGTTGCTTAGTCATAGAAAACATCAAGCAAGGCGGTGGAATGAGATTAGGATAGCCAAGGCTTCCAAGTATTCACACCTTTACCAAAACACAAGTCTTGCCATAAGAACTATGGTAGTCTTGGTTGGTCTCATCATTGTGGGTTGTCTAAACCCTAACAAAACAGAAAGTTTAGAGGGTATTTGGACCTTTTAAACTCATAAGAATCAACTCCTAAAAAGTCTCATAACCTTAGATAGGTTCAAGAACAAGTACGTACAAGATTCAACCAAGTTTTAATCAAGAAAAGCAAGATCAAAAGTATAAATGAAAACAGAATTTTATCCTACTTTGGACCTCAAATGTGGTGAGGTTTCACCTTAGTTTGCCAAGGCAAGCTTGTGAAAACCTCCCTAGAGGTTATCCAAGTAGAAAGAAAGAAGAAAACATAAGAAAATAAGAAGAAAATTGAGTTAAAACTCACTTAGAATGGTTGCAACTTTCTGCTAAGTCTTGGAAATTAGAGAGTAAACAAGAAGATTTGAGAGTGATTTGAGTGTTCAGAAAGTGTTTAGGAGTGTATGGAGGCTCCAATTTTTAAGATAGGATTACGGTTTAAGTAATTACTGAAGTTGGGAGGTGATTGGTGGTGAAAAGGGTGGGAAAAAGGGAAATGGAGCCAAAATTCGTGTAGTTTAAAAGATTCTGCAGACCTGGTCATTTTGCACAGCCGTGCGGATCAAGTACACAGTCGTGGGATCGCGGCTGGCAAGGTAGTGCACATCAGGTGCGCGGTCATGCGGATCGCAATGTGAATGGTCGTGCACCTCAGTCGCATGGTCGTGCACTACCTGCAGAATTTACTAAACTTTCTAGAATTTGCAGTTTGACCCGTATAGTTTGATAATTCTATTGTTTTATGCTAGAAACTCATAATTAAGCATGTTTTTTATATTTCCAAGTGTATTAAAGTAACGTATGAGTATAAAGCACAAGTGTCGTTTTTACGTATAAACATGTATTCGAGATTGTAGCGTATAACAAAAGTGTGTAACATGTATAAGTATAAAAATGAATTCCACTATGATCAAAGTCTTGGTTCACAAGATTGGAAAGGAAATACAAATACGTTACGATTACAAATTTCCAAAAATAGAAATACGAGTACACTTTCTAAATAAGGAAAGTATAGAAATGCGAAGTGTTACAACTCTGGTTCGGACAACCTCTGAGTTAGGTATAAAATGTTTTATGCTCGGTAAAAGAAAAGAAAGAAAAAAATATGATTCTAAATTCTCTTAGTTTTCTCATAAGACGTTAGGAAATAGTTACTTAAGTGTTCCTTTTATTTCATAAGCTTGAGCGGGATTAGGTGGATCTGTGAATTCCGAAGTGTGAGACCCTTTTAGGATGAAATAACTTGAATTTAATAATACATGAAAGGGGCCTAATGAGTCGGTGGTTGGGTTTAAGTGGATAAGTATACCGGTAATCGTGGCTAAACGTTTTGAGTATTTAAATTAATAAATCTAAAGTTTTTGAAACCCGAGATCTTAGTTCTGATTCCATTGCAGAGTTTTGCAGGGATGAAAAAAGAGTAAGTGTGGGGATATTTGATGTAATGTAAATTACATATATTTCCATGTATAGTTTGTATAATAATTTGAGTCGTTTTGTGTCATTTTACCATTGGTTTTGTATTTTATTGTGTCTTGTGTGCTTTGCAGGGTCCCGAGAGTAAAAACGAGCTGAAACGTTAAAGAAACGAGCACACCGGAGAAGGTTTGGGCTTAGTGAGGGGATCTCATGGAATGGAAATGGATATTTAAGGAGATGAGAAGATATAGAATTTAATTACGAATCCATAGGCGAAAACGGTGAAGAAAACAAGTTGAAACGAAGAGGTTATAGAGGAAACGGTTTTCTCAGTTCGCAAGCCGGACATGTCACGCGGCCAGAAAGCTTCCGAAGGCCAGTGACACGGTGTGCTTCCTGATCATCGCGTAAAAGTCTTTATTTAATCCCTATTTAAACCCATAGTTAACCCTAATCATAACCAGACAACCCGGATGAATTAAGAAGCTGGAAATAGAGATTTTGAAGATCAGAGAGCTCGGGAGTGAAGAATTGAAGCGTGGGATCGAATCTTCGGGTGTTAATCATCTTATTACCGGTTTTTCATTTATATTCCTTTATCATGTTTGCTAAACTCTTGAAGGTGATTGTTCTTGATTTTCTGACTATGTTAGGCTAATTTAGTTATCACTATCTAGGTCATAAGATGAATAAGCTTGTTTGATCTTGTATCTATTCAGTTTTTATGTGGATTTGATTAATAAACTATTAAACTTTGGTTTCAATGTTCTAATGTATATGCATGCTTAATCTTGTTTGAATATTTTTCATATGTTTCCCTTGCGTTTTGTAGATGTCTTTCATGTATGAATGTTTGTTAGGTTGTGGACTGTGTGTTAGCGGCTAGTTTACGGTTGATAGTATACGATTTCCCGTAGAAACTGTGAATTAGGAAAACCGAGGTGAGAGGTTGTCAATTTGTCTTTAGTGTTAGATTGCTAGGGTTAGATACTTTGTGAGAAGATCCCTTTAGTTTCCCTTCTACTATTTGCTAATCAAGTCAGAATACAAACCATAGTTTCCCTAGATTTTCATGTCGTGAGGTAGATTGTTCAAGGGTGCTTTATTATTATAATATGATAGCCTATGAGAGAGTCCTATAAACCGATATTAGAACAACTTAATAAGTTGCCATAGGTGTCTTCTCGAGAAGGGTTGAAGGTCCTGTTTGGTTATCCTTTAAGTTTAGCATCTTAAGATCCCGGTTTCCATATTAGTTCCAAAACCGTTAGAACGTGTCATTCAAGTGTAGGATTCAGACCTAGGTAGTGTGTTTTCCATCATCTGATCACATCTCTCGTTTAGTTTATGTGTCTTTGTCAGTTTTAGTTAATTTAGTTTATTCAGTTTAATTTAGTAGTTTGTTAGAAAACCTCCCAATCAACAAAACATTTAAGTCGAGTTAGTTTAGTAGTTAGTTAGTCAAGTCTAATAAAGGTAACTAGAGAGTTGCGTGGGTTGCATTGACCAGTACACTTGTCGGTTGCGTGGTTTAGGTCTTAGAGAGTCTGTTTTTATAAATTTAAAACTTAGCGTGTCTAGTTTAGGTTAAAATTAATTATTTTTAATTGACCAATTTAAGAACATCACCCATACGCCACAGTTGCTGCAGATTAGGCTTACCCAACTCCATCCTATACCCCCATTTAAAGTCGGTCATACAAAATGCACTTTACCAACCTCCGTTTCCTCCTACCTACCAAAATCCTGGTTATCAAAATCAAGGATACCAGTACCAGTTGTGCCTCAACCACAACTACCAGCGCCTCTCGAAGCTATCAACCAAGCCTTGGAAAGGACTGAACAGATCCAACGACAAGTCCAACGAAGCGAGAGAAGGACACGGAAAATATATAAGAAACTTTCAAAGCTAGTGAGAGGAAGAAGAGATGATTAAAGATTTTATTTTTTACTTATTGTAATTTATATTCTAATAGTCCTTTAAGGACATTGTGTTGTATCTTATGTTTCCAAAAGATCCATGTTGGATCAAGTATTGTAATCTTTTTGAATTTTATGAAATTCTAAATTCTTATTATTATATCGCTAATTCAAGCATTCGTCTCAACAATTTAAAATTCAATATTTAATTAATTTGCCCTCAAAGCGATAAATCTTTTGTTTGCCTGTAACTCAAATTTAATATAAAATGGCAAGCGAAATCACATTAACAAGACAAACATGCAACGATAAATTAATTATTAATTAGTACTAGGCATGCAAACACATTAAAAACCTGATTTGGACTCACCCCAAAACATTAACCAAATCACAATAAATCCAAAACAGAAAACTATATTAATTAACAATCTTCACACATCTAGCAGTGGCGGATCTAGAAAATAATTCTAGGGGTAAGTTCAATATTTTTTTACTTACTTCATATAATTGTTCGGTACGAGTCGAAATGGTTCGGGTCAAAACAATGTGTGTCGAAAAATGGTTAAGGTAAAAAATGGTACGGGTCAAAGCAGGACAGGTCGTAACGGTATGGGTCGAAACGGTGAGCATCAAAAGTGGTTCAGGTCAAAATGGTACGTGTGAAATGGTGCTCGTCGAATCCTAAAAGGCTAATCCTAATCAATTCACACAAATACCAATTGCACATAACTACATAAGCCCTAAATCCTAATAAAATTAATTGCACATGATTAAATAAGCCCTAAATCCTAATCAATTCCAATTTCCACATAATACCAACTAGTATTAAACCCCCGCATTGCGGTGCGGGGGACGTAAACAGTGCCAAGTAACACCAATGCTAGTGACCATCAACACCGGAAAAGGCCGTAAAAACAAAATAAATAAAAAGGACAAAATAACACCGAATGAAAAGTAGACATAAATTCGTTTATGGCGTGTTAATGTGAATAAATTATACTGAAACATAAAACCAGAAAAGAATAACTAAGTCGATCTAGGACCCACGTGTTGCGACGAATCTGTCAAACAGAGAAAAATAAACGCATTGTGACGGGGTTGTTAAATGGGAAAATAGATGGAAAAAGCGTTTGACCCCAAACGCACGTTGTGGTACATTTACTTGCAAAATTTAGAACGAAACTTAAAATGAAAAATTTGCAAAAGATGAAAAGCATGGGGGATCAAAGTTGAAAATAAAAAAATGAGTAAACTTCCGTTTTGCTCCTTGTTGTTTAGTCATTTTAACGGTTTTGCCCTAATACTTTAAAAATAGCCATTTTTACTCCCTGTTGTTTTGTTTTTGTCCCAGTTTGCTTCACGTCCTTAACTCCATCCAATATTGTATGTTAACTGAAAGAGTATTTTGATAATTTTAAGTATAAAAGAAGGGTACTTTTGTAATTTATATTTAACATAACCATTTAACTTTTTATTATAATATCAGTTAAATAAAAGCTTGATTATATACATTCACTCTCTCTCTCTCCATACATTCTCCACCAAGCACCACCAACAGCCACCGCGCCTCACCAACCACCGTTACACCGCCCAACCACAACCATCTGCCACTGTCTCACCAGCCACCTGCCACCGTTATACCGCCCAACCACCACCATCACACCGTCACCACTCCCACCTCCGGCTACCACAACAAACAGATCTGAAACCGAAATCCAAATGTTGACTCGTTTTTGAAACTGCAAAACTGATTACTTCTTCGCTTCAATGTAGCCTCTAGCTCCAACCCCCTTTTTGTAAATGTGTCTTCCTGTTACCTATATATCAACAAACCATTTACATAAGATTATTTTTATTGTATTGTTATATCATATACAAATATTTTAATGATATAAACAACTGCTCAACAATGGTGTTATGGTCTGCTGCTAGTTTTTCTTCAAGATTCTTTAACAAGTCTGTTGTAAGGACTGAATAACTTAAACAAAGCTGGAAACAGTTCAAATAAAGCTACTCGGTCCTACTGGGAACCGATCTTCAGACCGACCCAAATTAAATCGTTACAACCCGGACCGACCCTGATGCTAACTGTCCGATTCCGAGTTTGATTTTCCTTAACTTTTGGTTCCAGTTCGATTCTGTTCAAGTCCCGTTGTTCACCCCTATTCATTTGGCAGCATAACCGAGGTGGTAGCAACGAAAGCAACACAGCGTCTGTTTGTTTCGGTTAGTGCATACAGGTTATGTAGAACCAAATATTACCATACCTGTTGCCGCCGTTTGGTACTTGAGCCACCAGGTTGCTAAGTTAGGTTTGATGTCTCCTTTTAGATCTGAGCGAGGCGAATACGAGATGGTGTCTGTGGTGGTGGTAATGACGGCGGAGGTGGTGGGGGTGGTAATGGCGGCGGTGGTGGTGGTGTGGGGACTGGTGGTGAGTGGAGGGGGTAGGTGTCTAGTGGGTGTTAGAGAAGGTAGAGAGAGGGGATATGAGGAGGGTTTAATTATGGGGAAAGGGATCTGATTGTTATGCTTATATTTTTTATTTTTATATCACAAACAAAACAAAAAGATTTTAAAAATTAATTTAAATTCATATTTATAGAATTACTATAATACCCTTATCTTTAACAAATATTTAGACAGAGTTAGGACGAGGAGTGAAATAAAGATAAGTTAAATAGATCAAGAGTAAAATGACTATTTTTAAAGGATTGGGGCAAAACTGTTAAAATGACCAAACCACAGGGAGCAAAACAGAAGTTTACTCTAAAAAAATTGTTGTGGTTAAATTGCAAAAGATAAAAGTTTGGGTTAAAATAAAAAAAAAACAAAGTGGTTAAAATGCAATAATGAAACCTTTTGTTTAGAAGTGAAAAGTCAAATTGTTTTTGCAAAACTCCCCCATGCTTGGAGTCTCTATGAAAACAGCAAGATGTTGCTAATTTATAATATGAAATATATTAAGTTTTATGAATCCAAATTTGTAAACAATAATCAATTACAAATAAGCAATTCCAAATAACCAATTTGCTCAAAAGTTAGGATAGGAGAATACCGAAATTAGAATAGAAAAATACCCAAGATGAAGGCGGAATGGCGGAGTAGGGGGCGCCCGGCGGCACATCAGAATTTGGGTAGCGGACGGTGGTCTGGGCTGTGCATGGGCAGTGTCGTGCTTGTTGGTCGTTGCTATGATGTTTATGTGCGTATTGTTCTTTTTCTCACAAAAAGACTCATAAATGAATATAAATTTGGGTTTTGGGCTTAATTGTTAGATGGGTTTTAGACGTGGGCTTGTATTAATATTAAAGAGGAGTAACATAATTTTTTTAAGGGGTAACGAAATCGAAAAAACGTTAAAAAATGTTTTTTTACACTACTGACGAGCAGTTAAAGGGTAGCGGAGGCTACCCCTTAATGCAAGGTATGTCCGCCACTGACGCCTAGGTAGCTCAAAGAAAATTAGCAACTCATGTTCTTAAACAAAACATAAATAAATTTAACCCAAAATGGTTCAGAAAACGTTGTCTAATAATTCGGGTTTAAACAATTTAAGAACTATAAACGATGTCTAACAAAAAAAAAGCAATAAACTTTGAGCCAAGTCTTCAATCGCAAACTTCCTCCTTGAAGCCTCTAGAAATCGCCTGCTGCTTGTTCCTTCAATTCGTACAACCACGTCTCTTCGTAGTAGGTTTTTTTTATATACTAGAGGATTACCACCCGCGCTCCGCGGCGGGTTTAAAACGTTGATAAAAATAAGTAAATCAGGACGTAATGATAAAAAAGCACGCCATAATAATATATTTGACAGCCACGGAAAAGTTACGTCGTTGTATACGAAAGCCAAGTTATTGGAGCAAAATTTACACCAAAACATATATAAAGATAAATCGCGAGTTAGTATAAAATGCAGATAAAAAACACGCCGTAATGGCATATTTAAAAATGAAGAGCGTTTTGAAAAATTAAACGGTTTATAAAAATGTCTAGAACAACTGGTTGATTTAAAAACAATCATACGAAAATTCACATTGAAACATATACAAAAATAAAACGTGTGGAGCGTTGATATAAAAAATGAAACCCAAACTTCCACCAAAACGTATATAAAGATAAAATATTAGCCGCGCACTATAGCGGGTTAATTTAAACATAGATCATAAAAAGCAACGAATGGTATTATTAAAGATGAGTGTCGGGCGTTTAATAAAACGAACGGTTTTTAAGAAACCTTTTAAAAACGATCGATTTAGAAACAAAGTTATGAAATTTTATATCGAAACGTAGATAAAAATAACTCGCATGGAACATTAATATATAAAAAAATCATAAAGAATCACGTAACAAAAATATCATTTAAAACTCAAAATAATAACTTTATTAAAGTTTAAGGATTGTAGTATAAATCGTTCGAACGAAAAGAAAAAAATATATATAACTTTATTAAAATTAATAGTCCAAATATTAAACTTACTAAAGATCAAGTATTGTAAATAAAAATTAAACACTAAACATAAAATTTGCTAAACATTCAAAATTATTATATAAAATATATTCCTTAATTAAATTCAAACAATACACTCAAAACTAAAGAACAAATTTGACAAATTATTTTAGATTTATATATTTTATTTGTTTATTTTGATCAGTAAATTTAAAAACACCTATTTCAAAGTAACTTGCTAAAAGTTACCCAATCATACAGTAATCAATCTACTCGCTAACTTGTTCAAGTGGTCATCATTAAAAATTGAATTTAATTAAAATATTGTCAAACTTGTTAAGGATAAATAATACAACTAACAAAACACATGTGGTAAAAAAATAAAAGTAGACTCTAGTTTTGATAATGTGATTTAATGGGTAAGGTTACTGTAAAAAAGACTAAAGTGTGAGAAATGTATGAAAGAATCTAGCCATTAGATCTAAGTTAATTGAAAAGGGTAATCAAATAATTTTATCATTGATTTAATTAATTCAAAACCTTCCATAAACCGCAACCCTAATTTATAGGAATACCGAATAACACTGCAAACACCATTCAGCACGTATATAACACCATTCAATAATTATATAACACCATTAAGTAAGTATATAACACTATTTAATAAGTATATAATACCATTTTAAAGATCTCTATAAAAACACTACGAATAACACTGCAACAACCATTCAGCGGATATATAAACACCATTCAAATTATATAACACCATTCAATAAGTATATAACACCGTTCAATAATTATATAACATCATTCAACACATATATAACACCATTCAATAAGTATATAACACCATTCAATAATATATAACACCATGAACTGAAACAAAAAACTATTAACTGAAAATTCGATTGAACGTAATTTTTTTTCTGTATATAAGTATAGTAATATGATACTCATATTAAATATTAAAAACACTCGTTATTATGGTGTAATTTTTTTTAAAAAAACGAGTTACGTGTAAAAAGTTATTGGCGTTTAAAAATAGAAGGGGAACTTGCATGTGACTTTCTAAAATAAAAATGTTAATTTTACCTTTATACCCTTAATCTAGAAAATTAATTATTTTAATTGTTATTACTATTTACAAGGTTGTCATCAAGATCTCAAAAGATCTAATGGTTTAGATTCTTTCTTACTCTTCTCACACTTTGGTCTTTTTTACAGGATCCTTTATTTAATATATATAGTAACATATTGCGATTGCGATGTCCTTTTTATTAATTCCTAATACAATGACCCACTTAATTGCGGACTTCTTTTGCATTGCTTGGGCTCCACAATTGTTCTTTTTAATGGGCTTGAAGCCCAAATCCCCTCTAGAATTAATTCCCTCGTCCAACATGTCTTTCTTTGAAATTTGAATTATATATTGACTTCACCAACTTCTCAATTAATTGAAACCTCTTTCTCTTTTTTTCCAAGTAATCTTAATTGTGAATAATGGATCCTATATATTTTTTACAATAGCTTTTACGAAAATATATATGGAGTATCGGATGGATAATACGGAATGGTATTATAAAATATAAATGATAATATGTTATATAATATTGGTCCACTTTTGTTGTATGTTGCCATATATATATAATATAATAAATATGGTTGGTTAACATACAATAATCCTTAACATATGATGTGTACGAGATAAATTACGCACGTTATAAAACTCAAAAACCCTAATCACGCATGTTGAAAACCATAATCACGCATATACAAAATCATAAAGCACGCTTGGGGTAAAAAAACCTAATCACGCATGTTATAAAACTAATTACGTATGTTATATCTTCACAGCATACGTTAAGCAAAAATGTACAATTCACTTTCACTATAATATATATATATATAATATATATATTATAATATATGCTTGACTTTAGCGAGTCTTGAGCTGGCTAAGGAACCAGCTCGTGATGCGTTATCCGGTTCCACTTGTTTGATCTTTTCTTCGCCATATTAACTCGTTTAAGCCATGTTTGCATCCTCTCGCCTACAAAACACTATCTTTGTCAAGTACAAGCTAATTGCGACTAAAAACGACTTGAAAACTGATATAAACTATACAAAAATACATAGAAAAATAAAATGTGTTTGCCACACTTCACTCATACATATCATCAATTATTTCCAATCCATTGGGTCAAATTTAACAACACATGTAACATTCGTCGAAAAACGGGTTTTCAAAACCCGCTTCGTTTATTAATCAAATATCCAATTATAATTTTTCGTTGCGTATTTATTGCTCAAATTAATTTTAACGATACATAATTAATAAAATATATTAGAATTTAAAAACCATAATTTATAAATAACAGTAAATGGTGAGAAAAAAATAAAATGGGGACCCGGGTTTCGAACCCGGGTCACCCACAAACCCAAACACACAACACACCGCTCCGCCACACGCCTTCTTTGTGAAAATACCGAAATAAATAATACTTAAAATAAAACCACGAATTCAAAACCGGAGATCACCGCGCGCTCAGAACTCGCAATCACCGGAAAATCCGCAATCCGCGATTTTGGCCATTTCTCTCTTGACTAAAACGCGATAAACCCATCATCGACATATATCATAACCGTTGCCGGCTATCAATTTTCGGTCATAACCGCCGGAAAACCTTTGACCGCGAATCAAGACCAAAATTCGGACATAAAGTCCCACCCAAAACCTCTGGTAACCTTTTCGCTCAGAATCGCACAATCTCTCGAAGCTTTAGCACGTCGCCGGAAATTTCAATTTCGCCGGAATCACTGAACGGAAAACCGCGATTTTGGTAAATCATCTAAATTTCTCTTGCTATCTTTCTATTTGTAATCTAATTGCTCAATCCAGTAATCAAAACTGTTAAACAGTTTCCCTCAGCCGGAATCCGCAGATCGGAGACGACGAGACGTTGCCGGAAAACCTGAAGCAAACTCGCCGTTCTGGTATACCATGTCATCTCATTTCTCTTTTCAATTCAATCAAATATAAGTTAAGATCGATTAAACAGAACAGTCGGAATTCACTGTTCTGAAATGTTAAGCGAAGAAGACGAAGTTGAACAATGCGTATAAGTTTAATTAAAACTAGATATTCGAATGGGTTAGACACACAGTCCAGCGGTGGACTGTGTGCACAAACAATGCACACGTCCCGGGTTCGAATCGCACACGTTACCGATTTTCAGAAATAAAACCAACATTTTTAAAACTTAATCAGATCAAGTCACAGAATGTTTATAAGAATAATTTAATCCATAAGTTAAACAAATTTGACACACAGCCCAACTGGTTGGGCTGTGCGCACTCGAACCGAAGGACCCGACTTCGACTCCGGGTCCCTGCAACCGGTTCGGCCATATAAATCGTTTTTAATAAAAAACCAAATAAGTTAAAATTAATTAGTATATAAATATAATTAAAACAGAGAATATTTCGGTTAGACACGTAGCTCAGTTGATAGAGCTGCGTGCACGTAAACGAGAGGTCCCGAGTTCGAACCTCACTCAGCGCATACAAACACACAGTCCGACCGTCAACGGTCAACGGTCAACGGGGTCAAAAAGTCAATATTTTTATTTCTTTTTATTAACTTATTTAATCAGAAAATCATTTAAAAATACTTAAAAATAAGATTTTTAAAGTTAGAAAACCTCCTTAAACTCACAAAAATAAATCTAAAAATCCCATTAAGAGTATGAATTAAAAGTATTAATCTCAAATAAAATCCATTTATTTACCGAATCATTTCGTTATTATTTTAGGTTAGTTTTTCCTCGTCGATCAAATCCTAAAATTTGTCACACCCCGACCCGCGGCGGAATAAGAGTCGGGCACAATTGGGTTATCACCAAAGCTCATGATATTTACTAATATGTTTCATATATATTAAAGTCAAAATTACATTCTCAATAATCCAAGCATGTCCATACAAATACAAAGAAAAACAACCAACTAAACAATTCCAAGCTCTAAATCATTTTATTCTTCTAGGCCAACCCTATGTGTTTCTTGCAGCAGCTGGTTCACCTGCATCATGTGTAAAAATGAGGGTTTTTGGGTCAATATAAGTTGGCGAGTGAACCTTGTTAGATAAACATTTATTATTGATTTTCTTGTTATTTTATTAAGGAAAAATTGTGCATAAACATAAGTGAGCAAATGTAAATAATCAATCAGTAACAATGACAATCACAAATTATACATACAATAACATATAATAACATACAATAACATACCAACATCATACAATAAATAACATGAATGAAACTGTGCGATCAAGGCTCAATCAAACGGAGCCGATCGTATTGCATGTACTGAAAATGATAAATGTCTGTGCGATCAAGGCTCAATCAAACGGAGCCGATCGTATGTTGGCACGCCAGGTTCACACTCATAATGTAATGGGGAACATGCTCACCGCTCATAATGTAATGGGGAGCGGCGGCCTATGAAATTGCATGTACTGAAAATAATAAATTAAATCTAACAATAATCACACAAACAGTTGAAACAAGCCGAATGCACATTTGTTCATGATATGATGTATGCACAATGATTTAAATATAATAAAAGGCAAGACACATGATACACCCTAAAAACGTGATTAAAACGGGGAATTTGTAAAGATTCACTCACATTGGGTGCGTTTGGTTGGAGATGATGAGATGCGCACGAGTTGAAGGGATTGAACAACGAGATTTAACTAACCTAAATAATAACGGAAAAAATATAGTAAATGAGTGGATTTTATTAATAATTTTAATAAGATTTTTAGATATATTTTTGTGAGTTTAAGGCTATTTCCTATCTTTAAAAACATTATTTTTAAGTATTTTTAATTGATTTTTAAAATTAAATTAAATAAATAAAAATATAAAAACATGTTGACTTTTTGCGACCGTTGACCGTTTGACTTGTTGACCGTTTTATTGTGTAATTGTATGCGCCGGGTGAGGCTTGAACCCGAGACCTCCCGTACGCGTGCACGCAGCTCTACCAACTGAGCTACGTGTCTAACTCGAAATAATTCTATATTTAATTATACTTATATACTAACTCAATTTATTCAAAATTCTTTTATTTTCAAAAATATTTTAAATCATCGAACCGGTGTCACCAACAGGTCTCGAACCGGGACCTGTGCTATAACTTTACACACAGTCCACCGTTGGACTGTGTGTCTAACTTGGTTAATATTTAGATTTTTATTATACTTAACATCTAATGTGAGTTCATCCGGTTTAGTTAGAAAAACAAAACATTTTTATTACAGAAAGGGTGTGTGTATCAGGGATCGAACTCGTGGCGTGTGATTTGTATGTGCACACAGTCCACCACTGGACTGTGTGTCTAACCCGAGATAATATCCGTTTTTAATTAATCTTAACAACACTCACTACTTCGTCTTCTTCGTCTATAATACGGACAACGGTTATCTAACTGTTATTTGTTTAATTTGATTAGCGAATAATATGAACAAGTTGAAAGGTGATGAACGGAGAAAATTTGGAGAAAGAAAATACCGGAACAGGTCGTCGTTCACAAAACTCCGGCAAGGATCGTCGGTACTGTTTATGAGCTTCCTCTGTTCGGGTCAATTACCAAATTTGATTGATTAGTTATGAAAGTGGGGTACTAAACAAGGATTAACAGAGGTTTTGAATGTTCATACCGATTCACCGCGTGAGATTGAAAATTTCAGAAGTTTTCCAGCGAGAGCTGAATATTCCGGCTATGACGTCTAGGATTGATTCTGATTGTTGGTTTGAGGTTAGTAACAGTTTATCAACGGACTGAAACAGAAATAATCGAAGTATTTACCGTATTAATGAAGGTCTCGGTTTTCCGGCGACTTGCAGAGATTTTCCGGCGAGCAAAATAAACTTTTCTGATGAACTGAATGTATGACGAAAGTGAAATGGCAGGTTTGTAGAATGTTTCTGAGTCGCGAGAGAGGTCTTTGATTGAAGTAATTCACATATTGAATATCTTCGGTTATAAAAATCATCATCAGAATTTAAGTTAATTCAAGTCTAAATTGATTAGAATCGTCGGTGCATCGGTTATAAACCAGAATCCGCGAATACTCAACCGTTTTGGGACGGTTGAAAACCGATTACGGTTTCAGTTTGGCGCAACAGGTTGTTTCATGATTGTCTATAAGATTTATTTGTTTCCTAGAGTTGACAGAAAACAACAAGTTGTGTATGTGTTAAGTCTTTGGAGTTTAACCCGGCTGACCCGGGTTCGAGCCCCGGAAACCTCATTTTCTTTTTAATTATTTTATTTTTACTTTTTATCAATTATAACTTTTATGGTTTAGTTTGTTTATTAATTATGTATCATTAAAAATCAAAATCGTCATAAATACGCAACGTGACATTTGTAACTTGATATTCGATTACAAAATGGAGCGGGTTTGGAAACCCGTTTTTGACAAATGTTACAAAATTCGTGCGCATCCAACGTCATCAAAGAACGCACCCAATGTGAGTGAATCTCTACCAATTCCCCGTTTTAATCACGTTTTGGGGTGTATCATGTGTCGTTTAATTCTTTATTATATTTAAACACTTGTGCATACATCATATCCGTGATCAAATGTGTATCAATTGTTGTGTGGATTATATGTAGTTTGGATTTATCATTTTCAGTGCACGCATATCATTAGGCCCATCAGTTCCCCGTGGGAGACGGGTTGAGCATCAGGTGCCTCATAAGATCGGCTCCGTTTGATTGAGCCTTGATCTCACATTCATCATCATTCATATCATATACTCATTCAAAGTGGTTTGTGTTTGTTATTTATATATGTTTGCTCACATGTGATTATTGCACAAATTTTCAATATTAAATAAAACAAGGAAATTAATAATAATGTTTTATCAAGGTTCACTCGCCAACTTTTGTTGACCCAAAATATCCCCCGTTTTACACATGATACAGGTGATCCAGTTGAGCCAAGAAACACATAGGAAGGCCTAGAAGAATAAATCAGTTTAAGCTTTGGATTATTTACATAGTTTCATTTCCTTGTAATTGTATGAATTTTGATTTGGATATTTAAGTTGTAATTTGAATTTAATAAATATGAAACATTTTAGTAAACATCATGAGCTTTGGTGATAACCCAATTATGCCCCGACTCTTATTCCGCTGCGGGTCGGGGTGTGACAACACAAGGCATACATCCACAGTCACATCTTTTCAAACTCAGATAATTCATTATGTCATCACATATAACACATATTAATATAACATGTATCATATGATTTGCCTAACATTACAATCGTGACAAAAAGTTTAACCTTGTTATTTATACACACTTCACTTTTAGAAAGTCAACTTTCTATCATATGAGCTTTCAACTTATGCTCATACATCCATGTCATTACAATAGGATATACTAATGGTACCATATACATTTTATCACCCCAACTAAACACAAAATGTTCATCATACCGTTCAAGCAAATAGTGCAAGCCACTAGCACACATTTCTACCCAAACATGATATCGACAAAACCTCCATATAGATTCAATCTAACACATGCTCCTCATGTATTTACTAACAATTTCATCATTTCCACATTCTCTACATATTCATTCACTAATTTGCATACATTTTCACATAATATTGTCATTTAGACATTCCATCAAATACTTGGCGTGCGTACTACTATCTAAGCATAATGTACAAGTAGTTCATGCCTAATGTTTCGGGATGGCAAAAATACCCGAGCCCGACGGGTATGCCCGAAACCGACACAAATGGGACTGGTATACCCGATACTCGACCCAATTACCCGAAACCACATACTCGTTTACCCGATCTAATATCCGATTTTTTAATTTATTTTTTTATGTTTCATTAACCATTATTTATTAGTGATTTATTTCAGTATATTTATAATGTGAAAAAAATAAATTTTCTTTTAGTATATATTTTTGATAATAACTTGTTTTACCACCAGCCGCAATGCGGCGGGGCGTAAAGTCGTGCCGAATAACATCATTGTCACCACTGCTAGCGACAACAAATACTGATGTCACGATGTATTGATGTGAAGAAATTAAACTGCAACGTAAAACATAGAAGATAATAATTAAGTCGATTTAGGACCCCATGCGTTGTAACGACCCTGTCAAATGGAGAAAAGATAGCCGATGTAAAAATGTTGTATCACACGTGCACGTTGAGCCGTGTTGACTCGCAAAATCTAGTACGGAGCGTTAAAACGAAACTTTTAAGCGTTGAACCACACACACGTTATATCGTGTTAACTCGCAAAATTTAAAACAAAAAAATTGCGAATTATAAAAGTATGGGGACCAAAGTTGAAAGTACAAAAGTTGTGAGGTAAAATTGCAAGAGATGAAAACTTTTGGTGTTAAAAGTAGAAAAACAAATAGTTTTGGGTTAAAAGTGAAACATTGAATTTTTTTTTTGAAAACCTTCCAAAGCATGATGTACATACCTATATGCAAACAAATGTTGCTAATTTATACTTTGTGAATGTAAATATTTATATTTGTATTTTGTATGTTGTGAAATATATACATATAAGTTATAAGTATTATAAAGTTATTATAATTCATGATAAAACTTATATGTATGTAATGTACATTTTTAATCTATGATAGTTGTTGTATAAATAAAGTTATATAATAATTATAATAGTAAAAAAATGGACTTGGAAATCCCAACGTATATCTTTCAACAAACTAATGGGTATACCCGATAGCCGTGGGTATACCCGATACCTGATGGGTAATTATCCGAAAAATACCAGACGGGTATTGGGTCGGGTATGAGACACGATTTTATAACCGGGTATGTGTATGGGATTACCAATATCCGACTCGAACCCGACCCATTGCCATCCCTACTAATCTTCCTAGATCATACATAATTCATCCAGTTTCTCACCTACAACAAGTATCATCCTTATCATAACATTAAACATATTAAAACATCACATTCCTTCAATCCATTCATCCTAAACCATATTTAATAAAAAATACCCCAATTTCTTGAACATGGATTTCAAAATCAAATCCCTCAATTGAGATGTTTACATCATCAATGGCACAAGATAAGTGCTCCTAAACACAAATGTAACCATCCCATTCTTCCTATTTACCAATTAAGGGTAATCATAAAAACCGACCAAAAATTTCAACTAAGAAGGTTCAAGAGGTACATTTGGATACTCACTTGATGCTTAGGAGATGAAAAACACTTCAAATCCATAGATTATCCATGCAATTTGGAATACCTTTTCTTCTCATTCACATAAGAACATAAACATACACTATGTGTGTGTCGACCTCCCTCTCCCAATATCTACTGATCATTCTTTTGCAAAAAAATATTACCCATCGAGCCCTCCTAATTTGATGTATTCCCTTTTTATCCAAACTTTTTTTTCTCTTTCTATAAATAAGTTATTTAGACTAGTTTGACCACTTCATAATATATACAAGGAAACTTACTAGTAAACTTACTATAAACTAAACATTCGGGTTTTTGGGGCGTGACACATACAATAAGAGGAAAAGCTCTGATACCAATTGTACGTCCCTATCACACGTGTATCGTTACGAGATTGACTAATCAACCAAGGGTGCAGAATCCCCTTGATAGATTAACAAACGGAAACAAGTAATAAGATGAAGAACACACAAAATACTTTAAACCGATCTTCTATGATTAACGAACTCAAGGTTTACAATCACTAAAGATTACAAGCTCACACGGCCAATACTTTGTATTTTCTCCCACAAACTCTCTAACTGCACTCTTTGCTATCTACGATGTCTAACCTAAACCCTAAAACATAAAGATGTTTATATAACACAACCATCCAAACTGGGCTAGGCCCACGTTACATAATAACACAACTTATAAAACAAAGACACAAACTCGGACTATATTGACAAATTCGGAATTCACTTGGTCTTCATAAACTAGGAATTCCTTATACTTTTCATAAACTCGGAATCCACTATATGTGCCAAACTCGGAATCTTTATTTAAGCCATAAATTCGGAATTCCTCATTTCCATAAACTTGGAATTCCTTCATTGTCTTCAATTCCTCACCCAAGTCTTGATTAAGATATCCAAATACCAACACAAAGTTGTTGTCACATAACATGCACCAACATCTCATCTTCAACCTATGGATATCTCTTTAGAGGTTTTAGGTGTTGCCCCATCGTTGCCCGGCGGCTCCAGCCGTCTATGGCGGAGGAATTACAGTTTGCGGTGGGTTGGTTTGATCTTTGTTTATCCCTTTAAACGTTGCTGGCGGATTTGGCCTTCTATGGTGACATTGAAGTTACTGTTGTGGTGCCTTCTTATGTTTTATGTTTCTCACTTTGAAGCTTTTGCTTTGAATAGAATGATGATCTGATTCTGAATCTGGGTGATAAACGTTACTATGTTGAGGTTGGCTTTGGGTTTCCGACCGGTGGTCATGCCTTAGATTATGGAATAAATGTGCGTTACTCAGATAAAGATAAAATCGATAACGATGATGTATATTTCATTTGAAATAAACATAACAGTTTGGTGATGATAATGGGGTAACACATACCTGAACCTTAATTGCTTATGTTTTTATTATTTTAAAGGTATTAAATCTTTTTACTTTGTAACCAATTATATGAAGCTGTGATGGATTTTCTAGGCTTTCGGGATATGATGTATGTCTAAGCTATTAATTTGTTTGACCCGTGGTCGTGATAATTGATAGTGGTGATGTAGTCGGAAGTCATGGTGCCGGAGATGGTAGGGGTTGGTGGTGTTGAAGCAATGGTAGCGTTGGTTGTAGCTATTTCGTGTTGTTTATGTTTACGCGTTTTTTATTTGCTGGTGGGTTGGTTGTTTTTGTAAGCTGTTTTGAAATTTGAAAAATGTTTTAGCAACACATTTGTTAACTTGAAAAATATGATTCTAGCTATAAGACCATACGGAGTGGAGGTGCATGAAGCGCCATGTGATAGCCAAATCAGCGAGGGTCGTTGTAAAAGAAAGCACGGAGTGGAAGGGGCATGAAAGTGACATTATTAAAAAAATAAATAAAATAAATAAATATCAACCAATCAAAACCAACTCGGATTACACCCACCAATCAAGAAATATACAAGAAAGGAAATTACGTCGGTGGAAAAACCCCGCTCACACCACCACGCCATGTCCAGGGTTGTGTGATCGGCGTGGACTGACTTTCACACCAGTTTTCCACGTCCACCCCGTATAGTCTTACATGGAAAAGAAAATGAGTACCAAAAAAGCTAAATTATAAAAAAGTTATAGTTCCAAATATAAATACGATCATATATTAATAGACCGTATAAATGAATTTCGATGATAAATTATCTGGCATTTCAATTTTTGTTATAGCTTTGATAAAATTAAGTTTACTAATAAGATTTTGTTGGGAGTATATGATGAATGTGTTTGAACTTTGCATACTTTTCAGAAAATTTGACAATATTTTTCCTATATATTGTAAATCCTATCCCTTTAACAAATTACCTTTTGACGATATTTTTTCTATATATTCTAAAGGGGAAGGATTCACTAAAAAGTGGATTTTGTCTAAGTAGCCTAAGAAGAATTGTAATGATGACATGTGAACTACTTATAAGTAGGAAAGAAGAGTGGTACTAAAATATTTTGGTTCTTATAAGTAGGAGTGTAAAAATAACATGTGAAAGAAGGTGGTACTAAAAATGTACACAAAAATGTAGTACAAAAAATATAATACAAAAAAATCCAGCACAAAAAATTCAACACAAAAAATTAAGACAATAAATTTTAACACAAAAATGTAGCACAAAATGTAGTAAAAAATCTAACACAAAAAATGTTATACAACATAGAAATACAACATATTTTGTGGGTTTTTTAGTCGACATATTTTATATAGCAATATGGTACTCATATTAAAGATAAAAGGACGCTCGATTTTATGGTGAAAATTTTTATGAAAAAATAATGTCGTATAAAAAAGTTATGAATGTTTAAAAAATTGGGTGAAATATGCGTGTGGAGAGAGAAAGTGAATAAATAGGAATTTCCTAAGATACCATTACATCCCACTTTTTTCCTACATTTTCATCTTAATCATTGATTTGAAAAATGAATGGTTAAGATTCATTCTTACTTAGGCAAAATCATCTTTTTATTCGCTCTTATCCCATATTGTAAATCCTATTCCTTTAAACAAATTGCCTTTTAGGTGTGAATGTAAACTCAGAATTTATTGGAATGAACTTTCAAGTTAGTGAATGTTTTATTGATATCCCAAAAAATGGGACGTATATATAGCTTAACGGTTCTACATTAAACATAAAAAAACGTTCATCATGACTTCCTTTTCAGTATAAATACGTGAAATACCCTCAGGGAAAATTACTAGTTTAACTAAAATAACTGAAATCAACAAGTAAGATTTTAAATACTTCAGGAGTCTTTTTTTTTTTTAAAGATAAATTTCATTAAACCACAAAAACGCCACAAGCGTCCCCAAAACAGGGACCCTCGAACAATCGGGATTACATCGAGTCTAAAGGATATTTACACCAATCATTCCAATAACTAACTTTTAATCTAGATCTGTGAAGAACCCAAAAGAAAGTGGACGACTTTATGTTTTCGACGACTTCAACCGCTCTTCGACACTTACCCGTGAATATTTTAGTGTTTGGTTCATTCCAAATACACCACATGGAAGTATAAATGATACCCCTGATAAGTTGTTGCAGATATTTATTCTTCGAACCTGTTTTCGAAAGCATGAATAAGTCACTAACATCAAAGGCATAAAACTGTTGCAAACGACACCAATATCAAATACGAAACCATATCTCAAAAGCAAATCAAAACCCTGTGAAAAGGTGTGTAGCTGTTTCTGCAGCTTCATTACACAACGGATAGCTTGAATCGGCCAACATTATCCCCTTTTCTGCAGCTCCTGTTTCGTAGGAAGGCGATTTTGAACGGCTCGCCATATCATAATCTTACATTTCAGTGGAGTCCAGCCCTTCCATTTCACTTTCGCACCGGCTGCATTGTCTCTTCTGTTAACAAAAAGCTGTTTGGCTTTACGAACTGTAAACAATCCATCTTTGTCGCCTCTCCATTCCCATCGGTCATCGCCTTCTTTCCATTGATACTCGTAAATATCCTGTAACAAATTAAACAGTTCCGCAATTTCTTCAGGGGTAGAAAGAGCTCTGCGCCAATCCCAAACCAAGTTCCGACCATTGTTGGATAACATCACTCGGTTTGCCACATTTACCCACTTGTTCTTCTCTAGAGTAAACAGGTTTGGATATTTAGCTCTTAACGGTTCAGCAGGAAGCCAAACGTCAGTCCAGAAGCTAACTGCAGACCCGTCCCCCTACAATCCCGATGCTGTCTTCCATTCGAGATCTTTTTTTCACCGAGTTTTACAATATTTTTCCAACATCCACTTGATGAATAACTGCACGGTAACATAGACCACGCACGGTTGACCCATTACACCCAATCACAATCTTTTTCCATAAACAACTACCCTCTTTCTTAAATCTCCAAGCCCATTTAAGAATGAGTGGATCGTTTGTATGATGGAGCTTGTTGATACCAAGCCCCCCCCCCCCCCCCCCCTCTTTTTTAGGACGGGTAATATCTTCCCACGCAACCCAAAATATCTTTTTTTCCTCACGAGATTCCGCCCACAAAAATCTTCTCATAATGCCTTCAGTTTGCTCAATCACCGCCATAGGAGCTTTGTATAGAGAAAAGTAATATATTGGGAGATTTTCAAGCACCGATTTAACGAGGGCAAGTCTACCACCCATAGATAGAGTCTTTTTATAAAAATCCAGAAAGTATATTCATCCAAACTTCTAATTTGCTTTATTTTTTCTATCAAACATTTGGATGAAAATGGTAAAAAAAATCCCAAATCTCAAAGACAATTTTGGCAAAAAAAAGGCAGTCTTTTGGATGAAAATGACAAAAAATCCAAAAAATTAAGGACTATATGGTACAAAAAATTTGTGTTTGGATGAAAATGACAAAGCCTAAACCTCTGGGACGATTTTAACAATTTACTTTAAAAATTTCCTATAATCACAAAGCGCATAAGCAGTAATAGTTATTACACGCAATTTGTTAGTGGTGGCGGCCACTAATATGCCATTAGCTAATAGTGGCGGCCACCACTTTTCTTTGTTATTTTTTTTGGCTTTCCTCATTTAGTATTAGAAAAATTACGATTTTACCATATTATACATTACAATTTCAACTCCTGTTAAAAAAAATATGATTTTGCCCTTTATTTAAATTTATGATTTTGTCACCAGCTAAAAATTATAATCTTGCCAACATTTTGGCTTTTACCAAATTACGATTTTACTCTCAGTTTAAAATTATGATTTTACCCTAGCTTAAAATTATTGTTGTGCCATCGTTTTAGTTTTTTTAGCAACACTATGATAGTGCTTTTTTAATTGGTTGAGAAATATTCGGCCTAGCGTCCGGCAACACGAGCAAAGCATAAAAGGCAGCTACCTGTCACTTCCCCATTGGTCCAGCCAAATTACGACTTTGCCCTCAGCTTCCCTGTCAAATTACGATTTTGCCCCCCAATGTAAATTCGTTTCAATGTTTTTCTTTTTGACGAAACTATGACAATATTTTGTTTTAAATGGTTGGCTCGACGTAATGTGAAGCGGTAGTTTTTCCATCGTCTTAGTTTTTTAGCAAAAGTATGATAGTGTTTTGTATTAATTGGTTGACTCGATGTATTTTTTTTTGAGATTGTGTTATGAGTAGTATGTAAAAGTAACCGAAACACCAAAGTACATTTATAAGAGAAAAATATTCGGCTTAATGCCACTTAACGCGGGCGGGACAAAAACTAGTAATATACAACAAGAAAGGTCAGTCCTGCATTATACTGGGCCTACTAAACAATCAGCCCATATGCTAAAAGTAAAATAGTCTCGGAACCTAGGCCCACATCTTTAAATCAGAAAATGCAGCAACTATGTCGGTTATTATTTACTAATTTTAATTATATCATAATTAAAGGAAAAAATATACCAATAATGCAATACAATTCAAACTCCAAACACATATCTAAGATTAAAAAAAATTAGAAATTTAAGTTTTTTTCAAGCCTCGAAGATCTAAAGTTTGAACTCAGGTGTAATATCAAGATCGTTATTAAATCGTTCTGAAATCGTTCGATCCTATGATTACCATAATTTGAACACCATACCATGTTGACTTCTCTCTCCCCTCATCATATTTTTCAAAATGGTTCTGAGTGATATCGATCAATAGACAATAAACCATTTTCAATATGTGTATCTATTGTCAGACATATGTTGAGGGTCATTTTATGCTTAATTAGAAATTTAATTTTTTTCAAGCGTCTAAAATCTAAAGTTCGAACTCAGGTGTAATATCGGGATCGTTATGGAATCGTTCGATCCCATGATTACCATAATTTGAACACCATACCATGTTGACTTCTCTCTCCCCTTATAATATTTTTCAAAATGGTTCTGAGTGATATCGATCAATAGACAATAAACCATATTCAATATGTGTATCTATTGTTAAACTATGTTGAGGGTCATTTTATGCTTAATTAGAAATTTAAGTTTTTTTTCAAGCGTCGAAAATCTAAAGTTCAAACTCATATCGGGATCGTTATGAAATCGTTCGATCCTATGTTACCATAATTTGAAACACCATACCATGTTGACTTCTCTCTCTCCTCATAATACTTTTCAAAATGGTTCTGAGTGATATCGATCAATAGACAATAAATTATTTTCAATATGTGTATCTATTGTTAGACATATGTTGAGGGTCATTTTATGCTTAATTAGAAATTTAAGTTTTTTTCAAGCATCGAAAATCTAAAAGTTCGAACTCGGGTGTAATATCGGGATCGTTATGAAATCGTTCGATCCTATGATTACCATAATTTGAACACTATACCATGTTGACTTCTCTCTCCCCTCATAATATTTTTCAAAATGGTTCTGAGTGATATTGATCAATAGGACAATAAACATTTTCAATATGTATCTATTGTTAGACATATGTTGAGGGTCATTTTATGCTTAATTAATTTTAAGCAATTGGTTGCGAGATCTATAAGAAATATATAAATACGTGTAATTGTTGTTTTGAGTATGATGCATTAGACAATTAGCTAACTATATAACTATCTATCTTTCTCTCTATTTGTTCAAGACTAAATAGAAATAAATATGCAAATTTCACAATTCTATTATTATATACTAAAAACTAGTTATATTGAATGTGCTAGTGTATATGAGAATTTTAAAAAAAATATAGTAAAAAAAAATTCTTAGTTATAGGCAATGAAGAAGATTATGTAGGTGTAACATAATATGAAATTTACTATTTTTAAAATTATTAGACAGTATCTCAATACGTTTCTTTTAACAAAAATTTGGATCACTAACGGATCAATGGATATCGTCGTGTCACCAGCGGAACTGGCAGATCATATCCATCTCCATTAGATATAATACCTATACACTAATTCAGAAGGAAACCCAATAAATATGACATAATGCCTATCCATCTCAATACGTTAACTATTAAATTAGATGTACACCAATTTTTAATTACCATCTCTAGAACGATTAGTCTTAGATATATTCTAGAAAAAAATGTTTTTGAGAAATTAATTTTAAAACAATGTCTGGACTTGATGAAACTAACACTTTACATCTATACTCGCACATAGAGCGTGTTTTCAATTGTTGCTACCAATAATCTACACAACTAGTTATTTCACATTTGACTGGGTAGTAGAGGCTTTTGCCTCTTGCGAAGAATATCAGGGTTCAATTCCTAATACGAGCGAAATAAGGTATAACTTGCTACAATTTAGAAGTAGGGTTATTGCAACATTCGCCGTTATAAAAATATAATTTACGCAACTAAGTTATTGATTTGCACCGGGTATAGATGGTGAGACACTGCATTAGAGTGACTCCGTTTTTTTTCTAGTTAAGGGTTGAACATATAACAAGAAAGTCCGTAGGTACATTTTCCTATAGTCTAGTCAACAAATCGTATTCGCGGCGTAAACGAGTAGTCTCTATTGAGAGACGTGAGAGAGGCAATAGAAGAGACGGCATGAAGTAGAAATTAAGTCTATTTTTACAGGGAACAAATGAGTCAAACCCTAATACGTTAACAAGTAGCAAGTTAGGCCACTCGACCAGGCTCGAAATTCAGGTATGATCCGTTAACTTAATATAAGGATGATATAAGGAAAACGGTATATATGATTTATGAATTGTTATTTCTAGCCAAATGTTAAAAGATGTCTCTATGAATAATTTTGATCGTATTTTGTTTTATATGTTTTGTAAAAGATAATAGATAGATTAATGTTTTTAAATAATTGGTAGAGATTTGTAAAGAGATAATAGATAGATTAATGTTTTATTTTTAAATAATTGGTAGAGCTTATAAAATGTAACCGCCAACCGTTAAATTAGATTTCGATTTAAGATTGGGTTGGATTAAATGATCACATGTTTAAGGAGAACCTAAAATTATGGGATATCCGATATGCTCACGTGACGTTGTTTCCAAGTAACATGTGTATTTAAATTTCTTTTATTATTTGTCACGAATTAGGCGAGTAATTTCCTGGCACGCGTCGTGTCGCTTCACCCACGAACACACATGTGACATGTCATGATGATTATATGCCTAACATACCCCCTTTTGCACAAGTAGTTTTAGCTCATTTTGTTTAAACAAACCATTGATATTTTGGAGCTTCGCGACGTGATTTCGGTCAGTATTTTATTACATCATTAGTACCACATCGGAACTTGTCATAGTAATCGACACGTATTTTACACGATTGAAAACCATAAAAACAAATACCGGATCCGTATCGGTGTTGTTCGGTTAGTATCGGTTCGGTACCGGCATTCGATATAACTTACAATACCGAAAAAATATTTTATTGCGTATACGACTCTGCATTTAGAGGTGTACAAAAAAACCGGTTTTACAACCGAAACTGGAAAAAAAAACAGAAACCAGCTTTTTTTACCAGTTTTTTTGGATAAACCGGTTTAAACCGGAGAAAAACCGGTTCTTTTTGGATAAACCGGTTAAAAACCAGTCATAACCGGTTGGGGGCGGTTAGTGATTTTAGTAAAAAAAACGGTTTTTTGTTTTGATGAGAAAAACCGGTTCGGTTATTAACCGGAACCGGTTTTTGAAAAAAACCGATTTGTACACCTCCATCTGCGTTCAACAAATTTAATACCACCAAACATAAAAATGAACACGGTAACAGCACCGATGTTGTGTAGTTGGTATATGTTAGATTTGTGAAGGTAAAAGATCAACTATATTTGACTCGTTCGAATATAATTTTATCAAATCGTTGATATCAATAAGCACATCGAGACGGTATATTCTGAATTTTATAAAAGTTATATTACATTAACAAAAAAATGAAAAAGGTAATCAACGACATTTTATATAAAAAATAACTAAACCAATGTTAGACGGTACCGGTACCGACGTTGTTCAGATTACATCAATAACATTAAGAAAAGAATGTCAATGAAAGTTACAATATAGTAATCTCGCCGGTGACAAATGTTGCTACCAACTTTCATCTTTAGTAGTATGTACAGGGGTGTATCCACCCTTATGGGTGGGTGGGCAGGCGCACCCCTTGAAAAAAAAGTTTTTAGTGTTAAATTTCGCAGAAAATCTCGTCCGCACCCCTTGAAAATTTTCAACCGCCCTCTTAGAAAAAAATCTTATGAATTAAAAAAAAATGTAAACACTGATTTTTATTAAAATATAACCTAATTATAATTATTCTTTAACCACTTTTACTTAATAATTTTGCCCAATAAAGAATCCATTGTAATTAACGCAAGCCCAAACCCAACCCAATCAAATTTGAAGTAAATAAAATAACCCAACCCAAACGCCCTTGCCAATTCTTGGCTACCGCTCTCCCTCTGATCCCCAGTAACGTAAACAACATCGATGGGCAAACCTTATTTCGCCGGAAACCGAAATTCCGACCACCAAACCACCTGCAATCACCGGAATCTGAAACCACACTGGTACGCTTCGTTTATTTATGTTGTTATTGTTGTTTTATGTGGATTTTAGGAGAAATAAAGATGTTAAAAGGGCTTAAAATTTTATGTGTTTTGATGTTTTTTTGGTTGTTGTATACTTTAGTATGGTGATTTTGTTGTTTTAGTAAAAGTTTTGTTTGTTTAAATGTTTAGTTACAAGTAATCAACAATTAAAACTAAGGCTTGAAAATTAAAAGGGAAATTGGCCTGTAATAATCCCACATAGACCTTATTGGCCATTAATAATCTCACCTCAGAATATTCCCCCCACCAGTCCCACCTTTCACCTATTTTTCCTACAATGGTTCCCGTTAAAAACCTTAACGGAGTTAAGCTTTTTTCCAAATTAAAAACAGATTTTTAGGGCTTTTGATTAGAACGACGATACGAGTCAATTGATGTAAAACTTGCCTCGAAACGGTGCTCCAAACGATGAAAACGGCGGTTCAATTTGGGTGTTTAAATTTCCAATTAACCAAAATCAAGTCACTTGGAGCACCGTTTCGAAGTAAGTTTTACATCAATGGATTCGTATCATCGTTCTGATCAAAAGCCCTAAAATATCTGTTTGCAATTTGAAAAAAAAGCTTAACTCCGTTAAGTTTTTTTAACGGGGACCATTGTAGGAAAAATAGGTGAAAGGTGGGATTGGTGGGGGAATATTCTGAGGTGGGATTATTAATGACCAATAAGGTCTAGGTGGGATTATTACAGGCCAATTCCCCAAATTAAAATTGGAAAATTATGAAGTATGGTTGATGATTGTTTAAGATTTTAAGTGTTTAGTGTTGTTTTAAATGGTTTTTTTGTTTTACATTTGATAGGATGTTAGGAACTATGAGCAGGGAAATTATGGTGCGATTTCTCAAGAGTAAAGGGGTTGAATCATCTTCTGACCCGACCCGATTATATAAATTTTATGATTATATAAAATTTAGTTTGCTGTTCCTTTGTTTTGTAACATCCGTAAAAAACGGATTTTACCAAACCCGCTCCGTTTATTAACCGAACAATCAGTTTAAAATTTCGTGGCGTATTTAATGCCCAAATTAATTTTAAACGATACATAATTAATTATTATATTGGAATATATAATTTGTTTTTGAAAAATTGTTAAAAATAATGAAATAAAAATAAAATGGTTCTGCCGGGTTTCAAACCCGGGTCAGTCAGCCGGGTCAACACAACTTAACACTCAACCCTTTAACCACTGCGCCACTAATGTTTCTTGTTAATTATTAGAATCAATTAATTCATATCATGAATCCCAAATTCAAAAACCGGCGCCCAAATTTCAGTCGTCGGAAATCCCGGTGATCTCGCGAGATTGGACGGTTTCTTCAAGTCTTAACGTAAACATTTAAACCCACATCGGTTATAACCGACGCCTGAGTCCGCGACACAAGCTATAACCGCCGGAGAATTTTTAACCGACGAATCAAGTCGGAAATCGGACCAAATTCATCGATGACCTGCCTTATAAATACCCCCTCAAACCTCTGCAAGCTGTCGCCGGAGTTCTGCCGGAGAAACAGAGGAGTCCAGTCGGTATACCTTATGCTTAAATCTTTCATTCTTTTTACATATCTCATCTGTAATTAACCTCAAAACACTAAAGAACACGATTAAAACATCGAACCAGTCGGACTTCCGATTCTGGTTAAATTCAACGAAGAAGACGAAGTTCTAGTTGTGTATAAGTATAATTAAAATCAAGTTATAACTCGGGTTAGACACACAGTCCAGCGGTGGACTGTGTGCACAATAAACACGTAAACGTCTCGAGTTCGAATCTTGTCCCACGCATACTGCCTTAATAAAAATGTCCTTTTTTTTGTTAACCGAACCGGAGTCACCGCTGTTACATGTTAAGTTTATTAATAACCGGAATAATAACCAAGTTAGACACACAGTCCAGTGGTGGACTGTGTGAATGTTTAATCACACGTCACGAGTTCGAATCCGGACTACCGCACCGGTCCGGACAATTATCCAACCTTTTTAAATAAGGCGGAACTGAGATTATTTAATTGTATATAAGTATAATAAAAATCAGGTTATATAACAAGTTAAACACACAGTCCAGCGGTGGACTGTGTGTTAACATAAACCACAGGTCCCGGGTTCGAGACCTGTGGAGCGCACCGAGTCACTGATTAAAATCTTTTTAGAAATAAGTTGATTTTCGGATTAATCTAATTAATATATAAATATAATTAAAAACAGAAATATTTCGGGTGAGACACGTAGCTCAGTTGGTAGAGCTGCGTGCACACGTACGGGAGGTCTCGAGTTCGAGCCTCACTCAGCGCACACATATACGCATACGAACCGGTCAACAGTCAAAGTCAACGGTCAAAAAAGTCAACTTTTTTTATTATTTTTATTTATTTATTTTAATAAAAAATCAATTAAAAATACTTAAAAATAACATTTTTAAGGTTAGAAAATAGCCTTAAACTCACAAAAATACATCCAACAATCCTACTAAAATGGATTAATAAAATCCGTTTACTTACCGAACCATAATGCTATTTATCTAGGTTAATTTCACTCGTGGTTAAAACCACTTCGCGTGCATTCAACATCATCAACCGAACGCACCCACTGTGAGTGAATCTTACAACTCCCCCTTTTAATTGCACGTTTTGGGGTGTGTCATGTGTCACAAAATAATTAACTCGTTTATTTAAACTTGTGCCATACCATATTGTGATCTAAACTTAGATTGTTTATATTGTTGTGGTTATGTATTTCATTTTGTCAACTTATATGAAAGTCATTCATTAAGCCCATCAGTTCCTCGTGGGAGACGAGTTGAGCAACGCGTGCCTCAAAACAAATCCATTATTGTTCATGTGTGTAGTATTGAGTTTATATTGTTTGTAGTTATGTATTTTATATTGTCAAGTTTATGCAATTCATTCATTAGGCCCATCAGTTCCTCGTGAGAGACGAGTTGAGCAACGCGTGCCTCTAAACGATCCATTATTGTTCATGTGTGTATTGTTTATTACTAAATTGATTGGTGAATAAGTTTACATCTATTTTTACTCATGTGTGGTTGTGCACTTATTTTATAATCAATTAAATAAACTTGTTCAAATGTTTTCCATAGGATTCACTCGCCAACTTTATGTTGATCCAAAAACCCTTTTTACACATGATACAGGTGAACAGGATGAAGCGAGTAAAACATAGGAAATGCCTTAGAAGAAAACAATGAAGCCTAGATTGATATTTAGGACATGTTGTAATATTGATTGTAATTTTCCATTAAAGTGTATTAATGAATATGAAACGTTAAAATAAATGTCATGAGCTTTGATGATAACCCAATCATGCCCCGATCACCTTTTCCGCTGCGGGTCGGGGTGTGACAGATTGGTATCAGAGCCATGACTATAGGGATATAGGATAGGTTATTAGACTCTTAGAGCCTATACTATAGTCTGCCTAAATTTTAATTGATTAGGTGGTTACATACAAACTTATGATATTTATTTGTTTCATATTTGTTTATATTTATAGTCAAACATACATACTTATATACATATTCATTATACATATATCAATGTTCATATATTCAATTCATCTTCATACATTTGTTATTCAAAGATTTTGTTGCAATTTTCAAATCTCATCAAAGTAAGTTCTGCGACGGGCATGTAGTAACTGGAAGGGTACAAGTACCGGTAGTCGGAACGTCCTGTCTAGGTTGGCATTCGTATAAATCCAATATAACGGACCAGTTTGCCTACCTGGGGACTAACGATGAGAGTACGAAGGACCTATTAGGCCAAAGCATGCCACACTTAACGTCGTTCGAACTAACCCCACTTTGAGGTGTCACCGTGTCTACACCTGGACACATTCCGAATGTCATACGTTATATACATATTTCTCGATTTTCTCCGGGTTTTAGTGTACCTAACCAGGCTAACACATGCGAACCATATGAAAAACCCGGTATTCATGGGGGCCCACATGATTACGAAGGTGAAGTATGGCGGCATGTAGGGCCTAATGACGAGCAAAGCCCAAGACATCCTATGGATGTAGTAGATTTATTTTTCTATAATTATTTTATGAATGTTCATTCCTAGTGCGACCCATGAACCCAAAAAAATCCAACTCATACTCTTGACATGTATTCCTTGTAGATGTCTTCTAGCCTCGCCCGTAGGAAGATGAGAGCAGGAAAAGCCCGCGAACGCATGGCTGCCCAAATCACTCAACAAATGGCTGCCGTTATACCCAACATTGTAATCCAAGTTCAACAAGCACTTACCGCTAATCCTGTCAATCAAGAAAATCAAAACGTTATCAACTCTCCCCCAAATACCACTAAATGCACCTACAAGCATTTCAAATCATGCGACCCTCCAAAATACAAAGGGACTGAAGGTGTCACCGCTCTCCTCCATTGGTTTGAAGAAATGGAGAACACTTTTCTAAATTGCGATTGCCCCGATGATCGCAAAGTGCGTTATGCTACTGGTCGTTTATATGGAATAGCACTTACTTGGTGGAATACAGAGAAGGCCAAACGAGGCGTCGACGATGCTATGACTTTAACTTGGAATGAATTAAAAGAAATCATGACCAGACGATTTTGCCCAAGGAGCGAAATCAAGAAATTAGAAGATGAGTTCTATTTGTTGAAGCAAAAGGAAGGCGACCACACCACGTACAACAAAAGATTCCTCGAGTTACATCAGATGGTTCCCAACATGTTCACTCCCCTCTACCGTTACATTCGTGGTCTTCCGTCAAAGATTCAAGACTCTGTAATAAGTACCACGCCTGCAACTTTGGAAGCAGCAATGGAGCTAGCAACAGCGCTCACCGAGAACCGAATCCGGAACAAAGACTTCAAGGAGGAGAAGAAGAAGGATAAAGCATCGACTGAAACCTCCGACTACACCCAAACCGAATCCCCTTCTCAACCCAATTCTAAGAGAAAGAGAGACGGGCAACTTTTCGCTGCTATCCAACGAAATCAACCAATTTCACACGCCATACCCATCCAAGCTATCCCAATCACTCAAGTGGCACCCAACTCAACTTACCCAAATAAGAAACCATATCTTGGACCTCACCCTCGATGCAACAACTGTTTTTATCACCATCCCCTTACCTTAACTTGTCGACTATGTGCAACTTGTGGACGCTACGGTCATTTGAGCAAGGTTTGCCGCACCTTTCAAAACCAAATCTCTCCCCCTACTCAACACATGATCCAAACCTATCAACAACCCCAATACCCCATGTTCCCATATGTTCGAGCTTGTTTCAATTGTGGCGACCCTACCCACTTTAGAAACACGTGCCCTCGATTGGTTAACATCATAAACGCTCAAGCCCAATCAAACCCAGTTAACCAAGTAAACCAAGAAAACCCAACCGCTAGGCCACCAGCAAGAGGAAGAGTCTTCAACATCAACGCCAATCCTGTCGAAGATAATGACGGCCCAAACGAAGATACCCAACTAGTCCTCTTCACCGAAGATCCAGATTCAACTCCAATCGTTTAGTTTTATGTTTTTCTTTATGTTTTAGAATCACATAGAACCAATCATAACTTAAGGATAAAGCCAATGAAACTTTGACAAGAATATGGTGGATACGCCGCTGGTACTTCCTATATATAAGTATTCTTGTCAAAGGATCAGAAGCATTATCTGGCGGTTATGAGAGGTTCCATGTGTAAACTGTTTGAGTAATTATTGTTTATTATTTTCAGTACATGCAATTTCATAGGCCGCCGCTCCCCATTACATTATGAGCGTTGAGCATGTTCCCCATTTCATTATGAGCGTGAACCCGGCGTGCCCACATACGACCGGCTCCGTTTGATTGAGCCTTGATCGCACAGACATTTTCATTTTCAGTACATGCAATACGATCGGCTCCGTTTGATTGAGCCTTGATCGCACAAACATTTTCATTATCAGTATCTTGTGGTTGTTGTGTTTGTTGTAGAGTCACATAGAACTAATCATAACTTGCGGATAAAGTCAATGAGAATTTGACGAGAATATGGTGGATACGCCGCTGGTACTTCCTATATATAAGTATTCTTGTCAAAGGATCGGAGGCATTATCAGGCGGTTATGAGAGGTTCCATGTATAAGCTGTTTGTGTGATTGTTGTTTAGATTAAATTTATTATTTTCAGTACATGCAATACGATCGGCTCCGCTTGATTGAGCCTTGATCGCACAGACATTTTCATTTTCAGTACATGCAATACGATCGGCTCCGCTTGATTGAGCCTTGATCACACAGACATTTTTCCATTTTCAGTATTTTGTGTTTGTTGTATTGGTTGTAGAGTCATATAGGACTAATCATAATTCACTGATAAAACCAATGAAAATTTGACGAGAATATGGTGGATACGCCGCTGGTACTTCCTATATATAAGTATTCTTGTCAAAGGATCAGAGGCATTGTCAGACGGTTATGAGATCTTCTATGTAGGATTTAGTAGTTTCTTGGTAACTAATCATAACTTGCGGATAAAACCAACGAAAATTTGACAAGAATATGGTGGATACGCCGCTGGTACTTCCTATATATAAGTATTCTTGCCAAAGGATCAGAGGCATTATCAGGTGGTTATGAGAAGTTCCATGTAGGATTTAGTATTGCCTTGGTTGAAATTTGTGTTACATTCATATCATCTCGCCATTTAAAGAAATTGGACTGTGTTCTATTTCTACATAAACTAACCTCTCCATCATAACAAACGAGAGAGGAACTGTCATCATTTAAACCTATATGCTATCAGAATGTGGATTCAAATATTGGTTGTTGTGTTATTTATGTTCTAGAGTTACATCATAGGACCAATCATAACTTACTGATAAAACCAATGAAAATTTGACAAGAATATGGTGGATACGCCGCTGGTACTTCCTATATATAAGTATTCTTGTCAAAGGATCAGAGGTATTGTTAGATGGTTATGAGAAGTTCCATGTAGGTTGTAGTATTAGAAGTTTTGCCTTAGGATATAACCATATCCTTCCAAACATATCCAAACTCTTATGCATGATATCATATTTAGCGAATCAACTCTGCTTATCAATACTTTTTACAGTAGGCAACAAAAAGCGATTCCTGTAATAGGGTACTTAACCCTTACAAGGGACGTTACCGCCTCAAACAAAAACTTAAACCCTTACTTTTCTAAGTATGTAACTGTCAAACTAAACACCATCATTCTTTTAGTCAAATATATCACTACTTAAATTTCGGACGAAATTTCTAAAAAGCAGGGGATACTGTAACATCCGTCAAAAACGGATTTTACCAAACCCGCTCCATTTATTAACCGAACAATCAGTTTAAAATTTCATGGCGTATTTAATGCCCAAATTAATTTTAAACGATACATAATTAATTAGTATATTGGAATATATAATTTGTTTTTGAAAAATTGTTAAAAATAATGAAATAAAAATAAAATGGTTCTGCCGGGTTTCGAACCCGGGTCAGTCAACCGGGTCAACACAACTTAACACTCAACCCTTTAACCACTGCGCCACTAATGTTTCTTGTTAATTATTAGAATCAATTAATTCATATCATGAATCCCAAATTCAAACACCGGCGCCCAAATTTCAGTCGTCGGAAATCCCGGTGATCTCGCGAGATTGGACGGTTTCTTCAAGTCTTAACGTAAACATTTAAACCCACATCGGTTATAACCGACGCCTGAGTCCGCGACACAAGCTATAACCGCCGGAGAATTTTTAACCGACGAATCAAGTCGGAAATCGGACCAAATTCATCGATGACCTGCCTTATAAATACCCCTCAAACCTCTGCAAGCTTTTTCGCTCAAAACCGCACCTTTACCCGACGTAATTTCACTCGCCGGAAAACTTCTGCACATCGCCGGAAAACCGAACCCTTCACTTCTGAGCCTTACTGAACCCCTTAAGCTTATACCGAAGTCACCCACATCCTTTTCAAGCTTGCTGAAGACTCTCTGCTGCAAGACACACGACGCCGGAATCTTTTGCTGTCGCCGGAGTTCTGCCGGAGAAAGAGAGGAGTCCAGTCGGTATACCTTACGCTTAAATCTTTCATTCTTTTTACATATCTCATCTGTAATTAACCTCAAAACACTAAAGAACACGATTAAAACATCGAACCAATCGGACTTCCGATTCTGGTTAAATTCAACGAAGAAGACGAAGTTCTAGTTGTGTATAAGTATAATTAAAATCAAGTTATAACTCGGGTTAGACACACAGTCCAGCGGTGGACTGTGTGCACAATAAACACGTAAACGTCTCGAGTTCGAATCTTGTCCTACGCATGCTGCCTTAATAAAAATGTCATTTTTTTTGTTAACCGAACCGGAGTCACCGCTGTTACATGTTAAGTTTATTAATAACCGGAATAATAACCAAGTTAGACACACAGTCCAGTGGTGGACTGTGTGAATGTTTAATCACACGTCACGAGTTCGAATCCGGACTACCGCACCGGTCCGGACAATTATCCAACCTTTTTAAATAAGGCGGAACTGAGATTATTTAATTGTATATAAGTATAATAAAAATCAGGTTATATAACAAGTTAAACACACAGTCCAGCGGTGGACTGTGTGTTAACATAAACCACAGGTCCCGGGTTCGAGACCTGTGGAGCGCACCGAGTCACTGATTAAAATCTTTTTAGAAATAAGTTGATTTTCGGATTAAACTAATTAATATATAAATATAATTAAAAACAGAAATATTTCGGGTTAGACACGTAGCTCAGTTGGTAGAGCTGCGTGCACACGTACGGGAGGTCTCGAGTTCGAGCCTCACTCAGCGCACACATATACGCATACGAACCGGTCAACAGTCAAAGTCAACGGTCAACGGTCAAAAAAGTCAACTTTTTTTATTATTTTTATTTATTTATTTTAATAAAAAATCAATTAAAAATACTTAAAAATAACATTTTTAAGGTTAGAAAATAGCCTTAAACTCACAAAAATACACCCAACAATCCTACTAAAATGGATTAATAAAATCCGTTTACTTACCGAACCATAATGCTATTTATCTAGGTTAATTTCACTCGTGGTTAAAACCACTTCGCGTGCATTCAACATCATCAACCGAACGCACCCACTGTGAGTGAATCTTACAACTCCCCCTTTTAATTACACGTTTTAGGGTGTGTCATGTGTCACAAAATAATTAACTCGTTTATTTAAACTTGTGCCATACCATATTGTGATCTAAACTTAGATTGTTTATATTGTTGTGGTTATGTATTTCATTTTGTCAACTTATATGAAAGTCATTCATTAAGCCCATCAGTTCCTCGTGGGAGACGAGTTGAGCAACGCGTGCCTCAAAACAAATCCATTATTGTTCATGTGTGTAGTATTGAGTTTATATTGTTTGTAGTTATGTATTTTATATTGTCAAGTTTATGCAATTCATTCATTAGGCCCATCAGTTCCTCGTGAGAGACGAGTTGAGCAACGCGTGCCTCTAAATGATCCATTATTGTTCATGTATGTATTGTTTATTATTAAATTGATTGGTGAATAAGTTTACATCTATTTTTACTCATGTGTGGTTGTACACTTATTTTATAATCAATTAAATAAACTTGTTCAAATGTTTTCCATCGGATTCACTCGCCAACTTTATGTTGATCCAAAAACCCTTTTTACACATGATACAGGTGAACAGGATGAAGCGAGTAAAACATAGGAAATGCCTTAGAAGAAAACAACGAAGCCTAGATTGATATTTAGGACATGTTGTAATATTGATTGTAATTTTCCATTAAAGTGTATTAATGAATATGAAACGTTAAAATAAATGTCATGAGCTTTGATGATAACCCAATCATGCCCCGATCACCTTTTTCGCTGCGGGTCAGGGTGTGACATGTTTTACATGACCCGACCCTATTCGATCCACTATGAACCGATTTTATTTTCATATAGGTAGGGGCCTAAAATCTTTAAAAATATTTCGCATCCCCCATGAAAAAATTCCTATGTCCGCCGCTAAGTATGTGTGGTGTCTTTTTAATAAAGTAAAAGACAAAAGTGCTAACAACTTGTGCAATTATATATATAATAATTTCAATACAGTGAGATTCCCTTACGCCCTGTGTCGAAATTCTAGGAGATCGATTCGACTTGTCACGATATTGGAATTCAATCATTATCGATTTGTTTATTACGTTATGGGCGCTCGTTATTGCAATCGAAAGATAAAAACCAAATGCCCAAAATAAAGCCACAAAAATGAAGTTGGTTTCGATAATCCTGATACCAGTACCAATGTTTGCGTTAGTTTTAGGGATGGGCATTTGGTACTAGCCTACCAGGTACCGGTACCGAATTATTTTCGGTACTGATTCGATACCCATTATTCAGCGTTTTCAGTATCGATACTTTCCGTTCAATACGTTACTAATATTTTACCAAATTTTACCTTCAAATACTGGTATCGTACTAAACCTTTTCGGTACCAGTAGCGGTACCAATATTTGGTGATTTTCGGTACCGGTACCGAGCTCATATCTAATTAGTTTTGTTAGTCATGTTATTGGTACAAACCGACAATTGCTATAGCTTACAATGACAACAAAGTACTCTATTTTAGATACAAGTCCGTTTTTGACAAAATTAATGCTGGATAATTAAACAAATATGTCTATTCCTTTTTTTAAAGAATGAACAATGCAAATTGTTAAAGAACAATCACATAAAATAAAAGTAAATAGGTTAAAGACGTAAAGCTAAAAATAATATTTCAACACTATAAATAAACAACAACTTTGAGCTTTGGTGATTGTAACTTGGCTTTGGGTATTTTTCAAAAATAAAAATAAAAAATGAATGATATGGTTCATCTTCGTACATATGTTCACACTTCCCCATCATAATAAAACCTTTCTTTCATCATATATTATCCCTTTCTTAATTTTGTAAGTTTATGTTGTGTGTGACTGTTCAATTTTTTTACAATCTTTTGATGTTTTGTGTACAAGTTTGTCAAGCATACCAATTTTGTATTTTTTGTATATTTTTTATAGGCTATGATGATAGGTATAAATGGTGGGCATCGAAGATCTGACCCGTATCTTGGCGAGCCAATATCCGGATGGCATAGTTAATATTTTATGACTATGGAACTGTGTATTTGCAGCCTTGGTGTAACCCGCGTCTTCTTTATCGATTACATATCTGAGCCTCTTAAAATTTAATTTAATTTGTCTGCACATGGATTAGTTTTCTTATTATGAAACTAGACTCTCAGACAAGTGGATTTGTGTACAACTGAGTAAGTCTTGATTTTCCAGAGAGTGTTCGAAACCCAATCAGGCATTACGTACTAGGTTTTTGGTATCAAAATTTTGTTGTTTTGTGGTTTTTAGTGATCCTTAATTTTTTGGCATGATTTGAATTGGGTTTCTTCATGATGTGTTGGTTAGATCATGTGTAAATACTACCTGCTTATCAACAATTTTCATGATTCCATACTATCTTAGTGTAGTTATCAATTTGGTAGTCTATAGGTTTTGTTGACAAATCTTATTTTTTTTTCTATTTAATTTAACAACGAAGTTGATGAAATCTGCCCATGAGAATGAAGGTGATTGAGGCAAATGTTGAAGTTGTGTTGTGCAATTGTGCATCAACTAGCCATGTGTTAATGAAATAACGCCACACCTTCACGTTAGTTTTTATCAACACCTTTTCGCGATAATCTCTTTGCGGATTTACGGATCCGACACAACGTGAGACAGGGAGTCCACATGGTTTAGGTAAATTCCCGCCGCAACGCGCGGATCGTTAATTCTAGTTTATATAATAAAGTAACGGATATTGTTCATAATACTTCACTTTTAACATATATAGTAATAATGTTAGGTTAAAATAAAAAGACAAAAAAAAATCCTATATAGGAAGATATTTCGACAATTGATTTTAGAATTGGATGATTGAGATTACTTTTGGGTGCATGATTAACACAGCTTTCATGTAAGAATGAAGGGAGAGATATAAAAGGAAGAACTATCAATTGGTGACTTTTAATATGCACATGCAAGTTACATCGTTACAATAATTGTATAACATTTTTAAATCTTATAATTTTGAAAAATTAATTTCAAAAACTAATCGTAATAAAAAAACTTTTTTTTAATCTTTAGTATGAATACAATATTACTATATAAGAATAAAAACAAATACATGTAAACTGGTTTTTTCGTTTATTATGTTTTTGTTCGTCAATTGTGTAATTGGTCTATACATGATTTTTTAGTCTGAACATGGTGTTATTTGGTCTTGTCTATCGTGTTTTTAGTTTGTATATCAGCACATGAGTGTTATAAGCCTGTCCATTGTGTTTTTTTAGCCTGCACATGTTTTAACTTTATCCATGGTGTTTTCGTTCATTTTTTTTAGTTTGCACATGTGTGCTTTTAGTCTGCTATCCATTTGTTTTTTTAGTTTGCCGTCTATTGTGTTTTTAGTATACTATCCATTGTGTTTTTGTTTGTTGTCCATAGTGTTTTTAGTCTGTTTTCCATTATGTTTTTAATCTGAACATGTTTTAACTCTATTCATAGTGTTTCAAGTTCCATTGTGTTTTTAGTTTGCAGTCCATTGTTTTTTTTTCTGATGTTCATTGCGTTTTTATTTGTTGTCCATAATGTTTTTAGTCTGTTGTCTATTGCATTTCTTAGTCTGCAGATGTCTGGTTTTTGTCTGCTGTTTAACGTGTTTTTAGACTATATATATTGCTTTTTAGTTTGCTGTCCCGGGTTTTTGATTTTTTTTCAAAAGTATAATATACTATGCTCATATTGAAAATAAAAAAAAACATTTGGTTTTATGGTATGTATGTGTATATGTGTGTGTATATATATAGGGGGCCGCTAGAATGAAAACCACAACGAGTTAAGAAAACCGTGAGAACTACACCATACGGGGTGAGTTGGACCAATTTTTTTTTTGTAGTCCAAGACGAATATATTATAACACATTTGTAAAAAAATTCAAAAAAAATTGTCGTGTATGTAGTTTTGACCACCCAAAGTTTAGTGTAATTTAAATTTTACACTAAACTTTGGGTGGTCAAAACTACATACACGACAATTTTTTTTTTGAATTTTTTTTACATATGTGTTTATAATATATTCCTCTACGTTTATGAAAAAAATTTTGGACCAACTCGCCCGTATGGTGTAGCTCTCACGGTTTTCTCAACTCGTGGTAGTTTTCATTCTAGCGGTCCCATAATATATATATAATATATATATAATATGGTGAGGTTCTAAAGTGCACACCAGTGTATGTGTGGAGTATATTTGTGAACTCAGTGAACAAATTCTGATCATTGATTTACATAATCAAATCGTAAAATATACTAGGGTATTTTCATTATTAAATCCTAGTAATTGATTTACACTTGTGTCTCGATAATCAAGAGCTAGGATTAGTTAACCCTATATATATAAGAAAATGGTAAAATGAGAATCACCTTGAGTTGTGAGAACCATGAGAACTAGGTCTTCCAAAAGTTTTTTTTTCAATTTTTTTTCTCAAAAATCTTAAATAAATCACTTTTCCAACAAAAAAAAGAAGGCTGGCAACAATTTACATTGGATGTAAAATTTTTGCATTGCCATAAAGAAAATTTATATCAGTCATAAACAAAATTTACATCGGGTGTAACTACCAAATTACATCGGTGTAACTACGACTCGACAATCTTTTGTTTGTATAGATGTGTTTATAACATTCTCATCTAGGTTTGTGTAAAAAACCGTGGCTCAACTCGCCCGAGAAGTACGGTTCTCATGGTTCTCCTAACTCGTGGTGGTTCTTAATTGAAACGAATCATATATATATATATATATATAGGGCAACTAAGAAACCCAAATGAATGAGCCTCCTTTTGCCACGTGTTACACCTTTTTGCAGACGTGACGTGTTCACAAACACACTAGTGTCAATCTAAAATCCCACCATATTATATATATATATATATATATATATATAAAGTGTATCGTACAAAATAGCTTAAAGTACGAACTGTACGCGATACCATTTTCGCATGTTATAAAACAACATTAATGAAATCGCATGTTTGAAGTTTTTGATGAAATCACATGTTGTAAAAAACAATCAATTTCGCATGTTGATTTTAGGCAGCAAAATCGCATGTTGTATTTTTTATATCACCAAAATCGCATGTTGAAAATACAATCGCATACCATCGTACGTTAAACGCAATTATACGTTAATCTAATCTCTCTCTCTCTCTCTATATAATATATAATATATTATATATATATACACACCTATTTTTTTACCACAACTCACTCTTAATTCTTTACTCTCAAAATCTTTTTTATTGAATTTTAAAATGGCACGATATTGGACCGAGAAAGAGGATATTGATTTGGCCACAGGTTGGGTGGATGCCATTGAGCTAGGAATGCGATTCGCGGCAATTTTGGAACACAATTATGACTACATTCCATCAACATGTGGTGAAAACCATCGTAATATTAATCAAATAATAGGAAGGTTTATGCTTCTACAAGCAAAGTGTACAAGATTTGAAAGGTACTTTATCAATGCATTGAACGACGAGAATAGTTTACTTGAGGATGAAGCGATTGTTAGCTGTTGCGACTCGTAGCGAGTACCAATGTAACAGCTTGAAAATTCGATTGTTATCTTTTCTTTTGTTTTCCGTTTATCTTCCTTTGTAAATCCGAGATTCGGTTGATAATAAAGTTTATGTTAATTAATTATGGTATTGTACGTTATTATCGCACCTAATCGTTTATAAAATCTCATCGCTAATCTCATCGCATCGCAAATTGCAGTTATTTATGTGGTTTTATGTTACTTATGTGTTATGTGTGTTTGTGGTTATGTTACGCTCGCTATCACATCGCTCTCGCACTCTCGAATCGCTAAATCGCGCTATTATATCAACTATAACGCTTAACGCTTTAATTTAACGCCTAATATAACTATCTAATGCGAACCGAATAACCAAACGAACCCTTAACGCGAAATCGGCAAACGAAACTTGACTACCACAAGTTCGCCCGAACTTGCCTGATAACCAGGACTCCCTTGTTTCCCTCAAGTTCGCGCTAACTTGTACAGAAATGTACAAGTTCGGCCGAACTTAGCTATATTTCCCTTGAAATCTATCATGTTCGCGCGAACTTGCATGGAAATCATGCAAGTTCGGCCGAACTTGCTCTCACCAGCCCTCTTCTTGCCTTCTCCTATAAATACCCAGCTCATCCCTCTCATTTGCACTCGCTGACCAAGTTCGCTCAGGGCTCCCTCATTCCAAATCTCTCGTGTTCTAAGTAAGAAACGACCCGATTTCGACTACAACAACGTTTATCAACAACCAACAAAGGTTTACAACGATTTTGCACAAGGATCTACCTTCGTTTTCATCAAAAAAACCCATTCTTTTACGAAAATCTTCATCTTTTTCTTCAAAACTTCTGTTTTAACTTAGATCTTCACAATACGAGTTCGTTTGGTGCTAGCAGAGGCTTCCTAAACACGAGATCTGCAAGATCTCGGCTTGTAAATTCTAGATCTGAGAAAACCTTTGACAAATATCGATTTTGACACAAAATACGGACTTTTGAGGATGTTTTGTTCATTTTCTGATATGAAACGAAGCATCTATCATTCAAGATCCCAGATCTGGAAGCACAAGGACATTTATGTTGGTTTACACAAGCCGGACTAACCCGAATGAACCCCGAGTTCGCCCGGATTAGCCCACACTTTTGTAAAACGGCTAAAACTGCTTTAAAAGACCTCTCCGACCTGAGTTTGCTCAGTAGCACAGGGTTGGAGGGATGAACACTCGATTTACTCAGCAAACGACGCGAAAACGCAAGATTTTGGACCCGAAAACATCAAGTTCGCTCGAGATTGCACTGATTTTGACAGCATGGGAAGTCAAGTTCGCTCGAACTTGCCCTCTAAGGGTCAAGTTCGGCCGAACTTGAGTGGAAATGCCCAAGATTTACTTCAGAAGCCCTCAAGTTCGCTCGAACTTGCAAAGTTTCTCAGGAAACTTCACAAGTTCGGCCGAACTTGTCTCATCTCTTATCAAACCCCACAAGTTCGACCGAACTTGTCAATTTTCATAAGAAACTTATAAGTTCGTCCGAACTTAACTCGCAACTCAATAAACTCCATACAAGTTCGCTCGAACTTGGCTACTGCTCAACTCAAAGTTCACCGTTTCGGCTTTTCGGAAGACTGATGCACTTCTGTTCGTTTACAGGCTGATCCGGCGCACTCCGCAACTTCTCCGCAGAATCTCCTACTTAACAAAAACGCACCCACAATGAGTATACTTGACCCATTTTCGCTTTAACGCACTTTTGGGTGTTACATACGTTCCTATATCAAAATCACATCACAAATCAGAACTGTTTATCACACGCGAATAATCTGATTGTATATGCTCAATACGTGATACTAGAAACATGTGACTAGGACTTATTTTCGTTAACTTGCCTCCTTAGCTAGTATGGTACTATAGTGTGGCTTACACCCGACCGGTCTAGTTAGGATGGATGCGCAAGCCTTCTCACGGTAGTTAGCATGAGAAATGAGCCTATGTTATGTTAAGTGTTTTGGTGTATCATGATATGTAATTAGATTGTTTCGACAACGCTTTCTCGACTATGCTAGTATTATTCAAACTCGTATGCTCACCTTTACTTAATTGTATTGACTTGTCTTTTAACGTATGTAACAGGTTGAGGATTTATGGATTGGATGCCTTGGATGTCGCATGCGTAGTTTAGTTTATTTTGTTTAGTTAGTTGTTAATGTATTTCAGTTTGGAACCTATGTATGAAATCTAGGGGAAATCGAACCCGGTTGAATTTTATGAGAAATCTCCGTTTTGTAATAATTGTTTAAATGTTGTGTTTAATAGTATGGGATATTAAGCAGGTTGTAATATGTTAAATTATTGTTATGGAACATCTCGTGAAATCAATCTGCTCGCTTAGTGCCACTAACCCCGATGTTTCCGCCATCAATTGGGGTGTGACAACCAAAACATCTACAACGCTCAGTATGCTAACATTGCAGGTTGAAGAATTTTGAGAAACCGGCTTGTAGAATTTTGAGACAATGTGTTGCCTTTTTATTTTAATTTCGTACCTTTTAGTTTTAATATTTTAAATTTCAATCGTTTATGTTTTATTACAATCCACCATGTATTTTTTTTTAATTTGAAATGTTTATTTTTTTAAACCGGGTATTTTTTAACTAGTTTTAATGTTATAAAAATACAAAAAAATAATAAAAGGTGTAATATGATTGGGGGAGGGGTGTTATTTCATTGCCTAGGTTTTATTTGAAGGAGAAAATGGTGCGACCTGTTTATTTGGCGCATACGTAACGCTGAGGTGGCGTCATGAAACTTCTAGAGGCTCCATTTCATATCATGTAAGTACTCACATCCTCTTCTCTATTTCACTATTCATCTAAAAATTAGGAAAAAAAAAAGCTAAAACACATTTACCTCTCATTCTCTATTTTGTTTTCCATCTATAAATTATATAGTAAAGAGTAACACCAACTCTATATATTTAATAGCTTACTATACATTAAACTCTATAGTGTTGTGAGTATATAAGAAAGAGAAAAAAAATAAAATAAGTATTTGTAAGTAAAAAAAAGGTAGAAACAAAGAATAGGATGTGGGATGTTTTTTTAAAAAGTAAACTAAATTTAGAGAAAAATATATCTTTTAATTAAAGGTAAATTGGATTTTAATAATTTCAACTTTCTCAATTTGGCCGATAATAATCCCAACTCAGTATTTGCCGATAATAATATGAACTAGTCCACTTTTGGCCGATAATAGTCTGCGTTAAAATAGCTTAACGAAGTTAAGTTTTTTTTTAATTACAAATTGATGTTTAGGGCTTTTGATTAGAACAAGGATACGAGTTGATTGATGTAAAATATATCTCGAAATACTGCCCCAAACGACGAAAACAATGCTTCAATTCGGGTGTTTAAACTTCCAATTAATAAAAATCAAGCCGTTTGGAGCACTGTTTCGAGGTAAGTTTTACATAAATGGACTCGTATCCTCGATATGATCAAAATCTCTAAATCATGGGTTTGTAATTCGGAAAAAAAAACTCAACTCTGTTAAGCTATTTTAAACGTAGGACTATTATCGACCAAAATTAGATTAGTTCGGATTATTATCGGCAAATAACTGAATTGGAATTATTATCGGCTAAATTGAGAAAGTTGAGATTATTTAAATCCAAATAGCCTTAATTAAATTATAAAGATAAAGATGAAGAATAAGATGTGAATGATTTAAGTGGCGAGTTTATAGTCATTTATATAATCTTAAAGGGATGACATTTCCTTTTTTTCTCTCACGCTTTAAGCAAATTGCATTTTTGTCCCTTCTTTCAAATTCAAACTTTCACCACATTACAATATTAGTACATTGGCTTTACTACATGTAAAGTTTTATCCCTAAAGTTTCTAAGGTTTTAACTTTACTTCTGTATCATATATAACATATGTTTTTAATCTATTGTTTTCTTTAATGATTTTCGTTCGCTAATTTCTTTTGTAAAGAACTAATTTATCAAAATTCGAATTACTTTACGTTTTGATTCAACCATGTATTGAGTTGAAATGAGTACGACATGCGCTTTCATATGGTTTGCGTATGACATAATGCTTGAACTAATCCATTCGATTCGATCTGTGCAACGTGTCCATGACGCATCACCTGCGGGCCACATCATAAAAATGCAATTTATGTGTCGGTATAAATTTAAGTTGGTCTACGTTTCGAGGTAAAATTTATTGGGGAAACAAGTATGGTAAAGTATAATATGTTTTTTTTGCATATTTTATATACGTTTCCAGTTCTACGTTTCGACCCCAACACAACGCGTTAGGGATAAAATTTGTGCCCTTGATATCATGTCTTTTGGTTACACGCACATTCATTTAACTAGAGGTTACTCATTTCGTTCCTTTACCTAAAAAAATATTCTTTCACTTACGTGTTTTTATTTATGTGTTTATATAAATTTGAGTTCATCTACTTTTCGACGTAAACTTCTTTTTTTGGAAATAAGTCAGGTTAAATATAATACGTTTTTCTTTTTCCCATTTTATGTATGTTTCGACTCCGCCATAATGTGCTAGGAGTAAAATGTCAACCCTTGTTGTGAATGTCTTTCGATTACACGTTTCAGTTTTCCCTTAATACACATTTTATGTATTTTTGTATGTTCCTATTAATGAGTCAGTTCACATACAAATACGATATACTTTACATTTTTATCTAACCGCAATACTAATGAGCTAAATTGGATACCTCAAAACATGTGTTTTCATATGTTTAACGTATAACATAATACTTTGACTAATCCGTTCAATATTTGTAAAGTATCCGCGCCACAATGTGCACGGGTCTAACTACTAGTTTTATATAACAAAGCAAACACGCCCTAGGTATTTTATAATTATTAAATACCATATCTTCCTTTGACTAGACTAGTGTCGGCTGTAACATTGTTTCTTGTCATTTACTTATAAACAAGACAATTTGGTCAAATTTATTATCATTGATATTGATACTCTTGAAGTCTAGTGTTACAACCTTAAGATACAAAACCCTAATGTTGAAAATGGAACCAATGAATTGAGAACCTATCTATCACAAACACAATATAAACCAATATGTATTGATGAATACCCAATGGACATAACAAGAACCAAACAAAGAACGTGTTTGGACACGACATTGATTATTAGAGGTGAATACGAGACAAATTATCATAATGCCTATGGCGAGTCTATGAAACTTGCCACAAGAAAACACATGGAGAAGTGACCTATGATTAATCACCATGTGACTGATAAAAAGTTGATTCATAACACTGAATTGATGTGTGTATTCGTTATGTTTCATTACAAAGAAGGGTATTCTATTTATACACAAAAAACGTAATCTATTTATAGAAGACAGCAGCTGATTGCTAGCTGTCTTGATTGTTGCTGTCGATTGCTGTTGATCTGCTGGAGATTGATTGCTGTTGATCTGCTGGAGATCTGCTGGATATGTGGCTGTTGATTAGCTGCCGCTTCCTTCAAGGTTAGACCTTCCTTTCTAACACTCCCCCTCAAGTTGAATAGTTGGATTTCCAAAATTCAACTTGCCCAAACAATCATTGAGAATTTTCCCGTTAACTGCTTTTGTTAGAATGTCAGCAAGCTGATCCTTTGATCGAACGAATGGTAGTTCAATCGTACCATCTTCCAATTTTTCTTTGATGAAATTCCTATCAACTTCCACGTGTTTTGTTCGATCATGTTGAACTGGGTTTTCTGAAATCTGAATTGCAGCTTTATTATCACACATAATCTTACTTGTTTCTTTGGGCGGAAAACCAATCTCAGCTAAGAGTCTCCGCATCCACATGGCTTCTGTTAAACCTCGAGTTATGCCTCTAAATTCAGCTTCTGCACTTGAAAGAGCAACCACTTTTTGTTTTTTACTCCTCCAAGTGACAAGATTCCCACCAACTAGAGCGAAGTAGCCTGCTGTTGACCTCCGACTTCCCTTATCTCCTGCCCAGTCTGCATCAGTATAGATTTGAACATTTAGGTGTCCATGTGATTGAAACAGGACTCCATGACCCACTGTTCCTTTGAGATATCTAATAATTCTCCAAACTGCTTCCATATGTGACTGTTGAGGTTGGTGCATGAACTGACTTACTACCCCTACAGCATAGGCGATGTCTGGACGAGTGTGTGAGAGATATATTAGTTTTCCCACCAGCCGTTGGTATCTTTCTTTATTTGCTAATTTTGCTCCTTCTTCCATGTAAAGCTTTTGGTTTACACTCATAGGAGTATCTGCCGGTTTGCAATCGATCATTCCAATTTCTGCCAACAGGTCTAAGACATACTTCTTTTGACTAATGAAGATTCCTTGTTTCGACCTTAGTACTTCAATACCGAGGAAATACTTAAGTCTGCCCAAATCTTTCATTTCAAATTCAGCAAACAAGTTTTCTTTGAGTTTTACCATTTCTTCTTTATCGTTCCCTGTAATGATCATATCATCTACATAGATAATTAGACAGGTTACGAATTTTCCTCTTTTTTTGAGAAACAAAGTATGATCGGCATTACTTTGTTTATATCCAAACTTTTTCATAGCTACCGTAAATCTGCCAAACCAGGCCCGGGGAGACTGCTTCAAACCATAAAGGGATTTCTTCAGACGGCAAACTTCTCCAGTTTTGAAATCTTTTGTGAATCCTGGAGGAGCATCCATAAATACCTCTTCGTCTAGGTCCCCGTGTAAGAAGGCATTTTTTACATCAAACTGTTGAAGTGGCCACCCTTCATTTGCAGCTATCGAAAAAAGAACCCTGATTGTGTTCATTTTTGCAACTGGGGAGAATGTTTCAGCATAGTCAATCCCATGTGTCTGAGTATACCCCTTTGCTACCAGTCGGGCTTTATATCTTTCAATTGTACCATCTGGTTTGTACTTAATCGTATAGACCCAACGACACCCCACGGATTTCTTTCCCAACGGAAGAGTACACTTTTCCCATGTATTGTTCTTGGTTAGGGCTTCCATTTCTGTGTTCATTGCTTCCTTCCAATGTTTAGATTTTAAGGCTTGATCCACGTTTGTAGGAGTTTCTTCGGAATAAACAGATGAGATAAATGCTTTGGCTTCCTTAGTGAAGTTTCCATCGGCCACACTAGCTATAGGATAACTAGATCTTCTTGGTTCTTTTTCAGGAGAATACCGTTTCGGAGGAACCCCTCTGTTTGTTCTAGGGGGTAACACATATCTCGATGGTGGTTCTTCTTGTCTGGATTCATCTGCCTGCAAATTTTCAGTTTGTTCTGTGGCAGTTTCATGGTTAGAAGTATTGGTGTCCTCAAGGTCATTAGAAACTTCAAAATACCACCAGACTGAATAGGATGAGTATCACTTACCTCGGACACCAGGTTAGGATGAACATTAGGACCGTCAGTGGCACTGAGATTGGGTTCTGGTGACTCTGTGGTTGGTGACTCTGTAGTTGGTACATAGGGAACATATTTCAACCAGCTTAGTGTGTCTAAACATTCCTTCTCCCCCTGACCACTGAGTTGGGAATTGTAGTAATACTCGGTTTCAAGAAAGTCACAGTTTATTATGGTGAACATATGACGTGTTTTTGGATTATAACATCTGTATCCCTTTTGATTCATTCCATACCCGACAAAGACACATTTTACAGCACAAGGGTCAAGTTTGGTTCGATCTGATTTAGGTATGTGAACAAAGGAAGTACATCCAAAGATTCGTGGTTGAAGGGTGAGAACTGAGGGTAGTTTGAAGAATTTTGAAAGGGTGTGTAACGGAGTGTTAAGCTTTAGGATTTTTGTTGGGAGTCGGTTGAGAAGATAGGTAGCAGTAGCAAGGGCTTCAGGCCAAAAATATTTCGGGACCTGGGATTCAATCAGGAGAGCTCGTGTCATTTCTAGCAAAATGCGATTTTTCCTTTCGGCAACACCGTTTTGTTCTGGGGTGTTTGGGCATGTAGTTTGGTGGATTATTCCCTTGTCTTGGAAAAAGGATTTAAACAAGGTATTAACAAACTCACCGCCATTATCAGATCGGAATATTTGGATGTTTGTTTGAAATTGGGTTTGAATCATGGCGTAAAACATAGTGAATTTTTCAAATACTTCGGATTTGTTTTTCAAAAAATAAACCCAGGTCATTCGGGTACAATCATCAACGAACATCACAAAGTACCGAAGGTTTTGCCCCCCAAGAACTGGGGCAGGACCCCATACGTCAGAATGGATTAATGAAAATGGCAAAGCAGCCTTAGTGTTATTGGGTTTAAAAGTTTTTCTATGGCTTTTTGCTAAAACACATGTTTCACAATGTGACATAGAATTAACTGGAAATAGTTTCGGAAATAAAATATGCGAATAACTTGCAGAAGGATGACCTAATCTTCGGTGCCATAGCCAAGCTTCCCGTTCCGATGTCCCATGAGTCAGCATCACAGCACCACTTTGAGTCACCTCATCCACATAGTACAACCCTTGATTTTCAGTGCCACGCCCAATGATCACTCCCGTCCTGATATCCTGTAAAATACAAAACGTAGGGTACATTAGGACAATACAGTTGAGTTCCTTCGTGACATGGCTGATGGAAAGCAGCTTATGTGATAACGAAGGAACATAAAGGCAATTAGAGATTTTTATTGTGGGTGAAATCTCAATAGTTCCTCCCGATTTTACATCCATTATTCCTCCGTTTGCCGTTTGAATATGTGTTTTTTCTGGTTTGGTTGTTGAAATAATATCCGATAGTTCATAAGTCATCGTATCGGTTGCGCCACAATCAAAAATCCATAGTTTTTGTTTTTGATGTTCGTGGGCCATATTGGCTTCTCCCTTATTTCCAGGGACTATATGTGTAATATTTGTTTTTAAATTCGACCGAGGGACTATATGTGTTCGTGCATTATCTTCTTCTTCTTCACTTATGTATGACTTAGGGTTTGAGGGTTGCGCCCCAAACCCTTTACCTGTTGTTTCTTCTTCATCTGCTTTGGCCACTCCGCCGAAGCCCGATCTGTTCCGGCTTTCATCTTTGGGAGCATCTCGGTTACCGGCGCCGGATGACTTTCCTTTTTCTGTAGTCTTTGTGCCTCTCTTCTGACCATCAGACCACCATTCCGGATATCCGACGAGTTTGAAACATTGTTCCCGGGTATGTTTCATCATCCCGCAATGATCACACTTGAGGTGAGATTTGTCGTCTTTACTTGTTCCGATTCTTTTTTCACCGGCTCGTCGGTAACCCTTTGACGCAAGCCCTAGTCCGTCAATTTCCGAGGCCATTAGACCCACTGTGATACCCTGTGTGTCATTGAGAGGTGCTCCCAGAATATTCTGGTGAGCGGCCTCCTTGCGGACAGTAGAATACGCAGTTTCTACGGTTGGAAGGGGCTCTAACCGGAGTATTTCCCTTTTTATAGGATCATATTTCCGGTTGAGAGCGTTTAGAAACTGGAACAGTTTCTGTTCCGACCTGATTTTGTGATACGCTTGGATATCGGCTGGGCAGGTCATAGGGTTTGGGTCAATCCGATCAATTTCTCCCCATACTCCTTGTAGTATAATCCACAATTCTTCTAGGGAGAGATTGTTCTGTTTGATTTCATTCGCCTTGACATGTAGGTTGAAAGTTTGGAGCTTGTCACGCCCACTGCTATATGTTATAGCTAGGGCATCCCACAGCGATTTTGCTGTTGGGAATTCGGTTAGATTGCTGGCAAGGGTTGGTTCGATGTTCTGTATGAGCCATGAGAAGACGACTAGGTCGTCTTGTTCCCATTGCTCATATTGCTCACTGGTTTGGTTTGGTGGGTTGGTTGATAGATGATTTAGAAAGGCTTTTGATTTACCGCCTATGGCTACCCTCATCATCCGGGTCCATAAGGCGTAATTCTGACTGTTGAGCTTGAGGTTTATTTGAAGGTTATCGGATAGTTTTGGGTTTCGGTTTTGTGGGTTAAGGCCATTCTTGAGCAGATTGGCGATTTGAATGGATAAATCTTCTCCCAAGTTACCGGCTTCGGCCATGGCAGCTTGGTTGAGAGGATGATTTGGTTTTGGGTGAGCAAGGTAGATGATGAACAGGTCAAGAACGACACTGCTCTGATACCATGATAAAAAGTTGATTCATAACACTGAATTGATGTGTGTATTCGTTATGTTTCATTACAAAGAAGGGTATTCTATTTATACACAAAAAACGTAATCTATTTATAGAAGACAGCAGTTGATTGCTAGCTGTCTTGATTGTTGCTGTCGATTGCTGTTGATCTGCTGGAGATTGATTGCTGTTGATCTGCTGGAGATCTGCTGGATATGTGGCTGTTGATTAGCTGCCGCTTCCTTCAAGGTTAGACCTTCCTTTCTAACAGTGACGATGCCCATGTTTGATTGTCGTGTACTAGGTAGGAAATCTAATGAATAGATTTATAACACATACAAGTAGAGACAAAAAATAAATAGCGATAAATGTTTGCAATGAGTTAAACATATAATCCCTAGCTTATTGTTAATGATTGTTATTTGTTAATCAGTAGTTGGTTAATCATTTGTATGCTTTCTATGCTTACTTCAATCTAAACCTATATAGTAAAAGCATTGACTAACCGTTAATCGTTTTTAATAGATGATTCCTCTTTAAAAGAAACTACTAAAATTTGAAACTATTAATGTTCTAAGATAAGGAAAAGTAGGAAAGAAAAGTACAAGCCAATTGTATCACATTGCGTAATTTTTATAATTGCAAATTTACCACATAACAAAATTTTATCATGAAGATATTTGCTAGCTCCACTTTTGGCATTACAAATTCAACATCTTGAGGTGAAATATGAGGTGGACATGCTTTCGGATGATACGATACAATACAACACGATTTGTGATATAGAATGAGGAGGTGATCATCTTTCATTAACGTTTCCTCTTCGTGCACGATTGTAGTTTACTTGGTTCCCATTATTAATTCTTGTTTAGTTAATGTTTTAATGAATCAGCTTTCATGTTTTATCTTGTTTGGTAGTTATCTAAGTTGGGACTAAGACATTTAGCCTGAATTACTATAACAAACTAAAACATGGAACATGTAGAGATATTATTAGTGTATATATTGTTGAGTTTTAGCTTAGTATTGCCTGATATCAAGGTTATCTGGCTATTTTTTTTTTGCCCAAACTCATCAGTTAGATCTTCAAGAAACATCATACTGGTTGCTCGATCTAGCACAAAGGCTGAGTATCGCACCTTAGCTCATACTGTTGCAGAGGTTCGTTGGATTCTATCTCTTTTGCATGAGTTATACAATTTGTTGTCTTGTCCACCAACTATTTGGTGTGACAAAATTGGAGCTACATATCTTGGTGTCAATTCGGTGTTTCCTCAGCGTACCAAACACCTTGAGATTGATTTGCACTTCATTCGTGACATGGTGTTGGCTCATATTTTACATGTTCACTATGTGTCTACTAACTTCATATTGCATATTTGTTGACCAAAGGGTTGTCTTTAGATCGTTTTGACACTTTGCGGTGCAAGTTTCACGTGGACGCGCCTTTCAGCTTGAGGGGGGCATATTAGAGTGTATATATTGTTGAGAGTTAGTTCAGTGAGTTGGTTAGCCAGTGGTAGGTTGGTTAGTTAGTTACAGTTTTGTTATATATAGAGATGAGCTTTATCTTGTACAGATTGATTGAATCAGTTGCTTTACCATATAAGTTTTGCTCTGTCGTTAGATATCATCACCGACTTTCTGTGGGCCTGGACTAAGCCCTCGTGGGCCCAGGACCATACTCTTAGGTAATCTAAAAAACAACCAAGATGTTATAATAAACCACCCACGGATGACTCATGCGGGCAGTGCACCATGCCAACACGGAGGAAACATATAGTGATCAAAGGACTTCAGAAACAAAAAATAAAAGCTTGCAAATGCAAAAGAGAGCTATCACACTTGTTTTAGAATATGAAATGAAATGGTGTGAGGAATTATGAAGGTAATGGTTGCTATTTATAGTGATCAAGAGTTTATGAGGATGAGACAAGTGTCCCTAAAGGTTTAAGGGCTTGATAAGTGGCACTACGTGTGTCAAATGCAAGTTAAGAGTGGCACAATTCAAAGAGAGGTGGCACAGGAGCAGCAAGCTGTTGTCCAAACAATTATTCTGCTTTTAGCACACCCCTTGTGAACCGCACGAATAATCCAATACAATCCGCATGGGGACCTCAGCGCGCTTTAAATGCAAACACCCCTTGCGAATCGCAAGGGAATGTTGATAGTGATCAAGAGTTTATGAGGATGAGACAAGTGTCCGTGAAGGTTTAAGGGCTTGATTAGTAGCAATAGAGATGTCAAATGCAAGTTAAGAGTGGCACAATTCAAAGAGAGGTGGCACAAGAAGCAGCAGGCTGCTATCCAACAATTATTATGCTGTAGCGCACCCCTTGCGTACCGCAAGAATAATCCCATACAGTCTGCATGGGGACCTCAACGTGCTTTTAATTCAAACATCCCTTGCGGACTCTAGGGAATGTTGATACGGTCTACAAGGGACTATCAGTGACCAAAATTTTTGCATTTTACCACTTTCAACCCTTAATTCTTTATCTTTGCCCTTTTAACAATTATAACCCCTCTCATTCAGCATTGTGAATTATGTGGAGGGTACGTGTCACATTAGGATTCGTTCGGGATATATCGGGTTGTTACTGTGGATGTGTTTATATCTCGGTTATCAAGGTGGAAATCAAAGACTTTATCTATTAGGGGTAGGGTAATATTCCTAAAAGTGGTTCTCGACAGTCTTCCTTTGTACCGTTTTCATTATATAAGGCTCCAAAAGGCGTAATAGACGAACTTGAAGCACTTAGATGAAGATTTATTTGGGGTGGGGATGACGAGAAATCTAAAACAAGTTGGGTATGTTGGGACCGTGTAATATGGTCAGTTGCAAAGGAGGCCATGGGGTGGGAACAATTCGCGACATGAATATAAGTTTATTATTAAAATGGTGGTGGCTTTATAGCGTCGAAGAAAATTCTTTATGGGAAAATGTCATCTCTTCTATTCATCGCCAAGAAAACTCAGTGGCATGTCAACCAATAAAGGCGGGAATCCAGGGTGTGTGGGGTAATATTGTCACGTTGGAAAAAGACCTCGCGAAACAAAATATAAGGAACAATTCTTTGATTAAAGGCAATATTGGCAATGGGGAAGTTATACGATTTTGGTTGGATAAATGGGGTGAGGATTGCACTTTAAAAGAGTGCTTCCAAGCCTTATTTTCTTTAGAGAATGATAAAGAGGCCACTGTAGCAATGCGAACATAAGGATGGGACTGGAAAAGAACTCTCTCAGCAGCGAGGAATGGGATCAGTTGTGACGATGTCAGCAAGTTCGTGACGGGATTGCAATTCGGGTTGGGGTGGCGGATTCATGGGCATGGGAGTTGTGTTCAGATGGTCGGTTTTCTGTAGCGTCTTGTCGAGATCCTAGTTTCTCATGCAATCCCATATTATCCTTTCGCTTGGGTTAAGTGGGTTCTTAAAAAATAGTATTTTCAGATGGCGGGCGGAGCAAGATCGGTTTCCAACATTAAAAGGGCTATACAAGAGAAACATCCACCAAGGATCAACAGAATCTCGCTTCAGTGGTGATGCCGAAGAAGATACAAACCATTTGTTTGCTAGTTGCTACTTGACTAATTTTTTATGGCAAAAAGTGAGCCTTTGGTGTAAATCTTCAATGTTTACAAACTATTGTTAGAGATTTGTTGAATGTTCATAATTTTTTAGCTTTAATGACTACAAAAGGAGATTGATGCAGGCAATAATATTGACCTCCTGTTGGATTATGTGGAAAACGCAAAACAACATCATGTTCAATGGGAAAAGGGCCAGCGTAGACGCAATGTTTAGCGAGCTGCAAACTTTAAGTTTTTTGTGGGTTAAGCATCAGTCTAAAGATAACGTTTAGGTATAGGAGAAGTGGGTGTCCTAATTTTCCGTAATACGTAATTTGAAGTTAAAAGTGGTGTGAGTAATGTACTGGTGTTTGTAACATGGCTTGGGTCTAGTAACTTGCTATTTCCTTGCTTTTGTGTATATATTTTGGTGATGAATGAAGTTTGTTTGCCGTTCAAAACACACAATCTAATAGTCCATAAGGGTGGAGGTGGCGCCCCTTTACGTACCATAGCCCCCTCCAATCTTGTATTCTCACATCATTTTTACGCTAGCTACTCTAACACCACTAAATCACTAACAGCACTCCTTTCATCTACCCTATAACCAAAGGTCCCACCCATTTACTCCACCCAACCATACCGTATTGTTTTCCTCAACCTTCAGTGGGTTTCACTCCCTCAAACCCATCCCACCCAAATTACACTAGGGTGGCAGCGGTGTATCCGCTTAGGATTAGGGTAAGTACCCCTACCCTTACCCGCATGGCGCCCTCCCCACCCTAAGGTTCTTTGGAAAACCAACCTTTATAGACTAACTCTACCCTAACCAATAATTTAAATGGAGATTGTATAAACATTTGTATACAATGTTTATCGAAATTAATTGGGAGAGAGAAAGTAACGGTTATGTGATTATACAATCATCTTATATGTTATAACTGTATTACTAATATTATTTATGTGATTTTCACAATTCTACTTCTATACTTATATTCATACTTATAGTTGATTTTACCGATTCTATGTTGAACGACTCCATCTCTTTATTATATAATAATATAAAAAGGTATATAATAAAAAGAATTCTGATCATGTGTTTCTATCCTCGTTTCAATCAAACTTTTTATATCATTGTTTTGTAAAACCCATGTCATGATATATTTTTTAACATCTAACTGTTTTACATGTGTAAACCCACCTTTCGGAGCTATGTCCAAAGGCTGACTACTCGACCACCGCTAAAAAGCGTAGCACACTCCTGATGCCAGAAACCCCGTGGAATAAGTAAAACTGCGACCCCCTTAGACTCGAACCTGAGTAAAACCCCGGACCAAGCCTTCATGGAGATGAGAACAACCACTGCGCTGCAGTGGAGGACCCCGATGCCATGATATTAAATTGAAGAAATTGTTAATAAGTCACCACACATAACTTTTGTTATATAAAAGAAATCAAAGTCAAAAACTAGTAATAAAATAGCCTAGTAAAACATTTGGAAGCCAACAAATGCAAACAAGAATAGTTTCAATTTAATTTAAGTAAAAAATGGACACATAAAATCTCTTTTCTCTTCTCTCTTCAATATATATCACTTTATTCTTTCTCTACATATTATCACTTTTTCTTTAAACCATTTGGTACGTTAGATTATATATGTATACATATCACAAACCATTGACCACTCATTGACGAGCACAACCATTATCTACAATAAGGATTATATTGGGCGATCATATATATAATGTTAAGCAGAAGATCAAAACAATTATCATCTGGGGCTTCCAGAATCACAGATGACCAGATCATACAACTCATCTCCAAATTACAACAGCTTCTTCCCCCGGGACACGTATTCAGCGATCTAACAAGGTTAGTTTTAAAAAACTTCCAATATTCTCACACCACTTTAATCGTATTTTCACATCTCCTTTTCACTCTATCTCTCTCTATATATCTATATGTATATCGAGAGATAAGAGGAGAGGTGTGTGAATATTAACTCCCTGTTTTGTTTTTTTTATCATTATTAATTTTGTGAGTAAATTACTAAAATGGTCCCTGAGGTTTGGTAACTTTTGTCACTTTAGTTCAAAATTCAAACATTTTGAATATGGGTCCACGTGGTTTCAATTTTGTTGCCATATTTATTCAAAAGCAAAATCTGGTCAGATTTTTCAGTTAACATTCCAGCCTTTTTATCTTTTTTTCCCTTTTAATGAAAGGCGAAATGGTTAGTTTTTTTAAGTTTTTTATAATAAAACGTTAAAAGACCATTTTTCCATTCACCAAAAGAGAGGAGAAAGACAAAAAAAACTGAATGTTAACCCGAAAAATCTGACAAAATTTTAGTTTTGGATGAAAATGACAACAAAATTGAAACCAAAGGACCAAATTCAAAAGATTGAGTTTTGGACTAAAGTGACCAAACCTTAGGGGACATTTTGGCAGTTTACTCTAATTTTGTTAATTATAATGTTTAATTAAATTGTATTCTAATTAGTTTTTCTAATACGTGTGTAGTCATCTGCTTCAAAGGTGCTGCAAGAGACGTGCAGCTATGTTCGAAGCTTGCATCAGGAAGTTGATGACCTTAGTGATCGACTCTCACAGTTATTATCCACCATTGATGCCAATAGCCCTGAAGCTTCCATTGTTCGAAGCTTAATTATATAAATGCAACCCCATCCATCTCTATATATTAACTATTTCTGAGTTTGTTAATCGTCTCTCCAAGGTGTAGTTTAATAATAATAATAATATTATTAAACCTTTGTTACATGTATTATTATTAAATGATAATACTAATATTAGTTTATTTTCTGTAATAATAATAATAATCAAACTTACTGTGTGTTAAAAGTTTTCTTGTGATATATAAATATTTAGATAAGTTATTGTTTGTAAATTCTTCGTCATAAAGTAAAAACCAAAAATATATGACTTATGGTCGTAAAAGTCGTTAGGTGCTTCTTAGCTGATATATAATATATATATATATTATAATAATATATTATATATATATATAAATAGGGAGGGTTATCTTGAGAACATCCATTTTTGTGAGAACACTAAGAACAAATTTCATCCATAGATTATCCTAAATTAAAGGCTAAGATTAAAGGGGTTTAAATGAGAAAGAAACTTAAATTAAAAAACTAAAGGGCCTTATTGTCAAAACACATAACACAAAAACCCATCAAAATCCTCCAGTCGCATGCATCTCTGTAACACTAAAATCTTCAAATTTCAAACTCACGACTAGAGATTTCAACAATCAAAAGAGGAATACGGAGGATTAGTCTCTTTCGATTAGGATTGAATTGAAATCATCTTCCGATTTGACTGATAAGAGAAAAAACTTTGCTCATCTTCTTCAGAGGTATTGATTTTGTTGTGATTTGGATCTAACTGATGGTTTGAAGTATAATTATTTGTTTTTGTTAGTTAAGTATGAAATTATTAGGTTAGTTTGGGCGTTAATGTGAGATTTGGTTATGTATATGGAGAATTTGTAGAATTGGGATTTCTTTGAGTGAATTTGAGTCTGAATTTGTCAATTTTGTTTGGATATTGATGTGAATTTTAGTTTTGTATATGGAGAATTGGTGGAACTAGGGTTTCTATGACTAAATGTGAGTCTAAAATTTTTAGGTTTGTTTCGACATCGACGTGATTTTTAGTTATGTATGTTGAGAGAGTTGGTGTAGTTCCGATTATGCTATCATATCATTATCTATCAGTATCGATTCACTTTTCATTACTTCTGCAACGTCTATCAGTTCCGATTCACGATTCATTGTTCTATTGCCAGTGTTTTGTTGATGCCAATGTTGCTTATGGTTTCTCATGTATTGCTGAGTCTTTTTTTTTAAATAATGATACGTGATAGTGAACGACTTACACAAGTGTAAAACAGACACTTACACATGTGTAAAATAAACAATGTTGTAGAAATTGTTATACTATGTTGTCATTATGCAACATAATGCATTAGTCAGCTAGGTCTAATATGATTTTGTAACTTTGATGGGGTAAAATTGACGGTGAAGAGCCTTTTCTAATCTTGTGTAGTTGGGAAGGGGTAGTAGGACCATAGGAAGCAAAGTTGAGAAAGGGCTAGTATGATTAATACCATGTAGGCGTAAATTGACAAGAATTGTAATTGAAGGTAAAGTAGGTTAAATGGTAAGCAAATTTATTTTCTCGCTGAACAAAGCATCACAACAAAAGAGTGTGGTTGATTTGAGTATAGAACTAGTGTCTTATGTCATGGGTTAACCGAGCTTTTTGGGATTACAGTTGATGAACTATATTTTAACTACATGTTATTGTTATTTTTTGTTTATTGATAAAATGTTTGTGAGTTTAATGCAAATTGACGATGCGATTAACTCGGGAATTGTGTTGGTACACGGTCCAGTCTCAGGATTTCCATATTTTTTTACACATGTGTAAATCAAATAAATGAAGGTTTACACATATGTAATTCATAATACTTTAAAAAACAAGTATAAATATGAATGTTTACACATGTGTAAATCATAATACTTAAAAAATAAGCATAAATATGAAGGTTTACACATGTGTAAACCGTATATATGAAGGTTTATGCATGTGTAAATCAGAAACAATAGGCATAAATATGAAGGGTTACACATGTGTAAATCATATATATGAAGGTTTACACGTGTGTAAATCATATATATGAAAGTTTACGCTTGTGTAAATCATAATACTTTAAAGAAATAAGCATAAATATGAAGGTTTACACATGCGTAAATAATATATATGAAGGTGTATACATGTTAAATCATAATACTTCATAAGCAAGATATGAGGTTTACACATGTGTAAATGTTAAATATTTTTTGATTTGAAAAACCCAAGTAGTTTAGTTACTGATGCCAAGATGATTCTGTTAACTAAGTTGGTATGAAAAGCAATCTGAATTTTAGTGAAAAGGAGACTCCATTTAAAGTGGTAAGTTGAATGTTAGAATATATAGTTCTAGAATCCAGATCATGATATAGGTTTTCATAAATACTACTAATTATTGCATTGTTTTTTGTTTCAGAATCGCATGTTTATTTACTACTCAAGAAGTGTTGATCATCATAAGTACACAGAAATTAGAGCAACAACATCTTGTAAAGTTAATATCAGTCGGGCGACAAAGGATATACTACAAATTGAGGTGGTTTTGTTTTGCGTTGTATGGAAACGTTCATTGGGAGTTACATAAAAAAAATTGATTATGGTAGAAAGCGGTGGAAAATAAATTCAGTTAGAGAGAATATGTTGTATGAATACTTCTTTCTGGCGTAAACAAATTCAAAGATAAGGTGTTGTAGAAAGCTCGGGAACTTCATGAAATAAGCAACAACCAGACCTTATCTTCTATTTTTATTTTTTTGTTCTTGAAACATTAATGTTTTTTGAATATTATGTATTACTAATGGTTGTAAAAAAGATATGACTTTGAATAATGCACATTTACATTAGTATTTGAAAATACAAATTAACCACTTCATGTTCATAGCAGCAAAACGATCATTTGTATTATCATTTACACATGTGTAAACCAGGATTTATATGCGTATTTTAAATTGTTATGATTTACACATGTGTAAATCGTAGAGGTGTAAAAAAACCGGTTTTAGGACCAAAACCGAAAAAAAAACCGAAACCATATGTTAAATAACAGACTAGACATTTGTCATTCAACTAATGAGAATTTAGAGATCTGAGATGGGAGTTTTAAATATGGAAATATATATAAATGATGTCTCTTATACATAAGAATACATGACACTTACACATATGTAATACATAAACTTAAACATATGTACAATCAACTGTACACGTTCATAAATATGAATTAACACATAAGAATCCTTGCATCACCATCAACATTCTCATTCATCCGATGCAGCCTTGCAAGCCAACTGAACATCTTATGGACTTGAGACAACCTTTTCACTTCAATATTACACATATACGCATACATGTCCTCATATCTTCAAGTATTAAAATAGCCTTTTACAATAGTCGCACATGCTAAAAGTCTATGAACACGACTCGTGTCGATTAACCTTTCATAATCTCGGTCGTCAGTATCATCCTACCAAGTCTACATGCATTCGAAATGTATTTTTTTATCTTGAAATTTTGTATCAAGGAAGTATTTTTTTTACAAAGTACATAGAACAACACTTACACATGTGTACATCTGAACACGATGGGGTGCAAGCAATTAGTAGTTACACATGTGTAAATCTGAATAGGATGGGATGCTCATATCAGCTCCAACACTTGCTTTATCCAAATCTTCAAAGTGTTCCTCATGATTGTACACTTAATATAGAACCCTTGGTTAACCTCACATAGTTTCAATATCCTCTTAGCTGATCTTAGATGAACCTACATCACAATATAAACATATGCTTGTAGTCATTATCAATAACTTTATATAACCCTTACAATTACACTTTGTAAAAAACTAAGATAAAGAACCTCAGCTAACATCTGTGGCTGAGTTTTGATATCAATCTTAGTCATGGAACCCTGCTTCATCAATCAATCATGTGATTCAACAATCCTTACATATGATTTAGGATAAACTATACTTTCAATCCAACAAATAAGAATTAGTTAGGGCAAATTACAACCTCAATAGGAAAATGTGTTAAATTCGTGGAACAAAACCCACAATACATAAACAGAGTAATTAATACCAAAATTGATTAAACAATAATTAGTGAATCCCAAATCAATTGAGCAATTAATCAATGAATCAAATATCGATTTGAGCAGAAATCAATGAATCTAAAAACCATATCAAACAATTAACGATTGAAGAACAAACCTGTAGATTAGGAACGAAATAGTTTAAGATCAATTAATCCAAACCATAATCGATTGGATAAGATTCTTGATTGAAGATCATGTGCCTAGACTCGTGTGCGTGGATTGGAAAAAGTAGTGCTGCAATTTAGGTGTTAACGGAAACAAGAGAGTTGTAGGGAATTTGTTTAATTACCACTTTACCCTTTTATTTAAAACACAAGGGAAATAAATGAGTGGCTGAGATCTGTTCTCATGGTTCTCACAAAAGATGAGTGTTCTCGTTTAAACTCTCCCTTATATATATATATATATATATATATATATATATATATATATATATATATATATATATATATATATATATACTAGTCGGCCTAGCTGGAGAGTACTCGGGGTAGATGGTGAGTACCCACGCCTTGACAACCTACCCTTTAATGATTACTTGAGGAATACACGCCTCGAGACATTTTTTTATAACATATTAATAAACATACATCACCACTTTGGTCTACAGTAATTTCCTTTTAATAAACCTACAACACCACCTTAGTTTACGGTAAGGATCATGGGCGCAGCTTAAGTGGGGCGGGAGGGGGAGGTCGACCCTCCGAACTTTTTGTTCGGTAGTGGAGAGTATATAGTTTTCGCATAGAAATTTTTAGGTCCGGTAAATCCCCCCCCCCCCCCCCCCGGTCGGAAATCTCAAGTTTCACCACTGGTAGGGATGACCTTGGTACCAACCGGTAATGAAAATACTGGTACCTAAAATCCTCAAAAATAGGCACCGATACTGAAAAAATCCCAGTATGGTACAATTCGATAACGGTTCGCTACCGATATTTGAAGGTAAAAACTGGTACCGAAAATCTTTTGGTTCGAGATACCGGTTCGATATCATTTGCTCATCCGTAGTCCAGGGTACTTTCATTTCATCAGTTGAAAAGGACGGTAACACCTATGAGGTATGCATGCAGATAATAAACCAAAATAGCCAAGTGATCTGGTGGATATCGAACCAGGTCTTCTTATTTCAAACAAAAGGTGTAATCAAATAGGCTTGGCAACTGTAACGAACTTCGTTAGATTTAACCAGGTGCATCCTGGATTGTGCCATAATTTCATTCTTCTTTTTCGATTTGATTTTCCTTTTTTCCGTTCCTACTTCTTTTACTACATGTATTTACTCGAGGTGATCATGATCATCCCACATTAATTCTAGAAGCCGTGGCATCAACGATCTTTGGGTTTGGCATGCTTTCTTTGGTGTTCCTGGTTCGAATAACGACATTAACGTTCTTGGTCAATCAGATGTTTCAATGATATCATTAACGGTACAGGGCTTGATTCTAGGTTTTCGGTTTCAGGAGTAGAATATAAGCACGGGTATTATCTAGCCGATGGAATATACCCAACATACACATCGATTATTAAAACTATACCGTATCCAGAAGATGAGAAAAAAAAGAAATTTGCAAAATGTCAAGAATCTGCTAGAAAAGATGTCGAGCGTCTATATGGGGTTCTACAACAAAAATGGCACATAGTTGCAAACCCAGCACGAGCACTTACAATCAAAACATTGAGATACTGTATGTATGCTTTTATCTTGCTGCATAACTTGATTATCGAAGACGAAGGTAACGCCATATGTGAATATCCTAACGACATTCATGAGAATGTTGTACCAGTTGATGAAGGACAACAAGAATCTAACATGTGGGCGTTATACAACGAGACTACGCATAACTATCTTCGTTCGGATTTGATTGAACATGTTTGGCAATTTGGTCGGGTTAACAACAACGAGTAGTTTTCTTTTCTTAATTTATAATATGTAGTTTAAATTTGGATGATATTTTTTTTATTAATTTGAATGTAATGTAGTTTTATTACTAAAATTTATTTAATTTTATTTGTTGTTTATCGAAAATAAATAAAATATATATTTCACACAAAAAGGGGGTGGATAGTGGTTTGGGTCATGACCACACCCTATAGCCTTATAGTATTTTTAAAATGTTAAATAAGGTAAATTAATTTTAGATTTTTTAAATATTTTATTATTTAACCAAAGTCTTTTTTATCTATGTTTCAAACATGCTGTAGCAAACCAATATATTTTTTTCTCCTTTTTGTTTTTATGAAATAATTTTTTAACGTTAAATTGCTAAATTTACTATTTTAATTAATTATGGTATTCTTGAAAGCATTTTGGGTATATTACGACTTTTTTCTTTTTTATTTTTCTTTTTTGATAGCTATACCAATTATCAGTACCAGGGCAACATCCTAAGGAACTGAACCGTTACCAGCTGAATTCTCGCCCACATAGCGTGGGAAATTCTACTGGTTATTGTTATCAATTAGTTTATTGGTGACTAGTTAAGGAATAAATAAAACTAGGAATTCATATATTAATAATCCGTATAGTTAGGAGTCACATGATACCATGTTCATATTGTCACTTTAACTTGCAGTCTTGCATATCGCACTTTATTACACCAACTGTTGATAAAAATTAATTCCTATGTGATGAACCTCTTGTGCGTCGTCAGTATAACACACATTTTTCCAATGAAATTCAATTTAACATGAGTTTGGTTTGTGTATCTTCTATATTTCTTTTGCGTGTAGGGATGTTTATTTAAGCCATGCCATTATATATCAACTGTTTTCTATCTAGGAGTGACAGTGCTTCAAACATTTCAAATGTGTTTAGGGACTGGTGATCACAACGTTGTTTTATATTACATTTTGACACAATGCATGCAAATTAAAACACACATTATAACCATCATATAGTTCTACCAATTTTTTTAAAGTTAACATGCTGAAATTGGTCATACTTTCCTCACATTCTAATAAGTTTATAATTTCTGTAACTTATTTTTAAACTTTATTTTTTACTCGGACGATGTTAACAAATATAATGAAATATTAGTAGGCTACAATTCTTTTTTGTAATGCACTTTTTCAAGATACCTTAAGGGTTGTAGGAGAAGACCGAAATAATCACTTTAGTTGGAGTTTATACTATATCAAAATAAACTAGTATAAACCTAATGAAGTCCTGACTTTGGGGCTTCTTCCACCGACACCTCTTTCTTTTAGCAAAACATATATACGATACATTCAAGCTCATGGTGTACTACCAAGGTCGCATTATTTTTGTCAAAAATGGTCTCTTAAGATCATAGCAACCATAGGCGCCATTAACCTAACATAAGACGGAGATGTTTGACCTTTAACACCATGCTCAATGTAAAATGTTGCTACTTAGTATTTAGAAACACAGTTAAAGCTCGAAGAGTAATTACGACAAAAAACTAATTTGTGACATAAAGAAATTGTAATGTAACGCTTCATAGTTTCCATACACTAACAATTGTATATCACAGTTTTCTACTGTAATCTCTCACGTTTTCAACAATGTATTATTTAGCATATATATATATATATATATACACACACACATTGAAGTTTTGATACAAACCACTAACAACTGAAATGTTCATAGTATTTATTTTCAACCAACTTGCTAGTATTGTTTATACTTTATTTGGAAACATAAAATATAGGAAATAAGCCAATGGTTGGTACGGTTAAGTTCGTTAAAGTAACGGTATGATACCGACACTTGGTATAACAACTGAAAGAAACATGAACAAGAGGATATTGACACGTGTTTTACATCGATTGAAAACCATAAAAAATAATACAAGAACCAGTTTAGATAATATCAATACCAACACTGATGTTATTCGGTCCGAATTGGTTCGGTTCGTCAAGGCATCCGTAGGAACGTCGAGAAAAGTTTAAAAGCGAATATTAGTATAATGGTGAAGTTTGGAAGGTATCAGTTCGGTTCATCACCATAGAAAACAAAAATTTGATAATATTTGACGTGTTTGATTTTGTACAAAACTTTTATCGAAACGTAGATAAAAGTAAGCACGTCGTAATAATATATTCGGAATTTTATTAAGCATTACATTATATAATTAGAGTAACGAAATGGTAAATGGTATCATTTTACACAAAAAAAAAAACCTAAACCCTGAGCTAGATTTCATAATATGTACGTTTGTGATTCGATAACTTGTATATTACTATTCACAACTTGGTTTCGAAAAATAAATTGTAATATTAAAATTATATTTGTTAAAATATTAAAGAAAACCGTGACGTTTTTTTATATATAGCAATGACATTTTGCTTTCTTTATCAATGGCGTACCTACCCTTTCGTCAGGGGTGGGCGGCCGTACCCGTTGAAAAGAAAATTTTAGTGTATATTTTAGGTAAAAACCCGACCGCACCCCTTGAAAATATTGTTAAACACCTCATCCGCACTGTCAGCAAATAATTTATGGGTCCGCCACTGTTTTTTATTATCCTTAACCATGTTTATAGAAGTCATGAATACCTTCGAAATAAATAGAATGTTACTTGATCGATCTCTACATACTCAAATTGAGCTCAATCAACAATTAAAACATGTCATATAGTCGATTTTAAGAAACATCTTTATCATGGCTAATTATTTTACTATTATCATTATATGTAATTTTTTTTTTCAAAATTTTTCTATAAGTAGCTATAGTTGGGGGTGGGCCAAACGAAAACATATACTTTGATTAGGCCCAATTAAAGAAAGATGCTTGATACCAAACCCATCAACTTCGCCTACTAATTTCTAGAGATGGGCATAATCGGGTTTTATTATTACCCGGAACTGGTTTCAACCCGGAACCGGTTCTGCTTGGATGTCATTGGAACCGGGTATGGTGTGGAACCGGGTCCGGTTCCTACCCGGGTTCACACCCAAGAATATGGAACCGTGTAGAACCGGGTACGGGTATTATGGAACCGGGTATGGTGTGGAACCGGGTATGGTGCGGAACCGGTTCCTGATAGTGTTCAGAACCGGTTCCTGACAGTAAAAAGCTGACTTTTACTGTTCAGAACCGGTTCTGAACAGTAAAAACCTGACTTTTACTGTTCAGAACCGGTTCCTGATAAAATGTTACCGGTGGAACCGGTTCCTGATTAAAAAATCTTTTTTTTTGTATATAAACCCCTTCCTACTTACCGGTTCCTGATAAATGTTATCGTTGGTGTTTTAATAAAGTTTGTGTAATGTTTCTTTCTATTGTGTTTGTTATGTTTGATTTTTATTATTAGTTACATTGATAAATAAAAATAGTAACAATAATCGGTTAAATTTAAAAAACAAATTAATCGGTTACAATATATAAAAAAAATTAACCGGATACAAAAAAAAAATAAAAAATTACTCAGAACCGGTTCTAGTAAGATTTTATTTCTTTGATCGTTTACTAGCGGCAGGTGCAACACTTTCCGACGAGTTTCTCTTAGGTGCGGGTACCTCGGTACAATCGTCGTCCGAATCGTTAGTCTCCACTTCTTCGTCCTTCTCTTCGTCAACAATTTTATGCTCTAACTCAACTTCATCTTCTAGACTAGTTTTATGTTGAACACGATCAACGACATCCAAATGGTCCTTTAAGCATATTGCCATCTCTAGCGATTCCGGAGTTAGTCTTGTTCTTCTAATTGACAAAACCCTGCCACTAAGAGAAAACACACTTTCCGAAGCTACCGTGAAAGCTTGGACCGTTAGTATATCACGAGCCATGGTGGCTAGAATCGGGTACTCGGATTCTTTCGATTTCCACCATGCCAAAACATCAAATTTCCTATACTCCTCGGTGGTCATAGTAAGCGAATACTGATTTTTTTATATCTCCTAAGTTCACTTGTTGGTTCACTACCCCTTTGTTGTCTAGCGGTCTCGTCTCTAACGACATTCAACATGGTTATAAGTGGATCCCCGCTTGTTTCATCGTTAGAGGCCGTGGACCGAGACTCAAACAAATTTGTATGATTTTTTTCACCATATTTTTTTAAATAATGATCATAAAGTTTGGCCATACACGCATTGAATATTTTTTTTGTTTTTGCTTTTAAAGTTGGATCCTCCTCATGCATATCCAACTTGTCATAAATTTCATCAATTAAAGCTTCAACACCCGGTACGTTTAAAGGTGGATTTAAAGCAGCGGCATATAGAAAAACGGGTGGTAATTCTAAAAAATATTTTTAAAATTTTTGAATCATTGGTCTCGTCATATTCTTTAACATGTCACTAGAATTTTCAAACTTTTTAAAATTAGTTGTTACCAAATACAATTGGTCCACAACTTTAGAACTAGTAGGATAATAAACACCGGAAATCAAAGTCGTTGTAGTTTTAAAAACTTGTAAAAAAGTACTTAGGTTATTAATATTTTCCCAAGCCGTGTCGGGAAAGGGGACGACAAGGTACTCAGCACTTAAAGTTGTATGAAAAGATTTTAAAGTGCCCATTTGCTTTATAGCCATTTCAAACATATGACAAGTTGAATTCCAACGAGTCGGTATATCCCAATTCGGTCCAATAATTTTTTGGTTGACATCTTTACAAAGTTTTTTATATTCTTGATATCTTTCTTTTCCACTTTTGAAAGCATCTTGGAGCATAGCTCTAAATGCTATAATAAAATCCGATACAAATTGATCTTTTAAACCGGTTTGCACTACTAAGTTAATAATATGTGCAACACATCGTGTGTGAAAAAAAACACCATCAAGTATTGGTTTGTACTTCAACTTTAATTTTTCAATCGCCGTTGTGTTGTTTGAAGCGTTATCAAAGGATATTGAAAAATTTTTATCTTCTAAACCATATTTAATTATTGTGCCATTTATAATTTTATAAATATTTTCTCCCGTATGAGGAGAAGGAAACTCGTCAAACGCAATCGTACGCTTCATCATTTGCCATGTATCGGGATCAACCCAATGAGCGGTGACACATATGTACGATTCTGGTAAACCATGTGGAGCCGACCACACATCACTAGTTAGGTTTACACTAGTTTTTAAATTCTTAAAAAAAACAATTAAATCTTTTTTTGCATTTTCCCATAAACTTAAACAAAGACGTTTTAAAGTGCGACGACTTACATGTTTATAGCGAGGTTGTAGCGTCTCCCGAATAAGATTAGTAAGATCGGGGTCGTCGAAGTGTCCAAACGGCAACGCTTTTTGTATCACCAACTTCGCCATCCGATTGCGAGCTAATTTTTGCTCATAACGAAAAATGGTACCATCTTTGGATAGTGGAACTTGACCGATGTCATTTCCTTTAAAACTTTGCAATACTTATTAATATGCTTCGTTAACGTTGAGTTTGATTCCTTGGCAAATAACGATCCACAATGTTTACATTGAGCTTTTTGCGAGCCGTCACTCATCTCGACCAACTCCCAATTGCTCCAAACTTCCTTACTGCGATTATGAGACAATGTTCCAACCACATATGGAACCGATTGATCTTGAGGAACATTGTTAACGGATTGGGAATTTGCATTTTTGGAACTCTTTGAGGCCATTTGTTGATTAGAATGTGAAAAGGAACAAGAAAGAAATGTAACAAGAAGAATAGACATGAGAAATTGTGTGCTAAACAATAGATTTCAAAAAAATATATATAGAATCGATTCTAACGGTCAGGAACCGGTTCCAACGGTAACATTTTTAATGGCTATAACCGGTTCCAACGGTAACATTTTTAACGGCTATAACCGGTTCCAACGGTAATATTATAACGGTCAGGAACCGGTTCCACGTAGGAACCGGGTACGGGTAGGAACCGGGTACGGTTAGGAACCCGGTTCCTACCCGATTCAAATGGTAAAATTGTGGAACCGGGTTGGAACCAACGGGTATTTTGAACCCGGAACCGGTTCTACTTAATGTCGGGCAGGAACTGGAACCGGTTCCAGTTCGGTTCTACCGGTTCGGGTTCGGAACCGGTTTTTATGCCCATCTCTACTAATTTCGATTAACATTGGGCCGTGATAGCTCAAAGACATTCATAAAATATATTTATATAACCTTAAACTAGCTTATAGTGCCGTGTATTGCACGGGTTGAATAACAAAAAGTCTTTTTGTATATCATAATAAGACAAGTAAGTGTGTATCTCAATCATTCCACAAACTTGTAATCTCTTGCTCATAGTAATTAATACACAACCCACTTCTAAAGTACTTAACAACTCTGGTTATATAAAAATAGGTATAGGTGATATATACATAGGACAATTATGGTTTGAATTTAAATAAATTTTCAAAATTAAAGACCTAAAATTAGATTATATTTCAAATAATGGCCATTTTTAGTAACATAATTCAATAACAACATTCTTATTATTGTAAATCAAATCTAAAGTACTTAACAACTCTCGTTATAAAAGTAAATAGGTGTAGGTGATATGTACATAGGAAAATTATGGTTTGAATTTAAATAAATTTTCAAAATTAAAGACTTAAAATTAGATTATATTTGAAATAATGATCATTTTTAGTAACATAATTCAATAATAGCATTATTATTATTATTATTACTATTATTGTTATTATTATTATTATTATAAATCAAATATTAAAAGAGTTCATAAAAATTATGTTTTTGTTAAAGTTTAATTCAAAAATATTATTACCAGACTGTGTGTAGTCCATTAGCGGCCCTATGCAAAATCAGCATGGGGGCTTCAAACACCATCCTCCCTAGTTATTAAGGGCGCCAAAGCTCTCTTCCACCATTGCATTAACGACCTTGACAGATGCGATCCACCCCTTTTGATCAATCAAGTTTTTTATTTATTTATTTATTTTATATAGTTACACGACTAAACCTAATTATTCTGTATTTATTTATTGCTAATATTCCTACGTAACAGTGATGTGACGGTGATGTAACAGTCGTTTAGCTATTCTACTACATAGAAGCTTATGATAAATTATAAATTAAGATGTATTTGAAGTACAAATTTGCGGGAAAGTTTAGCAGGCATAATCTAACAAGAAACATTGGTCAACATAAAAATATAAGTAAATATTTAAAATTATTTTACTTTTTTTTACATTACCCTGATTTAAAAATAATAATAAAAGAATTTTAATTAAAATGATCTTTTAAGATATGATATGATCTTAACATACATTCTAAGAAAACCTAATATCATATAGAGATTATAAATAATTTATAGTAAGTTGATTTATGACTTACATATTTTATTAATCACAATATTTATATTATTCATAGCAATTAATAGTTTTAAAATATTATTAATTTATATAAATTCGTGTGTTGATTTAGTATCACATAATAATAGATTATAAATGTTGATTTATCATTTACATATTTTATTAATCATAATATTTTATATTATTCATAGCAGGATATTAGTTTTAAAATATTATTAATTTATATATTTAGCATAACGAATGAATCGTAAATAGATAAGAAGAAATTGAAAATACCTTTATTGGATAAATAAAGTTATCTTTATTAATAATTATTTATAACTAGGATAAACCTCCGTCGCGTTGCGGGCCGGGCTCGTTAGAAACATCTCCTAAAACACGTCTATTTAGCCTTGAAAGTCGGACTGTTTCTTACGTATATGTGGAGGACTACTCTACAAATTCACCAAGGATTCTGTTTACACCATTATGGTCGCTTACTTTAGACGGAACGAAGCACCCAGCATGAATCGTATCACACCCAAATGTAACCGCCACTCTTCCACCACCACTCTCTACAATCCGAACACTAAAGAAAATTTTAAATAAATTGAATTTGCCAAACACTATAACTTTTAAAAAATGATATTTTAACTCTTATAAATAAATAAGGTATAGTGGTATACACCTATAACAATTTATAAACCTAAAAACCTAAAGTATAAACACTAAATGCTTTGAACACAAGTCTTGCACAAAAGTATAACCCTATTATGCCTTTTAGTAATTTATATAAATTCATGTGTTGATTTATCATAGCGAATTAATCGTAAATAGATAAGAAGAAATTGAAACTACCTTTATTGGATAAATAAAGTTATCTTTATTAATAATTATTTATAACTAGGATAAACCTCCGTCGCGTTGCGGGCCGGGCTCGTTAGAAACATCTCCTAAAACACGTCTATATAGCCTTGAAAGTCGGACTGTTTCTTACGTATATGTGGAGGACTACTCTACAAATTCATCAAGGATTCTGTATTACTTTAGACGGAACGAAGCACCCAACATGAATCGTATCACACCCAAATGTAACCGCCACTTTTCCACCACCACTCTCTACAATACGAACGTAAAAAAATTTAAAATAAATTGAATTTGCCAAACACTACAACTTTTAAAAGATGATATTTTAACTCTTATAAATAAATAATGTATAGTGTATACACCTATAACAATTACAAACCTAAAAACCTAAAGTATAACACTAAATGCTTGAACACAAGTCTTGCACAAGTACAACTCAATTATGCCTTTAGTGTTGCAATTATAAGTAAAAAAATTTAAAATAAATTGAATTGCCAAACACTACAACTTTTAAAAGATGATATTTTAACTCTTATAAATAAATAATGTATAGTGTATACACTATAACAATTTACAACCTAAAACCTAAAGTATAAACACTAAATGCTTTGAACACAAGTCTTGCACAAAGTACAACAATTATGCCTTTAGTGTTGCAAATATATATACAACCTAAAAACCTAAAGTATAAACACTAAATGCTTTGAACACAAGTCTTGCACAAAGTACAACTCAATTATGCCTTTAGTGTTGCAAATTATAAGTATATATAATTGATATAAAAAAATTATATTTCACCTCACACTTTATCGGATAGTAGTTTTATATGAATTTTAATTATATAATTTAAATAAAAAATTAAGAAAAGAGGAGAGGTTGTGATGTGACATTAATTAGAGTCCTTTATTAGAATTTAGATTAGATTAAAAGTCCGGATGACCACCTTTCTTATTTTGACAAAATTCACCTTAACTTTTCTAAATTGACAAAAGTCACCCCTTAAATTTCTAACTTTATAAAAACAAACTTTCTAGCTTGACAAAAATGACCCTTTACTTTCAAACTTTTCATAAAAGACCCTTATACTTTCTAACTTCTTATTTACCCTCAAAATTTTGATACGTAAAGCATTCTACCCCCAAACTTTGCTATAACATCAAAGGTAACCCTCTACCTTTGTAAATATCACTTTGACCCCATCAAATTTCTAAAGTTTCGAACTCACCCTAAAATTAATTTCTACGTTTTTATTCTTATGGACGTGTCGGTGTAAATTCGAGTTCGTCTACGCTTTAACGTAATTTTTGTTAGAAAACGAGCCAGGTCAATTATAAAATGTTTTCTATGTTCGTTTTGAGTTCGACTACGTTTTCATGTCAATTTTATTTGAAAACACATTGGGTAAAATTTAGAACATTTTGATTTGATGGTATAAATTTAAGTTATCATATGTTTTGACGTAATTTAGTTCGTAAACGAGTTTGAACGATTGTAGTTTAACCCTTATCATTTCGCGTAAGGCGTCACCGCAACGCGCTACGAGTGTAAAAACTAGTTAAACTTATAAATAAAAGTTGTAATAAAAAAGTTTTTAGTTACTATTTAACAATAGCAGCAACAACCATAATAATGACAATAACAACGAATTATTATAATGTGTAATATTATGAGATTGTAAGGGTGTTTGGATATTCTACTAACTTGATTTTAAAATTCTGCAGTGTTTTGAAATCCATGTTTTATTACTTCTTTAACCTTTTTTTAATCATTTTACAAGGTTATGCGTTGAAAAGTTCTTTTGAAAATCCAAAGTGCGGTGTTTGAAATCCATGTTTTATTACGACCTTTTTAATCTTTTTACAGGTGGGTTATATAAGTTTATTCCACAACATATCACATACGAAAGAAGTAGTCTCATTAGCAATATTATTTTTAGAAAGTATTTTGGAAGCGTTACATATTATCAAATATGAGATGAACATCCAATTTATATACCTATCTACACACATCATTAATTATCTTATAAGAAAACTTTTATCAACCTTGGCTAGTTTTCTTGTATAACCAACCTACTATCATTCATGCATAATGCTAAGGTCTCAGAAGTCACGAATACATACGATAAACTTGATGCCAAGTGAGAGCAGGTACATAAATGAGCTAGGCTCCCACATATTTTGGCACACAATGATTGTATTATGTTATCAATGTGTTCTCTAGCAATTTATCTTATCCCGTTGGCCTCATTTGCGCTTATAAGAAGTTACTATAATCGTAGAGTCGGTACAAACGGATATGTTCAATATTGATCACAAAACACATGTCTTGTTTATTGCAAAGGTCAAAGTGATAGAAAGTTGAAACGGGATCTTGTTCTTGTGTAATGTCGGGGTACGTTGATTCTTCGTGATAGTTATATATGGATAATAGTGTATTTAGTAATAAAAGAATATCACATATTTGATGGGTATATATGATATATAAAAATAAGGGTGTTTTTGCCCATGGCATTATAGCCTAGTAGCATTTTGAGGTGAGATAAGGCTTATGATCATTAGGTCATGGTTTTCAAATTTATTGGGTTTCCTCTGAATTGGTGTATAGGCATTATTGCCTAGTAGAGATCGATATGATCAGGTCGTTCCGCTGATGGCACGATGATACTCCAGTGGTCAGTGATCAAATTTGCCGTTTAAAAATAAGGTATTTTTAATGGAAATGTCTTTAGTTTTGTACTATAAATTCCTGAAACTTGTTAAATATATGCAACTTGTGAAATTCTTAAAGAGATTAGCTTATTGCCGGTCAAATCAACCAAAGATGCTATACACATTCTTTTATTACATAAGGTGAATTATTATTACAGAGTTAATATTCACACATCTCTTCCCTCTATCTCTCTCTATACAAAACATAGATATTGAGAGAGTAAAAGAATAAATAAAAATAAGATTTAGAGGTCTAGAAATAATGGGAGCCTATTATTATTGTTATTGTCAAACATAACTGGCTATCTAGCCTCCACAACCACGTCCAGGAGGTGAGACTCAGTCTCTGACCACCCTCACCTATGATCTCAACCCTATGTAACGCAAGTTTCAAGTTTTTTTCTTTCGACTTGGGTTGTTTGACAACTTCTGAATTGTTAAATGCCAAACCAGAAGATGTCTGAATCATTAAGTGCTGAACAAGTAAGAGGTCTGAACTATTAAGAGCTAGTATAATGCTTAACCGTTCAGAGGCAAATGTCTGACCAATTCAGATTAAAGGTCTTAACCATTCAGACTCAGTATAATCCTTAACCATCCAGACATCTACTCACTAAACAAACAATCTGAACCATTAAATACTGAACCGTTCTATAATTACAACATATAGAAAAGAACACTATTCTTGTTCTCTCAATTTAGCAATACAAAAACAAACTTCCACATATTAAAATAAAATTATAAATAACGTATACGTTTATGAAGTGTTGTTTATATCAAAACACAATGAGTTACAACCACATGGTATATACATTTCCATGGGTCTTAATATCTTTTATTCTGATTGGATCGACAATCTTTGCTTAGCGTTAGGGATGAGCTTGGTACCGACCGGAACCGAATCAGTACAGGTACCAAAAATACCGTTATCGAAAATCCCCAAAAGTGGATACTGGTACCGAATATACCTGATACGGTATGGTTCGGTACCGGTATTTGAGGGTAAAACCCGGTACCGAATCGGTTCCGAAAATGTCAAAAGTAGGTACCGAATCGGTACCGAAAATGTACTCGGTTTGGTAAATTCGGTACCGATACCGGGTACCATTTGCTCATCCCTACTTAGCGTTATAGAGACGATGGAAGTAAAAAAATAGAGAGGACCGCAGAAAATCCTAGGAAGCATAGTCGAACGCCTATATCTGTCTGTCAAAGAATAGTCTATATGCATAAAGGAGGACAACTCAATCCGTCTTCTTTGGCTTGCAAGCAGTGACGGATCCAGGATTTTTTTCAAGAGGTTCCTTTTGCTAGTTTCTCAATAATTTTCACTAATTTTTTCTAAATCTTACAAGGTTTACACTAAATTTTTTAATTTTCCAAGCCGAGGGAGTTTCTGGGAATCCAGAAAACCCCTAGATCCACGTCTGCTTGCAAGAGTTGAGTATAATCCAGTTTTATATAAGACATATATCTAGAAAGAAAGAGTTATGGCATTTAGATTGTCACCCAATATATACATCCAAGCATATTCATAATTCATATTCATAATCATGTACAAAAGTCATGATTGTAACATTTTTATTCATTTCGAGTTTTGATATATAACTAAAGACATATCTAAGAACAACTTATAAAACTTTAATAATCACAATATATATACATCTTCACTTTACAATATAAAGAGAATACAAAAACGGTTTTAAAAATAGAGAATTATGATAACCGTATAAACAAGTGTACATTTAGTCGCAACAAATCGGACACCTTATGAGTCCGTTTTCGTTGCAATCAGGACATCTTTGAAACCCACAATCACTTCCTTCTGCTTCTTCATCCTCACCAACATCCGTGTCCAAGTCATAGTAAACCTTACAACTACCTGAACACGTATCACACGGTAAAAATCTTATATCCCCACAAGCCTCGCAACCTCCGCCAACACCACCATCACCGCCGCAATCATCCACCATTTCACAACCCTCTAACACCTTATCTAGCTGATATTCATCATGAAATCGCCTAATCTCATCACCACCACCTATGTATTTCTTCCCCACAAACACCTTTGGCAACCCCCCTCCATTATATCCATCACCCAATAACTCTTTCAACTCCTCCTTGAACCCTGAATGCATAGATACATCGCGTTCATCAACTCGAACACCCGAGTTCTTTAGAATCACTCGAACATGGCAGCAATCTTCGTATGACTTTCGGACTCCCCGTAAGCTTGTGAAGTATAAAATCAACTTCTCTTTGCTACGCGATACATTCTCATTTTCGCCGGTTTGTAATGATATCTTTGCATTGTCATGTTCTTCTTTGATCAAGGTCTTTATGTTAATCTTGTTTGATGTGTCATCCGGGTTTGACCCGGATGGCAATATGGGCTGATCAATGGTATTCGAGTTGGGAGTATTATTAAACAAGACACAATGGTTGCGTTTTTGTGTTTGTTCTTGTTCTTGTTTTTCCTGTTCCAGTTCCACTGACGTTGACTGTGGAACTGGAACTGGAACTGGAATTGGGAGAGGGCTTAAATCATCCAAGCCCTCCATCAACTCCCACGCATTTATCGTCTCCGGCTCACCAGGAGGCGTTAAAACAGGCGTTTTCGGAACAATTTTCGTAATCTTTTCGTCAATTATTTTTGACCATGTCTTCGCTTCTATCACCCCAACTTCAAAATCTTTACTGTTCATCTCCGGGACATTTCCTCCAACCGGTTCTTGTCGAACCCGTGGGACCACCAGATCCTGGCTCAAGCGGCTCGGTTTCTTTGACCGATCAAGCAAGAGGTATCCAAGGGTGGTGGAGGTGAGCGCGACGACATGTTGGTCATCGTGTTCGTGTTGAGGAGAGGGGTTCGGGAGCGACGAATAGCTCATCCGAACCGGAGAATGCTGAGCATGGCAGTTCCGGCATACCGATTGCTTCGAAGATGTGCAACCCATTACACCGGAAAACAAAATTTGAGCTTATGTAGATGATGATTAAAAATGTATAGATGATCAACAAGGGTTTCATTTCCCCATGAAATATGAAAAGGTGGTGCAGAGAGTTTCACATAAAACTAAAAAATATTATCTGGATTTGATGGATTAATAGAGGACACAAGTCATGTATTGAAGGGATATAAATTGAAGCTTGTGCTACTCAAAACCCAACCACAAATTATAATATCTTTGTGTATTTAACATAGTTGAAGAATATATAAGAAGACACATAGTGAGAGTGTTAGTGTGTGAGATAGGAAAGAGATAATGTAACGAGGAGGATATGAGTCCGATTCTATGTTTTTATAGTCGATTGTCTAATAGTAATTTAAACGTAACGATCGTTAGGTGAATGCATGAACACATATTGGATTTGGAAGTGGCGGCGCGTGGCAAGACTTGTGGCCCCGTAGGCAACTACCCGACCTATTATATGCTCCCCACGTATTAGGTTCACGGTCATGAGTTGCGCAGTAAGACTTGTGGCCCTGTAGGCAACCAACTTGTCATATGCTTCTTACGTACCAGGTTCATAAAAATGGTCTACGAGGCAAGACTTGCAACCTCGGAGGTAACTGCCCTATCACATGAATCATTACTTTAACTTTATCTATCATTTCAAATATTAGGTTAGCATCAATTAACCTATCCTTTCAAAATACTTCACATTTATTTAATTGTAAACGTTTCCAGATAGATAGCATTGTGATAAAATTTTCCTTTCTTTTAACATTTATAGATTAACTCTAACACCTTACTTTAAGTATACTTTACCAAGTACGCACATCCCCTACAAACTATCTAAAAAGGGGTCTAGAAACTTAGTTGTGGCCGGTACTATGCATCAATTCACTGAACGATGAATGATCCTGGCCCTTAAGACAACAAGTCTATCTGGTCAAAGGTTTACATGTGAAATGATAACTTTTCGCACAAGCCTTTTATACGTGATCTCCAAGCGAAACTTGCACCATGAAAAAACTTTAAGTGCGAGACCTATAGTTTTTGTAGATACTATCATGTGAAATCTTTCTATTCGTACAAACCATGCGAGAACTATATATCCTTTTGAAGAGTGACTATCATGCGAATAGTATAGCTTGGAAGCTATACTATGCGGAATCTATAGTATGCAAGAACTTTTACTTGTCTTTTTTTGTAGAAACCCCAAATCTAGTTGTTGATTGCGCCACACGTTGAAGGTGTGTAAACATGTCAAGATACAAACTTTATGCATCCAAAAAAAACCTTGAATATGACGTATAACATGGTCCCATGCCTAAACTATCACCAAACCACAAGCTATATGAGTAAAAGTGTAAAACCATTCCTTTAACTCGTTTAAATCGGTCCAAGCTAAAATAACTCCCAGTCTCCTCTTTATAGTGTTAAAAACCACAACCACCCTCGATATCGACCTTTGATAATGATTCCAACTCCCTGTGAGTCCCCTTTGTGCAAACCATGGTCATTAATGGTGAATTCTGGCTTTGGAAGGTTTCTCTCTTTCTTTGGATCTTTTTCTCTTTTGCTTGAAATGGAATGGAGTGAATGAATGGGGGCAGCTAAGATAGTCCATTCTCTTTTAGGGGGTTGTTTGAACAAAACTTTCATGAAATGGAATGGGCTTTTTCATTCATTGGCCCAAGGATTACAAATCCATATATTTATTTTAAATTTGAGATGTTACATTTTATCTACGTTTCAAAGTTATATTAAGAAATGAGCAGATTAAATATAACTGATTTGTTTTTTCTTTACTTGGCGAACTGAATCAATAGTGCGAACAACATGGGTACTAGTTCTAGTATTCATTTTTATGGTTTACTTGACACTCCTAACAGTGTCGTGATGAATTGAACCGATTATAACTGAATAACATCAGTATTATCTGAGTTAGTATATGTATTCGTTTTTATGGTTTTTGATAAGTGTATTTCTTTCGTTTGCTATAGTGAGTGCCGGTCTAAACTGTGATGAAACTAAACGATACTAATTAAATGTCCGCCACAACATGCGGGGAATCCCACGTTTTAATATTCAAACTTGAAGTGTTGCTATAATATTTACCCACACGGGTCCAAGTTGGTCCTTCAAGACTGACAAAATGTTAACGATCCCAAATCACGATTAAATCCTTCAAAATACAACTCACAAAAGCCTTTTGGATTTTATCGTCTCAAATTATCAATTACTAGTTGTATTTTATTTAATATAAAGCCAGATCAAATTTATTGAATCATCTAAAAACGATTTTCAATGAAATTCTTATCCACATTCGTATAATTTAACTAAACTACACATTTATGATTTATCTTTAAAATTTGTTTACCTGAAAAAACCACACATTTGATTCTCCACTAATATTCAATAGGGGTAACTTTGTAGAATAGTAACCAAGTTTTAAAAGTGTTCCAATTAGATCACTCAAGTTTCAAAAGTGTTCCAATCAGGTCACTCAACATTCATTTTTTATTAAAATTAAGGGTTTTATCATCCATTTCATAGGTAACCGTGGTGATGCGAATTTTTGTTTATTTTTTCCCTTTCATTTGATGCTAACGTCAAGTGATGACATGGATTTGAACTTATTTTTTTAATTTTTAATGTAATTAAAATGTTTTTATTTTTAATAAATTAAATTTCATATATTAAAATAATCCGACCCTAGCATCTTATGCTCAATTTTTCTCTTGACACATGGAAAAAAAAGACATGACTCGATTTGAATGTTAAGTTATCTAATTGGGACAAAAACGATACGAGTGACCTAATTAGAACACTTTTGAAACTTGGTTACTATCATGTGACATTTTCCCTATTCAATATTAATTAAATAACATATTCTCTCACCGAAAGATATAGGATAAGGAAGTAACAGTGAATCCGCATATATAAAGGTTTACTTTAGTTTTTTTCACATAATTTATATAATATATATAATTTAAGTTTGGGGAAGAGAATATAAACTCTATTGTGAGTGCATAGAGATCTTTTTGTAAAACCATCTTCACTTTGAGTTTCAAAATTTTTTTTCCGGTTTTCATAACTCTAAAACAATTTTCTCGCTAATAAAATATATATTAACTTCTTACTGTTATCATCCCAAAAGGTTTAAAACTAAACATTCAATATTCCTTAAGTACGACGTTATAACTAAACATCGTTTTTATAAAGATTTAGGAGTCACTTAGAGGGATACCCTATGAACCATAAGACCTAGTAAATTTTAACATGTGTTTATGTTTCCTGTCAAATAATTTTGTTGTAGGGTATGAACACTAGAAGTTTGATAAAGTATACTATTATTATTATTATTATTATTATTATTATTATTATTATTATTTAATAATAAAGATATAAAAGTTTACTATTAACAAATTCAGTTTTAGTATCACTTCTACTTCTAAACGCGCTCACGATTTACGGAAAAAAAAAACAATCCAAAACTACAAACCCCGCAGTTAGGAAGCAATAAGAAAACTACACAATCCTAGAATAACCATTCACAATAGTTTGAAAGTATATACTTATTTTGGTCTTTGCAATGTTACAAAAGAGATGGGCACTAGTACAAAACTGATATCTAGACACGTGAATTTGCTCTTTAGATGCATTTTTGGACTGCAGCAAAAAAACAGGACGTCTAAAAATAGGTTGTTCTTTAGACACGATTTAAAGTAAACCCAATAAAAATCATTAAGACCGTGTCTAAAAAGGAGGCGCTGGAGCAATGTCATGCACAAAATCAAAATGAAGGAAATTAAACACAATCAAAATGAGATTAAACGAACAAACCTTTCGATAGATCCACATAACATAAACAACTTGTAAATACAAAATAAAACAAACCTTTTGGTGGTGAGGTATCCCCCATTGTCTTACCAACAATATTCATTGGTTCCATCCTTGACTCCACAAATTCAACTAAAAAACACACCATCATCAGATCTAAATCCTACTATTCAAAAAATCTCAAATCTAAACGAGAGGTTCAGGCTATTTAGGGTTTTAGGCAAACAATGCTTTAGTGAAGGTAATAATCCGAAGGGTGGGGTTATAGACATGAGGGCAAGAAAGAAAGAGAAACGCACCTTAGAATGGTCACAATAATGGTGGTAAAGGTGTCTAGATCAATTGACGGCAGCGATGGAGGTGGAACTTGGTTCCGGTGAGAAGAAGGTACTTGTAGGGTTTCTATTTTGTCACTGGCGGACGAAGATGGTTTGATGATGATGATGATGGTGGTATTGGTTGGCAATGAAGATGATGGGAAAGAGACTGGTGGGTGTGGGGGTATGGGAGGGAAAGTGACAAGTTGTGTTGCTTTAATTGTTAACTTAGTATTTTTAGACGCGACTGGTTTTTAGACCCACGTCAAAAAACAAGGTGGTGATCTAGGAAAGTAGGAAGGTGACAAGTTGTAGTGTGTGTTAGGTTATTAGACTTGATTTTAGGGTGGATCTGCGTAAAAAAACGTAACGACGTCTAATGATCAGTTTTCTACTAGTGATAAGTGAACCAATTGTACTAGATCTTTGGAATTGTGATTGCTTAAAGGAAATAGATTTTTAGTTTACTTAGCTTTATAACAATACCACAAGATTGAGAGTGTGCTTGAGTTTTAGCTTTCAACAAGTAATTTATCGGTCGCACATTGCGTGGTGTAATGTCTTTTTTATGTAATTCAAAGAGTCGATTAGGTGTATAACATTGTATTATAGCACATTATATACGTAAACCCATGCATTCGAACAACAGATATAGATCATGACGCTGTTCATTATCTATTTAGAGAACTACAACAACGTCTAGTAATGCATTTATAACATATAAATGATCATCTAATAGAAGTACAACGTTTAGGATATTATTTGGGCACAAATAAAAGATAAACAAATAAAAACATAAAGCATTATACAAATAGTTCTAAGCCCTAATCGCATAATGTAATGAGAAAAGGTAAATACATTTCAATATTCTATGACATAACTGTTGATCCCATATAACAATGCTTTATCTAAAGTTGGCAAGTGATTTCAACAAGATGAAACTAATGTGCGGAAATAGAAATCAAACTTTCAAGAAACACAACTACATAATTTTCAAGTTTATATCACTTTGAAAAGCTTACAAGGTGATTATGAGATTATTGACAAGTACAAACGAATACTCAAAGAATTTTGTGGTGAAGGGTAGTGGAGTTTTATAGTATGTACTGAATGTTAAGCTTGACTCATTTTCCCTTATGAGTTATGTTCTCTATTTATAAGAATGTGTGGTATGAATAACCATTTGTTTATTCATACACTTGAATATGTAAAGTAGTTTTTTAGCATATTCATTGAATCCGTTGAAGTCCACTTACTAATTAGAAGTTCGTGTAGAACCTTATCATGTTGACATGTTGTTTCACTAGAATTTCTGACGAACTTCTTATCAGAAATTTAATATCTTGGTCATCAAATTTCTGATGATCAGGATTTACCATCTGATGATAGTAATCAGATACATTAGATTGGTCTTTTCTGATCACCCTTTCTTGATTGTGATCATTTTCTGATGCTTGTTGAAGATGATGCTTATCTTTTTGTGTGTTCTGTTGTCTCAATCTTCTTTCTTGATGACCTGTTGAGTTTGTTATCTTCAGAATTAATCAAAGTGCTCAGATTTTTCTTCAACACTTACAAAAAGTTTCCTTACAATTCCCCCTATGTGTTGTAAGAAAAATAACTATTCATGACATAAGAACAAAAAAATGAACTTTAAGCAAACAAAGAAGTTATCAGTATCAATATTTATTCAAAAACAAGCAAAAGACAAATTGTTTTTCAATTTCAATGATGAAGATCCCCATGCTTTAATTGCTTCTTGTGAAGGATGGGTTTGCTGCATTCCTTGTAAAGTGCTTTGTAAACATTCCTTGCATCAATCCAATCATCTATGATTTCTTCAATTTTCCTTTTATGCTCTGGATTGTCACGTCCTTTGATCTTCAGCTACTCATGTTTCTTGTTCATGCATTCTTTAATATAGTTGAGAGTCTGATTGGAGTATTTACAATTTTTCCCCACCCTAAATAGTGCTTTTTTCTCACCAAAATCCCTGAAAACAACAGAGAGTTCAAGTTGTTCAAATATAACTGATCTTGTTCTAGCTTCACTTTTATTTTGGGATTGTTGTGTTTGGAGGAGTTATGAGCAGTTTCTTTCCAATTGCATGATCAAAATTAACACAGAGATCAAAATCGCTGATGGTCATTAGAGTGAACACTTTGATTCCACTCTCGTTTATGCTATTTAAGGCTCTTTGTACATTTTTACTATGTGACTTGTCTTCATCATATGTCTTGCTTAGCATCATCATATATGTTGGATGAAGTTGATCAGCTAAGTCAACATCGGTTATGACCTGTTCTCCACCATCTTTTCTTATCAAGGTGTACTTGTTTTGATCATGGAATCCGAACACACCATCTGAAGTTGACTGAGTGTCAACTTTCAGTACTCTCTTCATAGGGTTTGCCAATGGTATGTGCATGTTGTATTCTCCCATTTCAATTATGTCTTGCAACAATCCTTTGCTTATTGGACTTAGGGTTTTTTCTAGCTTATCCTCTTTAGTCTAATAGTAGTGTTCAAGATAATGCTCTGGAAACATCATGTCTTCTCTTTCTACATCATGCACCATCCTTATTATGTTTCCTTCAAGATCTCTTTTTGGAATCATCTTGGGCCTTTTTGAAAAGGTTGTTGTTTCTACCCATTTTCTCTTTTCTTTTTGGACTAAGGATATACTGAAGGTTGTTTCTCCGGATGTTGTTCTTTTTGGGTGAATCTTCCTGTGTCCCTCTGTCCCCCAGGCTTCAAGAATGTTGGGATTCCAATTTGTTCCTCCATAAATAGATTTTCTGTCGTTGCTTCTATGTTTTGGACTGTGCTCTTGGGAACTTCTAGTTTTTTTACTTGTGGAGGGGGTCCTATTGGTACTGTTTTTGACTTGGTGGTCTGAGGTGCTAATTCTGTCTCTGCTGCAGGTGTGACAGTTGTGGTTGCACGAGCTTCTTGTCTTGGTGCATCTTCAGTTATAGGTCTCATTAGATCATGAACATTTATTTTTGACATCTAAGCAATGTTGTAGTGCAGTCTTCTAACTAGAGACTTCACATCTTTGATTAATTCAGAATTGTTCTTTTACTCAGCTTGCACTCCTTTGAGTTCTGTTTGAAGATGTTCCTTCTGCTCATTACACTATTTTATTAACTTTACAAGAGCATCTACCATGATGTCGTTGCTTGCTTTCAACTTGTTGATTTCTTATGTCAGTTCACCATAATTTCAGCTCCCTTTGCTTTAACTGCTTCCTTCACTTGGACCTTTATACCTTCCAGATCTTCTGATATTTTTTCTAAATTCAGCAACGGATCTGTTGATATCTTGTGAGCTGGCTAGAGTCTGTTGCATGCTCTGCAGCTTTTCAGTGTTCTTATGTTTTTGACTCTTGATGGTTTCTACTAATTATGATAGAGCTTTGATGTCAGATTTTTTATTTTTAAGTTCCTCAAGCACATAATTGGAAGAGAGATAAATCGCTGATAGAAAAAATCATTGGAGCGAAGAGAGAAGTAACTAGAAATAAAGCTTCAACTTCAAGTGGTAGAAGCATTCACAGAATAAGAAAAGAGTAGGGAGACAAAAAAAGGAAGAGTTAAAAAGTAAATATATTTTGACAATCTAAACAAACAGGTTTAAGTGAAACTAGGAGGTACCCTAGGTGACAAAGCTACAAACTAAAAGATAAAGGGTTTAAATAAAAAAGGTAAAAGAGGGACCAAACCCGTCAAATGGAAAGCTGAATGACCAAAGCTCGGAGAAGAATTCTCCACCGAATTTGGTTTTTAGTATATAGAATAATAAGATAATAAGGTGACACTAAGACTTCTTAGATATGCTAACACTTCACTTAGAATTAGAATATGCCCCAAATTTATGGTAAAAATGATTTTTTAAATATAGTGACATTGCACCAATATATGATTAATTATGTGGTATGTGAATATGGACTTGGCTATTGTAATTCAAATGATTGTACTCTTTTTTAAAACTCTAATAACATGGGAAACCTTGTGAATTATGTAGCCATGCAACTCGATTTCACCCAAAACCCGACAAACATTTGAATAACGATTAATTGAAATCAATTTACAAAATCCTACACGATATCAACCTTCTCTCAATCATCCACATAATTATCGCCTCATACTTCTCTTCTCTAGTGGCACAGAAACAACCCGCTTCCTCCTCCCAAACAACCATTGGTGATTTAATCCCTCTTGCCCCCTAACACATATGTTAAAATTCAAGCTATCTTCGAATTATCATTTGTGGCGTACTAAAGTTCTCCATTTCCTCACCTATAAATTCCTAAGATATATCAATGAAACCATTAACAACCCCCACAGACCAGTGTTACAAATGGAACATTCTCCAAAATGAACTTTTACTACTTGGCAACAAGCTTATCAACATGAACTCATATTACTTCTACCTTCACTCACTGAATAAGTAATGATGAAGCTCTTTGACACAAAATAATGCAAGGCTTTTTATACAAGCATAATTCGATGGAAGTATGTGAAATATTTGTGTCTCCTTGTGACATCTTCATAAAGAGATGTCTCATGTCTCTTGGTATGGTAAAAAATCAAATATTTGTGCAACCAATTCTCTATTCTATTGCACAAACGTTCTTTACATGTTTTAGACTTCATACACTGTGATTTATGGGATCCAACGCCTATTGTCTGTATAGATAGTTATAATTGTTATGTCATTGTTGTTAACTTTTCTTAAATCACTTGATTCTAATCACCATAGGTAAATTCTGATTTCTATTACGTGCTAATGGTCTTTTTACATTTTGTGCAAACGAGTGTTCATGCAAAGTTCAAATATTTTTAAGTGTTGTGCAATCGAATTTGTAATCTATATAGGACACAATGTATTTATGGAGAATGGGTTGCAATCCATGTTAGTACGGTTCGGTGCCTTTAGCTATGTGACTTATATTAAATATCAGTTGCAATCCAAATTATTAAACCACAAGACTCATTTTGAGTTGCTTTTCAATATCCTAATTATGCACTTTTTTAATGTCACATGTTTCCCTACATGGCATACACACTTGCTCCTCAAAGTGTTTATTGTATCTTTATTGGATATAAAAATCAATATAAGGAATATTGTTGCTTGAATCCTTCTACTTCTCGTATATATACCACTAGACATACACAAATTCACATTCATGTTTTCAATACTTTCATCTCATATGAATCGTGAATCATTGTTTATTTTCCAACTTTCATGAACCTACCAAGTCAACTCAATTACCGCCACAAATCAACAATGTACTACTTCACCATTTCATCAGCCCCGCTCTAAAAAAGAAATACCACAAAGTCCTCACCTACGAGCAAGTGCACATTGTGCCATGGACCTACTCAACCTTCCTCGACCTCTAGGTCATATTCCTCGGGTTTTTTCTTCTTTATACAATAGCCTTCCTCAGTTGCTACACAATTGTTTTGCTTGATTCCTACCTCTTGGGTACAATATATGACTACTTAAGCCCCCACATATATTTACAAACCTTAACATGTTGCAACTCTTGGTCAACTTGGCACAAAATGATTGCCACCTTATTATATTTTCTAATAAAGATCTTAAGGTTTTATATGGTTGAAAAATATTCTTGATAGCTTCTATGAATGAGGAAATGACAACGTTACAAATAATGATACTTGAGATCTTGTTCTTTGACAAAAATCCTTCAACGTTGTGGATTTCAAATAGGTTTTTCATACTATCACTTTGATGGATATGTTGAATGACATAAAACTCGTCTCATAGCTCAAGGTTTCACTTAAATTCTTGTTCCAGGTTACTCCCACACATTTTGTTATGTTGTTAAGGCCCTAACAGTTCACATTGTGGTATTTCTTGTTGTTATACACAAATGGCATCTTCATCAACTGAAAATTAAAATTGTCTTTTTAAAGGGGCATTTCACCGAAACCATCTTTATGGAATAACCTCAAGGTTTCATCGGTGCAAATCTTTCAAACCACTTATGTCTACTCTAACAAGTCTTGCATTTTATACCTTTCACTCTATGTTGATGATCTTATCTTATTAGCTAATAATAATGAAAGCATTATTCGTAACTTCACATCTCTCCTAAATATTGAATATGTAATTATGGTTCTCGTCATGTTAACTACCTCTTAGGACTTGGATACTTCTTGACAATCTTTTTTCACAGTCAAGCAAATTGTAACGCCTTGCTTTTTCATACTTTCTATGTTTAGAAAGATCGTCTTGTATTTCTATTTTTTGAAACCTTGTATCTTATATGCATCCTTTCGTTGTAATCATTGTAAAATCCGAGACTTGAATCATAATAAAACACGTATTCTATTTTTAATCATGTTATACACATTTATACTTTACACATATGATACTTGATCTATGATACTTGAAAACATTTGATAAACTTTCAAAAACGTGACATACATGCTTCATACGCAACTTATACGAAGTTCTTATACGTAATCATACTCATTCATACTTATACTAGTCCTTGGTGTATGCTACTTATGCTTAAAGGCCCTAAAATAATCCTAAAACAATCAATATATAATATTTGAACAAGCTCCCAACCAACAAAAATAAAAAAAATGCCTAGGCCTTGCGAACCGCATGGACATCCCCATACGGTCCGTATGGGGTACTGGCGGGCAGACTCCTTTGGCAGCCGCGATTATGCACGAATCCCCACCTCCTGATCTCACCCAATGGCCTCAAAACCTCATTTAATCACCCTCCAACAACCCTAACTCCTTCCCCTACAAATACCAAGCCTCTTCCAAGCATTTTCCATTTAACACTCTCTAATCTCTCTCAAGCACTCCTTAATCTGCTAGAAATCAAGAACATTGGCAGATTCGTCATATTTTGCCAATGTGAGCATAACTTGCTCATTTCTTAGTTTTTTACCTTGATTCTTCTTTCAAAACAATTGGATGAACCTTAGGTTTGATCCCACGGGTTTGCCATGGCAAATCCAGACCTGGGAATTCACCAAAAAGGCTCCAAAGTGGATTGAACTTTCTGATGTACTTTGAACTTGTTTATAACTACTTGAACTTGAGTTTTCTCATACACATTCATATGTCCTAATGCTCATAATCACTTGTATGGTTAGTTGGGCTTAAAAACAAGGGTGTGACATTCAAATCTAGAGGATTTATCCTCACAAACTTTCTGTTTTTTATGAGTTTATCCTCACAAGTGGTGTCAAGTCTTGAACTTGAAGTGGTGTGACTACTTGGTTAGCTTAGGCTATCCTACATACAAGTCCACACATCACTTGATGGTTTGCTTAGATTAGCTGTTATTATTTCATTCTTGTTTATGTTCTTGACCCTCCTTGTTGTCTATGACAACTTGTGTAGTGGTGAACTTTACATGAGATTCTAAATGGATGGTTACACCTCGTACCTCTAACATGACTTCCATGATAATCTTGTTGGACTTACAATGTAATGTATGCATATAAACTATATAAAATCCCTAAAACCGAACCCTTAATGATAACTAAATAGTTATTCGTCAAGCTACTAAGTTAGATCACCAAAGTGTTTAGTTCCTCGTTACGATTCTAATAGGTGTTAATGCCTATGAAATCATATCAACCCTTGTGGGTTTTCATAGTGTCAAAAACGAGTGCTAGATCTTAGTGATTATTTTCGCGTATATTATTTTGTTATACTTATTCCAAATTCCGAATCTTCCATCAACATCCAATACTCACACCTACGTTTCCTCTTGTAGGATAACTCGATGTTCCTCCAACAATCAACAACCCTTCACGGACTTGTCAAACGGAAAGCTTGCAAAACCGTGAGTATACTTAAACCCCCTTTTTACCACTTTTGGGGCGTAACATGTTAAACTATGAAAATTTACACTTAAATCTTATTCTAAACATTCTTATACATGCTTGCATACTTGACTACTTGATACATTAAACTTGGGGTTATACGTTTTGTGCTAGACTTATCATTAACTTCCTACGAGCCTATCCTTGACATATATAGCGCTATAGGATTAACGCACCACCCGTATGCTTGAGGTTATGTTAAGAGCTTATTGCGTTTCATCATTGGTTTGATTAGTTAAACACATGCCAACTTTATTGTTTATCTTGTTTCAACAGCTCGCCATGTGGAATTTTTTAAACTCATTTCTATGCTATGTACGTATGAATACTAGTATACTCGCCTTTATTTTGCATTAAACCTTATTTTAAACATGTTACAGGTTGAAGATGAGGATCATATGAAATCTAGTAGGGATGACTAGAAAACACGCCCAAGAAATCACTAGATTGTATATTTATGATATGTGGAACTTGTCGTAATTGTCTTTTGTTTGTTGTTATTTGAAATTCATGTATTGTAATGACGATTTATGTTATGAAATGAAAACGGTTTTGATTTAATTATTGTCACAAATAGCGTTATGAGTAATGAGCAATCTATTTCGTCTTGCCTTGATGTTTCCGTCATCGGTTGGGGTGTGACAGATTGGTATCAGAGCCATAACTATAGGAAATTAGGTAGATTTGCCATGTTCGACCTAGTCTATAGTAGGAACCATGCTTTTAACTATTCTTGATACTTAATTAAAATGCTATTCTTCCTATCTTGTTTCCTTCTTTTCTTTTTGGTCTTAATACTTACATAATATCTTTCCTAAGACATTTACACGATACACTTTGAAGACTTAAAGACACCCATAATGCAAACGAGACGATTTGCACCAAGATAGGCCCAATGGCCCATAATTTTTGGTGAAATCTCTCATTCCGCGTATATGATTTTTCACGAAGTTACACCATCAAGTTAGAAGTGACATCCACGCCTTGATGGAAAACTTCCAATTCAAATTCTAGTGGACCCTCGTCAAAGTGTCGAAATTAAATTTTGACCCAACGAGTACCAACCACACTTAAGGTACAAAACCGTCAAGTTAGGGGTGAAACCCACACCTTGTCGATTAAGTCTCGTTCCTCGATTTTCAATCTTGCCAAAGTCTCGAATTTTCAATCGACTAGAGACATGTAGTAACTGGAAGGGTAAAATGCTGTTAATCGCTTCTCGAGAGTATTTTACCTATTAGGCCAAAGCATGTTCCCTAACTCGAAATATCTTACGAACCACTTTGGAATAGTCGACGTTTCTCTACCCGAAACAATCCTACGTTTTATCGAGCCTATCTTTTATGTTATCTCAATTTTTATGTGATTTTATACTTGCTACCTTGTTCATTTCAAAACCGATACACAATTCGCACGTCTCTCGCAATAAAAAACAATAATAATCCTCATGAACAAACTAAATTAATTTAACATCCGTCGAAAAACGGATTTCCAAAACCCGCTTCGTTTATTAATCGAATATCCAGTTATAATTTTTCGTTGCATATTTATTGCTCAAACTAATTTTAAACGATACATAATTAATAACTATATTAGAATTTAAAAACCATAATTTATAAATAATCTTAAATAGGGAGAAAAGAATAAAATGGGGACGTCGGGTTTCGAACCCGGGTCGCCCACAAACCCAAACACACAACACACCGCTCCGCCAAATGCCTTCTTTGTGAATATAATGAAACAAATAATACTTAAAATAAAACCCGAATTCAAAACCGGAGATCACCGCGCTCAGAACTCACAATCACCGGAAAATCCGGCAATCCGCGACTTTGCCACTTTCCTTTTGACTAAACATGCTAACCGACCTCGACATCGGTTATAACCGATGTCTGACCCTCGATTTTAGTCGTAACCGCCGGAAAACCCTTGACCACGAATCAAGACCCAAAATCGGACCCAATTCACTCAGTTCTTTCCTATAAATACCCACTCAATCTTCCGGAAAACCTTTCGCTCAGAACCGCTCACTTTTTCGAAGCTCTAGCTCGTCGCCGGAGATATTCTGCATTCGCCGGACTTTCACGGAAAACCGAGACTTACTCCGAATCGGTAAAATTCTCGACTCTTTTGTTTGCAATCCTTATTCAGCATGTAATAACATAAATCGTGCAACCAGAATCGGTCTCAGACGACGTTGCCGGGAATTCCTGCACTCACTGGAAAATCACTGAAATTCCGAGGTCTCACTGTCAATCGGTACAATCATCTAAACCCCCTGATATCCCTTGTTTAGTAACTTAATTGCACAACTCATTGATCAAAACTGTTAATTGATTCACTCAGACGGAAGTCACCAATCAGAGTCGACGACTCTTGCCGGAAATCTGAGAAAAACATTCTGTTCGGTACATTTTACTCCGTAATCCTCTTTATCCATTTCATTCCAATCAATTATAAGTTCGATGACCGATTTAAACAAGAACAATCGGACATCATTGTTCTGTGTCTTTGTAAACGAAGAAGAGAAGTTGAATATGTGTATAAGTATAATTAAAAACGGATATTCGAATCGGGTTAGACACACAGTCCAGCGGTGGACTGTGTGCACAAACAATGCACACGTCCCGGGTTCGAATCGCACACGTTACCGAATTTCAGAATTAAAACCAACATTTTTACAACTGAATCGGATCAGGTCACCGAATGTTAATAAGAATAATTTAATCCATAAGTTAAACAGATATGACACACAGCCCAACTGGTTGGGCTGTGCGCACTTGAACCGAAGGACCCGAGTTCGACTCTGGGTCCCTGCAACCGGTTCGGCCATATAAATCGTTTTTAATAAAAACCCAAATAAGTTAAAAGTTAATTAGTATATAAATATAATTAAAACAGAGAATATTTCAGGTTAGACACGTAGCTCAGTTGGTAGAGCTACATGCACGTATACGAGAGGTCCCGAGTTCGAACCTCACTCAGCGCATAATTAAACACAATCCGACCGGTCAACGGTCAACGGTCAAATTTTTTTTATTTATTTTTATTAATTTATTTAATCAGAAAATCATTTAAAAATGCTTAAAAATAAGATTTTAAAGTTAGAAAACCTCCTTAAACTCACAAAAATAAATCTAAAAATCACATTAAGAGTATAATTAAAAGTACTAATTTACCGAATCATTTCGTTATTATTTTAGGTTAGTTTTCCTCGTCGATCAAATCCTAAAATTCGTGCGCATCCAAGTCATCAAAGAATGCACCCAATGTGAGTGAATCTCTACCAATTCCCTGTTTTAATCACATTTTGGGGTGTATCATGTGTCGTTTAATTCCTTATTATATTTAAACACTTGTGCATCCATCATATCCGGATCAAATGTGTATCAAATATGTATCAATTGTTGTGTGAATTATGTTTAGATTGAAGTTATCATTTTCAGTGCATGCATTTCATTAGGCCCATCAGCTCCCCGTGGGATACGGGTTGAGTATCAGGTGCCTCATTCGATCGGCTCCGTTTGATTGAGCCTTGATCTCACATACATCATCATTCATGTCACTCGATCGGCTCTGTTTGATTGAGCCTTGATCTCATATACATCATCATTCATGTCATTTACTAATCCAATGTGGTTTGTGTTTTTGTTATATATATATGTTTGCTCACATGTGATTATTGCACAAATTTTCAATATTAAATAAAACAAGAAATTAATAACAATGTTTTATCAAGGTTCACTCGCCAACTTTTGTTGACCCAAAATATCCCCCATTTTACACATGATACAGTGATCCAGTTGAGGCAAGAAACACATAGGAAGGCCTAGAAGAATAAATCAGTTTAAGCGTTGGATTGTTTACATAGTTTCGTTTAATTGTAATTGTATGGATTTTGATTTGATATTTAAGTTGTAATTTGAATTTAATAAATATGAAACATTTTAGTAAACATCATGAGCTTTGGTGATAACCCAATTATGTCCCGACTCTTATTCCGCTGCGGGTCGGGGTGTGACAGATTGGTATCAGAGCCATGACTATAGGGATATAGGATAGGTTATTAGACCCTTAGAGCCTATACTATAGTTGATTAAAATTATAAATTGTTTATGCGTTACATACAAAATTCATGATGTTTATATGCTTTATGTTTATTGTTACATTCAATGTTGTGCAAGCATGTTCATAAGTACATATTATTATACAATGCTCATCATGAATCATATCCTCATAACATATCATATCCATGAGAGCACACACCTCACAATTCCCATGATTTTTGCAACGATTTTTTGTATTTTTCAAATCACATCAAAGTGAGTTCTCATGACGGGCATGTAGTAACTGGAAGGGTACGAGTACCGGTAGTCGGAAAGTCCTGTCTAGGCTTGGCTTTCGTATAAATCCAAAGTAAAGGACCAGTTTGCCTACCTGGGGACTAACAATGAGAGTACGAAGGACCTATTAGGCCAAAGCATGCTATACCAAACGTCTGTGAGCTAACCCCACTTTGAGTTGTCATTGTGTCTACACCTGGACACCCTCCTACCATACATCTCGCAATCATATTTCATGGTTTTCATTCGGTGATGCGAGTGTTAAACCGCCAACACCAATGTGAATCCTACTAAGCCAATAGTCATGGGGGCCACATGACTATACAGGCGATGGTATGGGGGACATTGAGGCCCAAACATGAGCAAACCAAGACATCCTATGGATGTAGTTGCATTATTGATAGTTATGTTATTTTTATTCTTTTAACGACACATGACACCTAAAATAACTTCTTAAACTCACAATCTTCCTATGTATGTTCCTGTAGATGTCGGCTAGGCAACTACGTGGAGGTAGAAAGTCAGGAAGATCCAATGAACGCTTGGCACTCAATTGCTAAACAAATGGCCGCGTACTTCCTGACATCGTGATTCAAGTTCAACAAGCTTTCACCGCAAATCCTATCAACCCTCCCAATCACGAAGACCAGAGCATCGCCAACCCTCACTCCAAAAAGTGCTCCTACAAACACTTCAAATCTTGCGATCCCCCAAAGTATGAAGGGACCGAAGGTGTTACTGCCCTCCTCCACGTTTGAAGAAATGGAGAACACCTTCCTCAATTGCGATTGTCCCGAGGATCGCAAGGTACGTTATGCAACAGGGAGACTGTTTGGAGTAGCCCTTACCTGGTGGAACACAGAAAACGGTAAGCGAGGAGTCGAAGATGCCATGGCCTTATCATGGGAAGAGTTAAGGGAACTCATGACAAGGCGCTTCTGTCCAAGAAGCGAAATCAAAAAGTTGGAAGATGAATTCCACTCGTTGAAACAAAAGGAAGGAGATCACACTTTCCTACAACAAAAGATTTCTCGAACTGAACCAAATGATCCCTAATCTGTTCACCCCCGTGTACCGCTTGGTTGAACACTACATTCGAGGCCTCCCCTCGAAAATTCAAGACTCGGTTCTAAGCACTTCGCCTGCAACACTTGAAGCCGCAATGGAACTAGCTACCAAACTTACCGAGAATCGCATCCGAAACGGCAAATTCAAGGATGAGAAAAAGAAAGCCCCCATTGAGGCCCAAACTCAAACCATTCCATCTCCTCCTCGAAGTTTGCTGGTAAGAGGAAACGAAACAGCAGAAATTTTGCCGTCACACACACAAACCCTCCTATCACTGTCGCACCAATTACCCAAATTGCTCCCTCAGCTGCACCATTTAAAAAGCCATACACCGGCCCATACCCAAAATGCAACCGTTATCAATACCATCACCTCCCAGAAACTCCTTGCCAACATTGCACCAGCTGTGGCCGTGCGGGTCACACCATCCAAACTTGTCGCACACATCAGCGAATGAACCGCAATCAACCCTCAACCCAAACCCACCATCAGATAGTGGGTCAAGCCCAACAACCCTTACTTCTACCATCCACGCAACACATAGCTCAACCTTACTACCAACCCAACTACCCCATGATGCAACCTATGCGAGCTTGTTACAACTGTGGAGACCCAAACCACTTCAGGAACACATGTCCCCGCTTGGTGAACATCATCCATTCCCAAGCTCAAGCGAATCCGGTAAACCAAGCTAACCAAGCTCCTCCACCTGCTAGAGGAAGAGCTTTCAACATCAATGCCAACCAAGCTAGGGCTGACAACAACGTGGTTAACGGCACGTTTCTCATCATTGGTAGTTATGCATCCATGTTATTCGATACTGGCGCGGATAAGAGTTTTGTGTCCTTAGAATTTGAACCTATCCTCAACCAAACTCGTGATAATCTCATGGAATCTCTAACGGTGGAAGTTGCTGACGAAAGCCCGTTACATTAAATTCTATTATACGAAATTGTACCCTCACTCTAAACGATCACGATTTCCAGTTGACCTCATTCCTATGAAGTTGGGAAGTTTCGATATTATAATCGGCATGGACTGGCTCAGCCAGCATCACGCTGAAGTAGTATGCCGCGAAAAGTTCATTCGCATTCCTCTTGCAGACGGTCAGACCCTACGTATCTTTGGAGAAACCCCTTCGAAAGGACTCAAATTAATGTCCTGCCTTCAAGCCCGAAAATATCTCCGCAAGAACTATGTCGCATTCCTAACCCACGTCGTCAAAAAGGGAAACAAGGAGAAGAAACTCGAAGATATACCAGTGGTGAAGGAATTCCCACAAGTCTTTCCCGACGACATCTCAGGACTCCCTCCTGTGAGAGAAGTCGAATTCCGCATCGATCTTGTACCTGGCGCTACCACCAGTCGCAAATCTCCTTATAGGTTAGCCCCATCCGAAATGCAAGAGCTGGCCAGTCAACTACAAGAGTTGACTGACAAAGGATTCATACGTCCTAGCTCCTCGCCTTGGGGTGCACCTGTTCTTTTTGTGAAGAAGAAAGATGGAACGTTTCGCATGTGTATCGACTACAGAGAACTCAACAAGTTAACGGTTAAGAATCGCTACCCACTACCTCGCATCGATGACCTCCTAGACCAACTTCAAGGCGCCACCTGCTTTTCAAAAATGACCTTCGTTCTGGTTATCATCAACTCAGAATACATGAAGAAGACGTCCCAAAGACCGCCTTCCGGACTCGTTATGGTCATTACGAATTCATGGTCATGCCATTCGGTTTAACCAACGCCCCAGCTGTCTTCATGGATCTAATGAATAGGGTATGCAAACCCTACCTCGACCGCTTTGTCATAGTCTTCATCGATGACATCGTCATCTACTCCAAGTCTAAATCTGATCATGAACGACACCTTTGACTCATCCTTACCCTCTTAAGGACTGAAAAGCTCTACGCTAAGTTCTCAAAATACGAATTCTGGTTAAGAGAAGTACAATTCCTTGGACATGTCGTTAATGAAAAGGGAATACATGTCGATCCTTCGAAAATCAAGGCAGTACAGGAATGGTAAGCGCCACGTACCCCTACCGAAGTAAGGTCATTTCTTGGTTTGGCTGGTTACTATCGCCGCTTCATTGCTAATTTTTCCCGTATTGCTGTACCACTCACGGCTTTGACTCATAAAGGAAAACCCTTCATATGGGGACATAAACAAGAAGAAGCCTTCCAAACCCTAAAGCAAAAGCTTTGTGACGCACCTATCCTCACACTTCCTGAAGGTTGCGATGACTTTGTAGTATATTGCGACGCATCAGGGCAAGACTAGGCTGTGTATTAATGCAAAGAGGAAAAGTGATAGCCTATGCTTCTAGGCAACTCAAGGTTCATGAAAAGAATTACACCACCCACGACCTGAACTTGGAGCCATTGTGTTCACTCTCAAGATATGGAGACATTACCTCTACGGTACCAAGTGTGAAATATACACTGACCACAAAAGTCCTCCAACATATCTTCAACCAAAAGGAGTTGAATATGAGGCAACGAAGATGGGTCGAACTTCTTAACGACTATGACTGTGAAATTCGGTATCATCCTGGCAAGGCAAACGTGGTGGCCGATGCGCTCAGTCGAAAAGGTTATGCGAACCCCATTCGTCTTCTATGTTCGCAAATCATAACCGACATCAAAGATCGAATCCGAGAAGCTCAACATGTTTATGTAACAGAAAATGACGTACGCGATGAACTGTCATGTGGAGCGGAACTCAAAATCGAAACCAAATCTGACGGTATTCTATACTATTTAAACCGCATATGGATTCCTGATCGCGACAACCTTCGTGACTTCCTCATGAATGAGGCGCACAAAACACGATACTCTGTACACCCAGGAGCCGACAAGATGTATCAAGACCTACGCTACACCTACTGGTGGCCTGGCATGAAAAATGATATCGCTGTTTTTGTTTCCAAGTGCCTTACCTGTTCCAAAGTAAAAGCTGAACATCAAAGACCTTCAGGACTTCTAGTCCAACCCGAAATACCTGTGTGGAAGTGGGAAAACATAACCATGGATTTCATTACCAGGTTACCTCGCACCTCCAGTGGGTATGACACCATATGGGTAATAATCGATCGTCTTACAAAATCAGCTCACTTCATTCCGATTCGCGAGGACTTCAAGAACGAGAAGTTAGCTCGTATCTACATCAGCGAGATCGTAAGCCGTCATGGTGTACCTTTAAGCATCATTTCAGACCGTGATGGTCGTTTCACTTCACGAACATGGCGAGCCGTACAAACCGCCTTGGGTACACGATTAGACCTCAGTACCGCTTTTCATCCTCAAACTGATGGACAATCTGAACGCACCATCCAAACCCTTGAAGACATGATGCGAGCATGTGTCATAGACTTCAAAGGGAACTGGGACGCTCACCTACCATTGGTTGAATTTTCGTACAACAATAGCTATCACTCAAGTATCGGCATGGCTCCTTTCGAAGCGTTATATGGTCGTAAGTGCCGATCTCCAGTATGTTGGCACGAAATTGGGGAATCACAAATCACCGGCCCAGAATTAATTCAAGAAACAACCGACAAGGTCATTCAAATTCGAAACAATCTTCTAGCGGCTCAAAGTCGTCAAAAGTGTTATGCTGACAAACGACGAAAGCCCTTGGAGTTTGACATTAGGGATCAAGTAGTTTTAAAAGTATCACCATGGAAGGGAGTGGTTCGTTTTGACCAGAAGGGCAAGCTAGCACCACGCTACGTAGGACCTTTCAAGATACTCGAAAGAGTAGGTCCTGTAGCATACAAGCTTGACCTACCAGAAGAGCTCAACAGAATTCATCCCACATTCACGTATCAAACTTGAAGAAGTGCCTCGCCGATGAAAACCTCCATATTCCTCTAGAAGATATTCAGATCGATGAATCTATGCACTTCATTGAAAGACCAGTAGAAATCATGGAATTTGGAGAGAATCGTTTAAGACGAAGTCGTATTTCCAATTGTCAGGGTACGTTGGGAGTCGAAACGAAGACCTGAGTTTACTTGGGAACGTGAAGAATCAATGCGCGAGAAATACCCGCATCTTTTTCCTGTTACCACTACTACTTAACTTTCGGGACGAAATTTCTAAAAGAGGGGATACTGTAACATCCGTCGAAAAACGGGTTTCCAAAACCCGCTTCGTTTATTAATCGAATATCCAGTTATAAATTTTCGTTGCATATTTATTGCTCAAACTAATTTTAAACGATACATAATTAATAACTATATTAGAATTTAAAAACCATAATTTATAAATAATCTTAAATAGTGAGAAAAAAATAAAATGGGGACGCCGGGTTTCGAACCCGGGTCGCCCACAAACCCAAACACACAACACACCGCTCCGCCACATGCCTTCTTTGTGAATATAATGAAACAAATAATACTTAAAATAAAACCCAAATTCAAAACCGGAGATCACCGCGCTCAGAACTCACAATCACCGGAAAATCCGGCAATCCCGACTTTGCCACTTTCCTTTTGACTAAACATGACTAACCGACCTCGACATCGGTTATAACCGATGTCTGACCCTCGATTTTAGTCGTAACCGCCGGAAAACCCTTGACCACGAATCAAGACCCAAAATCGGACCCAATTCACTCAGTTCTTTCTATAAATACCCACTCAATCTTCCGAAAATCCTTTCGCTCAGAACCACTCACTTTTTCGAAGTTCTAGCTCGTCGCCGGAGATATTCTGCATTCGCCGGACTTTCACCAGAAAACCGAGACTTATCCGAATCGGTAAAATTCTCGACTCTTTTGTTTGCAATCCATTATTCAGCATGTATTAACATAAATCGTGCAACCAGAATCGGTCTCAGACGACGTTGCCGGGAATTCCTGCACTCACCGGAAAATCACTGAAATTCCGAGGTCTCACTGTCAATCGGTACAATCATCTAAACCCCCTGATATCCCTTGTTTAGTAACTTAATTGCACAACTCATTGATCAAAACTGTTAATTGATTCACTCAGACGGAAGTCACCAATCAGAGCCGACGACTCTTGCCGGAAATCTGAGAAAAACATTCTGTTCGGTACATTTTACTCCGTAATCCTCTTTATCCATTTCATTCCAATCAATTATAAGTTCGATGACCGATTTAAACAAGAACAGTCGGACATCACTGTTCTGTGTCTTTGTAAACGAAGAAGACGAAGTTGAATATGTGTATAAGTATAATTAAAAACGGATATTCGAATGGGTTAGACACACAGTCCAGCGGTGGACTGTGTGCACAAACAATGCACACGTCCTGGGTTCGAATCGCACACGTTACCGAATTTCAGAATTAAAACCAACATTTTACAACTGATCGGATCAGGTCACCGAATGTTAATAAGAATAATTTAATCCATAAGTTAAACTGTGCGCTCGCACTCGAACCGAAGGACCCGAGTTCGACTCCGGGTCCCTGCAACCGGTTCGGTCATATAAATCGTTTTTAATAAAAAACCAAATAAGTTAAAAGTTAATTAGTATATAAATATAATTAAAACAGAGAATATTTCAGGTTAGACACGTAGCTCAGTTGGTAGAGCTGCATGCACGTAAACGAGAGGTCCCGAGTTCGAACCTCACTCAGCGCATAATTAAACACAATCCGACCGTCACGTCAGTCAACGGTCAAAAAGTCAAATTTTTTATTTATTTTTATTAATTTATTTAATCAAAAAATCATTTAAAAATGCTTAAAAATAAGATTTTAAAGTTAGAAAACCTCCTTAAACTCACAAAAATAAATCTAAAAATCACATTAAGAGTATGAATTAAAAGTACTAATTTACCGAATCATTTCGTTATTATTTTAGGTTAGTTTTCCTCGTCGATCAAATCCTAAAATTCGTGCGCATCTAACGTCATCAAAGAACGCACCCAATGTGAGTGAATCTCTACCAATTCCCCGTTTTAATCACATTTTGGGGTGTATCATGTGTCGTTTAATTCCTTATTATATTTAAACACTTGTGCATCCATCATATCGTGATCAAATGTGTATCAAATATGTATCAATTGTTGTGTGAATTATGTTTAGATTGAAGTTATCATTTTCAGTGCATGCATTTCATTAGGCCCATCAGCTCCCCGTGGGATACGGGTTGAGTATCAGGTGCCTTTATTCGATCGGCTCCGTTTGATTGAGCCTTGATCTCACATACATCATCATTCATGTCACTCGATGGCTCCGTTTGATTGAGCCTTGATCTCATAACATCATCATTCATGTCATTTACTCATCCAATGTGGTTTGTGTTTTTGTTATATATATGTTTGGTCACATGTGATTATTGCACAAATTTTCAATATTAAATAAAACAAGAAATTAATAACAATGTTTTATCAAGGTTCACTCGCCAACTTTTGTTGACCCAAAATATCCCCCATTTACACATGATACAGGTGATCCAGTTGAGGCAAGAAACACATAGGAAGGCCTAGAAGAATAAATCAGTTTAAGCGTTGGATTGTTTACATAGTTTCATTTCATTGTAATGTATGGATTTTGATTGGATTTGATTTGGATATTAAGTTGTAATTTGAATTTAATAAATATGAAACATTTTAGTAAACATCATGAGCTTTGGTGATAACCCAATTGTGCCCCGACTCTTATTCCGCTGCGGGTCGGGGTGTGACAATTTATACTCTTTATACGCATTCATACGTGATTATACATGCCAATACTTGATGAATACATGCGAACTATGTGAATCATACATGAACTTACACATGCTTATACATGCAAAACTTACTTTTACATTATGATCAAGTCTCATCCTCTTTCTTTTGTTTCCAATCCCTAGATGCCTCCTTTCCGTACCTCGTTGAAGCGCAACAAGAAGTCCAAGGGATCGAATTCCAAGAAAGGGTCCAACAACGATGGGGACTCTATATCGAAGCAGGATCTCCTAGGTCTAATCTCTGAGCAAATTGTCAAAATTGTGCGGTTTTCACTCCGCCGAACCTTCAACCCTTGCAATCCCTGCCTACTACACCAAATACTAAGCCTCCACGAAAGGGTTACCCTGGGAGAAAGCCCAAGTGTGGCCAGTGCCAGTACCATCATCCCGCCACTGTTCCATGTCGCAAATGCGCTAATTGCCATCAGTATGGACACTTTTCTCAGCACTGCCACAAACCACCTATGACCAACCAAGCCAATGAAGCCCAAAACCCTGCCCAGAACCAAGCTCAGATTGCTCCTGTGCAGGCATGTTTCAAATGTGGCGACCTTAACCACCTCACCAATGTCTGCCCTCAGCTGTAGTACCCGAGGAAAATCCACAGTAATCTTAACTCGTCTTTCACTTCTACTTGTCTTTCGAGACGAAATTTCTTTCAACTTGGGGATGATGTGACAACTCGTAATTTCGAGGTTAGAATCGTTCGTTTTCGTATTTATAACTCGAGTCTTATACTTATTTTATTCGTCGAGTTAATTATACTTAACTAAATTATATTATAAGTCCATATTATTCAAGCGATTAACTAGAAACTAAATCCCTATCCTTTTGAACCGACCTGAACCGTTTGAACCAAAGCATATCTTCGCGTGTCGATCCAACCCACTCGCGTAACTCAAAACTTACGATGTCGAACCTTAGCATGAATATTATACGTTTATATTAGTTATTTAGTTATTATTCATTTCTTTACGGAGTGTTTATATAATTAGTATATATTGTAGGAATTGTAACATACGAAAAGTAATAACTATATAAAGTCTATTAATAATAGTAAAGTAATAACAATAATAGATAAGAGTCTTTATGTTTTTGTTAATTAAAATATAACTTTATGTTTAAAATGCATGCATGTGCATGCTTATTGGTTTTTCGTAATTGAAAAAGAAAATAAAGGAATATATAATAAAATAGAAGATGATATTTGATGAGCCTTATCTCAGAATACTTGTTTGTTTAGAACTCAACGTATCAATCCATATTTAGGGGTGACTACTTGATTATTCAACCCATTTATACCAATTCATTCTCATCTTTATTTACGAAACCCAGGATATCATCAGCTACCATCATGCCCATGTTCCCTTTTTTAGCTAGAAACCATCACACCTCCGGTTGTCGCCATAAATTCCGGCATTCGAAATCCTCCGATCTGCAACCAGTTGTGTGTCAACGATTTTGACGGCCTTTGTACAACCACCGGTCATCGCGTACGTCCTCTGTGAACCAGCCCGGTTTCGGAACCGCCATACTACCACGCCACTCATATTCCGTTCAATTCAGTCTGATTCACGCCACTGTCAACACATACGTACACCATCGCTGCCATAACGCTCTCTAATATGATACTGTTCGACTTTTGAGGTAACGATTCTTTTCAAATTCTGGGTAAAAACAACTTCGAATACTTGATCGATCCGGCGACTAGTGTATAATAATATTGATGACGAACACACTTATAACGTGATACAAAAGTAAATATTTTGTTTGTTGTTCTTCCCATCACGATGGGTATTTGGGTGATCAGTTAGTTTAGTAATAAAGTTATTCAAACCATTGTAATAATTTGGGATATTATTTCTTTGAAGGAGATAACCATATATTAGCAGCTAGAACAATTCTAAAAGTTGAAGTTTTGATGATTCGTTTACCACTGTACTATGCCATTTAGAACTCTTACGTAATATTCTTATGACAAAAACTCATACTAATGCTTAATAATATGGTTCGTAGCTGTGACTAAAAGAGGAGCATGCATTAGACGACATTTAATAGGCTTAACCCACTGGTTGAATTAGATAATGATACATAGATGATGAATCCGAAACCTTCTGTTAGTTTTAGTAGGTAAATTGCATTGTGACTCTTTAACATAAGAACTCAAATACTTAGCTATTGTTGCATGCCAAAGGTATTGTTTTAGGTCGTCTCATATTAAATTAAATAGATATACAATTAACTTTTAGCAATTCAAAATATAAAGGATTAACTGAATGACTAAAATGATAGAACATAAGATAAGGTTTTATTAGTTTAACTTTTCATAAGATCTTCGTCGTCGGGAACCGATCATTTAACAAATCACACGATGTGACGTAAGTTCTTATATATTAATCGAACTATAACTAAACGATAGGTTTGCGTATCATGGAGGACGACTCGATCTTGTTTTGTTTTTGCTTCGCTTGCTAATAAGGACATGATTGACCAGTTCCACCTCGCGTATTTTTTTCCATTCCTTAATTCGAGCATTCAAATGTGAGTTCACAACTTTTTTCTAAAAAGCATGCGTCCCTAGTTTGGGACAACACACTTATTTCCCTGGTTTGGGAAACACATACGGTACCCTAGGATTGGGGCTACACGCGCGTTCCTGGATTGGAACTACTGAACAAACTATCCACTGGAGGTGGACCACACTTTCCTTGGTATGGGATTGCCTAGTATTCTTGATTTGGAATACTGTTAAATACTGTATTTTATATTTCATGTCTTTGGAGGACTAAACGAACTCTATCTGAAAGTCACCACACACCTATACCGATTAGTCGCGGGGCCTGGCGAACGGGATATTAGTTGATAGCGCTATTAGGTTTGACAAACCTCACACCGTGCCTGGAGGACGGGCGTGAACTTTTATGCCTTGGCAACTAGTCAATGATGATAGACATTGACCTGGGGCACAAACAACTTAAACAGTCAAGTTTCGGTATAACTCGTTTAGTAGCTTACAGATGAGTAGCTCCCCATGACATGTTTTATAAACTAAGTATTTTAACAACCTGTTTTTGTTACAACACTAAAAAACTGTGAACTCGCCGCTTAATCGCTGATGCACTTTTTTTCCTGCATGCTTGCAGGTCGTTTGATTTATCTTGCATGGGAACTTGCGTCTCAGAAGTTGGAGTGTCATGGGGCGTGATATTGGATTGCAAACATTAATACTTTACGTTTTAAAACCTTTTGATTTTAATCGTTGAAATGTTTACATTGCTTCCACTGAACACCTACTATGTTTTGAAATTCACTAGTCATGTTGGACATGATGACTTTTTTTTATTATTTATTATTAGTTCGACATGATTAGTGGCTTGATCCTGGTACGTCACACGCCTCGCGGTAAAACTCCACGGGTGGAAATTTGGGGGTGTGATATCAGCGCAACAACAACCAGCAGCAACAACAGCAACAGCAACCTCAACCAGCTCGAGGCAGAGCTTTCGTCCTCGCTTCCGCTCAGGCGCAGAACGTGAACGATGTCATAACTGGTACGTTTCTTGTGAACGATGTCTATGTTTCTTGTCTTTTTGATACTGGCGCAGATAGAAGTTTCGTGTCTATTGAATTTGAACACTTGCTTAAGTGCGTACGTTCTAAGTTGTCCAATCCATTCGCAGTCGAAGTCGCTAACAGGAAAATTCATCACTGTTGATTCTGTCCTCTCTAAGTGTTCCTTAAATCTTAACGATCATACGTTCTCGATTGACCTCATACCCATGCAATTGGTAAGCTTCGATGTCATAGTAGGCATGGATTGGCTTAGACGATTCCGTGCTGAAGTTGTTTGTTTCGAAAAGTCCATTCACCTTCCTCTTCCAAATGGTGATTCCTTGCACGTCTATGGCGAGAAACCCTCTAAAGGTCTCAAGCTTATGTCGTGTATCCAAGCGAACAAATACTTACGTAAGGAATACTTTTCTTTTCTTGCCCATATTGTGGAGAAGAAAGACAAAGGTCCAAGCATAGGTGATGTTCCTGTTGTTTGTGAATTTCTTGACGTCTTTCCAGAGGATCTTCCTGGTCCTTCTCCTCCTCCTCGATCTGTTGATTTTCAAGTCGATCTCATTCCTGGCGCAACTCCGGTTGCGAAAGCTCCTTATCGTTTAGCACCCTCAGAAATGCAAGAGCTATCAAACCAGCTTCAAGAACTTCTTGATAAAGGCTTTATACGCCCTAGTACTTCCCTTGGGGCGCTCCCGTTTTGTTTGTCAATAAGAAAGATGGATCTTTTCGGATGTGCATTGACTATTGTGAGCTCAACAAGCAATATTCGCAATATTCTATGTCAATTAAAAGTTATTTTTGGTGTCATGTTTATGTTGTTATTTATGTTTATTCTTTCTTTCTGTCAAGCAGTAAATCTTATAAAATTCTACATTTTTAAACACGGATTAAAAATACGATTTTTGATACAGTAACTAATTCGAGGTTAGAGCCTCGAACACCCCCAACCAAAAAAAGTTTTGATAAATATTTTACATATATCTACTCATCCTGCCACCAAAACTAAAGATGTGTATAACGAAAACGACCTTAGATCATTCTCTGAATTAGCAGCCAGTAATAATATTAAATTGCCACGATAATTTCTTTGGCCACAACCACAAATAAACTAATGACATAAACAACATCCTTTGTTCTTCTTGTCCCCAACACTTTCACTTTTACTATAAAAAAAACCTCAAACTATATATTATACTAGTGTTTGTATATGTACCACCCATAATCTCTCTCATACAGATCACAATCGTTTTGTATCATCGTTTTATTCATTTGTAAAAAAAAATAAATAAATCAAATTAATTGTAATACAAAAACCACCTTCTAACAAAGAACTAACCTTTGATTTATATCACATTTATTCAATCTTAGAAAGAACTAACCTTTGATTTATATCACATTTATTCAATATTTTGTCAAGGATATATACATATATTAAATATATGCTTGTTGCATATAATCATATGTTGAGAAGTGTATAGTGTGGAGACAAGAGGGGAGGGGGGTTGGGTTGCACATGGGAACACGATGGCATGTGAAGCCAGGGTATTATTTTTTAGTTTTTTGAAACTAGAATTTGCATGGAAGATGCTAAACCCTATTTCGAAGGGGGTACCCCACCAACCTTCCAACTAATGGGGTCGGGTCCCATGTGAGTTGTGACAAGAGACTATCTTCTATTTCTTTTCTTAATTTAAGAAATTACACAACTAAAATGCGGTGGGTCATTCACAAAACTACTTAACCGTCGATTAATATCAAGAAAATCTTGAAAATCCCATCAAACATCAAATTAACCTAATATTGGCCGATGGTTTGAGTGTAAACTTTTGGAGCTTGTGTTTGTGTATTTTTAGAATAAAATCCCGGCTAAAAATACATTAAATCGTCAATGGGAAGTGACAAAAGTTTACAAGAATACTTTTTGAATCATATATATGTTCTTGGATTTGAGTAAAATCTACAATGCCCGTAACAATGTAAAATCTACAATACCCGTAACAATTAGCCTAATTAGCTAGTTAACCACCGCGTGAGTCTTCGTTAAATAGAAATAGTAGTTTTTAAGATGTTAATTAACAAATTACACGAGTTTTCCAGCACCAATTATGGTTTCTTAATAAAATTGTCTTCAATGGCTTCTATATGCTTTCTCTACATATAACAATCCCACACCTAATATTTCTTTTGTGGTCACTTGATAATGTTGAAACAAGTCATGTTGTGATGTGTTTCAGATATTATACTTTAGATTCAAAATTTATATAAGTCCCAAGCATTAATTTGTCCTAGTTACTAACGGATAAAATAAATTGCAAGAACACTCTTGATTCATGTTTTCATTTTGAGACTTCATGATCGATGAGTATCAAGTTCAAACTTTAGTTAGGCAATATTCGTTAACACACTTTATGATTAGGCAAAAATATGTGGTAGTCCTTGAAGTATGCCTGTCCTTAAAGCTAAAAAATCCATTTTTGAATAACATTATAAAAAGTTTAAATTTATATGTGTGAACAAACATACAAACTATCCAAAGTAGAATATATAAGTGTGATGATACATAATATTTACTTAAGCATTGATAGCTCATTTAGTCCCATCCCTAGATTTTAAGGAAAAACTTGGGTCTTTTTATTTAAAATGGACATCCATATATTATTGTGAGTGTTTTTATTTAAAAGAAAGAGATGAAGAATGAGATGTAGAGATTCTTATGTGTGAACTTATTTTTAACTAATTATTTTTAAATGTAGTGTAAGTTAAAGTATAAGGATGATAACATAGAAACCAATATGAGTTACATTTCAAGTTACGGTTTCTTTTAACTTTATAAAAGTAATAGTTGTTTAATTAATATAATTATTTAATTGAAGAACTATCATATAAGATAATGACATTTGTGAGCTTACATTTTAATTAATTATTATTGCCATTAGTATTATTGGTATTAAAAAAATCAGCATCACATTGCAGGTGAATATATAGATAAGAATCTGTAAGGAAATTGCAATAAAATCAAATATTTGAAAAAAGCCAACCCCACTCCCATCACACATCTCTTTTTGAGGTTTAAAAACAGCTTATTGATGTTTCTCTAGTGTCTTTGTCACCCCCCATGTTCCTTTCTCCATCCAAGATCCATACCATCATAGCCAGACTAACACACACATACACCTTTCAATTAATCTCTGTGACTTTGGCCTAACTTTACACATTAAAAAAGGGTTTCTGACATGTCCTTCCTCCCACCTGAACCCATGTTTTTTGGCTATGAAGATGACCACCACCCCTCATGATTTCCAAGGTTAATATTCCTCTTCTCTCTCTAGATCTACATGTGCCTTTCTTGATCATCAAGGTTATAAAGTCAAATAGGTAGGTCTTGAATATATATTAATATTTTTTGTATATATGCACAGGTGTTCAGACACTCTTGATGAGGAGATCCATGTCATATTCTGGGATGGATAGGTGCGAAGAAACTCGCGGTGCTGCGGCCGATGATGATATGTCGGAAGACGATGGATTGCAGCTTGGAGAGAAGAAGAGAAGGCTTAATCTGGAACAAGTGAAAGCTCTTGAAAAGAGTTTTGAGTTGGGAAACAAGCTAGAGCCTGAGAGAAAAACTCAACTGGCTCGGGCTCTCGGGTTGCAGCAGAGGCAGGTAGCCATATGGTTCCAGAACCGAAGAGCGCGATGGAAGACCAAACAATTGGAGAAAGATTATGATGTCTTGAGGAGACAGTTTGAGTCAGTTAAGGCTGATAATGATGCTCTCAAGAACCTGAACAAGAAGCTCCATGCAGAGGTATAATATAAATCCTTATCAAGTTGGTAATTATGAAACTGACGCAGAGCAGAACCACAAAAATAAATACAATAATTCTCATGAAAAAAAATTGAATACTGAATGATAAAAACATTATATGAGTGTTCCTTTTATATGAATATCTAAATTTGGTAGGTTTTGTAAGTTTTTGAATTACAAAATGTATAATAATACTGAAATTAAGAAAATAAATAAATGAGTAAATTATGTAGATAAGGGACTTAGGCGTTTTAGACTAAAAAGACTTAGTTCAAAAAGGGTAGCAGCGCAGCTTGTTGTCCCGTTTAACATCTATCTCGATGTAAATTCATAACATGAAAGTAAATTGATTCTCCTTAGAAAAAAGTTGTGAGTTGTTTGTAAACCTTTTATTAACTTAATGGTCAAATTTTCTAAAAGAAAGAATTGTATATATTTAAAATTTAGAGATTTTTTTTAGTAATGAAAGGGACACTAACTGGTGGAATTTGGGTCTAATATATAGCTTATCGAGACTTTTTCGTTTGCTGCTTGTGACCTTATAACTCTACTCGTAGCCCGAGCTAGACCTTTTCTGCCATATGTTCCTGTTTATCCTATCCAAGCATGAGTCAGCTAACTCTCGTATCAACTCCTCATCGAAAACAACATTTTCTTACAAAATCTTTCAAAAATCAAATCTTTTCCTATATGTAATTTAAGCATTGTATTAAACATATATACACTTACCAAGATTCTATTTTTCATCTTCAGTTATTGGCTGCAAAAGGTAGAGAAGCAAATGGCATTAGACCCATAAATCTAAACAAAGAAACAGAAGGTTCATGGAGTAATGGAAGTGAAAAACAGTTGTGATCTCAACACAGTGACATGCACCATGACACAATCAGAAGAGAGCCCAATATTTTACACTCAAATTTCAAACAACATTTACCCTACCATGTCATCTATGGGCCCGAATTCGGGTCTAACACAACTCCTACAAAACCCGTTAACAACCGATCTCCTCGGCCAGCAACTAAATCAAACGGTGGGTAATGAAGGCCTCTGCAAAATGTTTAACGCTATCGAAGATCAACCCGCTTATTGGCTGTGACCGGAGCAGAACCCTCAACAACTTCATTGAAGTTGTTTTTCGAACAAAAATCTTTCTTTTTTCTTCGGTTAAAATTCGATACAAGCATCCATTTTGCAATTTAATTGGTATATAGAATTTGATTATATGCATTTTGTTTTAATTAAGAGGTGGAAATTAAAATTAAATTTAAAATACGCATCCATTTGTTGTCATAGTTTGAATTCTTGTAACATAGCATGCTATGAGAATGAATTTAATCGGGGTATATATAAAATTATTTTATTTGAAGGCATTCATGTGGTATGTTTAATTCTTAATTATATATTTCCGATTTAGTCTATTTAATTATTCACAAAAAATCAAGTTTTACAGCAAACGAAAGTACAAAAGGAGCAAAAAGTCAGATTGTTTTTCTCCACTTCGATCACATTTTATATGAACTAAATTCAAATTGTCATTTATTTATTTTTCAAATTTTTTAAATATATGAACTAGGATTACTTTTTTTATAGCAAAGGAGTTTTGGATTTCATTTTTGTTAGATACTAACTTGATTTCCAGCTACGGAGAAAAACTGGGTTAAGAGGGCAGCATGTCTAAGACGGTGGTTCACGTCAACCGAATTACCCGCCAAACGGTGCACTGATTCATGAAATGTAATATAATTTCAACAAACGGTTGTGATGGTTCGTTGCTTGTATAAAATCACATTTTTGTCTATTTTGGGTTGGACAATTAACATAAAAAATATACTCTCATTAATGATGGCCTCTCTAAAGATTTTAATATGAAAGTACTTCTATAATTCAGAAAAATGTTATCAAAAAAATCTCTGAAGAAAATACATAAATTAATCTTTTATTTTCTTCTTTTTTATGAAACTCAAGAAGTGAAAAAAGTTCAATGTCATCGTTTTGTCATACGAAACAAGATGACGGTTATTTGTCATACTAAACTAGATGATGGTTAATCTTTTATTTTCTTCTTTGTGTGGGTCCTATAAGAAAAGCCAATTCCATGATATCTATAGCATTCAAGACTTTGAAGTAGAAACTTGAGGATTGAAAATCTACCCACCATCTCTAACGTGATAATCTCATTTGTATAAGGACGTACAAACCCGGAATGTGTGCAAAGACTACATCGAGCGAATATATGCACACCCAAGTTCAAAACCCAAACTTAACTCATATTCAATAAAGCATAAAATTGGTTAACACCCACTAAAATAAACTCTAAATACCAGAAATCCAGCCACTAATGGCCATTACATAGATACCAAACTTGGATTAACCATGTGTAACACCTCGTAAAAACATGTCCTATAAAATTCCGACACGTGTCCCGCTGATCTTCGTATGTCATGTGTTAACGAGAGGGACCAATGGCGTTGTCATGTTATTTAAATAACCTCTGAACGATACTTGAATAAGTCGATGGTCCAATAGTGCCAAAATGCAAAAATTTATCTTCTGAAGAGGTCTTACGGACCGTAAGCCCTAATGCTTACGGACCGTAAGCTTAAAGGGAAAGTTGTTTCAGAGAGGCGGTTACGGACCGCAACCACAAATGGTTACGTTCTGTAACCATTCAAAAACCAGGGGCCCTAAACAAGCTTACGGACCGCAAGCTGGAAGCCATACGGTCCGTAAGCCACTGCTAGTGGCAGATTTCTTGGCAGCTTGTTGCCCTGCCACCTTCAAGCGAATGCCACCCCACGAGCAGCTCTTGACACGTCCAAAAACACCTGGAGACCCCTCGTGACACTCCTGGACACTTGTCTTGACCTCATGCTCTCTCCTCAACTATAAAAGGGCACCCCCAAAGCCTCACTTCCTTGCTCATTCTTCACTTTCTCCTCTCTTGCTCAAAGTTGGAGGTTCCTGAGATCTTTGGGGACATCCCTGAGCTAATAAGTTTCTTCTTGGTTCACTTGTAAGTTTTCCATCTTGCTTAAGTTCTTTTTGTTAGGCTTTAAGCCAAAGTCAAAACGTTTACGTAAAAACGCTTTGACCATTGGCTAAGACCATTACGGTCCAGCCATTGTTCGGTACAACTGGCTACGTGATCGTAACTAGGTGGGTGTTAGTCCCTTAAAAGGGCGCCTCCTAATTACCACGTTTACTTGGTCAATTGACGGGTCATATTTATGGTCAATAAAAGTCAGTAGGTCAGTTTTTGAAAATAATTCATATCTAGTAATGTAGGTGTTATAAAATATGTTTTATCACTTTAGTAACTTGGTAATAAGTGTTAGAACATGTGTAAACATGTTCGGCTCGTCAATTCCAGGTTTAAGGTCGGTTCGCTACGGAAAGTCACAAGGATTGACTCATGCTTTGACTTTCAGTTCTGACCTGAATTAGCAACTTAGGCTACTGATTATAAGTTGCATTATGACCATGTTATATTGTAGTATTACTCTCTGGAGTCATACTATATGGTCATGTAGTATTCTAAGTCGTTATGCAAGTATCATCCGTTAATTATGGCTAAAATGCCCTTTTGTCAAAACTAAGGTTTTAAACATAAATAAGCATACAAATGAGTTACCTACTGATATGGTAACTTGATTAACTTATTTTGATGTTAACATTCTGGTCATGAACTAAGTTTTGATTAAATATCGTAAAGTACGCTTTAAAATGACCAAATTGCCCTTTTGGCAATTTAAACGGTTTAAACATGATTTCTTCATCAAAACTTAATACCTACTGATGTAATATCATAAGTATGACTTATTGGGATGTCAATTCAAATTATAAACTGAGTTGATACATAAGATTCGTATAATGTCGATAAATGACCAATATACCCTTTGTGCATACAAAATGGTTTTAACTATACTTTTTATAACCGAACCTTGTACCTATGTCATAATATAATAAATAACTTATTTTGATTATATAAAACTGATCATAACTATAGTATTAAACATCGAATCAATCGACATTTAGCGAGTTTTACGCCTTTTCAGCGCATAGTATGGTTTAAAACCATAACTATGAACCAAAACTTTTTACCTACCGATTTCTAAACTTATTTTAAATACTTTTAAAGTGGGTACAAGTCCCAAACTCAGAATCCCAAACATAACATCAAAACTATGTGTGAAATGACTGAAATGCCCTTACGAGGCATAGTTTGGTCTAAAACTACCAACCACACATATATTTGACATCCTACTGATATAACATCATAAAATACATATTTTTACAGAATGTTTATGACCTTAACATCAGTTTACTCGCAAACCTCTTTTATAAAGCATAAAACGACCAAAACGCCCTTTTAAGGCGTAACTTGATTTTAAAACCTAAACGGGCATACATGTTAATATCTTACTGATATTATAACATGTTTAGAGTATAATGGCATATGGAACTTGTATATGACTCATCTGATACACGGTTTCGTTTATATGCGAACGGTTAAGCCTGTGTGGCTAGTTTACATAATTTAATCGAAACGGGTTTAACCTTATCATTTTTATTTCAAAATCCAGAATGTAATATGTTTACCCATATTTAAACAAGTCTTACTACTTGTCGGGTTTATACTACATTCTATTCGGATATCGCTTAATCTAGCGTATCGCACCGTAATCATTACTTAAGACTAGCCGGTTCGAGTCAATGACTCAACAAAAGACCCGTTAGCATTCTAATTGGTTATTAATACCTTCCGCGTTAGATTGTAAGTGTACTTTCTCTTTAACTTACGGCTAAGGTATTACTTTATTGAAGACTTAGCTCAGGTAAATCTCTTAACATATTTTCCCTATACGGGCTTGGGATACGGTAAATTATTACCGCTTGGTCGGGTATGGGATCATGTTGTCAGATTGTGATTTAACTAAACCTCATAACCCGTTTTAATCTGTATTGTCTGATAACTTAAACATTGGGTGTTAACTTGACCGTGTCTGGGATATCCTTAGCTCATTAAAATGCTAATGGCCACGACCTAAGCACGGGGTGTAGGCATACACCCGTCTGATGCAAATTTATTTTTTTTATTGCTCCTTGGGAGTTCAGAAGTGGTGTGTCAGTTGATCATGTATCGTTTTCTGTACTGGGCCCCATATGTATTGACAGGCTTATAAAACTGCATATAAGGTCATTTGTATTGTCCCAAGTTATTTATTAAAATGTGCCAAGTGCACTTAAACAATTTTTTAAAAGATTTTCAAAATGTGTCGGTTGATTGTATTTACCAGTGAAAACTGACGTATTTTCAAAAGGTTAAGATACAGGTACATCACGTAATAGGCCGGAAGCTATGCAGGCGTAACGTAGAGGACTTGCAACCCTTAGTAGTGCCATTAAAGTCTGTTGATCATTTTGTACATACTTTAGATCCACCTGTGGATCTTTATTACAATCCGTCTGTATTATTATTTTGAACTTTGAACAGTATCGGGTTGTAATAATATTTTAAATCCAAGATTTCCGTTGTGTTGCTCTGTGTTGTTTGGTTATGATGTTATCAACTTACGTCACAATACTCCCCACCGGGCCCACCGGGACTTACGTGGAAATCGGGGTGTGACAGGTTGGTATCAGAGCCAACGTTTGAGTGAATTCAACACTAGTCTTTTGTGTAGATCTCAAACGACACAGTAACACATTCCTTAGACTTTCGAGTCTAGGCTTTGACCTAGGATTAATCATTTCATTATTCTTTTATTCTTGCATTGTTTTAACTTGTTTTTTAAAATATGCCACCCAGATTCAGAGGACGTGGAGGCAAAGACAAAGGTCCGATGCGAGGCGACCATCGATGCAGGGGTCGTCACATATTCCTAGCCCAAACGCCCTACGAAGGGTCGGGGGACTCTTCGTCGCCAAGGGAACCTTACCTTCATTCAATATCCCACGAGTACTCACCACCCCATTCCCATTCTCAACATTCTTATCATTCACACTTTGCCCACTCTCACCATTCCCATTCCCATTCGCACCATGAGTTTTTAAATTTCAACCCAATTGACCATGTGCAATCCCCACCAGTAACACCTCCTGTCGATTCACCTACACACAAGGAGGAAGACTCGGATCCTAAAATGCCGCCGACAGGATCATATGGACATCCGATCGAGCTGTCCAGTGGGTCCAATTCCTTAGCGGGATCACCTTATCGAGGTCCCGATGAGTTCCAACAACGATGGGAAAACGTATAACTTCTACAACACTCCTTCCTACCACAACACCCATCCCTACCTTACTCCATCACCACATCCTCATATAGAGGATGAACATATGCAGCATGTGGACCAACCTCAACCAGCAGAATCATCACAACCACGTCGAAAGTGTGGTGCGGCATGTCCGTGCGTGCCAGACAAAGGTCGGGTTCACTACCACCTTTGCCACCATCTTACGCCGTTATCCCTGAGGATCCACAAATGGGTGGACCCTCAAACATATCACTTGTGGCGGATCCAACCCCACAACATGCTGCTGATCCGATACCCCAACCGCAGTTCAGCCATCACCATCGGGTTTAGGTAACCCGATTCCTACCTATCCATGAATGCCTGGATATGATAATGTGATGTTGCTGCTCCAGCATATGACCCATATCTTGAAGCAGCTATGTAAAATACACTTTATCCACCGACCTTTCCAGGTTATCCACCTCCTTACTCTTCATACGCACCTATTGGATATCCACCTTATGGATACCCATATCCGGTTGTGCCTCAACCACAACCACCACCTCAACCACAACCGCAGACCCCCACTTGAGGCCATGCAAGAGGCCTTAGAAAGAATGAAGGAAATTCAGCAAAAAGCTGAAAAATCCGAGAAGCAAACAAGCAAGTTCTTCAAGAGGCTAACGAGGATGGTTAAAGGAAAGAAGGACGAATAAATTTGTATTTATTTATTTTATGTATTTTTTATTCCAAAAGTCCTTGCGTGGAGATAGTATTTCTTTTTAACCCCTGCGTGGGTATGTTTTCTTATTTAGTCCCGCATGGACAAAGTTTTGTATTTAAAAAGTCCTGTTTAAGGCATCTATGTAATATAACTTCTTTTAATGAAAGCTTTTGGGAATTTTCCATTAATATATGTATTTAGTTACATCCTTCATTCAAGCGATCGTCTCGATAGTAATGCGAACTTTATTGATCCACTATATAATTCCAAAAGATCTTCTTAATGGTTTACACCAGCCGAGTGATAAGGTCACACTAATTGGCAAATACGATAGTTAAGAAGTAAAGCCTTCTACCGTGATAGTTAAGGAAGATCATCCCTTCTATCCATAGGTGGTGAACTGTGTTTGCGCCTCCTAGTCTATGTAGTCATTGTGACCATGGCTAGATCATTTAAACCATTAAGACAATTAATTTGTGTTAACATTCAAGTAATGTTAGCCCTCCCGGCAGTGTGACTTGAGGAACCACACTAGCCGTCTAGGTAATGGACTGTGTCCAAACCTTATAGCCCTTGTGATAAAATTTGATCTCGGCTAGTATTATCCATGCGATGATCATAACATCCATTAGTGATGTATAGCTTATGAGTTGTTATTATTAATTAAACATCCAATAGTGATGTAGTGCCTCCGGGCCATGATTTAACATCCATTAGTGATGTCCTACGGGTTATTTAACAACATCTATTAGCGATGAAGTGCCTACGAGCCATATTTATGTCCGTTAGCGACAACAACAGTTGTGGTCTATGACCCCCTGTCCAGAGGTAATAGATTTCGTTCAAACCTCAAAGCCTTATCATATTTTGAGATCGCGGATCATATATTCCAAGACATTGTATCAAGCCATTAGTGCTATCTTTATAAGTCTTTCATGAGAGGCCTTTTGTGCCATAATTTTGAATATCCCCTGGGATAGGCCTATATGTCACATATAAAAATAATTAAGCCGGAAAAAATGGCATTTTGACCACTAGACTTAAAAAGGGCGAAGGATTTACATATCTAAGAATTTAAAAGTTTATATGGTTAATAATACCATAACAATTACGCAATAAATCACCAAATGCAAGGGACTAATTAAAATATTTGGTGATTAGTGCCAAACAGATAAAAGGCTCATTCTGACGAAGCCCATAGCCAACGCAACGATGATAATGCAAACAATAATATCATCATAAGTAAGGATGATCTGCAAGCCTTGATTGCCACGGAAGTTGGCAAGTCAGTAAAGGATTATGCTGAGAAGCAACTGGAGTCGAGTGCTTCTCATTCCAAACATACATCCAAACACACCTCTAAACATACTAAACCGTTCTCAAAGGCTCCTCCTTCGGATAAAAAGGAAAACTCAATACACTCCTCAAATGTGAGGAGTGAAAGGCAAGAACACCAGCACGAGATATATAACAAGGACGGTTGTTCCTATAAGTATTTCCTGTCTTGTAGACCCCGAGATTTCAACGGGGAGAAAGGAGCTGTAGAAGCTCTCAGATGGTTGGATAAGATGGAGACGGTCATTGAAATCAACGGTTGTGCTGATAGGGATGTAGTGAAGTTTGTTGCATAGTCGTTTAAGGGCGATGCCCTGATCTGGTGGAAAGCCATGGTGCAGTCTGCAGGAAAGGTGTATCTATATAATCTCATTTGGTCTAAGTTTGTTGATTTGGTTAAGGATACCTACTTCCCACCTCACGAGGTGGAAAAGATCAAGTCAGACTTTTTGGCTCTTTCTATGAAGAATCTGGACTGTCAGAAGTATGTATCCGACTATAATTCTCTGCCAAGGCTTGTGCCTTATTTAATCACTCCTAAACCCAAGCGTATTGCATGCTTCATTGGTGGATTAGCACTTGAGATAAAAGGGAACGTCAGGGCTTCAAAGCCAGATACCTACAGGTCCCTGTGGACCTAGCCCTAACACTGACTCGGGACCTACTAAGGCAGAGGTCCATCAAATCTGAAAGTGATGGAAAAAGCAAGCGGGAGGATGATAACTCCCAGAGGTTTAACAAGAAAGGAAAGTCTGGGTTCAACAGAAACCACAATAAATCGAATGACAAGCCTGTGTGCAAGAACTGCAACAGACGACGCGGAGGAACAGTGTCGGTTTGATCCGCAAGCGAGGCCTTGTGGCATTTGTAAGAAAATGGGACATAAGACCCTGGAATGCAAAGACTTAAAGGATGTGACTTGTTTCACTTGTGGCGAAAAAGGTCACATTAAAACAAACTGCCCCAACAATAAAGATAAAAACGCTAAGAATGGCGGGACGAAAAAGCCAAATGCTCGAGCTTTTCAAATGAATGTCAGGGAAGCTGTCAACGATAATAATGTCATAACGGGTACGTTCTTGATCAACAATATGTATGCTAGAGTTCTTTTTTATTCTGGGGCGGATAAGTCATTCGTGGACCATAAGTTTAGTAAATTATTAGACTTGCCCATGAGAACTCTAGACATAACATACGATGTAGAACTCGCTGACGGAACCATTGAAACTGTTTCTACAATTCTAGATGGATGCTCCATATCCATCAAGAATCATTCCATTCCTATCTCTCTTCTACCAATGAAATTGGCGGGGTTCGATGTAGTTTTGGGTATGGATTGGTTATCTCATAACCAAGCCCACATAGCTTGCGATAAGAAACTCATCGAGATCAAATCCCCAACTGGTGACGTACTTACCATCAAAGGAGACTGGCTCTATGGATTTACCTGAGAAAGCGTCACTACTTAAGGCATCCAGATGCATGAAGAAAGGTTGTATCATCTATCTGGCACAAGTAACCATTGATAACCGAAACGAATATCGAATTTACCGATCATCTCTGAGTTTCCATATGTATTCCCTGAAGATTTACCCGGTTTACCTCCTGACAGACAAGTGGAGTTCAGGATCGATATTCTACCTAGATATGCACCAGTTGCAAGAGCCCCTTATCGCTTAGCGCCGACTGAGATGAAAGAATTAAGAACCCCGCTCGATGAACTTCCAGAGAAAGGCTTCATACAGCCTAGTTCATCACCGTGGGGAGCTCCGATTCTATTTATTAAGAAAAATGACGGTTCAATGCGCATGTGCATAGATTACCGCAAACTGAATAAGATAACGATCAAGAATCGTTATCCATTGCCCAGGATTGACGATTTATTCGACCAGCTTCAGGGAGCAAGCTACTTCTCAAAGATCGATTTGAGGTCGGGTTATCATCAACTCAAAGTCAGAACTAAAGATGTTCCGAAGACGGCCTTCAGGACCAGATACGGCCACTACGAGTTCTTAGTGATGCCATTCGGGCTCACTAATGCACCTGCAGCTTTCATGGATCTCATGAACAGAGTCTGCAAATCTTATTTGGATAAGTTTGTCATTGTCTTCATAGACGACATACTTGTTTATTCCCGTAATCAATCTAATCACGAGAAACACTTAAGGTGCATTTTAGAGTTACTAAGACAAGAAAAGCTTTACGCTGGCTTCGTGAAGTCCAATTCCTTGGACATGTTGTCAGTGAACGCGGTATCCAAATAGATCCCGCCAAGATTGAGGCAATCATGAACTAGGAAGCGCCTAAAACACCATCAGAAATCCGCAGTTTCTTGGGATTGGCTGGCTACTATAGAAGATTCATAGAAATTTCTCAAGAATAGCTACTCCTTTAACTAAATTGACCCGCAAGGATGTTAACTTTAACTGGGGTCCTAAACAACCAGAAGCCTTTGAGATCTTGAACCAAAAGTTGAGCAATGCTCCAATACTAACGCTACCTGGAGGTGTTGAAGATTTCATTGTCTATTCTGATGCGTTGCACACCGGCATGGGATCGAGCTCATGAAAGCTCGAGCTCGGCTCGATTCGAGCTTTACTTTCAAACCTCGAGCTCGGCTCATTAGTATTTTCTCGAGCTCGGCTCGGGCTCGGCTCGTTTATTATCTAATAATTAATATATTAAATAAAAATATATAAATAGTAGACTTTTTAGGCTTGCGAGATCGATAAGTGAAGCTCGGGCTCGGGCTCGTTTACTATATAAGCTTATTTTTAGGTTCGTGATCGGCTCGTAAACAAGTTTAAATAAGCTCGGCTCGGCTCGTTTACACTAAAGGCTCGATAAAGCTCGACGAGTCTGGAGAGCTTCACATGCCAAGCTCGAGCTCGATAAACAAACGAGCTTTTATTTTAGGCTCAAGCTCGGCTCGGGCTCGATAAGGCTCGGCTCGGGCTTGATAAGGCTCGGCTCGGGCTCGATAATGCTCGGCTTGTTTCGAGCTTTTTCTCGAGCCGATCTTGAGTAGCTCGTGAGCCGCTCGGCTCGTTTGCACCCCTACATAGCATGCTATAAGAGTGAATTTGATCGACGTATATATAAATATATTTCATTCGAAGGAATTCGTGTGGTATGTTTGATGTTTAGTTATACATTCCAAATCAGTATATTTGATTAATCAAAATAATTCAAAATAAAATCATTTCATTCGAAGAAATACATGTGGTATGTTTAATATTTAATTATACATTCCAAATTAGTATATTTGATTATTCAAAAAATTTCAAAGATAGAGGTGTATAAATCGGTTTTTTTCAATAACCGGTTTTGGTTTTTAACCGAACCGGTATTTTACATCCAAATCAAAAACCGGTTTTTTTAATAACCGCTTTCGGTTATTAACCGGTTTTTCAAGCCCAAAACAGTAACCGGTTTGGCGGTTTTTAACCTGTTTATCAACAAAAAACCGGTTTTTTACCGGTTTAACCCGTTTTTTTAACCGGTTTCGAAGGCAAAAACCCATAACCGGTCAACAACCGCCGGTTCGGTTTCGGTTACTAACCGTTTTTTTGGTTTTTTTTCGATTTCGGTTCTAAATCCGGTTTGGTTTTTTTGTACACCTCTAAAACAAAGGCACAAAAGGAGCAAAAAGTCAGATTGTCTTTCTCCATTTTAATCACATTTTATATGAACTCATGTGAAATTCACATTTATTTTAAAAAAAAAACACATAAATTACTATTACGAATTTTCTTTTCAATGGAGAGATACGAGTTGCAAGCCGGTTGTTAATATGATTTACAGCTTCGACAAACGCCCCCCCATTCTCCCCATGTGGGCGTTAAGGCAATGGTTATTAAGAAAGTTTGTGCAAAGAAAACCCTATAAAGAACACGATGTTTTTAAAAATATGTTTACAGTTTTTTTAATATCGTATTGTATGAATTTGTGTAGTATACATGAGACACTCCATTATGTTTTATATCTGATAGAACTAATTATTATATTCACATTTTTAAGAGCCTATATCGTTTCCCACAATAATATGCTAAATGGGGAACAAAGATATGGGGTATGTGTTTGATGGAAATGACTAAAAGGGAAAGGAAAATTTAAAAAAGCTAAAGTAATCTAAGCATGTTTTTCAAGAGAGGAACTTGCCAAACACATAAAAACCATCTACTTTTTCGACGGGCCTTTGTATACACCTAAAAGGTCATGTCATGCATAACCTTAATATTGTATTTTCAGTAACTACCTCGACACATGTTGTTGATGGGCCTTTGTATACACCTAAAAGGTCATGTCATGCATAACCTTAATACTGTATGAAGGGATACTAGAATTTTCAGTAACTACCTCGACACATATTGTATGAAGGGATACTAGAATTTTCAGTAACTACCTCGACACAAAGGCTTTTTCTTCTAGTAAATAGGTTGGATGATTCTTATATACGTTTTCAACTTAAAGGTTTTCAAATTCTTAGGATTTTGGTTCTACTCGTAAATCACTGTTAAAAAATCTACTTTTTCGAATTATTATAACAAAGAGGAAGTTTTTAAAGTTTTAATAAGAACTATATGTACTTTTTATTTCAAATTAAACATGACCATAGGAAAACAAGCATTGTTTAGAAAATCGAATCATGAATCGCTCTTCACATGACCTAAGGAAAACAAGCATTGTTTAGAAAATTGGATCATGAATCGCCCTTCACATTGGTTTGGGTTTTGTTCGTGAAGTATGGACCAGTTTGAGTTGAGCCGGTCGAGTTTTATTATGTTTTGGATGAGCCGGTAACTAGGGATCGCCAAAAAAAACAAAAAAAAAAACAAGCCTTATGGGAATATTTGAAACCCTAAAAACTTGGAATGAGTATTCGGTTATGAGACTAGTAAAATATATATTTCCAAAGTATAGGACATGTATGCCACTATCCTTTTTTTTCCTTAACCCTTTTTTAACGGCACTTAACTCTTGTTTATTAACACTTTATTCTAGTAACTTCATAACTTGGAAAATAGGAAAAAATCTTTAGGGATATAATTTTTAGTGGTACTAGTAATATTTGTTTGCTGCGAAATACAAAAAAAATGAGATTATATCATCCTGATACTTTCATATTTTAGAGATTTCGAATACTTTTATGGTGGCTATGATATGTTTTGATTTAATATATTTTAATTTTAATTTATTGTAGATTTTAAATAAATAAAAATTATGTATGAAAGTAAAACAAATATGCTTCAAGAATCTCAACGGGTATTTTTTTTAACTAATGTGATATCCGATACCTCCGAGCATGCCCGGTGGATATTTGGCTGGATATGAGACATGATTTTACAATTGGGTATGAGACTGGGATTAATTATACCCGAGATATTACCCTACATCTCGAGGATCAATGGTGTTCATCAATATACTATCTTATTCCCATTTCATTCGATTTGCAGTATTCGAAGTCTGGCTGTTCCAGACTAATAAAGTCAAGAATAATGGCATAGGGTGTATTGTAAGTATCTAACCCATAATTATGTGAGTGTTTTTAAAACCTACAAGATGTAAATTGCTTCACACTGATCAAGAGTTTTTTTGCTATCAGTTTTCTTAAATTGTAGAATCATGCTTCTTTAAAAGTAGAGTTTCATGCTTCTTTAAAATTATAATTAACTTGGAAGGTATCGCCAATTTACTTTTCTATATTCACTCTACTTAATAGTTCACTTTTAACTAGTAGTTTCGTAAAAAAAATGATCTCTTAGTTCAATAGTTCACTTTTAACTAGTAGTTTCGTAAAAAAAAATAGGAAGTTTAATCAAGGGTAACGATCAAATAGGAAGTTTAATCTACGTAGGAAGGCTAGGAAGGCATCCTAGCCTTACACGTAGCCAAATTAAAAAAATAAGAGAAAAGGGCATTTTGGACCATCACTCATCTTCTTCACCCTTCCTTACCATCTAACCCAAAATCATATAGCTTATCAAGAAACTCACCACCACGACACCTCAAACCCACCATCACTTCTAACATTCACCAGTCACTTCTGCCACTGTAACCCCGCCAACAACCGCCCTTTTCATCAACACCAACATCATCGTTCCATTATCACCGATAGCAGGTGACGTCACCACTATCATCTCCATTACCGGACACTATTTTTCCGATTCCCATAGCCACCACCACTATCGTTTTCATCGCGTTCACCATGTCGCCGCCGCTTACCATCGGAACCCAACGCCACCGGTCGAATCCATTGCGTTTTTTGAAATCCGAAAACAGTGCTGTGTTGATCTGCGTGTTTGGAGAAGTAATATGGTTTGTTTGTTTGTTTAAATAATTTTTGAGTTTTGTAATTTGATTTTGGATGTAATAGATAAAACGCAATAAAGTTCAAAATTTGTTTGAATATTGCGTTTTATGCTTTTTGTGAACTAAAGTGGTTTTGTTTGTTTCAGACGGTGAATTCTTGTTTCAGACAGTGAAGTCTTGTTTCAACTGTTATATACAATATTATATTAAAAGTGGTTTTGTTGTTACGTAATTTTTTTAAAACGCAACTGATTTTGTTTATGTAAATACAACATTGTGTTTTTTGCTTTTTGAAGTAATTGGTTTTGGTTGTTATGTATTTTTTTGTATAAATGATTATTGAAATAATACAATAATTTTTTATATGCCGTTTTTTAAATTGTGTTTTTATAACACTTCTAGTTTATTGCGTTTTATAAAACAAACCAATACATTGTGTTTTACAAAAGAATGAAAAAACACATTTTTTTTATTTTTTTTGTCTATTGCGTTTTACAAAAGAATGAAAAAACACAGTTTTTTATCAATTGCGTTTTTACAAAAGAATGAAAAAACACACTTTTGGGTTTTTTTTGTCCATTGCGTTTTATAAAATATAAAAAAAACACAGTTTTTTATCCATTGTGTTTTACTAAAGAATGAAAAAACACATTTTTGGTTTTTTTGGTCCATTGCGTTTCTACAAAATCATGAAAAAACACAGTTTTTTATCCATTGTTTTTATAAAAGAATGAAAAAATACACTTTTTGGTGTTTTTTGGTTCATTGGGTTTTACAAAATCATAAAAAAAACATAGTTTTATCCATTGTATTTTAAAAAAAATGAAAAAACACACTTAATGATCTGGCACTATATATACACACTTGTTAGATACTATACATGTAAACTTAATGATGAGTTTGTATTTTCCTTTTTTGACTTCCATATCGAAGGGTTTTATGATGATAGCTACACGTAGTACCACTTAGGATGTGGTTGAATGATTGCATGAGACAGCCGTTGCAATGAAGTTTGTTCCTAAAGAAAACATGTTTAAGTACTTCAAATGAATTGGAATAACTTTTGTCCAGGAGAAAGCTAAATCGTTATTTATAAGGTGAAATTTTTGCCTAACCAACATAACTTTATGACATATTTTACTATAAGTTCTTACGCGCGGGTGCGCAGGGGGTGCAATTAATCGGAATTTAGTTCGAACTCGTGTGCACCCCCCACGTCCTGCGGACACGAATGCAGTTCCGAAAACCCGGGCCCGCGTGTGGCTGGTTTTTTCTGCAGAATCGTTTTTAAATTGTTTTACTAGTTCGCTGCTGCAGAACTGTGTTGCGTTTTTTTCTCGTTCGGTTCGTTTATTAGCGTTTTTTTGGACTTTTTTCCGTTGCGTTTTACGCAACTGGGTTTTCAAAATATAGCAATAGCATACTCATTTTAAAGATAAAAAAACGCTCGTTTTTTTGGTGCAATTTTTATTAAAAAATAATGTCGTATGAAAGAGTTATTAACGTTTAAAAAATGAGAGGGAATTGAAGGAGAGAGAAACTATTACCTTTGATTGACTACAATACCTCAACAAACTCACGCGCCTCTTTTTCTTCTTCAATTTCACCCATTTAATCTTAGCCTTGATTAATAAATAGATGGTCAAGATTACTTCCTAGTCTTCCTACCCATAAAAACTTCCTATGATATCGTAACCCTTCAAATCAAATATGTAAAAAGATAATAGTGTGAATGCACATACACTGTTTGTGTTTTTTCTATCTATCGTGCATCCACTAAGGTCCTAATCGAAATGACACATGACATTTACAACCGTTAGCTTGGGGTACCACACACCCAAATTTATGTAACAAAAGATTCGTTACGCTCTTTGTAGTGAAATATCTTGTTATTTTCATGAGATCTAGCACGGCGACAAACATTAAACATGATGTTGGGTCTACTTCCCATCATATAAAGCAAGCTCCCGATCATACCTAAATATCGTGTAAAATCAAATGTTTCATCTTCTTCATCAATGTTTTAAGTTTTTATTAGTAGCAACCGGAGTTTGCATCGATTTTACATCTTTAAAGATAAACTTTTAGGCATTTTTTATAAATTTGGATTGGTTTATAATGTGCTATATTCGTAATTTTAATTTGTAAACCCAAAATTAAGTTGGTTTAATTTTTTATACATTCATAAACTAACAAAACCAATTGTATACACTTCTTATTCTTTATTGGTTTATATTATATTTATATTAAGTTTTAATATTTTTTATTACACATATATATTACTTTTATATTATTTATAGTGTTAAAATCTTGTGTTACGACACGTAAGTGATAACATGTTTATTATTTATTGGCATTTAGAAGTTAACTTTTTTACGCGGTTAATATCCGTGTAGGATCATGATTTGTTCAAATTGCTACGTTGCATCGTTACATTCGATGTTCAGAGCCGAGTCGCAGTTACAATGAACCGAACACATGTAAATATTATTTTGGTTAATGTTACTACCTTTTTTTGGGTTTTCTTTATCCTTTGTGATAGTGTACGACTCGATCAAACTTTCACTGCATCCCCACCGCAATGTCGATTAGATTAAAGCATGCATGCTCTATATTAAGTATTAACCCTTCAATACACCATGTAACAAAGTTAATCATCTTTTTATATTTAACCTATTATAGTTAAAACTAACTTTTAACTATATACATGTTTACTTACGCGTGTTGTTAACTTATTAGTATTGTTATTTAGATTTAAACTTAAATGGTCTAATATTAATCAATTGATATACCAGATAAAAAATACATCCTCGTTAGCACCTCCAACGACCCTGCCGCGAAGCGTGGGTTCAAAGACTAGTTATACTAACAATTTCATTGCAAAAATCTTGATTAGCTTAACCAAATAATATATCAATATATATTTAGAGTTTTGCCTACCTTAAGCAAACTACAATCTGTATTTTTTGTACGATAAATTTGGATACTGACGGAACTGACGAATCACTGGAGTATCATAATGATATGTTGTAATAAGTCTAGGGATTGATTTCTTACATGTTAATAAGATAGGGGTCTTATATGTTAGTGAAAGGGTCTTGTTAGCTGGTTTAGATAATAGAGGGGGTCTTTGTGTAAAATGGTAGTTGGAGTCTGTTACATATAGTTGAACAGCTGTAATGAAAGTCAGTTGATTGGTTGCTGCATTTCTTCTTCCTGTTGTTCTTATCATTGGTATCAGAGCAGTTGATTCTCGGCATAGCTCTTGATTCATCTCAAACTAGCGATCAATTTTGCAATTTCTTCGATTCATTTCATAGAATTTGATCTTTGTTCGATCAAGTTCATCCACAATTCAATTCAATCGGTAATTAATCATCGATTCGGTCAATTACACCCTTGTTTTCATCAGAAACCCTAAAATCTGTGAGAACGATGACAACTCGCAGCTGTTCCGATTCGAAAAAGTCCAATTTGGAAAAGACAGTGGAAGATCACGGTGTTACTCTATTGAAAGTGGATGCGTTTATGTAGAATCTGAACAAACTTTTGTAAACTTGAACGCGAATCTTCAAGCGATTTTGGCAAAATTGAAGGGAGAATCAACTAGTAGAACAATTAATAACACTGTTGTTGATCTGAATAACATCAATAGAAATGAGAGGTTACAGAGAATTGGAAAGATCGATTTTCCAAAGTTTGATGGAAGTGAAGTTGATGATTGGATTTACAGATGTGAACACTTCTTCAATGTAGACGAGACTCTGGAGAATTTTAAGGTACGTTATGCTGCTATTCATCTTGAAGGAAAAGCAGTAAAGTGGCATCAGGCTTTCTTGAAGACCAAAACGGTACCAATTTCGCGAATAACCTGGAGAGAGTACTCAGAAGCCATTGTTTCTCGATTTTCATCAATTTTGTTTGAAGATGCTATGGGTACACTCACTTCTTTGTCACAGACAGGATGATTAGAAGAGTTTTGTGACCATTTTGATGCTTATCTGCTTAAGGTAACAATAACGAATCATGTGTGTTAGCATCTTCTTAAAAGCGATTAAACCTGAGATTGGTGGACCAGTGAGAATGTTCCAACCAAAAACGATGAAAGAAGCTTTTTATCTAGCAAAGATTCAGAACACAACGAATAGATCAGTAGCTGGAAGCAGGTATAATTCTAATAGTCATTCTAGTGCTAATAAGAATGGTAGCTATGTGAAACCACCTGTGAATGTTACTCATCTACCCTTATTACCAGCCCACCTACTACTAAAAAACTACAAAACACTAAGCAAATATCTAGTAAAGAAATAGAAGCAAAGAGAGCTAGGGGAGAATGCTTTTGGTGCCCGGAGAAGTTTACACCTGGACACAAGTGTCCCAATAAACAGATATTCGTTTTGGTGGTAATTGGTATAGATGAGGATAATGATAAGTTGGAAGTGTTTAAACATATTGAACCCCATGATTGGCCAGATCCTCATATATCTATACATGCATTAAGTGGAATGCAAGCTTTTTCTGCGATGAAAGTTATGCGTACAATTGGCAATATACAACTCAGGGTATTGGTTGATGCAGATTCAACTCATAATTTCTTGAGTGAAAGATTGGCACAAAAAAAAGGTTGAAGTGTCATTTGAGGCCAATTGATAAAATGACAGTGGGTGTGGCTAATGGAACTGAAATTAATTGTACAAACTATTGTCCTAATTTCCAGTGGTATATGCAAAATTTATTGTTCATGTAACATCCGTCAAAAACGGATTTACCAAACCCGCTCCGTTTATCAACCGAACAGTCAGTCAAATTTTTTCGTTGCGAATTAAATGCCCAAAATAATTTTAAACGATACATAATCAATTATTATACGGGGATATATAATTAGTTTTTGAAAAACTGTCAAAAATAACCAAATAAAAATGTTTTACTCATGCCGGGTTTCGAACTCGGGTCAGTAACCGCTTCAACAACAACTTAACACCCAGCCGATCAACCACTGCGCCACTTGTGACTTTTGTTTAATATTAGAATCATTTAATTGATATCATGTTTTTCCGAATTCGATATCGGCGCCCTGTATCAGCCGAACTTGAAATCAGGCATCAATCAAGTTTCCGTTTCTGTTCTTCGCGATCAAGAGTCTAAAGTTTAACCGTTTTCAATCAATTGGTCAGACTTAATCGAACAGTCAAAGACCAATCCCGGAAATCAAGTCGGCCGAAATTTTCTTTACCAAATTCAGGGAATTACTTGTTACTCTATAAATACAACCCAACCTATCACAAGAGAACTCGCACCACACACTTCTTCTTCACTCAAAAAAATCTTTGTTTTTGTTCGCCGGAAGTCCCTTCAGTCGCCGGAATAATTTCTGCATTTCGCCGGAATTTTGCCACCGGAAAACCGAAACCTTGTTTCCAGTTGGTATGAGCTTCTAAACTCTCCTATATCTTATGTTTAATACGTTCTAATCTTTTATGCAACCCAGATTCTGTTAAAACGTTTTTAACAGATCAGATTTCCGGTTTCTGGGTTCATGTACGAAGAAGATGAAGTATCTGTATCATATATGTATAACTAAAATCCAGTTATTTACCGGGTTAGACACACAGTCCAGCGGTGGACTGTGTGCACATTTAATGCTAAGGTCTCGAGTTCGAGCATTGTTCCTCACACGCTGCCTTAATAAAAATTCTTTTTCCGCAAAACTGAACCGGATTGATTTAGATATATGATAAGTATATTGATAACCGAGTTTATAACCAAGTGTGACACACAGTCCAGCGGTGGACTGTGTGTCCGCTAACCCACAGGTCCCGGGTTCGAGACCTGTGGAGCGCACCGGTTCGCTGGATTTAATTCGTTTTTAAAATAAAGGATTCTGTTTAAAATCTAATTAATATATATATATAATTAAAATCGGATATATGACGGGTTAGACACGTAGCTCAGTTGGTAGAGCTGCGTGCACGCGTACGGGAGGTCTCGGGTTCGAGCCTCACCCAGCGCACAATAATATGCCTTCGAACCGGTCAACAGTCAGTCAAAGTCAACGGTCAAAGTCAACTGTAGCAAAAATCAAATATTTTTTTATTATTTTTATTTAATTATTTTAATTAAAATCAATTAAAAATACTTAAAAATAACATTTTTTTAGGTTAGAAAATAGCCTCAAACTCACAAAAATAACCCAACAATCCTACTAAAATAGATTAATAAAATCCGTTTACTTACCGAACCAAAATGCTATTTATCTAGGTTAATTTCACTCGTGGTTAAAACCATTTCGCGTGCATTCAACATCATCAACCGAACGCACCCAATGTGAGTGAATTCTTACAAACTCCCCTTTTTATTCATGTTTTGGGGTGTATCATGTGTCGCTTAAACTAATTCTCTTATGCAAACTCGTGCTATACCATTATATGATTTAAACTAGAATGTAACTATTGTTGTTTGTGATGTATTACATATTGTCAAAGTTGTATGCAAATTATTTAGGCCCATCAGTTCCTCGTGGGAGACGAGTTGAACAACGCGTGCCTTAAAACTCATTCATTAGGCCCATCAGTTCGTAAGAACAACGCGTGCCTCAAAACTCATGCATTAGGCCCATCAGTTCGTAAGAACAACGCGTGCCTCAAAACTCATTCATTAGGCCCATCAGTTCGTAAGAACAACGCGTGCCTCAAAACTCATTCATTAGGCCCATCAGTTCGTGGAACAACGCGTGCCTCAAAACTCATTCATTAGGCCCATCAGTTCCTTGTGGGAGACGAGTCGAACAACGCGTGCCTCAAAACAATCATTTGGTGTATGTGTGTTCAATATTCAATATTATGTGTTGTGTGAATAAATTTACATCTACATTTACTCATATGTGGTATGCACATTATTTATAATCAATTGGATAAACTTGTTCAAATGTTTTTCCATAGGATTCACTCGCCAACATTATGTTGATCCAAAAACCTTTTTACACATGATACAGGTGAACAGATTGAAGCAAGGAAAACATAGGATATGCCTTAGAAGAGAACTAAGAAGCTTAGACTGATAGTTAGAACATGTTGTATCATTTATTGTAGATTTCCATTAAATTGTATTAATGAATATGAAACATATAATAAATGTCATGAGCTTTGATGATAACCAATTATGCCCCGATCACCTTTTCCGCTGCGGGTCGGGGTGTGACAGTTCACAGATGATATTTTTGGTAATTCCATTGGATAATTATGACATGGTATTTGGGGTTCAATGGTTATTGACTTTAGGGTCCATTATATGGAATTTTGTGGATCTAACAATGCAATTCATCATTGGTAATACTCAGTGTAAACTCAAAGGGGTTGTCAGCAATGAAATGACTTTGTGTTCAGTAAGTTCTATGAACACTTTGTTGGGTCAAGAAAAGAAAGTAGTAGAGGCTCACTTGTTCAGTATGCAGCTGCAATCTGCTGAGAGTGAGTTCCAACATGGGACTAAGGTCTTAGATGTGGTAGAAAGTAAAGATTTGCAAGCACTATTGACTGAGTATGAAGATGTCTTCCAAATACCATCTGCCTTGCCTCCAAAAAGGGAGTTTGACATAGAATTTTATTGAAGGATGAAACTAAAGTGGTGAATTTGAAGCCCTATAGATATCAGTCTACTCAGAAGGATGTTATAGTGCAGTTGACTAAAAATTTGATAGAGACAGGTGTTGTGAGAGGGACTTCCAGTCCGTTTGCTGCACCAGTGGTTCTTGTTAAAAAAAGGTTGGGTCTTGGAGATTTTGTATTGACTACAGGAAGCTCAATGAGGAAACTATAAAGAATAGTTGTCACACCCCCAAATTCCCACTTGCGGAGTTTTACCGCAAGGCGTGTGAGTACCAGGATCTAGCCACTAATCACGTCGAACTAATAGTATAATAGTATAAAACAAGTCATCATGTCCAACATGAATATGAATTTCGAATTAAACATTTCAATAAAAGTATGTATTCAGCGGAAGCAAATGTAAATATCTCTCAAACAATTGGAATCAAAATATTTTAAAGCATAAAGTTTTATTGTTTGCAATCCAGTAACACGCCCCATGACACTTCAAGCTCCCCGGACTGCAACTTCCCATGCAATGATTATCTAACAACCTGCAAGCATGCAGAAAAAGTGTATCAGCGATTAAGCCGGCGAGTTCACATTTTTTGTTTAACGAAAATAGGTTGGTGTTTAGTTTAAAGACATGTCGTTAATAACTCGATACCGGAGTGACGTATGTTTGTTTTCCCTCATCAATGCCTATCAACATTGGCCATGTGTTTAAGGTCCTTAGTTCACACCCGTCCTCCCAGGTACGGTGTGAGGTTGTAAAAGTATTCCTCCAAGGAATAGTAGTTTGTCCCCCCGGGATGCATGCTTGTGAAAGAGTAGTGAACTCACCTTTGTTTGCTCAAGAGTGTTAACGTGTCTTTATACGTTAAATAAGTGTTAGGTCCGTTACAGGCGACCTAATGTACATTTAAATGTAAGTATGTATACAAGTAGAGCGTTTGCAATACCCTAAGTGCCCAAACAACTCAGTGTTTTAATGATCAAGTTAATATGTTTATTATACAGTATCACACAGTAGCTAGGGTTTTTATTTCACACAGAGAGAAAACTTGTATTTCATCCACTGAGTATAGATACAACATCCTAAGTTCGGACACATACGTCTTACAAAATATACTCCATCAAGAAAAAGTTCTATCAATTAAGTTCGGACAATTAAGTTCTGACAATTAAGTTCTGTCAATTAAGTTTTGAAAATTAAGTTACCAATTAAGTACTAACAATATATGTAACAAGTTCGGACTCCAAACAAATTCGGACACATACATAAACAAGTTCGGATTCTTATAGATATAAACAAATTCGGACTACTTCCTTGTATAATTCATCATACTTAACAAATCACCATCAACCTTAACATATTCGGGCTTCATCATACACGCCTTACCTAAACTCGGACCACAAGTATACTCATAAGTTCGGACATGTTCAATCTCAATAAGTTCGGATATGTTTAACTCTCACAAACTGGGATATGTTTAACTTTCCACAAATTCGGATATTATCAAACCCGAACTCACACAAAGTCGGACGACCAGTTAAAAGCATCAGAATATGATAACCTCGGACTTTGTGACTTCACAAAGTTTGAAAATTATCTCCGGAGAACCAACATAGAAACACATTTTTTCCAAGTAACAGTATACGATCAAAACCATAATTTCAACCATGTTATCAGTCAAATCATCAGTATAATGGTTCCATTATAACAATATCATCTCTAACATCTAGTAGCATCCTATGTTCATTCAATCTAATAATCATTTCATATTCGTCAGGCACGATCAATTAAACACAGATGATTGTTTGGACATCTAGGGTTTGCATGAATTAAAAGAATAAGTTATCAACATATACATAAACACATACCTTAGATTCACTCTAATGTTTGTTCTAGGAGGATTGGAATGATCAAGATTGAGGATGAAGAATTGTGTTGCAAAGCCAAAATGATCAGAGAATGTTTTGAGAAAAATGAACTGTCGTACAGTGAATTGTGAGAGATATTTAGGGTTTGTGTTTTATTATAACTTCTCTAATATCCCTAACACGCCCATAAATTATAAAATCTTCACAATCAGCACACAACAACTTATAATTTACAATTAAAACATATAATTCACGTATTTGTCATGCAGCATATAAGTTTCGTATGAATCATCTGATTATAATTATTATTCGCGTTAGTCACCAACGTTCGAGAGTTATCAAGTGTGAGTTCCGGTAATTCCCCAAATTACCAAAGTAGACTCATTTAACTAATCCTAGTTAAATGCAGTGCTATAAATGTGTGTCTAAATTGACTGTGTTTAGGTTAAAGTATTAACCTGAAATTGCGGGTTGTCACAATAGTTATCCAATTCCACTAGTTGAAGAGCTGTTTGAGGAATTAGGAAGGGCAGTGGTCTTTCTAAACTAGACCTAAGGGCAGGATATCACCAAATTCGAATGCATGGTGATGACATTCAAAAGACTGCATTCATAACTCATGAAGGCTTGTTTGAGTTTGTAGTTATGCCTTTTGGGCTTACAAATGCTCCAGCCACATTCCAAGCTTTGATGAATTACACCTTCAAGGAATTTATGAGAAAGCTTGTTCTAGTCTTCTTTGATGACATTCTAGTTTATAGTGACTCACTGGATCTACATTTAGTTCATCTTAGACAAGTTTTGGAAGTTCTTAGATACCAACAATTCTATGCAAAGAAATCTAAGTGTACATTTGGAGGTTCATCAGTGGAATATTTAGGCCATATTATATCGAATAAGGGGGTCTCAACTGATCCTAAGAAGCTGGAAGCTATAAGAGAGTGGCCTGTTCCATCTAATGTGAAACAGTTAAGAGGATTTTGGGTCTTAACTGGATACTACAGGAGATTCATTAAATCATATGGGTCACTTGCTAGACCTCTCACTGATCTTCTAAAAAAAGATTCTTTTTTTGTGGAATGAGAGTGCTTATTTAGCTTTTAATCAATTGAAGGAGTTGTTAAGTAGTCCTCCTGTATTAGCGTTGCCTGATTTTACAAAGCCTTTCTTATAGAGACGGATGCTTCAGGAAAAGGGATTGGGGCAGTTTTAATGCAGCAAGGGCATCCTATTGCATTTATTAGTAAGCATTATCAGCAAGGCAACAAGCTTTGTCTGTATACGAAAGGGAACTGCTAGCAATTATCTTTGCAGTCAAATATTGGCACCATTACTTATCTATGGGCCACTTTATTATTCGAAAAGACCAAAAAAGTTTGAAGCATTTACTTGACCAGAAGATAACTACTCCAATACAGCAAGTTTGGCTTTCCAAGCTGATGGGGTATGACTTTGAGATCGTATACAAGGCAGTGAGAATGGTGTCGCAGATGCTTTGTCTAGAGTCCAGTCTTCCTCTTTGATGGCTTTGTCTTATAGCACATTTGATGATAGTATTTGGAAGAGGGTACAGGAGACATGGAACAGTGATCAGAAACTTCAAGCAGTACTGTAAGATTTGAAGGCAGGAGGTGTACACCCAAAAAATTCTTGGAATGGCAAAGCCTTGCTTAGGAAAGGGAAGGTAATGGTGGGCAAGAATGAGCAGTTACAAGGTGATATTATTGCATTATGCCATGCTAGTGCTACATGTGGTCACTCAGGGTGCATGCTTCTGTTCAAAGAATAAGAGCTTATTTCTATTGGAGGGGAATGCATAGGCAAGTCCGAAACTTTATCAGAAACTGTACCATTTGCCAAAAGGCCAAGTATCAAACAGTTGCTTCTCCGGGTCTGCTACAACCTTTGCAGATTCCAAATCATATTTTTTCGGACATATCAATGGATTTTATTAGTGGACTACCTAAGTCACAAGGCAAAGATGGTATATTTGTGGTGGAGGATCGTTTAACGAAATACAGTCACTTCATGGCTTTATCTCATCCTTATACAACTGCTCAGGTGGCTCAAGTGTTTCTTGATCACGTATTCAAATTACATGGGTGACCAGAGACTATTGTGTCAGATAGGGATCATGTTTTTGTGAGCCAATTTTGGAAAGAGTTTACTAGTTTACAAGGAATTCAGCTAGCATCTTACTTGCGCTGTATGATTATGGATAAACCGAGTGCTTGGGTCAAATGGCTGCCATTAGCTAAATTTTGGTATAACACTAATTTCCACACTTCACTGGGCATTACTCCTTTTCAAGCCTTGTATGGCATCAACCTCCCTTGTTTGTTCCTTATATTCCTAGAGATGTAAGGGTGGATGAGATAATGATTGATCGAGAAGACACTATCCAGTTGTTGAGACATTCGTTATTGAGGGCACAAAATAGAATGAAACAAGCAGCTAATAAGAAAAGAAGTGATAGAGAATTTCAAGTGGGGGAAAATGTCTATGTGAAGCTACATCCGTATGGTCAAGCTACACTTCGGTCCAGTCATTTTAACAAGTTGGGTCCTAAGGCCTTTCTTGGTGATTGAACGAATAGGCCCAGTTGCTTACAAGCTGGACCTTTCTGGTGATGCACAAGTACATCCAGTATTTCATGTCTCACTGTTAAAAAAAAGGCTAGGGGTGAGGTGAGGCAATCTACACCTTTACCTTGTGGTCCTAGATTTTTGTTCAAGCCTTTGCAAGTGTTAGAAAAGAGGAGGACACCGTGCTTCAGCTGAGGTGTTGGTTCAATGAATAGTTTGCCAATTACTGAAGCTACTTGGGAAAACTTAGAAGATTTACAGATTCGGTTTCCTGATTTTCATTTTTGAGGTCAAAAATAGTTTAGGGAGGGAGTATTGATATGTTGTAATAAGTCTAGGGACTGATTTGTTACATGTTAATAAGATCATCATCATCATCATCATACTCGGTATATCCCACCAATAGCAAAGCTAAGGTAGGGTCTGAGGAGGGTAAGATGTAGACAGCCTTACCTCTACCACGTAGGAATAGAGAGGCTGCTTCCAGTGAGACCCCCGGCTCGGTAGTAGTTTTGCATCAAGCCTTGGACATAAGGCACATATCTTAAATGTTAATAAGATATGGGTCTTATATGTTAGTAAAAGGGTCTTGTTAGCTGATTTAGATAGTAGAGAGGGTCTTTGTGTAAAATGGTAGTTGGAGTCTATTACATATAGTTGAACAGCTGTAATGAAAGTCAGTTGATTGGTTGTTGTATTTCTTCTTCCTGTTGTTCTTATCACATAATCCAATTATGTGTTTCCTAAGTTACTCTAGGTGGCATTTTTTTTCCATAAAACTGGAAAAGAAATGATTAGGGTTGTATGTTATTAAAAAGGAGTGAAACCGGTCAAGTAGAAAAATAACTAAATGAAGTGACTTAAACAGTTTGAAATTTGTGTAAAATGCACTTAAATACTTAACCTCCTAAATTGTCTTGTTATTATATTGAAAGATGATATTACTGATGTCCGAAACTAAACGATCGAATCGCGATAGGGGGTGTTCATTAACTTTCAAAACTAAAAATTGACTGAACCATTTAAACCGAAAAAAGTCAGGGAGATTGGACGGTTTAAAATGTATACGACCTGGTTCACAGGTCAGTCTTAAAGGTTTCATGATGTATTGTTCAATTTACATTTTGGAAGTTGGAGTTGGCCTTAATTTTTTTTACCTATTTATCCATTTTGGAAGTTGGAGTTGGCCTTTTTTTTTTTTACCCAGTCGTTCCAAGTAACACCAGGTAGGGCGGGTACACAACCTCAACCTACCCGGCTTGTACGAGTTGGTCGCCCAGATTGCTAAACTCGTGAGAAAGGCTCGTTGTCCAATGGTTACAATCCCTTACCCTCTCAAGAAAACAAATAAAGAATTCTTTTAACGACAATATCGCAATTTTTACCTCATTTAAATCAACTTCTTTTCTAGTATTTAAATGGAGGGCTCATCACACAAAAAAAAAACACATCATCAAAACCAAAAATACCTAGACCGAAGGTTCGATCTAGTCAAAATGTTTGTAGAACCGCACGATAATATCGACGAATCCTACTTATCAATTATACTAAAATATAAACACGAAACTGTGGCAAAAAGGGATTGGCCATGCAACTTTTATGTTTTTTTTTTTTTTTATTTCAAGTTTACACAGGGTCCTTGCCACTACCTTAGGCAACTAAATGAAACTTGCTTAGTGCTACAAAGGTCTTAATAGTTTTCATTAGGTAGCCAAAATGTCAAAAGGAGGTTTGTGATGGTTTTGATTTTTTTTTCTATCATGTAACCTAGCATGCTTATGCATGAAGATACTCAATTCGGTCATTGTGGCCGGACTCTAATTCTTCATTCTTCGAGTTCATGTTGTGGAAGAGAAATGAGAAGAGCCAGGAAGATGGTATCAACGATTGGGTTTATTTCGAGACGGCTAATAATGTTCATATCGATCTATTATTCGTCTCTGCATCTAGCCCTGGGTAGACCCCGTGCAATAATTGTCCTAGCGGCTATCTCTACCGTATCTTTTGTTTCATTTATTTTGCAATAATCACACTTTTTTGGTTATGCATATATTACCGGAAGTTCAATGCGTAATCTCAACAATGACATCTAATATTGTACTAGATGCCCTTTGTGGCTTTTGAAGTTTATTTCATTATACTCATCTATATTCTATACCATCAATGTCTTGTGTTATTTGCTTCAGTATTATAGTACAAAGCCCTCTGACCTATGAATCATTTGAAGGTGGGTGAGGTCAAAACGAGTTGGGTTGACCGTTTACACACTCATTGGTACTAATTATTAATTAATACACCCTTGGCTAGAGATGGGCATAATCGGGTTTTATTATTACCCGGAACCGGTTTCAATCCGGAACCGGTTCTGCTTGGATGTCATTGGAACCGGGTATGGTGTGGAACCGGGTCCGGTTCCTACCCGGGTTCACACCCAAGAATATGGAACCGTGTAGAACCGGGTACGGGTATTATGGAACCGGGTATGGTGTGGAACCGGGTATGGTGTGGAACCGGGTATGGTGCGGAACCGGTTCTTGATAGTGTTCAGAACCGGGTTCCTGACAGTAAAAAGCTGACTTTTACTGTTCAGAACCGGTTCCTAACAGTAAAAAGCTGACTTTTACTGTTCAGAACCGGTTCCTGATAAAATGTTACTGGTGGAACCGGTTCCTGATTAAAAAATCGTTTTTTTTTTGTATATAAACCCCTTCCTACTTACCGGTTCCTGATAAATGTTATCGTTGGTGTTTTAATAAAGTTTGTGTAATGTTTCTTTCTATTGTGTTTGTTATGTTTGATTTTTATTATTAGTTACATTGATAAATAAAAATAGTAACAATAATCGATTAAAATTAAAAAACAAATTAATCGGTTACAATATATAAAAAAAATTAACCGGTTACAAAAAAAAAATAAAAAATTACTCAGAACCGGTTCTAGTAAGATTTTATTTCTTTGATCGTTTACTAGCGGCAGGTGCAACACTTTCCGACGAGTTTCTCTTAGGTGCGGGTACCTCGGTACAATCGTCGTCCGAATCGTTAGTCTCCACTTCTTCGTCCTCCTCTTCGTCAACAATTTTATGCTCTAACTCAACTTCATCTTCTAGACTAGTTTTATGTTGAACACGATCATCGGCATCCAAATGGTCCTTTAAGCATATTGCCATCTCTAGCGATTCCGGAGTTAGTCTTGTTCTTCTAATTAACAAAACCCTGCCACTAAGAGAAAACACACTTTCTGAAGCTACCGTGGAAGCTTGGACCGTTAGTATATCACGACCACACATCACTAGTTAGGTTTACACTAGTTTTTAAATTCTTAAAAAAAACAATTAAATATTTTTTTGCATTTTCCCATAAACTTAAACAAAGACGTTTTAAAGTGCGACGACTTACATGTTTATAGCGAGGTTGTAGAGTCTCCCGAATAAGATTTGTAAGATCGGGGTCGTCGAAGTGTCCAAACGGCAACGCTTTTTGTATCACCAACTTCGTCATCCGATCGCGAGCTAATTTTTGCTCATAACGAAAAATGGTACCATCTTTGGATAGTGGAACTTGACCGGATGTCATTTCCTTTAAAACTTTGCAATACTTATTAATATGCTTCGTTAACGTTGAGTTTGATTCCTTGGCTAATAACGATCCACAATGTTTACATTGAGCTTTTTGCGAGCCGTCACTCATCTCGACCAACTCCCAATTGCTCCAAACTTCCTTACTGCGATTATGAGACAATGTTCCAACCACATATGGAACCGATTGATCTTGAGGAACATTGTTAACGGATTGGGAATTTGCGTTTTTGGAACTCTTTGAGGCCATTTGTTGATTAGAATGTGAAAAAGAACAAGAAAGAAATGTAATAAGAAGAATAGATATGAGAAATTGTGTGCTAAACAATAGATTTCAAAAAAATATATATAGAATCGGTTCTAACGGTCAGGAACCGGTTCCAACGGTCAGGAACCGGTTCCACGTAGGAACCGGGTACGGGTAGGAACCGGGTACAGTTAGGAACCGGTTCCTACCCGATTCAAATGGTAAAATTGTGGAACCGGGTTGGAACCAACGGGTATTTTGAACCCGGAACCGGTTCTACTTACTGTCGGGTAGGAACTGGAACCGGTTCCAGTTCGGTTCTACCGGTTCGGGTTCGGAACCGGTTTTTATGCCCATCTCTACCCTTGGCTACGCTTCAGCCTTTTCCTTACCACCGGCCCGAAAGTTAGACCTTTAATGAGCCATGTTTATGAAGCATTTGACAACATTCATGATTCGTGCACGTCAAACAGTTGGCTTGTTCATCACATTGCACTTACCGCAGGCTGAATTGGCCTCCTGACCGGGTAGGTAAAAAGGATGTGGCCTGCGGCCTTAAAAGGCCTGCCAATGAGCATGTGAGTGCTTGAAACTGAGAGGCTGATTACACTAATTACAATAAGGAAAAGAAGCAGACATGTATCACTAACATAACATAAACAAGTAAACTGTAAAAATAACTGTCTTTAAACTAAAAATAACTCAAAACGTAAACGTCTAACATGAAACACTTCAATGATGTTTAAAATAAAAACCTCCAAAACAAACCTATGGGTCCATCACTATACTGATAGTACCAATCTGATATTACTTGATGTAACATATACATTCTGAAATTCGCTAATAAAGGCGGAAGAAAATTAGATAAACAACCGGTTACAAGTTATTTCTTAACATCTAGTAATGCCCAACAGTATTTCGCACATAGACACCTTGACAAACTGCAAGAGACGCTCTCTCAACTTCTTACACAAAGGGTTCACGGAATTCTGCACTCACCTCTTCCACGCGGTCTGAAGCGTCTTATCTGAAATTACAAGAAATGGTAAATGTAATCAAGTTTAATTCTTGACCTGTTTGTTTCCGAATAGGTGATTCGAGTTATGTTTAACCTCTAACAGATCAAACACGTAAAATAAAAATAAATAAAAACAGTTAGTTATACAGCAAACTAGGGGTGGGTATCCTTCAGGTTGATGGGGTTTTGGGCTGGCGGGTTTAATCATTGGACCCAAACATGACTCGTATTATCGTATATTTATTTGTGGCATACATATCACTCCTAACCCAAATACACCGAAAGTCGTGTAACCCGAACACGACATGTTTAACCCGTCTTGTCTAAAGAAGGTAAAATGGGTTGATAGGATAGCGGGTTGTAATCAAGTTGTAAGCATGTTAAACAAGTAGGTTGGTTGTAACATACGAGTTAAACAGGTTGACGGGGGGCCTGTTTAATTAAATGGGTGTTTAATTTAATGGGTAAAAGAGGTCAACCCAAACAAGACATGTTTATTAAATGGGTTAGATGTGACAGCCCAAAACCTAATAATTTATTTGCCGTATTTTAGTTCAGGTCAAAAATTGCGCGGAAAGAGTTTAAACGGGAACGCTTGAAAACAACTTAAAAGCGTGTTTTTAATGCATAAAGCTTCTAAATCATTTTATTCAAAAACTTACATATTATGGAAATATGTCCAACTTTTTATTTTGTATTTGATACACAAGCCATTTCTACGAGAAAAAAAAAATTGCACAACCTGACCCATTTCAACCCATACAGAAAAAATATCCATTTTTGCCACCTTTTGAAACTCAAATAGAAGTGCACAAATAACACGAGTATAGATTTTCTTACCATCTCTAGCTGATATCTGTGATTTGTTACTTCTACTCCATCCTTTGACATTAGCTTGTAAAGGCTTCTGCACCCGAGGAGACTGCAAGCTCAGTTTTCCGGTAGAGGACGGCAAAGAATGCCGCCTAACGAACCCACTTTCACCTCCATCTTCCACCGCCAGTGCCCTGAGTTTGGCCTTCGCCGACTCAGTCGCCGCCATATAACTTGGCAAAGTGGGCGTGTTCTGTAACACACTCTCGGGATGATGATCTTCTTTCACCGGAAAAGATTTTCTCCTTCTCGCTTTCTGACTTTCTTTGCCATTTATCTCTGGAGGGTCAATATCGACAGGAAGATGATTATCTTGCAAAACATTGTGTGGTGGTTTAACTTTATCCTCCTCTAGAGGTGGAACTGGAAGTGTTTCATGCAGGGGCAAAACGGTCATTTCATCATTTAAGTCGTTTACTTTTTCAAAAGACTGATCTGTGCCCAAACTAGTTTGCGGATTTTCGGTTATGATTTCAGGCTTTTCTGATGGCCCGGCAGATGAAACGGAAACGGAAATTTTCCTAGGCTTTGTTTCACCTTCTCGAGTTCACTATGAGATTGCTCCTGCACTGATTCCTTTTGCTGACTAGACACCTTCCTTAACGTAGGCTTGGATTTTTCATTTTCGGATGAATTGACCAATCTACCCTCGAGATTTGGTGCAGACACTCGACGGGCACCTCTCTTTGGCCTCGCGGGTTCTGTTTCTTCATGTTGCGATTTCATCTGCTTTCTTTTAGGCTTTGTATCGGGAACTCTTTTCGGTTTGGGAAGTGGTTCCCAAAAGTAGGAAGTTGACCAACGGTCAAGCCAATTTCTCGCTGAATTCGATTCAGTTGGATCGTACTGGATGCTTAAGGGCATGGTAGAGTGTGATGAAGCAACAAGCTAAAATAAGCAATGAAGCATATGTCAATTTCTCAAGAATAAGAATAATGATTATAAATATAACAAGAGTAAAATGCCATTTTCGTCCCTGAGGTTTAGCCGGTTTTGCGATTTCGTCCAAAGGTTTGTTTTTCCGCATCTGGATCCAAAAGGTTTGAAATCTTGCCATTTTCATCCGGCCCGTTAACTCCATCCCTTTTCTCCGTTAAGTCTGGGGTATTTTCATCTTTTTTGTTAACTTAAAAGGCAATTCGGTCTTTTGAATACTTGCACATTATGCTAAATGCTTGTACATAAAGTGAAAAAGACCGAATTGTCCTTTAAGTTAACAAAAAAGATGGAAGACTTAACGAAGAAAAATGGATGCAGTTAACAAGCCGGATGAAAATGGCAAGATTTCAAACGTTTTGGATCCAGATGCGGAAAAACAAACCTTGGACGAAAGTCGCAAAACTGCCAAACCTCGGAGACGAAAATGGCATTTTACTCGTATAACAATGATGAAACTTCTAACGTACAAATGGTTCCAATATATGATGAAATAAAATGATGTGTCATGTATGTATTTGAGGATACCTTAGTGCCAAATGCATTTGTTGATAGCTTCTCTGATCGGAGAGATTTTTTAAGTAAACCCGTATTTTTCTTATCCTAAAAAACAGAAAAGAAAGTTATGTATGGAACAACAATATAGTGTCGATGGAATAACTAAAATAAGGGAACCAGAGAACATAATAAATTAGTTAAAACAGTAGTTAGTTACCAAAAGTTCTCCTGCTGTGAATTTTTGGAGCACGTGACGATTATCAATAGAAAGCCTGACAATTATGCCACGAGTCAGTGCCTGAAATTCGACAATTGAACGCATGCAACTCAAAGTAGCAACAGCTTGTCTCCTAACCAAATGGCCACGAATGTGTGCTTGAAGCCTTGTGATGGCCTTGATGGTCCCAAATTGCCCTACGAGCCTTCACATGCACTTATTTATTAGAAATATAATTCTAAGCAGCAATTTTCTTTATTGAAAGCTTTGAATCAATCAAATGAACATTACCAAGTAGCCCCTGCAAGCTGCCTGTGCCATTGTGGCAGCTTGCTCTAGCCTGATAAACTCATCTTCATTTGCAGTATTCAACGTACTTCTTACAACTTTAACTGTATCACTTGAGAGGTTGGTGCTGGTTGTCTTCTCTAACTCTGTATGTTCTCCACTAGCATGCATAACATGAGGCACCGGGCTTGAGATCACCATAGAATCAGCATCAGAATCCTTTGATTGTGTCTTACGGTTGATTGATGCCTTTTTGTCTAAAGTAACACCCTTCAAGAATTAATACAGATATAAGAATTTAATTGTTTGTTTGTCAATCCATCAGAGAAATTAGTTGGTTAATTTCTCGCATACAAAGCTTACAGATTTTATGAGTAATACGTACTCAGTCACGACATCTACAATCCACAACATATACTCATATACTAGCGATGTGTCTAAACAGCCACTTCTATGCAGTTAATATCGGTGATATATCAACCCTATATCGGTTAGCGGTCTACATGTAAAATATCGGTGTCAAATATCAGTACCAATATTATCGGCGATCTTGACCAATATATCACCGATTTTCCTGATATTAGTACCTTTCTTCTTACTTCTACCATTCGTCTTTCTTCTTATTGCTGCTATTAGTGTTTTGCAAGTTGTAAAAGGTTAATTTGCTAATGGTAGGAGAGTTATACTGAATTGTTAGTGTTAAATTGCTATATATATAAATTCTGCATGATATATAAATTACCAATATCCCACCCGGATAACCGATATCCGATTTTTTACCGCATTAACTGCATAGACAGCTATTTCTTACCTTAGAGAGATTAGATTTCGATGACTTTTTCCCAAAAAGCACAGTCTTGATCCACTTTCCAGGAGATTTCCCCATCGTTAACAGATGCCTGGTTGCCTATTAGAACTAGTATAACCTTCAAATCTCTGCGTGAGTCAGAAATGAACTTTCAGAGAAGCTACAGGGTAAGAAACACTGTACTCTTGAGCTAGACAACAATTTGTGTCCACTTACTAAATCTGAATAAAGATTTCTAAAGTATCACTTTTCATACATTATTCATTATTAGTTCCCATCATTACAACTTACAAGTGAAAATATAGCCCCTACAACGGACTTGCTGAAAGATACTCCTCATTAAAAGTACACTTGGCCTCTTTACAAAAGTTCCCAATAAAAGGGCCCCATACCAGCATATGGTATAAATTAATGCAATATACACCAATCCAACCAGACAATTACATAGATCTTTAACTTTTAGCATATCATGTAAATTCATAGATCTAGGTGAACTTTCATATACGATTCCACTACACCTATCCTTTTACTAGTTAGAAATTCGATGACACACACACATATTTAGCAATTACAAAATGAAGCAACTGTAGGCTGTAGCATAGCAAGTAGATCTAGTGTGAATTAAAATTAATAAAATTCAAATAGCAAAATCATTAGATGATACTTAACTGCATAAATTAAGTACAACTGGAGCAATGCATCTAACTATCTATCAAAAACACAATGTACCTGAAAAATTAAACGTTTTTCAGAACCCTAAGTTGTCAATCCTGAAACAAAACGAACATACATGTAAGAGGCAATCATAAGCTCAATTCGAAAACGATAAACACTGTTTGAGATTGTGCCTTCAATCGAATGTCATTTATAATCAAAATCAGTATAACTTAAACAGCAAAATCATTAGACGATACGTAACACGTAAATAAACAAAAATTCAATAAAAACTGCATAAAGTAAGTAGAAACTGGAGCAAAGCATCTAAACATCTATCAACAACTTGATAATCGATATTGAAAACAAAAAATCACACTATCAGGTACGTTCTAAATGAAACGTGCTTCAGATCTACATACGTACCTGAAAATCAAACGGTTTTCAGAGCCCTAGGTCGTCAATCTCGAACGAAAATCACAACAAATGAACTAACACACATGTAAGACGTAACCAAAAGCTCAATTCGTAAACGATAAACACTGTTCATCACTAAAATTCAAATAGCAAAATCATTACGATACGTAACACGTAAATAAACAAAAAATGCATCAATCAAGTACAAACTGGAGCAATGTATCTAAAAATCTATCAAAAACATTCAATCGAAATCAAAAATTCACACTATAAGCTACATTTTAAACGAAATGCGTTTCAGATCTACATACATACCTGAAATCGAACGGTTTTCAGAACCCTAGGTCGTCAAACCTGAATGAAAACCACAATAAATGAATCAAATGAAGTAACATACATGTAAGAGGTTATTCAAAAGCTCAAAATGAAGATGATTAGCAGTGAATCGAATGTCATTGAGCTAAAGGAACACGCACAGTTCTTCACCTGTGAGAGTGTTGTCTGTGAGATTGGGTGGCTCACTGACAGTCGTTTTAGTAAATTTTCTCAGCGGAGCAGTTAATGGAAGAAAACAAGAAGGGCACGATTACCTCTGCCGAAACGGTGTCGTCTTCGTGACGATTTGTTTTTAAATAGTTAAATTCAACATTTTGTTTCTATTTCTTTAAAGTTTAAACTATAAACTTCCGTTTTACTCCCTGTGGTTTGACCGTTTTAACGGTTTTGTTTCAATCATTTAAAAATAGGCATTTTACTCCCTGATATATGAAGCTTATCTCTATTTCACTCCCCGTCCCTAACGCCATCCAATTCAACCGTTAAATCCTGGTCACATGCCCCTCACATGAGGGGCATTTTAGTCTTTACCCATTTTTAGATATATATATTAATAATACATATATAAAGCAGATCTAGACTCTTTCTCTCTCTACCATCCTGCACCACCAGCACCATCCGTCGACACCACCCACCACCCCATAACCACCACCCCGTCCCATCCATCCTGTCGACACACCACCACCCTAACCCACTTACACCACCCCCACACCACCGTCTCATTCGTATTGTCTCACACCACCACCTTCAACTTCATTCAACACCCCCCACACAACCGACCTTTATTCTCCTATCTCTAACAACCACCTTACAAGTTTGTCATTAGAACCGCCACCACTCACCGAACCTAATCCCATCGTCATCACAACTGGTTCGTATGAAACCCTAGCTGCCACCCCTTACCCTTTTCAGATCTGAACCGATTTAAGTTCCAGTTTGAAGATTGAAGATAAAGCTTACCTTGTTTGGTGATATTAGCGGCGGATGGCGATGGTCCAATAGGCAGCTTCATCCGATCAAACCTCTCTATCTCTCTCAGATCATATCGCAGAAAATCCGTCACAGGGGGGGTCAGAACGACCGGAATATGCCGGAACTCTCATCAGGTCCCATCACTCTCTCTCTCTCTCTCTCAGAACTCATCCGGTGCTCGGACTTGAACCAATCTTATGGTGACCAGATTTGACTATAGGTTTGGGTTTTTGGTTTGGGGCGGTGCTGTAGGGTCTGATCAGATTTTCATCTTTGAGTGTGGAATGGTAGGGAGAGAGAGTAGCAGAGAGTGTATGTTTCAAAGAGAGAGAAAGAGTGTTTCCTATTTTATATACGTATATAAAATAAATAATTAATTTGTGGGAAAAGACTAAAATGCCCCTCATGTGAGGGACATGTGACCAGGATTTAACGGTTGAATTGGATGGTGTTAGGGGCGGGGAGTGAAATAGAGATAAGCTTCATAGATCAGGGAGTAAAATGGCTATTTTTAAAGGATTTGGGCAAAACCATTAAAACGATCAAACCACAGGGAACAAAACGGAATGTAATTTTAAATTTTGGTCGGCTCAAATTAGGTTCACACTATTTTTTAAAAATGTTTTAGGTCAATAATTTTTTACATATAATTTATAGATTTAAATAATTATAGATTTAATTAAATGAACGAACACAAACATAGGTCTTGTTCGTTCACTTCTGTTCGTGAACGTTAGATAACGTGTTCGTGAATGTTTAATCATGTCCGTTTATTTATGTTTTTCATTAAAGATTTTTGTACATTTATTAATTTTATCTAAACTTTTCATATTCTTTAACTCCTATTTATTTTATAATCCTAACAAATAAAATATGAATGCATCATTCTCTTTTTCTTCTCATTATTCACATCAGTGAATACTATCGACATCTGTTAAACGATTCAGACTTTACCGAAAATAAAGTTCCAACTTTTCTCCCCCCGCCATCTACCTCTAGCCTTTGCTGATTTAGTTAGTGTTTGTTTGTATTCATGAACTGTTCGTGAACACGTTCATTTCCTTGATGAACGAACAGGAACATGACGTCTCGTTCGGTAAGTGTTCATGAACCGTTCACGGACACATTATTCCGTTCGTTTGGTTCATTTACAGCCCTACACACAACAATAAATCTATAATCGTTCTTTGAAACTAGATTTTTCTCTTTTATTTTTTTATAGAAACACACTACTACTAGAAAATGACTTTTACCCATGAAAATTTACAAACACATCATCATCATCATACTCGGTAAATCCAACCAATAGCAAAGTTAAGATAGGGTCTGAGGAGGGTAAAATGTAAACAGGCTTACATCTACGCCGTAGGAATAAAGAAGCTGCTTCGGTGAGACCCCCGGCTCGATAGTAGTTTTGTATCAAGCCTTGGACATAAGGCACATAACACTCAACAATTGAGACAAGTGCCCATTAGTGCATGTACCCCCTTGTCTTTCGGTTATCAACGCCACCACATGATGCATGATTAACCACCCCCCTCTTTTAACGTTATTTTCATAAAATTAGTAAAATAACGTTAAAATTAGTGCACTTTCACTTTTGCCCTCATGTGTGCCCATACATATATACATTATGAAATATAACTTTTAATAGTCTTCGGTGATTCTCCATCGATTTTCATCTATGGATATGCCCGTCGGGAAAAGTATTATGATTTATAGTGACACTGTTATAAAAGTATTATTTTAGTGTATCTTAAAAATTGTAATCATATATAACACGTGTAACAACTTCGATTTTCGTTGTTATCTTTTCTTTTTTTAAAAACCGTTGTGTCTATCCAATTGTACTCCGAGATTCGGTTATGAAAAAGTTTGTGTAAATTAAATTATGTTTGTTACAGTTATACCGCATCTGATCAATTATTAAACGCATCGCTAACCTAATCACACGCAATGATACTACTATACGAGGCGAGTGTGTTATTGTTTAATAAACACTTGTGCCATCGCATCACATCGCAAATCGCAGTTAATTATATGGTTTTATGTTATCTATGTGTTATGTGTGTTTATGATTATGATTACACTCGCTGTCGCATCGCTCTCGCTTACTCGAATCGCTAAATCGCACTATTACATCACTTATAACGCTTAATATAACTATCAAATACGAACCGAATCGCCAAACGAACTCTTAACGCGAAATAATCGAAGAAATTCTGACTTTTGGGCAAGTTCGCTCGAACTTGGGTGACCCCAAGTTCGGCCGAACTTAACTGGCCTCAAAATCCCTCACATTTAAGTAAGTTCGCTCGAACTTGCTTGATTCTTCACCAAGAATCAGCAAGTGTAACCTCCGTAAAAAAAACCGGATTTACCAAACCCGCTTCATTTATTAACCGAACAACCAGTTAAAAATTTCGTTGCGTATTTAATGCTCAAATTAATTTTAACGATTAGAATATAAAATTTATATTTGAAAATGTATTAAAAATAGTGAAATAAAAATAAAACAAGGCTGCCGGGATTCGAACCCGGGTCAGTCGGGTCAACCGAGTCAGCCAAGCCTTAACTCTCATTCACCAAACCACTCCGCCACTTGTTTTCTTTAGTAATGTATCAAAACAATTAATTCAAATATCAAAATCTCGATTTCAAATCGACGCGCCCAATTCGCAGTCGTCGGAAATCCCGACGATTTCGCCTTTCTCTGTCGGTTTCTTGTGTCTTAACGCGTATAATAACTATTGCATCGGTTATAACCGATGTCCAGTCCGCGACATCAGTCATAACCGCCGGAAAAATTATTGACCGACGAATCAAGACGGTAATCGGACTAAATTCATCGATGTTCTTCCCTATAAATACACCCACAAGCTTCTGATAACCTTTTCGCTCACAATCACACAAATTCTCGACGTAATTTTACTCACCGGAAAATCTCTGCAAGTCGCCGGAAAACCGAGATTTCATCTACACGGTAAATACATCGACTCTTTCCGTTTCAATCCGTTGTTAGACTGATACTAACTTCAATCCAACCATCAGAATCAATCCCAGACGACGTAGCCGGAATATTCAGCTCTCGCCGGAAAACCTCTGAAATTTCTGATCTTACGCTGGGAATCGGTATAATCATCCAAACTTCTGTAAATCCTTGTTTATGTACCTCAATATCATATCTAATCGAACAGAACTGTTAATTGATTCTAACAGCCGAAGTTCACAAACAGAGCCGACGAGTCTTCGCCGGAGTTCTGTGAAAGACGCTGATCGGTACATCCTTCCCCCAAACTCTCTCCATTCATTACCTTTCAATTACTTATATAGCTTGTTAATCGGATTAGACATAAATCAGTTGAATTATCATAATCAGTAATCTTAAGCGAAGAAAACGAAGTTCAGATATATTATAAGATTAGTTAAAATTAGTATATTGAACGGGTTAGACACACAGTCCAGTGGTGGACTGTGTGCAAACAATATGCACACGACGCGAATTCGATTCCTATCACACACACATTCGCTGTAATAAAATGCCTTTTTTTTTAAACCGAACCAGGTTAACTCAGTAAGATGTTAAGTATAATAAAAATCAGAATATTTACCAAGTTAGACACACAGTCTAGCGGTGGACTGTGTGCCACACTAAACCACAGGTCCCGGGTTCGAGACCTGTGGAGAGCACCGAGTCGTTACATTAAATCTTTATTTTAAAATAAGTGATTTTCGGATTAACTTAATTAGTATATAAATATAATTAAAAACATAAATATTTCGGGTTAGACACGTAGCTCAGTTGGTAGAGCTGCGTGCACGCATACGGGAGGTCTCGGGTTCGAGTCCTGCCCGGCGCATACATACACACAATAAAACCGGTCAACAAGTCAACGGTCAACAGTCAACACTTATGGTCAACGGTCAAAAGTCAACATTTTTTTATTATTTTTATTTATTTATTTAAATTAAAAATCAATTAAAAATACTTAAAAATAACATTTTTAAAGTTAGAAAATAGCCTTAAACTCACAGAAATATATCCAATAATCCTACTAAAATTAATTAATAAAATCTGCTTATTTACCTAACCATTATGTTATTATCTAGGTTAGTTTCACTCGTGGTTAAATCCAACTTCGTGCGCATTCAACATCATCAACCGAACGCACCCAATGTGAGTGAATCTTACAACTCCCCTTTTTAATTACACGTTTTGGGGTGTATCATGTGTCACTAAAACTAATTCGTTTATTCAAACTCGTGCCATACCATATTATGATTTAAACTTAGAATGTAAATATTGTTTGTAGTTATGTATTACATATTGTCAAGTTGTATGCAAATTATTTGTTAGGCCCATCAGTTCCTCGTGGGAGACGAGTTGAACAACGCGTGCCTTAAAACTCATTCATTAGGCCCATCAGTTGGTAGAACAACGCGTGCCTCAAAAATCATTCATTAGACCCATCAGTTCCTCGTGGGAGACGAGTTGAGCAACGTGTGCCTCAAAAAAATCTATTATTGTATGTGTGTGCATTATTTAATATTAAGTGATTTGTGAATAAGTTTACATATATATTTACTCATATGTGGTTACGCACTTTATTTATAATCAATTCAATAAACTTGTTTAAATGTTTTTCATAGGATTCACTCGCCAACTTTTTGTTGATCCAAAAACCATTTTTACACATGATACAGTGAAGCAAGGAAAACATAGGAAATGCCTTAGAAGAAAATAATGAAGTTTAGAAAGATGTGTAGAACATGTTGTAATTATGATTTTATGATTTCCCTTTAAATTGTAATAATAAATATGAAATGTTATAATAAATGTCATGAGCTTTGATGAAAACCCAATCATGCCCCGATCACCTTTTCCGTTGCGGGTCGGGGTGTGACAGATTGGTATCAGAGCTTTTGACTATCGGGATATAGGATAGGTTATTAGACCCTTAGAGCCTATACTATAGTTGACTAGATTTTAATTGTTTATGTGGTTAGATGCAAACTTATGATATTTATTTGTTTCATATTTATTACATACACAAATGCATGCAAACATTTCCAATATTACATTTTGTGATACATAGTGAATTATACTTACAGTCAAACATACATACTTACATACACATTCATCATACATATTTCAATGTTCACATATTCAAATCATCTTCATACTTTCGTTATTCAAAGATTTTGTCGCATTTTTCATTTTTCAAATCTCATCAAAGTGAGTTTTGCGACGGGCATGTAGTAACTGTAAGGGTACAAGTACCGGTAGTCGGAACGTCCTGTCTAGGTTGGCATTCGTATAAATCCAATATAACGGACCAGTTTGCCTACCTGGGGACTAACGATGAGAGTACGAAGGACCTATTAGGCCAAAGCATGCCACACCAAACGTCGTTCAAACTAACCCCACTTTGAGGTGTCACCGTGTCCACACCTGGACACATTCCGAATATCATACGTTACATATTTCTCGATTTTCTCCGGGTTTTAGTGTACGTAACCAGGCTAACACATGCGAACCATATGAAAAACCCTGTAATCATGGGGGCCCACATGATTACGAAGGTGAAGTATGGCGGCATGCAAGGCCCAATTACGAGCAAAGCCCAAGACATCCTATGGATGTAGTAGATTTATTATTTTATATTTATTTTATAAATGTTCATTCCTAAATACGACACCTGATCCCTAAAACATCCAACTCATACTCTTGTTATGTATTCCTTGTAGATGTCTTCTAGCCTCGCTCGTAGAAAGATGAGATCAGGAAAAGCCCGCGAGCGCATGGCTGCCCAAATCGCTCAACAAATGGCTGCCGTAATACCCAACATTATAATTCAAGTCCAACAAGCCCTTACCGCTAATCCTGTCAACCAAGAAGATCAAAATGTTATCAACCCTCCCCCAATTACCACTAAATGCACCTACAAGCATTTCAAATCCTGCGACCCTCCAAAATACGAAGGGACTGAAGGTGTCACCGCCCTCCTCCATTGGTTTGAAGAAATGGAGAACACTTTTCTAAATTGCGATTGCCCCGATGATCACAAAGTGCGATATGCTACCGGTCGTTTGCTTGGAATAGCACTTACTTGGTGGAATACAGAGAAGGCTAAACGAGGTGTTGAAGATGCTATGACTTTGACTTGGGAAGAGTTGAAGGAAATCATGACAAGACGGTTTTGCCCAAGGAGCGAAATCAAGAAATTAGAGGATGAGTTTTATTCGTTGAAACAAAAGGAAGGCGACCACACCACATACAACAAGAGATTCCTCGAGTTAAATCAAATGGTTCCCAACTTGTTCACTCCCCTCTACCGATTGATCGAGCACTACATTCGAGGTCTTCCTTCAAAGATTCAAGACTCTGTAATAAGTACCACACCTGCAACCTTGGAAGCAGCAATGGAGTTAGCTACAGAGCTCACCGAGAACCGCATCCGGAACAAAGACTTCAAGGAGGAGAAGAAGAAGGTTAAAGCATCGACTGAAACCTCAAACTCCACCCAAACCGAATCCCCTTCTCAACCCATTTTTAAGAGAAAACGGGATGGCAACTTTTCGCTGTCTCCCAACGCAACCAGCCAGCCTCACAAGCCGTACCCCTCCAAGCTATCCCAATCACTCAAGTAGCACCCAACTCAACTTACCCAAATAAGAAACCTTACCTTGGACCTCACCCTCAATGTAACACATGTTTTTATCACCATCCGTCTACCTTACCTTGTCGACTATGTGCAAATTGTGGACGCTATGGTCATTTGAGCAAGGTTTGCCGCACCCCTTAAAACCAAATCTCACCCCCTACTCAAAACATGATCCAAACATATCAACAACCCCAATACCCCATGTTACCTTATGTTCGAGCTTGTTTTAATTGTGGCGACCCTACCCATTATAGAAACACGTGCCCTCGATTGGTTAACATCATAAACGCCCAAGCTCAAGCAAACCCAGTTAACCAATCAAATCAAGAAAACCCAACCATTAGGCCACCAGCAAGAGGAAGAGTTTTCAACATCAACGCCAATCCTGTTGAAGATAATGACGGCCCAAACGAAACCACCCAACTAGTCCCCTTCACCAAAAATCAAGATTCAACTCCAACCGCTTAGTTTTATGTTTTTCTTTATGTTATCTCAATTTTCACGTGTCTCAATTTTAAATTGGAAATTTATCCAAGGATCTTAATGCGAATTACTATTTCAGTTTTGTTTTTATACTCATTGATTTAACATTCATATCATCATACCTCACGACATATCACAGTGTCATCATTTAAAGAAGTTGAGCTGTGTCTCACTTCTACATGGACTAACCTCTCCATCATAACAAACGAGAGAGGTACTGTCATCATTCAAACATGTATACTACCAGAATTAAGACTCAAGCTTTGGTTGATTGTGTTTGTTTATGTTTTAGAATCACATAGAACTAATCATAACTTACGGATAAAGCCAATGAAAATTTGACAAGAATATGGTGGATACGCCGCTGGTACTTCCTATATATAAGTATTCTTGCCAAAGGATCAGAGGCATTATCAGGCGGTTATGAGAAGTTCCATGTAGAATTTGGTAATATCTTGGTTGAAATTTGTTTTACACTCACTGATTTAACATTCATATCATCTAAAGAAATTGGATTGTGTTCCATTTTCTACATAGACTAACCTCTCCATCATAACAAACGAGAGAGGTATTGTCATCATTCAAACATGTATACTATCAGAATTAAGACTCAAGCTTTGGTTGTTGTGTTTGTTTATGTTTTAGAGTCACATAGGACTAATCATAACTTACTGATAAAACCAATGAAAATTTGACGAGAATATGGTGGATACGCCGCTGGTACTTCCTATATATAAGTATTCTTGTTAAAGGATCAGAGGCATTATTAGGCGGTTATGAGAAGTTCCATGTAGGATTTAGTAATGTCTTGGTTGAAGTTTGTTTTATACTCACTGATTTAGCATTCATATCATCACATCATTTAAAGAAATTGGATTGTGACACCATTCAAACATGTATACTATCAGAATTATGACTCAGACATTGGTTGTTGTGTTTATTTATGTTTTAGAGTCATATAGAACCAATCATAACTTACTGATAAAACCAATGAAAATTTGACAAGAATATGGTGGATACGCCGTTGGTACTTCCTATATATAAGTATTCTTGTCAAAGGATCAGAGGCATTATCAGGCGGTTATGAGAAGTTCCATGTAGGATTTAGTATTGTCTTGATTGAAGTTTGTGTTATACTCACTGATTTAGCATTCATATCATCTCATCATTTAAAGAAATTGGATTGTGTTCTATTTTTACAGAAACTAACCTCTCCATCATAGCAAACGAGAGAGGAACTGTCACCATTCAAACATGTACACTATCAAAATTAGGACTCAGACATTGGTTGTTGTGTTTATTTATGTTCTAGAGTCACATCACAGAACCAATCATAACTTACTGATAAAACCAACGAAAATTTGACAAGAATATGGTGGATACGCCGCTGGTACTTCCTATATATAAGTATTCTTGCCAAAGGATCAGAGGCATTGTCAGGCGGTTATGAAAAGTTCCATGTAGGTTGTAGTATTAGAAGTTTTGTTTTAGGATATAACCTTATCTTTCCAAACATATCAAAACTCTTGCGCATGAAATCATACTCAGTGAATCAACTCTGCTTATCAATATTTTTATCGTAGGCAACAAAAAGCGATTCCTGTAGCAGGGTACTCAACCCTTACAAGGAACGTTACCGCCTCAAACAAAATTTAAACTCTTACCCTTTCTAAGTATGTAACTGTCAAACTAAACACCATCCTTTTTAGACAAATATGTCACTACTTAAATTTCGGGACGAAATTTCTAAAAAGTAGGGGATACTGTAACCTCCGTAAAAAACCGGATTTACCAAACCCGCTTCGTTTATTAACCGACAACCAGTTAAAAATTTCATTGCGTATTTAATGCTCAAATTAATTTTAAACGATACATAATTAACAAGTATATTAAAATATAAAATTTATATTTGAAAATGTATTAAAAATAGTGACATAAAAATAAAACAAGGCTGCCGGGATTCGAACCCGGGTCAGCCGGGTCAACCGAGTCAGCCAAGCCTTAACTCTCATTCACCAAACCCCTCCGCCACTTGTGTTCTTTAGTAATGTATCAAAACAATTAATTCAAATATCAAAATCTCGATTTCAAATCGACGCGCCCAATTCGCAGTCGTCGGAAATCTCGACGATTTCGCCTTTCTCTGTCGGTTTCTTGTGTCTTAACGCGTATAATAACTATTGCATCGGTTATAACCGATGTCCAGTCCGCGACATCAGTCATAACCGCCGGAAAAATTATTGACCGACGAATCAAGACAGTAATCGGACTAAATTCATCGATGTTCTTCCCTATAAATACACCCACGAGCTTCTGATAACCTTTTCGCTCACAATCACACAAATTCTCGACGTAATTTTACTCGCCGGAAAATCTCTGCAAGTCGCCGGAAAACCGAGATTTCATCTACACGGTAAATACCTCGACTCTTTCCGTTTCAATCCGTTGTTAGACTGATACTAACTTCAATCCAACCATCAGAATCAATCCCAGACGACGTAGCCGGAATATTCAGCTCTCGCCGGAAAACCTCTGAAATTTCTGATCTTACGCTGGGAATCGGTATAATCATCCAAACTTCTGTAAATTCTTGTTTATGTACCTCAATATCATATCTAATCGAACAGAACTGTTAATTGATTCTAACAGCCGAAGTTCACAAACAGAGCCGACGAGTCTTCGCCGGAGTTCTGTGAAAGACGCTAATCGGTACATCCTTCCCCCAAACTCTCTCCATTCATTACCTTTCAATTACTTATAAAGCTTGTTAATCGGATTAGACATAAATCAGTTGAATTATCATAATCAGTAATCTTAAGCGAAGAAGACGAAGTTCAGATATATTATAAGATTAATTAAAATTCGTATATTGAACGGGTTAGACACACAGTCCAGCGGTGGACTGTGTGCAAACAATATGCACACGACGCGAGTTCGATTCCTATCACACACACATTCGCTGTAATAAAATGCCTTCTTTTTAAACCGAACCGGGTTAACTCAGTAAGATGTTAAGTATAATAAAAATCAGAATATTTACCAAGTTAGACACACAGTCCAGCGGTGGACTGTGTGCCAAACTAAACCACAGATCCCGGGTTCGAGACCTGTGGAGAGCACCGAGTCGTTACATTAAATCTTTATTTTAAAATAAGTGATTTTCGGATTAGCTTAATTAGTATATAAATATAATTAAAAAACAGAAATATTTCGGGTTAGACACGTAGCTCAGTTGGTAGCCCGGCGCATACATACACACAATAAAACCGGTCAACAAGTCAACGGTCAACAGTCAACGCTTATGGTCAACGGTCAAAAGTCAACATTTTTTTTTATTTTTTTTTATTTATTTAAATTAAAAATCAATTAAAAATACTTAAAAATAACATTTTTAAAGTTAGAAAATAGCCTTAAACTCACAGAAATATATCCAATAATCCTACTAAAATTAATTAATAAAATCCGCTTATTTACCGAACCATTATGTTATTATCTAGGTTAGTTTCACTCGTGGTTAAATCCAACTTCGTGCGCATTCAACATCATCAACCGAACGCACCCAATGTGAGTGAATCTTACAACTCCCCTTTTTAATTACACGTTTTGGGGTGTATCATGTGTCACTAAAACTAATTCGTTTATTCAAACTCGTGCCATACCATATTATGATTTAAACTTAGAATGTAAATATTGTTTGTAGTTATGTATTACATATTGTCAAGTTGTATGCAAATTATTTGTTAGGCCCATCAGTTCCTCGTGGGAGACGAGTTGAACAACGCGTGCCTTAAAACTCATTCATTAGGCCCATCAGTTCGTAGAACAACGCGTGCCTCAAAACTCACTCATTAGGCCCATCAGTTCCTCGTGGGAGACGAGTTGAGCAACGCGTGCCTCAAAAAAATCTATTATTGTATGTGTGTGCATTATTTAATAGTAAGTGATTTGTGAATAAGTTTACATCTATATTTACTCATATGTGGTTACGCACTTTATTTATAATCAATTCAATAAACTTGTTTAAATGTTTTTCATAGGATTCACTCGCCAACTTTTTGTTGATCCAAAAACCATTTTTACACATGATACAGGTGAACAGGATTAAGCAAGGAAAACTTAGGAAATGCCTTAGAAGAAAATAATGAAGTTTAGAAAGATGTGTAGAACATGTTGTAATTATGATTTTATGATTTCCCTTTAAATTGTAATAATAAATATGAAACGTTATAATAAATGTCATGAGCTTTGATGAAAACCCAATCATGCCCCGATCACCTTTTCCGCTGCGGGTCGGGGTGTGACAGCAAGTTCGGCCGAACTTGTATGAGTTTCCTTAGATTTCTAACAAGTTCGCCCGAACTTGCATGAATTCCATGCAAGTTCGACCGAACTTGATCCCATCAGCTTCCATTTTTGCCTTCACCTATAAATACTCAGCCCCATTCTCTCATTTGAACTTGCTGTAAGTTCGCCCAGAGCTCTCAAAATCCGAAACCCTTTGTTTTCTAAGTAAGATTCAACCCGATTTCAACTACTATGATGTTCAACAACATTTTACAACGATTTTGCACAAGGCTTTGCCTTCGTTTTCATCAAATCTCTTCTATTTACGAAAATCTTCATCTTTTTCTATAAACTTCTGTTTTTCACTCAGATCTATACCAGATCTGAGTAAAACCTTTCAAAAACATTGATTTTTACACAATATTCGGACTAATGACGTATGTTTCGTTCACTTTTGAGTGGAACGAGGCGTTGCCTAGCAAGATCTCAGATCCGAAAGCATAAGGACGAAATTGTCACTTTACACAAGCTGGACTAACCCGTATGAACCTTCAAGTTCGCCCGGATTAGCCCGAGTTTCTGTAAAATGGCTAAACTCGCTCCAAAAGACCTCTTCAGCCTAAATTTTACTCAATGGCTTAAGGTTGGAGGGATGGGCACTCGATTTCCTCAGCAAACGACGCGAAAATGCAAGATTTTAGACCCGAAAACATCAAGTTCACTCGAGATTTACTGATTTTATACAACTCAACATGTCAAGTTTGCTCGAACTTGCACCCTCTAGTCAAGTTCCGTCGAACTTGAGTCAAGAATCTTCAACAGGACACCCCAAGTTCGCTCGAACTTGTCAAGTTCTCAGGAAACTTCACAAGTTCGGCCGAACTTGTAGATCCTGTTAACATCCTATACACGTTCGACCAAATTTGTCTCAAAACACAGCAGTTCCTCACAAGTTCGCTCGAACTTGTATGGAAACATACAAGTTCGCCCGAACTTGTCCTCTGCTCAATCCAAGCTTAACCGTTTCAGCATTTCGGAAGACTGATGCACTTCTGTTCACTTACAGGCTGATCTGGCACTCTCCGCAACTCTTCTTAGATCCTAAATCTCTCCTAAACGTACCCACAGTGAGTATACATGAACCCTTTTACGCTTAAATGCACTTTTGGTGTCACATATGTTCGTATATCAAAACACATCACAAAAATCTCAAACGCTTATTCGCAACCCGCTGTTACATGATTATACGTGAAATCTGCTGAATTGTATGTATTGCTTGATTGCTTGTACGCCACCCTTAACATGATAGTATACTAGAGGTTGACCCGCCACCCGGAGGCCCGGGGTTGTTAAGGCTCACATTTTTATTTCGCATTTATTTTCTCTTTTAGGATGTGAACGCTTGTTCGCATGCCTCGATCAATCGCGGTTTGGTTGTTTGCATGAATCTAAGTAGTTACATCATTCACATATATTACGTATGTCATGCGGTGTATGCTGAACGCTTTTATATCTAGTATGTACGCAAAGCTGTATGCTCACCTTTACTTAATTGTATTGACGTTTTGTTTTAACATATGTGGCAAGTTGAGGATTAGCATTGGATGCATTGGATTATGCTTAGTTTAGTTGTTTAGTTGTTTTGTTTTGGAACTCATGTAATAAATCTAGGGGATATCGAACCTGATTAGTTCTTATGAGAAAACAAGTTTTTGTAATGGTTGTTTGAAAATGTTATGTTTGATAGTATGGGATGTTAAACGTTAAGTAATGTTGTTAGACAATTGTTATGGAATTCTCGTGAGACAATCTGGTTGCCTAGTGTCACTAACCCCGATGTTTCCGCCATCGGTTGGGGTATGACAGATTGGTATCAGAGCCATAACCTTAGGATAATTAGGTAGAATTGCCATGTTCGACCTAGTCACATGTTTAAGTACCCGAGTTGACCAATCTTTGACTTAAATGTTGAATTACTTGCCATAAATGCTTAAACATGCCTTTCCTAAGGCTAACACAATATACACGCTTGGAAACGCTCGTATCACGCAAAACGAGTGATCAAGTCGAGAATAGGTGTGAAAACCGAGAACTCTCGATGAGATCATTCACTCTGCGCGTTCTCTTGCACGAGATACCTTCGTTAAGTTAGGAGTGACATCCAAACCTCGACGAAAATCTCCACTTCTATCTAGTGGAACTCCCGACTCGATCGGTGAGTGTACCCACAACTAGGAATGATGTTGTTAAGTTAGGGGTGAAACCCGCATCTTAATGACCAATTCCGCTCTTCGATTTTCGATCTCACCAAAGTCTCGAGTATTTCGATGACTCAGAACACGAAGTAACTGGAAGGATGAATGTCGTTAACCATAGTACGGCGAGAGCATTTGTCTATTAGGCCAAATCGTGTGTCCGAACTCGGAGAATTCTCGAACCACTTTGGGTAGTCAATGTCTCAAAACCCAGGACGCTCCCAAATTGATTTAAGCATATATCGTCGATTTACGCATCATCGAGTTTATTACTATTTATGTGTTTAAATTTTGAGAATTCTCGCTTATTCGATTTCTCGCTTTATTGATTTATCGTATTATCGTTTCTCGCTTTATCGCTCTTCGCTTTATAACGCATGCACAACTCGCACAGCTCTCGGAATCTAAAACGCTAATTAATACACCAACCAAACTAAAACGTTCATCTCTCTTACGTGTACGTTTCATACGCGGTATTACCTCGCTTATTTCGCTTACATATCGCTTATATATCGCATCTCGAACGCGCTACACTGTACTTATGAGAAGGTGAATACGTGCAAAGTATATGCTTATGTGATTATGTGCTTACGTGCTTATGTGCCTACGTGTTACTTGCCTACGTGTTTATGTGATTTTGTGCCTTGTATGAATAATAATAATAAATATTTTAACATAAACCTATTATAATCGAATCTCATCCAATCGAATCTTTCAAGGTAAATGTCTTCAATGGGATCGCACACCAGAAGGAATCATCAGCGCAGCCAAGCTAACAAGCGCATCGCATCACTAGTGGCCAAGGTGATCCCGCAAATCGTCAGCGAAATTCATGCCGCTAGCAGCAATTCATCGGTTGATTCCAAAGCCGACACGCCCAAGACATCCTTAAGTTTTAAACAATTCAAGGCTTGTGGACCCCTCACTTTCTCAGGCACCGAAGGACCAAGTGCCATGTTTCACTGGTTCGATGCTATTGAGGTCACATTTCGCCAGAGTGGGTGTCCCGAACCCCTTCACACTATTAACGCTACCGGAGTTTTCCAGTCCAGGGCTCTCGACTGGTGGACTGCGGAGCGTAACAGGAGGGGAAACGATGAAGCCTACGACTCGCATGGGAAGAACTTAAGGAATTGATGATCAAAGAGTTCTGCCCACCTCATGAGATCTAGAAGTTGGAAAACGAATTTTGGGGAATCAAGCAAAACGGACCCGACAATGCTGGTCTAACAGCTCGCTTCAAACAATTGAGCATCATATCTCCCGGTCAAGTGGATACGACCGAGAAAGCGATCAAGAAGTACCTCAACGCTCTCCCCGATTGCGTCGTTGACTTTGTGCAAACAGCACGCCCTGCTACTATCGAGGAGACTTACCAGCTAGCCGTCCGAGATCAACGACAAAAGGGTTCAGTCTGGCTACTTTAAGAACACCAAGGTCGCAAATCAGGCAGTCACCGAACCAGCAGCTCCTACCGATCAGCCCCGAGAGGCAAAGAACAGTCGTCGTGGTCACAAGCAAGAAAACCCGAGCAAGAACTTCGCCCTTACTGCTCCAGCAAACCCTCAGCCGCTCCAGTCTGCAGCACCAAACGCTCCGCGGCAAAGCGTGCGTATACTGGCCCGCATCCTTTGTGCTCAAAATGCACCTATCATCATGCAGTTGGAGGCAACTGTCGCTTCTGCACCAACTGCAATATCTATGGCCATTTCACTGTCAGCTGTTGTCAGGCCCTCGCCAGTCAGCTCTCAGGCCCCAGCAGCACCAGCTTTACCAGCCCCTCCCCAGGCCAATCAGCAGCCAGCTCCAAGGGCACGTGCCTGTTACACGTGCGGTGATCCGAATCATTTCAGTTACGTCTGCCCAAACAAGCTGTGAAACAAGAGCAGCAGCAGCAGCCACAGCCACCACAGCCTCGGCAGCAGCAACAACAGGCTGCACGTGGACGAGCCTTTAACCTCAACCATCGCCAGGCTCAGAATGACAACAATTGTCAACGGTACGTTCCTCGTTAATGGTATTTATGCTTCATGTTTATTTGATATTGGTGCCGATAATTGTTTTGTATCGTTAGAATTCGAAAAGGTTTTAAAATGTAAACGCGCTAAACTCCCAAAGACTTTCGATGTGGAAGTCGCCACCGGAAGAACGTTACCGTTAATTCCGTCCTACGTGGTTGTACTCTCGATCTCAACAACCATGCCTTCTCAATCAATCTCATACCTATGCATTAGTAGCTTCGATATCATAGTAGGCATGGATTTTCTTCGTGAAAATCATGCTGAAGTTGTATGCTTCGATAAAATGATTCACTTCCCTCTCTCAAACGGTGATCAACTCCATGTTTACGGTGAAACTCCCTCAAAGAAGTTGATGCTTTTGTCTTGTACTCGAGCACACAAATGTTTGAGAAAGCAATGTGTTGCTTTTCTCGCCCATATCGTGAACCCGGAGAAAGAAAAGAAGACTTTTAAAGACGTTCCCGTTGTTCGTGAATTTCCTAAGGTCTTTCCCGATGATTTACCTGGTTTACCCCCTACTCGGGAGTTGAATTCCATATCGATTTAGTTCACGATGCTACTCCCGTTGCTAAAGCTCCCTATCGTCTCGCACCATCAGAAATGCGCGAGCTATCTAGCCAACTTCAAGAGCTTCTTGATAAAGGCTTCATACGCCCGAGCACTTCACCTTGGGGCGCACCCATTCTTTTCGTGAAAAAGAAAGATGGAACGTTCCGGATGTGCATCGATTATCGTGAACTTAATAAGCTTACGATAAAGAACCGCAACCCTCTTCCTCGAATCGACGACTTATTTGATCACTTCAAGGTGCTACTTGCTTTTCTAAGATTGATCTTCGTTCCGGCTATCATCAGTTACGCGTATTGGAAGAAGATATTCAGAAAACCGTCTTTCGTACTCGTTATGGCCCTTTCGAATTCGTGGTCATGCCTTTTGGTTTTACAAATGCACCCGCGGTCTTCATGGATTGAACCGTGTGTGCAAAGCTTTCTTAGATCGTTTCGTCATTGTTTTCAACGATGATATCCTTATCTATCGAAGTCGAGAGACGAACACGCGCACCATCTCCTTTTAGTTCTCGAACTTCTCCAGGGTAATCGCCTTTATGCTAAGTTCTCTAAGTGTGAATTCTTGCTCAAGAAGTCCAATTTCTCGGCCACATCGTTAATAGTCAAGGAATTCACGTCGACCCTGCAAAGATTGAAGCTGTCAAGAGTTGGATTACACCGAATAATGCTTCCGAAATACGTTCCTTTCTTGGATTGGCGGGCTACTACCATCGATTCATCATCGACTTCTCGAAAATCGACGTTCCGCTTACCGCTTTAACTCATAAAGACAGACCTTTCGTTTAGGATTCCAAGCAAGAGGAAGCGTTTCAAACGCTCAAGCGTATGCTATGCAATGCTCCCGTACTCGCTCTTCTCGACGGAAATGACGATTTCGTTGTTTACTACGATGCCTCTAACTTAGGTCTTGGTTATGTTCTTATGCAACGAGACAAAGTTATCGCGTATGCATCTCGACAACTCAAGATCCACAAGAAGAACTACACAACCCACGATCTCGAACTCGGTGCGTTGTTTTTGCATTGAAGATATGGCGACACTACCTTTACTGTATCAAGTGTACGGTCTTCACCGACCATAAGAGCTTACAACATATCTTCAATCAAAAGGAACTGAATATGCGCCAACGCGATGGGTTGAACTTCTCAACGACTACGATTGCAAGATACGTTACCATCCCGACAAAGCAAGCGTCGTCGCCGATGCTCTAAGTCGACGAAGCTATGTGTTAGTGTTCGTGACTCTCAAGCTTTGAATGATCTTAAAATTCTTATTCGCTCTGCCCAGTTCGCTTGTTTTAACGAGAATACTTTAGAGGAAGAAATGAAATGTGGTGTCGAAACTCAGCTTGTTGTTAAACCTAACGGTATCTACTACTATCTCGACCGCATTTGGATTCCCAGCCGTGATAATCTTCGTGAACTGCTAATGACCGAAGCTCATAAATCTCAATACTCCATTCATCCCGGAGCCGACAAGATGTACCAAGACCTTCGTCCTAAGTATTGGTGGCCGGGCATGAAAAAGGATAGTGCCGTTTACGTCTCGAAAGTGCTTGACCTGCTCGAAGGATATTGTCGTTTACGTCTCAAAGTGCTTAACCTGCTCGAAGGTTAAAGCCGAGCATCAAAGGCCCTCTGGCTTACTCGAACAACCCGAAATCCCGATGTGGAAGTGGGAGAGTATAGCTATGGATTTTATTATGAAACTTCCTCGCACTTCCTCTGGTCACGATAGCATTTGGGTTATTTTTGATCGTCTTACTAAATCTGCACACTTTATTACTATACGATAAGACTTTAAGGTCGAACGGTTAGCCCGAATCTATACCGACGAAGTCGACAGGGGATGCCTCGTGACATCATCTTTGACCGCGACGATCGCTTTACCTCACGTCTCCGAAAGACTTTTCAATCCGCTCTCGGTACTACTCTCAACCTCAGTACCGCTTTTCACCCTCAAATCGACGGTTAGACTGAGGCACGATCCGCACCCTCGAAGATATGCTTCGTGCGTGCATTATAGATTTCGGTGGTAACTGGGATACGCATTTACCCTTAATTGAATTCTCGTACAATAATAGTTATCACACCAACATTCAAATGGCTCTTTTGAGGCACTGTATGGAAGAAAATGTCGATCGCCTATTGCATGGCACGAGATCGGAGAAGCACAAATCACCGGTCCCGAGCTGATTCAAGAAACGACAGACAAAATCCTCCAAATCAGAGACAATCTCTTGAAAGCTCGGAGTCGCCAAAAGAGTTACGCCGATAAATGCCGCAAGCCCCTACAGTTTGAAGTGGGAGTTCATGTTCTCCTAAAGGTTGCACCTTGGAAGGGGAGTGATCCGCTTCGGGAAGAAAGGAAAGCTAGCGCCTCGTTACGTAGGACCCTTTAAGATTCTGGAAAGAATCGAAAAGTGGCCTATCGCCTCGAATTACCGAAGGAACTCAACAACGTCCATCCGACTTTCCACGTGTCTAACCTCAAGAAATGCCTAGCTGAGGAAAATCTTCATGTACCTCTCGAAGATCTGCAAATCTACGAGACTCTCCATTTCATAGAAAAGCCTGTAGAAATCATGGACCGAGAGACCAAGAAACTACGACACTCTCGCATCCCTATCGTGAAGGTCCGATGGGAAGTCAAACGCGACGTCGAGTTCACTTGGGAATTGAAAAGTGACATGAAGGCTAAATATCCGCACCTCTTTGTTACGGCCACTACTTAAATTTCGGGACGAAATTTCCTAAACTAGGGGAGACTGTAACAACTCCGATTTTTGTTGTTATCTTTTCTTTTTTTAAAACCGTTGTATCTATCCAATTGTACTTCGAGATTCGGTTATGAAAAAGTTTGTGTAAATTAAATTATGTTTGTTACAGTTATATCGCATCTGATCAATTATTAAACGCATCGCTAACCTAATCACATGCAATGATACTACTATACGAGCCGAGTGTGTTATTGTTTAATAAACACTTGTGCCATCGCATAGCATCGCATCGCAAATCGCAGTTAATTATATGGTTTTATGTTATTTATGTGTGTTTATGATTATGATTACACTCGCTCTCGCTTAGTCGAATCGCTAAATCGCACTATTACATCACTTATAACGCTTAATATAACTATCTAATATGAACCGAATCGCCGAACAAACTCTTAACGCGAAATAATCGAAGAAATTCTGACTTTTGGGCAAGTTCGCTCGAACTTGGGTGACCCCAAGTTCGGCCGAACTTGACTGGCCTCAAAATCCTCACATTTAAGTAAGTTCGCTCGAACTTGCTTGATTCTTCACCAAGAATCAGCAAGTTGGCCGAACTTGTATGAGTTTCCTTGGATTTCTAACAAGTTCGCCCGAACTTGCATGAATTCCATGCAAGTTCGACCGAACTTGATCCTATCAGCTCCCATTTTTGCCTTCATCTATAAATACTCAGCCCCATTCTCTCATTTGAACTTGTTGTATGTTCGCCCAGAGCTCTCAAAACCCAAAACCCTTTGTTTTCTAAGTAAGATTCAACCCGATTTCAACTACTCAACAACGTTTTAAAACGATTTTGCACAAGGCTTTGCCTTCGTTTTCATCAAATCTCTTCTGTTTACGAAAACTTCATCTTTTTCTATAAAACTTCTGTTTTTCACTCAGATCTATACCAGATATGAGTAAAACCTTTCAAAAACATTGATTTTTACACAATATTCGGATTAATGACGTATGTTTCGTCACTTTTGAGTGGAACGAGGCGTCGTCACTTTACACAAGCTGGACTAACCGTACGAACCTTCAAGTTCGCTCGGATTAACCCGAGTTTCTATAAAATTGCTAAACTCGCTACAAAATACCTCTCCAGCCTAAGTTTTACTCAATGGCTTAAGGTTGGAGGGATGGGCACTCGATTTCCTCAGCAAACGACGCGAAAACGCAAGATTTTGGACCAGAAAACATCAAGTTCGCTCGAGATTTACTTATTTTATACAGCTCAACATGTCAAGTTCGCTCGAACTTGCACCCTCTGGGTCAAGTTCGGCCGAACTTGGGTCAAGAATCTTCAACAGGACACCCCAAGTTCGCTCGAACTTGTCAAGTTTCTCAGGAAACTTCACAAGTTCGGCCGAACTTGTAGATCCTGTTAACATCCTATACAAGTTCGACCGAACTTGTCAAGTTTCTTGAGAAACTTAACAAGTTCGCCCGAACTTGTCTCAAAACACAGCAGTTCCTCACAAGTTCGCTCGAACTTGTACGGAAACATACAAGTTCGCCCGAACTTGTCCTCTGCTCAATCCAAGCTTAACCGTTTCAGCATTTCGGAAGACTGATGCACTTTTGTTCACTTACAGGCTAATCCGGCGCTCTCCGCAACTCTTCTTAGATCCTAAATCTCTCCTAAACGCACCCACAGTGAGTATACTTGAACGCTTTACGCTTAAACGCACTTTTGGGTGTCACATATGTTTGTATATCAAAACACATCACACAAATCTCAAACGCTTATTCGCAACCCGCTGTTACATGATTATACTTGAAATCTGCTGAATTGTATGTATTGCTTGATTGCTTGTACGCCACCCTTAACATGATAGTATACTAGAGGTTGACCCGCCACCTGGAGGCCCGGGGTTGTTAAGGCTCACATTTTTATTTCGCATTTATTTTCTCTTTTAGGATGCGAACGCTTGTTCACATGCCTCGATCAATCACGGTTTGTTGGTTTGCATGAATCTAAGTAGTTACATCATTCACATCTATTACGTATGTCATGCGGTGTATGCTAAACGCTTTTATATCTAGTATGTACGCAAACCTGTATGCTTACCTTTACTTAATTGTATTGACGTTTTATTTTAACATATGTGGTAGGTTGAGGATTAGCATTGGATGCATTGGATTATGCTTAGTTTAGTTGTTTAGTTGTTTTGTTTTGGAACTCATGTTATAAATCTAGGGGATATCGAACCTAATTAGTTCTTATGAGAAAACAAGTTTCTGTAATGGTTGTTTGAAAATGTTATGTTTGATAGTATGGGATGTTAAACGTTAAGTAATGTTGTTAGACAATTGTCATGGAATTCTCGTGAGACAATCTGGTCGCCTAGTGCCACTAACCCCGATGTTTCCGCCATCGTTTGTGGTGTGACAACACGGATCTATATCTATACTATATAATAAAAGAAACCATTTAAAGGACACTTGTCATCAAATTAGGACATGTCTTATGGATAATTATGATTTTAATTTAATCTCTAAATATTATTTAGTTTAATGGATAATTATTGTTTAGTTTAATCTCTTTTAACTAATTATAGATTACTCTCATACTAAATATTTTTTTAATCTATTCTAATTAACTATATATAATTATTATTTAGTTTTACTTCTCATTTATAATATTATTTATTTGATTCTCTATATCATATGACATATACCTACTTTTTATTTGTAATATACAAATTTACTCTTTTTTTTTCCGATGATGTAATTATCTTTAATAAACTTTAAAAATTTATCATAGTATATATAATGGTAGACATACAATCGAAAAACATTTTGGATGACATCAATAAATAACTTAAGACATAATATAATTATATGTATAATATGTACTTATTAATAAAATAATGCCAAACAAAATTACAAATATAAAATCATTGATTTACTAATAATAACAAAGTCTTGGATTTATTAAATTAGATTTATTACAGGTTTTTTAAAATATAATTTATATTTATCACTCAAATGGCTGCTTATTTGCTTCTTGAATAACATGTTTGATCACTGTATCTTCTTTACAATAATCATCTCCGCAATCACCATATCTATCGCGTACCGAGTATATCCATTAGTTTTTTTAAATATATTTTTCTTATTATTTGGATTATAAAATCATATTTATTCAAGCCGTGTAATACACGAGAGTTTTTAAAGATTAATTTTCTTGTTATTTAGTAAACAATATTACATTTATTCACCCCATGTAATACACGTGTTTTAAAGATATAGATACATAAAATTATATTTATTCAACCCGTATAATATGGTTCCTATAAATATTACTTTTTATTATATAAAATTAAACTTATTCAACCCATGCAATAAATGAGGTTTTTAAAAATATATTATTTTATTATTTAATATATAAAATTCATTTATTTAACTCGTGCAATACACGGGGTTATAAAATAATTTTTAATATGTCAAACAAACATGAAATAACTACTTTTTATTTTTCAAAAGTCAACCAACTAAACTTTAAATGATTAAAATGTTACATACGTTAATGGGTCACCACCATAACGTGGTGATAAATGGTGAAGCGTCTTAATCATCATAAGTTATTCATTAACGTAATTGATGAATTAATGATTAAAATTTATGATTAAGATATTATTAGATTAGTTAGACTTAAATCCAATTCTAAAGTTACATTATATTCCATTTTTATAAAATTTTCAATTCTAGTTGGGGATTTTTCTACCAATATAGCCAAACATGATAGAGATGGCCGATGACCCTTGTACTACAATGATAATATTATGGTAGAACATCACTTCTCTTTATTAGTACAACCTCGTGAGGTAAGATAGTAAATAACGACAAATGATTAGAAAAGATATAGTTGATTAATTACTAAGGGGAAAGGACACCTATCACATTATTATGACCACTCCGAATCTAAGACCTCATTTCACATTATTTTAACACACTTACTAAATACTTGCAGCACTCGTCACATTCCATCACTAAATTTTTTAAATAAAATATAAACTAAAAACCGACATTTTTAAATACTTAAAATTAAATAAAAAAGTCCAATTAAATAACAAAAACTACTTACAAGAAAAAAAACTAAAATTTTAAAATCAAAATAAATTATTTACCTCTTAATGGGGCTCTTAATGTTTCAGACTTTTTACTGGTTCAACACTTAATGATTCAGACTGTTTGTTTCGTGAGCAGATGTCTGAATAGTTCAAACATTCGCCTTTAAATGGTTAAACATTATATTGAGTCTGAACGATTAAGACCTCTAATCTGAATTGGTCAGACGTTTGCATATGAACGGTTAAGCATTATACTAGCTCTTAATGGTTCATACTTATTACTCTTACTGGTTCAGCACTTAACCATTTAGAAATTGACAAACAACCTCTCATTCTAAAATTCTAATCATTCACGCTAATCAACTAATTAACATAATGATGTGTTTAACAAATGTAATTTTCAAACCATGAATCAAACTAATCACACAAATAAGTTCACATAAATAAACTAAACAAGATATAACAAGTAAAATCATAATATGAAGGCTGAGACTTGAAAAAGTGAGAAATAAATATTTCTTAGAAGTAAGAGACTTAGAGAAATGAATATTTCTTAGAAGTATGCCTATCATATTTATTAGTGTATAACTTACAGACATAAATACGAGTCTTGGGCCCCTGGGGCATCTAGGCAATTGCCTCAAGTCTTGAGCAATTAGGGCCGGCCCTGATGATAAGTCCCAACTATTATAACAGTTTTGATTTTTTTTTTCAGTCATATGGAGCCCTTGGCAATTGCCTCAAGTCTTAACCCATTAGGGCCAGCCGTGATGATAACTCCCTACTACTGTTAACAGTTTTGATTTTTTTCAGTTATATGGAGCATGATTTCTAAAAGATAATGTACCATATTACCTGTATGTGATTTTCTTTCAAGTGTTTCGTCTTTACAGTTTTTTTTTTAAATGGAGGGGTAGTCTCCGTTATGATGATGATGTTAAAAACATAACATTCCCTGCTACATGTTTTGTGTAAAACAAGATAATTAAGATTATTTAAATCTTTGTGCTAATTAGTTATTGGAATAATGGATTTTAATAATCCTAACTATTAGCCGTTGGTCGACAACGGTCCCAACTTCAATAATAACCACTCAACTTAAAAAATAACTAGTGGTAGTCCCACCTTTTCATATATTGTAAACCAATGGACCTTTACTAAACCGAAAAGGATAAGGGGACAAAAAGAAATTAAGGTTTTTTTAGTAAAAATCCATTAGTTTACAATATGTGAAAACGTGGGACCACCACTGGTTATTTTTTAAGTTGGGACAGTTGTAGACCAACGGCTAATAGTTTGGATTATTAAAATCCATTATTCCTTAGTTATTTCTTTACACAGTTTAATAGGAAATCGTATTTAGTGTGAACTACCTCAAACACGTGAAAGTGGTGAAGAAAGTTTGATGTCTGATAGTGAAAGAACATTGATCTAGTAAGGAAGAAGAAAATGAACACAGATTTGGATGTTAAATAATTACCTCAACACACAACCGTCGATAATAGCATTAAGGGGTAGCCACGCTTCGATCAGTTTTGACATAAATTTCGAGCCAGCCCGCTAGCTTATTGTTTCGAGGAACGACTTAAAGCAACTGAATGTGGTAGATCAGCCAAACCATCCAGTTTTGCCAGTTTGCCGTTTTGGTTTTGATGGCATCACGAATTTTGAACCGATTTTTTTATATTGTAGTTTGTTACATATGTAGTTTTCGTATAGAAATTTTTGGGTATATACGTTTTCGACCCCCCGATTCTATAGAAATTTTTGGGTATATACGTTTTCGATCCCCCCCCCCCCCAAAAAAAAAAAAAAATTCGGAATCTCAAGCTTCGATGTATGTAGGAGGTTGGTTCATGAAGCGCCGATGCCATGGGTCTTCAAAACCTAACCACCCATAACTGGAAACACAATTTGCAGTCATCACAAGACCATGTGTGGTCTCATTGAATTATACACACTTCTCACCTCATCCAACCAAGTAAGAAATGGGAAATATGAAAACAATATATAACAAGAAATCATTATGTACAAGTCATAAAATGCAAGCAACAGAACACAATTCAAATATAAGATACTTAAAATCCCTACAAATAGAACTCAAATATCATGACCTGCAATTAAACATTTGTTGTTACCATTATTAATGTTTTTGAGTGAATTCTTTCTTGAACAAGCATTGATTTAAAGCCCTTGAAAGTGATGCTTTTACAACTCATGATACAGCCCCAACAGGTTGATTCTTAGTCCGCAGTCCAGCTCTGCTCAACGATTTCACGCACTTTTCTATTGTACTCGCGCTTGTTCTCACTAAACATCCGTGCTGCTTCAGAGTTGGCCGGTGAGTTTGGGTTCGGGTCACAGAGCAACGACTACAATGGAAAGAATACATGATGTTATTAAACGCTTCGGTTTTTAGTCACAAGAAGGATATATATATATATATATATATATATGCATAGGCCACTAAGTATTCAACCTTCTTTCATTATGGTCACCCACATATCGAAACTACTTTTTAGGCCACCTATGTATGTACCCGATTACATTTTATACCAATTCTGGCCAAATGTATGTTTGAGAATACACATAACTTAATGCAATTTAATAATTAAAAAAATGTTCTAAATGTGAAATACCAATATACCCTCCTACATCTTTTCAATAAGAGAAAGATGAATTTAAGAAGGGTATGGTTGGTATTTAATATTTGATTACCATATGTATTATTCCAGTATACAATTGTCCCAGATTTGATATAAACGAAAACAAACACACTTGAGTGGCATATAGAGTTGTTTTGATATATGGGTGGCCATAATGAAAGAGGTCATATACTTGGGTGGCCCCCGCATATATTGTCAAAGATAATATCATTAAAGGTTGTCCAATTAAAGCAAGTAGCTCGGTAACTGCTACACATCAAGTAAATTTGATCCTATATTTGTTCTCAAATTTCAAATGGTTTCCCTAAATGAACTCTTCATTATGATACTGAAAAACGCTACCAAATCGTAACATATGAAAAACATCAAGGTTGACGACTTGACGGCCCATGCAATACATGATGCAGAAAGGAGGCGCTAATAATTATTTAAGATTATGTTTAACTTTTAACTGCTGGAATGCCACATCTAACCAACTTCTTGCTGTGACATTTCAGCTTTACCTACTATCTGCTTTGTCAAAGCGCATAGGCGCACTCAAGGCGCATAGGCGAGCGTAGATTCTCTTTTTAATTTACTTAAATTTAGTTTTTAAGAGAAACTAAAGTGAAACAGAAAGTTGGAAATGCTTATAAAGGTATTAATATAACTTTCTAATTACGTCTAGCAACCACCTAAGTGCTTATATCTTAAAAACATCTCTAGATAAACAAGTATGCAGATATGTTAGATTTCAAAGATCATAAGCCATGTTACAAATCAATAAAGTTTAAAGCTAGCTCACCTGAATTGAAGTAAGTATAGCAGCAACATCATAAATTGGACTCCACTGATTTTGAAGGATGTCCAAGCATATGCTCCCATCTGCATAGACTGGTCAACAGGGGAAAAAAATGAAGTAACCATCACCAACACAGAATATGAATGGAAAGTACAAAAAGCAAAATCTGTTGTTTTGTAACACCATAAGTATGACAAGTTAGCCGGTAACTTAAAACAAGCATGCTGTTGTTATTCATCATTATAAACAGTTTGGCATCTCGTATGGGTTCAAGAACAAATTGACCTGTTATCTACTTTTTATTTGACACACTACACATAAAATAATAGCCACAAGTAAATTGATGAAATTTGTCACTTCTGGAAAAGAAAAATTACAGATGCCATCACCAAGTCATTTTTATCCTTTATACATAAAAAAATATAAAAAAAAGTATATAGTATGCTTGCCTGTTGGGAAGTTGCATATTAACTTTAACCAGCAAAACTTCTTAGATTAGGCTCAGACTTTTGACCCAAGCCCATTTAATGTTAGATTACCGTTATCAACTATAACTTCGTTTTTTTATTAAAAAATATGATAACTTTTTATGGTAAAAGAAAACTTGAGTTTATGGCCAAGGAAAAATGATACATTTTATCATTAAAAAAACTGGAATATAAAACCAAAATATTAATAAGATAACAATAACAATATCAAAAAGAAAGATTTAAAAAAATAAAAAATAAAATAAAAAAACTGGTTAAGAAAGAAAGTTCATTGGCATATACAACTTTACCAAGTTGACTACAACAAGCTAATGAGACTAACTGAAAAGTAATAATCTTGGTGGTGCCTGTATACATCTCTAGTGAGACTCAGCTGAGACTAATAAACAAAAACATGCCCCAGACACACATCCACTAATTGAAAAGTAACAATCTTGTTGAAGATGACTTACTGTTTGGATGAAACATTCTTGAAATAAAGCGTACTGTTGGTGGCTTATTCGGATAGTCTTCTGAAAACTGCAGTGTCAACTTAAACGTACCTGAGGATGCCCACTACATGTTACCAAAGGAATACAACCATACAACATACTGACCATAAAGGTACTAGACCTTTCAGAAATAAAAATGACTAATAACAATAGCAACTCTATCTGTTATCACAAACCCTTGAAGTTTTATCAAACAACGGAAAAACAAGTTCCAATGTTAAATACCATAGATATGACACATTATTAATGTTTAAAACACATACGCAAAAATAAGAAGTTAACAATATGAGAATCAAACCCATGATGGCCCAACGATATGTGATTTTCACACTATCCGTAAAAGAAACGTGCTTTAGACACACGAAGGATCACTAAACCCTTTCATATATATGAATCACATGGTATTTGATAGTGTATACAAGCTCAAGTCTTTTTAACATAGTAGTAATTTTGTGTAGTGTTATGTTTTCAACAGATATTGAATTATAAATCTAAGTATCCTGATACACACACACATATATATATATATAAATTGTACACAAGAAGATATAAGTACCTCCATCCCAAGGAGTATCATCCGGACTGCAAGAAAAAGAAAACAAAAGCAATGAGTAACAAACGCAATCATCTGTATGCATCTGTATAACAAACATAACCAACAGGCAATCGACCTACCCGAATATAACGGCGTTCCAGAGCATAATATTATTATCATAGGGAGCACCACTAATTCCAGCAGGAGGATCCTGCTGCAACCTCTTGAAATCCCTCATCAACCGCTTCCTCGCCGGCGTCGACATCTCCGCGGCCTACTATAAACATCAACAACAAAACAATCCACCACATAATTCAAATTTCAATCTATATCAACCTAATTCATCCACACACACACACACAAAAAGGTGCTTTACAACAAACTTTTTTATCTTCAAACCCTAGATCTGCAACCCGAGCTAAACCACATAACATATAATAATAAGATAAAATTAAAGGATGATCTATCTATTCTACACATGATTGCTAATTCTAGGGTTTGATAATATTGATAAATTGGAAGAAAAATAGATAGATAATTGAAGAGGATAGAGAAATACGGTTGCTTGGCGGAAAAGTTAGGTGTGGTTGCACGGTTGAATCTGAAGATGATCGACGGTGAGAAGGAGAATTAGAGAGGAGGAAGCTTCGACTTATGAGCGTCGTATGATGATGAGGTTACTTACTTGGTTAGGTTAGGTTAGGTTAGGTTGGGTGGTTGGATACTTATAGTTGCTTCTACCAGAATTGTTATTGGATTGGAAGGTGTAATTCGTGGAGATAGAGATGTATGTAAGTCTGGAATTAGGCCTTTTTGGTTATGGGAAAAGGTAATGTCATGACTCATATATGTGACATCAAAACGTGTATTTATCCACATGTAACCTTAATTTAATTTTTTCCTTTTTCTTGACTATGAAAATTTACACAAGTCTATGAAATTGGATACGATAGATAGAAAGTTTATTTCGGTAGAAATTACATAAACTAATTTTATTTATCTATTTAGAACTTAATGATTAAGATTAAAAGAGTGAAATAAATCAAAAAGAGGGGTACACGTCCCGACTTTTTAGTTCTTGAGTGAATTGTCATTTTAGTCCTTCAGGTTTGTCTAAATTTTCCAGTTTAGTCCAAATAGTTTTTTTTCGTCTCTGGGTCCCTGACTTTTCCCTTTTGTTGCCATTTTGATCACAACCCTAACTCAGTAAAAAAAACTCAGTTTTAACCAGATGTATTTTTGGCATTAACAAAGAAAAATCTAACTTGCCCACCCCTTTTTAAATATATGTTTATGTTTAAAAATAGATATTAATATATAAAAAACTTAATTTTTTAAAACAAGGTATTAATTAGTATGTATTAAAAAACCCTTTTTTTTAAAATATTTTTATATATAATAAAATCCACCAATCCTCAATCCCACCAAACTCACTTCTCTTTCTTTCCTCTCTCTATCCCACCATAACAAGACAACCATGCTCCACCACCATTACCGCCATTCACCACCACAACCATCTTCAACCTCTCCTTATATCTTTCTCTCTCCTGTCTCTTTCTCTCTCTAACTCTCATCCACCACCATAACAAACACCACCTCTGTTACCGCCATTCACCACCACCGTGCACCGACCACCACCAGGGAAACACATAAGTTATCTCTCACGAGCTCTTCAACAACCACCCCTATCACTACAACCACCACCCTCACTACTGCAATAACCACCAGCCCTAATTTCTTTCCAATAATCAAATTCAACAAGAAAAAGCCCTAATTTACAAAAACCAAAGGAGAACTGGAAAGTGCAGAGGGTTAGCGGTGAAGGGAAGGGGTTACCGTTGTCGTTAGGTGTCACCAGAATAACGACTGTTGTAAGCGGAAACCTAGTGGGTTTAAATACCACCCTAATCGGTCAAAATAGCGAGTTTAGAACCACCCGAATCGGTTGCAATAGCGGGTCAAAATACTCCGGCTAAAGCCGCCGACGCCGACTGTCAAATCGGCACCGATGGAGGAGGTGGTTGACGATGGAGGAGGTAGAGGTGGGTGGCGGAGATAACAGTGGTTTTCGGCTAGATCTGGTGGAGGCGTGGGTTTTGATTTGGGGAAGGATGGGTGGTGGTGGTAGACGTGGTGGTCGGTGGGTAACAGTGGTGCTATCGGTGGTTGGTGAGGTGATGCGATGGTGGCTGATGTTGGTTTATGGCATCTATGTTTTGTGTATGTAAAAGTAATTAGATCTGTGTGTGTATATGTTATATACACACACTAATAATAATAATAAAACATGTGATTTAGTTATAACTATAATAAGGATTATATTATATATTATATATAAATTATTAAAAGAAAAAAATTGTAAAAATGGTTTTGGATAAAAATGATAATTTAGAAACTTTTTTTTGTTAATGTCAAAAATACCATTGGTTATAACCAGGTTTTTAAATTGAGTTAGACAATGTGATTAAAATAGCAAAAAAAAAACAGAAAACTCAGGGACTCAGATGCGAAAAAAACCTACTTGGACTAAAATGAAAAACTGGACAAACCTCAGGGACTAAAGTGGCAATTTATTCAAAAGTTTTCGATAACCCAGATGCATAAAATGCAATGAACAAAAAACACAAAAAAATGATTTTTTTTTCTTTAATGCATTTGACAAAAAAAAATACAAATAAATGTTTTGTTTCTAAAACGCAATAGACAAAAAAACACAAAAGAAATGTGTTATTTCTAAAACGCAATGGCTGAAAAACACAAAGAAATGTTTTTTTTGTAAAATGCAATGTACTAAAAACACAAAGAAATGTTTTTTTTTCTAAAACACAATGGCCTAAAATCACAAAGAAATGTCTTATTTCTAAAACGCAATGGCCAGAAAACACAAAGAAATGTCTTTTTTCTAAAATGCAATGGCTAGAAAACAAAAAAAATGTATTTTTTCTAAAACACAAAAGAAGAAGTTTATTATAAAACGCAATTGACTAAAAACACATAAAAATGTGTTTTACCTATAACGCAATGGACTAAAAACACAATAAATGTGTTGTTTCTAAAACGCAATAGACTAAAAATACAAAAAAATGTTTTTTCGTTCATTTGTAAAACGCAATGACTCATTCAAAAACCTATATCGTAAAAATTCAATTCAAAAATTTCTTACATAGATCGAAGCCGATTTCTTCATATTTCTTCAATGATTGACAAAATTTGAATGCTATAAACACTTATCAAAGATAGAATCGAACGAATCGAGTGATTCGCTTCAAAATCAAGGGAAAAACTGAGATATTGTATAAAATTAAACTGGGTTTCGTAACAAAAAATTGAAGAACACGTTGACTGGGTGTTTGAATCATTGATTGATGATGAAAATCGCATTGTAATGTAGTGACTATTGAGGTAGAAAGTGAAGAAAAGGTTGAAGATTATGGGTTTTGAAAATGGTGGGTTTTATAGTTACATGGAAAGAAGAATGTAGAAGATTGGATAAAATTGACTAAAATACCTTTCCCTTTATTTTTATATTTTGCCACATGTCATAACCTTGTTGCTTCCTATCATTCCTAGCAAAACTAAACTTCCTATTTGATATTCTCGCTTAATTACGATTAAGTGATTCTTATTTTCAAATTTAACGACGCTAACTTTTGAGAATAATATATACATTAGGCATCCTTAAAGATTACTTATTAAAACACTCGTAACCTTTGTGCGTGTGGTTCACGAAATGTTTTGGAATTGAAATTTTAATTTGTATAAGAATTAAAATTTGAAGAAATTAGATTTCGAATTTAAAAATTTCAATTTGAATTAAAAATTGTTGGAATTAGAAACTAATTTTTAATGTGTTTGGTAGTTAGATGAATTGGAATCCATCACCCTAGCACCCACCACCCCCAGTTCGGGTCAGAACAGTTCGGTGGGAACATTACGACTCGAAACGTTGGTGTCGAAACAGTCAGGTCGAAATGATTCGCGTCAAAGCAGTTCAGTTCTAAACGGTTCCTGTCAAAACGGTACATGTCGAAACGGTTCACGTGGAAATACTTCAGGTCGAAACAATTCACGTCGAAACAGTTCGCGTCAAAGCGGTTCATGTCAAAACTGTTCGAGTCGAAATAGTACGGGTGGAAAGAGTTCAGTTCCAAATGGTTCGCATCAAAACGGATCGAGTAGGAACGGCTCGCGTCAAAGCAGTTCAGTTCCAAGCGGTTCGGGGCAAAACGATTTAGGAGTTCGGTTTCAAACGGTTCAAGTCGAAACGGTTTAGCAATTCGGTTCCAAACGATTCGCATCAAAACGGTTTGAGGGGAAACGGTTCACATCAAACTGGTTCCGGTTTGAGTCAAAACAGTTTGCGTTGAGATAATTCCGGTCGAAACAGTTCGCATCGAAACTGTTCACGTCAAAGTAGGTCGATTCCAAACGGTTCGAGTCGAAACGGTTCAGCTCCAGACGGTTCGCGTCAAAATGGCTCGAGTCGGAACGACTCATGTCAAAGCAGTTCGGTTCCAAACGATTCACGTCAAAACGGTTCGAGTCCAAACGTCTTGTGTCAAAATAATTAGGGTCGAAACGGTACAAGTCAAAACGGTTCGAATCGAAACGGTACGGGTTGAAATGGTACGGGTCGAAACAGTTGAATATTCCAATGAATTTACTTTAATTCCTTCACATAAAGGAAGGATTTTGAATTCCTTTAGCTAAATAAAAAATTGAGGGAATTCATGCCCAGTTCGAATTCTAATTCAATTGTCAACCAACACACATGAAAATTGGAATTAAGATTCCAATTCCAACAAATTTTGTGAACCAACCATCTTAAGAGATGAAATTAAGATTTCAATTCCATTTAATTCTTAAGAACCAAACGCCCCCTTAGTTTGACATTTTGATTTTGCTATTAATATACTATAACAATAACAATACTCTCGTCTTCTATGTAGAAATAAGGAGTCGCATATCGAATGCAAATCCAAACAAAAATAAACATAAGATACAACTTTCTGTAAATAAAGTGATATCGTTGTCTTCAACAAGAACTTGGACCATGTCTTCTTGTAACATCCGTCGAAAAACGGGTTTCCAAACCCGCTTCGTTTATTAATCGAATATCAAGTTATAAAATTTCGTTGCGTATTTATGGTTAATTTTAATTTTAAACAATACATAATTAATAAACATTTTAGAATTTAAAAACTATAATTATTAAAAAGTAAAAATAAATCAAATAGAAAAGAAAAGGGGCTGCCGGGTTTCGAACCCGGGTCAGCCGGAAGACATAACCAACAAAGATTTAACCACTCCGCCACTTGACTCCTTTGTGACATCTATCAAAACAAATAACATTTATAATAAAACTCGAAATCGAATTCAGTCAACAACGCGCCCAAATCGCTCTGGCCGGAAATACCGACGATTTCGCCAATTATCGACGGTTTCCTTTGACTTAACGCATGTATTAACATCGACATCAGCCAACATCATGCTGAAGTGGTAAGCCGCGAAAAGTTCATTCGCATTCCACTCGCAGACGGTCAAACCCTACGAATCTTTGGAGAAACCCCTTCGAAAGGACTCAAATTGATGTCCTGCCTTCAAGCCCGAAAGTATCTCCGCAAGAACTATGTCGCATTCTTAACTCACGTCGTCAAGAAGGGAGTCAAGGAGAAGAAACTAGAAGATATACCTGTAGTGAAAGAATTCACACAAGTCTTTCCCGATGACATCTCAGGACTTCCTCCCATGAGAGAAGTCGAATTCCGCATTGATCATATGCCAGGCGCTACTCCAGTCGCAAAATCTCCTTATAGGTTAGCCCCATCCGAAATGCAAGAGATGGCCAGTCAACTGCAAGAGCTGACTGACAAAGGATTCATACGTCCTAGCTCATCGCCTTGGGGTGCACCTGTTCTGTTTGTGAAGAAGAAAGATGGAACGTTTCGCATGTGTATCGATTACAGAGAACTCAACAAATTAACGGTCAAGAACCGCTATCCATTACCTCGCATCGATGACCTACTAGACCAACTTCAGGGCGCCACTTGTTTTTCAAAGATCGACCTTCGTTCTGGTTATCATCAACTCAGAGTGCATGAAGAAGACGTCCCAAAGACCGCCTTCCGAACTCGTTATGGTCATTACGAATTCATGGTCATGCCATTTGGATTAACCAACGCCCCAGCTGTATTCATGGATCTAATGAATAGGGTATGCAAACCCTATCTCGACCGTTTTATCATAGTCTTCATCGACGACATCCTCATCTATTCAAAGTCTAAATCTGATCATGAACGACACCTTCGACTCATCCTTACACTCTTAAGAACCGAAAAGCTCTACGCTAAATTCTCCAAATGCGAATTCTGGTTAAGAGAAGTACAATTCCTTGGACATGTCGTCAATGACAAGGGAATATATGTCGACCCCTCAAAGATCAAAGCAGTACAGGAATGGCAAGCGCCACGTACCCCTACCGAAGTAAGATCATTTCTTGGTCTGGCTGGTTACTATCGCCGCTTCATTGCAAATTTCTCCCGTATTGCTGTACCACTCACGGCTTTGACTCATAAAGGAAAACCCTTCATATGGGGACCTAAACAAGAAGAAGCCTTCCAAACCCTTAAGCAAAAGCTTTGTGACGCACCTATCCTCACACTCCCCGAAGGTTGCGATGACTTTGTAGTATATTGCGACGCATCAGGGCAAGGACTAGGCTGTGTATTAATGCAAAGGGGAAAAGTGATAGCCTATGCTTCTAGGAAACTCAAAGTTCATGAGAAGAACTACACCACCCACGACCTGGAACTTGGAGCCGTTGTGTTCGCTCTGAAGATATGGAGACATTACCTCTACGGTACCAAGTGTGAAATATACACTGACCACAAGAGCCTCCAACATATCTTTAACCAAAAGGAGTTGAATATGAGGCAACGAAGATGGGTCGAACTTCTTAATGACTACGACTGTGAAATTCGGTATCATCCTGGCAAGGCAAACGTGGTGGCCGATGCGCTCAGTCGGAAGAGTTATGCGAACTCCATTCATCTTCTATGTTCGCAAATCATAACTAACATCAAAGATCGAATCCGAGAAGCTCAACATGTTTCTGTAACAGAAAACGACGTACGCAAGGAGCTGTCTTATGGAGCAGAACTTAAAATCGAAACCAAATCCGACGGTATTCTGTACTATCTAGATCGTATATGGATTCCCGTTCACAATAACCTTCGTGATTTCCTTATGAATGAGGCGCACAAAACACAATACTCTGTACACCAGGAGCCGACAAGATGTATCAAGACCTTCGATACACCTACTGGTGGCCTGGCATGAAAACGAATATTGTTGTTTTTATATCCAAGTGCCTTACCTGTTCTAAAGTAAAAGCTGAACATCAAAGACCTTCAGGACTTCTAACCCAAAACCCGCTCCGTTTTGTTATCAAATATCAAGTTATAAATGTCACGTTGTGTATTTATGGTTATCTTGATTTTTAATGATACATAATTAATAAACAAACTAAACTATAAAAATTATTTTTGATAAAAAGTGAAAACAAAATAAATAGAAATAAAATGTTGCTGCCGGGACTCGAACCCGGGTCAGCCGGAATCTAAATCCAAAGACTTAACACACACCCACATCACCACTCTGCCACTTGTTGTTTTCTGTCATCTCTAGGAAACAAATAACTCTTATACACAAACCTAGTTTAACCGGTTGCGCCAACTGAGAAACCGAAATCGGCAATTCAACCGTCTAATCGTTTGATTAATCGCACATTCAGGTTTATAACCGATGCACCGACGATTTTTAATCAATTCAGATTTGAATGAACTTCAATTTTGATCATCATCGATTTTTATAACCGAAAATAATCAAAGACTGAATTACTCCAATCAAGACCCTCTCGCGACTCGGAAACACCATACAAACCTTCCATTTCACTTTCGTCACACATTCGGTCCATCAGAAAGCTTAAATCAACTCGCCGGAAAATTCTGCAAGATCGCCGGAAAACCGTATTTGTCCTCAAATCGGTAAGTTCTTCAATACCGTCGTAGTCTAACAGTTATTAAGCTATTTCTAACTCAAACCTTCCACTTGAGATCGAATTCAGGCACCGTTATCAGATAATTCCAGTTCACCGGAAAATTTCTGGAAATCGTTATCTTCGTCTGTGAAACGGTAAGGACCTTCAAACACACTTTTGACGTTTGTTTATCACTTCAATTCCACGATTGGCTAATCAAAACGGTTAATTGTTTTGTTCAGTTGAGGTGCACAAAAACAGAGCCGACGCATTGCCGGAAATTCTGTGATAAATCATTCCTACGGTATGTTACTTCCAACACCGTCTCTGCCATTTCATTTTAGCCTTAAGAATGATTGTTAATCGTAAAAACAAGAAAACGGATTAGTAACACCGTCGACTGTAATTTGAGTGAAGAAGACGAAGATAGTTAAGTTATAAGTATAATTAAAATTGGTATTTTAAACGGGTTAGACACACAGTCCAGCGGTGGACTGTGTGCAAATAATACGCGCATGTCACGAGTTCGATCCCTGATACACGCAACCCCTATGTAATAAAATGCCTTTTTGATTAAAGCTGAACCGGGTTAACCCCGTTAGTTGTTAAGTATAATAAAAACCGAGATATTAACCAGGTTAGACACACAGTCCAGCGGTGGACTGTGTGCAACACTAAGTCGCACGTCACGCGTTCGAGTCTGGTTAACGGCACCGGTTCGATGATTTAAAATCTTTTTCTAAAAACAAATGAATTTTGAATAAATCGAATTAGTATATAAATATAATTAAAAACAAGATTATTTCGGGTTAGACACGTAGCTCAGTTGGTAGAGCTGCGTGCACGCGTACGGGAGGTCTCGGGTTCGAGTCTCACCCAGCGCATACTTGCACACTGACCGAACCTGTCAACAGGTCAACGGTCAACGGTCAACGCAAAAATAAACAAATTTTTTTATATTTTTATTTATTTAATTTAATTTAAAAATACTTAAAAATAATATTTTTAAAGATAGAAAATAGCCTTAAACTCACAAAAATATATCTAAAAATTCCATTAAAATCATTAATAAAATCCATTCATTTATTATATTTTCCGTTATTATTTAGGTTAGTTATTTCTCGTTGTTCCGCTCATCCAATTCGTGCGCATCTCACCATCTCCAATCCAACGCACCCAATGTGAGTGAATCTTACAAATTCCCGTTTTAATCACGTTTTGGGGTGTATCATGTGTCTTGCTATATATTATATTTAAATCATTGTGTATACATCATATCATGAACATGTGTATTCAGTTTGTTTCAACTGTTGTGTGGTTATCGTTAGATGCAATTTATTATTTTCAGTACATGCAATTTCATAGGCCGCCGCTCCCCATTACATTATGAGTGTTGAGTATGTTCCCCATTACATTATGAGCGTGAACCTGGCGTGCCCGCATACGATCGGCTCCGTTTGATTGAGCCTTGATCGCACAGACATTTTTCATTTTCAGTACATGTAATACGATCGGCTCCGTTTGATTGAGCCTTGATCGCACAGTTTTCATTCATGTTATTTATCGTATGATGTTGGTATGTTAATGTATGCTATCATGTGTTATTGTATGTTATAGTTGTGATTGCTATTGCTACTGCTTGGTTATTTACATTTGTTCATTTATGATTATGCACAATTTTTCATTGATAAACTAACAAGAAAATCAATAACAAATGTTTATCTAACAAGGTTCACTCGCCAACTTATGTTGACCCAAAAACCCCCATTTTTACACATGATACAGGTGAACCAGCTGCAGCCAGAAACACATAGGATTGGACTAGAAGAATAAAATGATTTAGAGTTTGGGATTGTTATGTTTGGTTTATTTTCTTTGTATTGTATGGACATGTTTGGATATTTGGAAATGTAACTTTGACTTTAATAAATATGAAACATATTAGTAAATATTATGAGCTTTGGTGATAACCTAATTATGCCCCGACTCTTATTCCGCTGCGGGTCGGGGTGTGACAGTATGGAAGTGGGAAAACATAACCATGGACTTCATTACCGGGTTACCTCGTACCTCCAGTGGGTATGACACTATATGGGTAATCATTGATCGTCTCACAAAATCAGCTCACTTCATTCCGATTCGCGAGGACTTCAAGAACGAGAAGTTAGCTCGCATCTACATCAGCGAGATTGTAAGTCGTCATGGTGTACCTTTAAGCATCATTTCAGACCGTGATGGTCGTTTCACTTCACGAAGATGGCAAGCCGTACAAGACGCCTTGGGTACACGATTAGACCTCAGTACCGCTTTTCATCCTCAAACTGATGGACAATCTGAACGCACCATCCAAACTCTTGAAGACATGCTTCGAGCATGTGTCATAGACTTCAAAGGGAATTGGGACGCTCATCTACCATTAGTTGAATTTTCGTACAACAACAGCTATCATTCAAGTATCGGCATGGCACCTTTCGAAGCTTTATATGGTCGTAAGTGCCGATCACCAATATGTTGGCACGAAATTGGAGAAGTTCAAATCACCGGTCCAGAATTAATTCAAGAAACAACAGACAAGATCCATCAAATTCGAAACAATCTTCTAGCGGCACAAAGTCGTCAAAAGAGTTATGCAGACAAACGACGAAAGCCCTTGGAGTTTAACATTGGTGACCAAGTACTTTTAAAAGTATCACCGTGGAAGGGTGTGGTTCGTTTTGGCCAAAAAGGCAAGCTAGCACCACGCTACGTAGGACCTTTCAAGATACTCGAAAGGGTAGGACCTGTAGCATACAAGCTTGACCTACCAGAAGAACTCAACAGAATTCATCCCACATTCCACGTAACGAACTTGAAGAAGTGCCTCGCCGACGAAAATCTCCATATTCCTCTAGAAGACATTCAAGTCGATGAATCTATGCATTTCATTAAAAGACCAGTAGAAATTATGGACTTCGGAGAGAAACGTTTAAGACGAAGCCGTATTCCAATCGTCAGGGTACGCTGGGAGTCGAAACGAGGACCTGAGTTTACTTAGGAATGTGAAGACTCAATGCGCGAGAAATACCCACATCTTTTTCCTGTTACCACTACTACTTAAATTTCGGGACGAAATTTCTAAAAGTAGGGGATACTGTAACATCCGTCGAAAAACGGGTTTCCAAACCCGCTTCGTTTATTAATAGAATATCAAGTTATAAAAGTTCGTTGCGTATTTATGGTTAATGTTAATTTTAAACAATACATAATTAATAAACATTTTAGAATTTAAAAACTATAATTATTAAAAAGTAAAAATAAATTAAATAGAAAAGAAAAGGGGCTGCCGGGTTTCGAACCCGGGTCAGCCGGAAGACATAACCAACAAAGATTTAACCACTCCGCCACTTGACTCCTTTGTGACATCTATCAAAACAAATAACATTTAGAATAAAACTCGAAATCGAATTCAGTCAACAGCGCGCCCAAATCGCTCTGGCCGGAAATACCGACGATTTCGCCAATTATCGACGGTTTCCTTTGACTTAACGCATGTATTAACATCGACATCGGTTATAACCGATGTCTAATCCCGCGACATCAGTCATAACCGCCGGAGAAAGGCGGACCACGAATCAAGACTAAATTCCGACCCAATTCATCTTAATTCTTCCCTATAAATACACACCAAAGTCTCTGGTAATCATTTCGCTCAAAATCGCACCATTTCTCGAATCAATTGCACTCGCCGGAGATATTCTGCAATCGCCGGACTTTCGCCGGAAAACCGAGACTTACATCAAATCGGTAAATCGCTAGACCCTTTCTCCTTCAATCCATTGTTAGACTTATACTAACTTCAATCATCAACCAGAATCAATCCCAGACGACGTTGCCGGATAATCTGCACTCGCCGGAAAATCTCTGGAAATTTCCGAAATCACACTGTGAATCGGTACAATCATCTAAACCTTCTGATAATCCTTGTTTAGTAACTCAATTTCATAACTAATCAATCAAAACTGTTAATTGATTCAATCAGACGGAATTCACAAATCAGAGCCGACGACCATTGCCGGAATTCTGAGAAATACAGTCTGATCGGTACATTGGATTCCTTAACTCATTTTAATCATTACATTTCAATCAATATTATGTTCGACGAACGATTTAAACAAGAACAGTCGAATATCGATCGTCTGAGTCTTTGAATGAAGAAGACGAAGTCGACGATGTTTATAAGAATAATTAAAACAAGATATTAAACCGGGTTAGACACACAGTCCAGCGGTGGACTGTGTGCAAACACTTAGCGCACGTCACGAGTTCGAATCCTTACAAACGCACCGACTTTCCGAATTAAAACCAATTTTTTTAGAACTAAATCAGAACAGGTTCCAGTTTGTTTATAAGATTAATATAAATCGTAAATTAAACAGATAAGACACACAGCCCAACTGGTTGGGCTGTGCGCTTACAAATCAAAGAACCCGAGTTCGATCCGGCTTCCTGACACCGGTTCAACAATTTAAATTCTTTTAATATAAACCAAATAAATTAAACAGTTAATTAGTATATATATAAAATTAAAACATAGAATATTTCGGGTTAGACACGTAGCTCAGTTGGTAGAGCTGCGTGCACGCGTACGGGAGGTCACAAGTTCGAACCTCACTCAGTGCACTTACACCACAGTCCGACCGGTCAACGGTCCGGTCAACGGACCGGTCAACAGGTCAACGGTCAACAAAAAGTCAACATTTTTTTATATTTTTATTTATTTATTTAATTTAAAAATCAATTAAAAATACTTAAAAATAATATTTTTAAAGTTAGAAAATGACCTTAAACTCACAAAAATAAATCTAAAAATCCTATTAAAATTGTTAATAAAATCCACTTATTTACCGAACCATTTCGTTATTATTTTAGGTTAGTTATTTCTCGTCGATCAAATCTCCAAACTCGTGCGCATTCAACATCATCAAACGAACGCACCCAATGTGAGTGGATCTCTACAAATTCCCCGTTTTAATCACATTTTGGGGTGTATCATGTGTTGCTTATTATTTATTACATTTAAACACTTGTGCATCCATCATATCCATGATCAAATGTGTATCCAATTTGTATCAATTGTTTGCGTGGTTAATGTTTAGCTTAAATTTATCATTTTTCAGTACATACATCATCATAGGCTCGTCTGTTCCCCATTATCTATGAGCGGAACTGTTCCGCATTACCTATGAGCGGAACGTGGCGTTGCCAACATATGATCGGCTCCGTTTGATTGAGCCTTGATCACACATACATCATCATAGGCCGTCCGTTCCCCATTACCTATGAGCGGAACGTGACGTTGCCAACATATACATTATCATTCATGTGATATACTCATGCAAGGTGGTTTGTTATTGTTTGTTTGATTATATACGTTTGCTCACATATGATTATTGCACAATTTTTCCATATTAAATACAATAAGAAATCAATATCAAATGTTTTTAACAAGGTTCACTCGCCAACTTTTGTTGACCCAAAATTCCCCATTTTTACACATGATACAGGTGATCTAGTTGCAGCAAGAAACATATAGGACGGCCTAGAAGAATAATCAGTTTAGGCTTTGGATTGTTTACTTAGTTACTTTTTCCTTGTAATTGTATGAACTTGTTTGGAATATTGAAGTTGTAATTTGAATTTAATAAATATGAAACATTTTAGTAAACATCATGAGCTTTGGTGATAATCCAATTATGCCCCGACTCTTATTCCGCTGCGGGTCGGGGTGTGACACTTCTTGCATGATCTTTCGCTACAAAGAATGAACAAACTGTTGTTAATGGTCGTGGCTAAGGATTCATGTTCAACACAGGTCCTTTAAGATAGATTTCGTGTCTCCTCTTTGATTAACACATCTGTCTCCCAGGGAACAATAGCCGGAGCAGTAGGTACTGCTGAATAGCATACGTGCTCGAGGTTACACCGGATTAAGGTGTTTTCGATTTAAGTAGAAAAAGAAAATGATGAACATGGAAGAATTAGGAGTACTCAACTATATATTCTAAGAAAATGAACTGGCAAAACAATTTCTTTGGTAATTCTCTTTTCATCTCTATTTTCACATCTTGAAAAAAAAGTCTTAGGGTTTGTTTGGTATGGGGTAATGGAATGGACAAAGGAATGAAATGGCATTCCATGGACTTGTTTGGTTACCATGTGGGAATGGAATGAATCATCACTTTGTGTTGTTTAGTAGGCAAGAAAAAACGAAGGAATAAAATCGACGGTGGGTGACAGTAGTGGATGCTGGCGATGGTCGAAGTGGTGGCGGTAGATATTCACAATCACAAGTCGTACGAGATGTAATGAGCAAGGATAATCAATTATTCTCAAGAGGTATGAAGTATATGAGTATGGGAGTGGGGGTTTGGTTTTGATTGGATCTTAGTAGGAAATATGAATAAATAAATAAATAAATAAATAACAAATGAATAAATGAAAGGTGTGCTAACAAATTAGCAAAAATGATTATCTAGTTAATTTGATAATTATATAAAGTTCTTATATAATTATAAGTAAAACAACTATTTATTAATGAATATAAAACATATCTACATTAAATAAATAGGTAAATAATTAATCAAATGAACATCTTAATAAAATTACTGAAGAAATAACACAAAAAATGAGTTACGATGTGTTGGGTAATAACCTTCAAAGTATTGAAACTATGGTTATAGAAATAACTAAATAACCAAAATTTGGTAATAATCATAAAAGTGTTATGAATGCATCCATTATTAGGTGACTTTCCATATGCATAACTCTTATCTCCATTATTACTTGTGTATTATTGTAAGTGTCTATAGATAGAGACACTTGTATATGTTGTATAGATGTATCAATGGGAAATTTCAATTCTATCTTTCTCGTTTCTCTAATCTTTATTCATATTTGTTATACTTCATATATTGGTTGCTAGTAGGCCGTTGTTTTACAACACGTTATCAGCACGATAATATCTCACCATTAAGATGTTATGATATAAATGATTGTTGGTACTATTTTTTTGGTGACGCACCTGCCGACTATTTCGACTCACCACTAAATTCGCAACGAAGGGGTTGTTTCAAATTGCAAACCAGATAACTAAATCGATCTCTTTGTCTCTTGTAATATTTAAGCCTTATTATGATTTTGAAATGCCTCCATATATATGTGGGTGACCGGAACAATGCACTGAGACGAAATATCTAAGCAATAATTTTGGATGACTTAAAAAACATACGAGGGCTTTGTGAAGGAGGGCTAAAATATCCATATTAAGTAGATTTTATTTGTCAAATGGGGCTTCGACCAATGTTTAATTGAGCCCAAGGAAATATTTTAACAACTCACATTATAAATAAATTTTACAAGTATAAGAAAAAAAAAACATTTATGGGTATGGTGCGGTACAAACACATATTCATCTCCGTGACCTTTAAATTTATTTGTAATCAACATTCCTAGGATTTGAAAGTTTGAATCTCAGTGTTTATTTTCTTGAACAAAATTTCTATTAAAACTTGTTCTTTGATTTTTTTTAGTGATTGATGGTTATGCAAATTGATAAATTTAATATTATTTTATTCAATATATATGCAATATGATATATTATGATTGCTATTGAATCATAATCATGGATAATCAGGTATTTAATGTTTTGATAATTACTACTAAATAAAGTTACATGTATAACTGATTGTGGTAAAAATAAATGTACATACTTTGATTTTCCCTAAAGTAGTTCTAATTAATTAATTTTGTGATCTTTTATTTACCATGATATTATGGATTATCATATCCGCATTATCTCTTATGTTCCTCAAAGTGTATAAGATGTTTATATTTGAGATGTTTTATTATGTTTTTTGGCAAAAGATATATCCGTAAATTCATTTAATGTATATCATGTTGATTTAGTTAAAATATTTATTTATGTTTCTAAGTAAAGTAAGTGACAAATATATGTATGTGAGATATACTTATGATTAGTTTACATAAATTATATGTATTTGTTTATTATTGATGAAAAATATATCTTATTTTTCCGAGTTTTTATTATAACTCGTTTTACATAATTACATGTTATAATATCATGTGATATTATGTAAAGCCATTTATTTTGCATGTTAATTATAGGATATTTACATGTATTGTATTATATACAACTAAAAGACTAAGTTTTGTTAATGTTGTTATTGTCATGATATTGAGTTGATATGAGAGTTACTAATTACTAAGTCACTTAAGGTGCATTATCTATTCATAAACCCAACGTTGTGTTGTAATATGTGTTTTATTGAATTGCTTAATTGCATAACAATGTTAACCGGTTGAGCATGATATCACATATTATATGGCTTTAGTGATAGTTGTTTATTTCATATCTCATATGTTTTATATATGTTTGTATCCTTCTTATGTTTTAAGATAGAGTGAGAAATATTTTTGTGTAAGATATATATGTGATTGGTTAAGCCATCATAGGTTAAAACATCAATTAATCTTTTTTTTATTTATAAGTGATGAAAAAAAATCTTATGTCATAAAGTCTTAATATACAATGACGTCTTATAATGTCACTATATGTACACCTTCTATTCTAAATGTTATCTTTATTATAGATATTATTTAATAGAATGGTTAAACTAAAGTTGTGATTTACTATCAATCTTATGGAAAGATATAGATACGTTTAGACATGACTTCCGAGGTGTCAACTCCCTGATGCTCATTCAAGTTATAAAAGGTGGTAAGATGTTAGACCACCAAATATTACATGACTCGGACATTGAAATACTTCTTAGTGATGTTATGTGAAAAGAAGTTTATTTGTAAAGAAACTTGATAAAAGTTTTTCCATCTGTCACGCTTGTGATATGCTTTTTAAAGTAGCAATATCGTTAAAAGGGGCTGAAGGCTTGACATGACTTTATATACGTATGTCCAAGAAAATAATGAAAAATCATGAAAGACTCGATATGATTTTATATCCGTATGGCTGAGAAAATAATGAAAAACCATGAAACTTGTTTGATTTTACTCTGATCCATGAAGGGGATATATATTGACCATTATGATCGTTGACATAATTGAGAAAATTGTAATGATGGTCATTTAAAATGAGAGCGACCATCGGAATTGCAACGATGATTATGTAAATAATGAGATTGAACACCACAAGTGGCAAATAAGAGAATGATTATAACATGATGGAATGAACTTTGAAGTTATAATATATCTTCTCATATCTTACGTTATATCTTCTCATATCTTACGTTTTGTATTACATATGTGCAAGTAATACATATACGATCATAGACCAAAAAAAATTATGGGTTATGGTTATTTAATTAATTGCCATGACCGGTCAGACCAAAACCAAGTTAATGATGTGAATTTTATTGAAGAACTGTAAGATTCTTCAAGTTAAAAATTAATATGCAATGTCTGCTCTCAAGGGAAGTTAATTATTTGCTAACTAAAATAGGGTGTGAATCCCTAAATAAATTATGAAAATGATAAAAGGTTATGAATATCCTATCATGATACCATTTAGTGTTTTAAATCGTTGCATCGTCTAAATGGTAATCATGTATGCAACTTGAAGTTTGCATTATTTGTCTTTGCTAGGAAGATAGCAAACATATTATTCCAGATTGACATATTTGTTTTGATGAATTTAATTCCCAAGTGATTAATGATTATGGGATAAGTATTGAACTTTCTAAATGCTTAAGACACAAATTGCTTTTGTTGAAGACAATGATCAAACGTCTAAAAATTGATTGCAAAGCCAATAATCAAGAGAGCAAAAGTTCATATTTGGGTACGTATGATTTTACATGAGGTAACATTATTTCACATCAAGCCAACATTTTGTAATAGTTTCTCCCCAATTATAGTTGGTTTTTGGTCAGGAACCAAATATTTCTCATCAAACTTTTTGTTGTGAGGTATACATTGGAATTGATCCACCACAAGGCATAAAGATTGAAAGTCAAATAATGTTGGGAATATATGTTGAGTGAAAATACTATATACTTAGAGCAATCGAGGGATTTATTTACGGTTCATGAATCTTACTTTAAGTAAATTAACATTCCCAACATTAGAGGGGATTAATGGTAGTTGGAAAAGGAACGAGTATGCATAAACTATCATTGATCCTCAAACTAAATTGTGAGAACAAGAAGTTCAAAAGATAATTCGTTTACCTGGATTAAAGAATCAATTACCAGACATGTTTACTGACCTAAATTCAGTGACTAAGTAAGTCACATAGTCAACTGCTAATGCTCCAATTATGATAATTGTCCTAGAAGAAGAAACCTATATTAATAACGAGTCTATTGCATGCCTGAAGCGTGATAGACTGGTCGATTCCAGAAAATAAAAATTCCTCGAAAAATTGGAGCAAGTAATTAAGATGGTCAAGTCGAGGTGTAGTAAAAGGTCTCCTGAAGAGCATTAGACATTAGACATGATGGTTCTAGAAGAACCACAGGTACTGAAAATCAAGAGATCTTAATAAGTCATGTCTAGCAATGTATGGAATCGAAATTAAAATCGACGTCGTTATACTTTTGTATATAATATAGCGCTTATAATGATGAAATGATGAGGATCAAGATTTAAGACATGCCTATGAATGAATACAAAGAAGTAATGGCCAAAATGAAAAGACGCAAATGAGGCAGAGTTAAATTCTCTATTGAAGTGGAAAGTTTCGGAATCAATATCCATACAACAAAGGTTGTTAAACATATTGAAACAAACAGGTCTTTCATGCGAATCAATAAATGAAAAGAAAATGGTATAAGGCCAAATTGGTGACACAAGGATTTCGCAAAGACCTAAAATTGATTATGATGAGTCGTATTCTCCAGTGATGGATACAATAGCTTTCCAATATATAATTAGTCTGGTAATAATATTAAAGAGAGAATTGATATGCGTCTTATGAATGATATTTATCACTTGATATTGAAAGTTTACATGAAAGTCCCTGGATGATTTAAATTATCAAAATTATGTAAATAAAGTTTCGAGAACAATATGATCGTTGCATACATATTCATATTTGAATACGATTGAACTCCTGATGACTTACCTAAAGGTGAATAAAAACATCTTAACGATGTAATTCTTGTGCACCAATAAAGATACATAGAAAACTTGTACATGATGATTATGATATCTCAATAAAAAGTGTACAAGCATAGTACAATATAGATGTTGGAAATAAAACAAGTATTCATGATATCTTCGCATATAATGTAGAAATCTATGTGTTAAATTAAATGAGCCAGTTTATAGCAGAACTTCTAAAGAGTGAATGCATATGCATATTTGGATAAGATGGAAAGAATTCCATCATAATAAGAAAGAAGCTTTGGTATCAAAATCTCAAGAACGTACTATATCATGTTCATGAAAAAGGTATGGACTAAATTAGTCAGTCGAGTGTTGTACAACTTGAAATATTCAGATAAAGAGCAAATGAGTTTGGTAATATTATCTATCTTTATCAAAAGTCCTCTCCAAAAGTTCACTATAATCGCAGTTTATAGTGATGATGTCTAGGCATCATCGAGAGAAACTGTCGAGCTTTTAGAGGGGGATTTTATAATGACCCTGACACAATCTAGTTGTTACTCAACCTACAGTTCGAGTATATTTGTGATCGTATTTTTATCCATTGATCAACTACATCCAGAAGAGAAGATGTTGGGACATTTTAGTATGGATAAAGCTGAATCTTAAAGTATGTTGAAGGTAGTTCAGACAGTTTTATAAGAAATGCCTATCATCACCAAAGTAAGAATTCTCATTCCCAAATTACCATGGCTAAAATGCAAATTGTGCATTGATATTTCTTTCTAGCTATGCATGATTATATATATCTTTTATTTGAATTTAACAACATGATATAACACATGTCCAATGAGGAGACATTCGAATGGTAAAGTAGATATGTCGATACCCTAAAGGTAAGAATGATATGTGTCTATATTTTACTAACCCATGAAAACTAGTTTCGTTAGTCTTGTAGATGTAAAGAATATAACAAAACATAGTCGTGGATCTTATGTTATTTGTTCGCAAGAGAAAACACTAGAAGTCTATAAGAAGATTTTATAACATTACTCATCATAAAGGATTGCACTTCAAGGCATCAAGCGACAAGTCATTCTACAAACGTTTTGAGCAACTTTCAAGGAAGATGGACACAGGTCACTTAAATGATACATATTAAAATAAGGGGGAGTATTACACATGTTGCACTCTTTTTTCCTTCGCTAAGTTTTATCCCAACGGGTTTTATTAGCAAGGTTTTTAACGAGGCAACATAACTATTCCAGAAGTAGCAGGCGAAGAAAATACGTGCTGCACTCTTTTTCCCTTAGCTATGGTTCATTGGTTTCCTAGCAAGATTTTAACGAGGCAACATCACCAAACATATTAAAGAATAATCTTTCACATGTGGATAGTCAAGGGGGAGTGTTATGAATGCATCTATTATTAGGTGACTTTCCACATGCATAACTCCTATCTCCATTATTACTTGTGTATTATTGTAAGTGTCTATAGATAGAAAACATTGTATATGTTGTATAGATGTATCAATGAAAATTTTCAATTCTATCTTTCTCGTTTCTCTAATCTTTATTCATATTTGTTATACTTCATATATTGGTTGCTAGTAGGCCGTTGTTTTACAACAAAAAGTATTATTACTTGAAGATTATCCCAAGTGTAATTAGTTTATGAAGAAAACAACTAAAGGACAAATAACAGAAGTATTGAGAATTTAAAGATCATCTAGTTGTAAACGTAAGGTTTTTGGTAAATAAAACCTAGAGTATTTGTGTTTGAATAATAAGATACGAGATATAAACCGATATAAATATCTATCACTTATTTTTTAGGGGTCAAAAAATGATTTATATATTTTATAAGCATTCTTATGAACCATTAATATAATTTAAATAAACTAAATAAATAGAAAAAAAAACAGAAAATTAAGATGAATAGATGATTAGATGCTTTAAATCAAGTATTATGTGTACTTATACAGGATTAAGTACGAATAACATGTAAATGAAAAGGAAATAAAATAAGAAGATCTCCCTAGTTTACCTGCCTTTCCTGCATATCAAGTCTAATCAGGATTCCATAGTTACCTGTGATTTTCGTGTCGTGAGGTAGATTTTCTAGATGGTACTTCTTTATTAGAGTTGGAAAGCCCTGAGGGAATCCAAAAATCGGTATATTAACAGCTACTAGGGTTCTATTAGGTTTCACCTTGAGAAGGGTCGATGGTCCTTTAGATCACCTTTGAGTTTAGCATCTCAAGATCCCGGCTCCATAACAGTTCCATTACTGATAGAAGCTTGTCATTCATGTGTAGGATTCTAACCTAGGTAGTGTGTCACAGCCCAACGTAACCGCACCATGATATTGTCCGCTTAGGCCGAGATGAACCACCATCGCCTCACGGATTTAGAACGCGTCATGGTAGAGAAGGTTTCCACCCCCTCATAAGGAAGGCTTCGTTCTCCTCCTCAACCAATATGAGGAGGAGAACGAAGCCTTCCTTATAAGGGGGTGGAAACCTTCTCTACCATAACGCGTTTTAAATTCGTGAGGTCATATCGGTTGAGGATGAGAACAAAGCGTTCCTTATAAGAGGGTGGAAACCTTCTCTACCATGACACGTTTTAAATCTGTGAGGTGATGGTGGTTCGTCCGGCCTAAGCGGGACAATATCATGGTGCGGTTACGCTGGGCTGTTACATAGTGTCTTCACCGTCATCTGAATTAATCCAAAGTCTTAGTTTGTGTCCGTGTTTGCTTTAGTTAATCTTGTAGTTAATTGAATTAGTTGTTAGAAACCTCCTCTCAAAACACAACAACAAATTAATTCGAGTCAGTTTAGATAAGTTATCGAGTCTAGTTCCGGTGTGGGTTCGATACTCAGACTTCTTAGGTTGTATTACATTGATCGATACACTTGCCGGTTGTGTGGTTTAGGTTTAGAGAGTCTTAGGTTATAAATTTAAAACTTAGAATGTCTAGTTTAGAGTTAATTTAGTTAGTTTTAATTAAACCGCTGGAAGCACATCAATTACGTTATAATATATATATACATATATATATATATATATATAAGTAGATATGATATGTCACGATACGACAACATAAAATATAATACGAAATACAAATACGATGCTTCATGAAAAAATATAATACAATATAGAAATACGATACGTCATGATACGATACAAGTACAATACAATATAATACGATTTGTCATGATACGATACGTCACGATACGATATAATATCATACGTCACGATAAAAATATAATACAAATTAAAAATCAATACCAAGCTTTAAACTAAAAAAATATGGTCCTTATACGATTGTAAGCCTTATACAATCCATATAAGACCAGCTGTCAAACAAAGACTGACCCTGCCAGTTTGCAATTGTCAAAAGTTAGCCCTATACGGATCGTATATACATATACGTTCCGTATCGAAAAAGAAAAGTGTGCCAATAGATTTCAAGGTGTGCCACCAAGCCAAACTCTGAAGTCAGCGTAGACCCGTTAAAACAACATAGTCTGACCGGAGCGGAGCAACGAAAATCTTCAATATGGAAAGTGCGATGGCCAAAACACTATAAAGTCGCCCGGGTTGGTTCCGGTATAAAACCATATTTATCCTACAAAGCCGTAAAAACAGATTCTAGCACTTAAAAAAGTTAAATTAGCTTTATCATTTTTCTATAATTGATTGGATGCAGGTGACACCTTTTAAATGATTCTTATAGTTTGTATGCGAATGTAGTTTGTATTTGATCTAATCCTAAACTCGCGGTTAAAAAAAGTACAATATCTTACAACTTTATAGAGATGCAAAATCAGGTTCGAAATGATACGAATCGGGTTCAAAATCCGGGTGACAACTAAAAAACCCGATAAAATCCGAAATACCTGAATTTTGATTTGATCCAAACAACCCCCTCCCCTCAATCAATTCAATCATCTGGATCTCCATTGTTAGGGTTTCTCAACCGAAATTCCAATTCGATCTCGTTCAATCGAACAAGATGTACGGATTCGAAGCCATGACGTTCAACATTCACGGAGGTTACCTCGAGGCGATCGTTAGGGGCCATAGATCTGGCTTGTTGACCGCTGCAGATTACAACAATCTTTGTCAGTGTGAAACCCTAGATGACATCAAGATGCATCTCTCTGCTACCGAATACGGTCCTTATCTTCAAAACGGTATCGTTTTGCTGTGTTCCGTTGCTTCGATTGATGTTTTTTTGTTGAATATTGATGTAGTTATGAATGTTAGAAGTGTTTATGATTGTTTGAAGAACGATCGGATCGGTGTTTTCATAGTTTAGATTGGTAGAGAGTGAAGTATTTGTGCTAAATTAAATGCTTAGCTATAAGGAAAATTGGTACCGGTTGATCCGCCTCGGATCATGTGTTGGTGGTTGATGTTTTGAACCAGGAGAATGTGTATACACACTTTTATATGTTTCATTCATCAGGTGGAATGATTTTTAAAGGTTAAATCTAACTTTAAAGAAACTTTGTACCAGTTATGTATGTATGTATATATATGTATAAATACTTTAATTAGTATGTTCCCTCCTTCAAATGAATCAACTTTTTTAGCTTAAAATCTAACTTTTAAGGAACTTTGTGCCACCATGAATATACATGTGTGTGTGCAGGGAATGTTTCTTCGGCAAATTTTGTTTGGTTTCAATTGTCAAAGATTAGATTAATACCTGGTAGCGATTTTGATTTTGAATATACATGTACTGATGTACATGAATGGAGTATTTTTGTTTAACGTAGTATAAGATGGATATATGACCCGTGATTCTCGGGTACAACTGGAAATGGGATGACTCATCTCTTACGAAGATGAATGGAGTATAATATGTTTTTTGGTTGATGGTATATTTTTAAAATGTGTATATGAGTAGATGTCAATTTTTGCTTATTTTAGGTATTTAGGATGGGAGGTCATAAGTTGTCTTTGCTGATCATGTTTGTGGTATTTTTTTGCAGAGCCTTCACCATTGCATACCACTACAATTGTGGAGAAATGCACTCTTAAGTTGGTTGATGAGTATAAGCACATTTTATGCCAAGCCACCGAGCCTATGTCAACCTTCTTAGAGTATATAACGTATGCAATTATTCTTTTCTTCTGAAGATACACTTTCTCTAACTACTGTGTATATGTAGATTCTTTTATCCTTCTAAAGATTCCCATTTGATGTAATTTGTATTTTACAATTATTCTTGCATACAAATAGTTTGCTTATTGGACCTAATAGCCTTTCAAGCTCATATTAGTCTTCTTGATTGTAGTTCAAGGTTTCGAATAGCATGAAGAGGATAGAAAATTGATTAATCTGAATTTACTGTTGCCCTTACAGATACGGTCACATGATTGATAATGTTGTTCTGATTGTTACTGGAACCCTGCATGAGAGAGATGTTCAGGAACTGTTAGAGAAATGCCACCCATTGGGAATGTTTGACAGGTAATTTTTTTTCCTCTTAAAACGTATTCTGATTTTTTGCTGCAAATGCTGATTATGGTATTATTTTTCTGTTTTTTCTTCAGTATTGCCACCCTGGCAGTTGCTCAGAATATGCGCGAGCTTTACAGACTCGTGCTGGTGGATACACCACTTGCTCCATACTTCTCTGAGTGCATCACATCAGAGGTATAGTTCACATTTGTCCACTGTAGAGTTTGACAGTTTTGATTCATTTGCTTATGAATGAGTCGCGTTGAGTGATTATCAATCTCTAAAGGATCACATAGATCAATTTTGAAAAAATAGCTAAAAAGGAAACAGGTCAAATGGGTTGAAGGGGTCAAAAGTTGCCCAAAGTGCATCGTCAGTGCTTACAACCTTCTTAATAACTTCATTCCATTGTAGTCATATATTTATATTGTAATCGTAATTTGTATACAACAAACAAATAATACATATACAGAAATCATAAATGTTTCTTAAAATGTGAACAAGAAGGGTTCTGAATCAACCCGCTCACCTGTCCATTTACCATATCTTTAGTCTACCGTAAAACACACATAACAATGAAGTTTCCTCTTTGTTTTTTATTGTGATATTACTTTCTACCGACCTAGTTTTCGGTCATCAGACGGCATTCGTGTTTTTTTGTTGTGTATGCATATAAGTTGTGATTATAATCTTCATGCTACAGAAAAGATTCAAAGCTTAGTTGTTACTTTTGACCTTAGCTTTTTATCTCTTAAAATCCAATAAATCGATTTTCTGATTACTTTTACTGCAAGCAGTATTGCTTGTTTTTACTTTTGTTGTGTTATTATTTAGAAACAAATTGGTATTATTATCTGCAGGATTTGGATGATATGAACATTGAGATAATGAGAAACACTCTTTACAAGGCATATCTTGAGGACTTCTACCAGTTTTGCCAGGTAAGCAATTGCTGTTTATTTTGGAATCTGCAATTATTTTTCTGAATTCTGTTCTATCATCAATCTGCGAATAGAAACTCGGTGGCGCGACTGCTGAAATTATGTCTGATCTTCTTGCATTTGAGGCCGACAGGAGAGCTGTTAATATCACCATAAACAGGTGCTGCAACTATCTGTAAACATTTTCCTGTAAGACAGTTCTTTATACGATACACTGACCCATCTACTTATGAACGGGTTAATTTGGGTTTGTTTTATCTCAAAATGGGTCAGAAATCTAGCTAAATGTGAAACAGGTCAATCGGGTTGAAAGTCACCCAAAGTCTTTTCTAAATGTGTAACCTCCTAAAATCATTTCATTTAAAAATTACATTATCAGTATATTTTATTTTGTAATCATCATCCAATATAAACACATTATTTTAGTTTTTCTCAATAGGAGACAAAAAAAAGTTCCCGGGTCAACTGAACTTGATCTACTCATTTCAACCCTTGTTGAAATTGACCGCTTTCAAGCTACCCAACCCACCTCTACTATTTAATGATATTAAGTTTCTAATGTTAACTTAATAATCTTTTATTGACATGTAATTTTGCATATGTAGCATCGGAACAGAGGTTACTCGTGATGACCGTAGAAAGCTGTATTCTAGTTTTGGTTTACTGTAAGTTAACATAACTTTTGATGTATGTGCTAATTACAGATTTGTTTATCTTTCTTTTTATTTACTTAACATTTCTATTATCCTTTTGGCTTTGAATAGTTACCCTTATGGCCATGAGGAACTTGCCGTTTGCGAGGACATAGATCAGGTATGCTTCATCCCCCTATTAATCTCTTTGTGTTTTTATTATATGCGCTATCTGATTCTCCTGTAGGGGTAGAAAGGTAAATTAGTAAATTACCAGTACTCTGATTATTTTCCTCGCCTTTTAAACCGCCACCTAGGTTCGCGGTGTGATGGAGAAATACCCTCCTTACCAGCCAATATTCTCCAAGTTGTCGTACGGCGAGAGCCAGATGCTCGATAAGGCATTTTATGAAGAGGAAGTGAAGCGACTCTGTTTATCCTTTGAGCAACAGGTTTGCACATGCAAATCATGTTTTATTATTTTTATTTTTATTACTAATAGAGTAAAATGCCATTTCGTCCCTGAGGTTTGGCCAGTTTTACGACTTTCGTCCAAACTTTTATTTTTCCGTACCTGGATCCAAAAGGTTTGAAATCTTGCCATTTTTATCCGGCTCGTTAACTCCATCCATTTTTCTCCGTTAAGTTAGGGTTATTTCCGTCTTTTTTTGTTAACTTAAAGGACAATTCAATCTTTTTCACACATCTGCAGCGAGTTTACATAAAGTGAAAAAACCGAATTGCCCTTTAAGCTAACAAAAACGACGAAAATACCATCGACTTAACGCAGAGAAAAATGGATGGAGTTAACGGGCCGGATGAAAATGGCAAGATTTTCAAACCTTTTGAATTTAGATACGAAAACAAACCTTTCGACGAAGTCACAAAACTGGCCAAACCTCAGGGACGAAAATGGCATTTTACTCTTAATATTAATTTCCATACTAATGTTGGTGTATTTGTTCAAAACCGTTGTGTGAATTTGCAGTTTCACTACGGTGTATTCTTTGCATACATGCGACTCAAGGAGCAGGAGATCAGGAACCTGATGTGGATATCAGAGTGCGTGGCCCAAAACCAGAAATCGAGGGTTCACGACAGCGTGGTCTTCATATTTTAGCTTGGAACTATTTATGTATATTCATTTGCTGCCTGTCGTTATTTAATTTAATTACTTTGTCCCTCCATAATGCTGCCGCAGATTCTTTGCAAAATAAGGTTACCGCGTATGTTAAGTTTTCTTGTTTTAAGAGTGAAGAACTCGCGATAAATTCCTTTGTCAACATGAACCTGGATATGGTATGTAATTTGAATTTGTTAGAAGGATTTTGTATTTTCTTGTATGATACTCATTTTCTTTTCTTACGAGTGGCAAAACAGATGGATTGGGTCTGGTTGTTTAACGGGTTAAAACATGTTTGGAATCGGGTTCCAATCGTTCTTCTGGGGTTAAATATATAAGAGATGGGCATAATCGGGTTTTATTATTACCCGGAACCGGTTCCAACCCGGAACCGGTTCTGCTTGGATGTCATTGGAACCGGGTATGGTGTGGAACCGGGTCCGGTTCCTACCCGGGTTCACACCCAAGAATATGGAACCGTGTAGAACCGGGTACGGGTATTATGGAACCGGGTATGGTGTGGAACCGGGTATGGTGCGGAACCGGTTCCTGATAGTGTTCAGAACCGGTTCCTGACAGTAAAAAGCTGACTTTTACTGTTCAGAACCGGTTTCTGACAGTAAAAACCTGACTTTTACTGTTGAGAACCGGTTCCTGATAAAATGTTACCGGTGGAACCGGTTCCTGATTAAAAAATCTTTTTTTTTTGTATATAAACCCCTTCCTACTTACCGGTTCCTGATAAATGTTATCGTTGGTGTTTTAATAAAGTTTGTGTAATGTTTCTTTCTATTGTGTTTGTTATGTTTGATTTTTATTATTAGTTACATTGATAAATAAAAATAGTAACAATAATCGGTTAAAATTAAAAAACAAATTAATCGGTTACAATATATAAAAAAAATTAACCGGTTACAAAAAAAAATAAAAAATTACTCAGAACCGGTTCTAGTAAGATTTTATTTCTTTGATCGTTTACTAGCAGCAGGTGCAACACTTTCCGACGAGTTTCTCTTAGGTGCGGGTACCTCGGTATAATCGTCGTCCGAATCGTTAGTCTCCACTTCTTCGTCCTCCTCTTCGTCAACAATTTTATGCTCTAACTCAACTTCATCTTCTAGACTAGTTTTATGTTGAACACGATCAACGGCATCCAAATGGTCCTTTAAGCATATTGCCATCTCTAGCGATTCCGGAGTTAGTCTTGTTCTTCTAATTGACAAAACCCTGCCACTAAGAGAAAACACACTTTCCGAAGCTACCGTGGAAGCTTGGACCGTTAGTATATCACGAGCCTTGGTGGCTAGAATCGGGTATTCGGATTCTTTCGATTTCCACCATGCCAAAACATCAAATTTCCTATACTCCTTGGTGGTCATAGTAAGCGAATACTGATTTTTTTATATCTCCCAAGTTCACTTGTTTGTTCACTACCCCTTTGTTGTCTAGCGGTCTCGTCTCTAACGACATTCAACATGGTTATAAGTGGATCCTCGCTTGTTTCATCGTTAGAGGCCGTGGACCGAGACTCAAACAAATTTGTATGATTTTTTTCACCATATTTTTTTAAATAATGATCATAAAGTTTGGCCATACACTCATTGAATATTTTTTTTGTTTTTGCTTTTAAAGTTGGATCCTCCTCATGCATATCCAACTTGTCATAAATTTCATCAATTAAAGCTTCAACACCCGGTACGTTTAAAGCTGGATTTAAAGCAGCGGCACATAGAAAAACGGGTGGTAATTCTAAAAAATATTTTAAAAATTTTTGAATCATTGGTCTCGTCATATTCCTTAACATGTCACTAGAATTTTCAAACTTTTTAAAATTAGTTGTTATCAAATACAATTGGTCCACAACTTTAGAACTAGTAGGATAATAAACACCGGAAATCAAAGTCTATGTAGTTTTAAAAACTTGTAAAAAAGTACTTAGGAATATTTTCCCAAGCCGTGTCGGGAAAGGGTACGACAAGGTACTCATCACTTAAAGTTGTATGAAAAGATTTTAAAGTGCCCATTTGCTTTATAGTCATTTCAAACATATGACAAGTTGAATTCCAACGAGTCGGTATATCCCAATTCGGTCCAATAATTTTTTGGTTGACATCTTTACAAAGTTTTTTATATTCTTGATATCTTTCTTTTCCACTTTTGAAAACATCTTGGAGCATAGCTCTAAATGCTATAATAAAATCCGATACAAATTGATCTTTTAAACCGGTTTGCACTACTAAGTTAATAATATGTGCAACACATCGTGTGTGAAAAAAAACACCATCAAGTATTGGTTTGTACTTCAACTTTAATTTTTCAATCGTCGTTGTGTTGTTTGAAGCGTTATCAAAGGATATTGAAAAAAATTTATCTTCTAAACCATATTTAATTATTGTGCCATTTATAATTTTATAAATATTTTCTCCTGTATGAGGAGAAGGAAACTCGTCAAACGCAATCGTACGCTTCATCATTTGCCATGTATCGGGATCAACCCAATGAGCGGTGACACATATGTACGATTCCGGTAAACCATGTGGAGCCGACCACACATCACTAGTTAGGTTTACACTAGTTTTTAAATTCTTAAAAAAAACAATTAAATCTTTTTTTGCATTTTCCCATAAACTTAAACAAAGACGTTTTAAAGTGCGACGACTTACATGTTTATAGCGAGGTTGTAGCGTCTCCCGAATAAGATTTGTAAGATCGGGGTCGTCGAAGTGTCCAAACGGCAACGCTTTTTGTATCACCAACTTCGCCATCCGATCGCGAGCTAATTTTTGCTCATAACGAAAAATGGTACCATATTTGGATAGTGGAACTTGACCGGATGTCATTTCCTTTAAAGCTTTGCAATACTTATTAATATGCTTCGTTAACGTTGAGTTTGATTCCTTGGCTAATAACGATCCACAATGTTTACATTGAGCTTTTTGCGAGCCGTCACTCATCTCGACCAACTCCCAATTGCTCCAAACTTCCTTACTGCGATAATGAGACAATGTTCCAACCACATATGGAACCGATTGATCTTGAGGAACATTGTTAACGGATTGGGAATTTGCGTTTTTGGAACTCTTTGAGGCCATTTGTTGATTAGAATGTGAAAAAGAACAAGAAAGAAATGTAACAAAAAGAATAGATATAAGAAATTGTTTGCTAAACAATAGATTTCTAAACAATATATATAGAATCGGTTCCAACGGTCAGGAACCGGTTCCAACGGTAACATTTTTAACGACTATAACCGGTTCCAACGGTAACATTTTTAACGGCATAACCGGTTCCAACGGTAATATTATAACGGTCAGGAACCGGTTCCACGTAGGAACCGGGTACGAGTAGGAACCGGGTACGGTTAGGAACCGGTTACTACCCGATTCAAATAGTAAAATTGTGGAACCGGGTTGGAACCAACGGGTATTTTGAACCCGGAACCGGTTCTACTTAATGTAGGGTAGGAACTGGAACCGGTTCCAGTTTCGGTTCTACCGGTTCGGGTTCGGAACCGGTTTTTATGCCCATCTCTAAATATATATGAATGAAACTTAATTTTCAAATTGATTATGTTTTTTGTTTTGAGAAGGAATATAATGATTTATACAAACTGTTTGATCATATATTTGGACTGCAAAGAGAAAGAAAAGTTGGTTTAGTAAATTCAATGTAATAACATGAATTAAAAACCCTTGTATTTAAGGGGCTATTTTAGACATTCTTCTTTCTCCAAGCTTGCCTAGCTTGCGGTGTGCACATATAATGCATATATGTGTGGGCGCTCGGGGGTAGAGGTGCACAAAAAAACTGTACCTGAAACCGGAACTGGTAAAAATACCCGGAACCGGTTTTTTAATACTCGGGTATTCTATACCCGAAACCGGAACCGACCCTACCCGTAGGGTATAGATAGGGTATGCATTTCGATCTCAATACCTGGAACCGGAACCGGAACCGATCATACCCGATTAATCCCGAAACCGGACAAGAACCGGAACCGATTATACCCGGCTATACCCGATACATGATTCTCATATCATTCTTTTAAATTTATGTTAGTGCATTTTATTATATTATATAATGCATATTTAATAATAATAAACAAAAATACGAGAAAATAGGGTAATAAAAATGCAATAGAGTATTAATAAATCCGAAAATATAGAGCTAAAAATATCGGAAATAGGGTATAAGAAACCCGAAAATAGGGTATTTTAATACCCGGTTTCTTAAGAACCGAACCCTACCCGGAACCGGGCACATAGGGTATGGTTTTTTGGTCAAATAACCGGAACCGAAACCGAAATGGTTATAGCAATAACTGGTTCCAACCCTTAAAATGAGAAACCGAAACCGGTTATTAAAAATGCCCGGTTTGTGCACCTCTACTCGGGGGGGGGGGGGGGGGGGGGGGGCAAAAATGAAATGGTACTAACTTTAACGTTATTTTACCTATTCCTTGAAAATAACGTTAAAAGCAACGGATGGTTAATCAAGCATTAATCAAGCATCATGTGGTGGCGTTGATAGCTGAAAGACACAGGGGTACATGCACCAATTGGTCTCTGTCCTGATTGTTTGAGTGTTATGTGTCTTAGGTCCAAGGCTTGATACAAAACTACAATCGAGCCGGCGGTCTCATCGGAAGCAGCCTCTCTATTTCTACATGGTAGATGTAATACTGTCTTTATCTACCCTCCTTAGACCCTACCTTAGCTTTGCTATTAGTGGGATTTACTGAGTATGATGATGATGATCTTTCTCCAATCCAACTTTAACATTTAAAATCCTAAGAAACTACCAAAACATACAATCAATGCATTCACCTTCAAAAACACAGATTTATAAGTACATTTTATTCATAATGATTTACCTAAAAGATTTGTTTATAGTCCAAATTTGTTGGATCAAACATTAAGTAGGCGTTGTGGTGATGGAGTAAGGGCGGAGGATGACCCCAAGTCATCGCAGATTGCGATCGTCGTATTGGTAGCTGAACGTCGCAGTTCGGATTCACACCCTCTCTGACGATTGTGGTGCAACTAGTGGCGACTAGTTATAACTAGGGGCAACCTCCGCTATGGCTTGGCACTTAGGCGGTAGTGTAAAATTAGTGTAAATTTCGGAAAAAATTGACGTTTTTTCTATTTCGTTACCGTTTTTTTATAAAACGTTACCGCTTGGTGGATATTCTAGATCCGCCACTGGGTGCAACATCATTATTTATCAAAAGTAGCAGCTTGTAAGTATATTCTTTATGCAGAAGCTCTCATTCTTATTATAAAAGTAGCCGATGAAAGCTATAATTAGTCCTGATCCTAAACAAAAATTGAAAAACATATTAATCAATGATACCTATCATTAGTATTTAGATCAATGGCAACACATTATAAATTTATAATGAATATATTCACAAAAAAAAGTACAAATTCTGAATCTTGTTCTTAGTGGATTAACCTTCCTATATATACAACACTTTATATATATAATATATATATGCATCAAAGCTACAATCTAACAAATCCATCAACAGCACTTAATCAAACTTTAACAATTAACATGGTAATCCTACTCGGCATCCGAGGGTGGCACCCGCAAAGTTGGTGAGCTCATGAACCCTATGAGCCGGTTCCGGTTTCAACAATGGGTAACCCTTGTATGCTGCTGCCCAATTAGGGTTTCCTGACATAACAAAGAATGCTCCATTTAGCATCAGGTCTCCCTCTGATCTCCATGTCCACTTACACCATTCTGATTTTCTGCTTGGTTTCTGTGAGTCACTTCCTTGACTGCACCGTGTTCCGCTTTGAAGCGGTTCCCCTGGCTGATGATCGTCGCCCCTTTTGCACCTCCTATCGCGTAGCACTTCCACATCGTGTAGTCGTTGTTCACGACATGAACAAACCCCCATCGCACCGCTGGCAGTCGTTGCGTAAGTCCTTTTCCAAAGTGGTTGAAAGCGAGCGTGACTCGCATGTTTTCGTCCGGGGTCTCGTCGCTTGCACCAAATAACAAAGCCTGTTGTTCAAAAATATTAGAAAGAATATATTAGCTAAGGTTTATTATTATATAATTCGTGACCAGTTTCGGTAAACATGGGAATTAGGGTCAAGAGTTTGTTGACCTTATCGTGTCTAACAAAATGGTTATTCGAGATGGTGATATCGGTGGAACGCGCAACGATATCAATGAGGCCATCGAATGAGCCCGCGAACGAGCAATGATCGATCCATATGTCAGTAGACCCGAATATGCAAATGGCGTCACCGTCACTTGCTCCTCTAACTCCAACATGATGAGGGGATGATCTTATCATGCCACCCTTAGCTGGTGAGATATCATACATATGGATGTTGAAGATGATGACATTTTTAATATTTTGTAACATGAACCCGGCCCCACCCGCGATGTGAATGTGAAACCCGCGGCCGTCGATGGTCTTGTGGCTCGTAAAAAGAAGCTCGCGGCAGAGCTTAATGTTCATGTGGCCCGCAAAAATGATCCATAGTGGTTCGGGTTGGAGGACTGCATGGCGTAGGGTACCCGGTTTAGGGTTCATCACGTCACCGTCGGCGGGGCTGGTGACAACGTAGACTTTGCCACCTTTCCCGCCGACAGTATTGTGTCCAAACCCTTGGACACAGCCGGCAATTTTTTGACGGTTGTCGGCCCATTTGGGGTCACATCGCCAACATTTGTCGATAATGTTATGGGCCTTGCATGGGCCGTCATGTTTCTTATGCCTAATCAGGCCCCTCCTGTTGCTAAACATGGTTTCACTGAAAATCACAAACCAATATCAAGGTTTTCATATTGTGATAGAAAGCTTGTGGCTCGAGTCTTGCTAACAAATACTGAAAAAGGTTTATTTATAAACAAACCGAGCTTCCTCAATTTTACATGAGTCAAGCTTGAGATAAGAGAAGCTTGTTCATTAGTTTGCTTGTTTGACTCGTTTAAGTTAATTCCAATTTTTAATATTTATAAGTTATAAATCAATTCCATTAACAAATAAACCCAATAATAATATGTTCGATGAGCTCAATCACACAACCTTAACATAAGTTTTACTTAAAATTGAATTTTAATTAAACAACGGGCTTCTCAAGTAATTGGCCCGAAATCCTCGATAAGAATAAATGAGCCGAACCGAGTCGGTTTGTTTAGCTTCAGCTCTGGCTCGTCTCATCGTTAAACAATCCTACTATACATGTCGAATTAGGGTGTTCAAAAACAGTTGATACCGTCTGAACCACCTAAACCGAGCTGAATCGGTTGATTCAGCCTGTTTAGGTGTGAACCAATTCTTGCGGTTTGATCTACGGTTTGGAACCGAACGCCAAAACTGAACCGGCCAAAATATTAAAAAATTAATAAAACATTTTTTCTTAATCATATAGGTATAGGTATATCTAATTATAGTATGTATATATTATTAATTTAACTAACTTCATGCAATTATTTTCTACACTTTTTAATTTAAAAACACATTAATACTCAAAAGGTAAAATGTTTAATTTAAAAAAACCCGGCTGGTTTGGTTTATTAATAAAAAACCGTGTTGTCGATTCGGCGGAAAAATTCCAGCCGAACTGACCGTGATCACCCCTATGTTGAATGCATAAACATATCTTTTTTTTTGAAGATTAGAAAGAACCGATCAGTAATAAAGACTCACTTGAACGTGGTAGAATCGACCATGCAATGATCATCACAAAAAGGAAACATACGAACAAAACAAAGGGGTATTTAACCGCCTTCATCATTAAACTCCGATGACAAACACTATAAATAAATAGATAACAAATAATAAATAACGGATAGTTGGATTAGCTAGTGGTTGGAGTCGGATCTTGAATTCAAGATCAGACTTTTATTAAACCAGGCTAGCAAATCCTACGTTTTGTTTGTTGATTTAAGGTTTTTTAGTTGGATGATGAAGGAGGCTCGGTTAGAAGAAGAGATGTCGTAGGTTTATGTACGACATCCTATGTGCCAATGTTGTTCACACAAAATTCCGAATATTAAGGGAAACTGTTGGGTGAAAATTGGGTGAGAAAATGTAGGTAATCCACTTATATACTTTGTCACATAAATATTCTTTTGGTCAAAAGATTTGGACGAGAGAGAAAATGGTGGTAATTCATTTATTAGCCTTTTACATGCCAATCTAAAGTAAACCATTGACTTAAAGCTTCTATTTTTATATTTCTGGTATCGGTTGTTTTTCTTTTTGAACTGCGACTTTCATTAAACAAAGATTAGCAAAAGCTAGAAAAATACAACCAATGGAATTACAAATCAAGAACACATCAATATTTCCATAAAAGATTGTTAACCGGGGACCTATTTTTTATCCAAATGTAAGCTAAAGATTTTATGTCTTCCACAACTTTAGTCACAACTTACCTGCAAAAATTGTTTCATTTCTTTTCTTCCGGATACACCAACTAAAGGTTGTTAACGAGCTGAGTCTGACATAACTTGAGCTCGATACTTTACAGCACTCAAGAATCGAATCTTGACCCTCTGTTTATTTCAATTTCAACAACTAAGATTATAAAGTGTAAAATGTCATTTTTCTTTTAATTTTAATCTAAAATATATTAACCATACAAAATATAGATACACTAAACCATGAAGGAGCATTTTTTATCTTTTAATATCAACTCACTTAATATGCCTGTGTTGAAATTTTTTAGGGATATTGGATTTAAATAATCCTAACTTTCACCCATTGGCCAATAACACTCCAAACTTTCGATTTGTACACCAGCACACCTAACTTTCTACTTATTGGCCGATAACACTCCCTAACTGACTGAACCCTAACCCAGTTAGCTGATGTCAGCTGCCACATCATCAGAAATGCCATGTCAACAGCCACATCAGCTGCCACGTCATCGAAAAATGCCATGTTAGCTGCCACGTCATATGCCACGTCATAAAAATGTCACATCAGCTGCCACGTCATATGCCATGTCAGCAAAAAGGGCCATATCGGATGCCACATCAGCAAAAACTAGCTGGGTTAGGGTTCAGTTATTAGGAAGTGTTATGGCCAATAGGTTGAAAGTTGGGATGTACTGGTGTACAAATCAAAAGTTGAGAGTGTTATCAGCCAATGGGTGAAAGTTGAGATTATTTAAATCCAATATCCCAATTTTTTATTAAGTTAATTAAAAAATTGGTTAACATGTGACATAACGCTGTGACCCAATGACTAAATGTTGACAAAATTATATCAGCTTAGGATGTCTACTAAAAGAAAACTCATTATATGATCTATTTTGTTTGATTAAATATAATAAAGGTTAACACAATTTAGTTTTGAAATGAAAAAAAGATTAAAATTTGACATTTTTACACGTTTTGGTTTTAACGGTTTGATTTAATATAAAAATTAATGAAGGCCAAGATTGGTTCTTTGAGTTACTTATTTCAGCTAGGCAGAGAGATTTGATTTGAATCCAAGCTTACTTCTACAATTTTATTTCAAATTGAGTTTTACCTTACTCGAACTTTGGAATATAACTTGAAAGGAACCAAACTAGAGTTCTATTAGGTTAAACGGGCCGAGTTAGAGTTTAGACGACCTTGCGTTTAGCTTAACTCACTTATACTCTTGATAGATAAATTTTGATTAACTTAATTAGCTCATTTATACCCTTAAATAACAAGTTCATGGCATACCATTAGTGAAAAGTTTCCATTGTTTTATAAACTAGAATTATTTACTTGATAACTAGAGCATAGTTTTCATCATCATCATCATACTCAGTAAATCCCACCAATAGCACAGCTAAGGTAGGGTCTGAGAATGGTAAGATGTAGACAGCCTTACCTCTATCCCGTAGAATTATAGAGACTGCTTCCAATGAGACCCCCGGTTCTATATAGTAGTTTTGCATCAAGCCTTGGATATACGGCACATAACACTCGGCAATTAAGACAAAGGCCGATTAGTGCATGTACTCCCTTGTTTTTCAGCTATCAACGTCACCACTGATCATGATTAACCACCCCCTATTTTAACGTTACTTTCATGAAATTAGTAAAATAACGTTAAAATTAGTGCACTTTCACTTTTGCCCCCTAAACGCCCACACATATATACATTATATATATGCACATACCGCAAGCGGGGCGTAAACTAGAGCATAGTTTTAAAAACAATAAATTGTAATTTGCATTCCTGTTTTTTTTTTCTTTTTTCTTTTAACAGAATCAACTTGAGTAAATCTAACTCTCTCTACTAATATTCAATAACATAATTATTCGTTCATTGTTTTATTCTTCTATTATTGTTGAACTTGATTATAAAGTTCTTTCGTTACGGTTTTCTTACATTTGTTTTTTTGTTGTCATTTTTTTTTTCTTTTTTCTTGTCACTTTGTTCTTTGATAAGGATGCTTTTGTCTATTATCATTATAAATATTTAATTCAGAGATTTATAAATAATATAAAAATAATATTGATATACTTTGATGTAAGAAGATAATGCCGAAAACCTTATCTTACGATGACGTGTAATAAGTGGAAAATCGAACGTGTTTTGTTTCTTGTTCCTTAATTCTATCGACTTTTTGTCTCTTTGATTCTCTGAATTGTTTTTAGTAAATAAATTATGCATCAAGTTATAGGATTCTTTGATTGAAAGTGTAACTAGTTTTATGTTTTATTTATTTATTTATTTATTTTTTTGACAGCGGCACAACTATATATATAAAAACGACTAGCAAGAGCCTAGTAAATAATATAAATATAAAAGTGGATTTTTTAGCCACTGGATAAAAGAAAAATTACACTTACTCATCCTACTACTACTACTACTCACCTAAACATAAGAAAATTGAACCACCACATCAAAATGCTAGGAAGCCTCAAGTGTAGCCAAGCCGCTATAAGATTCCACAATCTTCTTGGCGGAGAGCAAACCGCCGCTATAAGATTCCACAATCTTCTTGGCGGAGAGAAACCCGCTATAAGATTCACACTCCGCGAATAAATGATTTGTAGTCTCAACGAAGTCTTGACAAATCAGGCATAACACACTTGGAATGTCGATACGTGATAATTGTTGCTTTGATTCAACTTTGTGGTTATTGTATTCGGGTTAGAATTTAATGAAATAACGTTCTGAAAAACTTCTTGGCTGGCCCAGCTGAACCGTCTTCCGACGGCTGATGCTCTCAGCAGGCGCAACATCTAGTTCAAGATCCCACTTGTACGCTATGTGGTGACTTTCCGGAAACTATAGAACAAATCTTGCATCAAGACCAGAGCGAGAAGAACGGGCTTGACTTGGGAGGATTGGAAACGTTTTAATATAGATAACTATGTAGTTAATATCAACCGATATATCACTGACATATCGGTTATCGGTCCCTTGCCGAGATATCGATACAAAATATCCGTACCGATAATATCAGCAATATTGACCGAATTGGACCGAGATTTGACCAATATATCACCGATTTTACCGATATTAGTATCTTTCTTCTTAGTTCCACCATCTGTCTTTCTTCTTATTGTTGCTATTAGTTGTTACTATTAAATGTTAGTGTTTTAAGTCTTAGTAAGTGTTACTTACTACAATTGTTAGTGTTTTTTAAGTTGCAAAATTTAATTTGTTAATGATAGGAGAGTATACTAAATTGTTAGTGTTAAATTGCTACATATATAAATTTAGCATGATACTAAAATCACCGAGACCCTTTGACCGATATCCGATATTTTACGCATTAACTGTGTAGAGTGGGCCTTTCTGTTTTTGTTTGTTCAGATTGTAAATGCTAGTTCCTTGTTGGTTGACGTGTTGGAATAAAATTTTTTAATTAAATAATGTCACCTGACTCATCTTAAAAGTGGCACGAAAGTCGGCAATAAAATGATGATGTGTTAATAATTTCATTGAAAAGTGATATATTATGCTAGGTGGTAATTAATGCTACATGAAACATTATTGTTCATGAATTATTTTGTTTTTTTTTTATGTCTATTAACTTAACTTTTCTTTGTAGCATGTCTAGGCCGGTTAAGGATAGTAAGTTAATAAATAATTTGATTAAAAAACAATGTTATTTAGAAGCGAAGAAAATTAAATAAATCTTATTCATAAGATAGAACTATTGGAGAAACCTTTCATGAAAAAAAATATACTAGATAACTATTTTCTACGAGTTTTCATCTTTTAAAAATGACTTATTACACATTCATCCAAAAACAATTTAAATTGTTTGTTTTCCTTAGAAAAACGTTCTCATAAAGTTATTAGTGATCCTATTGGATAAACCCGACTTTACAAACTTCATGAAGAAAAACATCCCTCAACAATTATTGTTGTAATTAGTAAATCCTATGATTTACAAACTTCATGAAGAAAAATCCTCAACAATTATTATTGTAATTAGTAAATCCTATGCTAGTTCGTTTTAAAATGACATGAAGAAAAACATTCCTCAACAATTATTGTTGTAATTAGTAAATCCTATGATAGTTCGTTTTAAAATGACTTATTACACATTCATATAACAACTATTCAAATAGTTTGTTTTCCTTGCCAATGTGCGGTTAGCCCACTCGATAGAGGCATACGTCTCTTAGACTGTGGTGTGTGGGGCTTGGGTTTGGGAGTAGGAAACCCGCCCAAGCCTTGCACACCATCCCCTATGGGCTTGGATTTTGGTGTTGCCCCTCTGGCGTCGCTATTGTGCCCAGCGTGGGGCGCTACATGGGTTGAGATGGCTGACTGTGATTGGCTGGCCATGCCCAGCTCAAAAAGGCCACACCACCCCACACCAAAAAAGCCACGCCTAGCCATGTGGAACGACCTCTGCCACACGTCAACCCAAACCCCCAACACCCCGCAGTCTTAGAGGGGAGATCTTATGTTCAAACTTGTGCAATGGATAATAGTTTAGGATTATTCGTGTAATACAGTAGGAACAAGCTTTGCTATTAAAAAAAGATCTGTTTTCCTTGGAAAAAAAATATTCTCGTAAAATTACCAATGATCCTATTACGTAAACCCGACTTTACAAGCTTCTAAAGAAAAACATTCCTCAAAATTATTGTTGTAATTAGTAAATCCTAAGAGAGCTTTAATAACTATTAAGTGTTTACGAAAGATTTTTACCATCAATTACACAAAATTGGTTATAGCATTTAAGTTGGAAAATCATTTATCTTCTTTTATATTATCAACGTAGTAGTAAAGTTGGTAACACGTTTGTTTCTTCTCATAATCGAAATCAACTGAATACTTACTCTATGTCGTGATATATAATTATATCGTGTCACTCAGATGTTGGATAGTTATATAATAAATAAAAAAGTTAGAAGTGTCAATCGTTTGTTGATGGGTCCGCCTTGATCATAGTAAGCTTTTAAAGGTCTTTTAGGCGATTATTATTGTAGGAAGCTTTTAAAGGTGTTTTAGACGATTATTATTGTAGGAAGCTATAAGTTTCGAAATTTGAACTACTTATCATACTCACAGATAATCAAATAAGCATAAGCAGTATATCTGTTTATACTAAAATAAGAGTTTTAAAGATGTATTTGGAAATCAAATAAGCTTAACCAGTTTATCTGTTTATACTAAAATAAAAGTTTTAAAGATGTATTTAGAATTTTTTTCTAAAATAATAATAGATAAAATGTTTGAACATGACAATCATGTCCATGGCTGCAGACATTATTAATGGGGGTATGACTTATGTCACAGGAGACATCCTGATTGTTATTTGAATTTTAGATACTTGAATAAGCAAAACTGCTTAGGATCACAAGTATCCTCTTTGTCTAGGTTGTCATACCATATTGATGAAAAACAAAAATAATTGATACAAAACAAATAATTAATAGAAATCTTTTTATTTGGTCACTAAGAAAGTTGTGATAAACAGATGTTTTATAAACAAAGGCTCTTAAATTTAATGAGTTTGAAGTACTTGTAAACCATTCATAGCACATAAGAGATGTAAGAAAATGGGCATGGTAGCACATAAAGAATATAAATATGAGAAAAAAACACTTTATAGGGTGCCTTGCCAACTTTGGATTGACGTAAAACCTCATTTCGAGTGGAAAAATGGCAAGTATGATTTATCGATTTTTTTGAGTGTTTATCACACTTCGTCAATAATATTTGTGATCTGTGATGGCCTTCATCATTGTGACGAAGGTCACATAACTTTTAAGTTCTATTGTTGGTACCAATTCGTGTTTTAAACTTTGTTCTAGTTTTGATACGACTGTTTACCCACTTTTTGACTTCAATCAACATTCTTTTAGGAAATATTACAATCATCATGTAAGCAAACACACGTTTCTAACTTTTGGTAAAAACCAACACATTTATAATTTATTTCCTATTCAAGAAATTACAAAGTCTAAAAAAGCAAGCAACTATGTTCTTAAATGGGAAAATCTTGCCCATCATTACCATCTACTCTATCCACTATCCCAAATCAAACATTTGTGCTTCCAACAACTTGCTCCTTTGCCCATACAAAATCAGTGTCCATTTTGCCCTTCAACTTGTGTCCCATACATTCATGTATCAACAACTTGTGGCCAAATGCAACTTGATGATATGCACATAGATGCTTTGAATCAGCCCAAAGACGCTCACCGTCTTCCACATGTGTCGACGATACGTACTTTGTGCTTAAATAGTAGTACAAAAGTAAGTTCGTACACGTGATGTTTTAAGAGTTTTTACATCTGAAGGGCTTCTACATGTAGACAAAAATGTCTTGTGACGCGAGAGTTGATAGTTGTTGTAGCATTGTGACGGAGGCCTTGAGGGGTAAAATTGTCATTTTAAAACAGGTCTACGTAATTTTAATATTTTTTTTACATCTAAAAGGGCTTCGTGTTGTACATAAACATGTCTTGAAACGGTGAGAGTTGATAACCGTTATAATACTGTGTTTGCGGGGTAAGATCGTCATTCTGAAACGGGTCTACATAACTAAATGGGAACTCATTCCCATTCGGGTCACTTTGAACCTCTTGTTCGGGACTTGAATCCGTATGTAACGTCGGAATTGATTCAGATGTTTCAAAATGAAATACATCTTTCATGACATGATGGGCTGCTACAGCCGATGATGGCGGATGTACCGCCTGCGTAGCTGCATTTTGTGTAATATTTGGTTTCGTTTCGGTTTCCATGTCGAAACCATGATCATCGGTCACATGGTGCTTCTCAAGTGTACCTTTCATGTTATAGATTCGACATAACACCCAATCATCTAACTGCAAAATTCAAATTAAAAAAAAGTGTTAATACTTAACACTTAACATCTTCACAGTCTCAATATCATTAACATCTTGAAACTTACCCTAAGATTGTTGTTCCATTTGCCAGCTGATCAATTGACATTAGCAAGGCGATATTCGTGCATTATCCAATTCGTTTTCACTCCTCGCGGAGCTTTCCCCGCGTAGAACACCAATGCCTTCTTGATTCCAACTGCTTTCGGTTTTCCAATTGGTTTATCGGCTCCGGTGGCCTTCCAGTAACCAGTTCCGGCAGCTCTGTTCGGTCGCGATCCGTTCGGATATTTCCTGTCTCTAGGTGAGAAGAAGTACCACTCCTTTTCTCCATATAACGCCATATCTGTCAAAATCAATTCACAGATAAAATCAATTCTCATTAGATCCTAATTGGTTAAACAATGGCGATGCTCTAATAATCAGTGCAAAAACATGTTCAGATAGTGAAATTAGGTTAACAAAAACGGATTGAGATAGTGAAATTTGGGGAAAACGAATCGAGCAGCTGAGATTAGGTCAAACGGAATTGAGAAACGTGAAATCAGTGCAAAAATTAATTAAAAAATCATAAAAGTCAGTGCAAAAACGAACTGAGAAGCGTGACATGAGTGCAAAAACGAACTGAGAATCGTAAAATCAGGGCAAATATGAAGTGAGATGCTATAATCAGTGCAAAAGCGAATTAAGATAAGTCAAATTAGTGCCAAAAACGAATTGAAGTGGTGCAATTAGGGGAAAAACGAAGGGCAAAAAATGAATTGAGACAGTAAAATTAGTTTAAAAACGAGTTGACATCGTGTTCTTAGTGCAAAAACAAATTGAGATCGTGAAACTAGTGCAAAAAACGAATCGAGATGCTGAAATCAGGGCAAAAACGAGTTAAGATAATGAAATTAGGTTAAACGAATTGAAAATTACCAGGAAACTGCCATGGATCGAACTTATAAAGATCAATTCAGTAATAATCGGAACAGCTATACTCTGAGACGCACATTTCCGGCACATCATCCGTCGGATGAAACCGGAACCCCGGCGGCAACTCCAAACCGCCACACGTCATCACAAAACCTCAAATCAAACACCAAATCCGTACGGTTAATCTCCAAATCCAGATCTCGTTCTTCCACACAAAGCTAGGGTTTCCGACAGTGATACAAAGAAGAAGATGAAGAACTATATATAACAACAACAGAAACAGTGAAGGTCGCACGTGTAGGATTGTACCTGGAGGATTAAAACGTGGCTTCGGGGAACGAGCAGGAGAGAGAATTGTGGTGCAGTTGCTTGGAGAAGAAGGCTGAGTGATAATGGCGGTTATTGATTTGTGATAAAAGGTGAAGGGGCGAATGAGGGGGTGACACGTGGGGAAGAGAGGTGAGGGGTGATGGTGTCACTGCGTTCGTCATGTGGTTTGGACGGTTGTGGTGATAGGAATAGGTGGTACTTTGACCGGTTCATGATCCTCATCAATTGAGGAGGGTGCATTCGAAGATAACCGAAAAGGTGATAATTGAGTGATGGATCTAGAGGGTTTTCGTTCGTTTAAGCTTGAATCTTGTTCATTTAAATTTAAAAAAGTTGAATTTGGCTAGTTTTTTTAAATTTAAACGAACCAGACTTAAGCTTAAACGAACGAAAACCCCCTTTCAGGTCCTAGAAATTACTAATCAGCCTCTAGATCCATCACTCTCAATTACCACCTTTTTGATTATTTTCGAATGCACCCTCCTTAGTTGATATGCTAATAGATGCTTCAAATCGGCCCAAATACGCTCACCGTCTTCCACATGTGTTGATGATACGTACTTTGTGTTTAAATATACAAAAATACGCTCACCGTCTTCTACATCTACATCTGAAAGGGCTTCTACGTGTAGACAAACACGTCTTGTGACACGAGAGTTGATAATTGTCGTACCTATTGTGACGGAGGCTTGAGGGTAAAATTGTCATTTTAAAATAGGTCTACGTAATTTTAATAATTTTTTTATATCTAAAAAGGCTTTGCGTTGTACATCAACATGTCTTGAGATGGTGAGTGTAACAACCCGCTTTTTCGCAACTCGTTACTCTCGTTACGCCTAGCTCCAGAGATTCGGATCATAAGGTAAACTATATCGCTTACTACGTTACATCGCTTATTTTCGCACTATATCGCACCTCACAACGCCTATAACACACTCACTAATACTATAAACATTGCGTAATGTTTCCAAGTCTATCTGCTCGCTTAGACAACACGACTCTCTCAAGACTTGGGAACTGAGACGCCTATTAAACGCTTAATACTCGCAACGCCCTCGCTCAAACAACTCGCTTTATCGCATTTTATATGCAACGCTTAATACAAGTAACTAATACGAACGAAAGCATTACAAAAGGATTTTTAATAATTTTTAGGAATTTTTCTAGCAGAGGTTCCTTTTGTAAAAAGTGCGTGTTTTAATCATTAGAATTAAAAAAAATTATTTTCGTACGAAAATTGCATTTTTCGTGCGAAAATGTTGTATTTTTGGCTCCGAATGGCAGTTTTCATGCGAAAAAGACATATTTCATGCGAAAATCGCATATTTGGTGCGAAAATAACCATTTTCGCATGAAAATATGGATTTCCGCACGAAAAGTTCATCAGATCACCTCCTTTCCTCTCCTCCTATAAATACCAACACTTGTCATTTCGTGCTCACTTGCTGCCATTCCTCCCAAACGCTCTCCAGCCCGATTCTTTCTATTCCAAGTAAGAAAACTACGTTTTTTCACACGAATCAAACGGTTTTTACAACGATTTTGCACGAGATTATCTCCGATTTCATCTAAACTTCTCTGTTTTACGAAAACCTTCATCTTTTTCATAAAACTTCCTGATTTTCTTAAGGATCTAACACTTAACCTTTTGTTCAAACTCACCAAGTGTTTATCCTAACAAAACTGTTTTATCAAATCAATTTTCACACGAAAACGGATCAGTCCGACTAATGTTTCGTTCACTAAGTAGTGGAACGAGGCGCTGTCGAAACCATCACGAAATAGACTCGAAAATACATCTGTTTTAGACGAAGTCTTAGTCCCGAACGCACCAAGACGCAAGAACAATCACTTGTGCGATCTGGAATGGCTCGCGTGAACCATACTTGGTTCACACGGTCCAGTCCGAGTTCATACAAGAGACTCACTCGCTTAAAAGACCTCTCCGATGCTAGGTTGATCAGTAACCTAAGGTTGGAGGGATGAACACTCGATTTCCCGAAGACAGACGCGAAAACACTCGATTTTGGACACCAAAACAGACATTTTCGCACGAAAATTCCATTTTCGTGCGAAATGAACTGTTTTCCTCGCACCGACTATCCGTTTCAACTATTTCAACACTCTGGAAGACTGATGCACTTCCGTCTCTACGCGCAGGCTAAACCGACACTCTTTCTCTCCTCTCATCAACTCTCGGTGTTTGTTGTTACGCACCCACTGTGAGTGTACTTGACCATTTTCGCTTTAATGCACCTTTTGGGTTTAACATACGTTTATATCAAAATACACGAAACACACTAAACTAATTTATTACACGCGGATATCTGTTATACATATTTATACGTGATGCTAGGAACATGTAAACTATGACACATTTTCGTTAACTCACCTTAGATAGTATGGTACTATAGTTTGGCCAACACCCGACGGGGTCTAGCTAGGAAGAACGCGCGAGCATCTCGAGAGTATAGGATGAGAAATTTGTCTTGTGAGTTTATATGTTATGTGTATCATGTTTATGTATGTGGAAATTCGCGACACCGTTTTATCTATTATGCTATTATATCAAAACTTGTATGCTCGCCAATACATTTTTGTATTAACAATTATTTTAACGAATGTTGCAGGTTAATGTTTCTACTCGCTGTAAATGGACTTAGGATTTTGCTTAGAACATTTGTAATCGACTTTGAAAATTGTTTGAGATTAATGGCATTCGTGATGATTATGTAATGATCGTATGTTGATTGCATGGGAAATTGACGCTTAAATATTGTTATTTAAAAATAGTCGTTGTGATTCTCTCGAACAATCTGAACCGCATAGTGCTGCGCCCCGATGATTCCGCCATCGGTTGGGTGTAACAGTGAGAGTTGATAATCGTTATAATACTGCGTTTGCGGGGTAAAATCATCATTTTAAAACAGATCTACATAACTGAAATGGGGAATCATTCCCATTTGGGTCACTTTGGACCTCTTGTTCGGGACTTGAATCCGTATGTGACGTCAGAAGTCTGGTTCGTTTGAATTTAAAAGGTTGAATTCGGCTTGTTTAGAGGGTTTTTTTTACGAAGCTCGACACTGACTCGTAAGTGATTGTTTCACCTCCCTCGAGCTTAGTTTGCCTCATATCTTACTCATTTGTTATTATTTTAGTTTTACAATTATCCTTTTAGCTATAACTATTACCTTTGTTATGTAACTCGTATAATATTAAAAATTAATATTAAAATAATATGCTTGTTTACGCTTTAAGACTACTAAAACTTCGTATGTCAAGCTCAAGCTCATTATAAAAAGAGCTACACAACCGCACCTAAGTTTGATTCGATACAAAATTTTAGCGATACAATCTCAGTCTCAAGTAACTCAACTTGTTTAAACCCTTGTATGTGTTTATAAAAAGAGCTACACAACGCACTGTTGAACAACTGTTTTTCAATAATGGTAGTACCGTAAATATACTTCAACTTTTGGCCAGTTATTATACTGTTCATAAGATGTTTCAGCTTTTGTTATCATTGTTTGGCTAACTTATTTTGGAGTGACTTATGACTTATTGACTTTTTGAAAAATTAAATAAGTCAGAATGGAGTGACTTATTGGCTTATTCCTCTCACATTATAAGCTAACCCAAACACCTTTTAACTTTTCAAAAAGTCAATAAGTAAATAAGTCACTAAAATAAGCTTAGCCAAACAGCTATATATAATATAATATAATTTATATAACTATTTTTAACGAGCAAAATTCGGAATGGTTAGCTTGTGACTTTTCTACCGACTAACCTATGGATTAACTAAGACAGACTTGTTCTGGCTAGACAGATTGTTAGGGGATTATAACTAAATAGTGTTTTCCCATTTTATTTGCACTAGAGGCTGACAAATTCTACAAGGTTATACATAGGGGATGTGATCACATGGTACTCATGGGGCGGCAATGACCAGGTGGCTCAGTAGGGAGCTATAGCTGAGTGGTTCAGTTGTGTACAACTCTTGAATGGCTGTGGCAAGGGGGCGACGGTTGTGCTGAGTTTACAGTTCGTGACGTCCGTAGGGAGCTAGACACCATGTCAAAAATTAGAGAAACTAAGGTGTTATCTTGGTTGGGGTGGATTATGAAGAAAAGAAACTGTTTTTTTTTGTGGAGAGTGGAATTGAACCAAATCCCGACTAAAGACGCATTAGTGGCTCCAAGAATTGCCTTAGCTTCAAACACTTTTTCCATGTGCCTTACGGTTGCTGAATTGACTGACCATCTATTGATTACATGTGAGTATGCAAATCTAGTATGGACACATATATTCCAATGGATTAAAATCCCACTGCCCTCGTACCTACTAAGCATAATGGAGGCTATAGAGCTTTTGGAGTACATTCAGAGTACCAAATGACAAAAGGAAACAGGAAGCCGTCTCAAGTCATCATTGTTACAACGTGTTGGACGGTCTGGAAAGCAAGGAACGATACCATATTCAACAACAAATCTTCCTCTTTATCGAGACTGATCAGCGAAATTAAAGCCTGCACATTCTTGTGGATAAGGCTACTCGGTGTGGAGGAGGCAAGTCCTTGGAGGATATGCCCCTCCACGTCAACATACAAGGAGTATGTCCCTCCAAGGATGGACCAAGGGAAATGGAGGATGGGCATATATATATATATATGTATGTATGTATGTATATATGTATGTATATTATGATGTATGTGTATGTATGTATGTATGTATGTATGTATATGTGTATGTATGTATATGTGTGTGTGAGAAAGGGGAGGCCCGGCTTGAACGGCTGCAGGAAGACGTTCACGATGCCGATGTCCTTGTGGAAACGCTGTGGAGGGCCTGCGACGTTCCAAGACGGGGCGGGGACGTCCCCCGTACCCAGTGGACGAAGCTTGAGATATTATACAGGGGGGTCGAAAACGTATACACCCAAAAATTTCTATAGAACCGGGGGTCAAAAACGTATATACCCAAAAATTTCTATACGAAAGCTACATATATAACACTATCGAGCAAAAAGTTCGAGGGGTCGGGCGCCCCTCCCGACCCCTTCTAACCTTCGCCCGTGCCCGTACCGAGTAGCCTAAGGGCTCGGGCTAAGGTGCCGGACATGGAGTGGTGAAATGGAGGAGCTTTAGTTTTTTTGAATTTTCCTATGTAATATGTAGAGCATGGGTCACTATATTAATAAAATTATATAATTAAAAATACTAATGATACTCTCTTTATACATCTTGAGAAATTATAGTACACATACTATGAATAAATCCAAATGAAAAATTATATATATATATAATATATATATATATATATATATATATATATATATATATAATACAACACATGTAAACAAATCAATTCAAAACTTAGTCTATGAATCGCATTTTCTTGTACGATCCTTTGCGTAGTCTTTAACAAGATCTTCGTGTAGTCTCCTTTGCTTCAAAAAAGAACAAACAGGCGTTGACGGTTGTGGATGTGGCACGTATTCAACACGCTTCCTGTAAAACATATTTTGCACATCTACTAAAGACGACGCGTCTGTCTCACAGGTAGGGATGGCAAAAAAACCCGAACCCCACGGTTTATCTGAAACACGAACTATTTGGGCCTGGTATACCCGAAACCCGATGGGTATGGGTATACATTTTTATTTTTTTCGGGTTCAGGTACGGGTATGGGATATAGCGATACCCGACCGATTACGCTCAAAATATACCCGAACCAATATATGTATAATATTTTATTTCTTTTTATATATATTATATATTAAATGTTTATATTTCTTAAGACTGTGGGGTATGAGGCGTGGGTTGGCGGGCAACGCCCAAGTCACCACCCCGGAGGGGCTTGGCTTATGGCGTGGCTCGTTGGGCGGTACCCTGGCACCCAGCGTTGGGCGGGGCTAGGTGGGTGAGGTGGCGGATGGTGATTGGCGGGCCAACCTAACCATTTTAAAATTTAAAAACAAACCGTTTGGCTTGGCCAAACGGCTAACCCGAGCGGTTATAAATAAGTATGTTTTTTTTGTTTAATGTTTTAGGAAGTTTAATAATATTTTTAGGTTTTCTTAATTAATATTGTGTGTATTTAAAAAAAAAAATCCACGTGGCCTACCCAACGCCCAAAACCCCCGCCCACCATACCCACCGCTGGGCTGCTTCATGGGCGGTGCCCCTCCTTTTCACGTGTCAACCAACGCCCCAAACCCCCGCCTCACCATACCCCACAGCCTAAACAATTCCGAGTTTTCCATATAGCCAAATTTCCCCCCAATTGCAATACTTTTCTGAAACGTAATGTACGCACGACGGCACGACACTCTCTCAAATCTCCAATTCCGATTTCAATATATTTCCTTCTTAGATACCATTCTTTATCGCTAGTGCTACCACTGAATTGTGATTTGTGAGTGAATCACCACTTGAAGTTCTCAGAGCTCAGATCTTAAGGTATATTCTTCTTAATGTATTAGTGTTAAATACTTTCATTTCTAGTTCATAATTAAAGGTTTTAGTGCTAAAAAAATTCTTTCTAGTTCAAAATCGTTTATGGGGGTGTCAAGTATGATACTTTGAGTTTTGTTGTTCTTATGTGTCTGTATATCTATATATACAAACAGTTATTTCTAGTTCAAAATCATAATTAATTGTTTAATGGCTTTTTATCTCTCTCTAGATATATATGTGTTTGCTATTGTTGGGGTTGTTGATATTTGAGTCATCTTATGATAAAACATATATGTAACTTATTATATGTTTGGTGTAAAAATTAGAATAATAATCGGTATACCCGTAGGTATACCCGATACTTGAAACCCCCGATCTTTTAACAAAACAACGGGTATACCATACCCGATACCTGACAGGTTTTGGGCTGGGTATGAGACAAGTTTTTGTAACCGGGTATGGGTTTGGAATTAGTCATACCCGCTCCGTTGCCATATCTACTCACAGGGTACACAACCGAGCAATATGTACTGCCGGAGAAGGCCATACGTCCGAAGTTACACCAGGTAAAATTGAAGTGTTAGAACTTGAAATAGGTGATGAGAGAGTACTCCTCTCTAATTTCCAGTGGATGAAACAAAATGTTCTATAGTTTCTTAGGTTTTATTTTAGTAGAAATTTTATTTCTTCTCTCTTCCATAAAAGGAACCTTCATGTTCATTGTATAGGCATACAAACCATAACAATCATGTTCATTAATCATCTAATAATAAGAATTAAGTTAAATAGTAATAAAAATAGACCTTTGAGTTCTCATGAACATCCTTAAGATATTATATGAACCATCTAAATTAATGAAACCAATTTAATATAACATGAATAATGAATAATGACATAACACGGTTTATTTCAACCACTTAATTTCTCATTCATCATATATTAGTAAAACACATTCCACTAAATTTCCAGCATAATATGTTTTTGTGTTGATTGTCCCTTTTATAAGTGGGCTGGTTTGTTTCTTTCCATATTTTGTAACTTTTGCTTAAGCACCTTGTTTGGCTTTTAATAAAACCAATTTAAAAAAAAAAAACCCTAAGTAATTACCATAAGTACTAGAGTAGCATAAAGTTAATTTTCACATGTTAATGCATTTCACAAATATGAATGATAATAAAACACAATCAACTTACAACTTATGTCTATATACACATTGTAATTTTCATAAAATCTGTACATAACATTAACCTAACAATATCATGAAAATTCTTGAAAGTACCATGATGTATCTCACAAGTAATCTTTATACTCTCGTAAATTGTAAATATTCAAAGGGGAAAGTGAATATAGGGCTGGTATGCATGTAACTTAGATTCGAAACCTTACAAAACGAAGCCGTTTAGTTCAAAAAAGCCTTATAAAAATAATTTTCTATTTTAATACCAGGTTATTCTCTGCTAGGAAACGATTTTATTAGGCTCATTCAGTCAAAGCTCCTCTCCTATTTGATTCCAAATCCAAAGAATAGAAATTGAAAGGCAAATCCACTTCAATGGTTGCTACAGATTTAAAAAAAATATGTAAGAGCTCTGTGTGGAAGAAATTAATGTAGGTTCTCCAATTTGAACTGAAATCCCTGCCAAAATGGATTTAATGGAGAGAAAAAAAAATTAAAATAAGTCTTACTTTCATTGCGTTAAAATGATGTTTATGTGAAATTTGGTTCACCAACATAATTCCAAATTTCAAGCTTGTGAAATTGGTTCAAGATAAACTTTTAGTTGAAATATAACTTTCCCCATATTCGAATTAAGGTAAAAAGACATTTGCGAAACATCACGGGAAGCTTGTTGAGTTAAGTTTTGTCAAACAATCCCAAATCGTATTAAAATAAAAGGGATGTTAACAACTTGTGTGATGGCATATCGTGAATATGTGTAGACAGGGATGAAGCTTTATTGGGGTCGGGGTTGTCCCTGCTGTCAAAACTAGGGGTGTGAATTTCTGACACGACCTGGAAATCCGACACAAACCTAACACGAAATTCGCGGGTTTAGGTTTCGTCTAAACGGGTTCAGGTCAGTTTCGGGTTGAACACGCGAACCCGTTTAGGTTTACGGGTCAGGTTCGGGTCAACCTGGTCGGGTTGGCGGGTTGACCCGTTTAAAACATTTATACTATATTATACTTTTTTTACAATATATTTTATCTCATAAATTAAATGGGGCGTGTATTTTATGCCATGATTATAACTTAAAAGGAGAAATTAACATAGCTTTTATAATTTAAATATGATATTATTATATACATTTGTGTTTTTTAAGTAATTTTTAATTTTAATATATTAGTTTTAGAAAAAAAATTAAAAAATTCGGGTAAAACGCGTCGTGTTCGGGTCAACCCACAAAACTTCGGGTCGTGTTCGGGTTCATATATATGATACGATTTTCGGGTTAGGGTCGGGTTCGGGTTCATGTAAAATTTTCGGGTTCGGGTCGGGTTGAACCCGCCAACCCGCGAACACGACCCGTTTAGCACCCCTAGTCAAAACGATGATATCAAACTTGTAGAACTAAGATTATACCCAAACCCTAGATATCATTAACCCTAGAAATATACAATCCGAACAAATTACAAGACTAATACAGACAAGACACCAACTCTCTAACTCTCACAAGATCATCAACAACTTGATGATCTTGAACTAAACAAACAATAGACACACTTCAACTAAGAATCTGGAAGATTCTTAGATGAAATCCTAAATCGCCTAGAGAGAGAAAATGAGAGAACAAGTACAAAATATCTACATAAGTGACTTGAACAAAGGAACTAAAATTATATATAGAGACCCGAATCAACTGAATCCGGATAACCCGGATCAACTGAATCCGGATAACCCGGACTCCACAACTTGACTTACCTGCAACCACACCTTAGCCCAGTCCAGCAACTCTTTAATGATCCAATAGCCTCAGCAACTCTTTAATGATCCAATAGCCTTTAGCCCAATGTCCACAACCTCAGCATCAATACAGGCCCAATAGCACATGAAATAAAAGACAACAGAATTAGAACATTAGAATAAAATGAAGTTCATATAAATGGACATATTTTAACACCCCCACAACTTCATTACTGAAACAAGTCAAAAGATTTAATTTTTCACACAAAATATTATGGGTTTTAACTAACACCCCTTTTGTGAACAAGTCAGCCAACTGACCCTCAGATTTAATTCCAACACATTTTATAATTCCTTTTGAAATACAACCTCTCAAGAAAAATAGGTCTATCTCAAAATGTTTGGTTCGATCATGAAAAACTGGATTTGTTGCAATTGATATTGCAGCATTATTATCACAATGCAGAGAAATAGGAATACTCACAGTTACACTAAGCTCATTTAATAAGTTTTTTAACAAGATAACCTCACAGCAGCTGCACACATAGCCCTATACTCAGCTTCAGCTGATGATCTAGACACAGTAGACTACTTTTTACTCTTCGAGGACACTAAACAGTTTCCATGAAACACACAATATCCTGTAACTGATTTCCTGGAAGTTAGACATTTAGCCCAATCAGCATTGTAGGACCGATCCTCGATGCTAAGGAACCTAAATTTGATATCTAACGTCCATAATAGCGGAAATATTACGTCGTGTTTACCAATAGACAAGAATTAATCAGTTAATCATCAGTTTTATTTATCAAACGTCAAGAGTACAAACTGACAGAGCTTCGCCTCCAAAATGCCAAAGTTACAAATGAGGAGCACTAGTTAGGTATTTATAGACTTGCAAGTTCGCCCTTGGGAGACTCAAGTTCGCCCGAACTTGCCTTAGCAAGTTCGGCCGAACTTGGCTATACATGAAGTTTATGGGCGAACTTGTTACAACACTACATAAATACTTCAGACACCTAGCCTATCTAGCTCTATACTATACAGACTCAATATAAGACTAAGACATAGACATTCTGCACCAACAGACTCCCCCTTGGATATAGTCTTCTTCTTGTATCAGTCTTCAAAACTCTGTCTTCAAAATAAACATTAACGCACACGGCCGAAGAAGTTCTTGTACGGCTTCCTTCGTCGTTCTTGCTTAGGATCTGGTGTCTGGTCTGTAGGAGGCACTTTGTTCAAATGCTGAAATCTATTAACACTTGCCTTCCTAGTTCTTTCATGAATTGCTTCAAGACGCTTCTCCTCTTTCAAAAACTCTACTCTTGCTAGATCTCTCCACTTTGTTTGCCACATCTTTCCTGAATTAACTTCGTGTGCATAACAAACATTCACTACTTTCTGAAACTGCATCGCTTGTACCTTCTCACGTTCTTCAAAAACAATCTTGTTGTAGAACAAGGTTTTGATGTCTTCTCTAGAGCAGTTAACCAACCACATCGGATCAAGAACCCTAATTGTTCTCCATAACCCCCTCATACCCTTTATCCCAATACGGTAAGGTCTTGAAATCAGCAAGGTATTTGAAGTATTGCACTCCAAACTCCCTTTTGATTGCATATACGTTAAGTTCTTTAAATCAACCCCAACTTAAGATATCTCCCAAAGAAACATCTTTGTCTCTGGTAAAGAATGCTAGAGGACGTCGAAACTTACGTTCGCGAGGCATCTCTTTAAACCAGGACTTTTTCGCTTGAGCAATTTCTTCTTTAGTCATTGGCTTTGGTACTTTTCCTTCACGCAAAGATTCTTCAATCTTTTCTTTCAGCATGTCTTCATCTAGCTGCTTGTACATCTCCTCGAAAGTAGGAAAACTTTCAGAATTAAGACCGACGTACTTCGCAGTATGATCTGTTTCATCATCAGAAGACCAATCTTCCACGATCACTCTATTATACTCATCAGCCTCAAATCTTCTAACATGCTGATAATCATTCGGCTCGAAAGTGTTAACATTCAACACATCTTCTTCGAAATCAAACTCTAGATCTGCAACATCAACTTCAACTAACTTTGCAAGATCTTCCTTTGTATAGTTGTGTATAAACTCGCCCTCCTCCACGTTATGTTCAAGCATTAACAATAAAGGCTTCGTGGGAACTGCAGCAACTGGCTTAGCAAATCTATCAACATTCAACAGATCAATCTCATCAGTTGGCCCTTTCTGCCCTGACTCCCCCTCACTTTTATCATCCATTATGTTCGATTCATCATCCATTAGCGAGGAAAAATCAAATTCACTTGAGATTTTGGCTTCAGTGATTCTAATACCAACACCACCCTGATCATCATCATCGGCATCGTCTGCTACATTCCAATCTTCATATTCCGGATCATCTTTCTCTTCATCATCATCTTTATCCTCCTTTTCAGCTTCTTCATCATCCTTTTCAGAAGTAACTATACGATCAGAAGGCTTGACAATTTCGTCAACCTTTTGAATATCAGACTCAGAAGCTTAGAAACATCTTCAACAGATTTCTCAGCAACTTCAGAAGATTTAGGGGTTTCACCCTCAACATTCTTTCCTTTACCACTCACTGCTAGTTCTTTCTTAGACCTTTCTTTGGCTTCTTGTTGATCCAGACGATCATATTCTTAAATGAAATCGATACCCAGTGCATTAGATAAAATTTTCTGCATCCTGTAGAATCTTCGATCATTTAGGGCCTGGATAGATTTCAAATCAGCTATCTCAGTTTGCGTCTTTTCGTTAGCATCTTGCAAACTCTCTATCAACGCTTTAAAGTATTCTCGCTCATTCTCCAACACTTTCACTTTCTCGTCTAGCATTTCTTTCTCAACATTGCTTTGATTCATCTTTTGAATAAGCTCTGATTTTTCAACTTCATTTTGTGCCACTTTGTCTTCTAATACCTTCACACGCTTTTCCAGAAGTTCAACATTCGTCTCTGGAAAGAAATCATTTAGATCTTGCAGGCTAATCGGATCACTATGCATATCACCAAATATATTAGGCCCTGAAGATTTTGGTGTTGACTTTGGAGTAGCAGCCTTTGGTGTTGACTTCCTTGGAGTAGAACTTTCTAAATTTGAAGTCGTTGGAGCAACTGGTGATTGAATAACAGGTACTTCCACAAAACCAGACACAGGAGGTTCTTGTGTAGCTCCTGGCCTTTCAGCTCCGATGAAACAATCACAGGAGGTTCTTGTGTAACTCCTGGACGTTCAGTTTCACTTGTATCAACAACAGGAGGTTCTTGTGTAGAAGGTTCTTGTGTGACTTCTTTCTCCTGTGCGCCAGAAGGTTCTTGTGTAACTTCTGCGCTTTTCACTGTTCCTTTGTATCTTTTGCTGACTGCCTTTTGGGTTTCTTTGATTTCCTCTTGCCTTTTGTCCGAGGAGACCCTGTAGTCTTTGTCGAAGAAATAGTTGCAGACTTTACACGTTTAGATTTCTTCTTTGGTCTTTCCTCATCAGACTCTTTTTCTTGATTTGAATCGAAATCAGCATCCATTTCTTTTTCTTTTTCTGTTGCTGTCTTTTCAGGTTCACCTGTTCTTCGTCAGAATCATCATCTTGTTTAGAAGTTGCTGAAATAACATCTTCCTGAGTCGTCTTAACAATTTCCAGACTCTCAACAACTACCGCAGCGCTCGAACCTGCTTCAGTTTGAATGTTCTCAGGTTCATCTTCGTCAACGAGCATAGTTTCAATTTTCCTTGCAGCTCGTTTCTTTTTAGGCTTAGCAACTTCTGCTTTAAGAACCATTCACTTCTAGCTTTCGGCTTGAAGTCTTTAAACCATTCCTTTTCAGCATTAAGCTCTTTCTCATCATCACTGCCGTCTTTTCTCCATTTGTTTTCAGGCGGCGCAATGTAGTTTGAATCCTTAATTGCTCCGAAAACTGGTTTAGCAACAGGAGCTGATGCTTGCTTCTGAAACTTGATTAGCTTTTTCACTGTTGTCTCATCAAGATGAACTAGATAAAGCACATCATTCGGATCTCGTGCTATATTCTTGAACTTCTCATCAATCAACATCTGCACAAATCTCGGATATTAACATAACCTTGAATCCTCCATATTCTTTGACATGTGCGTAAATACAAGCTTTGAAAAGTTGAACGGCTTCTTCAAAATTAATGCCGTTGCCATGCATGCCAAATAGTCTTGCACGTCGTCTAATCCCGCCTTCCGATGACTGAATGTGTGAATAATAGCGTGCATAAGGAGTTGGTAAGGATTTGGCACTTCCCTTTCTTTAACGTCGGCTTGTTCACGCTTCCCTTATAGCCCATACGAAAGAAACAACCTCTAACCATTTTCTCGTCGAGGAATATTGGATCATCTTCGTTGTCATTGAATTGTAGAATCCATCGAATATCATCTTCAGTTACAGAAATCTTCTTAAACTCGTTTCCAACTCGCACCGATGAATTAATTGTTTTTTGATCATCACTAAGCTACGCATTCGTCCAAAAATTGAAAATATGAGATCTGTATGACACTGTGCGTTCCGTGATAGCTCGGTGAATAGGGCTTTCCTCCAAAAACTTTAAGATACTTTCGTATTCCTTTAAATAGGACAGATCGTCTTGTCGAGCGTAATACACGTGTTGTGAGTCTTAGAAAACTCAACAGAGATTACACGCGCTGGAACTTGAGCCTGAAAAATGACACAAAACAATTAGGACGCTTATCGAGAAAAAGTTACAAAAATTTTCTAACACATTTATCAAGTTTGGGCGAACTTGATATATGTTAAACATTCTAGTTTAGATCAAGTTCGCCCGAACATGCCTTTTCAACATGTTCCTTATACAAGTATAAGTTCGGGCGAACTTATACTCTAAACAATATTCAGGTTTCTTTTTCACAAGTTCGGGCGAACTTCCATTAGAATTGTCAATATCATTTTGGAAGTTCGGTCGAACATATCTTATTTCTCTTTATTCAGGTTTTATTTACAAGTCCGGTCGAACTTGATAACAAGTTCGGCTGAACTTGTCATCATTTACAAACCAAACCTGCTCAACATGTTCACAATCGTTTCATTCAAATCCAACATAGTTCCACAGTTGATTTATGTTTAAGAACAAATTTCAAAGTTCAATTTTGTCCAATTAAACCTAGATCTATCAATTTTTAATGTTTCAGATTCATTAAGTCCAACTCAGTTCAATCCATGGTTCTAAGATCGTATCACTACCTCAGTCATTGTGGTTGGTGTGCCAATCACCAAGAACAATCGAAAAATGGGCAGGGTAACGGTATCAATTTGCCAAAAAACACAAGATCGCTCAAGAGTGCTTAAGTTCGCTCAGATGTTTTGAAATCAGACAAATGAGTTCGGCCGAACTTAAATGGTATAAATACTATGTCAAGTTCGGGGAACTTGCTAAGCCCAACTTAAAGGGCCCAAAAGAAGTCCGGGCGAACTTAGCAAATAATCAATAAGTAGCCAACTGCAAGTTCGGTCGAACTTGCTTATTTGATAAACATGATTTTGTTTAGCAAGTTCAACCGAACTTGCCAAACCACAATTTCAATTTTTTAAAAATTTTTCATTTTAACCCCTGAACTTTCCAACTTTTACCAGTTATGAAATCCACTCAGTTGACCAAGTCCAAGCTAATGACCTTGGTTAACCGATCTGTCTGCCGAGTCCAAGTTAATGACCCCGGTTTGACCCGTAACGAGCAAACTGTTGATATTTTCAAAATCAAAGTTTCAAATTAATGAATTTTTTATCGTTTTGGCTTTTCAGATTTAACAGATTAGCTCCCAGCCCATTGTCAAAGAGATTCCCACTAGTTCTAGCATCTTACGACTTCGAAGACCCGTTCTCCAACATTGGTTTGCTGAAAACAATGTAGAAATAAAATCTTTTTGTATTTTTGTAAGTTTATGCTAAAACACACTGAAATCTTTTTGGTTTTAATTTGTAAAGATGATAAACTATGTACAGGACAAAGTAAACTATGTACAAACATATTTACATACATATTTTTGTGAATTCGTGTCTAAAGGATCATATCAGTTAATTGAGACATATCACCAGTACCGTTGACTTTAGATGACTTTAAGCTTTAAACTTGTTTACCTAGATTGTCGATATGTTTGTCCACTTAAGCTTTACCACGTTTCTCAACTTTTTCAAGATATGTTATGGTATGATTTATGAAACTTGACTTATCTATGGTTCCCACTTCTTGAATATACTCCCGTATCAAGATTCCCTAGATTTTCATCTTACAGTGAATATAGTGTAATTGATATCTGTATCTGGGTTAGTGCGAGACCTTGAGAGCTCAGGTTAGTACTACCGTACAGACAAAGAGATGAAGGCTCGTCTTTAAGGTGTGTTCCACTTAAGGAATCTTTTTAGCACTGCAAATGGTTAGATCTTTTGATTCTTTTCAATATTGCATGCAGTTGGGGATTTTTGGCGAAAGTATTATAGAAGTTCTAGGCCATTGCTTCCGCAAAATTAGAAGAACTTGTATAATACCCCAGATATCAACTATCTATAAAGACCCCGTATCTCAGAATCAGGCAATCTCTCAAACGAAATTTCGGAGTACTAAGTCCATATATCCAAGATGTGTTAATCCACAAGAATAAGCAGTTGCTAAATTCAGTTTATATCTCGAAAACAGTTTACTGAACGTGTTAAGCCTATCGACACATCCACAGTAAGACTCGTTTTTACTTTTAAACTTTCCATTTCTTTAGCATACTATGATAGTCCACTAATGTATTATCATTTCCTTTTTCTGACATCGAATTCTTTTTGTCTTTTTCAATGTTTTTGTACATTTTTGAAAATTTTCATATGTTTTTGTATTTTCCCAAATATTTCTCCCCCTAAAATCAAAAACATATTTTTGGATTTTAGATTTTTAAGAAATACTAAAGTAGAAAGATATTTACAAACCATACAAACCAATGCGGATTACGTGAATTCGTCATCCGATTCGTATTCAACCTCACTTCCGCACCTGTAAGCAAATTTTTAATACCGTTAAGCCGCATTAGATATTAAATCTTGTTAATGGAAATGCTTTGGTATATAAAGCAGCCCTTTGTTCGTCGGTGTAGATTTTTTCTATTCGAACCAATTTCTTTTCATAACAATCACGAATGAAATGGTAACGAACTTCAATGTGTTTTGTACGTGAGTGATGAACCGGATTTTTAGTTATATCGATGGTTGCTTTGTTATCTACAAATAAAGGCGTGTCAAGAAACTGCAGACCATAATCCCTCATCTGTTGCTGAATCCAGAGGTTTGAGAGCAACAGCTGGAAGCAGAAATGTATTCCGCTTCACAGGCAGAGAGAGACCGTGGTCTGTTTCTTACACTGCCACGTTACCAAACGTGTGCCAAAGAACTGGCATCTTGCAGTTGTAGATTTCGAGTTCAGTTTGTCCACTCCGAAGTCTGAGATAGCGTATCCAGTGAGATCAAAATTGTCGTTCTTGGGGTACCACAGACCGGTGCTTGGGCAACCTTTCAAGTATCGGAAGATTCGCTTGACTATCTGCAAGTGTGACATTCGAGGACTTGACCGATATCTTGCACATAAGCATGTAGGATACATGATGTCCGGACGTGATGCCGTTAATACATCAATGAACCTATCATCAATCGATACAGTGTTTCATCAACTTTCGTTCCCGTCTCGTCTACGCAAATCCCAAGGTTCAGTGCCAGCGGTGTCGAAAGCGGCTTCGAAGAATCCATTTCAAACTTTTTGAGAATGTCGTGAACATACTTAGTCTCATGAATGAAAATCCCGTCTGGAACACTTGAAGACCTAAGAAGAACTTCTTTTCGCCCATCGAGGACATTTCAAATTTCTTCTTCATGATTTTTTCAAACTCTTTGCACAGACTGTCATCCGTAGAACCGAAAATGATGTCGTCCACATAGATTTGTACTATTATCAGATGCGATCCAACTTCTCTGGTAAACAAAGTGCTATCCACGGTTCCTCTCGTGAAGCCATTTCCAACGAGATGTTGCGATAACGTCTCGTACCAAGCTCTCGGGGCTTGGTGTAAACCGTACAAGGCTTTATCCAGGAGATATGCTTTGTTCTTGTTCAGTGGATCGACAAACCCTGGTGGTTGGCCGACATAAACTTGTTCACAAAGTTTACCGTAAAGAAATGCAGATTTTACATCCAACTGGTACACCTTAAATCCTTTCCAAGCTGCGAATGCTAGGAAAATGCGGATAGATTCTAATCTCGCAACCGGTGCGTATACCTTCGTATAATCTATACCTTCCTGCTGGTGGAATCCCTTGACAACCAGCCGAGATTTGTTTCTTACTATAACCCCCGATCATCTCTTTTACACTTGAAGACCCACTTTGTATCAATAGCTTTCTGCTTCGGTGGCAAATCTACAAGCTTCCAAACACCCAACTTCTCGAACTGTAAAAGTTCCTCTTGCATTGATATCACCCAATTCTCGTCTGCCAGAGCCTCATTAACTGTCTTTGGCTCTATTTGACTAATGAAACATGAGTAGTAGCAGTAATTCTGAGTTGATGCAACTCGGGTGTAGAAACAACTAAGTGCTTTGTTGATTTGGTTTCGTGTATGCACACCAGTTTGTAGTTCTCCTAGAATATTCGTTGAAGGATGATACGAATATGATCACGGCATTTCTTCTGTTGGAACGTCAACTGAGCTTTGCTGATTTGAAATAATTAGATCACTATTCACATCAACATTAGGAGTACTTGTTGAAGCTTCGTTCTGATTTCTCGGACTAGCAGATTGATTCAACAGGTTAGAAATCTGCTCAACTTCTTCATCCGATGAAGTTTCATCATCAGCATCAAATGTTGGTGCTTCATCTGAATCAGAATTCTGATTCTGAGGCGTACTGGGCACTGTTGTGTTTTCTGGTTCATTAGAAGCATTCACTAGAGGTGTAGCAGGTGTTACTTCTGTTTCAGAAGTATTTTCAACATGAACACCACTGCTATTGCTTGGACCTGTTCCGGAAGATGAAGAATCCAACGTGGGTTGATTAACCACAATTGGTCTAATGATTTGTTCTTGATTCGCTGACTGGTGAAGATAGTATAATGCTGCAACTTCTTTGTCAGACGGTTCTTCCGGTAAGTCGAATGACTTCCAAAGGACTTGATAGTTAAACAACCACTCGTCACCTCTCCTTTGAATAGGATCCGTATAGTTAAAACAATCCACGTGCTGTGCTTCAATAACCTTTCTCAACGAAGGAACATATACTATTCTTAACGGACTCGCATATCCGACAAAGAAACCCTCTAGAGATTTAGCTCCGAATTTATCATCTTGATCGATTACAGTGCATGGCGCACCAAATGGCTCTAAGAATTTCAAATTTGGCTTTCGTCGGTTTATCATCTCGAAACATGTTTTCTTTGTTGGTTTAACAGTGAGAACTTTGTTTAGCGTGTAGCAAGCCGCAGCAACCGCTTCACTCCAGAAGCTAATTGGAAGTTTAGAATCTGCAAGCATGGTTCTCGCAGTTTCAATCAAAGTTCTGTTTTTTCGTTCAGCTACTCCGTTTTGCTGTGGAGTATAGGGAGTACTAAACTCGTGCAGAATCCCTTTCGCGTTGCAGAATTCCTTCATTTTGTTATTTTTAAACTCTGTGCCGTTGTCACTTCTAATGCTTCTGACCGGCAGATGATAAAGGTCCTCGAGTTTCTTGAATAGAATAACCAAGTTCTCGAACGTTTCGTCTTTTGATTCCTGAAAGAATACCCAAGAATATCTCGAATAGTCATCTGTCACGACCAAGCAATATAAGTCTCCTGAGATGCTTCGAACATTTACAGGACCAAATAAGTCCATGTGGAGACGTTCTTGTGGCAACTTGATTGAGTTTAGAATTTTCTTCGGATGAGATTTCTTGATCTGCTTTCCCTTTTTGCATTCTAAGCAGTGATCAGGCATATGAAAGCTCTGAAGATTTACACCGTCTACAAGATCATTATGAACCAAGTAATTCATTTTTCGCAAATGAATATGACCCATCTTACGATGCCAAAGAATAGAATCCTTTTCAGTAGCCTTTGTCACAAAACATTGTGCTGATTTTGATGAAGTGGTAGCGACGCCCATATCATGAACATATAAATCATTCTCACGTGGTGCTCGCATCAGAATCCACTCATCTCGTATTTTGAATCCCGGCTTCATGATAATACACTCTTTGTCATTGAAATGCACCGTGAACTTCTTGTCACAAATCTGCGATATGCTCAGAAGATTATTTTCCAACTCTGCAATATAATTCACGCGACCGAATGAAACGGCGCGATTGGAGAGCTTCGCTCGGCGACTATCCTTCTACCCTGGTTACCCGTAAATCCAACATATCCACCATTGATAGCTTTTATGTCGAATAGCAACGCTTTCATTCCCGTCATATGTCTGGACGCTCCACTATCCAAAATCCACTTAGAAAGTACGGATCTCTGGAGCCCCTGCACATTTTAGCAATCTATTTAAAAAGCGAGACCCAAGCCTTTTAGGTCTTGGGTTGAATTGGATAACCATCATCAAAATCAAACTCACACTCATCAGCATAATCAAATCCACACTCATCTGCATAATCAAATTCATATTCATCATCTGGATTTTCTATGATATTTATGTTTGAAAACTTTACTGTCTTTTTATCTTTTGAATTGTTACCACTTGTAGTTTTGACATTTTCAGATGTGGTTTCAATTATGATTTCAGATTTTGATTCTTTCATGCTATCACTAGTCTTAACAAGCTCAGACTTAGTGATCTCAGATGTTGTTGACTGTTTCTTTGCAATCCAGGCTTGAGATTTTATGTCAGCCTTCTTGATGTAAAAATTGTTTTCATTAGTCTTTGAAGTTTCACCTTTTTCAAAAATTGAATTTTCAAACTTAGGTTTAACTTCAGCTTTTGATTCATTTCTTTTCAAAATCTTTACAAGTTTTACAAACACTGGTTGCTTCGGTTTCACAACATTTGAACTTTCTTTCCTTCGAAGATAAGCCGGCTTTGATTTCGGACAGTAACGTGCAATATGACCAATTTCGTTGCACTTGAAACAAGTCCGAGAATCATGTGGATGTCCTTTTGTGGGTTTTACACCACTTGTTTTGGCACCACTTGCAATTTTGGCTTTATCTCGAAGTTCTTTCTGTTTCTTGAACTCATCGTTTGATTGTTTCCCGATCAAACTTTCCTCATGAACCGTGTTCGTCCCATATACAAAATTCATGTTTTTTTTCTTGTATTCCTGAAATGGTGACACTTTCTTTTTAGGTTCATCTGATTCTTCTAATCCCAACCCAGCTCTCCGGTTTTCTGGATGATCTCCACCATTCCTTCGGTAATTATTTCTTTTAGGTTTGTAATAGAATTTATTTTCATTGATCTCTAGATCATCTGATGTGACTTCCACGAGTTTAAAGAATTTGTCTAACAATTCTTCCTTCACGTTCTGAATCGGAAAACTGTCATCAAAGTATAATCTATCAGATTCCTTAATCTTGTACATTACAACATTAGGATCATCACATAGATCATTCTCCGATGATGTATCGTCATCTTCGGTCTGTGAATCAGAATTCTTTGAACTCGAGTCGGCGCTTTTAAAGCTTCCCTCATCAGAATCATTCAAAACATTTTCAACAACTTTTTTAACCACAACATTGTCATCATCTGTTTTAGTATAGATTACATCAATGTTCTCTGGCAACTCAGTTTTCTTTTCAGATAACAACTCAATATTGAGTGCCTTCTCCATCCCATCAGCGGATTTGCGACAATACTTCTCGCATAGGGGGGAGGAACATTACTGTATCTTTACCAATTTTCTTTTTAGGTTTCTCTTCCGATGGAATTGTCGGAAGGATGTGATCAATGACATATGCGTTACAGGTGTAACTTCTCAAAAGTTGTTGAACACGCTCTGTTTCAATTGTCATGTCCTGGAGTTGTTGCTTAGTTTCAGCAATGGTGTTAATATAGATATTAATCGCTTTTTGCTTATCCATTACTGTTCCTTTTAACATCCTTATTGTATCATGTTGTTCGATGTTATTTCTATCAAGCCTTCCATAATCATTTTTCATTTTATCATACGCTTCCTTCATTGTGCGATAATCGTATTTCAAAAGTTCATTATGCACATTGTTTTCAGCGATGATCTTTGATTTTTCGGCACACTCAGATCATGGTTCGGTACATTTTGTACAAGGTTTTTCAACCTCAACAACTTGTACTTTGACAACTTCATTTACCTCTGGACCTACCTTGGTTAGATTTGCCATCAAGGCTTTGTCGGCAATGTCCTTGAGGTTTTCGGCATTCACTTCTTGAGTAACATCAATGATTACTTCATCAGTTGATTTCTTCTCGGGAACTTGTTCCTGAGAACTTCCATCAAAATGACCTGCAAAATTATCACACGAATTAGGAGATAAAATTCCTTGCTTCTGCAAGTGGATATACTCCTCTCTTCACGTTGTTGTTGCAGATATTGTTCCAGCAGAATATTCTCCAAAGCCGCTGCTTCTTCTGCAGAAGTATCTTCAACAATTCCGGCCATTAATGCAACTCCGGTCTTCTTACCAATGTTGGAATTCCAATCGAAACCGTCATCTTCGTTTGATGCAACCATAGCCTTTTCAGTGTTGCTGCTATTTGGTTTCTCTTGGATTTCAACCCGAGTCTTCTTCGGGAAAGGCTTGTACTGAAGTGACTTCTTGTAATACTCGTTGCCTCCTCCGAATGGACTTTGATTTCCTGTTGCTTCATGATTTTTACACTCTCTCTTAAAATGTCCCTTTTGGCGACATCTGAAGCATGTTACTTTTGTCTTGTCAAAACCCAGTTTGTTGCTTGAGTTTCCGATATCTTGGCCAGTGAGAGCAACGAACTTTGTGACTCTTCGAATGATAGATGCTAAACACCATTTTATATCATGAGCTCGAGTTCTTCTTCATCCACTTGGTCATAATCTTCTGCCGTCATTTCAGGATTTCAAATTTTTTCCGGCTACAAGACTTTCGTATGACTCCAGAACAGCGGCAAGAAGAGACATATGCTGTTTAGCAACTTGTTCCGAAACAACATTGTTCAAATTCACTGCGATGTTGCACTTGTATACATTCGAATCAGAATTGTTTGTTGATTTTGATTTGGTTGACTTTGATAAGATGAATTTGAACCAGTACTTGAGAATGAAGACTGTGGACTTTGATCATATTGAGGATATGACTGATTATGATTCTGCTGCAAATTGTTCGAAGAATTTAAACTCGCATTGAATGCTGTCTGAATCTTTGGACTTGAAATGTTATCTTGCATTCCACTCTTGTAGTACAACCCAATGTCTTGAACAACATTAGCGTTCTTTGACTTTGCAATCTTCAAGAGTTCCATTTCATGGCCTTCGAGTTTATCGATAAATGTTGACAGCTTGAAGAATTCCCATTTATCGCTTTCCTTCAAAACCATTAGATAAGTAGTCCACTCTCCATCTGGTAGAGCATCTGCAAGCTTGTCGATGTACTCTTGTTCCGTCTTCTCGAGACCGTGTCTTCGCATTTGAACTTTATGATGACAGAATTGTTCAATCATCTGCTTCATGGTCTCACCCTTCAGCATGTTGAAGATATCGAACTCTTTCATAATGAGCGCCTTCTTGCTCTTGATCATCTCCGCGCTTCCTTAATGCTTCTTTTGAAGAGAAAGCCAGAGATCTCTTGCTGTTGTGTATTCCGGTAGTAAGACGAGAATATCTTCTTTGACGGATTGTTGGATAAGACTGATCATCTTTTTCTCAGCAATGTATTCGTCTTTCTGTATAGTCATGTAATTGTACTTTTCCAGAACTTGCTGATGTTCATCCACCGGAACAGTGTAACCTCTTTCTATCGACACCCAGCCTGCGAAGTGCATGGCTTGAACCCAATATGTAAACTTCTCCTTCCATGCTTCATACTCGTCCATGCTCATTAGCTTGGGCGGTTTAACAGTTATGCCCATTTCGTTATCAAGATTGACTTGATGGATCACGTTGGCATTTGACGAACTAGCTCCGGACATGAAAGCTCTTTGAATATCATCCATCGTGAATAACGAGACGTGTACACTGAAAATACTCAAAAACTTTTGAAAATATTAGTTCTACTACAAGTTCAGTGGAACTTGCAGTTGCAAATGAAGAATTATGATTTTTAATCACAAGTTCGGTCGAACTTGTGATTTTTTGTTTTGAAAAATCTTCCTTGAACTTCAATCGAACTTGCTATATAAGCTTTGATTATGATCTTGTAAGTTTGAGCGAACTTAACTTGAATTTCCTTGATATTAATCAAGTTCGGTTGAACTTGATGTAAAATCAATGAAAATTGGTTAACTTCGAGCGGACTTGACAGAATTTTCCTCAAAAACAACTCAAGTTCGGGTGAACTTGGCAAAAACTCACTTGAAAAGTGATTTTTTTAGCACAAGTTCGGTCGAACTTGGTTAAACAACTTCGATGGACAAGTTTTGGAAAACATGGTTTTTTCAAAATTTTGACATCAATTCGGTTGAATTTGGTCTCCAATCTTTCAAGGGTTTATCTTTGTTGTATTTTACATGATATATTCAAAATTGAAAAGATTTTGACCGTGAATTCTTCATTTTTGATGAAAAAGTTAAGAAAAATAGAAGAATGGAGATGAAATAGAAGTGTTCTTGTCTTGATACTATCAAATCAGGATGTTCTAGCTCTGATACCACTTAAAGGACCGATCCTCGATGCTAAGGAACCTAAATTTGATATCTAACGTCCGTAATAGCGGAAATATTACGTCGTGTTTACCAAATACAAGAATTAATCAGTTAATCATCAGTTTCATTGATCAAACGTCAAGAGTACAAACTGACAGAGCTTCGCTTCCAAAATTCCGAAGTTACAAATGAGGAGCACTAGCTAGGTATTTATAGACTTGCAAGTTCGCCTTGGGAGACTCAAGTTCGCCCGAACTTGCCTTAGCAAGTTCGGCCGAACTTGGCTATACATAAACTTTATGGGCGAACTTATTACAACACTACATAAATACTTCATACACCTAGCCAATTCAGCTCTATACTATACAGACTCGATATAAGACTAAGACATAGACATTCTGCACCAACAAGCATCAGCAAAAGTGCATAAACTAAACATTTCAGATTTACTAAAAAAGACATCTTTACCTAGAGCTAATTTAAGATACCTTAATAGGTGAGATGCAACTTTTAAATGACCCTCAGTAGGGCTATGCGTGTATTGACTTAAGAAATGCACTGCATATGATATATCGGTCTTGTATGAGACAAGTAAATCAGTTTTCCTACTAACTGCTTATATCCAGTTACATTATCAAGCAGACCATTATTACTATTTAGCATAGCATTTAAACTATGGTTTAGTTCAATAGGACAACTAACCGGTTTACATGCTAGCATACCATATTCAGAAACAAATCAATACAGTATTTCCTTTGTGACAAACAAATACCATTATCACAATACAACACTTCAATCCCAAGGAAATACTGTAATACACCTAGATCTTTTATTAAGAACTTTTCCTTAAAACTTTCTTTATTTTATTAATCTCAGATATAGAGTTACCAGTTATTACAATGTCATCACATAAACAAGTAACACAACAAAAACATCATTATTACTTTTAACAAAAAGTCAGTATCACACTTGCTTTGTACAAAGCCAAATTCTGTAAGAACACCAACAAGCTTTTCATTCCACATCCGAGGAGCTTGTTAAGCCCATATAAGGACTTCTTTAACTTACAAACCTTAGAAGACTCATGTAAGTCATAACCCTCAGGCATAGACATAAACACTTCCTCATTCAAATCACCATAAAGGAAGGCATTATTTACATCTAATTGGAACAATTTCCAGTTATTTTGCATAGCTAAGGCAATGACACTCTGACAGTAACCAGTTTAACCATAGGGAAAAAGTTTCATCATAATCTATACCCTCTTTTTGACTAAAACCTTTCGCTACAAGTCTAGCCTTTATATCTTTCGACCTCCCCATTAGATTTATATTTGATTTTAAAAATCCATTTGCAACCAACCCGCTTCTACCTTTAGGTCTATCAACCACATCCCAGGTATTATTCCTGTGCAATGATTGTATTTCAGCATGCATAGCATCTACCCAGTTTGGGTCTTGACAAGCTTCTTTATAATTCATAGGTTCAAAACTTTTAGTTAAAGCAGCAACAAAACTCAAATGGTCACTATGAAGTCTCGAAAAATTAACTACTTTCTCAATCCCATACTTGACCTTACCACCCAACTACAAAGTCATTTAGTTTTTTGAAAAAATGAGGTTCTTGTTGACCTTCTAGGTATTAAAACAGATGGTTCTGGTTCAGTATTTTCTGTGTCCCCCTCAGAAGTGGTTGGAGTTTCATTTGCAATAATCACAGGCTCTGCCCTGTCAAGTGAATCATGTACTTCACTTGTTTGCTGAAATTCAACCTCAACATTAGAAGTATCAGTCTCCACTGACTGCTGAGTACCTAGTGTTTCTTGCATCAATCTCACCTTGATCCCTTCTTTCATCATAGGGATCATCCAAATTTGAAGAGTTTTGGATTCTGAGCAATCATACAAATCCAAAATATTTAAGAGCATTTACATCTTTATATAGGTTTGAATCATAAGTTTCAAAAATAGATTGTTCTTTAAAAGTAAAAATTGTTTCATAAAATTTCACATCTCTTGAAAATATAACAGTTTTAGTATCCAGACTAAACAACTTATAACCTTTTTATCATATGAATACCCTATAAAGACACACTTCCAGCTCTACTATTCAGTTTATTATTATCATGTAAAACAGTACAAAAGCACAAGTATCCAACAACTCTCAAATGATCTAAGAAGGGACAAATTTATAAACCATTTCATAAGGAGTCTTGCCAGCTAAAACAGCAGTGGGAGTCCTATTAATAAGATAAGCAGCAGTTAATACACATTCATGCCAAAACCTAACAGGAAGATTGCTTTGAAAAAGTAATGCTCTAGTAACATTTAACAAGTGCCTATGCTTTCTCTCAACAATCCCATTTTGTTGAGAGTATAGGCACAAGTTGTTTGATGAAATATTCCTTTAAGTTTAAAAAAAGTCAACATTTGATTATTCACAAACTCAGAACCATTGTCACTCCTAAAACATTAACCAACTGACCAAACTAACTAAATCGTTCACATTTTCAACCACTTCAGTTTTATTTTTCATTAAGCAAATCCAAACAGCCCTAGAATAGTACATCAACAATGGTAAGAAAAAATCTATGACCATCCCTACTAGGAACCCTGTAGGGTCCCCACACATCCAAATGAAAAAGTTCACCCAACCTTGAACTCTTATTTCACTTAAGGGAAAAGGAACCCTATGTTGTTTAGCCCTATGACACATATCACAAGGACCATGATCAGTATCTGTGGTAAACTTTGAAGTATCTTGAAATACTTTAACAGCCGATCAGCAGGGTGACCTAGTCTAGCATGCCACAACTTATATGAACTAATACTACTGAAGCACACCTTATTAGACAGAATAGCATTACCATATAAATAAAGACCTTCAACTTGATTACCAGTCACTAGGACTCTCTTGGTTACTAAATCCTGAATATAACATTTATGTTCATCAAAACCAATATACAAAGAGTTATCTCTTGCTAACTTATGAACAATATATCAGATTAACATAATATTCAGGGACAACAAACACATCTTTTAAAACAACCCCATACACTAACTTTACACAACCTATTTTAGTTACAAAAGCACTAGTACCATTAGGATGTTTAACCTGAACTTTAAGATTTGAAATATCAAAACAATCAACCAGATTAGTCTCAAAATTAACCATGTGATTGTTGGCTCCTGAATCTATTATCCAACCAGATCCTTTTTCAAAAAAGTTAGCAAAAGTATACACTGGTTTAATAAAAACATTAGAACAAATGACACTACCTGAGACATTACAACTCTGCAGTGTTTCAGGAGATTTTTCCTTCAACAAATTCAACAACTTAGTTAACTGATCAGAGGTTAAAGAAGTAACATGAACATTGACTCATCAGAACAAACATTGTTACTAGCTGACACTTTTCTTTCCTTGACTCCCTTTTGGAGGTTTCCATCCAAGAGGGATATCCAATTAACTCAAAACACTTATCAATAGTGTGCCCAGTTTTATTACAATTTGAACACTTTAAACTTTGACTTTGAGTTTTTACCCCTTTTCTTTTATTTTCACAGCTGTATTAACCTTAGAAAACAAACCAACAGATTGATCTTTAGAAACACCAACATTTGCATTCCTATGAGATTATTCTCTAGAAACAATAGAAAAAGCATCTTTAACAGAAGGAAGAGGTTCTCTAATATGCAAACTAGTTCTAACAGACTGATACATCCCATCAAGACCCATCAAAAATTGCATAAGCTTGATCAAATGATTAAAATTGTTAAACTGTGTAGAAGCATCACAAGTGCATGTAGGAATTTGTAAAATTTGATCTAGTTTCTTCCACATAATATTCAACTTATGATAATACTCAGCAACAAACATACCAGACTGACTAAAAGAGTTAATCTTCTGATATAAATCAAACACAACAGATCCATCTACTTTATCATAGGTATCTCTAAGTTCTTTCCAAACATCAGAAGCAGACTTAGAATATACATGCCCTAAATAAAGTTCTTCAGACACAAATTAAGTATCCAAGTAAGAACCACAGAGTTACACCTTTCCATTGAGTCTCAAGAACAACATTATTCTCAGGTTTAGCAAATGTTCCATCAATGAAGCCTATTTTATTTTTAACCCTCAAAGCCAAACTCATAGCATTAGCCCACACAATATAGTTTTCTATTCCTTTTAGTTTTACACTAACAATAGTCAAAGCAATACAGTCACTAGGATATAAGTATAAGGGACTACCAGGCTTTAATTTGCTAATCAGGACTTCATTTTCATCAGCCATCACAACAACTTTTAAACAAGAAGAATAGTCAAGAAATATTTAACCAAAAAACAGTCAAACTGTTCCAGGGGCCAGATGGTAGGATCGTCACTCTGAAGGTGCCTACCCAAGTCTTAGAACAGAAACTAGACCACTACAAAGTAAACAAAAGCAATGACAAACAGAAATCAATCAGCAAACAAGAAATCACAGAACATATACAAAAGACTTAAATGCAACAGAGTGTACCCCTCTGTGTCCCAATCAACACCGGCCCGACTAGTCCGGCAACAACAATGCCAAATGCAAAAAACAGAAAAGATATGAAAGATAAAGGTAAAACAAAGAACGATCTCACCAAGCCAAGAACCCAAGTCAGGGTTCCTCCAAATTCAGTTAGGGTTTACAATCTACAAGGATTGAACCCTAACTGAAGCGGCAACTTCCAAAATCTCGGTCACAGCAATGAGATCCGACGTCGGCAAACAAGAAGTCCACCAAGACTCAGATCCACAATCCAAACCCTAGATTTAGGGTTTCTGCTTCTTGAATGGCACAAACTCCAAAGCAGCAAGGACTGACCAAAAATTCCTTGAAACCTCTCAACCAACAAATAGATCTAACACACTCACAGCGGAACAAGAACCGAAGACGAACAGTCACCGACAACCCCAAGAGCCACTATGGCTCTGATACCATGTCAAAACGATGATATCAAACTTGTAGAACTCAGATTATACCCAAACCCTAGATATCATTAACCCTTGAAATATACAATCCGAACAAATTACAAGACTAATACAGACAAGACTCCAACTCTCTAACTCTCACAAGATCATCAACTTGATGATCTTGAACTAAACAAAAAATAGACACACTTCAACTAAGAATCTGGAAGATTCTTAGATGAAACCCTAAATCGTCTAGAGAGAGAATATGAGAGAACAAGTACAAAATATCTGCATAAGTGACTTGAACAAAGGAACTAAAATTATATATAGAGACCCGGATCAACTGAATCCGGATAACCCGGACTCCACAACTTGACTTTATCGGCAACCACACCTTAGCCCAGTCCAGCAACTCTTTAATGATCCAATAGCCTCAACAACTCTTTAATGATCCAATAGCCTTTAGCCCAATGTCCACAGCCTCAGCATATGTACAGGCCCAATAGCACATGAAATAAGAGACATAAAATTAGAACATTAGAATAAAATGAAGTTGTAAATGGACATATTTTAACACCTGAACCCCCTCCCCCCTCCACCCTATTTTTCGCTTGTAGTGTTAATTTTACCGAAAATTTTCAAAAACTTTTTTGTAGCGTAAAATATTGGATTTTTAAGTCATATCCCCACCGATTTGAATTTTAAGAGTCTGACCTCCACCGAGTTTTCATTTAAACTTCGTTACTATGTATAGATTAAAGCCAAGAAAATTAAATTTATGAATAGTCGATAGGAAATTGAAAAAGAACATCAAATAACTTTTAGTTTTTTTTTCTTGAATTAGAGCACTCACATCCCTTCCTCCATTTTTTGTGAGATAGTTTGGCATATTATGAAAGTGGTTATAGGGGGTTGTGAGTGGAGAAGAGAGAAAATGTTACTGTTCGTCTGTAAATTTTTGGGGACACTGTTCATCTCTATAATTTTTTAATATATTTTTAAAAGTGATTGTGAGTGGAGGGGAGAGAAAATGTAATAATAAAGATAGAAAAAATATTATTTAATTGAAAGGAGAGAGAAAATGTTGTGATTTTTAGTGTAAAAATAAGAGTGGAGATGAGGGAAAGGATGTGAATGCTCTTAGAGACTTGCCAGAAGCCCAGGGTCGTCTCCGAAAATCACAAAAAAAAATTGCCTTGTTCGAGATAAAAAATTTGGGCCCTATTCAAATACCTGCAGGCTGCAAGAGAGTTTACTAGTCTGTTGAATCACAGAATCAAATATGAAATCGATTGATCCCCTGAAATCTGGATACAATCATACAATTATTATTTAACATCAAAGTATCAAACCAAGTTGTATTATATGTATACCGAGACAGCGAGACACAACGGTTTACTAGTCTGCTGAATCACAGTTTACTAGTCTGCAGTCTGCTGAATCAATAATCAAAATATAATGTTCCGAACCCAAAATCGAATCACATACATACCTGCAAGGCATGCAACATTTATGTCGATCAATCGATGTTCCTGAATGATCCTACAGGCTGCTGCGTCGCTGCGATGATGATGAGACGATCTGCAGATTCTGCACGACTGCACCTGCTGCGGATTGATGATCGTTCGTTTAGTTCCCCCTGGCTCCTGCTGAATGAATAACCCTTCCAGTTCCAGACTTGCACTCCTATGCCTCCTGCGACGTTTTGTTTACCAGTTCGGCAGTTCCCACAAGCAGGCCCTTTTTTGGGCTAGTTATTGAGTTTTTAGAACTTTTAACAGGCCCGTTTTTATAAATTTTTGGGTTTTGAACTAGGCCCTTAAAAGCTTAACTCCAGATTATACATATATAACAAAAATTTTAAAAATTTCGGTCCCTATAAGGATTTGGGCCCTGTTCGCAGGCCCATCCTGCACACCCTTATAACCGGCCCTGCGCAAATAATTGAAAAGGATAAGCTAAAGTACGGTACTAAAATATACATATATAATAAATATATTAAATTGAAGTTAACTCTAAATATAATATATTAGAAAGTGAAATCCCTTTGATTCGACATCCACTTTTGTAACAAATCAACTCGATCAGTCAATCACTTGATTGTTAAATCCACAACTTGTCCTACTTGTTTTCTTTAATTATAAATTTTTAAATGGTATAAACGATATGGATATGGTATCGTGGCATGGAAGAGCTGTGGAGGTCTTAACCACGCCACTACACCACCCCTTCGGTGGCATTTAGGATGACGTGAGGGAGGGGGTGGCAAAACCTTGTTGGACATGAAGGTTATGGTGTTGATGACATGGCGGCAATGGATTATGCATTATTATAGCCGTTGAATGATTAAAAATAAAAAAACCTATATAATAAACATTTTAATCTAATTTTTACAAAAAAACACACAACATATTCAACACATTTCTCTCTAGTCTCAACCATATATTTTCCTACTTCCAATTTTAACACCCTTTTAAAAGAATGGAAGGCTCAAGGTCATCCATCATATTCATCGTAATCATCTTCGTTTGAAAACCTTCTTTTATTCTCACTAGACGACAAGGGACCGGAACTAATAATTTCTGTGGTTCAAAAAGTAGTTCAAACCATACAAATGTTTTTTTTAATTTAATAGATTTGTTTTATTTTTTAAATATGAAATAATTACAAAAAGTGACGCTTCATGCCCTCCCCACTGTATAACTATCTTCTATCGTTCACGTCCTTCACTCCACATCACTGTCACGTCATAGAGTAATTTCACATCACTGACTACATCACCTCCCCCTTTCCTTCACTACCCCTACTATGGTTTCACGCCCCGTCATTAATCAATACCCATTAAAATAACGTTTATATTAAATAAACTTAAAAAAAGTTAAAATAAATAGAAAATTCTGATTGATTGAGAAAGATGAGACTCACCATCACACACCCTGTAAGGTCCTTAGTTCATTTATACGATTTTCATATAGATTTCGACTATAATTGTGTAATTACGATTACATATACAATTAAAAATACAATATTTAAAACATTTTAAGAAATAAAACATTTCAACGTATTATAAGTATATTCGTCGTTTAAAACATGACGACGAAACGAAAAAAGAAGCTTGAATCTTGATCGTGTTCGGTTCTTCGTTGAGCTTGATCGTCATCCGATACTTCTAGGCAACCTACATTTCATAAAACATGAAATGCTTTTAGTTAAAAGATTTTTATAAAATGTCAAAATAAGTCCGTATGTCAAAACGAACAAACAAACAACATTTATCAGATTTTAGCCGTCGCGTGCCACGAGGGAATCCCTTAAGTCGACGCGTGTCGTGACAGCCGTGGCGGCCGCGACAATGTTTAATATTTCTCGTCGATGGGCGCTACAGCCCTGTTTCGACAGAAAGTTGTTTAGCTGGTGCTGCATATTCCCAGCAAACCCATTTTGGACTTAAACGTCATAACTTTCTCATTTCTTATCCGTTTTACGACCCGTTTCTTCCTACCTATGATTCTATGATAAAAATTTAACATCCGAACTAACAAAATTCTAAATTTATAAGCACTCGGCTTTATATTCAATTTCAACATATTTGACCGTTCATGTTTTAAACCACAAACTTGTTTCTAAATAATCATAAAGCATACACCAACGTATTTAACTCAAAATCTTTGCTCGGGTTCATAACTTTTATGAGTTACGCGCCAATACCCAAGCTATACCATAATTCGTTTTGGCACGTTTAGAGGACTTAAACATTTAAGTTTAAATCTCGCTCTTTCTTTTCACACATCCTATTTCCACATTAAGATATCTATTTATCTTCCACCACGACTATATTTGTGGTGGATTTAATACAATGAGACATCTAGTCCGAATTCTACCCGTCGGTTATTCCTTTTACGGAAAAGACCCAATTTGAGGCGTTTGACCCAAAAGGGCTTATACCTATTACTTTTTACACTTATCTAATGACTTACTTGATCATAACTCTTATTTCTAAACAACCCTTAAGGGTCGTTGCCCGGTTTATCGATCAAGGGCGTTTTGGTCAACTTTAGTCCCTCCTTTTTCGACGAAGGACTTTCAATAACCTATTTGACCAACATCGCACATTTTAGCTAAAATCTTATTTACACATACCTGGCTCGGGTCAATGTATTGACCCGTTTTAATGCCTCATCATATAAATTGCTAATCAATAACAACAGCGTCTCACACGTTATTCGTTCCTGTGAGCATAAAACTCGACAGCAACATTAATCACTAATGTCAAATGGTGATATCATCACCTTTTGACCCGTTTAGTCCATTTGATCATTTATTCATCTTGAGATGGTATTTATTTACCATCCCATCCGTGTAGCCGTTCCGGTTTACACGTATTATCATATTGCTTAAAATCATTTCTTAATTCTTTTGACTCATCATGTTTTACGCCGTAGAGCATCTTTTCAAGAACAATTGTTTGTCCCTTAGCTCGTAGCCAATTACTATATTACTCTTTTACTCATTATGGTTTACCCCATAATATGTCTTTTCTCAAAACTCATAGTTTATTCGGTCTATACAAGACCGAATTACCGTTTTTCCCCTTTTACTTATTCCGACCCGTATCGTATCGCGTCGGATCACCTTAATTAATTTATCATTTTATTATAACAACTACAACAAGTAGGTGATCTAATAGAAAAGTGTAAGCTTTACTTCCCTTGCATCCAAATTACGCTTTTCCTTCATACTTGATTCGTTTGACCCGTTTCCTTCCCAAGCCTCAACCGAGCTTGTCAAGCGTCAAACTATCATCATAATTCGTAAGAGGTTAGATTAGTCGTTATCAATAACGATTTATTCCACCTTACGGGTTTTATGTCGAATTTATCATTCGACCTTATCATTGGTCAGTTTGACTTTTAAAAAGTCAATTGACTTATATACATACACGAATGCACAAATTGGTTCATCGAACTCACTTAGGCATTTCAGTCGAATACTTAATGAAATCAAATTTTACATACTAACTAGTAGTGTTGGGATTGAACCCTATGAAACGTTTTGTCACTTGAAAGGAGAGTCTCTAACACAACAGTTTGAACGTTACAGTTGTCTCATCAGTGAACTTAGACTGGTTAACGTGGTTCTACCTAATTCGACTGTCAATAGTCGTTTTCCTTAGATCGTTACCAGATAAGTGGGAGACTGTAGTTTATGTAACAAGAAAATCTATTTGATTTAAAGATATGTCGTTGACACAATTTCATGGGATACTCCTCACCTATGAGAGAGAGTTGAACCAGAAAAAGAATTGCAAGAATCTGGCAAAATGACTGATGATTACTCATTGGGTAATACTGCTCTTTTTGGGCAAGAAGAGGGCTCTAGCAGCAGTAAGGACCAAACTTATGATCACTATATAGATATTACATCTGGTAGGAACTTTGGATCTGAAACATATGCACCCAACTATGCTTTTGCTGCTAGTGGGGAAAGCCAAACCTCTGACAATCTATCATTTGAGCTGAATGATTTGCAACACATTGAACCTTTTGATCTTGAAGAAATGGATATTTTGCACCAACTGGACTTATTGAGTGTTAGGGCTAGTAAGTTTTACAAGAGAACTGGTAGAAAATTCCCAGGTTTGCATGGGGGGTTGAAGGTTGGGCTGGATAAATCAAAAGTCAAGTGTTATAAGTGTAATAGGCTAGGACACTTTGCCAGAGAATGCAGGTCTCAAAGTTCTGGAACAATAGTGACTCATCCTGGCCCTAGACCTCAGCACACACAAAACACTGCTCATTATTCCCAATATGCCCCTGCTCAACATGTTCAAACATGCCCATTGCACACCATGCACATTGTTCCATGCATTATGTTCAATCCACTGCCCATTTGCACACCATGCTACCATTGTTCCAGTGCATTATGTTCAATCCACTGCTCCACAAATTCACCTATGTTCAGGCACCATCACATCCTCAAGTGCTTGTACAACAAGCACCCATTGTTACACAACCTGCTCAAAGCACTGCTAGTCCAGCAGAGGTTGGTCAACAAAGCTTTTTCACATAAAGTTATGTTGACTGGAGCAGCTTGCCTGAGGATTTGACTGATGAAAACTTTGCTTTAATGGCCAAAAATGATGTTGAACAAGAATTTATTTAATGGCCTTAGAGACAATTGCTGAAGATGTTGAATCTGTGGAGATAGTGTCAAAATCTGATAAAGTTCAAGTTTGTGATGAAACAGTGTTTTCAAGTGAAGAAAAAGAAAATGCTGCTGATAAGGAAAAGAACTCTCCTGCTGACCCATGGAACATTGATGCGTGTGAAGATGTGTGTGATTGTGCTCTCATGGCTGCTACAAAGGTATCACCTCAGATCCTTAAAGATTTATATTCTGACAAATGCATCATTGCTTTTGCAAACATCAAAAAGGTGAATGAAAACCTGAGAAACAAAATTTTAGAAGATGAACTTAATTTTGAAAAACTGATTAAAGAGTTAAAATCAAAGTTAAGTGAAAAAGATTCTGAAATGAGTAGCCTGAGACATGAATCAAGCATAACCAAGGACCAACTCCAAACTATGGTAAAAAAATACCAAGTTTGTGAAAAGGAGTTAGAAGAAACCCAAATCACTTGTGAAAAATGGGTTGAGTCCTGCAAAGGTTATGAGATTATGCTTGATGCTCAGATCAAGACCAACATTAAGTTTGGTGTAGGTTTCTGAAACTATGACCAAATTGAGAAAAATGCTGCTGAAATTGATTCTGAGTTGGTTGAAGTTGTCCCTACAAACTTGGCTGGTGAAGAGATAAAAATCACAGATAAAGCTGGAAAACAAAATTGTTTTGGAAAAACCAGAGGTTTCAACAAAAGATAAAGAAATTGAAAAATATCAGTTTAAACCAACCTGGTCAGATGAATGTGATATCTTAGAAAACTTCAAGCCAATGGACTTCACAACCACTGATGGTATAAAAGCCCCAAAAGCACTGGTGATCCCAATCAAAGATGTACCAGCAGAGGTTACAACCACTGCTGATAAAAAGTCTGATAAGAAAAGAAAAGTAAAGATTAAAAACTTGTTTTGTGAATTTTGTGAGAAAAGAAATCATGTGGCTGCAGATTGTTTTCTTTTAAAAGCCTATCACATTAACAAAACCTGTGTTATTAAAAACTCTTCAAAATGCACCATCTGCAACAAAACAAATCACTCAACTCAACAACGTGCGTATCTCAAAAACTATGAACAAAAGGTAAAGAGATCAAGGCAAAAGCACTTGAAAGAGAAAGTTCAAGTTCTGTTGGAAATAAATCCAAGCAGAGTTTTGAACAAATTGAAACATCTGTTATAAAAGCCTTAAACAAAACCTCTGCTCAAAGAGAGGTGCAAGTGACAGATGCTCCACCATCAAACTCATTTCCAAGAGGGTATGGCCAACCTGCTTACAAAAAGGTTCCTCATGCTTATGAAGGTTACAAAAATCCTTCAAAGCAAAGAGTAAACAGGCACCCTTATGGATACAATCATCTGATAGGAAATGGTCAAGAGCAGATGTTACAAGAAAAATTCAAAACCACTGACCATTGTCCTAGACTTGAGACTAGACCATCTGTGATCCCATCCAAAGCCATTTTGGCTTTGGAGACCAATTTTAACTGATATATTTACTTGATGTGCAGGGACCCTCTACTTGCCTTGATAGCTTATGGTATGTAGATAGTGGAGGTTCCAGGCACATGACAGGATGTAGAGCCCTTCTCAAGGACTTCATGGTTCATGGGGGGGGGGGGTGATATATCTTTTGGTAATAACTCAAAGGGAAAGGTCTTAGGGTCTGGGTCGGTTCTGGCTGGTAAACTCAAGTTTGAAAATATGAATTTAATTGACAATCTGAAATTTAACCTGCTGCGTGTCTCACAAATGAGTGACAGAGGATATGGATCCTTCTTCACTAAGAAAACTTGTCAAATTGTGGGACCAGAGGTTGTCAAAAAGATTGATCAAATCATTGCTGAGAGCAAAACACAACTCACTGCACACAGAAGTGAGAATGTGTATGTGGTAGATATGTTAAAAGATAATCCTATGTCTGGAACATGCCTATTCTCAGTTGCTTCTAGCAAAGAGACTGAGTTATGGCATAGAAGACTTGGACCCACAAATCTTAAAACTATCACCACACTCTCAAAACAAAGTCTTGTAAGAGGTTTGCCTCACAAGCAATTTCCTGTGATGAACATTGTGTTTCCTGTTTAAAAGGCAAACAACATAAAAGTTCTTTCAAAACAATTGAAGAGTCCAAAACAAGCCAGTGTTTACAACTGCTACACATGGACTTGATTGACCCAGTACAAATCATGAGCTTAAAACACAAAAGGTATTGCCTAGTGATAGTTGATGATTTCTCTAGGTTTACATGGACCTTCTTTCTCCACTCTAAGGATGAAACTGCAGGCATTTTGCAAAACTTTGTCAAACAAGTAGAAAAGCAATTTGATATTCGAGTAAAAATCTTTAGAAGTGACGATGGAACAAAGTTTAAAAATAGGGAGTTGGATGCTTTTTGTGAGTCAAAGGGAATTGTTAGGCAATATAGCATTCCAAGAACTCCAGAGCAAAATGGGGTAGTTGAAAGGAAAAACAAAACTTTAATTAAATCAGCAAGGACTATGCTAGCAGATTCTGGTTTACCCTTGTCTTTATGGGCAGAGGCTGTAAACACTGCTTGCTATGTTCAAAACAGAGTTTTGATTTTCCCCAGGCATCAAAAGACTGCCTATGAGATTTTGTATAAAACAAACCTCTGATTTCATATTTTAAAATTTTTGGCTGTCCTTGTTTCATTTTGAACTTAAAAGATTCCATATCTAAGTTTGCAGCCAAAATTGATTGTGCTTATTTTCTGGGATACTCAACCACTGCTAAAGCCTATAGAGTTTTTAACTCTAGGACCAAGTGTGTTGAAGAAACTTTGAATGTAAAGTTCAATGAACTTTCATCACTGAAAATCTCAGCAAATCCTGCAGAGCTCTTTGATTTAGATAAGTTCACATTTGTGATGTTTCTATCAAGCTAGACAATGCAGGTACACCACAAGCATCTGAAGAGGATCAAGATCAAGGATATGACTGTGTGCTTCCACAAAAAAAGTCTATTCTTCAAACAGAGGATCAGGTGCTACAAGCTCTTGTGTAAACTCTGCCACTTCTGGGTCAACAGTGGTTGATCCTCAAACCTCTCCAGCTCACAAAATCAAACATCTATTGATAAAAGTCCTACATTTAGGCAGCAAAATTATCAGAAGGTTCTCTCTGTACCCCAATACAACCACCACCATTCACATCAGAGGCTGATACTTCAAATTCACCAGCAGAGGTTAGCTCAGATGATACACATTTGCAGCCATCCCCTCAAAATGCTATTGTTCCATACCAAGGTGATTTGATTTATCTCAAAAGCATCCAGCAGATCAAGTTATTGCAACATCAAATCTGGGTGCTCACACGGAGCCAATCCCAAAATATTTGTCTTTTTGCTGGTTTCTATCACTCATATAGCCAGTCAAGTACCAAGAGGCACTGAAAGACAACACTGGGTAGAAGCCATGCAAGAAGAACTCCTTAGTTCAAAAGACAACAAGTTTGGGAGCTTGTGCCACTGCCAAAAGATGTAAGTCCAATTGGCACAAAGTGGGTCTTCAAAAACAAAACTGATGAAAGGGGTATTGTTGTAAAAAACAAAGCAAGGCTCGTGTTCAAGGCTACAGACAGGAAGAAGGTATAGATTATAATGAGACTTTTGCTCCTGTAGCAAGGTTGGAAGCTATTCGCCTGTTCTTAGCTTATGCTGCTAACCCTAACATAAAGGTGTTTCAAATGAATATAAAGAGTGCATTCTTGTATGGAAAAATCAAAGAAGAAGTGTATGTCTATCAACCTCCAGGTTTTAAAGATGCATTCCATCCTGATCATGTCTACAAGCTCAATAAAGCATTGTATGGCTTGAAACAAGCACCAAGAGCCTGGTATGAAACTCTATCCACTTTTCTCTTATCCATAGGGTTTACTAGAGGTAAAATAGATAAAACCTTGTTTTTAAAGTGGAAAGGAAAAGATCTGATGCTTGTCCAAATTTATGTGGATGACATCATTTTTGGATCCACAAACACTGCTATTGTGAAGAGTTTCGAAAACCATGGCAGCAGAGTTTGAGATGATTGCAATGGGTGAGCTCCAATGTTTTCTTGGTCTTCAAGTTAAACAATTGCACAATGGTACATTTATCCTCAAAACAAGTATGTGAAAGAACTGCTTAAAAAGTTTGATATGGTGATTGTAAGCCATGTAGCACACCCATGGCAACCTCCAAGCTAGTCACCATTGATGGTAAAGATGACCTTGTTGATCAAACTCTTTATAGAACATGATTAGTCTTTATTGTACCTAACTGCATCCAGGCCAGTCATATGTTTGCAACATGTGTTTGTGCCAGATCACAGGCATTACCTAGAAAGTCTGACCTTATTGCTGTAAAAAGGATATTCAGATACATAAAAGGTGCTCCCACACTTGGTATCTGGTATCCAGCTAATGGAATATTGAGCTTTCAGGTTTTTAGATAGTGACTTTGCTGGTTGCAAAACTACAAGAAAGTCCACATAGGAGGATGTCAATTCCTAGGTGATTGTCTAGTGTCTTGGCAAAGCAAAAAAGCAGGTTGCAGTTTCAACATCCACTGCTGAGGCAGAGTATATTGCTGCTACACTGCTCAACTCTTGTGGCTCCAAAACCAGTTGCTGGATTTTGGTATAACTGCACTAAAGACTCCACTCAAATTGGACAGTCAAGCTGCTGAAAATATCATTAAAAATCCAGTTTCTCATTCAAAACAAAGCACATTGACATCAGACATCACTTTGTGAGAGATTGCTATGAAAAAGGTTTGATTTCTTTACATCATGTCCATACTTCAGATCAATGGGCAGATGTTTTAACCAAGGCATTAGATACATCTACTTTGAAAAATTGATCTCAAGAATTGGAATGCTAAACATGGATTAAAAAAAGTTTTCTTGTAAATCCATAGCATCAAAATGTTTTCAGAAAATCAAAAATACCTTAAAAATAGTTAAAATTGAAATTTTTCAATAAATCTTTAAAAGTCTGTTCATAACATCTGTTTGCTCAAAACCTCTGATAGGCTTAAAAATCTTATCCACTGTTAAAGTGTATCCTCTGATTTCCATTTTTTTTACCATTTTCAAAACACTGATAGTTATCCAATGATAGTGTTAAAAATCAGTATTGTCCAAACCTCTATCTTAAAACAGTGGTTTGCCACATCAACGGTACTTTTCTCATCAGAGGTTACACGTGGCCAGATGTTAGCCATCAGATCTTGCAACAGATGCCACGTCATGTTCACTTTTTCAAAACCCTTTAAAAACCCATGTTTTATCTCAACAGTGGTTACCCTAAAACTGTGTCGATTTCAAAATCTCAAAACATGTTTTTCTCTCAAACACCATGGGCTCCCAAATCAAAATCTTCAAAATCAAAAGTAAAATCGCAGGAAGAACTGTTGATGCATAATGTCTATGTTTAGTCTTATATCGAACTGTATTGTATAGAGCTGAATAGGCTAGGTTTTGAAGTATTTATGTTTAAGCTTAGCCAAGTTCACCCATGGTAACACATGTAAGCATGTTCGGTCGAACTTGCTTATGCAAGTTCGGGCGAACTTGTATCACCTAGGCCGAACTTGTATGGCTATAAATACCTAGCTTAGATCTCTCATTTGTAACTTTGGAATTTCAAAGGCGAACTCTGTCAGTTTGTAACCAGAACGTTTGATCTATAAAACTGATGATTAACTGATTAAATCTTGTCTATTGGTAAACACGACGTAATATTTCCGCTATTATGGACGTTAGATATCAAATTTAGGTTCCTTAGCATCAAGGATCGGTCCTACAAGTTGGTATCAGAGCTAGAAAACCTGATTTGATAGTATCAAGACAAGAACACTTCTATTTCTACTCCATTCTTCTCTTTTTCTTAACTTTTGAACATAAAATGAAGAATTCACGGTCAAAATTTTTGAATTTTGAATATATCATGTAAAATACAACAAAGATAAACCCTTGAAAGATTGGAGACCAAACTCAACCAAATTCATGTCAAAATTTTGAAAAAACATGTTTTTGAAAACCCCTAGGATCGAACTTGTTGGCCATGTTCGGCCTAACTTGTCCTAAAACATCACTTTTCAAGTGATTTTTTTAGTAAGTTCACCCGAACTTGAGGTATTTTTGAAGGAATCTAGACTAAGTTCGCTCAAAGTTACTACTTTTTCATTGATTTTACACCAAGTTCGACCGAACTTGTGTAAAATCAAGAAAAGTTTAAGTAAGTTCGCCCGAACTACTAGAGTTTTATCAAATTCTTATACAAGTTCGCTCGAAGATCTGTGTTTGGTTGTTGACATAAGTTCGCTCGAAGTTTAATCAAACTTTTCAAAAACAAATCTAACAAGTTCGACCGAACTTGTTAGAAAATATGAGAATTCTTCATTTGATACTACAAGTTCTGACCGAACTTGTAGTAGGACTAATTGTTTTCAAAGTTTTTGAAAATTTTCAGAGTACACGTTTCGTTATTCACAATGGAGGATCAACTAAGAGCTTTTATGTCCGGAGCTAGTTCGTCAAATGCCAATGTGATCAATCAAGTCAATCTTGATAATGAAATGGGAACGACTGTCAAACCGCCCAAGCTGATATATGGACGAGTACGAAGCATGGAAAGAGAAATTTACCTATTGGGTTCAAGCCATGCACTTTGCTGGCTGGGTATCAATTGAAAGAGGCTACAATGTTCCGGTAGATGAACATCAACGAGTTCTTGAAATGTACAACTACTCGACGTTCAGAAAGAAGAATATATCACCGAGAAAAAGATGATCAGTCTCATCCAACAGTCTGTCAAAGAAGATATCCTGATTTTGCTACCAGAGTATACTACTGCAAGAGATCTTTGGTTGTCATTACAGAAGAAGTATCTAGGCAGTGTCCGAAATGATCAAAAGCAAAAAGTACTTATCCTGAAAGAGTTCGATATCTTCACCATGCTAAAGAATGAGACCATAAAGCAAATGATCGAGCGTTTCTGTCATCTTAAAGTGCAATGCGAAGACACGGTCTCGAAAAGACAGAACAAGAATACATCGACAAACTGCTAACGCACTACCAGAGGGTGAATGGACTACGTATTTGTGGTTCTGAAGAACAGTGATAAGTGGGAATCTTTCAAGTTGTCGACATTTATCGATAAACTCGAAGGTCACAAATGGAACTTCTGAAGATGGCGAAGTCAAAAAACGCTAATGTTGTTCAAGATGTCGGTCTTTATTACAAAGCCGGAATGCTAGATAGTGTTTTCGAGTCCTAAAATTCAGACGACTTTTAGTGCAAACATGAATGCTTCTCCCCAGTAATCAGAATCAATCACAGCCTCAGTATGACCAGAGTCCTCAAAGTTCTTACTCAAGCAGGTTCAAATTCAACTTATCAAAGCCAAGCGAACCAGAATCAACAACAAAGTTTGATCTGAATGTATATAAATGCAACATCTCAGTAAATTGAACAATGTTGTTTCAGAAAAAGTTGCAAAACAACAGATGTCACTACTCGCTACCGTATTAGAATCTTATGAATGCCTTGTTACTGGTAAAATGGAAACCCCGAGATGACCGCAGAAGATTATGACCAGGTAGATGAGGAAGAACTCGAACTAATGGACATCAAATGGTCCTTAGCTTCGATTATCAGGAGAGTGACAAAGTTCGTTGCACTCACAGGCCGTGACATAGGAAATTCCAGCAACAAATTGGGTTTTGACAAAACCAAAGTCACGTGTTTTAGATGCCGTCAAAAGGGGCATTTTAAAAGAGAGTGTAAGAACACCGAAGCAACCGGAAATCAAAGTCCTTTCGAGGAGGAAATAATATTAAAAAGGGCACTTCAATATAAACATTTCCGAAGAAAACTCAGGTTGAAATCAAGAAAAGCCTGACAATAGTACCACTGAGAAAGCTATGGTGGCATCCAGTGAAGATGATGGTTTTGATTGGAATTCTTACATTGGGAAAAAGACCGCAGTTGCTTTGATGGCGGAGATAGTTGAAGATAATTCTGAGAGGAAGCAGTACAGTGGCAACAGGCTGCAGCAAGCAGCCTATCGAACAAGCTCTTCTGGAACAATACTTGCATCAACAGCAGGAAGAAGAGGAATATATCCATATGCAGAGACAAGGAATTTTATTCTCTAATTCTTGTGACAGTTTTGCAGGTCATTCTGATGGCACTCGAAAGAACAATGGTTGAGGAGAAAAAGATTGTGAAGTGATCATTGATGTCACTCAATAAGTGAAAGTCGAAGACCTCAAGGACATGGCAGATAAAGCTTTAATGGTGAATCTAACCAAGGTAGGTCCAGAGGTAAAAATTGTCGAGAAAGAAGTTGTCAAAGTACAAGTTGTTGAGGTTGAGAAACCTTGTACAAAATGTACTAAACCTTGTGTCAAATTTGCCGAAAAAATAAAAATCATCGCTGAAAACAATGTGCATAACGAAATTGTTGAAATATGATTATCGCACAATGAAAGAAGCGTATGACAAAATGAAAAATGATTATGGCAGACCGACAGAAATAACTCGAACAACATGATAATATAAGGATGTTGAGTGGAACAGTAATGAAAACAAAGGGCAATTAACACCTATATTAACACCATTGTTGAAACCAAACAACAACTTCAAGACATGACAATCGAAACTGAAAGAGTCCAACAGTTGTTGAGAAGTTATACCACAAATGCATATGTTATTGATCACATTCTTCCGACAATCTCAACTGAAGAAAAACCTAAAAGAAAATTGGCAAAGAATATAGCAATGTTCCTCCACCCCTTTGCGAGAAGTATTGTCGCAAAACCGCAGACAGGATGGATAAGGCACTCAACGTTGAGTTACTTTCTGAGAAAAAGATGAGTTGCCAGAGAATATTGATATAATCTATGCTAAATCTGATGATGATAACAACGCTGTGGTTAACAAAGTGGTTGAAAATGTTCTAAGTGATTCTGATGACGGCAGCTTCAAAAGCGCCTACTCGAGTTCTAAGAATACCGATTCACAGTCTGAAAATGATGAGAAGTCGTCAGAGGATGGTCTAAGTGACAATCCTAATGTTGTAATGTACAAAATTAAGGATTCGGTAGACTATACTTGATGATAGCTTCCCAATTCAGAAGTGAAGGAAGAATTGCTTGATAAATTCTTTAAACTCGTGGAAGTCACATCAGAGGAATTGGAAATTAATGAACAAAAATTCTATTCCAAACCTAAATGAAACACTACCGAAGGAATGGTGGTGATCATCCGGAAAACCGGAGAGCAGGGTTGGTCTAGAAGAATCAGATGAACCAGTAAAGAAAGTGTCACCATTTCATGAATATAAAAACAAAAACATGAATTTTGTATATGGGACAAACACGGTTCACGAAGAGAGTTTGATTGGTAAACAATCAAATGATGAGTTTAAAAAAGAGAAAGAAATTCGAGATAAAGCCAGGTTACAAGTTGTGCCAAAACATCAAGTGGGTAAAACCACCCACTAAAGGACATCCACTTGATAATCGGACATGTTTCAAGTGCAATGAAATTGGTCATATTGCACGACAATGTCTGACATCAAAACGGCTTATCCTCGAAGAAGAGAATCAAATGTTGTAAAACCAAGGTATCCAGAGTTTGAAAAACCAATCAAGATTTTGAAAAGAAATGAATCTTTGCCAGAAGTTAAACCTAAAATAAAAAAGAGGTTTGAGAATTCTACTTTCGAAAAAGGAGAAACTTTAGGGCAAACAAAACAAATTTTTTATCAAGAAGGCTAATATCAAATCTCAAGCCTGGATTACCAAGAAAAGGTCAACAACATCTGGTGTTATTAAGTCTGAGCTGGTAAAGACTGATAACATGAAAGTATCTAAACCTGAAATCACTAAGTCTGAGCCTGTGAAGACTAGTGATAGCAAGAAAGAATCAAAATCTGAAATCATAATTGAAACCACATCTAAAACTGTCAAAAATACAAGTGGTAAAAATTCAAAAGATAAAAAGCTGGTAAAGTTTTCAAACATAAACATCATAGAAAATTCAGATGAAGAGTGGGAAGTTTATTTAGTAAATGAGGGTGGATTCGATTATGCTGATAAATGTGAATTTGATCTTGATGATGGTTATCCAATTCACCAAGACTAAAAGGCTTGGGTCTCGCTTTTTAAATAGATTGTTAAAATGTGCAAGGACTCCAGAGATCCGTACTTTCTAAGTGGATTTTGGATAGTGGAGCGTCCAGGATATGACAGGAATGAAGGATTGCTATTCGACATTAAAGCTATCAATGGTGGTTATGTTGGATTTGCGGGTAACCAGGGTGGAAGGAAAGTCGCCGAAGGAAAATTCTCCAATGGCGTCGTTTCATTCGATCGCGTGAACTATATTGCAGAACTTGAGAACAATCTTCTGAGTATATCAAGATTTTGACCAAAAATTCAAGTCCATTTCAACGACAAAGAGTGTATCATCTTGAAGCCAGGATTCAAAATACCAGATGAGTGGATTCTGATGCGAGCACCACGTGAGAATGATTTATATGTTCTTGATATGGGTGTTGCTACCACTTCATCAAAATCACTTAATGTTTTGTATCAAAGGTACTGAAAAGGATTCTATTCTTTGGCATCGTAAATGGGGCATATTCATTTACGAAAAATGAAATTCTCGGTTCATAATGATCTTGTAGAAGGCGTAAATCTTCGAAGTTTTTAGATGTATGATCATTGCTTGGAATGGAAAAAGGAAAGCAGATCAAGAAATCTCATCCAAAAAAATTCTAAACTCAATCAAGTTGCCATTAGAATGTCTCCACATGGACTTATTTGGTCCTATAAATGTTCGAAGCATCTCAGGAGACTTATACTGCTTGGTCGTGACAGGTGACTATTCGAGATACTCGTGGGTATTCTTTCAAGAATCAAAAGACGAAACGTTCGAGAACTTAGTTATTCTATTCAAGAAACTCAAGAACCTTTATCATCTGCGATCAGAAGCATTAGAAGTGACAACGGCACAGAGTTTAAAATAAACAAAATGAAGGAATTCTGCAACGCAAAAGGGATTTGCACGAGTTTAGTGCTCCCTATACTCCACAGCAAAACGGAGTAGCTGAACGGAAAAACAGAACTTTGATTGAAACTGCGAGAACCATGCTTGCAGATTCTAAACTTCCAATCAGTTTCTGGAGTGAAGCGGTTGCTGCGGCTTGCTACACGTAAACAGGGTTCTCACTGTCAAACAAACAAAGAAAACATGTTTTGAGATGATAAACCGATGGAAGCCAAATATGAAGTTCTTAGAACCATTCGGTGCACCATGTACGTAATAGACCAAGATGGCAAATTCGGAGCTAAATCTCTTGAAGTTTCTTTGTCAGATATGCGAGTCCATTGAGAAGAGTATATGTTCCTTCATTGAGAAAGGTTATTGAAGCACAGCACGTGGATTGTTTCAATTACACGGATCCTATTCAAAGGAAAGGTGATGCGTGGCTGTTTAACTATCAAGACCTTTGGAAGTCATTTGACTTGCCCAAAGAACCGACTGATGAAGAAGTTGCAGCGTTATACTACCTTCACCAGTCAGCGAATCAAGAACAAATTGTTCGACCAATTGTGGTTAATCAACCCACGTTGGATCCATCTTCTTCTGGCGCAAGTTCAAGCAATAGTGGTGTTCCGGCTGAAAATGTTTCTGAAACATTAACAACACCTGCTACTCCTCCAACAAATGCCTCTACTGAACCAGTGAATACAACAACGGAGCCCAGTATGCCTCAGAATCAAAATTCTGACTCAGATGAAGCACCAACATTTGATGCTGATGGGAATCATCTTCTTCAGATGAAGAAGTGGAGCAGATAACAAGTCTTGTTAATCAATTGCAGTCTCGAACAACATAAATGAAGCTTATCAAGCTCTCCAAATATTGAATTGGTCGTTGATCTCAACATCACGAATCAGCAAAACTCAGTAGATGTTCCAAGTAAGAATTGCCGCGATTATATTCCTGTCATCCGTCAACAAATGTAATCGGAGAACTTCAAACTGGTGTTAGAACTCGAGGCAAATTAATAAAGCACTCAGTTATTTCTACACTCATGTTGCTCCAACCTAGAACTATTGCTTCTATTCATGTTTCATCTCTCAGATTGAACCAAAGACAATTAATGAAGCTTTAGCCGATGAAAACTGGGTACAAGCAAAGCAAGAAGAATTATTGCAGTTTGAGAAGTTGGGAGTGTGGAAGCTTGAAGACCTACCAGAAAATCAGAAAGCAATTGATACAAAACGGGTCTTTAAGTGTAAACGTGATTATAGAGGGGTTATTGTTTGTAACAAAGCTAGGCTTGTTGTCAAGGGATTTCACCAGCAGGAAGGGATAGACTACACGGAAGTCTATGCACAAGTAGCTCGTTTGGAATCTATTCAATCTTTCTAGCTTTCGCATCATGGAAAGGATTTAAGGTCTATCAATTGGATGTCAAATCGGCTTTTCTGTACGGCAAAATTATGCGAGAAGGTGTATCGTTGGACAACCACCAGGGTTTGTCGATCCACTCACAAGAAGAAGCGTACCTACTGGATAAAGCTCTTTATGGTCTACACCAAGCCCCGAGAGCTTGGTACGAGACGTTATCGCAACATCTCATCAGAAACGGCTTTATCAGAGGAACTGTGGATAGTACTCTTTTCACCAGAGAAGTTGATGGCCATCTGATTATAGTTCAAATCTACGTTGACGACATCATCTTTGGATCTACAAACGATAGTCTCTGCAAGGAGTTTAAGGGAATCATGAAAAAGAAATTCGAAATGTCCTTGATGGGCGAAATGAAGTTCTTCTTGGTTTGCAAGTAGATCAGCATCCGGATGGTATTTTCATTCATCAGAATGGAAAGCTTGAAGCCTTTATCTACGCCTCTTGCTCTAAATCACAACATTTGCGTTGACAAGACTGGAGCCAAAGTTGACGAGACGTTATACAAAATCGATGATTGGATCGTGATGTATCTGACGGCATCGCGCCCAGATATTATGTATCCAACCTGCCTATGCGCTAGATATGAGTCAAGCTCGAGGATCTTACACATGCAGATCGTGAAGCGAATCTTCAGATACCTGAAAGGATGCCCAAGCGCTGGCTTGTGGTACCCGAAGAACGACAATTTCGACCTCAAGGCTATACTGATTCTGATTTTGGTGTAGATAGGTTGAACTCAAAATCAACTGCAGCGGGATGCCAGTTCTTCGGGACAAAAATGGTAACCTGGCAGTGTAAGAAACAGACTACAGTCGTTGTCTCTACCTGTGAAGCTGAGTATATCTCGGCCTCCAGCTGTTGTTCATCAGATTTTGTGGATTCAACAGCAGATGAGAGACTATGGTCTACAATTTCTAGACACTCCGTTGTATGTTGATAACAAGGCAGCCATAGATATAACTAAAAATCGATTCATCACTCACGCACAAAACACATTGAAATTCGTTATCATTTCATTCGTGATTGCTACGAAAAGAAATTGGTGCGAATAGAAAAAATCCACACCGGCGAACAAAAGGCTGATTTTTATACCAAACCATTTTCTTTGTCACGGTTTAAATACTTGCTGAGAATTAACGGTATGAAAAATTTGCTGACAGGTGCGGACGTTGAGGTTGAATACGGATCGGACGACGAGTTCGCGTGATCCACATTGGTTTGTAAATATCTTTCTGATTTAGAATTTTGTTAAAAACTAAAATCCAAAAAAGATGTTTTTGATTTTGGGGGAGAAATGTTAGAGAAAATACAAAAACATTCGAAAAAGTTTTAAAATCCAAAAAACATATAAAAATTCAAAATGTACAAAAACATTGAAAAAGACAAAAGGAGTTCAGTGTCATAAAAGAAAATGATAGTACATCAGTGGACTATCACAGTATGCTAAAAGATTGTAAAGTTTAATAAGTGATAAACGAGTCTTACTGTGGATGTGTCGATAGGCTTAACACGTTCAGTAAACTGTTTTCGAGATATAAACTAAATTTTACAAATGCTTAATCTTGTGGATTAAACATCTTGGATATATGGACTTAGTACTCCGAAATTTCGTTTGAAAGATTGCCAGATTCTGAGATACGAGGTCGTTATAGATAGTTGATATCTGGGGTATTATAAAAGTTCTTCTGATTTTGCGGAAGCAATGGCCTAGAACTTCTATAATACTTTCGCTATAAACTCCCAATTTGCGTGCAATATTGAAAAGTATCGAAAGATATAATCATATGCAATGTGAAAAGATTCATTAAGTGGAACACACCTTAAAGTCGAGCCTTCATCTCTTTGTATGTACGGTAGTACTAACCTGAGCTCTCAAGGCCTTGCACAACCCAGATACAGATATCAATTACGCAATATTCACCTGTAAGATGAAATCTAGGGAATCTGGATATGGAGTATATTCAAGAAGTGGGAACCACAGATAAGTCAAGTTTCATGAATTCTACCTTAACATATCTTGAAACAGTTGAGAAATGTGGTAAAGCTTAAGTGGACAAACATATTGACAATTAGGTAAACAAGTTTAAAACTTAAAGTCATCTAAAGGTCAACGGTACTGGTGATATGTCTCAATCAACTGATATGATCCTTAGACACGAATTCACAAAAATATGTCTGTAAATATGTTTGTACATAGTTTACATTGTTCTGTACGTAGTATTTCAGCTTTACAGATTAAAATCAAAAAGATTTTCGGTGTGTTTTAGCATAAACTTGCAAAAATACAAAAAGATTTTAATTCTACATTGTTTTCAGCAAACCAATGTTGGAGAACGGATCTTCGAAGTCTGGTAAGATGCTAGAGCTAGTGGGAATCTCTTTGACAACGGGCTGGAGCTAATCTTTTAAATCTGAAAAGTCAAAATGATAAAAAGTTCATTAATTTGAAACTTTGATTTTGAAAACTTGGACTCGGCAGTACAAATCGGTTAACCAAGGTCATTAGCTTGGACTTGGTCAACTGAGTGGATTTTCATAACTGGTAAAAAGTTGGAAAGTTCAGGGGTTAAATGAAAAGTTGAAAAATTTTGAAATTTGTGGTTTGGCAAGTTCGGCCGAACTTGCTAAACTGATTCAAGTTTAACATCTAAGCAAGTTCGACCGAACTTGCTAAAAAGTATGGTTGTGTTGCACTAGAGTTAAGTAGTTTGCCCGAACTTGACATGGTATAAATACCATTCAATGTTCGACCGAACTCAGTTATCAGCACACACACAAACACTTGAGTGAACTTGAACCTTGAGCGATCAGAGCGAAATTGACATTTTCATACCGTTACGCTGCCTAAATTTAGTTGTTTTTGGTGATTTACACACCATCTACAATGGTTGAGGTGATTAATTTGTTTTTGAACCGTGTATTGACCTTAAAGAATCAAATAGATCTGAAAACTTTTAAAACAGATAGTTATAGGTATTATTGGACAAAATTGAACACAGATCCTAACCTACACTTAAAATCGACCGTATAAACATTTTTGATTGAACAGAAATGGTCATTTGCATGTTTGAACAGATTTGTAAGTTTGGAGAAGACGACAAGTTCGGCCGAACTTGTTGTTAAGTTCGAACGAACTTGCATCTAATGTCTTTAAAAATTGAGAGATCTAGCATCTTGACCGAACTTAGGTTTGAAAGTCTGATTTGTTGTTGTGTGTTTAAGTTCGCCCGAACTTATATAATGAACATGTGTTTTAGACATGTTCGGGCGAACTTAGTTAAAGCAGAGTGTTATATCATATATATCAAGTTCACCCGAACTTGATAAAATGTTAGAAAATTTGTGAAATTTTTCTCGAAAAGCGTGCTAATTGTTTTGTGTCATTTTTCAGGCATAGGTACCAGCGCGTGTAATCTCTGTTGATTTCTCCAAAACTCACAACACGTGTATCACGCTCGACAAAATGATTTGTCCGTCACTGAAGGAATATGATAGTATATTGAAGTTTCTCAAAGAAAGCCCTATACGCAGAGCCATAACAGAGCGTACAGTGTCGTATCGTTCACATATAGTTCATTTTTGGATGAATGCAAGCCTAGCGCTGATGAGAAGACGATTTCTTCAACAGTGCAAGTTAGAAATGAGCTCAAGCCGATTACAGTAACTGAAGATGATATTCAAAGATTTTGCATTTCAACGAAAACAAAGATGATCGATATATCTAGACGAAAAGATGGTCCGTGGCTGTTTCTTTCGTATGGGATACAAGGGGAGTGTAAACAAACCTACGTTGAAGAAAGGGTATGTGCCTAACCTCTACAAGCTTCTAATGCACGCCATTATTCATACATTTAGCCATCGAAGGCGGATTAGATGATGTTCATGATTACTTAGCTTGCATGGCAACGACATTAGATTCTGAAGAAGCCGTTTAACTTCTCAAAGCTTGTCTTTACTCATATGTCGAAAAACATGGAGGATTCTAGATTGTGCTTATATCCGAGGTTTACGGATGGAGAAGTATGCCAACATTGCACGAGATCCAAATGATGTGTTGTATTAGTTCATCTTGATGAAACTACTGTGAAGAAGCTTATCAAGTTCCAGAAACAAGCTTCAGCTCCTGTTCCAAGCCGGTATTTGGAGCCATTAAAGATTCGAATTATATATCGCCGCCAGATAACAAGTGGAGAAAAGATGGTAGCAACGACGAGAAAGAACTTAATGTGAACGAGAATGGTTCAAAGAATTCAAACCTAAGGCAAGGAGTGAATGGTTTTTGTTAAGGCTGAAGCTGATAAGCCGAAAAAAAGCGAGCTGCTAAGAAAGTAGAAACGATGTAGTTGACGAAGAAGAACCTGAAAGCGTTGAAGCAGTTGCTGGATCGAGCGCTGCAGTTGTAATTGAAAGTCAGGAAACTGTAAAGTCACCCAAGAAGATGTGATTTCTGCTAGTTCTGAGAATAGAATCTGATGAAGAAGTTCCTGCAAAGAGCCAGAAAAGACTGAGACTAAGATTAGAGCAGAGAAAGAAAAAGAAACGGATGCTGATTTCGATCCGAGTCAGGAAAAAGAATCGGATGAAGAGAGAACAAAGAAAAAAGTTAAACGCTCAAAGTCTGCTACTGTATCTTCAACTAAGACTACCGGGTCTCCTCAGACGAAGGGTAAAAGAAAAGAGAAGAAAGCTCAGAAAGCTATGAGCAAGAGGTACAAAAGCAAGTTGAAAAGCACAGAAGCCCCACAAGAACCTTCTGGTGCTCAGGAGAAAGGAGTCACACAAGAACCTCCTCCACAAGAACCTCCTGTTATTGTTCATGCTGAAACTGAAAGGCAAGGAGTTACACAAGAACCTCTTGTGTCTGATTTTGTTGAAGTTCCTGTCATCCAATCACCTGTTGCTCCGACGACTTCAAATATTGAAAGGTCTACTCCTAAGAAGTCAACACCGAAAGCTGCAACACCTAAAGATTCAACGCCAAAGGCACCAAGGGGAAATCTGTTTGGTGATATGCCACACGGTCCAATCAGTCTTGAAGACTTGGATGAGTTTTTCCCAGATTCTAATGTTAAGATGCTAGAAAAACGTGTGAAGGCATTGGAAGAGAAAGTTGCACAGAATGAGGTTGAAAAGGCTGAGCTTGTTAAGAAGGTGAATCAAAGCGAGGTTTAAAAAGAGTTGCTTGATGATAAAGTGAAGGTGATGGAAAATGAGCGAGAGTACTTCAAGGTGTTGATAGAAAGTCTGCAGGATGCTAATGAGAAATTGCAGACAAGAGATTGTAGAGTTATAAACAATTCAAGCACTGAACGATAGAAGATTCAACAGATTGCAGAAAGTGTTAGCAAACAATCTGAACATTGATTTCATTGCTGAATACGATTGTCTGGATCGTCAGGAAGCGAAAGAGCGTGCTGAGAAAGAATTAGCTGAAAGTGGTAAAGGAAAACATGTTGAGGGTGAAGCCCCTAAATTTTCTGAGACTGCTGAGAAGTCTTCTGATGTTCCTGAGAAACCAGTTGAAGATATTTCAAAAGCTTCTGAGTCTGATATCCAAAAGGTTAACGAATCTGTCAAGCCTTCCGATTCTATCATTGTTACTGAAGCAAAAGACGATGATGAAGCTGAAAAGGAAGATAAGGATGAAGATGAAGAGGAAGAGGGGATAGAGGATTGGAATGTTGGTGATGATGATGATGACGATGATCAGGGTAATGTTGGTATTAGAGTTTCTGAAGCCAAAATCTCTGATGATTTTGATTTTACTGCCCTAATGGACGATGAATCGAACAGAATGGAAGATAAAAGTCAAGGGGAGTCAGGACAATTGGGCCAACTGATGATGATATAGATATGGCAAATGTTGATCGTTTTGCAAAGCCATTTGCTGCTATTCCTGCGAAGCCTTTAATGTTAATGTTAGAGCACAACGTGGAGGAAGGTGAATATGTACATAACTACACGAAAGAGGATTTAGCTAGATTGATTGAAGTTGAAGGTGAATCGTTAGAGTTTGATTTTGAGGAGGATGTGATGACTGTAAATCCTTTCGAGCCAAGTGATTATCAATATCAAAAACGATTTGAAGCTGATGAATACAATCGAGTAATTGTGGAAGATTGGTCTTCAGATGACGAATCAGATCAGAAAGCAAAGTATGTCAGTTCTAATTCAGATAGTTTTCCTACTTTTGAAGAGATATACAAACAGCTTGATGAAGATATGTTGAAGGATAGGATTGCTGAATCAGTTCGAGAGGGTAAAGTACCTAAGCCCATGACCAAAGAAGAGATAGCTCAAGCGAGAAAGTCTTGGTTTAAAGAAATGCCACGCGAACGCAAGTTTCGACGTCCTCTTGCATTCTTTACCAGAGACAAAGACGTTTCTTTGGGAGATATTTTGAGCTGGGGTTGGTTTAAAGAGATTAACGTATATGCAATCAAGAGGGAGTTTGGAGTACAATACTTCAAATACCTTGCTGATTTCAAAACATTACCATATTGGGATGTTGAAGAGTTGGTACAGACGGTAAATGTTACATATTACATAAGCCGATTCATCAGTTATTATGGAAAATGATTAAGTATGAAGCGATTAAAGGTTGGAATTATTGGAAGCCTTTTATTCCTGGTCGTAGAGTGAAGATAAACAAGGTAACTAAGAAAAGGACATAACGTTAATAATGAAACGTCCTAGAGCCATGAGAAATATGCCACTTATGCCGATTGAACAAAACTTCTATCCATTGTTCAAGTGGTGGCAAATAGATCCATCAACGTGTGAAGCTGTGATTGTGCTAAAGTTTGAAGAACATCTTGATATTACCAAGGAACGGGTTGAAGTGATGGGTTATCAGGAAATGAGAGGTTTATGGAGGACGATAAGGATTCTAGATCCTATGTGGCTTGTGAACTGCTCGAGAGAAGATATCAAAACCTTGTTCTACAACAAGATTGTTTTTGAAGAACGTGAAAAGGTACAAGCTATGCAGTTTCAAAAGGTTGTGAACGTTTGTTATGCACGTGAAGTAAATTCTGGAAAGATGTGGCAAACGAAGGGGAGGGATCTGGAGAGAGTTGAGTTTTTAAAGGAAGAAAACAGAAATGAGGCGATTAAAGAAAGAATGGAAAGAGCGGTAAGGTAAAGTTCTCTAAGAATGGCTAACTTTAAAAGACACCACCGACTACAGACCAGACGCCGGATCCGAAACAAGAAAGACGAAGAAAGCCGTTTAAGAACTTCTTCGGACGGGTACGTTAATGTTTATAAGAAGACAGAGTTTTGAAGACTGATAAAAGACGAAGACGATATCCAAGGGGGAGTCTGTTGGTGCATAATGTCTATGTCTTAGTCTTATATCGAGTCTGTATTGTATAGAGCTGAATAGGCTAGGTTTTGAAGTATTTATGTTTAAGCTTAGCCAAGTTCGCCCATGGTAACACACGTAAGCATGTTCGGCCGAACTTGCTTGGCGAACTTGTATCACCTAGGCCGAACTTGTGTGGCTATAAATACCTAGCTTAGATCTCTCATTTGTAACTTTGGCATTTCAAAGGCGAAGCTCTGTTAGTTTGTAACCAGAACGTTTGATCTATAAAACTGATGATTAGCTGATTAAATCTTATCTATTGGTAAACACGACGTAATATTTCTGCTATTATGGATGTTAGATATCAAATTTAGGTTCCTTAGCATAAGGATCGGTCCTACAAGAACCTCCACTTTTCACTCTCATAATCAAAACCCCACACAATTACACTGCCATACTTGAAGAAAACGACGCAAATACTCGCTATCATCCAATGATTCGAATTTTGCAAAAGTCAAAATTCTTGCACATGTTAACCGTCAAAGCCCCCATTTACATTGATGCTCTTCGTGATTTCTGGAAAAATGCAAAGGTTCACTCATCTGCTGATGGTGTTCCTTATACAATAATTTCAAGAGTAGGGGGTGTTGATGCAAATTAGCCCCAATCGATCTCTCAAGTTTTCAAGTTAAATGACATACAACACCCTGTGTCATTTCCCATTAATGAGATCCAAGCAGAGTTTCTGGAAAGAGGTTATATCGGCCAGATGAAAGGTATGACCATTTTTAAACCTAACTTTCCTTCTGAGATGAGATTTTTCTTTCACACAATTCTTACTTGTCTCTCAGCAAAATCCACTGCTTTCAATGAAATCCCATTGAACATGCAATATCTGGGGTATGCAATTTTAACTGAAACTGATTTTAACTACTCCCAGATATTGTTCAATGATCTTGTAAATAATTTTAAAAATATTGAAAAAAGAAAACTTTTTTATGCATCCACGTTTCTTGAGTGTTACTTGCAGGATCAAATCAAAGGTCCTGAAAGTAAACAAGGCGTTGTGATTAACCCAGGCCGCCTAAATCATGAAACTTTCACCAGAATAACAAACCAAGATAAAATTGAGAAAACACAAGTAGAGGAGGCTGAGCAAGTTTTACCTGAACAAAATGTTCAAATTCAACCTCTTGCTACTGAGCCCACTGCTCTTGGTGATCAGGGCACCACAACCGCTGCCCTGAAACCCACACCAAAAATTTCCAAAAAGAAAACCAAAACGACTTCCAAAAAGCCCACCAAACCCAAAAAGGGTCCTCTGGAAGATGAGATCCCAGAGGTTAACCCTGTGACAGCACCAAAGTCACAAACCACTGCTGCTACTTCTTCACAGCAGATGGTTCAAAGATCTCCTACCGGCTTTGAAACTCCTCCTTCTTCCTCACAAAAGGAAAAGGTTGTAGACACAGGGACACCAATTTATGAAGCTCTAGATCCACTTGGTTCTATCTTCCACAGCCCCTCTCCTAGGGCAATGTCGCTTTCTACTCAACCACCTTCACCAATACCTTCACTTCCACCCACAATTGTACCATTGCTGAATGCAATTGAATTAGTTCAGACATAAACCAGCACTTCTCAACAACCTATTACTGAGAATATACTTCATCCAGAGGCTGGGTCTGATTCTTTTTTCATTGCAAGCCCATCAGCAAATGAAGAGGATACATCTCTTTGGTTACATGTAACCCTTGGTGATAGTTCAATACAAGCAGCCACTACAATTGCTGAACTCCCAAGTTCTCAGTTGGACAATGGTTTCATTAATAAGACTTGGTTGAAGGCAACCACTGCTGAGGCAACAACTGTTACCTCTATTGTGGGAAGTCCCCAGTACCAAGACAAAGGGGCATCTATGTTTGAAGTTGGTCCTAAAACCACTGCTCATGATAACATAGATATAACTACCACCACTGGTAGGAGTTCAGATGATCCTATTAAATTATGTGATGATCTAAAATACCAAGATTTGACGGAGAGAGTAACAGAATAGAAAACTCTGTTGGTGAAATCAAAGATTTACTAAAGCATATGATAGCTACCAAAAGTCAACCCTCTGTTCTATCCACTGCTGATCTTAAAGATGCTATCAATCCTCTGTTTCAAAACAACAACAACATTACTTGGAACTTCAACATAAACATCAGATGAATGAAGTTAGAAACATGGTTGAATCAAGGTATCAAGACACTGCAGCAGACATTAAAGCCATCAAAGCACATCTACTCACAACCACTGGCCATGCACCTCCAACGGTTATATTTGTTACAACAGATGAAGCCAAAAAGGGGGAGAAACCTTTGGGTCCAAAGAAGTTAACAATAGATGATGATAAGGCTAGACCAACAGTAAATATCCCAAGGCCTGATGGTTTAAAGAAGATTGATTTGACTGATGAAATTGTGGCCAAGGTAAGGGCTAGTCATAAGAAGAATGTGATTGAGGAGAGCAGAGTGTTGGTTGAGAAAAAGATTGATCAGCAAAAAGAAAAAGGAGAGGTTGGTACTTCTTCAAAAAGAGCTCCTGCTAGAAAAGCCAGGCAACCAACATCCCACCTCCTAAAACTAAGCCTGAAACTAATCCAACCATTAAAACCTCTGCCTCTCAAAAACCTATCACATCTTCAAAACCACAACCCACATCCACACAAGCAGATGTTACAGCAACTGTTGTGTCAACATCTGTTGATACAGCAGAGGTTGCAACAGATGCATCTCTATCCACTGCCATGATCACATTTCCCACATCAACTCAACCATTATCTACACCACCAAAAATCCCACAACCACCATCACCCACCTTAAGGTTTAAAAGGAGGAAAATCACAAAAGTGATAAATGATGATGAGATCTCTGCACCTCTTCCACTATCATCAATACCAGTGATCCCCACATCAGTGCTTACAACTTCTTCAACTCTTAAAGTCATTCCTGCAGCAAAGTTGTACCCTCTTGATTTACCAGCAGTCAGGGAAGAGATCCTAAGTTTCTTTTCAGAGGATGACCCTGACAAAAGAACAATTCTATCCCTTGATGGCTATCCAAGACCAGCAAATGTTGATGCTTATCTAGAATTGAAAAAGAAGCAAGCAGAGGATATTGTCAAAAGAGAATCAGCTGGTAAAAATGATAGAGAAATACAGATTATCATGTCCTTTCAATTGAGTAAGGTCACCATTCTGCAAAACTTTGTCAAGGATCTGAGCAACCAGTTGTCAGTAAGGGAAGATAAGTTGCTCAAGAGTGAACTCATGAGTATGTCATGGAAAAGAAGATGTATAAGGCAACAAGGCCTCAGTTCAGGGATTGGAGCATAGATGAGCTGAGAGAATAAATAGAATGCAAGAAATGTTGAAAGACCCTCTCAAAAAGCCAACTCCTCCCAACTGGGATTTATACAAGAAAGATATCTCTAAAAATGCCTTGAAGTTGAAGAGAATGAAATAAGAACTGATCCAAAATCATTATGGTTCCAAAAACCAAGTGATGAGATGGGGTGAGGTGAGGGTGATAGACACCTACAAAAGTTTGGAAGAGAGAAGGAAAAAGGATCCATCCATGCCTCCCAAGCCTGATTACTCAAAAGAAGATGCTATCCTCAGAGTTCAACTCTCAAGAAGGTCCAGCTCAACATCTGCCCATTCCACACTTGCCCTGCAACACAGGAAAAAGCAAGGGGAGATGAATGAAAAGACTGACAAAGATTTTGAGGATACATTTATCAAGAAGTGATTCAGAATATGATTGATTATCACACAGATGATGCAAGTGCCAAGCTAGCTAAAGACTTATCAATGTTAGCTCATTCACAAACCTCAGTAATAAAAGCTCCTTCAAGAAAACCATCAGACCCAAAAATTCTAAAATGGAAGGTCGATAAAGACACCCATGAATTGACATTGCTCAAGTCTGATGGTGCAGCCACTAAACTATCCATGGAAGCTGCTTATGAGCTTACAGTAGAAGACTTCCAAGAACTACTATGTTTAGGGCTGGTGAAGGATGCTGATGACATGGAATCTCTTAACTTTGAACTTCAATTCAAAGGTCAAATAAGAGAATTTCTTCTGAGGAATAAAAACCAAGAATAAAGTGTTTTTGGCATCATCTGTTCCAGGGGGAGATTGTTGGGATTGAACCCTATGAAAGGAACAGATGATATAAAGCCAAATAACACTATCCGAGCTTTGGTTCAACTATCAGAGGTTACAACCTCTGATGTACTTACACTGCATTTCATAAAGACTGCTCATCCTATCATCTGCCTACACAAAGCTTCAAGGTCTGCCAGAGTTACAAGGGTCAGAGGATAGAGATCAGAGTTTAGTCTTTAGCTTAATTAATTAATGTAACAGTGCCAAGCACTGATAGTTTAGTATTAGCAGTGTTTAGAGTTAGTTACATATTAGTTTCCTGTCACTATCAACCCTGACATCATCAAAGATGCTCAGAGGTTAGATAGTTAGTATAAATAGGCAACTCATGTAACCTTTAAAATTGTCTATTAAAAGATCAACTTTCGCATATCATCTTCTCTGCATTTTCTTATCATTAAACTGAAATTGCAAAGGCTGAGGGGGAGTTTGTGAATCACATGCAAGTTAATCAACTTGAAAGCATGATGATGATGATGATGAAAACAAACGACCATTGCCTGTAGTAAAAGTTTTCCATCTTATTCCGCTGCAAATCTCTTTTAATTCAAGCATTTTCCATTTTTGAAACAAAAACTACAAGTAATTCAAACTCAGATCCTAACAAGTAGATAATATGATTTCAAGCATCAGTAACATGATTTTTAACATCAATTCCTTTATATCATACAAAGACCCATCTCATGGCCAGCATGATCTTACACTTGAATTCATAATTGGTCAAGTACCTCCCTATTACTAACATCCATGATGGTTTTAAACATAAGTTTATTATATACTTATTCTTATTATCAAGTTTTTCACAAATTTACCACTCTAACTAAAGTGTTCATCATATCACTATAAAACCCATTTATCACATACTAGGTTAACTCTTTAATCACTAGTTTATGGCCTAAATCACCAAATTCACATCTAGGGTTTGTTCCTAAACTTGTACTTGTTTAAATTCCTTATAACATTCATCATTCATACTAGAATTTCATTCATGAATGTTTATCACCAATTCAAAATATCACCAATATCAAATTCAACATACCTTGTGATCTCCTAACTTGGGTGATCACGAAATTAGCTAAAGCATCGATTTTTAGCTTGATTCATCTTTGATTTTGTTGAACTTTGTGAGTTTTAGGGTTTTGTGTCACACCCCGACCGATGGCGGAATCATCGGTGTGTGGCACTAAGCGAATCAGATTGTTCAAGAGGATCCATAACGACTATTTCGATGACAATATTTATAAAGTTCAATTTCCCATATAATCAAATAAATACTCATACAATAGTCAAACGAATTACAAGTTTCTTGAACAAAACAAAATCCGACAACTTAGATTTTTAGTGGGTTTCTAAAGATCCTATCCATTTGCACCATATGATAATCCATCAACCTGTCACATATGTTAAAATAAAAGTCAATACAATAATGTAAAGGTGAGTACACAGGTTTAGCATAAGTAATAGTAGTAAAGCGTTTCGCAAAACTAGCATGTATACGCGAGAGATGTGAAAATTTGCAGTTAACAGTATGATACAAGTACCTAAACTGACCGCGATGAGCGCGTCACGTGTCCAAGTGTCCACATGCGTAAAAGAAAATAAGTAGAAATAAAATGTGAGCCTTAACAACCCCGGGCCTCATGGTGGCGGGTCAACCTCTAGCAAGCTATCATGTGAAGGGTGGTCACAAGTGATCAAGCATAACATACAACAAATTCAGTGATTCACGTATAGTCATGTATGAGCAGTTTGCGTGTAAGTGTTTTAAGCGTTGCGTGTAGTGTTGTTTTGATAGAGAACGTATGTAACACCCAAAAGTGCGTTAAAGCGAAAAAGGGGTTCAAGTATACTCACAGTGAGTGCTTAACAGCAAGTCACGAGCGAGCTGGAGTGGATAAGAGCGTCGGGTCAGCCTGCGCGTAGAAACAAAACTGCATCAATCTTCCATAGGTTGAACAGTTGAACGGAAAGTGGTGCGGGACAAACAGGTGGGTCGTAAGAAGCATCACTCACACGAGGCATCACCCTCATGCGAGTCATCATCCGTACGAGCAACTGCTCGTGCGGGTGACCTGTTTTCGAGTCCAAAATTGAGTGTTTTCGCGTCGTTTCTTTGGAAAATCGAGTATCCTTCCTTCCAACCTTAAGCTACTGAGCAAACCAAAAGCTGGGGAAGTCTTTAGAGCGAGTTAGTCTCTCTTGGAAACTCGGACTCGGTCGTACGAACCCAAAGTGGTTCGTGCTGTTACACCCCAACCGATGGCGGAAACATCGGGGTAGTGGCACTAGGCGAACCAGATTGTCTCATGAGAAATTCCATAACACTATTTAAGCGACAATATTTAAACGTTAATATCCCATACTACTAACATATAATCCTTAAACAAATTACAGAATTCAAGCATTCTCATAATACAAATCAAGTTCGATATCCCCTAGATTTCTATTACAATGCGTTTCTAAAATACCAAATCCTGATCCGTTTGCAAAGTAGTCAAATCCTCAACCTGCCACACATGTTAAAATAAACATCAATACAATTAAGTAAATGTGATCATACAGGTTTGCGTACATAATAGATTTAAAAGCGTTTAGCATACACCGCATGACATACGTTAGAGATGTGAACTATGTAACTACTTAGATTCAAGTAAACCAACAAACCGCGATTGATCGAGGCATGTGAACCAGTGTCCACATCCTAAAGAGAAAATAAATGAGAAATAAAAATCCGAGCCTTAACAACCCCGGGCCTCCGGGTGGTGGGTCAACCTCTAGTATACTATCATGTTAAGGGTGGCGTACAAGTAATCAAGCAATACATACAATTCAGCAGATTTCACGTATAGTCATGTAATTCAGCGGGTTGCGAATAAGCGTTTGAGAGCTGTGTGATGTGATTTGATATACGAACATATGTGACACTCAAAAGTGTGTTTAAGCGTAAAAAGGTTCAAGTATACTCACTATTGGTGTGATTAAGGAGATATACGGGATCTGAGATGAGTTGAGGAGAGCGCCGGATCAGCCTGTAAGCGAACAGAAGTGCATCATTCTTCCGAATTGCTGAAACGGTTAACGGGTGAAAGAAGAGTAGACAAGTTCGGGCGAACTTGTACTCTGAGGTACAAGTTCGGGCGAACTTGTATGCCTTGACTCACTGAAAGTACAAGTTCGGGCGAACTTGACTGATTTCCTAAGAAATAAGACAAGTTCGGGCTAACTTGTCCCTTTTGTTGAGGGAGGATACAAGTTCGGGCGAACTTGCCCGAATTGCTGTTGTTTTAGACAAGTTTGGGCGAACCTGGTCACCATTCAGGTGACAAGTTCGAGCGAACTTGTGGTTCTCCGAGCGAACTTGACTGTTTTGGCATCCAAATCGTGCGTTTTCGCGTCGTTTGCTGAGGAAATCGAGTGTTCATCCCTCCAACCTTAAGCCAATGAGTAAAACTTAGGCTGGAGAGGTCTTTTGGAGCGAGTTTAACCATTTTACAGAAACTCGGGCTAATCCGGGCGAACTTGAAGGTTCGTACGGGTTAGTCCAGCTTGTGTAAAGTGACAATTTCTTCCTTGTGCTTCCGGATCTGAGATCTTGCTTAACAATGTCTCGTTCCAATTAAAAGTGAACAAACATACGTCATTTAGTCCGAATATTGTGTAAAAATTGATGATTCAAAGGTTTTACTTAGAGCTAAGCATAGATCTAAGTGAAAAACAGAAGTTTTATGGAAAAAGATGAAGATTTTCGTAAACAGAAGAGATTTGATGAAAACGAAGGCAAAGCCTTGTACAAAATCGTTGTAAAACGTTGTAGAACATTGTTGTAGCTTGAAAACGGGTTGAATCTTACTTAGAAAACAACGGGTTTCGGTTTTGGAGAGCTTCAGGCGAACTTGCAGCAAGTTCAAATGAGAAGAGGAGCTGAGTATTTATAGGTGGGGTGAGAATGGAGTGGGCAGACATCAAGTTCGAGCGAACTTGTTACAAGTTCGAGCGAACTTGTTTGTTTATCTTGGTTTTTGAGACAAGTCCGGGCGGACTTGTGGTGTTTGAAGAGTTATGGATCCTGGACAACTTCGGGCGAACTTGTGATGCACAAGTTCGGCCGAACTTGACCTATTGGCCAAGTTTTGTTTGATTATTCCGTGTTAGGAGTTCGTTTGGCGATTCGGTTCGTATTAGATAGTTATATTAAGCGTTACAATTGATATAATAGTGTGATTTAGCGATTCGTGCGTGTGAGAGCGTTACGATAACGATGTAACCATATCATGAACAAATATAACACACATAAACATAATTCTACATAAATAACTGCGTTGGCGATGCGATGCGATGCGATAAGCAATGCGATGGCACAAGTGGTTATTATACAACAACACACTCGGCTATTAAAGTAACATAGTCACTTGTGATTGCGTTGAGTTAGCGACGCGTTTAATAAGCGATTAGGTGCGATATAATTGTAAACAAACATAATTAATTAACATAACTTTCTCATAATCGAATCCCGGAATACAAAGATGAAACAAACGGAATAAACTAAGAACAAAATAACAACGAAAATTTCGAGTTGTTACACGTGCGAGCCAGCCTAGTTTGCACAATTGACTGTTCTTGCGTCTTCATGCAACCGGAACTGAGTTTTCGCCTGAAACGGATGTAATTTCGAATCCTTTTCATGACGGTTTTGACACCGCTTCGTCCCACTATCTAGTGAACGAAACATACGTCGGTTTGTCCGTTTTATGTAAAAATCGAGTTTCAAACAATTTTTCTTAGAATCAACACTTGGTGAGTTAGAACAACAAGGTTCCTATCTTGAGAAGCCAAAGCTAACTCAAATACACTCGTTTAAGTGTGAATCCGAGGTAAAATCAGAAGGTTTTATGAAAAAGATGAAGATTTTTGTAAACAGAGAAATTTAGATGAAATCAAAGATAATCTCGTGTAAAATCGTTGTGATTCGCGTGGAAAACGTAGTCTTCTTACTTGGAAACAGGGAGAAGTGTATAGAGAGTGTTTCGTGTAAGTGACAACAAGTGGGAGTGGGTGTGCTAAGTGTGGTATTTGTAGGAGGAGAAGAGTGCAGGCGAAGGCTGGTGCGAGTGACCCCTCGTGCGAGTGGGTCCTCGTGCGAGTCACCAGAACCTTGTGCGAGTCAGGCTTCACCGTACGACTGATGCCTCGTACGAGTGAGCTGAGTTCGCGTGTTGACTGTTTTCGTTCGATCTTATTGTTCGTATTAGTTAGTTTTGTTTCGTTAAGCGTTTTAGCGATGCATTAAGCGTTGTGTTGCGCATTAGCGCGATAAATCGAGTTGCCTGAGCGAGCGAGCGTTTAAGCGAGCATAAAACATGTAAACAAATAGTTCATATAAACACATAGCATTACATAACCACACAACATAACATAACCATCATAATAACTGCGTTTGCGATTTAGTGCGATAAGCAAGGGCGAGGGGTGAGCGAGTACCGAACAAACAAACACACTCGGCACATAAAGTAACACAATTAACTGCGATTCGTGTTTGCGTTAGCGTTACGAGTATTAAGCGTTTAAGTGTGCAGTGATATAGTGTGATGAAAATGTATTTAGAATAACATAAACCACTTTTTATATCAAATCTAATATTACAAGCGGTTACAAAGGAATAAACGGTAATAACAGAACAACCGAAAAAGTCGGGTTGTTACATTTTGAATGAACCCTTCTTGTGCTCCTGATGATATTCGACCAAACACACACACTAAGTGTGTGTATGTGTGTTTTGATTTTTATTTAATTTAATTAAAGCACTTTCATGTTTTGCGCCTTTTAGTCCCTATAGCTCACAAGTTATTTAAAAGGTGCATTTATTCATGTTTCTTTATTGTTTTCAAACATACGACTAACTAGGTTAATTATTCCTAGTTACGCTACCCTTGGTTATGACCAACTCATGTTTATTTATAAATAAATAAATAAATATATATATATATATATATATATATATATATAGGTAGAGGGTCCTGTAAAAAAAGGCCCAAAGTGTGAGAAGGGTAAGAAAGAATCTAAACCATTAGATATTTAATCTAATGGTTGAGATCTTGATGTCAATCTTGTAAATAGTATAACAATTAAAATAATTAATTTTCTAGATTAAGGGTATAAAGGTAAAATTAACATTTTTAATTTTAGAAAGTCACATGCAATCCACATGCAAGTTCCCCTTTTATTTTTTAAACGCCAATAACTTTTTACACGTAACTTGTTTTTTTTAAATTACACCATAATAACGAGTGTTTTTTAATCTTTAATATGAGTACCATATTACTATACTTATATACAGAAAAAAATTACGTTCAATCGAATGTTTCAATTAATAGTTTTTTTGTTTCAGTTCATGGTGTTATATAATTATTGAATGGTGTTCTAAACTTATTGAATGGTGTTATATATGTGTTGAATAGTGTTATATAATTATTGAATGATGTTATATACTTATTGAATGGTGTTATATATGCGCTAAATGGTTGTTGCAGTGTTATTCGTAGTGTTTTTATAGAGATCTTTAAAATGGTGTTATATACTTATTGAATGGTGTTATATACTTATTGAAGGGTGTTATATAATTACTGAATGGTGTTATATACGTGCTGAATGGTGTTTGCAGTGTTATTCGGTATTCCTATAATTAGGGTGGCGGTTTATGGAAGGTTTTGAATTAATTAAATCAATGATAAAATTACTTGATTACCCTTTTCAATTAATTTAGATCTAATGGCTGAGATTCTTTCTTACCTTTCTTACACTTTTGGTCTTTTTTACAATAACCTTACCCTATATATATATATATATATATATATATAGTGGAGAGCTCAAATTAGAAGAAATTCTTTGTAAGAAGAAAAAAGAAGAAATTTCAACCAATAGAAATTCTTCATTAAACTTCATTTAACATTTATACTTAATGTAACTATAAGGGTATATTGGTAAACTTACATACATCATTAATTGGTAGTTTCATCTTTAATAACTAACTATATTAAATTTGTAACTTATTTTTAAGATATATATTTTTCTCAAAAAAATAAAAAAAAATAAAAAAATCATTTATAGTGTAGGAAAAATTTCAATATGTGTATGATAAATTTCATTATGTGTATGATAAATTTCGAAATGTGTAGGATAACTTTTGATGTGTGTAGGCAAAAATTTTTAGTGTGGAAGATGATAATCTTTATGACTAATTAATTAGTCAAACATAATAATAAATGAGATGAGAAAGAAAATATTTAATGTTTTATAATTGTACCCTTTTGTTCTTTTTCTTCTCAAATGAATCTTCCCCTATTGGGGTGTTACACACCCCTCCACTGCTGCTCTCACCCTGCCCCCTTCTCCAGTGTGCCTTGCCCTCTCACGCCATGCCCTTACCACATGACAAGGGCGTTGCATGACAGTAGATTGCCTTAGAAAGGTTTAGGATCATAAAAAAAACCAAAATCCTAAATATTGTAATAAAGGTTTAAGAGTTTAACATGTGACAATCATTCAAATTAAGAGCAGTGAGTATAAGAGTAAATTAGATTATTATTCGATTATGATAAAAAAAAACTTCTATAAAATAAAACACATGTACCATTTGTTATATGCAAGATATGACACATGTATCATTTGTTAACTAAAAATAAAACGCTATATGCATGCTATTAATAAAACACTACATAATGAACCATTTTTTACCTACAAAATAAAACATTTAAAACATTATTTGACAAACAAAACAAAGAACACCATGAATTAAACACACTTTGTAGAAAAAAACATTTAAAACATTATTTTTTTATATGATAATATGGTATATAAAAAAATGTTTGCTATTGTGGTATAATTTAAAAAAAACAATAAAATATAAAAAGTTATTAACGTTTAAATAAATAGGGGGAGTTACATGTGAGTTTCTGAATTTAAGACAAACCCCTACCACCCAGCAGCAACACTACCCGCCGCTGCCACCACACGCCGCCACCCACCACCGCTTGTCGTTGTCGCCGTCATCACCACCCATCACACGCGGTATTACTATCTTTTTCTTCACTTTTATCATCTTTCATCATTTCGTACATGTATTTATAAGGTTTTCCTAATACCTTATATTTTTTAAAGAAAACGAATTTCTAAAAATAGTTATTATGCACTGTGCGATATGTTGCGCAGTTGTCTAATTTCCACAGTGCGGATTTGTGTCTAACGAATATATCGTGTAAATGCATGCCAAGATCCGAAGTAGTTTTTTTTATTATGCTAGCTACATTATAGTTATCCTATTTTACTTTGTGTGGTTATGTAGATGGAACCAGCCCATCGACTAAATATTGTGAGAACAGCAGAAAAAATAAAACATCATTTTTTAATCCTAAAACCTAAAAAGTAAATGAAAATTTTAAAAATGTAAAATGTATTGTTTCTCACACTAGAATTCAAAACAAAATATAAAAAATTATCAGTTTTTTTATATAACCTACACATATGAAGCTTCTATGTAGCTTAAAGTACCTACACGTATGTAGGCTACGTGTAGGTAAAAATATATGGTTTTTTATGTATATATATTACACATATAAATATTAGAAACATAATATTTTAAGAGATATGAATCTTAAATTTCAAAATTTAGTGATTAAAAGTTGTTTTTTTTGTTTTCGTAATAATTAATGTTTTGTAATGATATTTATCCTATTTGTGTGTAAATATGTTACATTATATTATAATAAGATCGTTGGGTGTGGGCGGTAGATTTGGCGTGGCTGGCCAAGCAACGCTGCTATTGCCACACCGAGGCAGCGTGGGTAGCGGCGTTGCCCAGCTGACGTGGTGTTTGTGCTTGGCGTGGGGCGGGTTGGCGAGATGAGCTGGACCGCTGGGATTGGCCGGCTGTTGCTGACCGTTGGGGCTAGCCGTTAGGATGGCTGTTCCTTTGTAAAAAATCAAAAGTTTTTAAAATTTTTACTCTTTTTTTACCTATAAATATCACCCCAAACCTTTTTTTTTTTTTCACTACTCTCAATGACAAACCAACTTCCAAAACCAACCAAGAAAATGGTGAATTAGACTGAAGAGGAGGAACTTGCGCTCGTGACATCGATCGTCGACGCGCAACGTGCATTTTGTCGGGGTCAAACCGCGTACTGGGCACAAGCTTTTGGTCAATATCAACAACATGTTGGTAACAATCGTCACAACTGAACGTGTGCCAACATAAGTGGCGTGAACTAAAACCGAAGCTGGAAAGGTTTAAAATATGCTACAATCATGTCCTTGCGGCGAGCTTAGTCACGATTATCGGGTGGAGATCGTCAAAATCGACTACAAGCACGATGGGAACACGAAGTTTAAGTGGGTTCCCCATTTTAATATTTATCGTAATTTGTAATTTTTATTTTTAGGGTTTATTACTTAGTATTTTATTATTTTTTAGGATTCAATAGGACATTTTTTTAAAAAAAATAGGATTTATAATTAAGTTGTTTTTTCTTAATTTGTTAGGAATTTTGTAACTTTTTTTATAAATTTTAGTGGTGTGTTTTATTTATAAAAAAATCTTAGTATAATATATATATATATATATATATATATATATATATATATATATATATATATATATATATATATGATCATGTGAGAAGCGCTAGGCTAATTGAGAAACTTGAGAAGCATTTTGAACCGCACATTTTGCCAAAGCTTTTCGTAATATACACATATGTATAGTTTAAAATTGACTATATACATATGTGTATAATTCAATATACATATATTTATATACTCAATTCTAAACTATACATATGTGTATATTACGAAAAGCTTGCGAAAATGTGTGGTCCAGAATGCTTCTCAAGTTTCTCAAATATGGTGGACTTCTCTTAGGATCCCTTCCATATATATATATAGTGAGGATCATGTACAAAGTGTGAGAAATATTATGGAGATAACATGTGTCCTCAATCTAAATTAATTCAAAAGGGTAAACAAGTAATTTTATCATTGATTCAATTAATTGATAACCTTCCATAACCGTCACCCGTTGATTCAATTAATTGATAACATTCCTTAACTTGCATTCATGGTGTTTTAAACCTGCATACCAGTATGTCTTCTTCTTATGGTGTTTTAAACATGCATTTCTGATGTTTTAAACCTACATTCATGGTGTTTTAAACCTGCAGTCTAGTATATATTATTCGTATGGTGTTTTAAACCTGCATTCATGGTGTTTTAAACCTGCAATCTCGTATGGTGTTTTAAACCTACATATGGTGTTTTAAACCTGCAGTCCAATATGTGTTCTACGTATGGTGTTTTAAACATGCATTTATGGTGTTTTAAACTAACAGTCCAGTATGTGTTCTTCGTATAGTGTTTTAAACATGCATTCATGGTGTTTTAAACCTACAGTCCAGTATGTGTTCTTCGCAATTCTTTTGTCTATATAAATATAACAATATGGTACTCATATTGAAGATAAAAAAAGCTCGTTAATATGGTGTAATTTATTTTTAACGTTATGTATAAAAAGCTATTGACGTTCAAAAGGGATGGGTAGAACTTGCATGTGCTTTAAAGTTGATAGTGGTTTCTTTATTTAAAAATATATTATAAAAAGACACTATTACCCACAATCTAGCAAAATTAGTAAAAAAAACATAATTTACATTTTAAGCCTTCTTGATCTCAACTATTAACTACAAGATCTAAGGGCTTATAACACTTCTCACTAAACTACCTTTTTTTACACTAACCCTACCCTATATATATATATATATATATATATTCACTATCCACATGGATGGCCATGCCAGCTCACACCGCCAAAAACCCACGCCAGCCATCCCCATCTGGACCCCACCTCCGCCACATATCAAATCATGCTCCACACCACCAAAAACCCATGCCAGCCATCCCTCATCTGGACCCCACCCCCGCCACATGTCAAACCATGCTCCCACACCGCCAAAAACCCACGCCAGACATCCCCCATCTGAACCCCACATGTCAAACCATACTTCCAACCCAAACTCCACCACACCCCCATAGCCTAACAATCAAATGTGATTTGCTTAACATGTGGAGATGACGTAATTGCATACCAAATAATGTGCTTTTAACGATCCATACGCACATGAACGACGACGAATTGTGTTTAATTTGTCACTATTTGTTATTATTATATTTGAATTTGAATGAATAAATAATATATTGAAATTATAATTAAAATATTTAAGAAGTTATTAGTTCGTTTTCAGTGAGATTGTTTATGTATTCTTTATTTGCATTTGCGAATGACCTTGTCGCTGTTTGACTGTTTAGGCTGCTTATTTCAACGGTTGTCATTTCTAGTTATTTTGTTATTTTTCTTTTGAAACATTTTGTTAATTTATTGTGGTGCTTATTTCAGCGGTTGTCATTTATAGTTATTTTGTTAATGTTAATTGTTAATGTTTATTTTTTTGAAACATTTTATTAAGAATAAATTACAAGTTTTGTCCTTTATGTATGTTCAAAATTATAGGCGGTATCCTTTACCTTTAAATTGATCAGTTTTGTACTTAATGTTTACAAATCTTGAATGGTTTGTCCTTAATGTTTGCAAATCTTGCATGGTTTGTCCTTTAGGTCAAAACCAAATTGCATGTTTTGTCCTTAATGTTTAACCAAAAATATGAAGTGGTTATGGCCTAAAGGACAAACCATGCAAGATTTGCAAACCTTAAGGACAAAACTGATCAATTTTGAAGGTAAAGGACACCGTCTGCAATTTTGGACATACATAAAGGACAAAACTTGTAATTTTATTGTTTTTATGTTTTATAGTGTATCAGTTATCATATATTATAGTTTTTTTTCACTAATTTTAAAACCTTTTATATATGTTTTATAGTGGTTATCAATTATCATATATAATAGTTTTTTTCACTGATTTAAAATCTTTATATAGTTTAATTTAAATATTGATCATATATATATATATGTTTCTTTTACCGTTTTCACTGCTAAAGTCATACTTAGTATATTGAATATTGCAAAACTTGACTAGTTATTCAATAGTTATTCAATTATCTGACTTAGAGTTAGATTATGATGATACCATCATGGGGTCATCAAATACTTCACAATATCATTGTTTTTATCATTGTCATATCCTACTTATGACAATTTATCAGCTTGATGTAAAAAGTACATATTTAAATGGTGACTGTTCGAAGAGATTAAATGAAAATACGTCTGACCTACAATTCTTCCTTAGTCTATATCTAGATCTACACCAAATTTCGTAGTTGGGTGTCTTAAATTTTGTTGACTTACTTTTAGAAACTAAATCTTTTATTGACGATGACCATTTCTCTTGGTCTAATGACGTCCGTGCGCTCTGTTGAGTTCTATTTCTCTAGATCTACTTAAATGTATACTTAGAGTGGTCGAAATTTCCTAATATCCTAGGTTTGTTTTATATATTTATATTATTGTATACATTTGGTATTTGGATCCTTAATATATAACGTTTAAACATGTTTAAAACGTTCTCCTGCTTATGTTTTTTTTAATCTAATATGACTTTCTATATGTTTTGACAAAACGCTAACTCTTGGTGTCGTTGAACACCAAAATAACAAAAATGTCCAAACCGGTTTAGATTTTGTTAGCGGACGAGTTATCTTTGGTAATGTCCAATTGTTACATGTTTCATGAGCACATCAATTTATCGCCATTTGTATTATAGATTTATTCTCTTAACCTCTTTTTCCGATGTATCTATACTACAGAAAACATGTTTTTTTTTTCAATTTTGGATGCATCATGTTGTGTATTTTAACAATAACTTCGACTATATATAGCTTTACCTAGAACAACATAAAATATTGGTTACAAATTATAATATTGCATAAGAAGTTCAAGAATGCTCAAACGGTCCATATTGCATTTATCATTTTATAATCACCATCATCGTATTTAGTAAATTCTACTGTTGGAAATTTAGTGAAAATAGCATTTTTCACAAATATAGGAAATATAGGAAATGGGTATTTTCTAATTTTGGACAATAAATAAATATTATAAACTGAGGTTTATATAGATATTTATTTCCGGGTTTGTGTTCTATGTTGGAAGAGCTTCGCAACGAACTAAACCACGTCCAAAACGGAGCTAAGATGAATGAGATGTCGATGCTCAAAGTTTGGTGTTTGAAACATTAAATGCTGAAATAAATGGAAAAGTAGCATCTTGTCCCACCCCAAACACGCCCCCTCCTTATCCGGTTATCTCTCTCTCCCTCATCGTTCACCCCTACCTATCCCCTCTAAACCAGTCGCCGGCCACCACATTGGTGGTGGCACACACACAACAAACGAGCAACAACAGTCGCGTCACGGTGGCAAGACAGACAAGAGAGAGAGAGCGAGACGAGAGAGAGAGACGACGTTGTTAGCACCGTCGTCTGCGGCAACGACGGTGACATTCGTACAATTCCGACCGAACGACAGGTGTTGGTTATGATTTGAGTTGGGAATCCGTTTGGTTCAGACCATCAGGTTCGGGTCAGGCCAACGACTGTCATCGCTCAGGAACGAGTTCGGGTCAACACCGGTCAGATTGGACGTTACAGGTTCAGTTCAGATTCGGCTGCGTTCGGTTTAGGTTTTGTTCAGCTTTGGATCTTGCTTGGATTGGTCCACTTTCACATTCGTGTTCGGCTTTCGGGTCAACGGGTCCGTTGCAGGTTCGGGTCAACCGTACAGTCGCGGGTTCGGGTCCATGGCAGTCGACACGGTCAATAACAAGACTCGGTAAACTTTAAAACGGCTCAGCTTTTATTATGCTACCTATGTTTACTTTTTTATTTCTCTTTTGTTTAACGCAAACCGGGTTCGAATCGATCCGATAGCGTAACGTTACAAATTTTGCCAATGAAACTAATAAACTTAGCATAGTCCTTTATGTTGTTTTCTTTTGCACTTACTAGGTGTTATATGCATATATACGATAAATATATAACTTGATTCGTATGTTGTTGAGTTTGGTAAATTTTAACGACAACTCGAGTTGTCGGGATCGCCTTAAAACAGAGGAAGCTCTGCCCGTTTTTCGTCAAAACATATATATATATATATATATATATATATATATATATATATATATATATATATATATATATATATATATATATATATATATATACATCTATTATATTTTTCTTTTTTTTCTTTTTCGTCAATAAGTATATGTGTATATACAATCTATTTTACCTTTTCGACAAAATATATATATCTATATATATATATGCATATATCTATTATACCTTTCTTTGTCAAAATACATATATACATATATCTATCATACTTTCCATTAAAATATCTATATATATATGTTATACTATTCGTATAAGTATACATATATGTTTACTATGTTATGGTCAAACTATATATATATATATATATATATATGTTATACTATTCGTATAAGTATACATATATGTTTACTATGTTATGGTCAAACTATATATATATATATATATATATATATATATATATATATATATATATATATATATATAGATACTCACTATATATTAGCTTAATATATACATATGTACCACTAAATATTCGCTACGCTAAGTAACACGTCTACTCAAATGTAGTTTACAAAATAAATGTTAAGGTATATTATTTTAATAATACTCCTTAAATCTCTAAACACTTTAATACTTTACAATTGCGAGATACGACTCGGATTCTTCAATGACGAAAAGGGCTACCTCGGTGTCCCGTCCTTAAACTCCTCAACTCCTCTCGAGATTCCCAAAGGAACTTGTAAAAGTGAGCATACTCGACCCCTTTTACACTTTAACGCATTTTGGGGTGCAACATGTATAAATTACAAAATTATTTTTAACAAGATTAAATGTGTTCGCAATACCAAACGGGTTATCAGTTACGCTTATGTGAGTTATATGTGTTAGATTAAACTCGTTTATACATGCTACTTGTTACGTTTGAGTTATTTATGCTTATTAGTTTTAATCTGTATTCTCACGACATTGTTATGATTATGATGCAAAGCATGCTAGTTAAGGAATTCAATTATATATTATTATGTTAGAGTCGTCTACATATATATGCGATTCAGCTTTATTATATTCCCGTCATGATTGAAATAAACTCTTACACTTAGATTTTATTTTTAAACTTGTATGCTCGCCAATACTTTTGTATTGATCTACGCTTTTAATACATGTTGCAGGAAAGCTGATGATGCAAGAAATCAAGTTAGGACAAGCTTTAGAAACGCACCTTAAATAAATATTATGTTGAACTTGTTTACTTTATTCGAAACTTTGTATTTGAACTCTTAGTATTTATGAAATTGAATTTAGTTATATTGTCACAATAGTGTTATGATGCTTTTGAACAATTTGCTCGTCTCATCCCGATGTTTCCGCCATCGGTTGGGGTGTGACAGATTGGTATCAGAGCCATAATTATAGGGAATTAGGTAGAATTGCCATGTTCGACCTAGTCTATAGTTTAAGTATCATACTTTTGACCATTCTTGATAATTATCTAAATTATTATTCTGTCTACCGTGCTTCTCTCTCCCATTTGATTTTAAAACTTACAATATGTCTTTCCTAAGACATGAAACACAACACACGCTTTTGAGTATATTCTTGTTCCACAATCGAAATAACTCATCAATACAAGGGTGATTCCCGCCATTGGTGACGAGTTTCAATCCGTTTTACATGTTATTTCGCACGAAATTCACCATCAAGTCAGGAGTGATATCCATATCTTGATGGGAGTTTCATTTCATAATCTAGTGGATCCTTATTGATGATTCGAGATTATATCTTGATACGTTCAATAAACCACAATTTAGGGACGAAATTGTCAAGCCAGGATTGACATCCACACCTTGATGACTGGTTCCGCTCCTCAATTTTTTCAATCTCGCCAAAGTTTCGTATTTTCGATCAAATTAGGGACATGTACTAACTGGAAGGGTAAAGTACCGTTAATCGCTTGGCGACGAGAGTATTATACCTATTATGCCAAATCATGTCTCCCTAATTCGAAAGGACTTACGAGTCACTTTGGAATAGTCGAAGTTTCTAAAACTGAAACACTCCAACATTTTAACAAGCCTCTCTTTTATGCTATCTTACATTTTATGCTATATAATTCTTATTCTTTCATTTTATTTCAATGTCACACAATAATAAAATCGAATTTATGCACGACAAACTTCGCATTTATACTAAATCTATTACACAACGATTCTATAGGTGCATACTAAACATCATACTTGATTTGGGATTACTGGAACATTATATGTGATAAACTCGTTATAAAACCACACCTTAACATGTATAGCACTATGCGTAGTGCTATAGGAGTAGCGCACCGCCCTTGAGACTTGGGGTCATGTTAAGTAAACTATTTCATACTAAGTAAACAATTTTACACTATGTTTCGAAAATATTGACTAGTCACATTGCGTACACGATGGTTTGACTTGTTTATTCACATGTTTATGTGGTAGACTCGTCATTAACTCTGATCAAGCCACACCTTAACATGTATAGCGCTTGTGTAGCGCTATAGGAGTGACGCCCGCCCGTATTCTTGAGGTCGTGTTAAGTAAACTATTTTACACCCTCTTCGTTTTGACAATGATGGGTAGTCTACATTGCGGTATACGATGGTTTGACCTGTTTATTCACGCCAGTAATCCGTTAATCTTGGGTAAACTAAAATATATCATCTGTATTGTACACGAATGTGCGTATACGCACACTTACACTTATACTCATACTTATACACTATACTCTCTCATACTTAAATACAATTATACTTACATACTTGATACTCTATATACGCTATCAGTCTTACTCGTAATACGCAAGCAAACCTGATTATGACACGGAACGTAACATGGCATCGACTAGCGAAACTAACGTAATATGGTATGAACATGTTGGATACGCCGCTGGTACTTCCTATATATAAATGTTAATATCATATTGCTAAGGTCTCGTGAAACGTGCCATGAGAAATTCGGTGTTTCACTGTTATGTTTAAATACTAACTCTAATCACTCACCACCTAATTCACAGTTATACTCGCATACACCGAAATGTGATTATTTCTTTCCTAAGCCTTCCTCTTGAATGAATTTCGGGACGAAGTTCCTTAAAGTATGTGACACTGTAACGCCTCGTGTTCCGTAAAATTTATTTTAGGAAATACGTGTCGTACCACTAAATTATTTATTCGTCTAATTTATTATAATTACTATTATTATTTATTTAGTTATTATTTTATAGATAATAATAACAATAATAATAATAACAACGGCAACACAACAAATAATAATAATAATAAACAAAATAAATTCAGCGTTTTATGAAACTTGTACTTGAAATCAGATCTCGTCGGTACATTCGGGCCACTAAAAAATGTTAGAACGGGTTAACGAGCCTTGGCCCAACACACCACCTAAACCCTAATACTATTATAACCACACTTCACACACACTCACACAGAGAACACTAGCCGCATACACACACACTGCTCCATCTCTCCCTTTCGTTTCACTTCCGGCAACCATAGATGGCAGCGGCGACGCTCCCGGCCATCTCCTCCGGCCACACCCATCACCCCAAACACACCCCCTCCTATCCGGTTATCTCTCTCTCCCTCATCGTTCACCCTACCTATCCCTCAACCAGTCGCCGGCCACCACATTGGTGGTGGCACACACACAACAAACGAGCGACAACAGTCGCGTCACGGTGGCAAGACAGACAAGAGAGAGAGAGGAGAGCGAGACGAGAGAGAGAGACGACGTTGTTAGCACCGTCGTCTGCGGCAACGACGGTTACATTCGTACAATTCCGACCGAATGACAGGTGTTGGTTCAGACCATCAGGTTCGGGTCAGGCCAACGACTGTCATCGCTCAGGAACGAGTTCGGGTCAACACCGGTCAGATTGGACGTTATAGGTTCATTTCAGATTCGGCTGCGTTCGGTTTAGGTTTTGTTCAGCTTTGGATCTTGCTTGGATTGGTCCACTTTCACATTCGTGTTCGGATTTCGGGTCAACGGGTCCGTTGCAGGTTCGGGTCAACGGTCCGTTGCAGGTTCGGTCAACGTACAGTCGCGGGTTCGGGTCCACGGCAGTCGACACGGTCAATAACAAGACTCGGTAAACTTTAAAACGGCTCAACTTTTATTATGCTACCTATGTTTACTTTTTATTTCTCTTTTGTTTAACGCAAACGGGTTCGAATCGATCCGATAGCGTAACGTTACAAATTTTGCCAATGAAACTAATAAACTTAGCATAGTCTTTATGTTGTTTTCTTTTGCACTTACTAGGTGTTATATGCATATATACAGATAAATATATAACTTGATTCGTATGTTGTTGAGTTTGGTAAATTTTAACGACAACTCGAGTTGTCGGGATCGCCTTAAAACAGGGGAAACTCTGCCCGTTTTTCGTCAAAACATAATATTATATATATATACACAATCTATTATATTTTTCTTTTTTTTTCTTTTTTCGTCAATAAGTATATGTGTATATACAATCTATTTTACCTTTTCGACAAAATATATATATCTCTATATATATATGCATATATCTATTATACCTTTCTTCGTCAAAATACATATATACATATATTTATCATACTTTCCATTAAAATATATATATATATATATATATAGATATATTTTAATGGAAAGTATGATAAATATATGTATATATGTATTTTGACGAAGAAAGGTATAATAATATATGCATATATATATATAGTATCGTAAAAGTATACATATATGTTTACTATGTTATGGTCAAACTAATATATATATATATATATATATATATATATATATATATATAACTTACTATATATTAGAGTAATATATACGTATGTACCACTAAAATATTCGCTACGCTAAGTAACACGTCAATACTCAAATGAAGTTTACAAAATAAATGTTAAGGTATATTATTTTAATAATACTCCTTAAATCTCTGAACACTTTAATACTTTACAATTGCGAGATACGACTCGGATTCTTCAATGACGAAAAGTGCTACCTCGGTGTCCCGTCCTTAAACTCCTCAACTCATCTCGAGATTCCCAAGGAACTTGTAAAAGTGAGCATACTCGACCCCTTTTTACACTTTAACGCATTTTGAGGTGCAACATGTATAAATTACAAATTTATTTTTAACAAGATTAAATGTGTTCCCAATACCAAACGGGTTATCAGTTATGCTTATGTGAGTTATATGTGTTAGATTAAACTCGTTTATACATGCTACTTGTTACGTTTGAGTTGTTTATGCTTATTAGTTTTAATCTGTATTCTCACGACATTGTTATGATTATGATACTTAGCATGCTAGTTAAGGAATTCAATTATATTTATTATGTTAGAGTCGTCTACATATATATGCGATTCAGCTTTATTATATCCCGTCATGATTGAAATAAACTCTTACACTTAGATTTTATTTTTAAACTTGTATGCTCGTCAATACTTTTGTATCGATCTATGCTTTTAATACATGTTGCAGGAAAGCTGATGATGCAAGAAATCAAGTTAGGACAAGCTTTAGAAACTCACCTTAAATAAATATTATGTTGTACTTGTTTACTTTATTCGAAACTTTGTATTTGAATTCTTAGTATTTTATGAAATTGAATTTAATTATATTGTCACATAGCGTTACGATACTTTTGAATAATTTGCTCGTCTCATCCCGATGTTTCCGCCATCGGTTGGGGTGTGACATTTTATTTTTTATTACTTATTTCCTCTTTATATAGCTTAATACTTATTATTTTTAATAAGTTCTTTGATTTACAAAGTGGACCGAAAATATTAAAATACTCATTAAAATGTTATACGACCTGACCCGACTCAAAGCGGACCAAAAATATTATTACATTGCGATTCACAAACGACACCTAAAAATTTCCATTCCTAGATCTGCCATTGTTGATATTTGCATGAATATCTTGAATGTCCTAGTTTTTAGTCATGTGTAAAAAACTGTGAATGAAGAGAAAAATCATACTAAAAAACTATAACATTAAAGTTGTCCATGCAGATATCACCAATGGTGGACCTTTGAGCGGAAACTTTTAGGTGTCGTGTGTCTATCGCTATGTAATAATATTTTTTGGTCATGTTCGAGTCGAGTCGGGTCGTATAAAATTTTCATGGGCATTTCAATGGATTTTGATTTAACAGTTGAACAAATTAAGAAATTTAATCAAACAGTTAAAATAAATACATCAATCTAACACAACTGGATTTGGAAATGATTGCAAAATAATTAATTTTGAATTCAATTGATGTAATACAATCAGAAGGTACATAAATGTACTCATCCTCACCAAGTGCACTCTCTATCACTAAGTTCTTATGCTCAAAGGCTCTTAGTGTTACCGTTACATTGAATACAAGGAACTATATATATATAGGAGGAGAAAAATGTTGGTAATGTCACCATAAAAATGACCCCTAACAACTCTTTAAATGATGTAACTGCCGGTAGTTAGTAAAACTGCTGGATAGTTACACTATTACATTGAAACTGCTTCTAATGAGTGATAGAGAGAACTGTTGGATTTCATAGAAGTGTTGGTTGAGAACTAGCAATTCTAGGAATACAAAACTTCTGGTCTTTGACTTGTTGATTCGATCTTCTAGTCTTCAACCTTGATTTTAGTTGTCTTGACTATTGACCAACACTTTGATCATCCAGCACTTCGTTCTTCTATTCTTTATTCTTAAAGGCAACAGTTGTAGGCAATGTTTTAAAAACCGGTTCGTACCAGCCGGTTATAACGGTAATACCGGATTTCGGATGCTTAGCCGGTACAAAACACCCCGGTAAAACCTGGAAACGGCATGCAATTCGTTCCGCCGGTAAAATGCGAAATACCGGTTTGAACACGGTAAACCGGCACCGACCCAAGGTAAATTTTAGGTTATTTTTTTATCAGTTTCATCAGGCCCATTAGTTTACTGCATAACCTAGGGCCCTATCAATTTCCTTGGTATACGGTGCAATTGATGCATCATTCATCATTCCATCCCTTCGTCTTCAATTCTTCATCACTTCCATCCCTTCATCTTCATCACTTCGTGGCTTCCAGTTTGATTCAATATTTCAAGTACGCCATTATGCTGGTACTGATTTCACTCTTTTGAACTGGGATATAATATTACTTACTAGTTATTAGTAATCATGTATATATATACTAAGATTCCACATGTATATAGTGCATTATGATTATTGGGAGGTCTTGACATGTGTGGAAACACGTGTCACTATTAAAGTTTGTTTTGTCATATTTTATGTGTAGGTTTTAATATATTTTGAGGTTTTTTTTTATATGATTTATAATGCGTAGTTTTTAACATGTTTCTATCATTTTTTCCTTGTAACAACTTCTTGGTTGGGATTCATGTTTGTATTATAGAGTTAAATAGTTAACCTGGTTGAACCATCGGCATAACCCGGTTCAACCAGTTAATACATTTTTTAGTCCAATCCGGTATGATGAAAAAAAACGGTTTTTAAAACATTGGTTGTAGGCAATAGTAGTTGGGAAGTTTTTTGGGAAGCCTTCAAGAGGGAAATTTCTGGTCTTGAGATTGTATCTTGAACTTATTCCATCAGACATGGAAGTGGTTCCCTTGAGTTTTGGCTTTCATTATCAGCATATCTTACATAACCCAACAGGTCGACTAACATGACCCGTTTAAAAAAAGGGCCGGGTTCGGGTTAACACGTGAACCCGTTTAACTATTTAGAAAAAAAACCTTATATATTTTTGTTTATGTTTTTCCATTTCTATTTTGCATGTTAGTCATAATAATGTTAGTTTGGCACATTATATTATTTACTTGTCATAGTCATACTCATCATTAAATATGCTATCGATAACTCGTTTAAAACCAATAACTCGTTTATAAATCATCAACTTGTATGACTCGTTTAAAAATACGGGTTAATACGGTTTAGGTTAACCTGAATTTATATGTGTGCGGGTTGAACCTTTCAACCCACCAACCCACAACCTGTCAATCTGCCAACCCATCAACCCGACACGATTAAGATAGCTTTTATGACATTCAAGAAATTAGTATAATATAGTCGGAAATGATTTGTTATGGTTAATATATTTACGTTTCAAATAATTTATATTATACAAGGATCAACTATAAAAGCGGAGTTTGCTGCATATGAAACGCCAAAACCTATTACTCGTATATTTAATCTCGCCGCGAAGCGGCGAGTAATAACACTAGTTTGTATATAAAAAGTAAAAAAAAATTATAAATATACGAATTATTAGTAAATTTTCTTTTGACAATTTAGGTTTGTTCATGTTCTTCTCGCACTAAACTCTCTTCTGAAATAACACTGTTTAAAGTTTTGTTATTTCAAACCAATATTTATATAAATTCAGGTCATATGAATACATAATCAGATGTATTAGACTATTGTCACACCAATAGTTCAAAACATAATCATAACAAACCTATGCAGATTCTACTTCACTAACCCATGGCGAAGGACAAAACGTTATCAAATAGTCATCCGAAACACAATTAACCAACGGTGGTGGATTGTCATAGGCGTAACTGTAATAAGACGGGCACGCATCCTTAAAAATCTTCGAATACACAGTCGGCTTGCATTTACTAGGTGTCCCATACGCGTTCCTACAACAAAACTTGTCATTGTCAAAAGCCAAACACGCGCTTTTGCAAGCAACGACTTCCCCATTATCGTTCAAAACCTCGAGTTCTTGAGGACAACAATCATTAATATCCCTTTTGCACCCTCCAATATGACATTTGGATGAGTAAGGTATAGTTGTTACTGAAATCGGGACATTATAACCGTCAACTAGACTAACGTCGTAAAAACTAGGTTTACTTTTGTCAGGTTGTAATGCAATTTGGACCAACGTCGCAGGTGGGGCCCCGATTAGCCCATTGCAGTATAATTTCCCACCACAATCACCCGTTTCACAAGCGGGGACTTTATCTGACCCGAATTTGCAACCTGTTCTAGCCCATATCCGCCCTACCCAATCAGCCGGAGCTTGAATTTTTCGTTGTTCGCCTGGTGGAAGGTAGAAACCGCCGGAGGCTAACACCGGGTGGCCAACGTTTGCAGCGTTTGCTGGCCATATTGGATATGGACATTTGTTGATGATGTGGAAGTTACATGCTTCAACTATAGTGTTTCCTGTTAATATTTATGACTTCACATAATTAGGTGTTATTCTTTATACAACTTATCATTTTTTTATTTTCTCATATTAAATATAAAAAACTAAAATATTTGAAAGTTTAAAGAATAAATTAACTACCCTTAGAAATCTATATAAATGTTTACCCCCACTACATATAATAGCTGGTTTTCAGCGATCGACAGATCCGTTGGTAATATGTCAGTGAAACATGGCGTAGATAGTGTATTTATCAATGGAGCTTGCCGACAAACAACCAACGGGTGTTATCATTGATAGGCTACTCAGAACTATGTTGGCAATGCAATTGAGACGGTTTACTAACATATTACCAACGGATTATTTACGAAATAATGACTTTATGTAAACCTCTACCGACGAATTTTTCTTGTTTAGCCAGTTTTGATTACTTTTAATTAAATATATCTACACACACTTAAATTTCTTAGAAAACAAAATATATTATAAATGTGTAACATGAAGTAAAATATTTTTTGACAAAGTAACATGGCGGAAACAAAAAATTTCACATGCAACATCATAACAAAAATGTGTTTCTACACATACTATAACTACTCTATCGACTAGAATATAGTAGTCAAACTACAAGAAAACGACTGTGTTTATAGTATTTTTAATAGAAAATTTAGCCGATAAGAGGGTTACAATAACTTTATTGACTCAAAGTGTAATAAGGGAAATTACCTGATAAGAAGAAGACAATGGAAAGAGCAAATAAGCTGGTTGCCTTCATAATTTTTTAGTTGGAATGATTTAATATTAAATCTTGTAATATATTTATAGAATGTTTATAGTGGTTAAATTGTTGCCTAAGTATTTGAATTTGTGACATAACCTCCTTTAAAAGCTAAGCAAATCCCATAACTTAAGGGATAAGGTGGTTCACACAAATGAATAGACTATTATTTTACTGTTGAAGCTTTATAGATCATATAATTTTTATATAATTAAAAAAAGTTAAGAATTTATTATTAGAAAGCTCAAGCCTATTTTGGAATTTCTTTTTAAAAATTAAGCTCTAATAGCAATGATAACGGTTGGAAATGATATCTAAAGAAACTTGACTTGAAAATTTTAATAAACTTCTTGTTTCTTATAGTTATATTATTGGTTTCTCCACTGGTTTCTCGTGTTAACTTTTCGAGTGTCACGTCTCATATTATTTGTGCTTTACCTAGTCATATTATCATCGTGTTAAAAATGGAGTCTATGCAAATAATGCATTACGAAATGGTAAAAAGATACGAGCCATATTGGGATCATTCTCATGGTATAAGGCAAATCAAGCAATGGGCAGTCATAAGACCACCTACAATGCGGTGCCCACGGACATCTCTGGCTGAGGTGGAAGAGAGAGACAAACGACAAGGAGAAACGAGGGGAGGATAGAGACGACTAAAGTTCATGGAAGGGAGGGGTTGATTGTGAGAGTGAGAGAGAGAAAGGGGGTGAGATCCGTGGAAGACATGGACGAGACAGATGTCTATGAGCCCTCTCGATTGTGGATGCTATAAGATTGCCACCGTACTTAACTATGCGTCTAACTAATTTACGAAAAGGTGGGGGAGAATGCTTAAGTATTAGGTATACCTTATTTAGCAAATTTAAGGTTGGTAAAATAGGTTAGGTAACGTGTCAAAAGTTAAAACACGTAATTAAAAGAAGTAGTCTTTTTAAAGGTAAAAAATAATTTTTGACGTAAATATACTTGACAAAAGCTATATTTCTACAATAATCATCTAAAACTTTATTTGTATAATGAATTTATAAAATTTGTTTATCTGGAACATTTTAGATAACATTCAACCCATTTGACCCAACTCTTTTTCAATAAAATATTTTTAGCTTAACTCATTTGATATGTTAGAGATAAAATGAACCTAAATGAGCCCATCATATATAAATGAGTTGAACTGATTCGGCCCAACTTCTGGCTTCTTCCTTTCAAGTTACCGAGCTTTCTATTTATACGACGAGGCTAGCTAGAAACTATCATGAAGCTATTGATGAACCTTTTATAGTAATTAGTATGACACCCTGTTGTTAATCTTATTGCCCAATTTAAACATGGTTTATATTGTTGGATATGTACAAAAAAATAGCATGTAGTACAATCTCTAAATGCTACTTGCTTCCTAGCAAAATTGAGGTGACAAAATTTGAATATAGAATAGAGTAAAGTATACGAATGGTACCTCTGGTTGATCAAAATTTTGGATTTGGTCCTTAGCTTTCAGAAAGTACACGGATGGTCCATGTGTTTCGCACTTTGTAACTCATTTAGTCCCCAAGTTTTGCCAAGAAAATTAAGGTGGCAATTTTAACTGGTATATCAAAATTAAGGGGAAACATAGGTAAAATACGTCGCTTTATAAAAATAATAATATGTTAAACAAGTTCTAATGATATGACAGGTTTTTTTACAAACTCGTAACTGGTTTATATTCATGATTGTGTTTTGCCTAATGATTATGTTAGTAGTTAGTACGACTTCATACATATCGACATCTAGTATAGCAATGAGATACGTGGTTTTATAGTCATATATATAATTTAGCTTGCATAACCTCAAAATAGCCTATGTCCGCCCATGACAAAGATTCAAATATCCTATCGTGTAACCATCCATCACCGAGTGTAACCTTAGCGCCATCTCACTAACCCCCATCATCATTCACATCCATCACTCAACCTATCTTATACCCATCACTCACCCGCCACTTACATTTAATAGATGAGAGAGGGAATGACAAGTACGATGGTGAACCCGTAAAGTTACTTATTTATAACCAATGGTATATGACAAATTAAGGAAAACAATTATTTTCATGAGTTTATCTTATTTTAGAAAATCTCAATACTCATTTTTATATACAGTCTTCAAATCTAAAAAATTGTATCAACTTAAGCTAATTGATAGATAAAATATATGATGTCATGCTGACCTATTATTCATTTTGACAGCCATCCAATCTCACTCATTTTCATTGCATTGCCTTTCACACAAAGCATCTTGTTGGTATTTTGAATCTCCATAACAAATAAACACCAGTACACAACTTTTGATGCAGGAAGTACAAGTCATTGTAAAATTATTATTTTGTTTTTGGAATTGATCTATGCAGAGGAGCCAAGCACATGAGAGAGAGAGAGAGTTTTATTTTCATGTCATTGTTAAGGGTGAATGAAGAGATCATGCATGCAATATGTTCATTAGGGAGCCAATATCTACATGCTTTTGTTGCCTTAGCACTTGTTAAATGTTCCCTCAAACCCACCCCCCCCCCCCCCCCCGGCCCTCCATTATATGAATGCTTCTCATCACCACCATCCCATCTACTGTGTGTTTGTGTGTGTGATTTACGACGCTAATCGATGGGAAGACGACCTCCATGTTGTGATAAATCACACGTCAAGAAAGGCCCGTGGACAGCTGAAGAAGACGCAAAAATTCTCGCCTATGTTGCTAGTCATGGCATCGGTAACTGGACATTGGTACCGCAAAAAGCAGGTCGTTTTATTCTCCCGTCGTGATTGAAGTTTGTTTTTAGTTTTTTATAATGACCGGCAGCCTGTGTCGTATGTGTGTATGCTTGAACAGGTCTTAACAGATGCGGAAAGAGTTGTAGATTAAGATGGACAAATTATCTACGACCCGATCTCAAGCATGATAGTTTCACCCCTCTTGAAGAAGACCTCATTTTGAGGTACCATCGGGCCGTGGGTAGTCGGTAAGTTTCCTAACTACTTTGTGTTACAACACTTTAATACGAAAATTTGTCGATTTTTTGTTTAATTTTAAATCTAACGGGGCAAAGGTTGAAACGGTTGAATCTTCAGGTGGTCTTTGATTGCAAAGAAACTCCCTGGAAGAACCGACAACGATGTGAAGAACCACTGGAACACAAAACTAAAGAAGAAGCTGCTTAAAATGGGAATCGACCCGATCACCCATAAGCCGTTAAGTCAGCTTCTTTCTGATTACGGAAACATCAGCGACGCCATCCCACAAAACACGAGACCTTCAGATCAAAGACAACACGACCCGCCGAAGGATTTCTCACGGGCCGACAGTTCATTAACAACAATGGACCCATTTCAAGACCAGCCCACTCCAATGAATTCGGTAACTGCTTATTTCCCAGTTGTTAATGAAGCAGCTTCATCTTCTACATCATCACCTGCATCTAAAGTTCAAGCAAATTTACCATCTTCACCCTCAATTTGGAGTGATTATCTTGTTGGAGACCAAGAACAAGAGTGTACCAACGAACCCGATTTCGGTTTTTTATCCACAGATGGCGAATGCCCGAATAGTTACAATGGGTTGGGGGTAGATCACACTAAGAACAGCTTAGAGGTTGATACTGCTTCTGTTTCTTTTCTTGAGTCGATTTTAAACCGAGATCGCGAAATGCAGCTGGACTTCCCTCAGCTTTTGGATGGATATTCTGAGTTCTGAACAACAAGCCTTAGATCATTAAGAACGGGTGTAACGGGTGATTCTCGAGCACACGGTTCTAGATCGACCTATGTTCTAGTTTTTAGTTATATGCTAGTATGCTACTCTCTAAATTCCTGGTCTCTGTTGCTAATTTTTATTTCATATTCTAAATGGTAAAATTGGAATTTATAACGAGTGTCAGACAAGTTGGGTAATGGGTCACTGGTCACTTTTTGGTTGGCTTTTTATTGAGAAAATTTACAATAATTATAATAAAAACGTTTGAATAAAGCCATGTAGAATAGTAGGTACTAAAATAGACATCCCCAATGGGACATCGTTGTGGTAAAGTCTATGATGCACTGGGACGGGTACGGGAACGGGGTACGGGTACGGGAACGGGTACGGGAAACGGCAAAACTAAAAATTCAAGAAGCGGGGACGGGACGGGTACGAGAATAAAAACATATAAAAAAATAAATATATATCAAATATATTTATAAAACAAATATAATTATGACATATTAAATAATCTAACTAGCATTAAAAAATTTAAAACCCTTTATGATAATTAGTGCAAAAGAAATTCTAGAAAACATAGTTAATAGTTGTGTACTAAATGATAAATACATATGATATGGTAACTCAATTATAGATGGGTAAATGCTAAAATCCAGTAACTTTTTTTATTAAACTAATAATAAAAAAGAAGTAAGGAGTTGTCATTGTCAATTGTATATATTTTAATTTTAATTTAATAATATAATATTAAATAACTTGTACCAAACCCAAAAGTCACATCATCTTCTTCCCTTTCACCTTTCTTTTCTTTTCTTTTCTTCACCGGAGATTTATGAAGCTCACCCTTTCACCTTTCTTTTCTTTTCTTCACCGGAGATTTATGAAGCTCACCGGCAAGCTCGGAATACGCCATCTTCACTCTATTTTCTTCATTTTAGTGGCTTTGGGAGATACATTTTGAAGGGTCAAGCTACAAAAATGTTTCTCCACTGAATATACAGGTTAACGTTTACTTTGCCGGTAAACGGAAACTTGACGGAAACGTTTCCTGCACGTCCCCAAACCCCGTCCCCTTCTGCAGCACGTTTCCAGGCCGTATCCAACATGCCGGAGACGTTTCCCGGCCGTCCCCGTGCCGTTTCCGTCCCCTAGCAGTCCCCGGGACGGGAGACGGCACCTCAATGGCGTTTCCGTGCTTCCGAGGGTAAAGTGATGTACTCCAAAACCAAAAGCATAAGATTTCGAACCACAAAAAGTGTTTAGGAACCACAATGGTCCAAATTTAATTATTGAAAAAACTCAACCCATTTCATAAAATCTGGAAAAAAAAACATGATTAACAATGTTGCGTGCATCAGAGGCATTAAGCGAAATCGGCGCAATATTCTCGCATAACGAAATCGCATCACATTAGCCGTTGCGATGCCCTCTCATCAGTGCATCGGGCGCATCACGCATTATGCGCGCATTTTAAAACCAAGAGTGCAGCAAAAAAAAGACAGATGAAACTGTCGTTTTGGATTTCATAAGAGTTGAAGGCTGTACACTCGGGAAGGTATTCTATTGCTCAATGTTATTTCAAACAGATGTGTGTACTGGAAATAAACAAGAAAATAGTTTACGAACTTTGAATTTCAAGTTTATGAAAATGAAGGGTACTTGAATTTAGAACCCGAGTTGGTTATAATTTTTGTAGTTAATCTCTTTCAATTGAACGCAGCATAAAATACATTCTGGCAACTCTTCAGCTTTGGTGCCCTGTATCAATAACAACAAACTTCATTTTAGGCCACTATTGTAAAATCCGAAAGGATCGTGTATGTGTATGTGTGTCTGTTTCTGAACCTGGATAGTGAGGCCGAAATCGAGGATACAAAGTTTTAGTCTCTCTCGAAAAGCATCGAAACCTTTTCTAGAGATGTAACTGAATCTGTGCATGTTCAAATCAATTTCAAAGTAGTTTTCTCCCTGCAAGATTTCAAATATTAGAGTACGTTTTTATCGATGAATTGCACAATAGGGGCGTTTGGGTGTGTGTTTTGGGTAAAGAGATTATGTTTATGATTATATGGATATTTAGCGGTCAAATAATCAACTGCAAGAGAACTGGTTATTGTAAGGGGAAAGTAATGTTACTTGTTTACTTACTTTTTTATCATTTCTTATCCATTACCGCCTTAAAAGACTTAAAAGTATTACATCATCAAATAACAAAATCACAACTAGAGTTCAAGACACTATCTCATAAAGCAGGATTATCTTATATTTAATTATTAAGTTTCATATAATACTTTTTTTTTCAAATTTCAAAAAGCACATCTAAATACGCCTAATTTTTAGATACCATGACAGTCCACTTAAAATTAAATAGTACTGAGACGATAAAAATGCAAATAATGCAACCAAAGAAAGATTGGTATCTTTTTAACACCTCAAAAAGAAAAAGAAAAACTAAAACATTTTGTGGGTTCTTTAGAGGTGACACTTGGTATCCACCTACTTGTAAATGGGTAGATGGTGAAATGGGCCAAACTAAAAAGATTACCTAAATGAAAAACATATCAAAGGGTCGAACGGGTTTTATTAAAAGACTTAAAACCATTATTGCAATAATATTATTTTTTGGTGAAGATAAAAGAGATGTGTGAGATCATAAATAATTTCTATATTCCCGAGTGGCGAGTACATGTATGTATATATCATATAGACTATGAACCAAGAACCCTAACAGGCTTAGATATTGAGCCTACAGCTAACCCTAATGTACATATATTTTAACAATAATTATAATCAACACATTATTCCCGAAAAATATAAACTTGACTAAGTGTATACATGTCAACCCAAACTGACCCGACCCATTTCAACATTACTTAAACGTTTGACCCTTACAATCTGACCCCGTTTTGACCCGTGACCCAGCCAATCCTCATGCCATATTACCACATGTACAGTTCTTTGTGTTGCTCAAAATGGGGTCTTAAGTATTAATAAAAAAAATTAAAGCTTAATATACGTCAAAAAGTACCATGAGGTAAAAAACATGTGGAATAAATATATTTACCAAGAAAAATTCATGTTGGGGACGTGAGAGAACGGGCTTCTCGTTATAAGCACTCATAAGCTTCCTTTCAGCGGAACTCAGCTGAAGATCCTCTAAGTTTGTGAGTCGGCCTAAGATCTTCAATCTTTCCCTGCAGGGTGCAATGGTATCTACCGGGAAACCTCTAACCCTTTCCACCTCATCATCAATTATTTTCTATCAAAATTATATAACACATTAATACTCGAAATAAAACCTTTATCATAACCATATGAAAGCTTGAATGATGAGAAGATGAGATATGACCAATTGACCATCTTACCCGGATATTTTCTTTAAAATGAAGCGGAAGTTCCTCATAATTATCAGATAACTTGAAGTACAAAACATAACTCATTCCTTCTCCGTCATATTCATTTTGAAATAGTGTAGGGGGGTATAAAGGTATCTGATTTATAGACATTAAAAATCTGGTTAGGTAGAAAGGTAAATGATAAACTCATCTAAAAATACATATGCATCGAAATTTGACCTTATGATTTTTTTTATGTACGAGATGAAAAAAAAAATAATGGTTAGAAGGGACATACTTGAAGATTTACAACAAGCAAATGAGGGATTTTTCCAGAAGATTCAACTTTTGGGAGTTCAAGAAGGCGTGCAATATGATCAATCTTACGGGGACATAAGAAAACGTCAACACCAATAGGGTAATAAGCAGCTTGATTTGAAGCACATTCTTTCTTTTTATCTCTGTAAAACAGAAGGAACCACATGCCACTTCGGTAAGACAAATGCAAACCCCTTATAAATTAGAGGAAAAATATAAAGAAATAGTTTAATGTCAAGCTTATTTTACTTTAAATAATTATGTCCCCGCACTTTAAAGGTACTTGGATCAAGCGGTGACCAAGAATCTGACATTTTCTTCTCTATCGGACAATACGAAACTTGAGAGCCTGCCATTGGTCTTTGCAAAATAGCTCTTGGAGACACTGAAACAGATCAAATATATGCAAAATTATAACCATGACAAGATATATCATACAGCCTAGAGGTCACAAAATGGGCAAGTTGACACCAAACACTTACTTTTAGTCCGAGTAAAATGCCATTTCGTCCCTAAGGTTTGGCCAGTTTTGCGACTTTCGTTCAAAGGTTTATTTTCCCCATCTGGATCCAAAAGGTTTGAAATCTTGATTCTTGACATTTTCATCGGGCTCGTTAACTCCATCCATTTTTCTTCGTTAAGTCAGAGGTATTTCCGTCTTTTTTTGCAAACTTAAAGGACAATTCGGTCTTTTTCACTTCATGTAAAAAGACCGAATACTCCTGAAAAGGCCGAGTTTCCCTTTTAAGTTAACAAAAAAGACGGAAATACCCTAGATTTAACAGAGAAAAAATAAATGGAGTTAACGAGCCGGATGAAATGGCAAGATTTCAAACCTTTTGGATCCAGATGAGGAAAAACAAACCTTTGGACAAAAGTGGCAAAACTGGCCAAATCTCAGAGGCGAATTTTTCTTTAAAAGATAATTAGTGGGTTAAACATGATTATAAGAGCTATATTAATATAGACTTCTAATATTTATATAACTTTTTGAATAGAATGCTTTAAGCAGTCGTTTACATTAAGAATATATTTGGGAAACTTTCGATCCATTTAACCTGTTCCACCCATTTGACCCGTTCGCTTTTAAGCTGATTTTCTTTAAATAGCATGTTTAAACAATCAACTGCCACCTCTAATTCAGCCATAGGAAAGAGAAAATGTGTAGCAAGCACGAGTCTTACATATGGAAACACTAGATTGTCCTTCTCTCCATTTAAAGGAAAGCCGTGAAGTAATTTTCTTCTTTGCACTTGGAGGGCTTGAACACGATGATTTGCTCTTTATATCCGCAGAGGTAGTGCAGGTAAGACAAGGCAGACAATTGTTTAAGTCGTATACAACAGAGGTTCCATGTGTGGCGACAGGTGGAAGTTGTTCATTGGGTTTCATTTGTGAGTCGGATGCAGAAAAGGAAGAACCAGGGACATGATCAGAAGCTCTTGGAGTTACTGATGCACTAACCGAACTGCTTTGAGATATAACATCTGTGAAATTTCCATCAAAAATCAGTGAATGTCGATGGTATAACGAGTTAAAACAGGCTCGGGTTTTGGTTCATAATATAATACTATTAGTTAGGTTTTGGTTCACAACAACAAAATAAAAAGAACCGGAATCATAAATTTTCTTCCCACAAAACACACAGAAACTTCTTACCATCCTGAATGCTGTAAAACTCGTCATCGCCATCAGACTCAATCCCTGTTGCAGTATCAAACCACTCTGTACTTCCTGATAAAAATCAGATAGTGTAAACCGATAGAACCAAAATTATTAAAAAATATAACACATGATAAAGAGTACTCCTAATGTATAAATTTCAACCAGATACTTCCCAAATACAAACATAAGTCAACCTTTTAGTCTTTTAGCTCCACATTTTTTTTTTAAATTTCTTATAGTTCAAAGTACTTAATTACTCTAGTCTTCAGAACTGGTGTTTGGATAAATATCTAATGTGATTAAGACGATTATCGTTTTTCTGCATGTATGTTAAGAAAACTAATGATTGGGATCAATGTTATTACGAACTAAATGCTAAAACCTATATTAAATCATCAAATTGTAACAATCCGTTTGAAAATGAACATCCAAACTCCCCTGAAGACCACTTTTATCAATTTCAAGGGGTGTTTGGATGTGCAATTTAAAGAGTCATATAATCAATCCTTTATTAGAATTCAGAGCTAGTGATTCTTGGACATGTAACTTAAAATTCTCACAATCATCAATTTTCTTTCAGCAAATATAGTGATCATCCAAGTCTAAACTATTTGACTTCAAATTAATTAATAATCATAATCATAATCATAATCATAATCATAATCATAATCATAATCATAATCATAATCACAATCAATCTATTTAAACACTGAATACTGATCATAATTATTGATTTCAATTTACCGTGAAATGTAGGGTTACGATACGACCGATCCATCGAATTACAAACATCACCAGAAGGATCAACTTTACTCCGAGACGAATACCGATTAGCACCAGAATTTGCCTTCTTCCTCCCCAATCTTCTCCTTCTTCTTCCATGAACTCTCGGTGCCGCCTCTCCATCTGCTCTATCCCCATGCTTCTTCTTCTTCCTAGAACCTGATCCGACTCGCACGCATCCTTGCTCCTTCGATCCACACACTCCCATTCCACCTGATTCCTCTCCCTCCCTACCTCTCTCTCACACACCACACCTAAACACACAGTGCAGCACACAAATAAATCACCAACAATGTATCCTTATCAAGTTGACATAATTATTAATGATTGATTACTGAAGCTGAATCAAATCGATTAATCAAGCCAAATCTATAGATACAGCAACAGATGCGTCAATTGAAACCCTAACTGGTTGAAATTTGGTTCAATCTACAACTCGCGATCCACACACTCTCATTCCACCTGCTTCCTCTCTCACACACCACACCTAAACACACACTGCAGCACACAAACAGCTTCAATTTGACCTAATTATTGATGATTAATCACAAAACCTGAATCAAATCGATAAATCAATACAAAACTATAGACACAGCAGCATGTATTTCAAAAATTTGACCTAATTTATCAACGAAAAATGAAACCGTAACTGGATGAAATTAGGTTCAAATTGAACAGAATCGATGAAGAAGAGTGTAGAAACAGGATTATGATGAGCAAATTGAATGAGTGATGATTTGAATTGGATGTATGAGAGAATGGAAGCTGAGTTGGGGGATAATCAATACTCCACCATTATTGTTGTTGTTCTAGGGTTTCTTGATTATTGTGGAGATGATGGATTGATTGTCCCCCAACTTTTTTTCAATGTAAAAACGACTTTGGAGCTACTTTTATTATGAAGAAATTTGGATTTATTGATTTCGGTTTACTGCTTACCTATAATTTAAATTTAAGATAAAATCGGTTTTAAAAAATTTTATTTGTGGTGAGAATCTGGTTGGTATATGTCCGCTTCCTTACGCTACCGGCACTTGATATAGCAACCATAAGAGATGAAAATGAACGCCGGTACTAATACTGATGTTATACCTTGACGTAAACCAAAATGATGCAATGGGGACGATAATATTGTTATCAACACATGCTTTACGTTAATCGAGAACTTTCAAAATAGAATATCGATGACAGTTTCGATAACACCAATCTGCACTAGTTATATGTTATGATACAAAAATATAATCTATTTCGAATACGACTCCCTTTTTAATAAAATTTATACCGGAGTGTTGAGGAACAAATTAAACACAACCACGTATTAGTTTCTTTTTAAGATAACGAATGAAAGTTACCAAAGAAAAAGCAAATTATAAATTAAACAGGTTAAAGGCGTATATTATTTATACCATGCATGTACCTAATGCATCAAAAGTTGTAACTACAAAAAGAATAGTAAAAATGTGAGAGAGGTCGATTTTAATAATTAACATATAAATAATATTTTTAGATAATTTTATGTAATAGTGTAGGAAATCTATCATTACCATCCTCAAACTATATCGGCAACAAATCATTATCATTATTTTCTCATCTCATCTTCAAGCCTACGAGATTCATCCTCAACTTATTTATTATTATTTTTTTTTTGAATAAAAAGAGAGAAAGAGGAGAGGAGAAGAGAAGAGGAGAGACGGACATTGAGAATGGTCAGCATGACAGCCCAACTTTTTATCCTCAACTTCGGTATCGGTATCGAATACTAGACTAATACAATATTGAGGCTCCAATGTTTCACGTCGTTATCCCCATCCGATCTCGTGAGTGTTTCATGCCCCTTAATGGGAGGGAGAAGGAAAGCCCTTTAAGTTTTTGTTTTATGTATTACGTTAGAATAATATGTACAATTGTTTATTTGAATCTTTTTATCTGTTTTTTCATGCACTTTGATATGATACAAGTAAAAGAGATAAACCTTACAAGTCTAAATAAATATAATAAAAAGAATTTATAGAAAATTAAAATTAAATAAGTGTTTATAAAAATGAAATTGATGATGGTTTGATTTATAGAATATAGATAGTCAAATAATAATTTAAATAGAAACTTTGAATGGCGTTTGAGCATTTTGCAGAATTAGTAATTGACTCTACATTTGTCTTGGCTGTTGGCTTACATGAATGTACATTAGAATAATCAAAGAAAACAGTTTAATTTTTGGCAATTAGTTATGTTTTTTATATGTGTTCTGATACCCAAATCTCCTTCAACAATATGACAATTGTTTTTTTTCTTCAGGAATCTTACATTGCTTTTGTTATTACCCTATATATGAGATGAATAAGTTAATTTTAATTTGTAACTACTTCTGAAAAAATCTTTGTTTTTTTTTTATAAAATACTACTTATAAATATCATTATGGTTGCAAGACAGTAATAAAGAAGTTTAAAGTAAAACAAAATATCAACACAATAACACATAATTTATCATCGTTTGATAGATGTTAATTAATCCACCTTACGTTTAATTAATGGTCTTCATCATGAGTTTGCTTTCACTAAGAACTCTTCTTTAGAATATTGAGATCACCTTTGCAACTTCAAAGTAACAAAGTAGGGATCACCTATTCTCTTCTCATAATCCTTGCTAGTGATAATCACTCTATCTTTTCACTAATAATGATAGTGATCACTAATTACAAGTCAAACAATTTTGTTAGGGTGATCACTCTTAATTGACAATCTACGTGTTTTAAACGAATATTACATGAAAATATCAAATACGTTTAAAAGTTATGATGACTAAAAATGTCTTAAAATTCACGAGTTTGAGTGTGCAAGATATTAGGCTAAATTTGTTTTTTTTTAACCGACGTTAGGCCAAAGTTGATGAAACTGCTTGCTTAAATACAATGAGAAACAAGTTTTATAAAATTTTGAGTGTGAAGTTGCGGACCTCTCAGCGTGTTTAATTTATTTATAAAAAAAAACCCTACTTTTTTAAGAATCTTTTAATTTTAGACAAACTAAATTTTAATAATTTCATCTTTTCTTAGTTGGTAATAATCAAAACTAAGAATATTTTTATCACCGGTCCCTACTTTCTAACTGTCTTTATTTCAACGGGCCCACGTTAAAAAAACTTAACTCGGTTATTTTTTGTTGTCGCGGTCATAGGAGGTGGAAAAAAAATTATGTCCATGTCATCATCCACATCAGCGAAAAAACTATACACCTCACTGCGTCAGCAAATAACTAACTTTGTTAAGTTTTTTTAACGGGGTCTATTGAAAAAAAAATAGTTAAAAAGTAGATACTAAAGAATATTCTCAGTTGTTATTATTATTAGTCAACTAAGAAAATGTGAGATTATTAAAATACAACTTCTCATAATTTAGAATACTTGTTGCAGTTATTACTTTTGATTTTAATTTATGTGCTCATTAGCATTCATATTCAATCGACAATTTATACCTTATAATTACACTAAAAAAACTACATTTTATCTTTCCTTTCAATTAAATAATATTTTTTATACTTTTATCATTATTTTTTCTTTCTTTACCACTTACAACTACTTTCAAAATAAATTAAAAAAATATAGAGGGTGAACACTTTCCCTCAAATATATAGATGAATAGCAACATTTTCTCTTTCATCCACTTACAATCACTTACAACTATTTTTTTATAATATAAAAACTCTCTCATATAATTTGATGGAAGGATTGTGAGTGCTCTTAAGTCAAGTTTCTATACACTTAAACTGTTTAATAAGACATTATAAAAGATGTTTTTATAAATATAAATTACATAAAAACCATTTTCTAAATTATGTTAAGCTCAATTTAAACATACATTACTTATTATTGAATTGATGTGTCTTGAATATCCAAGGATATATAAGCTAGTTGTTTGCTTGAGAAATGGAAATTAATTTTTTTTTATTGCTCATATATACATGCTGCTATCGATTTGACCTACGACTATGGTTCTTCTGTTGTCGTTTTTTAATAGTGATTAAGACAAAATGTGGTTTTGACGTGCACCTTAGATGGTTGATACACGACTCAACTTGAGTATTGATTGTATTTAATTCTTGAATAATTTGCTTAAATATGTTTGAACACATTCTTATTGATGATTGAATAATGCATTATATAATAATTATATTTAACATTTTTATTACATGTTCAAATTTGCATTCATCTAAATAAGGTGTATGCTTATAGATGGCGGCTTTGATGGTGTGCGTGGAGGACCTTCGTACAAGGCCCGTGATTTTGAGCGACACGCGATTTAAAAAAAATCTGATATTTATATATATATATATATATGGGAATGGGTAAAATGAGAACCACCTTAAGTTGTGAGAACCGTTGGAACCAATATAAGTTATTAATCAAAGTGTTTTAATGGATGAGATTAAAAGACAATAAAGTAGTTGTAATCATTATTCTTTAATTAATGAGTTTTTGTTTTTAGTGGGATAAGGGTAAATTGTTATTTTTACTAAGTTAAGTTCTTTAATGATTGGTAATTAAAGTTGTAATCATTATGCTTTAATTAATGTTTGTGATTTAATTAATGTGATTTAATTAATGTTATTTTTGAATTATGCAGTAAAAAAATTATTTTACGTAAAGGTTCAAATTTTTTTTACGCGACGGTTTTAAACATTTTTACTCGAGGGTTCAGACTTTTTTTACGTGCAGGTTAAAAAAAATTTACGCCCGATTTTAAACTTTTTTTACGCGCCGATTTTAAATTTTTTTTACGAGCGATTTTAAACTTTTTTTACGTGCCGGTTTAAAACTTTTTTTATTCGCCGGTTTAGAACTTCTCTTTGCGTGCCGGTTTTAAACTTTTTTTAAGCGCGGTTTCAAACTTTTTTACGCGCGGTTTTAAACATTTTTTACGCGAGGGCTCAAACTTCTTTTACGCGCCGTTTTGGAAACTTTTTTACCGCCGTTTTGGAAACTTTTTTTACGTGCCGGTTTTCAACTTTTTTTACGTGCCGGTTTTCAATTTTTTTTACGCGCCGGTTTAGAACTTTTTTACGCGCCGGTATAAAAGTTTATTTACGCGCGGTTTTTACACTTTTTTTACGCATCGGTTTTAACCTTTTTTTACGCGCGGGTTTAAACTTTTTTTACGCGTGGTTTTAAACTTTACAAAAAACAAAAAAAATATTTTACGCCAAACAAAAATATTTTATTTTTACAAAAAGTTTTTTACAATTTTTTTTATGCCAAACATCTTTGTACGCCCCCGACACCCCAATTTCGGGTTTACGATATATGAGGATGGTTCGATAGTGTCGAGAAGGTATTAGCCACCGGTGACCGTACTTTCGTAAAAGCACCATTGGGCGGTGGTTCCTCTTCTCTTCTTCCTTTGAACTTCGAACAAAAAAAGATCTCGGCATCAGCGCGACTAAGAGTTCCGAATAAAAAAAGTAAACTGAACTTTACTTAAGACGAAGGAACCGAGTGCAAAAAACCGGTTTCGCTTCAAACTACTAGTAGTTAAGACTAAAAGTAAGGAAGTCCTTTTCTTGACTTGGCCTGCGTTCATTATACCTACCCCTTTTTAAAAAACTTGATTTCAATCTCAACAAAGAAATGAAAGAATAACTCTTTGCTTGTTGTCCTCTTACTTACTCAATTCTGGAGGTCTCTCGGGTGTCTGATCCGATCAGTCTCGTGATGAAGAGAATTCCAAGCTTCCACTAAGAAAGGTCTCGTCACGACAACTCAATTTGTCTGGTAAATACAAGAGAGAGACCCAATTTGTCCAAACGAACTCACCCAAAAATCACGATTCAATAGTATCTCATGTTGAATTTTAAATACAAGAGAGAGAAAAGATGTGACATGTTGAGTTTTAAGTAGAAGAGAGAGAAAAGATGTGACATGTTGACTTTTAAATAGAATAGAAAGAAAAGATGTGACATGAGAAGTAAAAGACTAAAATACCCTTTTGATTTAATTTGGTTATGGGTGATGTGTAAATATGTTATTGGATGATAGGAGTTCTCATAGTTCTCGCAATTGTGATTGGTTCTCTCTTGAACCGAATCCATATATATATATGTTATTTTTTTAAATAGTAACAACATAGCAATTCCAATATAAGTGTAACACCCCAGAAACGGGTTTGATAAACGAACCACGTCAATATTAAAAGACGGGTAAAATATCAATAGTGGTAAAAGCTAATCCGATAAACATTAGGATTTAATTAAATGAACCTAATGTTAAATAAAAATGAGTAAACGTTTTATAAAGATAAAAGTTTATGATTGGTCGGGCTATCGGGACAGAATTTAAGTCGGGTAGTGGCATCCCCGAACTTAGTAAACTGAAATACCACGTTCACTCGGCAATTGACATGAAGTGTATAACTAGGAACATAAACCTAGTTAACAATACATGGCTAAGTAATAAAACAATGGATGGTAATCTTCCATTGTTATGTGAAACAAACTTGAGGGACCAAAGTTGTCTAAAGATAAACTTGGGTTTTATAAACAAAAATTAAAAGATAACACACACCAAAAAGTGTGTGTATATGTCGATCCTCAGGAGAAGAAACAAGGGGAACCCTTGTTCAACCTCAAGCCATCAAATTGGAGGGCAAATCGAACCCAAAATCGATGCATGAACGCGTTTTAATGATCGCCCGAACTAGGGGATCATAAGGTATGTCGAATTTTTGATATTGATGAAGTTGTGAAATTTGATGAACATCACAAGAAGCGATTTATGTATGAATCGTAGAGGCTATGGCCAAATTAGTGATGTATACTTGCTTAGGAACAAAACCCTAAGTGAAAATTCTACCTAGGTTGCTATGATTTGGATGTTTAGATGATTTACAACACTTAAATAAGTGGGTTTTAGTAATATGATGAAATTGATGATATAAACATGTTTAGAAGCATCATGCATGATGGTGACGAGAAAGTGTTTGAATAACTATGAATTTGAGTATATGATCATACTTGTCATAAGATGGGTCTTTGTATAATATAAAGAAATTGATGTTAAAATCATGTTATAGATGCTTGAAATCATGTTACCTATTAGTTAGTATGTAAAATTTGATTTCATTAAGTAATCGGATGAAATGCCTAAGTGAGTTCGATGAACCAATTGTGCTTTTGTATATGTTAATAAGTCAATTGACTTTTTAAAAGTCAAACTGACCAATGATAAGATCAAATAATAAATTCGACATAAAACTCGTAAGGTGGAATAGTCGTGATTGATAATGACTAATTTAACCACCTTACGATTATGATGATAGTTTGACGCTTGACAAGCTAGGTGGAGGCTTGGGAAGGAAACGGGTCAAACGAATCAAGTATGAAGGAAAAGTGTAATTTGGATGCAAGGTAAGTAAAGCTTACACCTTTTTTATAGGATATGTATTTATTTATAAGTTACAAATACAACAAAGGTTATATTAGAAATACGGTTCCGACACGAAATGATATGGGTCGGAACATATCAAAAGATGAAAACCATGTTTAGTGGTAAAAAGGGTCGAAATGGTAATTTGGTCATGTGATGATATATATAAAATGAGTTTTCGAATGGCTACTTTATAAGTAAGCCTAAACGAATAAAAAGAGGAATCGATGATTTAGTCACGTATAAATGGATAAAAGTCATTGGCATAAGCCATGATGAGTTAAACGCGTAAGAAACGAATTTAAGAGACATAACTAAATGGTGAGAAGTCCGAAAGGAGTTACTTAATGGAATGGTAAATAAATACCATTTATATATAAGCACAAAATGTATGGTCGTTTATGTCACACCTCAACCGATGGCGGAAACATCGGGGTTAGTGGCACTAGGCGACCAAATTGATTTCACGAGATGTTCCATAACAATCATTTAACATATCACAACCTGGTTAATATCCCATACTATTTAACGCAACATTTAAACAATTATTACAAAACGGAGATTTCTCATAAAATTCAACCGGGTTCGATTTCCCCTAGATTTCATACATAAGTTCAAAATCTGAAATACATCAACAAACTAACTAAACAAACTAAACTACGCTAAGCATGCAACGTCCAAGCATCCATAACTAAAATCCTCAACCTGTTACATACGTTAAAATACAAGTCAATACAATTAAGTAAATGTGAGCATACAGGTTTAAGTACTACTAGCATAATCGAGAAAGCGTTCGCGAAATAATCTAACTACACATCATGATACACCGAAACAATTCACACAGATTAACATAGGCTTATTTCTCATGCTAACTACCGTGAGAAGGCTTGCGCGTCCATCCTAACTAGACCCCGTCGGGTGTAAGCCACACTATAGTACCATACTAGCTAAGGGGCAAGTTAACGAAAATAAGTCCTAGTCACATGTCTCTAGTATCACATATTGAGCATATATAATCAGATTATTCGCGTGTGATAAACAGTTTGATTTGTGAAGTGATTTTGATATAGGAACGTATGTAACACCCAAAAAGTGCGTTAAAGCGAAAATGGGTCAAGTATACTCACTGTGCGTTTTAGGGAGAGTTCGGGATCTGAGGAGAGTCGAGAAAAGCGTCGGATCAGCCTGCATACGGGAACGGAAGTGCATCAGTCTCCGAAAAGCTGAAACGGTTAAGTCTTGGTTGGGCAGTAGACAAGTTCGGGCGAACTTGTGTGTAAACACACAAATTGGTGAGATTAGAGCCAAATTCGGTCGAACTTGATGAGTTTCTTTGAGAAACTTGTCAAGTTCGGGCGAACTTGTAAGATAACCTTACTACAAAGACAAGTTCGGTCGAACTTGTGTAGTTTCCTAAGAAACTAGACAAGTTCGGTCGAACTTGTCAAAACTTTTGTGAAGAAAAACTCAAGTTCGGTCGAACTTTACCCAAATGGGTACAAGTTCGGTCGAACTTGACCTGGTGAGCTGGTGATTCTCGAGCGAACTTGATGTTTTCGGGTTCAAAATCTTGCGTTTTCGCGTCGTTTGCTGAGGAAAATCGAGTGTTCATCCCTCCAACCCTGTGCTACTGAGCAAACTTAGGTCGGAGAGGTCTTTTAGAGCTGTTTTAGCCGTTTTACAAAAGCGTGGGCTAATCCGAGCGAACTCGGGGTTCGTTCGGATTAGTCCGGCTTGTGTAAACCAAAATAAACGTCCTTGTGCTTCCAGATCTGGGATCTTGAATGATAGATGCTTCGTTTTATACCAGAAAACGAACCAAACATCATCAAAAGGCCGTATCTTGTGTAGGAATCAATGGTTTTGAAAGGTTTTTCTCAGATCTATCACTTACAAGCCGAGATCTTGCAGATCTCGTGTTTGGGAAGTATCTACTATCGCCAAACGAACTCGTATTGTGTAGATCTAAGCTTAAAACAGAAGTTTTTGAAGAAAAAGATGAAGATTTTCGTAAAAGAATGAGTTTTGATGAAAACAAAGGCTATGCCTTGTTCCAAAATCGTTTTAAACCTTTGTAGATCGTTGATAAACGTTGTTGCAGAGAAATCGGGTTGATTCTTACTTAGAACACGAAGGTTTCGGGTTTTGAGCTCTGGGCGAACTTACAGCAAGTTCAAATGAGAGGAATAAGCTGAGTATTTATAGGAGAAGGCAAAAATGAAGGCTGGTGAGAGCAAGTTCTGCCGAACTTGCACAAATTTGTACAAGTTTGCGCGAACTTGTAGAGATTTCAAAGGTGGGATTAGCTAAGTTCGGCCGAACTTGTACATTTCTGTACAAGTTCGAGCGAACTTGAGGAAATAAGGGAATCCATGTGTCATCAGGTAAGTTCGGGCGAACTTGTGGTCTACAAGTTCGACCGAACTTGACCTGGTGGCCAAGGTTCGTTTGATTATTTCGCGTTATGAGTTTGTTTGGTTATTCGGTTCGCATTAGATAGTTATATTAAACGTTAAATTAAAGCGTTAAGCGTTACAGTTGATATAATAGTGCGATTTAGCGATTCGAGAGTGCGATAGCGATTGCAATCATAACCACAAACACATATAACACATAAATAATATAAAACCACATAAACAACTGCGATTTGCGATGCGATGAGATAAGCGATGCGATTTAATAAGCGATTAGATGCGATAATAACGTAAAACACCATAAGTAATTAACATAAACTTTATTATTAACCGAATATAGGGATTACTAAAGAAGTACAACGATAAAAACAAGGAAAAAGATAACAACGAATTTCCGAGTTGTTACAGTCTCCCATACTTTAGGGAATTTCGTCCCGAAATTAAGCACTAGCTGTAACAAATAGATGCGGGTACTTGGCCTTCATATCACTTTCCAATTCCCAAGTAAACTCGGCGCCACGTTTGCTCCCATCGGACTTTTACGATAGGTATGCGAGAGCGTCGTAGTTTCTTAGTCTCTCGGTCCATGATTTCCACATGCTTTTCCACAAAATGGAGAGTCTCGTTGATTTGCAGATCTTCGAGAGGGACATGCAGATTTTCTTCGGCGAGACATTTCTTGAGATTAGACCCGTGGAAAGTCGGATGTACATTATTAAGTTCCTCCGGTAATTCGAGACGATAGGCTACCTTACTGATCCTTTCCAGAATCTTAAAGGGGCCAACGTATCGAGGCACTAGCTTTCCTTTCTTGCCGAAGCGGACCACTCCCTTCCAAGGTGCAACCTTTAGGAGAACGTGATCTCCCACTTCGAACTGCAGGGGCTTGCGGCGTTTATCGGCGTAACTCTTTTGACGACTCCGAGCTTTCAAGAGATTGTCTCTTATTTGGAGGATCTTGTCCGTCGTTTCTTGAATTAGCTCGGGACCGGTGATTTGTGCTTCTCTGATCTCGTGCCATGCAATAGGCGATCAGCATTTTCTTCCATACAGTGCCTCAAAAGGAGCCATTTGAATGCTGGTATGATAACTATTATTGTACGAGAATTCGATTAAAGGTAAGTGCGTATCCCAGTTACCACCAAAATCTATGATACACGCACGAAGCATGTCTTCGAGGGTGCGGATCATTCGTTCAGTCTGACCATCGATTTGATGGTGAAAAGCGGTACTTAGATTAAGCGTAGTACCGAGAGCAGATTGAAAGGTCTCCCAGAGACACGTGGTAAAGTGACCGTCTCGGTCAGAGATGATGTCACGAGGCGTCCCGTGTCGACATATAACTTCGTCGGTATAGATTCGGGCTAACCGTTCGACCTTAAAGTCTTCTCGTATAGCAATAAAGTGCGCTAGTAAGACGATCAACGATAACCCAAATGCTATCGTGACCGGATGAAGTGCGGGGAAGTTTAGTAACGAAGTCCATAGCTATACTCTCCCACTTCCACATCGGGATTTCGGGTTGTTCGAGTAAACCAGAGGGCCTTTGATGTTCGGCTTTAAGTTTCGAACAAGTCAAGCACTTTAAGACGTACAAGGTGATATCCTTTTTCATGCCCGGCCACCAGTACTTAGGACGAAGGTCCTGGTACATCTTGTCGGCACCGGGATGAATGGAATATCGAGATTTATGAGCTTCAGTCATTAGCAATTCATGAAGATTATCACGAGTAGGAATCTAAATACGATCGAGATAGTAATAAACACCATCGGATTTAGATACAAGCTGAGTTTCGGCACCACATTTCATTTCGTCTTGAAGGGTATTCTCATTAAAGCAGGCGAATTGAGCGGCATGGATGAGGGTTTCAAGCTTAACACAAGCTTGAGAGTCACGAATACCATATGCATAGCTTCGTCGACTTAGAGCATCGGCGACGACATTTGCTTTTCCGGGATGGTAGCGTATCTCACAATCGTAGTCATTGAGAAGTTCAACTCATCGGCATTGTCGCATGTTTAGTTCTTTTTTATTAAGCTCTTATGGTCGGTGAAGACCGTACACTTAGTACCGTAAAGGTAGTTTTGCCATATCTTCAATGCAAAAACAACTGCACCGAGTTCGAGATCGTGGGTACTGTAGTTCTTCTCGTGGATCTTAGTTGTCGAGACGCATACGCGATAACCTTGTCTCGTTGCATGAGAACACAACCAAGACCAAGATTAGAGGCCATCGCAGTAAACAACAAAATCGTCGTTTCCGTCGGGTAAAGCGAGAACGAGAGCCTTGCATAGCATACGCTTGAGAGTCTGAAAAGCTTCCTCTTGCTTAGAATCCCAAACAAAAGGTTTGTCTTTATGAGTTAAAGCGGTAAGCGGAACGGCGATTTTAGAAAAATCGGCGATGAATCGACGGTAGTAACCCGCCAATCCAAGGAATGAACGGATTTCGGAAGCATTCTTCGGTGTAATCCAACTCTTGACGGCTTCAATATTTGCAGGGTCGACGTGAATTCCTTGACTATTAACGATGTGGCCAAGAAATTGGACTTCTTCGAGCCAGAATTCACACTTAGAGAACTTAGCATAAAGGCGATTTCCTTGAAGAAGTTCGGGACTAAACGGAGATGACGTGCGTGTTCGTCTCTCGACTTCGAGTAGATAAGGATATCATCGATGAAAACAATGACGAAACGATCTAGGAAAGCTTTACACACACGGTTCATCAAATCCATGAAAACCGCGGGTGCATTGGTAAGACCAAAAGACATGACCACGAATTCGAAATGGCCATAGCGAGTACGAAAGGCAGTTTTCGGAATGTCTTCTTCCAACACGCGTAGCTGATGATAACCGGAACGAGGATCGATCTTAGAAAAACATGTAGCACCTTGAAGCTGATCAAATAAGTCGTCAATTCGCGGAAGAGGGTAGCGCTTCTTTATCTGAGTTGTTAAGTTCACGATAATCGATGCACATACGGAACGATCCATCCTTCTTTTTCACGAAAAGGACAGGAGCGCCCCATGGCGAAGTGCTCGGGCGTATGAAGCCTTTATCAAGAAGTTCTTGAAGTTGGCTTGATAGCTCGCGCATTTCGGATGGTGCGAGGCGATAAGGAGCTTTAGCAACTAGAGTAGCGCCTAGAATCAAATAGATACAGAATTCAACATCTTGAGTAGGGGGTAAATCATCAGGAAAGACCTTAGGAAATCACAAACAACGGGAACGTCTTTATAAGTCTTCTTTTCTTTCTCCGGATTCACGATATGAGCGAGGAAAGCAACACATCGCTTTTGCAAGCATTTGTGTGCTCGAGTACATGACAAAAGCATCAACTTCTTTGAGGAGTTTCAACATAAACATGAAGTTGATCACCGTTAGGAAGAGGAAAGCGAATCATTTTATCGAAGCATACAACTTCAGCATGATTCTCATTAAGAAAATCCATACCTACTATGATATCGGAGCTACCTAACTGCATAGGTATGAGATTGATCGAGAAGACATGGTTGTTGAGATCGAGATTACAACCACGTAAGACGAAATTAACGGTAATGGTTCTTCCGGTGGTGACTTCCACATCGAAAGTCTTTGGGAGTTTAGCACGCTTACATTTTAAAACCTTTTCGAATTCTAACGATACAAAACAATTATCGACACCAGTATCAAATCAACATGAAGCATAAATACCATTAACAAGAAACGTACCATTGACAACATTGTTGTCATTCTGAGCCTGGTGGTGATTCAGATTGCAGGCTCTTCCACGCGCAGCTTGTTGTTGCTATTGAGGCTGCGGTGGTGGCTGCTGCTGCGGCGACTCTTGTTTCACGGTGCGGTTTGGCCAAACATTAGCAAAGTGGTTCTGATCACCACACACGAAGCACACTAGTGCCTTTGGAGCTTGCTGGTGGTTGGCTTGAGGAGCAGCAGGTAAAGCTGGAGCTGTTGGAGCCTGAGGAGCTGGCTGACGAGTACCACTACGGAAGCTGACTGTAAAGTGGCCATAGATGTTGCAGTTCATGCAAAAACGGCAATTGCCTCCAACGGCATGATGATATGTGCACTTAGGGCACATAGGGTGCGGACCAGTGTACGCACGCTTTGCTGGCGGTGTGTTTGGTGCTGCTGACTGGAGTGGCTAAGGGTTCGTTGGAGCAGTAAGAGCAAAGTTCTTGCTCGGGTTTTCCCTTTTGTGACCACGATGACTGTTTTTTGGCTCTCGGGGCTGTTCGGTAGTAGGAGCTGCTGATTCGGTGACTGCCTGATTTGCGACCTTGCTGCTTTTGAAGTAACCAGGCTGAACTCGTTTGTCATTAATCTCGGCGGCTAGCTGGTAGGTCTCATCGATAGTAGTGGGGCGTGCTGCTTGAACAAAGTCAGCAACGCAATCAGGGAAAGCATTGAGGTATTTCTTGATTGCCTTTTCGGTCGTATCCACTTGACCGGGACAGATGATGCTCAACTGTTTGAAGCGAGCGGTGAGACCAGCGTTATCGGGACCATCCTGCTTGATATTCCAGAATTCGTTCTCTAACTTTTGGATCTCGTAGGGAGGATAGAATTCCTTGATCATAATTTCCTTAAGTTCTTCTCAAGTGAGTCCGTAAGCTTCGTCGTTCCCACGCCTGTTGCGCTCGGTTGTCCACCAGTCGAGAGCCCTTGATTGAAACATGCCGGTAGCGTTGATAGTGCGCAGAGCCTCGGGACATCCACTCTGGCGGAATGTGACCTCGATAGAGTCAAACCAGTGGAACATGGCACTCGGCCCTTTGGTGCCTGAGAAAGTAAGCGGTCCACATGCTTTGAACTGCTTAAAGCTGAAGTGGGGTTTCGGGGCATCTCCCTTGGAGTCCACAGATGAGTTGCTGCTTACGGCATGAATTTCTGAGACGATTTGCGGGAAAACCTTCGCACTTCCTTGGCGACTAGTGAAGCGATGCGCTTGTTGTCGCTGTGGCGCTGAGCTGAACGGCGAGTATGGGATCCGAGTGACGACATCTACACAAAGACTTAGATTAGACGAGATTTGATTATAATAGAGTTATGTTTAGAATATTTATTATAATTATTCATACAAGGCACAAAAACACATAAGCACGTATCCACATAGACACATAAACACGTAAGCACATAATCACATAGGCACATAAGCATATATTTTGCACGTATTCATAGATTCACGTTGATTCCTCAGTTGACTCCAATTTTATTCGTACATGAGTAGTGTGCATGAGATGCGAGATATAAGCGAGATATCAGCGATATATAAGCGAGATAATACCGCGTATGAAGCACACGTCGTCATAGGCGTAAGCGAGTTAAGCGATTAGTTTGGTTGGTGTATTAATTAGTGTTTTAGGTTACGAGAGCTGTGCGAGTTGTGCATACATACGATGGAGCGTAAATGCGATAAATCGAGAAATCGATGATATGATAAATCATCAAAGCGAGAAATCGAATAAAGCGGAAATTCTCAAAATTTTAAACACATAGATAATAATAATAAACTCGATGATGCGTAAATCGACGATATAGGCTTAAATCAATTGGGAGTGTCCGGGGTTTTGAGAAATTCGACACGCCAAGTGATTCGACTACCCTTTGCATTTGGACCCATGCTTTGGCCTAATAGATAAACGTTCTCACCGTAAGCGGCTAACGACGTTTACCCTTCCAGTTAATACGTGTTCCAAACCATCGGCATAACTGAGACTTTGGTGAGATTGAAAATCGAAGCATGGAATTAGTTATTAAGATGCGGGTTTCACCCCTAACTTAACAACATCATTCCTAGTTAGAAACGGAGATTTTCGTCGAGGTTTGGATGTCACTCCTAACTCAACGAAGATATCTCGTGCGAGAGAATGCGCGGAGTGAATGACCTCATCGAGAGTTCTCGGTTTTCACACCTATTCTCGACTTGATCACTCGTTTTGTGTGATGCGAGCGTTTCCAAGCGTGTATTATTGTGTTAGCCTTAGGAAAGGCACATTTAAGCATTTATGGTAAGTAGTTTAGCATTCAAGTCAAAGATAGGTCAATCGGGTACTTAAACATGCTACTAGGTCGAATCATGACAATTCTACCTATTATCCTAAGTTATGGCGCTCTGATACCAATCTGTCACACCCCAACCGATGGCGGAAACATCGGGGTTAGTGGCACTAGGCGACTAGATTGATTTCACGAGATGTTCCACAACAATCGTTTAACATATCACAACCTGCTTAATATCCCATACTATTAAACGCAACATTTAAACAATTATTACAAAACGGAGATTTCTCATAAAATTCAACCGGGTTCGATTTCCCCTAGATTTCATACATAAGTTCAAAATCTGAAATACATCAACAAACTAACTAAACAAACTAAACTAAACTACGCTAAGCATGCAACATCCAAGCATCCATAGCTAAAATCCTCAACCTGTTACATACGTTAAAATACAAGTCAATACAATTAAGTAAATGTGAGCATACAGGTTTAAGTACTACTAGCATAATCGAGAAAGCGTTCGCAAAATAATCTAACTACACATCATGATACACCAAAACAATTCACACAGATAAACATAGGTTTATTTCTCATGCTAACTACCGTGAGAAGGCTTGCTCGTCCATCCTAACTAGACCCTGTCGGGTGCAAGCCACACTATAGTACCATACTAGCTAAGGAGACAAGTAAACGAAAATAAGTCCTAGTCACATGTTTCTAGTATCACGTATTGAGCATGTATAATTAGATTATTCGCGTGTGATAAACAGTTTGATTTGTGAAGTGATTTTGATATAGGAACGTATGTAACACCCAAAAAGTGCGTTAAAGGGAAAATGGGTCAAGTACACTCACTGTGAGTGCGTTTTAGGGAGAGTTCGGGATCTGATGAGAGTCGAGAAGAGCGCCGGATCAGCCTGCATACGGGAACAGAAGTGCATCAGTCTCCAAAAAGCTGAAACGGTTAAGTCTTGGTTGGGCAGTAGACAAGTTCGAACTTGTGTGTAAACACACAAGTTCGAGCGAACTTGTGTAGAATTGGTGAGATTAGAGCCAAGTTCGGGCGAACTTGTAAGATAACCTTACTACAAAGGCAAGTTAGCGAAATTGTGTAGGTTCCTAAGAAACTAGACAAGTTCGGTCGAACTTGTCAGAACTTTTGTGAAGAAACACTCAAGTTCGGTCGAACTTTACCCAAATGGGTACAAGTTCGGTCGAACTTGACCTGGTGAGCTGGTGATTCTCGAGCGAACTTGATGTTTTCAGGTCCAAAATCTTGCGTTTTCGCGTCGTTTGCTGAGGAAAATCGAGTGTTCATTCCTCCAACCCTGTGCTAACTGAGCAAACTTAGGTCGGAGAGGTATTTTACAGCTGTTTTAGCCGTTTTACAAAAGCGTGGGCTAAACCGGGCGAACTCGGGGTTCGTTCGGATTAGTCCGGCTTGTGTAAACCAACATAAACGTCCTTGTGCTTCCAGATCTGGGATCTTGAATGATAGATGCTTCGTTACATACCAGAAAATGAACCAAACATCATCAAAGTCCGTATCTTGTGTAGAAATCAATGGTTTTGAAAGGTTTTTCTCAGATCTATCACTTACAAGCCGAGATCTTGCAGATCTCGTGTTTGGGAAGTCTCTATTATCGCCAAACGAACTCGTATTGTGTAGATCTAAGCTTAAAACAGAAGTTTTTGAAGAAAAAGGTGAAGATTTTCGTAAAAGAATGAGTTTTGTTGAAAATGAAGGCTATGCCTTGTGCCAAAATCGTTGTAAACCTTTGTAGATCGTTGATAAACGTTGTTGCAGTGAAATCGGGTTGATTCTTACTTAGAACACGAAGGTTTCGGGTTTTGAGAGCTTTGGGCGAACTTACAACAAGTTCAAATGAGAGGAATGAGCTGAGTATTTATAGGAGAAGGCAAAAATGAAGGCTGGTGAGAGCAAGTTCAGCCGAATTTGTGCAAATTTATACAAGTTCGCGCGAACTTTTAGAGATTTCAAAGGTGGGATTAGCTAAGTTTGGCCGAACTTGTACATTTCTGTACAAGTTCGAGCGAACTTGAGGAAATAAGGGAATCCTTGTGTCATCAGGTAAGTTCGGGCGAACTTGTGGTCTACAAGTTCGGCCAACTTGACCTGGTGGCCAAGGTTCGTTTGATTATTTCGCGTTATGAGTTCGTTTGGTTATTTGGTTCGCATTAGATAGTTATATTAAACGTTAAATTAAAGCGTTAAGCGTTATAGTTGATATAATAGTGCGATTTAGCGATTCGAGAGTGCGAGAGCGATGCGATAGCGATTGCAAACATAACCACAAACACACATAACACATAAATAATATAAAACCACATAAACAATTGCGATTTGCGATGCGATTTAATAAGCGATTAGATGCGATAATAACGTAAAACACCATAAGTATTTTCACGATTGTGAATAACAAGACAATGGTAGAATTAGTTTATATATGTATGTGTAAACATAATTACACAAGTATGGTCAAAACCATACGAAAACTGTTGAATATAAGTAAGGGTCTTACAAGTTGGTATCAGAGCTCAAGGTTAAAGAGTGAAGTGTGTTCGGTTTGAGACTTGATCGCATAATCCGGTAAGTTATATTTATATTAACGGCTTAGCATGTTAAAGTGTTGTAAACAACACATATGGTTATTGTAACAACTCTGTTTTCCGTTGTTATCTTTTTCATTTGTTTCCGTCTTATGTATTCCCGAGATTCGATGTAACATCCGTCAAAAACCGGATTTACCAAACCCGCTCTGTTTATTAACCGAACAATCAGGTAAAAATTTCTTTGCGTATTTAATGCCCAAATTATTTTTAAACGATACATAATTAATAAGTATATTTGAATATATAATTTATATTTGAAAAAGTATTAAAAATAGTTGTTTAAAAATAAAAGGCTTCTGCCGGGTTTCGAACCCGGGTCAGCCAGCGATTTCAACAACGCCTTAACTTCCAACCATCCAACCACTGCGCCACTTGTATTTCTTGTTCAATATTGAAAACAATTAATTCATAACATAAATATCGAATTCAAAACCGACGCGCCTAATCGCAGTCGTCGGAAATCCTGACGATTTCGCCGAGATTGGACGGTTTCTTCAGTTTTAACCGAAGCCTTAACTACTACATCGGTTATAACCGACGTCTGAACCCGCGACGCAAGTCATAACCGCCGGAAAACGTAATGACCGACGAATCAAGACGGAAAACGGACTAAATACGTCGATGTTCTACCCTATAAATACCCCCTCTAACCTCTGTTAGCTTTTTCGCTCACAATCACACATTTTCCCGACGTAATTCCACTCGCCGGAAATTTCTACAACTCGCCGGAATACCGACCCTTTCACCTCTGTGCCTTACTGAACCCCCAGAGCTCATACCGAAGCCACCCACATTCATCTCAAGCTCGTTGAAGACCCTCTGCCGCAAGACACACGTCGCCGGAATCATCTGCTGTCACCGGAGTTTCGCCGGCGAAACAGAGGAGCCCTGTTCGGTATACCTTACACTTAATCTCTCGTTCTTTTATTAATCTCACCTGTAATTAAGCGCAACACACTAAAAGAACTTGATTAAAATCGATGAACCAGTCAGACTCCGATTCTGGTTAAGTCTGACGAAGAAGACGAAGTTTCAGTATTGTATAGGTATAATTAAAATCAAGATATATTCCGGGTTAGACACACAGTCCAACGATGGACTGTGTGCAAATAAAACACGCTTACCTCCCGAGTTCGATTCTTGTCCCACGCACCCTCGCCTTAATAAAAATGTTTTTTTTTCTTAACTGAACCGGATCCACTGCTTAAAGATGTTAAGTTTAATCACATGTCACGAGTTCGAGTCCGGACTACCGCACCGGTCCGGACAATTATCAAACTTTTTATTTAAAGCAGAAATGAAATTATTTAGTTTGTATATAAGTATAATAAAAATCAGATTATTTAACAACTTAGACATACAGTCCAGCGGTGGACTGTGTGTTAACCTAAACCACAGGTCCCGGGTTCGAGACCTGTGGAGAGCACTGAGCGAGTAATTAAAATCGTTTTTGAAATAAATGATTTTCGGATTAATTCAATTAGTATATAAATATAATTAAAAACAGAAATATTTCGGGTTAGACACGTAGCTCAGTTGGTAGAGCTACGTGCACGCGTACGGGAGGTCTCGGGTTCGAGCCTCACCCAGCGCATACATACACACATACGAACCGGTCAACAGTCAACAGTCAAAGTCAATGGTCAACAAGTCAACGGTCAAAAAGTCAACATTTTTTGTTTTTTTATTTATTTATTTTATTTAAAAATCAATTTAAAATACTTAAAAATAACATTTTTAAAGTTAGAAAATAGCTTTAAACTCACAAAAATATATCTAATAATCCTACTAAAATTGATTAATAAAATCCGCTTACTTACCGAACCATTATGCCATTATCTAGGTTAGTTTCACTCGTGGTTAAAACCAACTTCGTGCGCATTCAACATCATCAACCGAACGCACCCACTGTGAGTGAATCTTACAACTCCCCTTTTTAATTACACGTTTTGGGGTGTGTCATGTGTCACTAAAATTAACTCGTTTATTTAAACTTGTGCCATACCATATTGTGATCTAAACTTAGATTGTATATATTGTTTGTAGTTATGTATTTCATATTGTCAAATTATATGCAATTCATTCATTAGGCCCATCAGTTCCTCGTGGAAGACGAGTTGAGCAACGCGTGCCTCAAAACAAAATCCATTATTGTTCGTGTGTGCATTATTTAATATTAAATGATTGGTGAATATGTTTACATCTATTTTTACTCAGGTGTGGTTGTAAACTTTATTTTATAATCAATTCAATAAACTTGTTCAAATGTTATTCATAGGATTCACTCGCCAACTTTTTGTTGATCCAAAAACCATTTTTACACATGATACAGGTGAACAGGATGAAGCAAGGAAAACATAGGAAATGCCTTAGAAGAAAACAATGAAGTCTAGAATGATGTTTAGGACATGATGTAATTATGATTGTAAATTTCCCATTAAATTGTATTAATGAATATGAAACGTTATAATAAATGTCATGAGCTTTGATGATAACCCAATCATGCCCCGATCACCTTTTCCGCTGCGGGTCGGGGTGTGACAGATTGGTATCAGAGCCATGACTATAGGGATATAGGATAGGTTATTAGACCCTTAGAGCCTATACTATAGTTGCCTAAATTTTAATTGTTTATGTGGTTACATACAAACTTATGATGTTTATTTGTTTCATATTTGTTTATACTTACAGTCAAACATACATACTTACATACACATTCATCATACATATTTCAATGTTCATATATTCAAATCATCTTCATACTTTTTTTATTCAAAGATTTTGTCGCAATTTTCAAATCTCATCAAAGTAAGTTCTGCGACGGGCATGTAGTAACTGGAAGGGTACAAGTACCGGTAGTCGGAACGTCCTGTCTAGGTTGGCATTCGTATAAATCCAATATGACGGACCAGTTTGCCTACCTGGGGACTAACGATGAGAGTACGAAGGACCTATTAGGCCAAAGCATGCCACACAAAACGTCGTTCGAACTAACCCCACTTTGAGGTGTCACCGTGTCCATACCTGGACACATTCCGAATATCATACGTTATATACATATTTCTCGATTTTCTCCGGGTTTTAGTGTACGTAACCAGGCTAACACATGCGAACCATATGAAAAACCCGGTATTCATGGGGGCCCACATGATTACGAAGGTGAAGTATGGCGGCATGCAAGGCCCAGTGACGAGAAAAGCCCAAGACATCCTATGGATGTAGTAGATTTATTTTTCTATATTTATTTTATGAATGTTCATTCCTAAATACGACCCATGATCCCAAAAACATCCAACTCATACTCATGATACGTATTCCTTGTAGATGTCTTCTAGCCTCGCCCGTAGGAAGATGAGAGCAGGAAAAGCCCGCGAGCGCATGGCTGCACTAATCGCCCAACAAATGGCTGCCGTAATACCCAACATTGTAATTCAAGTCCAACAAGCCCTTACCGCTAATCCGGTCAACCAAGAAGATCAAAATATTATCAACCCTCCCCCAAATACCACTAAATGCACCTACAAGCATTTCAAATCCTGCGACCCTCCAAAATACGAAGGGACTGAAGGTGTCACCGCTCTCCTCCATTGGTTTGAGGAAATGGAGAACACTTTTCTAAATTGCGATTGCCCCGATGATCGCAAAGTGCGATATGCTACTGGTCGTTTATATGGAATAGCACTTACTTGGTGGAATACAGAGAAAGCCAAACGAGGTGTTGAAGACGCTATGACTTTGACTTGGGAAGAGTTGAAGGAAATCATGACAAGACGGTTTTGCCCAAGGAGCGAAATCAAGAAATTAGAAGATGAGTTCTATTCGTTGAAGCAAAAGGAAGGCGACCACACCACATACAACAAAAGATTCCTCGAGTTAAATCAAATGGTTCCCAACTTGTTCACTCCCCTCTACCGTTTGATCGAGCACTACATTCGAGGTCTTCCGTAAAAAATTCAATACTCTGTAATAAGTACCACGCCTGCAACTTTTGAAGCAGCTATGGAGTTAGCTACAGAGCTCACCGAAAACCGAATCCGGAACAAAGACTTCAAGGAGGAGAAGAAGAAGGATAAGGCATCGACTGAAACTTCGAACTCCACCCAAACCGAATCCCCTTCTCAACCCACTTTTAAGAGAAAAAGAGACGGGCAACTTTTCGCTACTACCCAACGTAATCAACCAGTTTACAAGCCATACCAATCCAAGCTATCCCAATCACGCAAATAGCACCCAACTCAACTTACCCAAATAAGAAACCATACCGTGGACCTTACCCTCGATGTAACACCTGTTTTTATCACCATCCATCTACCTTACCTTGTCGACTATGTGCGAATTGTGGACGCTATGGTCATTTGAGCAAGGTTTGTCGCACCCCTCAAAACCAAATCTCACCCCCTCCTCAAAACATGATCCAAACCTATCAACAACCCCAATACCCCATGTTCCCATATGTTCGAGCTTGTTTCAATTGTGGCGACCCTGCCCACTTTAGAAACACGTGCCCTCGATTGGTTAACATCATAAACGCTCAAGCTCAATCAAACCCAGTTAACCAAGTAAATCAAGAAAACCCAATCACTAGGCCACCAACAAGAGGAAGAGTTTTCAACATCAACGCCAATCCTGTTGAAGATAATGACGGCCCAAACGAAACCACCCAACTAGTCCTCTTCACCGAAAATCAAGATTCAACTCCAATCGTTTAGTTTTATGTTTTTCTTTATGTTTTAGAATCACATAGAACTAATCATAACTTAAGGATAAAGCCAATGAAAATTTGACAAGAATATGGTGGATACACCGCTGGTACTTCCTATATATAAGTATTCTTGTCAAAGGATCGGAGGCATTATCAGGCGGTTATGAGAGGTTCCATGTATAAACTGTTTGTGTGATTATTGTTTAGATTAAATTTATTATTTTCAAGTACATGCAATTTCATAGGCCGCCGCTCCCCATTACATTATGAGCGTGAACCTGGCGTGCCAACATACGATCGGCTCCGTTTGATTGAGCCTTGATCGCACAGACATTTTTCATTTTCAGTACATGCAATACGATCGGCTCCGTTTGATTGAGCCTTGATCGCACAGACATTTTTCATTTTCAGTACATGTAATACGATCTTTTGGTTGTTGTGTTTGTTGTAGAGTCACATAGAACTAATCATAACTTGCGGATAAAGTCAATGAAAATTTGACAAGAATATGGTGGATACGCCGCGGGTACTTCCTATGTATAAGTATTCTTGTCAAAGGATCGGAGGCATTATCAGGCGGTTATGAGAGGTTTCATGTAGGATTTAGTATGTTTTGGTCAAAGTTTGTTCATCATACATTTCAGTGTATTTCAATTTCATCATTTAAAGAAGTTGAGCTATGTCTCACTTCCACAATGACTAACCTCTCCATCACAACAAACGAGAGAGGTATTGTCATCATTCAAACATGGATACTATCAGAATTAAGACTCAAGTTGTGGTTGTTGTGTTTGTTTTAGAGTCACATAGAACTAATCATAACTTGCGGATAGAGTCAATGAAAATTTGACAAGAATATGGTGGATACGCCGCTGGTACTTCCTATATATAAGTATTCTTGTCAAAGGATCGGAGGCATTATCAGGCGGTTATGAGAGGTTCCATGTATAAACTGTTTGTGTGATTATTGTTTAGATTAAATTTGTTATTTTCAAGTACATGCAATTTCATAGGCCGCCGCTCCCCATTACATTATGAGTGTTGAGCATGTTCCCCATTACATTATGAGCGTGAACCTGGCGTGCCAACATACGATCGGCTCCGTTTGATTGAGCCTTGATCGCACAGACATTTTTCATTTTCAGTACATGCAATACGATCTTTTGGTTGTTGTGTTTGTTGTAGAGTCACATAGAAATAATCATAACTTGCGGATAAAGTCAATGAAAATTTGACGAGAATATGGTGGATACGCCGCTGGTACTTCCTATATATAAGTATTCTCGCCAAAGGATCAGAGGCATTATCAGGCGGTTATGAGACGTTCCATGTAGGATTTAGTATTGTCTTGGTTGAAATTTGTGTTACATTTATATCATCTCGCCATTTAAAGATATTGGATTGTGTTCTATTTCTACATAAACTAACCTCTCCGTCATAACAAACGAGAGAGGAACTGTCACCATTCAAACATGTATGCTATCAGAATGTGGACTCAAATATTGGTTGTTGTGTTTATTTATGTTCTAGAGTTACATCATAGAACCAATCATAACTCACTGATAAAACCAATGAAAATTTGACAAGAATATGGTGGATACGCCACTGGTACTTCCTATATATAAGTATTCTTGTCAAAGGATCAGAGGCATTGTCAGGCGGTTATGAGAAGTTCTATGTAGGATTTAGTAATTTCTTGGTACATTGGTTGTGGCGTTTATTTATGTTTAGAGTCACATCATAGAACCAATCATAACTTACTGATAAAACCAATGAAAATTTGACAAGAATATGGTGGATACGCCGCTGGTACTTCCTATATATAAGTATTCTTGTCAAATGATCAGAGGCATTATTAGACGGTTATGAGAAGTTCCATGTAGGTTGTAGTATTAGAAATTTTGTTTTAGGATATAACCCTATCCTTCCAAACATATCAAAACTCTTACGCATGATATCATATTTAGTGAATCAACTCTGTTTATCAATATTTTTACCGTAGGCAACAAAAAGCGATTCCTGTAGCAGGGTACTTAATCCTTACAAGGAACGTTACCGCCTCAAACAAAAATTTAAACTCTTACTCTTTTTCTAAGTATGTAACTGTCAAACTAAACACCATCTTTTTAGTCAAATATATCACTACCTAAATTTCGGGACGGAATTTCTAAAAAGCAGGGGATACTGTAACATCCGTCAAAAACCGGATTTACCAAACCCGCTCCGTTTATTAACCGAACAATCAGTTAAAAATTTCTTTGCGTATTTAATGCCCAAATTATTTTTAAACGATCCATAATTAATAAGTATATTGGAATATATAATTTATATTTGAAAAAGTATGAAAAATAGTGGTTTAAAAATAAAAGGCTTCTGCCGGGTTTCGAACCCGGGTCAGCCAGCGATTTCAACAACGCCTTAACTTCCAACCATCCAACCACTGCGCCACTTGTATTTCTTGTTCAATATTGAAAACAATTAATTCATAACATAAATATCGAATTCAAAACCGACGCGCCTAATCGCAGTCGTCGGAAATCCCGACGATTTCGCCGAGATTGGACGGTTTCTTCAGTTTTAACCGAAGCCTTAACTACTACATCGGTTATAACCGACGTCTGAACCCGCGACGCAAGTCATAACCGCCGGAAAACGTAATGACCGACGAATCAAGACGGAAAACGGACTAAATACGTCGATGTTCTGCCCTATAAATACCCCCTCTAACCTCTGTTAGCTTTTTCGCTCACAATCACACATTTTCCCGACGTAATTCCACTCGCCGGAAATTTCTACAACTCGCCGGAAAACCGACCCTTTTACCTCTGTGCCTTACTGAACCCCCAGAGCTCATACCTAAGCCACCCACATTCATCTCAAGCTCGTTGAAGACCCTCTGCCGCAAGACACACGTCGCCGGAATCATCTGCTGTCACCGGAGTTTCGCCGGCGAAACAGAGGAGCCTTGTTCGGTATACCTTACACTTAATCTCTCGTTCTTTTATTAATCTCACCTGTAATTAAGCGCAACACACTAAAAGAACTTGATTAAAATCGATGAACCAGTCAGACTCCGATTCTGGTTAGTCTGACGAAGAAGACGAAGTTTCAGTATTGTATATGTATAATTAAAATCAAGATATATTCCGGGTTAGACACACAGTCCAGCGGTGGACTGTGTGCAAATAAAACACGCTTACCTCCCGAGTTCGATTCTTGTCCCACGCACCCTCGCCTTAATAAAAATGTTTTTTTTTCTTAACTGAACCGGATCCACTGCTTAAAGATGTTAAGTTTAATAAAAACCGGAATGATAACCAAGATAGACACACAGTCCAGGGGTGGACTGTGTGAATGTTTAATCACATGTCACGAGTTCGAGTCCGGACTACCGCACCGGTCCGGACAATTATCAAACTTTTTATTTAAAGCAGAAACGAAATTATTTAGTTTGTATATAAGTATAATAAAAATCAGATTATTTAACAAGTTAGACATACAGTCCAGCGGTGGACTGTGTGTTAACCTAAACCACAGGTCCCGGGTTCGAGACCTGTGGAGAGCACCGAGCGAGTAATTAAAATCGTTTTTGAAATAAATGATTTTCAGATTAATTCAATTAGTATATAAATATAATTAAAAACTGAAATATTTCGGATTAGACACGTAGCTCAGTTGGTAGAACTACGTGCACGCGTACGGGAGGTCTCGGGTTCGAGCCTCACCCAGCGCATACATACACACATACGAACCGGTCAACAATCAACAGTCAAAGTCAATGGTCAACAAGTCAACGGTCAAAAAGTCAACAATTTTTATTTATTTTATTTATTTATTTTATTTAAAAATCAATTTAAAATACTTAAAAATAACATTTTTAAAGTTAGAAAATAGCTTTAAACTCACAAAAATATATCCAATAATCCTACTAAAATTGATTAATAAAATCCGCTTACTTACCGAACCATTATGCCATTATCTAGGTTAGTTTCACTCGTGGTTAAAACCAACTTCGTGCGCATTCAACATCATCAACCGAACGCACCCACTGTGAGTGAATCTTACAACTCCCCTTTTTAATTACACGTTTTGGGGTGTGTCATGTGTCACTAAAATTAACTCGTTTATTTAAACTTGTGCCATACCATATTGTGATCTAAACTTAGATTGTATATATTGTTTGTAGTTATGTATTTCATATTGTCAAGTTATATGCAATTCATTCATTAGGCCCATCAGTTCCTCGTGGGAGACGAGTTGAGCAACGCGTGCCTCAAAACAAAATCCATTATTGTTCGTGTGTGCATTATTTAATATTAAATGATTGGTGAATATGTTTACATCTATTTTTACTCAGGTGTGGTTGTGCACTTTATTTTATAATCAATTCAATAAACTTGTTCAAATGTTTTTCATAGGATTCACTCGCCAACTTTTTGTTGATCCAAAAACCATTTTTACACATGATACAGGTGAACAGGATGAAGCAAGGAAAACATAGGAAATGCCTTAGAAGAAAACAATGAAGTCTAGAATGATGTTTAGGACATGATGTAATTATGATTGTAAATTTCCCATTAAATTGTATTAATGAATATGAAACGTTATAATAAATGTCATGAGCTTTGATGATAACCCAATCATGCCCCGATCACCTTTTCCGCTGCGGGTCGGGGTGTGTCATTCGAGTATAATAATGTTTATGTTAATTAATTATGGTGTATTACGTTATTATCGCATCTAATCGCTTATTGAATCGCATCGCCTAGCCTATCTTATCGCATCGCAAATCGCAGTTATTTATGTGGTTTTATATTATTTATGTGTTATGTGTGTTTGTGGTTATGTTTACGCTCGCTATCGCATCGCTCTCGCACTCTCGAATCGCTAAATCGAACTATTATACCAATTATAACGCTTAATATAACTATCTAATGCGAACCGAATAACCAATCGAACTCTTAACGTGAAACAAACGAAGGAAACCCAAGATTTGGGTCAAGTTCGCTCGAACTTGGTGACACCAAGTTCGGCCGAACTTGACTGGCCAAACTTGGAATCTCCTTTCATCTTCTAAGTTCGCTCGAACTTGTCCTTGCCTCTAAGGACTCAGCAAGTTCAGCCGAACTTGACTGGCCAAACCTGGAATCTCCTTTCATCCTCTAAGTTCGCTCGAACTTGTCTGAGCCTCTAAGGACTCAGCAAGTTCGGCCGAACTTGACTGAACTCCCTTCGAAATCTGCTAAGTTCGCGTGAACTTGCATGAATTTCATGCAAGTTCGGCCGAACTTGCTCTCATCAGCCCTCATTTTTGCCTTCTCCTATAAATACCAAGCTCTGTTCTCTCATTTGAACTTGCTGCAAGTTCGCCCAGAGCCCTCAAAACCCGAAACCATCATGTTCTAAGTAAGAATCAACCCCATTTCACTGCAACAACGTTTATCAACATCCAACAAAAGTTTACAACGATTTTGGCACAAGGCTTAGCCTTCATTTTCATCAAATCTCATTCTTTTACAAAAATCTTCATCTTTTTCTCTAAAACTTCTGTTTTAAGCTTAGATCTACACGATACAAGTTCGTATGGTGATAGTAGAGGCTTCCCAAACACGGGATCTGCAAGATCTCGGCTTGTAAGTTCTAGATCTGAAGAAAAACCTTTTAAAGCTTTGATTTTTACACCATTTTCGGACTAATGACGTATGTTTCGTTCACTTTTGAGTGGAACGAGGCGTCGTCAAACTACAATCTCAGATCCGGAAGTACAAGGACGAAGTCGTCACTTTACACAAGCTGGACTAACCCGTACGAACCCACCGGTTCGCCCGGATTAGCCCGAGTTTCTGTAAAATGGCTAAGTTCGCTCCAAAAAGACCTCTCCGGCCTAAGTTGTATTCAGTGGCTTAAGGTTGGAGGGATGGGCACTCGATTTACTCAGCAAACGACGCGAAAGCGCAAGATTTTGGACCCGAAAACATCAAGTTTACTCGAGAATCACTAGCTCCACAGGTCAAGTTCGACCGAACTTGCACCCAAATGGGTCAAGTTCGACCGAACTTGGGCTAATCTCACCAAATCTCCTACAAGTTCGACCGAACTTGTCTCCTGAGTAAGAAATCCTTACAAGTTCGACCGAACTTGGCTCCTAACTCACCAGAGTTGCACAAGTTCGCTCGAACTTGTGTGTTTACACACAAGTTCGCCCGAACTTGGCCCCTGCTCATCTCAAACTTCACCGTTTTGGCTTTTCGGAAGACTGATGCACTTATGTTCGTTTACAGGCTGATCCGGCGATCCTCTGCAACTCTCTTCAGAATCTTAAGCTACCTAAAACTTACCCACAGTGAGTATACGTGACCCATTTTCGCTTTAAACGCACTTTTTGGGTGATACAACGTTTCTATATTAAAATCACATCACAAATCAAAACTGTTTATCACACGCGAATAATCTGATTGTATATGCTCGAATACGTGATACTAGAAACATGTGACTAGGACTTGTTTTCGTTAACTTGCTTCCTTAGCTAGTATGGTACTATAGTGTGGCTTACACCTGACGGGGTCTAGTTAGGATGGACGCGCAAGCCTTCTCACGGTAGTTAGCATGAGAAATGAGCCTATGTTATGTTAAGTGTTTTGGTGTATCATGATATGTAATTAGATTGTTTCGCAAACGCTTTATCAACTATGCTAGTAGTATTCAAACCTGTATGCTCACCTTTACTTAATTGTATTGACTTGTATTTTAACGTATGTAACAGGTTGAGGATTTAGCTATGGATGCTTGGATGATTGCATGCTTAGCTTAGCTTATTTTATTTTTGTTTTGTTTAGTTGGAATGTAATAAATCTAGGGGAAATCGAACCGTTTTGTTTTTATGAGGAAACCTTGGATTTTGTAATGATTATTTAGAATATTATGTTTAATAGTATGGGATGTTAAATGTTTAGTAATGTTGTGAATAATTGTTATGGAATTTCTCGTGAGAACAATCTGGTCGCCTAGTGCCACTAACCCCGGTGATTCCGCCATCGGTCGGGGTGTGACAGTTATCGTGCAATACACGTTACCTTAATTAAATTGACAAAGGATTGATATAGATAACGAAATTACGTGTGGTGACACGTATAGTAGAAAGCCGTGTATTATAGTGCATGTGTTTATTGATGTCGACATTACTTTGTAAATGTTTTAGTTGAAGGACACTCGCATCTGAAGATGGCGAGAGTTTAACAAATTGCGGATATGACGGAGGAACGGTCCGAAGTATGACAATTAGAGCATGCTCACTAAGGACCTAAATCACGTAACGATAGCGAGTCAGGGTAATGGCAAGGAAAGCCCGTGAGGGCAAGCATTTACCAGGTGCACGTTTTAAATTTATTGCATAAATAGTAATATGTAAAAAATACGTAGAGACTGACTGTTGCATATGTAGGATAAAAACATGGAAAACTTGAATAGGATAACTATTCAGGATGATGTTTCCAAGAGAAATTAAGTAGAAATATGTGTTATTCACGATTGTGAATAACAAGACAACGGTAGAATTAGTTTATATAGAAACTTGGACGGAAGTAATCATCCAAGTAAGTATTCTCAATATGAATACTATTAAGAAGAGTAACGATCACATTAACGAATGTGATTGTAAGATAGTTTGATAAGGAAAACATTTTATATGTTCAAGAGCAAAATGAGTAAAACTAATGATTGTTGTTTAGCAATTAAATAAAGTTTTACAGAATGAAATCAAAGATATGGAAATAAATAGGGGCATTACTTGCGTGGGGCGTGATGTGAAAATTATAAAAAGGTCATGTGTACCATGTGTTGATCGCTTACTCTGGCCAAGTAAGTAGTGAACACATGATACCATGAACTTCTTATAATGAACGCGTTTACGTCCGATGTAGTAAGGATATGGCAAATCGGACGAATTAAAAAGGTACCCAAACAGATCAAATAAGCGTAATGTTTGATAATAAATGTAAACGCAAACCGGGTAATGGAAGCGTATTACGTTAGAATAATGGGCCCGGGAGAAGGGACAAGGATAAATGTAAACGAAAATACAAACCGAGTAACGAAAATGTTAAGACATTGGAATAAAGTTTGATTGTTCATAGGTGATGAAATTCACACTAACAAGTCAAACGAATTGAATAAAGAATAAAAGCTTGGTTGACTAAAAGCGATGGATTTCGCTAAGACAACAAAATAATTCAAAACAAAGTCTTAATGCATACCGGAAGGGTTGCTTTAATAATGACTTCGGTAAAATACCCGATAGATGGGTAGAATTTCAGTTATATGCATAAACCAAGAGAAGGGAACGCGGATTAAAAGTCAAAGGACTCGGATTATGAGTTATGACAAAAAGATGATAAAATTTCGCAAACATAATTTTTATATAATTATGTTCAACTAATTCGAGATTGAACTGGTTGAATAAAGAATAAGATTTGACTGTCATAAGTGATGGATTTCACACGAACAAGTCAAACGGGTCAAATAAAATGTAATGCTTGGTAGTGTATGCAAGCGCATACCGAATAACGGGAGCGTTAAAATATTAAAATAAAGAACCCGGGTAACGGGTCGTAAACCGAATAACGGTAAGCGTGAGACAAACCGACGCGTAAATGACGTAGGAAGTCATAGATTCGGAAGAATAATTCGAAAGAAACAATTGTAGTCATAAACTACGGTCGAAGTTAACGAATTTTAAAAGTGAAAATAAATGATTTTCCTTTCAAACATAAAGCAGGTGCAATGATACCAATTACATTAAAGAGATGACACGGATAAACGGATGATCTACGGGATCACCATGACCTTCGGGTCATAAATGATGTAAAGGTCTACTGGACCAAAATGACATTCGTGTCAAGAATCGAGAGGAATGAGCTTTACAGGCCTCACCTTCCAAAGGTGAAAACTTAAAGAAAAGCCTACGAGGCTAGATGAAAGAACTTATAGGTTACTTAGACAAAGCGAGGGAACCAGTGGAGAATCCACGCGTAAAATGAGGACTGTAAAAGGATAAATGCTAAGTTGTCAAATTGCTTGACATAAACTAAAGATAAAACGTTAAACTAAAACGGCTTTAGTCGAAAACAACGTTTTAACAAACATAAATAGTATGAGATGGATTGGGAAACGATTAATATTAAAAGAAACAGTCTTGACACCAGTAGGTGTAAGACGATAAATTCGAAAGGAAAATTTCGAAATAACAAAAGATTGTTGTGAACTTAAACATAACATGAAGCATGACCCCTTGTGTGATAGGAAACATTTAAAATATGATGTCTATGAGAATATAAGTGTAACAAACAAGTTGGTTTGATAAAAGTATGAATGGTACAAAAGTTATGTCAAAAGAAGTTTAATAAATAATTTATGCCGCGGGCTTAAGTTCTAGAAAACTGTTAATCCGGATGTCAGATTTTAACTCCATGTGATGGAGAATCAAATTACAATCACATAGGAAAAAGAATCGTGTAAAACGGATCAATAACGAATAATTTATGGACGTTTTCGTAACAGGGACTGAAAGTGTAAAAGCTGAAACTGGGCTGCAGCGTAACCTACGGTTCTGGACTGTAGCTTACGGTCCAGACCTGCTGTTTTGAACAAATCAGGTGAACCGTAAGCTACGGTTCCCAACCGTAGCTTACGGCAGGTTATGACAAAAATTGCAATTTACTAATTTTTTTATATTTGGGTTTATCTAAATATGTTTTATGTTCATCCTAACTAATGTTTAGGATAAATTTAGGTATCTAGGTGCTTGCTAAGTGATATGGATGAAGATCAAGCTCGATGAAGAACCGAACACAATTAAGATACAAGCTTCCGCACTACGTTTCGTCATCATTTTTAAATGACGAACTCATATTCATTATGTTGTGTTGTTTCAATATGAAAATGTTTTAATGAACTCGTATTTTCATATGTATGTGTAAACATAATTACACAAGTATGGTCGAAACCATACGAAAACTGTTGAATATAAGGGTATTACAATAAGCCCATTTACAAATTATTTTTTATGGTTTAGAATTTAGCTCACTTGGCATTAGGTTTATTGTGCTAAATACTAATTTGATTTTTAAAATAATAATAATAATAAAACATTACGGAATGACACATTTTTTCGAGCTCGAATAAGATACGTGAATTCTCAGAGACGCCTCTGATATTTTTGTATGCAATTACAATTTTGTTTCAACGGGGAAAACATGTTGACAAGAAAATCCATTAGCATTGCTTAGGTCCGCTTTTCAATGGATTAGCTGGGTCGTCGTGAGGGGTACTTATGTGTTGTCCCTTAACCGTGCAAAGAGGGTAACCCCAGGAACCCTGCATGTTGTTAAGTTCATAATCACATTAGCTTATACGAACATGCTTTCATCAACTTCTAGTCTCCATACTTAACCGTTCAAAGAGGGTAACCCCCATGAACCTTGCATATTGTTAAGTTCAGGATGATATTAGCTTATACGAACGTGCTTTCATCAACTTCTGGTCTCCGTACACAATATCTAATTATATCATAATCTAGGATGATTATAGGCTTAATATAATTTTTTTTTTGTTTTTTTGCGAGAACATAAAAAAAACAAAATAACCCAATAATTTTCCAATCTTAAAAAGATTAAAATATTAGAAAGATTGTTATATTCATTGTTTTTTCGTCACTCTTGAATATGTGTGTGTGTATACATGAGATAATTTTCATATATTAATTGAACATAGACATGTGTAATTAAACATTTAAAAGTAAAAAACATACGAGAAATTAGTTTAATGTTTTTTTATATACATAACATACACATTTTTGTGTAAAAGATACAAATTTTAAAAATGAACCACTAATAAAATAGAAACTAAACAATTTAGGTTTCTTCTCGTAATAATTTAATGTTTTAAAATCCAAACATGTGTGCGTGTATGAGCCACATCACTAAAGTAATTTTTACATATTTGCAACTATGTATGACCAAATGGGTTCATGAATGTGGCTAGGTGATATTGTGAGGGAGTCAAGGTTAACATGAGTAGGGTCGAAATGGATGACAATTCTTTTTAATCAACTGAAGTTAGCTCAGTTGGTAGAGGCTCTTGCTTCTTAGTGGGAGCATTTGGGTTCAATCACAGGCAAGCAAAGGTGTATTATTTGTAAATATAGGAGTTTAGAGAGAGTAACAGTAGCCGTTCAAAAAAATGGCTTTCTTTGAAGATCAACTTTTTTTGGTTTAAGAACAGCCATCAATAGGTTGCCACGATCAATGCTCTTTCTAGTCCACGTGTTGAATCTGACAATAATATTTTAGCCTCTTGTTCCTTCGCTTGGCAAATCTGGTTTGTTATATTCTATCTGTGTAAATTGTTGACCATGGTTGCAATTCAATGGAGGAAATACAGGGGTTGCCAAGGATCTTCACGAATTGTCTAAAAAAACAGAAGATGCTTCAGGGAATCTTCATAATAACCGTTGGTTTTTTTAATGGAAAATTTGGATCACTGGCGGATCGAGTAGGGATAGACATTTGGTATTGGGTACCGAACCGGTACCCACTTTTTGGCATTTTCGGTACTGGTTCGATATGGTACCAATAAAATATTGAATTTTACTTCAAATACCGGTACTGTACCGGTACCCAATTTTGACGAATTTCGATACCAGTACTGGTTCGGTACAATAACGGTACCACGCTCATCCCTACACTAGAGTATCATCGTGTGAAGGGGCGGACCTACCTTAGGGGAAAGGGGTAGCCTCCGCTACTATTTGGCGTTCCGGCAGTAATGTAAATTTTAGAAAAATTTGACGTTTTTCGATTTCGTTATCGTTTTTTTTATAAAATGTTACCGCTATTGAGATTTTCTAAATCTGCCACTGATCGTGTGAAATGATTTAATATTCAACGGTAAATGTGCCTCCTCATCCAAGGAAATTAAGGCTAGCTCCTAGATTAAAGAAAAAAAAGAAAAAGAAAAGGAGTAGGATATTCTTTAGGGTAGTCCTAGTATTCTTTGAATTGGTGGATGTATGCTTGATGGTTGTTTGGCTCTACCTCTTTGTTGGGGCATTTTTTAGGAGGTGTTTGTTTATTCTTCAAACATCTTTAAGGGAGCTGATGTCTGCAGGTGTACAGACGTTACCCTTAAAGACTGTTTGTTTTTTTATTTTTAAACAGATCTGAACTCAACTTTTTTGAACTTAAATAAAAAGCTATGGACCCCCTTCTTAAAACATCTTCACACCTCCCTCTTCTCCTCTCCTAAACATCAGCCCCTCCCACTGTCGCTCCTCCTCCTTCTCCGACCTCCCTCTTCTCCTCCGGCCACCTACCTCTTCTCCGACGACCTCCCTCTTCTCCGGCGACCTACCTCTTCTCCTCCGGCAACCTACCTCCTTCTCCGACCTCCCTCTTCTCTCCGGTGGATCGAAGCGGAATGTGAATGTTTCGTCATTGTTTGATGCGTTTCAGACAAGTATCAACTTATAAAAAACAAACAGTCTTATATTTTCAGCTTGCAGATTTTCAGACCACATCTTCAGTTGCAGACATAAAAACAGATGAAATCAGCTTGCACACATAAAATGTCTGAAAAACAAACAGCACCTTAATAAAACTCGCATTTAAAATAACAAAGAAAAGGGTGATGAGAGAATAATATATTGAACTTAACCAACAACAAAAAGGTGGACCATCTAACTAATGGTACTTCACTAATGTTTTCAATCACTAATATATTGAACTTAGCCAACAACAAAAAGGTGGACCATCTAACTAATGGTACTTCACTAGTGTTTTCAATCACATTCACCTAAGGTATTCGTTGTCGTAAAATATCTTATTTTTCTAAAATAATACACATATTTTAAAACACAGATGGATAATATCTTGCTAGTTATCTAACAAATATACAATTAATTAAATCTTAGCCTTATATTATTTATTTATTTAACCCTAAGTACAAAATGTCTGATTTTTCTAAAATAATACATATATATTAAAATATAGATAGTTAATATCTTGCTAGTTACATCTAACAAATTATATTATATATATTATTAAATAAGAGAAGATGAATACTGTTGTACAATTTCTAATGCATGTTTTACAAATGTAAATACTTATCGTTCTTGTCTGGAATGTACCGGTTGCAAGTTGTTTAATAGCCGAGGTAAGTTTTTGCAACGATGTAAAACTCTTCTTCATTCTCCCATCGACGCCATCTTCAAACCACGGGTTATTAGCTTCCACGTCGCTCACAATTTTTAGAAACAATCGTTTTGCCATACGAAACCTATGACGAAAAATATCTTCGTCGTATTTCGGATCCTCGACAAAATAATCCGCCATAAGGGTTTCGTGGCCACCCTCGCGATCACGACGAATAAAACGTTTCTTACTAGATGTGCCCGTGTCTTGTAGCTCGGCTTCACCGGTGAGATTTTGGAAAAAAGCTATGCTACTATCGGGTGGGAAAAACAATGGTATCTCTTCTACCATTTTTAATTTTTCAATAAAATGGGGGTAGAGAATTTTAGTTTTAGAAGAAATGAAGGAATTGGTTGGTGTGAATTTGTTTAAAAGGGGTTGGATTTATATACTTTTAGTATAAAAAACTTTTTTTTAAGTAACGGCTATATAGCCGTTGAACATACCATCCTCACCCCAATGATCATATTGCAATATGTGAACATCCACCAATTTCGAAGCCCCCCACACGGTGAACTACGTTAGCGGCGGTGTGCCCCCCCCCCCCCCGCGGCAAACCGACACCCCGCATCTTTCCCCGCTTGCGCCCCGTACACCCTTAGGTATCACACCCCGAATTTCACGTGTATTCCGGTGGGTCCGGTGGGGAGTATCGTGACGTACAGTTGATATCATCATAACCAATTACAACACAGAGTAACACAGCGGAAGGCTTGGAGTAAAATATAAACTATTACAAACCAAAAGGTGTCCAAGAGTTCGAAACACAAATATACAATATGGCTTGTAATAAGATCCACAGGCGGGTCAGAAATAAACATACACAAAATGATAACACTCGACATGCTCAACTTTTAAGGTCGCAACTCCTTAATGTCAACGCCCCGCAGCTTCCGGCCTATTTCGTACTTGTACCTATATTTTAATCTTTGAAAATACGTCAGTTTACACTGGTAAATACACTCAACCGACTCATTTTGAAAATCCTTTCGGAAATGGTTTAAGGTGCACTTGGCACATTTTTATAAATAACTTGGGATAGTACAAATGACTTTGTATACAGATTTACATGTCAGGCTTTTACATATGGAGCCCAGTACAGAAATCGAGACCTGATCGACTGACACACCACTCTGAACTTTCATATAGAAAGCCTATACGCCATGCTATATTGTCGTGGCCACTAGCACTTTAGTGAGCCAAGGATATGCCGGACACGGTCAAGTCCACCCCGAATGTTTTAGTTTCAAACAAAACAAATCAAAACCGGGTTATGCAAGATTTTAGTTAATTATCACAACTAAATAAAACATATTCCCATACCCGACCAAGCGGTAATAATTTACCGTATCCCAAGCCCGTATAGGGAAAATAAGTTAAGGGTATTTACCGGAAGTTAAGTCTTCGGGAAGTCAGAACTCAGCCGCAGATCAAAGCAAGTACAGGTACAATTTACCGGAAGGCGTTTAGTCTGGAGTGATGGTAATTAATAACCAATATTAGAATGCTAACGGGTCCTTAATTAAGTCCTAGACTTGGACCGGTTAGTCTTACGCTAAAATGAGATACAGTATGATACGCTATATTAAGCGATGACCGGAATAGGATGTTAGTTGGACCCGACAAGTATATCAATTGTCTAATATGGGTAAACCAACAACATTTTGGTTTTTGATAGAGGAATGACAAAGTTATACATGTTTCGATTTAGGTACGTAAATTAGCTACGTAAGCTTAACCGAACGCACGTAGGCGGAATCGGGTAACCGAGAGAGTCATATACAAGTTCCATATGAATATATGTTTAAAATATGATATAAAATCAGTAGCTTTGCAAAAGATAGGTCCGAGGTATATTTAAAACCGAATTATGTCTTACAAGGGCATTTTGGTCATTTTAAAGTTTATAAAAGATATTTAAAATGAATCTGATGTCAAGGGTGTTAATATTCTGTAAAAATACTTATTTTATAACACTATAACAGTAGGATAACAAATATATATGTGTTTGATGATTTTGAAATAATCTATGTCCCGTAAGGCATTTTAGTAATTTCACACATAGCTTTGAAGCCAAAATTGGGATTCTGAGTTCGGGACTTGTACTTACTGTTAAGATGTTGAAAATAAGTTTATAAATCAGAAGGTAACAAGTCTTGGCTCATAGTTATGGTTTTAAACCATACTATGCGCCGGAAAGGCGTAAAAGTCGCTAAATGCATTATATTCGATTATTTAAGATAAACTTATGTTAGGACCTGTTTTATACAACCAAAATACGTTATTTATCATGTTTAATCAGTAGGTAAAAGATTTGGTTATAAAAAGTTTGGTTAAAACCATTTTGCGTAAAAAAGGGTAATTTAGTCATTTATCGGCAGTTAACGAATCTTAAGCCCTCATTCAGGTTATAATCTGAATGATCATCCCAAATGGTCCTACTTATCATATTACATTAGTGAATATATCATCTTGATGATTAAACCTTGTTTATTATTTCCAAAATGCCGAAAATGGCATTTTGGCCATTTAAATGTCATAAACATGTCTTTTGCGAAAACTTTATATTACAATCAGATTCTTGACACTAACATAATTTAATAATGTTTATAAATCAGTTTATGTCTTAATTTTACATGCATGTGTGTTTACAATCAAGATTTGCACAAAAGGACCTTTTTGCAAAGTTTATATAATTTTAGCGGAACTTGTATGTAAACTCAGATTTCTAAGGAATCGAGTGACGAAAATTTAGATGGTCATTCTAAATATAATTATGGTCTCAAAATGGTCAAAAGTCAGTAGCAAAGGTGGCTCGAAACGGGTCAGAACCAAAAGTCAACAAAAGTCAACTGTTGCGACTTTTGGCTACAAACCGAGCCTAGACCAAAACTTGACGAGCCGAATCCGTAGACATATGTTCTAATACTTATCTTTTTAGGTTATTAGTGCATCAAAACATATTTTATAACATCTAGATCATTAGTTATGATTTTTATAAAAACTAGACAGTTTGATTTTATTTGACTTTTCGGTTGACTCGTCAATTGGCCATGAATCCGTGAAATCTGGAAATGCCCTCTTGAGAGATTAACACCTCCATTATTATGAACGTATAGGAACTTTCGTTACTCACAATGAGGGAGTATACACGAATTTAGAACATAGTCAAGTCGTTTTTACGACAAGACTTTAATTTAAGCAAAAAGCTATGGAAAAATCAACTTGGCATGAATTATAAACTTACAATAGGTCCAAGTATATGCTAGGAACGAATTGGGAAGCTTGGAAATCAGAAGCTCCACAAGCAAGAGTTGGATGAACTTAGTGATGAAAAGTATGTTGCAACTCAATTTTCATCAACTTAAATGTTATAGAATGATCACAGAGAGTTACCAGGTGTTAAGGGACGAATACAAGGGTCCCTAGAGGTGGCAAACATGCAAAGATGGTGCCAAAATTCGACAGAGGTGGCAGAACAGGCTGCTGCCATCTTTCTGCTCGCTGGCAGGTCCTTACGGACCGTATGGGCTTTGCCTTGCGGTCCGTAAGGACCTCAGGCGCCCACAGTATCAGATGGCCTTGCGGACCATATGGCTAAAGCCTTGCGGTCCGCAAGTGGTCTCCAGAGCTTGAAAATTTCCGTTTTTCCATATATAGCCCCTTGACCTTAATTCTACGTCGTAACGGAGATAATTAAAGCAACTCGATGAATTTGGTCCCTCCTGTTTTAGCACGTGGCAGCACCAGGATTACCAGGACACGTGTTGAAAAAATATTGGACGTAAAAACACGAGGTGTTACATTAGGGGTGAGATAAAGCTTAGGGACCCTGAGGTTCTGGGTCCGATCACAAGAGAGTTTTTCACAGATTAATTGAGTTTTCTTTTGAATTAGTGTACAGACGTTATAGCCTAGTGAAGATGGATATGATCGGATGATTCCGCTGATAACACGATTATACTCTAGTGCTTCGTTACTGATCTAAATTTGTTATTAAAAAATGAGTGGTCAATGGAAGAAGGTTGACCAGATTTGCATAAGAGTTAGCGTACGCCACGTCCAGAAATATCGTATCCACGTTCCTACAGCCTTTGTATAAATTAACATCCACATTCATGGAGCGTGTACTTTACGTACGGTTAGATGCTCCGTTCAGTTCCTAAGATCGATTGGTAAAGCACCGTGACATTCAAACGCTACAAACCACGTGGGACTCAAAACTCCAGAGTTGTCTCCGTCAAGTTCACGAGGTTGTTTAATACGTGTGGATCTCGTCGTGTTTTAGTGACGTCATATTGCATCAGCACATTATTACCATATCCAAATGTGAAAATATATCCACAATTTAGTTAAAAATCGTAAATTAAGTCAGAAATATATATTTTTTTACATATTATTATTATATATTTATTAACGTTAATGTTAATTAATATCCTATCATGTAACCTATTTTCTGTTTGGACGATCACAAAAGGAGAAAACAAAATACAAATGTTTACGGGCAGTGGCGAAGCTTGAGATTTCTGACCGGGGGTCGAAAACGTATATATCTAAAAAGTTCTATACGAAAACGCCATACCGGGTACTACTGAGCAAAAAGTTCAGGGGTCGGACGCCCCCCGGCCTCCCTCTAAGCCACGCCCCTGTTTACGAGGACTCGTACATCTCGTATGTTAATGTCCGTCGCTAGGTACTTTACCATTCAAAACCTCTCATGACGATGTTGTACAATGAACCACCCAAACACTTGCTTTGAGCCACCATCTGAATGCGGACTCAAATTAAAAAAATAATAATGATTTCCAAATATGCGTAAAGCTATACTTTAGATATTTTGAACCGAATTAGACTGCAACAGGCTCTTAGATCTTTCTCTTGTTACCTATGAGATTGATGTTCTAATCCTAGTAAGATCTTTGAGCTAACATCAATGATTTTAATAGGTTTTTGTGTCATTTTTTCACATTAATTGTTTTTTTTAAACTTAAGTTACTAAATTGAGAAAAAACTAAATGATTGATTTGCCCAAAAATTCGTGATGCTTGATTAGGTTTGAATCATGTAATACCTCTTTAAGACAGTGTTGTAAAACCTATTTAAACGTCTGGTAAACAAGCAAAAAATAATAGAACCAAAGCCCAAAAATAAACTGAAAAAGACCTCGGATTTTTGTTGTGTTTTGGGTCTCTAAAATGGTTGAGCCGCCCCTACATTCATGGGAGTGACGTTCATGAGAGCTGAAGACCATGCTGCGAGTGGTCTTATAGCGATCGTACCAAGGTGTAAATGGTTGATGGGAAATCACATATATAAACATATAAAATGTCATAAAATATACTAAAAATAAACCTTGACTATTCTAGTATATCGTGTTAATATCAACCATGAAAAACCAGTGGCCGTTGAGACTATTGGTGGCGGCGTCAACATTGCCACCAAATGGTGGTCGAAGTAGTAGCGGTGTTCGATGACAATGACAAATGTGGCGGGGGTCGAGGCAACAATGATGGTGATGATCGTATATGTCAGGATGGTAGTGGTGGTGGCGAGGAAGTGAGATTTCAACTTTTTTTCATGGAATTCCTTTACAATTAAAAAAAAACGCTAAATTAGCTTACATATAAGAATTTACGGAATATTTCCAGCCAAACATGTTATCGCTTGGTTCTAACGCGTTATGTGAAACAAATAGGTATGGAATAAAACAATTAAATTCTAACAAACCAACCACCAATTTAAAAGTTGCTTCAAGGTTACCAAATTTGTTGCTTGTTGATGTCACTTAGGATTGATTAGGTATCTGGTATATACTAATTTGCATATTAAAATCTCGTTGTATTATAAATATTGTTATGCTTGATTCCTAGGAAAAGGACCAACTACCTCTAAAAATGATTAAATAAGCAATGGGGCCTATAGAAATAACTTTGGCTTGAATAAAAGAAAAAGAATATAGAACTAATTTTGGGGATAATGACCCACTAACCAATACAATGGCAGACTTGAGTACACAAGTGGGTCTACTTAAATGAAACGATGCTAGAATGGGCCGATTTAAATTAAATAACATGTTATAATGGATTGTTCTAAAAATTAACTAACATGTTATAACGGATCGTTTTAAAACACTAGTTTAAAACAATTTTAAATAAACAAGTAACACTCAGGGCCATTGTAGACACCACATATCGTCTTCGCCTCCACCACCTATCGCCTATGGCCACCCACCACCACCCTAGCCACCGTCGTTGTTGGCGGCACCATCACCACCCCAACCACAAGAAACCATTGCAGCGACGCAACCTTCTATGTCGCCATTGCATCCGTCGCCCTCTTCTCTGACACCACCATTGCTGTTGTCTACTGTACAACCCATTAATGATAAAATTACAACATCAACTGGGAGGTACAGACGATCTCAAGGGGCAGTCTGAGGAGATCTAAAGTCGAAGGACTAAAAGTGTAAAATAATAATTATTTGTATAATCATTTGAATTATCCTAAGTATTAATTTTATTTGGCTTCTAATTGTTTAGGGATAAGTATGAGTAAAATTAGGAGTCATAGTAGTAGTAGAATTTTTTTAGTATTTATATTCCTTACGTCATATATTTTATCATTCACAAAAGATAATAGAACAAATTAGTGAATCTGTTTGTATTTACTCTCTAATCTCGTACATAGATTTAACAATTACTATCGCCTCCTCCACTAGGGTCTCCAGCGCCATGCCCAATTCCTGTCGCAACTAGCTGCCATATGAATAAATATAGTGCGGAACCTATTATAAACTTTCTTTTCCTAAAACAACTTTTTTTAGCCCAACTAATTTAGTCCAATCAATTTTGACATGAACCATACTTGTACCTTTTTAAGTTGGCCCGTTCTAACCCAAACTCGTTATGACTCGAACCTGTCTTGACCAAACACCCAAACCGACCCGACGCATCATCCTACCAGACATACATAGAATGAGTAAAATAATAATTATGCATTCAAAGTTGAACATCCAGCATTCCAGCCACTTTGTTTGAAAATGTTCCTTTTATTATGATCCACAACTAAGAATCTGGGATTCTATCTTATATCCAGGGTGACATATATAGTGTTGATCCAAGATATATTCAGACAAAATTGTACTAGATCCAGATTTACTTTAATTTTTATCAATTGGGTCCATCAAGTATTCTTCTTTTTTTTTGGATTTTTTAGGGGGCACACCCTCTTCTTGGTCTGATAAAGATTAAAGAGACTTGTGTTCTGTACTTCTTTTCACTATGTTTTATGCAAGACTGCAACTATCATTCAAATATAATTCTTGATTATTATTATTTTATTATTATTTTTATTATTATATTTTTATTTTTTTTGTGATGCTCGTACTCAACTAGTTATTTTGAGCAAATTTTACTATTGGAAAAGCCGATGGTAAATTTAGTGACCGGCTTCCGCAAAATTAAACATATTAATGTCACAAAATTTGTGAGCGTTTCATTTTGGTCACAAATCAGTCCTAAATACAAATTATGAGTAGTGATCAAATTCTGGTTGCAAAATGCTAGAGAGTGAGAAATGAAAATACAATTTTAGAAATTTTATTTTTCTACAGTAAAGTGTTTCCAAAAATGTGAAAAATAAATAAATCAAATTTAAATTCTGGTACAAAAAGGTTAAAAAGTTTGAAACTGACTGCCAATAGCAAAATGGTCAAGAAAACGAAAAATTAAGTTAAATACAGTTGCAAAACGAAATGTAGAACCTTGAGTTCAAAAACTAAACTAAGGGTTATGTCCGTGAGTTGCACCGGTTTAGAATAAAACTTATATTGGAACATGGATAAAATCAACACAACGCAACAGTAATAAAGTATAAATCTTTCTATACTAATAAATGAAAATATTTTTTGACACGTGTCACTTCATATTAAATTAAATAAAAAAAACAATTCTATACAAAATATTAGATAAGAATAAATATTTGTTTTTGTATAAATAATTTAAAACAAAATTAAAGATAAGAATAGACCCGTTTATTTTTATTATGGTCATATTAAATAATAAAATAATAATAATAATAATTAAAAAAATATATAAGAATATAAACATTTATTTTTATATATCAATAATCAAATTAAATAATAATAATAATATAATAATAATAATAATAATTTTAAACAAAATATGATAAGAATAAATATTTGTTTTTCTATAAATAATTTTAAACAAAAATTTAGATATTATGGGTGGATATATATACTTTGGAGTTCGGTGATTGAAATTATGGTAAATTGGGAATCAAAGGTTTCCGTTTGATATATACTTAATAATTGTATTATTGTTTTTTTCACTTGAATTAAATAATTATTCTAGATCGGACATATGTTTCTATCAAATTCTAAGTGTTTTTAGATGCATCGATATAATGGTTTGGAATGTCCATTTTTAAAAGATAAATCTTGACGATTGTTTAAGTTATCATACGACATTATATTTTATTCAACACATGCATTATACGAGTTTTTTTATGATATATCTTTTTTATTATTTATTATATAAAATTACTTTATGCAACCTTTGTAATACGCGGGTTCTAACCTAGTAATATATTATATTAAAAAGATAAAAATAAGTGAATCATAAAAGTATTTTTTTAATAAAAGGGTTAAAAATGTTATATTTGACTATGCTTGATTTCTAAAAAAATTTGGATAAATGCGTAGATAAGATAAGTAACCCGCCTTGATTTTCTAAAAAAAATTGGATAAATGCGTAGATAAGATAAGTAACCCTCAACGTTTGTATGGTGCTATAATTGCATAAAATATAAAAAAGAAAAAAGAAACATTAAAAATATGGTCATTATATTCCCATACCCCTAAAATTTTATTTATACCCATTTCTCTCTATCTCTCTTATATATATGTCTATGTATATATAAGGAGAGATAGAGGGAAGGAGTATGTAATTTGTAAATAGAGAAAAGTGTTCGGATAGTTCATGTGGTTTTGCCCATTTTTCACCTTTAGTTTCCAACTTTTTAAAATTACATCTATAGTCCTCAACTTTTGAAAATTTGTTCCCAGATAGTCTCTAGCGTGGATGAGAGTTAGTTTTTAATGTTAAGTGGGTGTGAAATGATAAAACTACCCTTTATAATAAAACAATATAAATTAGTCAAGTATTAAGTAATTGTGCATTTGTGGGCTCTAGCAACTCTTTTAACTTCATCTTCCTTCCCAACCCCCCACCCACCCACACCGCCTCTTCTTCAACCCATCTTCACCATCGGCTGCCATCATCCTCCACCATAAACACCACCTGCAATCACTGAGTATCCTTTTTTGGCTTAAATTCCGATCATAAGAAATCCTTTAAGCATCCCTTCAGTGTAAAAACAAAATGTATTACATGGTCAATTATCATGTTGTCACCTTTGTCCATGGGTACCTACTGAAGTTTAAGTGCTTCTCAGAAATTCACAGGTACCTTCTGTTCAAATCTACAAACTAAAACAAATATAGATCGACTAGTCAAAACAAATTCGTCGCATCATAACCTACAAACTATTGAAATCCAGGTTTCTTTGAACAAATTTTGAAACCCTCCGCCACAAGCTGAATCGTTGGAAAGCCAGATCTGGGCGACGGAGACGAAGGTTGAAATTGGTGGTGGTGGTCGGCGAAGAAAGGGGTTGGGGAAGAAAGGGGTGGTCGGCGACGGAGGTTGATTTGGTGGTGGTTGTTGTGGTGGTGAGAGGGTGGTGTTTGTGGCGGCGATGAAGGAGACGGTGGTGTCGTGGTGGTGAGATGTGGCGGTCGGGAAAAGGGTGGAGGCTGTGGTTGAGCGGTGGAGATGGTTGAGGGGTGGTGGTGGAGTTATGAAGAAGATGAGAACTATTTTGGGGTTTTTTTTAAACAAAAGGGCCCACTTGAATTAATTTGTATCAACTCTTTTTGTTTTGTTTGTTATTTTTTAACAGTAAGGGTATTTTTGTCATTTCATATCAATTTAACTGAGAAAACTAACATCTATTTGTGCTAGGGACTATTCGGAAACGAAAATTGAAAAATTGAGGACTATAAAGATAATTTTAGAGAGTTTAGGGAATAAAAGTGAAAAAAAGGCCAAACCACAGACTATCCGACCATTTTTCTCTTGTAAATATTAACACCTTAAAAATATAACAAGTTAAACAAAAGAAAAGGATATGACGTGTGTCAAGTGATGTATGGTGGTGAACTATACATAACATAGAAAAATAAAGATAAAAGAAAAATATATAAAAAAATATTCTATACATGTTTGCACTAAATATTACAAACCGAATAGGTTGCTGAAAACCTGGTATTTTAACTTAAATCCGCCCCTGCTAGTAGCAAACTTGTCCCAAAAAGGAGACATCAATACCGAAATTGCGGTAGTAACTATTATTTTCTTCTAGTAGTGTAAGTTTATAACCATTCCTTGGTTTATAAATCTTCTTGTTCAGAAACTTATATTGTGTATTAGGTTGTTTCTGTTTATGTTGTGACTGCAATCTTTCTGGTTTCTTATTTAACTAAACTAGTTAGATGCGCCGTCCGCGTTGCGGGGCGATAGCCGAATAATGAGCGAGTGTTAAGCAGCTCATTGACACGAAAAATAATTAAATCGAGTAAACCAATACATAATACTTTTATAGTTTTGCTAAAAAAACTAAAACAATGGCAATACTGATATTTTTAACTAATGGAAAGTTATATTTTTTCACTGGTGTAAAATCGTAATTTGCCAAAAGCTAAAGTGATGCCAATATTGGAAATTGAAACCAGGAAGGCACAACCGTAATTTTAGGCCGGAGGCAAAACCATATTTTTATTTTGAACCGAGGGCATAATCGTAATTTTGAGTTGGAGCAAAAAACGTAATTTTATTTTGAACATAGGCAAAAAACGTAAATTTTAACTGAGGCCGAAATCATAATTTTTTAAACGGGGAAGAATCGTAATTTTAAGGTGGGGGCGAGAGCATATTTTTTTCATTTAAACAGGGTGAAAACGTAATTTTGAGCCTAGGGCGAAATTGTAATTTCGAGTCATGGGCAAAATCGTAATTTTTGGTTGGGGCCAAAAGCGTAATTTTTTTTGAGCAGGGGGCAACATTGTAATTTTAAAGTAACCCGTAATTTTACAGAGTAAACAAATAATAAACGTTTGGTCCAATAGGGGAGTGCCAGCCAGCTGCCTGGCACTATTTGGGGGCAAACCCGTGATTTTACAGCGTAAACAAATAATAAACGGTTGGTCCAATGAGAGAGTGACAGGTCAAACGGCTGGTCCAATGGAGAGTGTCAGGCGAGCTACCTGACAATATTTCTTATTTTATAATTAAAACACTATTCAAATCGTTCAATTATTAATGTATTGATAATTATTGATAATGATAATGATAATGATAATAATAATGATAATGATAATTTCCACAAAATCCAATGGGTTCCAACTTCCAAACAGCTGAAGTTAAATATAGGAAGATATCATGGGTCCCACTTGATCCTACGGCTGCATGGCAAAGTTCTTCGGTGGGCCCAACCTAAACCTAAAGAAACAACACTTACCAAAGTTATATAATGTTATTTGTAACTTTTTATTTTATAAAAATAAACTTTTTGCAGTATTCCATCTATAAAGATAAGTGCCATGCTCACTTCAGAAGTTACAAAACCACACATACCTTCCTCAAATCTCCTTTGCAGCACCCCCCCCCCCCCCCACACACACACACATAACAGACACACACACCAAAAGTTCATTGTTTGTGAATTCGGATACGAATATGCTCGTTACAAGTTCATCTTCATCCTAAGTGTGATGGAGAGATGACAGTTTCAGGGCGGTGGTGTTGGTGGGATTTTTTTGGTTTTTGTTGTTTGCGGTTTTGAAGTCACGAGGAGCAACAAGGCAAGATGGTTTAGTTGTCACTATGTGAGCAAGAGACGAGTGCCAAATGGCCCTGATCCAATCCACAACAGGTATGTTACAAAATTACTAGAAGTACGCGTTTAAGTACATTTTGACAGGCAGTTACATGTTTATAATGTACGTACTTTTTTGTGTTGTATTTATATTGGGTATGTATATATGTTTCCAGGAGAACAAGAAACACGAGGAAACCTCCTGATCGCGCCTAGGCAAAGGACATGTTGGTTTCCTTTCGATTCTAGAGATCGATACGCGGTTATATTGCTTGTTTTGTTGTGTAGAATTTACATGAAGAAAGGTAGTTTAATGGATGTTAAGTTTTTTGAAAAGTTTTGCATGAATTAATCCAAATATTGTATTAATGTTTATTATGATTATTGTTATTATTATTATCACAGAAGCCAAGAACTGAACATGCATTATATCTTTAGGGTCCCTTTTTCATACATTTTTTTGTATGTGGTATGCAAAGATGCATTGTTAAAGGGTTATGGTCTTTGCTTTAGCTTTGAGCTTTGAACTTTAAGAGGGTTGGCTTTATTCCTCTTGTTAAGTGGGTTGTGTTCCCTAAAAAAGCATTTTCAATCTGTTAAAAGCTTCTCTTCTTTCAAACATATCTTTTCTTTTTTGAATGAAAGAAAGAATAAGAGAGATGATGATGACCAACTTCTTTTGAATGTGTATATGGTCTTCATTCAAAGCCATCACTATGCTTTACATCAACATTATGCCATACGACACGTATTGGTAATTCAGGTCCCATACATAAGTAGAATAGTGTTTCTCGTACTCGCCAGGTAGGCTTTTGCCTTTAGGCCGTGTACTCATTTTTTATCGGGTTCGTGGTATCCATGGGCATCAGGTTTAGTCGTTTGTAATCTTATGTGAATACTAATTACCGCTAATATGAAATAAAAATAATCCAAAAAAGCTAAATAAAAACATATCCAAATGAGTAGAAAACAGTATATTTAAGTAGTTGATCATTTATTACATTAATCCAAAATTTTGTTCTAGTTATTTTTATTTTTGAATGCCAAACACACCCTTAAAATCTACTACTAAAATCCATCTGATACCCGCTTTGTAGAACTCGAATCCACATCACTTTTGTCGGATAAACACATGATCCTACTAGACCAATACATCATTGACATTCTCATAATCATCATTAGAGTTTTGTGGATAAGTTGGTTATGAGCATGGGAGTTTTAACAATATGCATCACTTTGGTAGTCATGTTATCATTTAATTTTACAAATTACAATATTTCTATTTTCTTTCCTTACATTCTACATCACTCCTATAACAAGATTTTGTATTAACAAAACAAAAACAATGAAATCATATAGTTCTGTTTTATCATTTGGTTTTCTTTCCCATCTTATCCATTCTTGTTTTTATTATTTGGGATTTACTTTTGGGAATTTGATTTTTCACATTTCAAGAAAAATTATTCTCTATTTCTTAAAGTAAACAAGATTCAAATTTTAAAGGTGCCTTTTGTTTTTTGAGTTTGCATGCATGACTAGTACACATACAAAATAAAACTTACTTTCATCTTCATTTCCTTTCTCATGAGTCATGTGCTTCACCACTTTTTACTTTTCGATTATCATCAAACAAAACAACAATACATACAATTGCATTCTTCATTTACTTTCAACATTTTAAAACACAAAGAACCCCAATTGGGAATTAAATACTCAATGCATATCACAAAAACCAAATAACTTCGAGCCGGGGGTCTCACTGGAAGCAGCCTTTCTATTCCTACGGGGTAGAGGTAAGACTGTATATATCTTACCCTCCTTAGACCCTACCATAGCTTTGCTATTGGTGGGATTTACTGGGTATGATGATGAAAAACCAAATAACTAAACCATAACCGATTTAAACAAAAAAAAAAATGAAATTAATCTCTCACATACATAAACCATTGATTTAACATTAAAAGAAAAGATGGCCACAAATTCAACTAAACAACACATCAATTTAACCGACACAAGTTTCATTCAAAATTTCGGTTAACAGAACAAAAAAACTGAACCACCTTTTGATAACCGTTAACCGAATTACTAAAACTGATTGGTTATGGCTCTATGATAACCAAAGTGTTCGGTTATGGTTCAGTTTAAGGTAATAGCCTAACCGACACCATAAAGTAGCTCAACTCAATTCTACAGTACATATTCGCACATACATATAGGTTAAGAAAGAACTTAGAGATTAAGGAAATCAAGATTTATTTAGTAAATTCACTAGGGGAAAAGTAGAAAATCATCTTTTTTGGGAGTTTATCTTTTTTGACTTCTTTTGAGAGTAGCCTTTATCATGAACTGTAGGACTCAAGCACTACCTAATATACCTTCATAAGCATGCTGAGGCTAACCTTTTGTACCCAAAACACTACTAGGGTTTGACCTTTGACCAACTTCAGGGTCCTAATTATATGAAACCAGGAGAAATAATGAAATATGCATGAGACTATACACTTATATTTAACAATATCAAATGTACCAGAACAGCCAGCAAGAATAAGGAGTACATAACTTACAACAAACATACCTCAGCAGAACAATACGATAACACAAAGCTTTTCGAGGTCGGGTTTGACCATGTGGTCAAAACTTCTTCACAAATCTTCATCACCACGGATCAAACAGTCTCATCCAAATCATTTAAGTTGAAAAGAAGCGGGAACTCATCATAATGTTGTGAGACGCCTGGTTCTTTTGCCATGCTAGTCAGTGCTTCAGAAACCCGATACATTGACCATCTTGACCGCGGTTGAGCGGCCACACAATTACCTGCAATTCGAAGAACTTGAATAATTTCGTCATCATGACCCGTACCATACAGATTCCTATCGATGGCATCTTCAATTCTTCCCGAGCTAGAGAGTTGGTTTACCCAATCTACTAAATTGCCCTTATACCCTTCTCCAGCAGCAGTTGGTTTAAGTGGATTCTCCCCAGTTGCTAATTCCATGAGCACTACACCAAAACCATAAGTATCACCTTTACCGGAACTAATATCATTTGGTTGATCAGAAGAGGAAGTCAAAAGTCTAGCCAGCCCAAAGTCAACTATCCTGGCATTGTAATCCTCGTCGAGAAATATGGCATCAGAACTAACATCTTGAAGTAGTATCGCAGGGCGACAACCATGGTGAAGCCAAGCAAGCCCTCGCGCTGCACTCAGCGCAATCCTGAGCCTATGGGCCAATCTAACAACTTCCCATTTTTATGCAAAACCGACGATAAAGTCCCATTAGACATGTACTTATAAACCAACAGTTTTTCCTCTTCTGCTATGCAATAACCCAACAAAGGAGTCAAATTAGGATGTCTAAGCTGACCTAACTGGTTCATCTCCACCCGGAACTGTCGTTCATGAATCTTACAACTATTAAGCCGCTTAATCGCAAGCGTAGAGCCATCAGACAAATCAGCTCTATAAGTTGTTCCTGTTTTCGTCGACACTATAACATTCGCTCTACTAAAATTATTCGTCGCAATCATCAAATCCACAAGCTTAACCTTAACCAACGGTTTCTGAAACAACGAAACTTGAACAAGCTTATACGGTCTCAACCTATCCGCCCAACTACTACTATCATCATCTCTATCAACACCATTTCTTTTCATCCTATTTGCCCTAAAACACACCACCACCACAACCCGAACCCTAACAACAATGATCCCACAGCCCCAAACACACCAGCAGCAACAATAACTATCAAACTCTTATTACTCAAGCCACCACACTTCCCAACCGGCTTCCCGCAAAGTCCACTATTTCCGTCGAAACTCGACGAATCAAAATGCGACAAACTCGAAGGAATCGAACCGGATAGATCATTATCCGCAACCGAAAACTTATTCAACCTACCTAACTTAGAAAACTGCTCCGGAATCCTACCGGACAACTTATTTCCCGAAAGCACAAGCGAATTTAGAAAAGAACAATTACCTAGGGTTTCCGGAATCTCTCCAGTGAATTCATTATTCGACAGATCTAGGCTAACTAAATACGGCAACCAGCTACAAATTTCACGAGGAATCGAACCAGTGAGATGATTACCTGACAGATCTAGGTTCTGTAAGCTCGCACAGAACTGTAACTCTGACGAAATCGTTCCGGCGAGTCCGAAATCACGAAGTGTGAGCGAAATTAAGCGGTTTTCCTGATCGTTCCAGCAGGATACTCCGGTGAAGCTGCAGATGGATCCTCGAGTGTTGTTCGAGAAGTTCCAGTTCGATAACTCCGATCGTGAATCCCTGATCGATCGATAAACACCTCGTAAACACTGAATATCGTCCTCCGCGGCGGTTAACGGTGGATCGGTGGTTAATAACAGCAAAATCGTGATGAATAAGACGGTGAGATGAGTGAATTTGATCGGATTCATGGAGTTACGGAGGTATGGAGCTAGGGTTTTGATCGGAATTTGGGGGTTTTTTTCCGACGGTTGACATTTTTTGGGTGTGATTTTGACTTTATGGTGGTTTGGTTGGCGGGTTTTAATTTATTTAAGCAGGAATTAAGGAGTAATTAAGAGTTTAAATTCCACTCGCTATGAATGTGGGTCCCTGGAATGATTAAGCCTCTTGTAGAGTTGTAGTGCATTTTGCAATTGTAAAACCTATTATTATTGTTTTTGATGATTTATATAACATAAAAGTTGCTAAACATACTTCTTAAACGTGTGATTAATAAATACTTTGGGTTGGTTAGTAATGATTTTTTTATTAATAAATAGGGTGGTGAGCTTCTTTTTGAAACATGGAGGAGCCTCTATGTTCTTACTTTTTAGAGTACACGGGACGCCCCTGTTGTGGGTGATGGCCACGCGTGGTGGCACGTGATACACGACTGCCACTTCTTCTCATCATGCGTGGTAGGTTAAACACGTTGAAAGTTGCAGAATGTGAGGGAAGATGTTGGATTGTGAATGAAATTATTGAGTGTGGTGAGTGATGGACATTTCCACTAAAATTCATCACTAGTGATGGAATAAAGCTCGATGACGTGGCGTATGATGATTGGATGTTGTTAGTGATCAGTGGGTGGTGAGTGATGGGCGTCCCTACCCCTAATAATAGCAATTCCTATAATCCTATTAGTGTCTAATACCGCTTTCAGATAGCGATTTTTCTTAATACGACTTAATTTAGTAAATCATGCTTTTTCTTGTTGAATATGGTCCAATCCTTTAATTAAAGTATTTATCGCTTTCTTATCAAGATGTTTCTTTCATTATAGTTGATTCTTTGTCCTTAAACAAAGCATATATGCAGAAGGGACTAGGTCGGGTATATAGCCACTAAAAAAACAAATGACAAATAGGCAAGTACCAACTAATCGTATGGCACACTAACTTTAAATGTTGCCTTACTCCCCACATACAACCTATCTCACCCAAACTAAGTCAAAATAGACCTTCCTTCGACAGTCCATTCATGAATTCTTATGGCACACCGACTTTATTATCCTTTATTCTACACATATAACCTATCCCACTCAAACTAATCCATGGCACAACTTCCTTGGAAATTCCATTCTTGAGTTGTGGGGTTAATACATGCACTTACCCTAACTCAAACTACCAGTACCTTATTACCCACAATATCCCATCGTATGGTCATACCCAACTAGCCAACTTATATATTGAATTGAAACAGTATCTATAATCTCGAGTTGAGTTATTTTAAAAAGGAATGTAAAAATAAGAAGTGTAAGAAGGAAACATAGAGTGATAAGTGTCCATAATCTTGTCTATAAAATAAAAAGAGCATGCACATGCAAAAACCCAAAAACCTAAACCCCCCACAAAAAAAAACACTATACCTCACCAAACCCCCCCCTCCCAAAAAAAAAAACCTAAAAGACCTAATTCTCTCCCCCTCCCCCCCCCCCCCCCAACCAATCCAAACTAAATGTTAAAAACTAAACTCCCAAAAAATCTAAAAAGTGTTGTAAAACAATGGTCTATTAGAAACCAATATACACGATAAACATGAGAACACAGATTATGTAGAGAAAGAAATATGGAGAATGAGATAATTCTTATTGATATTGAGTATACAATATCAAATACATAGGACCTCTATATATAGGCCATATTATTAATACAAGAGTACATAAAGAGACGGGAGTTAAGAACGTGGAGAGTCACCATAAATAATTTGTTCATAACATTCCCCCTTGACTATCCACGTGCTAAATGAAAATAATATATAAACTTTTAATACACTTGGTTATCAACTTGATACGCTTGGAGATCAACTTGATACGCTTGGAGATGCTGCCTCGTTAAAAACATTGCCAGGAAAACCCAATGGGACAAAACCTTAGCTAAGGGAAAAAGAGTGCAACACGTATCGTCTCCCCTTATACTTCTAGGTCATGTGCGCTGCCTCATTAAAAACCTTACTAAGAAAACCCAATGGGATAAAACTTAGTGAAGGGAAAAAGAGTGCAACTTGTTTAAAACCCCCCCTCATTATGATAGTATCATTTACGTAACATGTGCGAATCTTCTATGAAAGTTGCTGAAAACTTTTGTAGTAAGTAATTTGTCACTTGATCTCTTGATGTACAATCCTTTAATGAACATTGATGCATGATCTTCATGTGAAACTTTATTGCCTCCTCTTGTAAGCAGATACCATAAGATCCATGAATGTGTTTTGTTATAATCCCTGCATTTACAAAACTAACTAACTTGTTGATGGGTTAGTAAAATGTGAACTCATATCTTTCGTACCTTAAGGATATAGACAATATATGTTTTACCCATTACACTATATCCTTGTTGTACATGAGTTAAATCTTGCCAATGAATTTAATGATATATGTTTACGTATAGCTAGCAAGATATATTAGTACAATTTGTATTGAACTATGGTACTTCAGGACCAAGGATATTTGCTTCTTTGATAACAGATGATAAAGAGTCATTTTTCAATATCAAATATTTGGACATCATTAAATCTATTTATACCATAAGCTTTGCCCATATGAAAATGTCCACCATTTTCTAGGTGTATTATGATTGATAGATTATATAATATAAATGTATGTTCTATGTATCGAGCCATAAATTTTGCAATACCATATTTCATTTGCAAATTCTTGCTTTAATATTTGAGCTCATTTTTTTCTCATCAGGAGATTCAATGACATCATCAAGATATATTGTATACTTGTAAACATCATATTATTCTTTTAATGAAAACAAATGGACCAACTTCAACATATGTATATCTCGTTTCTGAGCTCACTAGTGAGTCGATTATACCACATCCAATTCGACTATTTTAGTCCATACGTATTATGTTTTCATATAGTACGTTCTTGAGGTTTTTTGATGTTAAAGCTTTTGGCATTATCAATTCATGGGGTAATTCGTTCCATCTTATTCACATATGCATGTGCGTTCACTCTTCAAGAGTTTTGCTACATAAACTTGCTCATTTAACACATAGATTTCAATATCACATGCAAAAAATGGCATGAACACTTACTTTTATCTCCAAAATCCATATTGCACCATGCGTGTACACTATTTATGGAGATATCACAATCACTAGGTACAAGTTTTCTATATATGTTTATTGGTGCATAAGATATACATCGTTAGGATGTTTCGATTCACCTTTAGGGAACTCAATTGCTTTAGGAAACTCATCAGGAGTTCAATTGTATTCAACAATGAATCTGTATACAATGATCATATTGTTCTCGATAATTTAACCTCCATGATTTTGATCATTCAAATCCTTTTAGGGACCTTCATGTACTCTTTTAGTATCAAGTGATACATAACATTCATAGACGCACATCATTTCTCTCTTTATATTAGCAGATGAATAAAATATTAGAAAGTCATTGCATCCACCACTAGAGAATGTGTCCCTTTATAATTAATCGTGGGTTTTTGCGAAAATCGTCGTGCCACCAGTTTTGGCTTATCTCATTTAATTTTCACATGATTCGCATAAAAGAGCCATTTGTATCAAATAAATTCAGTTGTATTGACTGTTGGTCTGAATACTTTCCATTTCATTAGAGAATTCAACTCTGCATTATTTGCATTTTTTCGCTTTTGGCCAATCATTTATATGTATTGATTTATAGGCAGATCTTAAATTTTGATCCTCGTCATTTAACCATTTCAAGCGCTACATTATATACAAAAGTATAACGACGTCGATTTTAATTTCGATTCTATTACATTTCTAGACATGATACAACTTATTGAGATCTCTTTATTATCAGGTACCTGAGGTTCTTCTAGAACCATCATGTCTAATGTCTATTCACGAGACTTTTTACTACACCTTGACTTGACCATCTTAATTACTTGCTCCAATTTTCAAGGAATTTTATTATTGGAATCGACTAGTCTACCACGCTTTAGACGTGCAATAGACTCATTACAAGCATGTGGTTGTCCTTCTGGGACACTCATCTTAATTGGAGCATTAGCAGTTGGTATATGTGACATAGTCACCTTTTTAAGGTCAATAAATGTGTCTGGTAATAGATTCACTAATTTTGTAAATGAGTTATTCTTTGAACTTTTGGTTCATACTTTTAGTTTTGAGGATCATTGATAATTCATAGCAACTCATTTATTTTCTAACTGCTTTTTATCTCCCCCTGATGTTGGGAATGTTAATGTAACATCCGTCAAAAACGGATTTACCAAACCCGCTCCGTTTATCAACCGAACAGTCAGTCAAATTTTTAGTTGCGAATTAAATGCCCAAAATAATTTTAAACGATCCGTAATCAATTATTATGCGGGGATATGTATTTAGTTTTTGAAAATCTGTTAAAAATAACAAAATAAAAATATTTTATCCATGCCGGGTTTCGAACTCGGGTCTGTATCCGGTTCAACCAAACACTTAACTCCCACACCGTAAACCACTCCGCCACTTTGATTTTCTGTTAAGTTAATGGAATTATTAAATCAAATAATGATGTTCGGAAATTCAAATTCAGTCAACTTGCGCCCAAACAGCTGTCGTCGGAAATCCCGACGACTTCGCCCATAAAACACGTTTTTGTTCAATTTAATCAATCAATTAACTCTAGCGACAGCTAGCCAACGTCTGAAAACGCGTCATTAGCCATAATCGCCGGAGAACAGTTGACTTCGAATATAGACCGAATTCAGACCCCATTCATCTCGTTGTTACCCTATAAATGCACCCATAACTCGCCAGAAGTTTTTCACACTCAAATCGCACCTCATCTCGGCGAAAACTCACTCACCGGAAGTATTTGATACATCGCCGGAAAACCGTACCATTAACCTTCGAGCTTACTGAACCCCCTAAACTTTCACCGAAGTCACCCACAACCTTTGCAAGCCTTCGGAAGACTCTCTGCTGCAAGATACTTGTCGCCGGAAAAAGACTTCTGTCGCCGGAGTTCTGCCGGAAAACAGAGTAAAATCAGTCGGTACCTTTCACGCTTAAATTCATTCCCTTTTTACTTTTATCTCATTTGTAATTGATCTTTAAACGCTAAAGAAACATGAATTAACATTTTGAACCAGTCCGTCGTCACTTCCGGTTAAAACCGGTGAAGAAGACGAAGTTCGATAATGGTTAAGTATAATTAAATTCAAGTTATTTACCGGGTTAGACACACAGTCCAGCGGTGGACTGTGTGCACTTTTAACGCTAAGGTCACGAGTTCGATTCCGGTTTCACACACGCTGCTTTAATAAAAATCCCTTTTTCCACAAACTGAACCGGGTTGTTTTAAGTATATGTTAAGTATATTGATAACCGAGTTTATAACCAAGTGTGACACACAGTCCAGCGGTGGAGTGTGTGTCCGCTAACCCACAGGTCCCGGGTTCGAGACCTGTGGAGCGCACCGGTTCTCGAGACTTAATTCATTTTTAAAATAAAGGTTTTCTGTTAAATCCTAATTAATGTATATATATAATTAAAATCGGATATATAACGGGTTAGACACGTAGCTCAGTTGGTAGAGCTGCGTGCACGCGTACGGGAGGTCTCGGGTTCGAGCCTCACCCGGCGCACAACAATATGCCTATGAACCGGTCAACGAAAGTCAAAGTCAACGCAGGTCAAAGTCAACTGTAGCAAAAATAAAATATTTTTTTTATTTAATTATTTTAATTAAAAATCAATTATAAATACTTAAAAATAACATTTTTAAGGTTAGAAAATAGCCTCAAACTCACAAAAATACACCCAACAATCCTACTAAAATAGATTCATAAAACCCGTTTACTTACCAAACCGTAACGCGATTTATCTAGGTTAATTTCACTCGTGGTTAACACCATTTCGCGTACATCCAACCTCATCAACCGAACGCACCCAATGTGAGTGAATTCTTACAAACTCCCCTTTTTATTCATGTTTTGGGGTGTATTATGTGTCGCTTAAACTAATTCTCTTATGCAAATTCGTGCTATACCATTATATGAACTAAATTAGAATGTAACTATTGTTTGGTTGTGATGTATTTCATATTGTCAAAGTTGTATACAAATTATTTAGGCCCATCAGTTCGTAAGAACAACGCGTGCCTCAAAACTCATTTATTAGGCCCATCAGTTCCTCGTGTGAGACGAGAACAACGCGTGCCTCAAAACTCATACATTAGGCCCATCAGTTCGTAAGAACAACGCGTGCCTCAAAACTCATTTATTAGGCCCATCAGTTCCTCGTGTGAGACGAGAACAACGCGTGCCTCAAAACTATCATTTGGTGTTTGTATGTTCAATATTCAATATTATGTGTTGTGTGAATAAATTTACATCTACATTTACTCATATGAGGTATGCACATTATTTATAATCAATTGGATAAACTCGTTCAAATGTTTTTCCATAGGATTCACTCGCCAACATTATGTTGATCCAAAAAAAACCTTTTTACACATGATACAGGTGGACAGGTTGAAGCAAGGAAAACATAGGATATGCCTTAGAAGAGAAACAAGAAGCTTAGACTGATAGTTAGAACATGTTGTATCATTTATTGTAAATTTCCATTAAATTGTATTAATGAATATGAAACATATAATAAATGTCATGAGCTTTGATGATAACCCAATTATGCCCCGATCACCTTTTCCGCTGCGGGTCGGGGTGTGACAGATTGGTATCAGAGCCATGACTATAGGGATATAGGATAGGTTATTAGACCTTTGAAACCTATACTATAGTCTGCCTAAATTTTTAATTTATTAGGTGGTTACATACAAACTTGTGATATTTATTTGTTTTATATTTGTTTACATTTCAGTCAAGCATACATGCTCATTCATTATACATATATACATATATCGATGTTCATGTATTCAATTTATTTTCATACTCTCAGTATCCAAAGATTTTATGCAATTTTCAAATCTCATCAAAGTAAGTTCTGCGACGGGCATGTAGTAACTGGAAGGGTACAAGTACCGGTAGTCGGAACGTCCTGTCTAGGTTGGCATTCGTATAAATCCAAAATAACGGACCAGTTTGCCTACCTGGGGACTAACGATGAGAGTACGACGGACCTATTAGGCCAAAGCATGCCACACCAAACGTCGTTCGAACTAACCTCACTTTGAGATGTCACCGTGTCTACACCTGGACACATTCCGAACATCACACGTTGTATACATATCTCTCGATTTTCTCCGGGTTTTGTGAACGCAACCAGGCAGAAACCGTGCGAACCATATGAAAAACCGGTATTCATGGGGGCCCACATGATTACACAGGTAAAGTATGGCGGCATGACGGGCCTAACAGCAAGCAAAGCCCAAGACATCCTATGGATGTAGTAGAATTATTTTTCTATAATTATTTTATGAACGTTCAATCCCAAACACGACCCACGATCCCGAAGGCATTCAACTCATACTCTTGACATGTATTCCTTGTAGATGTCTTCTAGCCTCGCTCGTAGGAAAATGAGAGCAGGAAAAGCCCGTGAACGCATGGCTACCCAAATCGCTCAGCAAATGGCGACCGTAATACCCAACATCGTAGTTCAAGTTCAACAAGCCCTTACCGCTAATTCCGTTAACCCAACTCAACAAGAAGATCAAAACACTATCAATCCTTCAGTCACTAAATGCACCTACAAACATTTCAAATCCTGCGATCCTCCAAAATACGAAGGTACTGAAGGTGTCACCGCTCTCCTCCATTGGTTCGAAGAAATGGAGAACACTTTTCTAAATTGCGATTGCCCCGATGATCGCAAAGTGCGTTATGCTACCGGTCGCTTACTTGGAACGGCACTCACATGGTGGAATACAGAAAAGACCAAACGAGGTGTTGAAGAAACTATGACCTTGACTTGGGAAGAATTGAAGGGAATCATGACAAGACGGTTTTGCCCAAGAAGTGAAATCAAGAAATTGGAGGATGAGTTCCATGCTTTGAAACAAAAGGAAGGCGACCACACCACATACAACAAGAGATTCCTTGAGTTAAATCAAATGGTTCCCAACTTGTTCACTCCCCTCTACCGTTTGATCGAGCACTACATTCGTGGTCTTCCATCAAAAATTCAAGACCCTGTAATAAGCACCTCGCCTGCAACTTTGGAAGCAGCAATGGAGCTAGCAACCGCGCTCACCGACAACCGAATCCGGAATAAAGATTTCAAAGAGGAGAAGAAGAAGGATAAAGCATCAACCGAAACCTCAAACTCCACCCGAACCGAATCCTCTACACCACCTATTTCTAAGAGAAAACGTGATGGGCAAATCTTCGCCGTCACCCAACGTAACCAACCAGCTTCACAAGTTGTATCTCCTCGAACTATCCCAAACGCTCAAGTAGCACCCAACTCAACTTACCCAAACAAGAAACCTTACATTGGACCTCACCCTCAATGCAACACCTGTTTCTATCACCATCCATCTACCTTACCCTGTCGACTATGTGCGAATTGTGGACGCTACGGTCATTTGAGCAACGTTTGCCGCACCCCTCAAAACCAAACCTCAACCCCTACTCAACCCATGATCCAAACATATCAACAACCTCAATACCCCATGTACCCATATGTTCGAGCTTGTTTCAATTGTGGCGACCCTACCCATTTTAGAAACACGTGCCCTCGTTTGGTTAACATCATAAATGCCCAAGCTCAGGCAAACCCAGTTAACCAAGCAAACCAAGCAAATCCAGCTCCACCGCCAGCAAGGGGAAGAGTTTATAACATCAATGCCAATCCTGTTGAAGATGTTAACGGACCAAACCAACCACTTAACTAGCCTTCTCTCACCAAGAATCAAGATTCAACTCCAATCACTTAGTTTTTATGTTTATATCTCGATTTTCATGTATCTCAGTTGGAATTTTACCCAAGAAATTTTAAATTACTAGTTCAGTTTGTTTTATACTCATTATTCATATCATCATACTTCACGGCATATTTCAGTTTCATCAATTAAAGAAGTTGAGTTGTGTCTCACTTCTACATAGACTAACCTCTCCATCATATTAAACGAGAGAGGTTTTGTCAAACACGGATACTATCAGAATTAAGACTCAAGCGCTGGTTGTTGTGTTGTAGAGTCGCATAGAACTAATCATAACTTGCGGATAAAGTCAAATGATCGGAGACATTATCAGTCGGTTATGAGAGGTTCCATGCATAGGTTGTTTGTTGTGATTAGGTTATTCATTTTCAATACATGCAATAAGCTCGGCTCCGTTTGATTGAGCCTTGAGCACACATACAATTTCATTCTCAATACATACAATACGATCGGCTCCGTTTGATTGAGCCTTGATCGCACAGATATATTTCATTTCAGTATTTTTATGTTTGATGTATTGGATGTAGAGTTATAGGACTAATCATGATTCACTGATAAAACCAATGAAAATTTGACAAGAATATGGTGGATACGCCGCTGGTACTTCCTATATATAAGTATTCTTGTCAAAGGATCAGAGGCATTATCAGGCGGTTATGAGAAGTTCCATGTAGGATTTACTATTGCCTTGGTTGAAATTGTGTTACATTTATATCATCTCACTATTTAAAGAAGTTGGATTGTGATCCATTTCTATATAGACTAACCTCTCCATCATAACAAATGAGAGAGGAACCATCACCATTCAAACATATATGCTATCAGAATGTGGATACAATTGTTAGTTGTTGTGTTTATTTGTGTAGATTGTAGAATTTCTGCCTTAGGAAATAACCCTAAGCATATTCAAACTCTTATGCATGTTATCATTTTAGCGAATCATTCCTGCTTAACAATACTTATACAGTAGGCAACAAAAAGCGATTCCTGTATTAGGATACTTAACCTTTACAAGGAACGTTACCGCCTCAAACAAAAACCTAAACCCTAATTCTCAAAAATGTAACCGGCAAACTCAACACCATCATTCTTTTAGTCGATTATATCCCTAATTAAATTTCGGGGCGAAATTTCTAAAAAGCAGGGGATACTGTAACATCCGTCAAAAACGGATTTACCAAACCCGCTCCGTTTATCAACCGAACAGTCAGTCAAATTTTTAGTTGCGAATTAAATGCCCAAAATAATTTTAAACGATCCGTAATCAATTATTATGCGGGGATATGTATTTAGTTTTTGAAAATCTGTTAAAAATAACAAAATAAAAATATTTTATCCATGCCGGGTTTCGAACTCGGGTCTGTATCCGGTTCAACCAAACACTTAACTCCCACACCGTAAACCACTCCGCCACTTTGATTTTCTGTTAAGTTAATGGAATTATTAAATCAAATAATGATGTTCGGAAATTCAAATTCAGTCAACTTGCGCCCAAACAGCTGTCGTCGGAAATCCCGACGACTTCGCCCATAAAACACGTTTTTGTTCAATTTAATCAATCAATTAACTCTAGCGACAGCTAGCCAACGTCTGAAAACGCGTCATTAGCCATAATCGCCGGAGAACAGTTGACTTCGAATATAGACCGAATTCAGACCCCATTCATCTCGTTGTTACCCTATAAATGCACCCATAACTCGCCAGAAGTTTTTCACACTCAAATCGCACCTCATCTCGGCGAAAACTCACTCACCGGAAGTATTTGATACATCGCCGGAAAACCGTACCATTAACCTTCGAGCTTACTGAACCCCCTAAACTTTCACCGAAGTCACCCACAACCTTTGCAAGCCTTCGGAAGACTCTCTGCTGCAAGATACTTGTCGCCGGAAAAAGACTTCTGTCGCCGGAGTTCTGCCGGAAAACAGAGTAAAATCAGTCGGTACCTTTCACGCTTAAATTCATTCCCTTTTTACTTTTATCTCATTTGTAATTGATCTTTAAACGCTAAAGAAACATGAATTAACATTTTGAACCAGTCCGTCGTCACTTCCGGTTAAAACCGGTGAAGAAGACGAAGTTCGATAATGGTTAAGTATAATTAAATTCAAGTTATTTACCGGGTTAGACACACAGTCCAGCGGTGGACTGTGTGCACTTTTAACGCTAAGGTCACGAGTTCGATTCCGGTTTCACACACGCTGCTTTAATAAAAATCCCTTTTTCCACAAACTGAACCGGGTTGTTTTAAGTATATGTTAAGTATATTGATAACCGAGTTTATAACCAAGTGTGACACACAGTCCAGCGGTGGAGTGTGTGTCCGCTAACCCACAGGTCCCGGGTTCGAGACCTGTGGAGCGCACCGGTTCTCGAGACTTAATTCATTTTTAAAATAAAGGTTTTCTGTTAAATCCTAATTAATGTATATATATAATTAAAATCGGATATATAACGGGTTAGACACGTAGCTCAGTTGGTAGAGCTGCGTGCACGCGTACGGGAGGTCTCGGGTTCGAGCCTCACCCGGCGCACAACAATATGCCTATGAACCGGTCAACGAAAGTCAAAGTCAACGCAGGTCAAAGTCAACTGTAGCAAAAATAAAATATTTTTTTTATTTAATTATTTTAATTAAAAATCAATTATAAATACTTAAAAATAACATTTTTAAGGTTAGAAAATAGCCTCAAACTCACAAAAATACACCCAACAATCCTACTAAAATAGATTCATAAAACCCGTTTACTTACCAAACCGTAACGCGATTTATCTAGGTTAATTTCACTCGTGGTTAACACCATTTCGCGTACATCCAACCTCATCAACCGAACGCACCCAATGTGAGTGAATTCTTACAAACTTCCCTTTTTATTCATGTTTTGGGGTGTATTATGTGTCGCTTAAACTAATTCTCTTATGCAAATTCGTGCTATACCATTATATGAACTAAATTAGAATGTAACTATTGTTTGGTTGTGATGTATTTCATATTGTCAAAGTTGTATACAAATTATTTAGGCCCATCAGTTCGTAAGAACAACGCGTGCCTCAAAACTCATTTATTAGGCCCATCAGTTCCTCGTGTGAGACGAGAACAACGCGTGCCTCAAAACTCATACATTAGGCCCATCAGTTCGTAAGAACAACGCGTGCCTCAAAACTCATTTATTAGGCCCATCAGTTCCTCGTGTGAGACGAGAACAACGCGTGCCTCAAAACTATCATTTGGTGTTTGTATGTTCAATATTCAATATTATGTGTTGTGTGAATAAATTTACATCTACATTTACTCATATGAGGTATGCACATTATTTATAATCAATTGGATAAACTCGTTCAAATGTTTTTCCATAGGATTCACTCGCCAACATTATGTTGATCCAAAAAAAACCTTTTTACACATGATACAGGTGGACAGGTTGAAGCAAGGAAAACATAGGATATGCCTTAGAAGAGAAACAAGAAGCTTAGACTGATAGTTAGAACATGTTGTATCATTTATTGTAAATTTCCATTAAATTGTATTAATGAATATGAAACATATAATAAATGTCATGAGCTTTGATGATAACCCAATTATGCCCCGATCACCTTTTCCGCTGCGGGTCGGGGTGTGACAGTTAATCCATTATCAATTAATTGAGTCGTAAATAAATATCCGTGAAAGACTCTTATTCATTATCATATATTCCCAACCACTTTTTAAGGTCCCGTATTTGTGCGTCGTGGTGGATCAATTTAATATAAACTTCACAACCAACTATAACGGGGAGAAAATATTACAACATATTGGCTTGATGTGAATTAATGTTATTACATGTAAAATTACATGTACTTATATATAAACATGAACTTGCTCTCATGATTATTTGCTTTACTATCAATCATAGACGTTCAGTGATCATCTCAATAAAGCAATTCTTGTATAAACATAAGCTATATGTAGTTCAACATTTATTCCAATAATCATTAATAATTTGGGAATTGAATTCATCGTTATTACCAAAATAAATATATCAATCTGGATTAATATATTAGCTATCACATTAGCTAAGCCACAATCACACAAACTTCAGGTTGTGGATTTGATAACCGTTTAGACGATGCATCGATTTAAAACACTAAATGGTATCATGTTTGGATATAGATATCCTTTCTTTATTCCAGAATATTTAGGGATTCACACCCTATCTTGGTTGATAAATAATTAATTTCTTCTTGAGAGCAAAGACATATTTTATTGTCTAGTTCTTCATTGAGTTTCACATCATCATTGACTCAGCATGGTCTAACCGGTCATGCCAATGCCAATATAATATCATGATCCATTAACTTCTAGTTTATGATCGTAGTTGTATTAGTTGCACGTATATAATAAAAAAGTAACACACCAGAGCGATATCATTTGAAACTATCATGTTATATCACTATCAGTATTTCCACATATTATCACCCCTGATTTTGCCACTTGTGGTGATCAATCTCATTATTATCTTGGCTATAGAAATAATTCTAATGGTTGATCTCATTATTACAATGACCTTCATTGCAATTGTCTCAATAATGTCTATGATCACGACATTTTCAATGATCGTTATATAATCACATTCACTTCGAGGAATAAAGTAAAGCCAACCAAGTTTCATGGCTTTTTATTATTTTCGAACATACGGATATAAAGTCGCTATAAAACATTGCATACTCTTATTATGATATTGCTAATTCAGGAGCATATCCTCTGTGGCAAATGAAAATTGTTATATTCGATTTTTTCATGTAAATAATCGTCTCTTTGCATAATATAAACTGATAAGTTATGATTGAATCATGTACGATTATCAGCGTTAAATGTTATGGATTTCTATAAATTAATAATAAGATGTTGTGAGTATGACACTTTGGCCAATAATGAGATTTTGTGTGCATGACACTTTGGATGGCATGTCTTAGCATATTCATACTCTTTCATGATTTATATTTTTTTATATAAGATATCATCTAAATAAATCAAAGCATATAAAAGACACATAAAATTGCAATAGTGATGAGCCTATTATTATAGGCCATGCTCTTCTTTCTCGACATCGTGTGCGTTAGTTTTCAAATTAATGTTGTTCCATAAAGGACAAAGTTGATATATGACTAAAGCCACAATAGAATCATACATCTTGATGAAAAGCAAGATAACATTTATAAAGAAAGATAAGTAAATCAATATATGATTTTACTACTAAAAATATAGCTATAATTTATCATCAGAATTATATGATAACTAACTACACATGTAGTAGTGTTGAAATAGATTTTGAAAAACACATACTACAGACAAACTCGAAAATCAAGCAAGTAGCAAATCCTTTTTTTTTCTTCAATCATATGCAAATATACATAAATGCACATATATATAGCATACCATTTATCACATGCATATAAATACATCTCCCCCCTTGCCGATACAAATATTTAAAGTGTGTCTTTGGAGCTTTAACCATTTTATACTTTATATTAAAAATATTAACGGCGTTAATAATATGACAATATTGACAATCTTACAATGAGAAGATTAGACACTATACTTTATTTTACCATCATCAAGTATGTGGTCTTAAAGTTATTATTGTATATAAGACAATATTAACATATGATGAAAGACACTATGAAATTCTACATCTTAAATCATTAATTACATAAATTATATTTATAAAATTCATACTAATCATGTTGATGCAAATGTAATCAAAATCCCATATTGGTTTCACAAATTTTTCACATGATTTATAAAGTTAAATCAAAAGCTTTGAACTTTAAAATTAGTAAACAACTAAACATTATAATCAAGAAAGTAAAAGCTAATAAAATATGCCATGCGTCCATCATTTTCCTTTTGTTTTCAACTTCAACCCAAAAGGTTTACCAAATTATAATCCAACCTTCAAAATAGATTAAATTATACCAAACAGGATCAATAAATTTTAAATAAACTTTAACTAGATAATTATTAAACAAGTATGTAGATACATTACTTAATATAATAACTACTTATATATTGTTTAAACAAGTATGTAGATACATTACTTAATATAATAACTACTTATATATTGTCGTTTGATGTCCACAAACAACGTTTACATTGGCTAGTTTGAAATTCATAATGTAATTACACATACATGATATATTCGTTATAAATAAAATTTGCAAAAGTCTTTTTCTTTTTTTTATCCTTATCTAGTATTGTTAAACACATTTATCAATTAAGCATAGACATTATGATAAAATATACAGCACATACTATACACTAATACGATTAACACATATTTTTTTTTTAAGCAAACGATATATATTAGAATTACGATTAACACATATTTGATTTTTAAGCAAACGGTATATATTAGAATGCACTATATACATAAAGGACTAGTTTGTAAAACTTATTTATAACATGGGCTGTTAATTTTTTTTTCTTTGGGCTCAACACAAAATATTGCCTGATCCTATTTGTGACAAATAAAACTTTTTTTTTTATAACGGACAACTAGAACTCCTTCACAATTCAGTAACCCTATCACAGTTGTTATGAGTTTTTAAGGTCATCGTTAAAACTTAGTCGCCAGAAATTAGAATTTACCAAAGTATTTAAAAATCATACTAACGCTGAAATATTAACATGTAACAACAAGTGACAAGGAGATCGATTCAGTTACCTGCTATGAGACTTGGGACCATCCGCACTTGCAAAATGGAATGGCGAGTCGATAAAGCGACAAGACAGTAGCTAGCTTTCGACTGATGATATCCAGCGAGTGTTTATTGCAGAGAACCACTGGGTCCAACAACACTTGGATGATCCGATCATTGACAGCTTTGTTTTCCTTCTATTGTGGCCCCAATTTTGACTAGCGGATAGATAAAATATTGTTGCTGGTTTTGTGAGACTAGACTATAGATATGTCGGAAACAAACTTGATCCATTTACATGTATGGCGACGAAGAAACGGAATTAGGATTTTGAAAGAGCACATTCGTGCTGATAACGTGTTGTAAAACAATGGTTTATTAGCAACCAATATACACGATAAACATGAGAACACAGATTATGTAGAGAAAGAAATATAGAGAATGAGATAATTCTTATTGATATTGAGTATATAATATCAAATATATAGGACCTTTATATATAGGCCATATTATTAATACAAGAGTACATAAAGAGACGGGAGTTAAGAACGTGGAGAGTCACCATAAATAATTTGTTCATAACAAAAAGCACAATTTTTTTAGTATTGATTATAAAAAAACGTTACTTTATCGTCACTAAAAAAATATTTTTTTGTGACGATAAATTAACGATTATTTTAATAGAATATTGAAAAAAAATTATGTTTTTTTAAGTATTTTTGGTTGTGTTCCCCTTCTTACAATTGAAGTCCTGTGTATTCGAAAATTTCTCCTATAATCTCATCCCCAACACAACACCCACTTCTAAGTTATGGATAAACACTCACACACCACAGTTTTACACCTTATATGTTGGGGATCATGGTGTACAATTTTAATAAAATGTGTTTTGTTAGTTTAATTAATATCACATATTAATTGACAGTGGAAGCGTGTACATAATTTTAATCCGATTAAAATATTTTGTCAGTGATCCAATTGCAATTCGTTTAAACAATTAATACAATCATAAGGTGTTCTGGCAAACGTACCTTATGATGAAAACCAAAGAACACACAATGGAAACGACAAACGTCACACTAGTTGACACGTTCACTAAACTTGGAGTTCCCGAATCAATACCTTAACCCATAGCTCGAAGGTGTAACTAAAATAAAGTATTTTTAGGTCTCCTAAGCATTTGGACACATACTTGACTTTTTAAGGGACTATGAAGCCGATAACCAAGTTTTTTTATTATTATGCAATGTTTAATCATTTTTAATGCTTTTTTGTTGAGTTAATTACTGTTTTCGTCCCTGTGGTTTGTCAAAAATTACTATTTCAGTCCATTAGTTTAAAAATTGCGATTTCAGTTCCTGTGGTTTCACTTTCGTAACCATTTCAGTCCACCTCGCAACTATTTCAGTCCCTGTACTTACAGAACAAATGGATTGAAGTCGTTACAAAAGTGACCATAGGGACTGAAATGGTTACGAAAGTGAAACCACAGGGACTGAAATCGCAATTTTTAAAGTAATGGATTGAAATAGTGATTTTTGACAAACCACAGGGACGAAAACAGTAATTAACTCTTTTTTGTTTATGTAATGTTTTTTAATATATATCATTGTGTGATTATTGTATAAAAGAAGGCGAGTGGTCATTGCTAGGTATACCATACATTGAATCAAATCACAGACTGAATGGTAATAATGTGGCAATGAGATGATGAATGATGGAGACTATAACAAATGGTCTTTTTTCTAACGGTGTACGGTTAGGATATCGCTAACCGGGTTAATAGTTAGTATGTTAGTATCACCAAGTTAGTATTAAAACCCTCTTGCCTGGACTTGAACCCAAAAGCCCCAAGAGAAACAAAGCTTCTCATCTCCCCCTTAACCACTAGGCCGATCTGATGGTCTTACATTGTTGATCTTTTGTTGCATCTTTGTCGCTAGCCCTTGGATTTAATTGTATAATTTAGAATTTTATTATATTATATATACATTTAAAGTTCATGGCATGGAAACGGCTGTCTACCACCTATTTATTGACCTTGACAAATTACGATCCTCTTCCCGGGTTTAAAATTAAAGTTTTTTCATCGGTTTTGTTTTTTTTTTCCTGACAGATTAGGAGTTTGCCTCCAGTTCATAATTAATTGCTATTTTTTTTTGCAAAACTTTAGTAGTGTTTTGTTTAAAACTATAGTAGTGTTTTAACTGGTTGACTCGAAGTATTTTTTATTCGTGTCAGCCAGTTGTTACCTAACACTCCCTCATTAGTCCTGAGAAATTACAATTTTACCCCAGTTAAAAAGTACAGTCTTGCCATTGTTTTACTTTTTTTTAGTAAAACCGGTAGCGTTTTGTTTTACTTGGTTGACTCGATATAATTTTTATTGAGATCGAGTTATGAGTAGTACGTACTTGTAACTGAAACATACACATTTATGTTATAAAAAGTGAGAAATATTCGACCTATCGCCCGCAACGAGGCCGAACATAAAACTAGTTATAATTAAAAATCAAGGAGTGTAATGAGAAAGAAGACCCACAGAATAATACCAAGGTACTCAACTACTCAAAGGAACCCACATGCATGTTCTTTTGGACCTTTGTTGCCAAGGTTTAGGTGTTGAAGCCGGCAAATAAAATAGAAGTATACCTATGGGAGGAACTTATTTGTTCCTTGTATCAAGAATTAAAACTATGGGAGGAACTTTATTTGAAAAATTAATAAACGTGAAACACATTTATTAACAATCTAAAAAACAATAAATCATCCAGAAAAAAACTATTCCACACTCAGATTTTAGTCATGTTACATTTTTTTAACGGTGACTTTCTTTTTGAGTGACCCAATGTCACACCGCCTAGACGGCCCTAGCCAAGATCTGCGCAGACTACGTTGTCTTAACCGGGTCCGTGCTGGGTTGGTCAGACTTGGTTACGGCGTTCCCCCAGAAACCGTACTGCCTCCACACGAGATGCCTCGCTGGAGAAACAGCCGGATGAAAACCGGAGTGCGGCTCAGGATTGAACCCCCCTCGGTGGGTTTGTCACCATCATTGCCCAATATCCACCCTATTATGACACAAGTGGGATTTGAACTTGAGTCTCCATTGAAAAACCCAAATCTCCTACCATTAGACCATAAGGGGATTTTAGTCATGTTACATAATGGTTTCACGTAAGTCAATAAACGGAACATAAATCGAAAGACTTAATAAAAGAACAATTCTTTGAAAATCACAACCCCCAATTGCTAGTCACGAATCCAATAAGTAAATGAGGTGTACTCTAACATTTAGGGTGTTAACGATGACATGACATGTTAACTGACAATGGACACCACTCCCTCCGTGTGTTAAGGGCATTAAAAGGTTTATATGTTAACCAGATATTTAGAAAATGAATTAATTATTCTTTTTTCTTAAACAAAAAACCATTAAAAATAGTGTTAGATGAAGTTAACGGATTTAAGCCATTTTCTTAGAGTGAACAGAGCAAAATGTGAAAGAAAGGTTGATATATCAAAAACATAACCTTGACAAATTGCTGATGGTCTCACGGTCTTGGTGTGTTCTTTACAAATCCATAAGTTTTGGTGTGTAGCCCACTTTACTCAGCCCAATTTTTTTTTCTATTTTTGTTCCAATCAACGGCCCAAACTTAAAAGGATGCTCAAGTGCTCAACCAAATTAATTAATTTTTTATACAAGTTAATTTAATTGGATTACATGATCCTCGTTTATCTATTATATATTTTTAACTTCAGCATAAAGCACTCATTCGTTTATCTATTATATATTTTTAATTTAACTTCAGCATAAAGCACTCATTCAATTTTAATTATAACATAAAAACATTTTTTGTTAAATTAATGAAAATAAATGGGTTAGACTACGAACTCACAAACCTGCCAAGTTAAAATAAATGGGTTAGACTACGAACTCACAAACCTGCCAAGTTGACTGACCTGACGTGTTTGGCGAAACACATTCACATGTTCAATTTAAAAACTGTTCAGAACCCGTTTAAACTAAACGCAAACCATGAATTTCATGTTAGCTTTAAGTTTTATTAGATAATTTGGGTACGAATTTCATGTTTTTTTTTCTCAACCCTAGTGCTACGTACAGAAAGCAAACATGACTCATTCTTTTGAGATCGACCGTTCACATCCCTACAACTTTCTACTTGGTTGATGAACAAATCTACAACTTTCTAGTGTTGTTTTATTTATTTTTATTTTTTTTATTTGATGATTAAATCTAAACATAACAATTTTCGTGTCTTACAACTGCTAATATTTCATCTAATATCAGAAAACAAAATTTAGCATGTTCAATATTAACAATAAAAACAAGCTCAGATCACATGTTGCTAAGCATTAATCATATCAAATTAACGTATCCGCCTCATATAATACGAATAACTTTTTTTTTTTGAAAAAAAATAATACTAAACTATAAATAGTTTGTAACTAATTCAACAACTTTACTTTACACTTATAATAATATATATATATTAAATAAATAATATTAAGGTAGGGATCCTAAAGAAAAGCACCCTATTTGAGAAACTGAGAAGAAATCTGGATCACACATTTTTTAAGCTTTTCGTAATATACACATATGTATAGTTTACATTTGACTATATACATATGTGTATAATTCAATATACATATATGTATATAGTCACTTTTAAGCATACATATGTGTATATTACGAATTACTTAGAAAAAAATGTGTGGTCCAGATTTCTTCTCAAGTTTCTCAAATAGCCTACCTCTTCTCACATGATCTTAACCCTATATATATATATATAATATATAAAGAAATAATACTAAACTATAAATACTTTGTAACTAATTCAAAAACTTTACTTTACACACTTATAATGAAAATATAATAATCAAACAACATATTGCAAACCACCTCCACTAAAAACATGTCAATGGGGTTATATATTTATAATTTATATTTTATTGGCTTCGTTTCTTAGTGGTAAAAAACACATGTTTTATACATGAAAAGAAGAACAATTAAAAGTCATCTAAGTTTCTTTTTTCAATCTTGAATAAATAAAAAAAAGCCCATTTCTTGTTTGATGGTTTTTCAGAGTGTGCAAAAATGTGGTAGTGCCAAACAAAGTTGGGTCTCATGGATTTTTTTTTTCAGAGGACTGTACCGAGCATAATGTCTACCATCTATTATATTGTTGTTTTTACGTGTAGTCTTTTGTTTATACTCAATTCTCTTCGTGAAACTTGTCACATAGAGTGCGGCCAAAAAAACATAAACCCACGGCAACGTGCATACATTATCACTATATTGTTTAAAATGTTATAATCAGTTTTTAGTGTTGTGATGTTTATTTGTCTTTATTAAATTTTTTTATGGATAGTTAAGAGTTTTTTTCTGAATGGAATTTGTTATTCAGGTTTTACGTTAAATAAACAGATTAAATGATGTTTATTTTTTAAATGGTCGACAAGATCACAAATAATTGTTGCGTAATTATTATGTAATGATCACTCAATTTACATTTATTTAACTACAATTGTTCGATTTGTGTTTGATTTTTACCCGTGTCTGTTACAATGGTTTATAACACCTCCAATTTTTCCTCTAATGATAAACTAACCTACTACTAGATATTACATATATATACTTTGCCTGATTTGAATCATCCACCTAATGATTAGAGGGGAGACACCTTAGGTTACGTGATGTGGTGGGCGAGGGCAAGGAGGCGTTTTCCCCACGTAGGCAGAGGGGCTTTGCTCCAAAACCCCCAAACCATAGGGTGATGGGCAATGGACTTTTTTTTGTTTAGTATTATATTTTATTGTAATTCTTTTAAAAAAATAAACACCAATCATCATCATCCTCCATTCAACCCCCACACGCCCCACGCCCGTGGGAATCTCCAAGCCCCTAAGGGGTCACACCAATAAAAAAGTGGACGGGGTGGAGGGGCACTATTTCCGTGAACTTTTCTTATCTAAATAAAACAATTTAATTTAGAAACTAGTTATTGATATTTGTGTTACAATACGGAATAAAAAAAAATCCTTGAGCATAGCATAAACAATACATATTCTTTTTACGTACAATAACTAGCATGTTTGTCATGAACATGATTATTGAACTTGAACACACAATGACCACACCTAACAAGAATAGTTTTAACAAGTTTTTAGTAACATAGATGACATGAAACAACATATTTAACACAATTACACATATAATTTAAATAACACAAACAACACAATTGTCAACGCAACTTACTAGCAGCTTAACACAGTTAAGAAACACTAAGACACACTTAACACAATAAAACAAATGTTCTCCATAACTACATTCTATATATTTAGTTATTTATAAGACTAAAAACTCCGTAGTTTAAATAACTAGTCATAAATGTATCGTTTCTACATTTTAACCCACTTACCACAATTAATTAAAATTGTTTATGCCTATGATAATCGGGCTAAATCCATTTAGACACTTTTATCATCACGTCATCAATTTATCGACACGTTTTTAACCTAAACACGTTAAAATTCCTATCAAGTCATGTCGTATCAACGTATCGTAGATTCGTATCACTTTAAAAACAAGCCCTAGACATCATTAACATCATTGGGTCACGTTTAGAGTCCAAAAAGAGGCCCAAACACACAAATCTTCTTATCCAAGTATACTTTAAGCCCAAAAATTTTCTGAAGCTCGAATAGATATAGATAGATATATATATACACGAAAAATAAAAATACATAAATGGGTCATGTAAATTTTGATTAGAATTACACGCACAATGCACAAATTTCTTCACCTCTTTTCTGTTATACCTCTTCTGAAACTGATAATCTTTCTGCTACATAATAATAATAACTAATTTTCTTAAAAATTATTATTGTTTCAATACTCGATCTAACCACATCATTCACCTCAATTCCAATTTCTGCTTAGATCTGCCCTAATTTCTTCATAATTCACAGGTTAGCCTCTAATTTCTTCATGATTTTGTGCTTAATTCACGCTTATTTGTTAACAATTTGTGTTTTCTGTTGTGCAATTGCAGATATGAAACGATTACGAGATGATGTGTTTAGTAATTCGCAAATCAAGCGACCTTTTGGCTCTTCGCGTGGAGAATCGTATGCTACAGTTGTTTATTTTTTTATTTTTTTTTAATTTTGTTCGATTTTTGTGTGTTTGTTTGTTGATTTTGATTAGGTTATTGTGTTATTGTTTGTTTGTTTGTTCATGCAGGTGTGTGTTTTTGTTTAATTGTTTGTGAATTTGAACTTTTTGTGTAGTTTAGAGGATTAGTTATAAATATTGAGTGGAGGAATTACATGATTAGGATCAATTGGATTTTAAAATTTGAAATCATATTAGCTGGAACTATGATTTGATTGTGTTATTTTGACTTTTGATCTAATTAGCTTTAAGTTTGATGATTGATAAAAATATGTTTTTTTCTTTTTGCCTTTTTAGGTAATTAGGGCTTATGGTTATTAGATTGTAAGTTTGATAGAAAATAACCAGTTTTTTTAGGGCACTTATTGACTACTGATGGAGGAATGGTTTGAAATCTTATTCACCGAATGTTTAGGGCATGGGACGTGAAACGTGATATACCTCCATTAATTTATGAAGTATTTGACTCTGTCCACAAGTAGGCATGCAACATGTTGAATGAATGCATCTGTGTAGGTGTTTGGATGTGTGTGTTCATAATGGTTATTGCAATTATCAGATTCTGGTTCTCAGGTTAATATAAACAGGAACGAATATCATAATATCAGTTTACCACTTTACCTGAACACTTGATATTAGATCAATGTGAATCAAATAACTATCATCGCTTTAACTGCACATCCAAACACCCTAACTTTATTTTAATGAGAGCAGGTTTACATCTGCAGTTTTCTCTGTATTTAACTTATTTGATATACTGGAATGTGTTTTTTGGTCAAAGGGTCAACTTTTCCTCTCTTCATCTTGAAGGTATGGCCCAATCCAAGTCCCCGGAGGAGCAGGCGGTGACGTGGCAGGAGGTGTAGGCGGCGGTGGTGGTGGTGCTAGTAGTGCTCAGAAACTCACCACCACTGATGCTTTAACATACTTAAAGGAAGTTAAGGACATGTTCCAAGACCAGCGTGAAAAGTACGACTTGTTTCTTGACGTTATGAAAGACTTTAAAGCTCAAAGGTACATATATTATAATCAAACGGTTGATATAATACGTTCATAGTTGTTAAAAGCCATCGCCTCTTGCGCCTAGGCCCAATTTCCTAGCTAGGCGAGGCAATTGCGCCTTAAGTCAAGGCAATTGCGCTTTAATTCTCCCAGCCATAGTTATTGCACAGATTCCGGCGAGATTCCTAGATTCTTGAAAGTTTTCGGCCAAATTCTCTAAATTCTGGCAAGATTCTAGCTAGATTTCATCTTTTATCTTACGAAACTACTTTTCTACACTAATAAACTACCATTTTATAACTTTTGATACTAAATAGATGATATTAAATGTTATATAATAGCTTTAGTTTATTTTATTTGAAGAATAGTATTAATTTTCTAATATATAAAAATATTTTAAGTTTTCTTCCTGTACGCTTTTTTTTTCTCAGGCCCACCCTTTTTTTGCGCCTTGCGCCTAGGCCCCAGGCGAGGCCTATGCGCCTTGAGTGTGCCTAACGCCTTTAATAACTATGAATACGTTTCCGATAGTTGTTTCCGCATTAACATGCAACTCATTTGACAATTTCCCTTAGCAGAATCGATACAACTGGGGTGATTGCAAGAGTGAAAAGTTTGTTTAAAGGACACAATAATCTTATTTTTGGGTTCAATACTTTCTTGCCCAAAGGCTATGAAATTACTGTTATTGAGGATGACGAGCCTCCAGCAAAGAAAACCGTAGAGTTTGATGAAGCTATAAGCTTTGTAAACAAAATAAAGGTGAAACCGATATCGATATTCTTGTTTGCAAACGGAAAAATATCTTTTATATATCTATTCATTCTCTTTTCCCCTCTTTTGGTGCAGAGACGTTTTCAAAATGATGATCGTGTTTACAAATCCTTTTTAGATATCTTGAATATGTATAGAAGGGAACACAAGGGTATCAATGAAGTCTACCAAGAGGTGATGTTCTATAACCGTATAAGAGAATCATGTCACATATAACTGTATATAACTAGTAAATTTCCCCGCGCGTTGCGGTGGCGTCGAAACGTAAAGTAACTCGAATTTATACCGTCTAATGAAAGCATATTATATTTGACTCTACTTGTCTCCGAACAAAATTTACGTCAAAAGTAGACCCACTGAAAACGTACATAAAAATAAGCACGAAACCGTATTATAATTGACCTGACTTATTTGCGAAAGAAAATTTACGTCGAAACGTAAACCAACTTGAATATATATCGACATGTTTAACAAAATAATGTTTTTTAAGTTACAGAATGGTACGGCGCGTTGCGGCGGCGTGGAAACGTAAAGTAACTCGATTGTATACTGTCAAATGAGAGCGTAGTATATTTGAGCCGACTCGTTTTCGAACAATATTTATTTCAAAACATACATAAAACAAACACGAAAACGTATTATATTTTACTCGAGTCATTTCTAGAAAACACTTACGCCAAAACGTAAATCCACTTGAATTTATACCGATAAATATATATAAATAAGCATGTAAAACTCCATTACAAGTCCTTAGAAAGTTGTGGGGTTGTAAGTGTAAATGCTAAAAGTTGAGGGATAAAAAAACACCAAAAGAAAAAAGAACATTCTTCACAAACAAGTTACTGTAGACATAACCTGTATTTGTAGTTATATATAATATATATATTATAATTTTATCTTGCATATATGAATTTATGCAGGTTGCTACTCTTTTTTACGATCATCCTGATCTTCTTGATGAGTTCACAAGATTCTTGCCAGATGCTTCTGCTGCTGCATCCGCACATCATTCTTCATTTCTCAGGCAATCGTATAATCGTTATGATGAACGGAGCTCGGCAATGGCCCCACGTAGACATACACAAATAGATAAAGTAAACAGCTTGTTTTATTTTCACTATTTCTCTTTGGGCAAACTGCATAAAAAAGTAAACCAGCTTTCAGAAGCTCTTATAAAGAAACTTCAAAATTTTAATTTGTGTTTTAAGGTTGACATGATTAATTGGTCAAACTGAGGATGTTGGACTGGGAACTTTGATCATGTTGACTTTTTGGCGTATGAAAACCGGTTAACCTAAAATGTTACTCTAAAATCTAAATGAATATGTCGTAAAAGTTGTTAGTCTTTTTGCGAGTGCAAATGAGGTGTGATACAGTGATACCTTATATTTATTTTTTATGCATTTTTCTTCCTATTTTAATGTTTGATTTAAGGGACTAAATATTCATATGCTATTAGCAACGAGGGCGGCGGGACCCAAGTGGTGAAGGTCTTGAAATGGACGATGATAAAACAATGATCAGGAGGAAAAAGGAGAGCAGGGATAGAAGAACTCGCGATCAGGATTTCAAAGATTCAGATATCGATCACCGTTTTGAAAAACGAAAATCAGCACGAAAAGTCGAAGATTTCGGAGTGCATTCGGGTTTGGATCCATGTGATGATAAAGATGCCCTAAAAAGTGAGTAAAACTAAAACTCTTTCTTGAATATTTCATTTTTTTTTTCAAAATGAAGTTATGTCAAACTTTTGATGTTTTACTATTTGTTGATCGTAGGTTTGTACTGCCAAGAGTTTACTTTCTGTGAGAAAGTGAAAGATAGGCTACGTAATGTAGATGATTATCAAGCTTTCTTGAAGTGTCTACACATTTATAGCACAGAAATAATTACAAGAAAAGAATTACAGAGCCTGGTATGTATATTTACCATTAGAGTAAAATGCCATTTTCGTCCCTGGGTTTGGCCAGTTTTGTGATCAGCATCTGGATCCAAAAGGTTTAAAAGCTTGCCATTTTCATCCAGCTCGTTAACTTCATCCATTTTTCTCCGTTAAGTCAAGGGTATTTATGGCTTTTTGTTAACTTAAAGGACAATTCGGTCTTTTTCACTTTATGTACAAGCATTTAGCATAAGGTACAAGTATTCAAAATATCCCTACTAAACAAAAAAAAAACAAAAAATAAGTAGGTTAAAAGACGAAAATACCCGACTTAACGGAGAAAAATGGATGAAGTTAACGAGCTGGATATTAATGGCAATATTTCAAACCTATTGGATCCATATGCGGAAAAACAAACCTTTGGACGAAAGTCGCAAAACTGGCAAGCTATGATGCACTGGGACGGGTACGGGAACGGGGTACGGGTACGGGGACGGGCACGGGAAACGGCAAAACTAAAAAATTTAAGAAGCGGGGACGGGACGGGTACGGGAATAAAAACATATAAAAAAATAAATATATATCAAAGATAATGTAACACAAAAACTCAAATTAGTTATTTATCATTTTATTGAATAAATGATAAACTTGAAATGCCCAACACACAGAAAAATTATAAATTTGAAAGAGCAGGGGTATTATAACTTTGATCAGCAACCCGACCCAAACCTGATAAACCTGTCAGTGTCCTACGGTTTCATATTTTCGTACCTTTTATACCGAGCAAGTGTGCTCTAACTCTTGAATACGATCCTTGTCGATTTTCACCACAAACTTTGCACTTGAATTATTAAAAAAAAAAAAAAAAATCTGGATCTTGTTCTACCAATCCTAATCTCAACAACCCAAATCAATTTTCACAAAATCAAGTGAAACGCGACGGGTACGGCAAGGATCGTATTCAAGCTCGGCATCTGTTGTCCACCAATAGCCCTTTGACTTTCCACTAGCCCGTTCATCAAAAAACTTTATTTCTTTCACCCTTCCGTAATGAGATAAAACGTTTTCTAGCTCGGCATCTGTTGTCCACCAATGTAACTCCCCAACAAAAAGAGTTGTTGCACCGTTTTCCGCTGGTGTTCGAACTTGATTCGCACCCATCTGCTGACCTGGCATTGGAGAAACGCCTGGGAGGTGCCGTCACAAAAAGGCAGCCGCTCTTCTTCTTCACAGTTTCCAGCAAGTCTCCAGCAAGTTTCCGGCAGAAATTGCAGGTTTCCGGCCAGAAGTCGTCGTCGGAATCCGCTATTTTCACCCTATTCAGTCGAACTATGACCGGAAACTTGCAGGAAACGTTTCCTGCGCGTCCCCATACACCGTCCCTTCTCCTGCACGCTTCCTGGCCGTTTCCTACCTGTCGGGGACGTTTCCCGGCCGTCCCCGTGCCGTTTCCGTCCCCTAGCAGTCCCCGGGACGGGAGACGGCACCTCCCAGGCGTTTCCGTGCTTCCGAGCTGGCAAGTCCTCAGGGACGAAAATGGCAATTTACTATTACCAATATATCGCTGCAGTTTGCTTAAGTTCTTGTTTTGTGAATAATCTTTTTTGCATTGCTGAACTTTTTTCGTTTCAGGTTTCTGATTTGCTTGGAAAGCACCCAGATCTTATGGAAGGTTTCAGTGCATTTTTGGAGCGTTGTGAAAATATAGGTGGCTTTCGGAATTCGGATAGCATCCACTGTTTCATATATATATTGAAAACTTTTTTTTTCATTAACATGTCTTCTTTGCAGATGGATTCCTTGTTGGTGTGATGGACAAAAGTATGTCTTGTTTCTTCTTTATTTTTTATTCTTTTTTAATATAGTTGGTAAATTGTTAAACTAATTCTGCTATGCATGGCAGAAGCTTTGTGGAACGAAGGGCATGCATCAAAGTCAACTAAAACAGAGGAAAAAGAACGGGAGCATAGCCGTGAAGTTTATGCATCTAAAGAAGACATGAACAAAGAGAAATATTGGGGGAAATCTATACAAGAACTTGATCTTTCTAATTGCCAGCGGTGCACTCCCAGTTACAGGCTTCTTCCTGACGATGTGAGTCTCTTAAGTCTTACCGAGTCAAAACAGGTCCACTTGACCCGTAGACAAAATCGATGAATTCAATATGATTCGAAAAATAACATTAAATATACTATAAATATTGATAGCAATCGGTTCGATAACGGCTATAAAATTAAAACTCTAAATAAAACGAATAGATCTAATGGTCTCTTGTGATACAGAAACATCACACAAGAAAACGATTTGGGCAAACTAAACGAGAATCAAGATACAGATACACCACTTGATTCTAATCTAGACTCCAAGAACACCATTCAAGTTGCCACACTTGAACTATCATGGAAAAATTAATTCAACACAAAATCCATTGAGAAAAATTAACCAATAAAACTTTCATTCATAAACTCACTGACCCTTTTTGTTCCTCTGGTTCTTTTTAAACTAACAATTACAAGAGTTTCCTAAAAACTAATAACTACCCACAAACTCCACTAACCTAAATAAAACATGAAAAAAAAGTTGCATAAAAGAAAGAAAATAAACTAAAAATGGTATTAGAGTAAAGTGGGACGTGGCTTGAACAATTGTGGCATCCAAACTAAAATCTTGACCCATTGTTTTTGTTGTTGACCCATATTCGGCTACCGAACCCCTATCAAATATGCTATTTGTCACATCAACCAACTTTGGCCCCTCAACTTTGGCATTAACCAACTTTAACCCCTGAACATTAATAATGACGTGTTTAGCCCCTCAACTTTAATAATGACATGTTTAGCCCCTCAACTTCAATAATGACATGTTTAGCCCCTTAACTAAAACATCAAACAACTTTAACTCTTGCGATTTGCTTATTTTTATCTTACGTTTCGACCCTGCTATGGAGCACGGGTGGTAACCCACTAGTTATTAATAATAACCTAAGCTTCAGGCAGCAATTAAGCCGTTTTTGGCCCATTTGACCTGTTTTGTTTCTGTAGCTGACAGTGTGTATTTGGTGTTGTGTAGTATCCGATCCCGTCTGTCAGCCAGAGATCAGAACTTGGTTCTCAAGTGCTTAATGAAGTGTGGGTGTCTGTAACCTCTGGCAGTGAGGATTATTCTTTCAAACATATGCGTAGAAACCAGTATGAAGAAAGTTTGTTCAGATGTGAGGATGACAGGTAATATTTCCGTCTCGAAAAAAAAGAAAAAGAAAATAATATGTTGCCGATTTCATGACTAATAACATCTTATGCATGTAGTTTCTGTACCCTTGGTTAGAGGTGGCTATTTTTACCCATGTACTTATGAATGGGGCAGTTTCGTTATGTTTTTACCTCTAATGGGTAAAAATGTTAGCTTAAAAGGAAATGTGTCAAAAGTCGCCAAAAGTTTATCTTTATCGCATAAAACGTCTAGAATCATTTATTTAAAAACCACTCTTTTTGTGATCATATTGTTTTGTAATCATATATGGCAATTTATAGAAAATGTACCATGTTTCGGACGACTACTGTTTCGGTTCAAGTCAATCTAACTTGGTATGTTTTGACCATACAAAAATGTTATCAATTGTAACTGTACATTCTGTTTTGATGATGCATCTAGGTTTGAGCTGGATATGTTGTTGGAGTCAGTGAGTGCCACTGCTAAACGGGCTGAAGACTTATTAAACAACATTAACAACAAGTCAATCAGTACAGATGTTCCTATCCGTATCGAGGACCATTTCACAGGTAATTATTCATTTATTCCACTTTTATCAGCACTTTGTACTAAAATAACGTTTTCGTTTTTCTAATTGTTTTCATGGTTTTTTTAGCTCTTGATTTACGGTGCATTGAACGTTTATATGGCGATCATGGTCTCGATGTGATGGATATATTACGAAGAAATCCGTCTCTTGCATTGCCCATTATATTGACCCGTTTGAAACAAAAACAAGAGGACTGGACAAAATGTCGATCAGATTTTAACAAGGTTTGGGCTGAAATTTATGCAAAGAATCATTACAAGTCACTTGACCACCGTAGCTTCTATTTTAAGCAACAAGATTCAAAGAATCTCAGCATGAAATGTAAGTCATTTCTTTTTAATGAGTAAAATGCCATTTTTGTCCCTGAGGTTTGGCCAGTTTTGCGACTTTCGTTCTACGGTTTGCTTTTCCGCACTTGGATCCAAAAGGTTTGAAACATTGCCATTTTCATCCGGCTTGTTAACTCCATCCATTTTTCTCCGTTAAGTCAGGGGTATTTCCTTCTTTTTTGTTAACTTAAAGGGCAATTCAGTCTTTTTCGGGGTATTCAGTCTTTTGACATAAAGCGAAAAAGACCGAATTGCCTTTTAAGTTAACAAAAAAGACGGAAATACCCATGAGTTAACGGAGAAAAATGGATGGAGTTAACGAGCTGGATGAAAATGGCAAGATTTCAAACATTTTGGATCCAGATGCGGAAAAACAAACCTCTGGACGAAAGTCACAAAACTGGCCAAACCTCAGGGACGAAAATGGTATTTTACTCCTTTTTAATAATATATGAAAATTGATATTTGAGAAACGTCATATTTTGTTAAATTTAAACCCTCTTTTGGTGTCTTTATGAACAGCTTTGGTGACGGAAATCAAAGAAATAAAGAAAAAACCAGAAAGACACTGATCTACTAATGAGTATTGCTGCTGGAAGTAGACACTATGTTGTGCCAAATCTTGAATTTGAATTCACGGACAATGAGATTCACCAAGACTTATTAAAACTAATTAAATATTCATGCGAAGAGGTTTGCACGACCAAGGAACAACTGAATAAAGTTGTAAGGTTATGGACAACATTCTTAGAGCCATTGTTGTGTCTTCCTTCTCGTCCTCACGTTTCGGTCCCTTCGAACGGTGTTGAAGATGCTGAGACATCCACACATGCACCGGAGGTTAATGGAATTCCCGTTGCTGCTGATGATGTTAAGCAATCAAAACCGGTGGCTTGCAATGGGGATCAACATGGTTTGCCAGATCAAGTCGATTCAAGCAAAAATGGTTTGGCTTATGGAGATGCGTTGACCAAGGAAGATGGGTCTAGACCTGAGAGAGACTCTAGTCCAGCCATAAGTTTGTCTGGTTTGTATTCCTGCCATCTATGAATTTCTAAACAAAATGGCTGGTCAAGCAGGTTGGGTAACACGGTAACGGGTCAAAATAGACAATTTTTTGGTACAAGTCAATGCCAGCCGGTTCAAATTGGCCCATGATCAACTTTTTGCTGATTGTATTTTTGTCTGTAGTTTTATTGAATATGAATATACTACTAGAGTAAATTGTCATTTTTGTCCTTGAGGTTTGATCACTTTTACGACTTTCATCGAAAGGTTGGTTTTTCTGCATCTGGGACCTCGTGGTTTCAAAATCTTGCGACTTTCGACCCTGAGGTTTGGTAATCTGTTGCGACTTTTGTCCCTCAAGTTTGGTCCTTGGGACGAAAATGACAAGATTTTGAAACCACGAGGATCCAGATGCGGAAAAACAAACCTTTAGATGAAAGTCGCAAAAATGGCCAAACCTCAGGGACCATATTACTACTATTACTACTATAATAATCCATTTATTTTAGAAAAGCGATATAAGAGGTGGTAGCCATATGAATACACTTTGAGCGAGTTTCTTTATTTTTGGCTCTTGTGACCTATTTTAAAATTTGTTTGACCCATTTGACTCAAATCTATGTTATGCTAATGGAGCCTTACTTTAAAAATATGGTTTCAGGGCGTGAAGCAAGTACTTCTAGACCTAATAATGTTACCGAAGACGTTATTGAAGCCAAGTCTAAGATCAACAAAGTTTCTTCATCACAGGTATGGCCTGAAATAAAACTATTGTTATATACATTACTGCTTTAGTTGTGCTAATTTTATTTACCATATATCTTGTTTTTTATAAAAATTAAATTTTGTAGCATCACGACCTCCCAAATGGTGGTCCTTCCGAGCCTTCCAAAATTGAGAAAGAAGAAGGCGAGTTATCACCTAATCATGATTTTGATGAAGTTAATTACACTGCCACAAAGCATAGTGGAGATGCTGATGATGATGACAGTGTGAATGCCTCTGAGGGTGCTGACATGTCTGGCAGTGAGTCAGCTGCTGATGAGTGCTCTAGGGAAGATCATGAAGAAGATGGTGATCGTGATGATCTTGAAGGTAAAGCAGAAAGTGAAGGAGAGGCAGAAGGAATAGATGATGCAAATTTGATTGGTGGTGATGCGACTTCTTTGCCGCCAGCTGAGCAGTTTTTGCTGTCGGCAAAACCGTTGGCAAAACATGTAATAAAAGATTCTCCTTTACTTGATGCTGAAAGTAAAGATTCTCATGTGTTTTATGGAAATGATAACTTTTATATCCTCTTCAGGCTTCATCAAGTAAGTATGAAATTCATCGTATATTTTTTTATTACTACTTATCAGTTATCGGTGATCCCATTTATTGAACAAACTTGTTAAAACGGAAAGTGGTCAAACAGAGTTAAAAGCTTTTGTTAAAAAAGGACTTAAAAAAGACTGGACGTCTGGACCTTAATTGTAATAACAGTTTTTGTAATATTAATGTTAAAATTAAAATTATAATATATATTAAAAGGCTATTTTGTCAATATCAAACATCTTTGGCCCCTCAACTATAATAATGACATGTTTAGCCCCTCAAATTTAATAATAACATGTTTAGCCCCTCAAATTTATTAATAACATGTTTATCCCTCAACTTAAATAAGGTTTTCATTTTTTGATTTTCATTATTTACCCTTACACTTTATCATAATTATTATTTACACCTTCAACTTTTAGTTTTTTCCATTTACATGTTATGGTAATTACTTTTTTGGATCATAAACTTTAAGATTTTTTCTTTTACTTATTTTCTGTCGTTTCTTTTTAGTTTCTTTCCTCTTACTTAAATTTTTCATATGTACCATTGTAGGTAGAACCGACCACACATATTTGTTTTTATGGTTATAACGAGTGTCGATAACGTAACGAACTGGACCGATAACTTTTTTGTGATGTTTTAACACTGCCGCGACGTGGTTTTTTTATCTTCACGTAGACTGGCCCGTCGCGATTTGCTTAATTTTATCCACGTTTCGAACCGGCTGCGGAGCGCGGGTGGTACCCACTACCTAATATTAATCACTACATAAATTATGAATACATTTAAAGAAAAGAATGCATTTGACAGCTATACATTTTGTTATGGCTTGCATAGTTGCATGATTGTTATTATTTGGGTTCTTTTTTCAGGTATTATACGACAGGCTGTTGTCAGCTAAACTCAGTTCTGCACCTGCTGAAATGAAGTGGAAAACTTCAAAGGATAACACTCCTCCTGATCTGTACTCAAGGTGGTTCAGTTCAAATATTTGTGTCTCGTATTCAGAGTTTTACATTTTTTTATTAATTTTTATACAAAATTATTGTTGTTTATAGATTTATGGCTGCTTTGTATAATTTACTTGACGGGTCTGCTGATAATGCCAAGTTTGAAGATGATTGTCGGGCCATTTTAGGAAATCATCTTACGTGTTATTTACATTGGACAAGCTGATTTATAAGCTTGTGAAACAGGTATGAACATTCCACCTATATTTGTTTTTTGAACTCTTATATTTTGTTTCTAATTTATAGGATTCTAATTATTCTTTATGTATCAGCTCCAAATTGTTGTAGGTGATGAGATGGACAACAAACTTCTTCAACTATACGAGTATGAAAAATCTAGGAAACCTGAGAAGTTTGTTGATTCTGTGTATTATGAAAATGCACATGTTCTTCTTCATGATGAGAATATATACAGATTCCAATGTGTATGGTTTTTTTACCCTTTTAAATGTTGGCAAACAAGCTTATGCAAACACACACATATACACACCCACATATAATAATTTCCTGCATTTTGTAGTCATCTGATCCATCTCGGTTAACCATCCAACTGATGGATGATGGGAATGAAAAGGCTGAAGTGGTTGCAGTCTCTATGGATCCTAGTTTTGCAGCTTACGTACATAACGAGTATCTTTCAATATTGACCGAAAGAAAGCAATCCGGCATCTTGATGCAGAGGTTAAAATTTTTTTAATTAACGAAAAATTTACATCTTTGAAAATCTTTAAAAAATAGCTTCAGAGGATAATACCGCAATTCTAATTTTTGTGCAGAAATAAACGTCGATTTTCAGACCTAGATGAATCTTCTGCCATATCGTCTGTCATGGAAGGTGTTCATATGGTGAACGGGTTGGAGTATAAGATGTCTTGTAGCTCGTCAAAGGCAATAACTTTTCAATATTTTCATTGAATTTTTATAATAATGTGAATGTCGTATTTTCTTAATATCTGATATCTAATTATCCGAGTATCAACAGATATCCTATGTTCTCAACACAGAAGACTACTTCTCTCGTGTGAGAAGAAAAAGAAAATCACCAGCAGATCGATTATCATCATCCCATAATAAGGCAAAAGTAGAACAGTTTCACAGATTCTTATCTGCAGCCACAGTTTAGGGTTTTCTTCATAAACTTCAAGGTACTTCTATATATATATTTGGTAACTGAGACCGGTTAGTTAAAACTCACGGGTCTGACCCAGCTAACTAGCGGGACAAGGTAAAACGCAACTTATGCTGGGCAGATGGCTTTCAAGGGGTAAAACGCAACTTGATACCTCTATTACAGAGAATCAGGCATATACCCCTTGAAGGTTAAGATCGAATAATATTGAATTATTACAAAAGAAATCGCTAATTGGGATGTTCTCGTTCTTTTTGTAGAAATGTAGCTTAGAATAACTGGTACCTGACTGATGGTTATGGTTTCCTGGTGATCAAGAAATAGGAGAAAGGAAATGTAAACAAGCGTTTGAAGTTTATATAATATAGGTACAATTGTGCAATCAGTTGTGTAAATAGAAGGTGTTGTGTTTACTCAAATTTAACTGTGTCAAAATGTTGTTTTGCTACCAAAGTTAATAGTGTTTGTAACATTCCAATCGAAGGATGTTTTTAGAGTATAATTGTGGTTGTAACCGATGGTGTGGCGTGAAGCTCTTGCTGGAAACCCGGGGCTATCCGAGATTAGACTAGTATCACTCCAAATCAATATCAAAATCCTTACTTTTGCATTTAACCTACCATTATTGATTGAATGACATTATGAGAACATTGAACATTACCTCCAAAACATTTGAATCAAATCATGTGAAGTTTTAAATCAAGTTGTAAATTATGTAATCTTTGGTCATTTGGCCTTATATAAACACGAATGATCCTTCAAGATATGAATAATTTGTTGTTTGTTATGTATAAAAGTGAAAGTGCACTAATTTTAACGTTATTTTATAATTTCGTGAAAAATGGTAAAAGAGGGGATGGTTAATCATGCATCATGTGGTGGCGTTGATAGCGAAAGACAGAGAGTACTTGTACTTATCAACTTTTGTCTTAATTGCTGAGTGTTATGTCCCTTATGTCCAAGGCTTGATGCAAAACTACTATCTAGCCGGGGATCTCATTGGAAGCAGCTTCTCTATTTCTATATGGTAGAGGTAAGACTGTCTATATCTTACCCTCCTCAGACCCTACCTTAGCTGTGCTATTGGTGGGATTTATTGAGTATGATGATGATATCTACAAAATTGTTGCATCATTAAAATTGGATTATGTCAACCTTTTTGGATGAAATAGGCGAATCTGCCGATTTTGGCATTTACTCACTTTTATTTATTATTTGAATATGTATTTGTTTATCTTTTCGTTTGTTTCTTTTTTTTATTGTTATGTTTTCTTTGTTAGTTATCTGCAATGTTTTAAAAATCGGATTTTATGCTATACCGCCATACCGGGTTGGGGTCAGAAACAGTTCCCCGGTTGTACCGACAATAATACTAGACTGATTGCCAACCATATAATTTCATGAAACTAATACATTTTTAAATCAAAAAGTAATCCAAAACTATATAATTTCATAATCAAAAATCAAATTTTACAACAAAGTTTTTAATAATTAAAAGTTTGCAATAGGTTTTTGGCATTGGAGTGTAGAATGCATTAGGTTTACAATCGCTTAAAATATGAAATTCATTATCAAGTTATCCTCATCTCTAAGAAACTAATTATATTCGATCCCTACAATATAAAATAAGATCTTTTACTTACCAATTATCATAATATAACAATATATTAAAATTACTGTAGAAATATAAAAGTAACCTTGTGTTTAAGTAGCCGGTTTATGCACTTACTCACTAAGCATGTTATCTATATCTTCGTTGTGAAGTTCTCCTTTCGACTCCTCTTCTGTAACAACTCGAAAATTCAATTGTTATCTTTTCATTTTGTTTTCCCGTTTACCTATCTTTTGTAATTCCGAGATTCGACTTATAATAAAGTTTATGTTAATTAATTATGGTGTTGTATGTTATTATCTCATCTAATCGTTTAATAAATCGCATCGCGAATCTCATCGCTTCGCAAATCGCAGTTATTTATGTGGTTTTATATTATTTATGTGTTATGTGTGTTTGTGGTTATGTTCACGCTCGCTATCGCATTGCTCTCGCACTCTCGAATCGCTAAATCACACTATTACATCAAGTATAACGCTTAACGCTTTACTAAAATCTTAATATAACTAACTAATACGAACCGAATAGCCAAACGAACTCTTAACGCGAAACAAACGAAGAAACCCAACAATTGGGTCAAGTTCGCTCGAACTTGGGTGACCCCAAGTTCGGCCGAACTTGACTGGTTAACCAAACTCTCTTCTTCCTCTAATAAGTTCGCTCGAACTTATCCTTTCCTTCACCAACATAGCAAGTTCGACCGAACTTGCTTAATTCCCTTTGAATATCCCACAAGTTCGCCCGAACTTGCATGAATCTCATGCAAGTTCGACCGAACTTGGTCTCCATCAGCTCTCATTTTGCCTTCTCCTATAAATACCAAGCTCTGTTCTCTCATTTGAACTTGCTGTAAGTTCGCCCAGAGCTCTCAAAACCCGAAACCTTCGTGTTCTAAGTAAGAATCAACCCGATTTCACTGCATCAACATTTATCAACGATCTACAAAGGTTTACAACGATTTTGACACAAGGCGTAGCCTTCGTTTTCATCAAAACTCATTCTTTTACGAAAATCTTTGTCTTTTTCTTCAAAAACTTATGTTTTGAGCTTAGATCTACACAATACAAGTTCGTTTGGCGATAGTAGAGACTTCCCAAACACGAGATCTGCAAGATTTGGCTTGTAAGTGAATAGATCTGAGAAAAACCTTTGAAAACCATTGATTTCTACACAAGATACGGACTTTTGATGATGTTTTGTTCATTTTCTGGTATGAAACGAAGCATCTATCATTCAAGATCCAGATTTGGAAGCACAAGGACGTTTACTGTTGGTTTACACAAGCCGGACTAATCCGAACGAACCCCGAGTCCGTCCGGATTAGCCCACGCTTTTGTAAAACGGCGAAAACAACTCTAAAAGACCTCTCCGACCTAAGTTTGCTCAGTAGCACAAGGTTGGAGGGATGAACACTCGATTTTCCTCAGCAAACGACGCGAAAACGCAAGATTTTGGACCCGAAAACATCATGTTCGCTCGAGAATCACCAGTTCACCAGGTTAAGTTTCGACCGAACTTGTACCCAAATGGGTCAAGTTCGACCGAACTTGGGCTAATCTCACCAAATCTCCTACAAGTTCGACCGAACTTGTTCTCTCTCAGTAAGAAATCCTTACAAGTTCGCCCGAACTTGACAAGTTTCTCAAAGAAACTCATCAAGTTCGACCGAACTTGGCTATAAACTCACCAAACCATACAAGTTCGCTCGAACTTGTGTGTTTACACACAAGTTCGCCCGAACTTGGCTACTGCCAACCAAAACTTAACCGTTTCAGCTTTTCGGAGATTGATGCACTTCCGTTCGCGTATGCAGTCTGATCCAGCGCTCTTCTCGACTCTCGTCAGATCCCGAACTCTTACCTAAACGCAGCCACAATGAGTATACTTGACCCATTTTCGCTTTAACGCACTTTTTAGGTGTTATATACGTTCCTATATCAAAATCACTTCACATATCAAACTGTTTATCACACGCGAATAATCTGATTATATATGCTCAATACGTGATGCTGTAAACATGTGACTAGGACTTATTTTCGTTAACTTGCCTCCTTAGCTAGTATGGTACTATAGTGTGGCTTACACCCAACGGGGTCTAGTTAGGATGGACGCGCAAGCCTTCTCACGGTAGTTAGCATGAGAAATAAGCCTATGTTAATCTGTGTGAAATGTTTCGGTGTTAGATTATCTCGCGAACGGTTTCTCTATTATGCTATATTACAAAAACTCGTATTCTCACATTTACTTAATTGTATTGACATATTTTTTAACGTATGTAACAGGTTGAGGATTTTAGCTATGGATGCTTGGATGTTGCATGCTTAGCGTAGTTTAGTTTTGTTTAGTTAGTTTGTCGATGTAATTTAGATTTGGAACTTATGTATTAAATCTAGGGGAAATCGAACCCGGTTGAATTTTATGAGAAATCTCCGTTTTGTAATAATTGTTTAAATGTTACGTTTAATAATATGGGATATTAAGCAGGTTGTGATATATTAAATGATTGTTATGGAACATCTCGTGAAATCAATGTGGTCACCTAGTGCCACTAACCCTGATGTTTCTGCCATCGGTTGGGGTGTGACAGACTGGTATCAGAGCGCCATAACTTTAGGGTAATAGGTAGAATTGCCATGATTCGACCTAGTAGCATGCTTAAGTACCCAATTGACCTATCTTTGAATTAAATGCTAATCTACTTGCCATAAATGCTTAAATGTGCCTTTCCTAAGGCTAATACAATAATACACGCTTGGAAACGCTCACATCACACCAAACGAGTGATCAAGTCGAGAATAGGTGTGAAAACTGAGAACTCTCGACGAGATCATTCACTCCGCGCATTCTCTCGCACTAGATACCTTCGTTGAGTTAGGAGTGACATCCAAACCTCGACGGAAATCTCCATTTTGTCTAGGAATAAAGTTGCTAAGTTAGGGGTGAAACCCGCATCTTAGTAACAAATTTCGCCTTTCGATTTTCAATCACCAAAGTCTCGGTTATGCCGATGGTTTGGAACACGTATTAACCGGAAGGGTAAGCGTCGTTAGCCGCTTGCGGTGAGAACGTTTATCTATTAGGCCAAAGCGTGGGTCCGAATGCAAAGGGTAGTCGAACCACTTTGGGTAGTCGACGTCTCAAAACCCCGGACACTCCCAATTGATTTAAGCCTATATCGTTGATTTACGCATCATCGAGTTTATTACTATTTATGTTTTTAAAATTTTGAGAATTTTCGCTTTATTCAATTTCTCGCTTTGATGATTTATCATATCATCGATTTCTCGATTTATCGCATTTACGCTCCATTAAATGTATGCACAACTTGCACAACTCTCGTAATCTAAAACGCTAAATTAATACACCAACCAAACTAATCGCTTAACTCGCTTACGCCTATGAGGACGTGTGCCTCATACGCGATATTATCTCGCTTATCTCACTATTATATATCGCTTATATCTCGCTTATATCTCGCATCTCGTATCGCGCTACGCATTGTTATTATTAGAAGGTGAATACGTGCAAATATGTGCTTATGTGCTTACGTGCTTATGTGCTTACGTGATTACGTGCTTATGTGTTTATGTGATTTTGTGCCTTATATGAATAATAATAATAATAAATATTGAGACATAACTCTATTATAATCGAATCTCATCTAATCTAAATCCTTCGTGTAGATGTCTTCAATGGGATCGCACACTCGAAGGAATCTCCAGCGCAGCAACGCCGACAAGCGTATTGCCACCATGGTAGCCACGGAAATGGCTAAGGTCATCCCGTAAATCGTCTCAGAAATCCATGCTGTGAGCAGTAACTCATCAGTTGACTCGAAAGCTGAGAACCCCAAGTCACAGTTCAGCTTCAAAAACTTCAAAGCTTGTGCACCTCTCGCCTTCACGGGCAACGATGGACCGACAACAATGTTCCATTGGTTTGACGCCATCGAGGTCACCTTTAGGCAAAGTGGATGCCCCGATGACCTCCGCACAGTGAATGCTACCAGAGTCTTCCAGTCCCGTGCTCTTGACTGGTGGACCGCCGAAAGGAATAGGCGCGGTAATGATGAAGCCTACAGTCTATCTTGGGAGGAACTCAAGGAAGTGATGTTGAAGGAGTTTTGTCCTCCGCACGAACTGCAAAAGCTCGAGAATGAGTTTGGGGAATCAAACAGGATAGTCCCGATAATGCTGGATTCACTGCTCGGTTTAAGATTTTGAGCATCATCTGTCCTAGCCAGGTTGATATGACTGAGAAAGCTATCAACAAGTACATCCGTGGTTTGCCTGAATGTGTTGCAAATTTTGTGAAAGTTGCTCGTACTACAACCATCGAGGAAACCTTCATGCTCGCCGCTGAGATCAATGATCAGCGAGTCCAAGATGGGTATTTCAAGAATCATGCGAAAGTTGCCAATCAAGCTATCGTCGAACCAACCCCTGCTACCGAACCACCAAGTGACCCGAAGGGAAAGCGTCAGGGACGCAAGAGAGGAAACCCGAGTAAGAACTATGCTCTCGCCGCTCTAGCAAACCCGCAGCCGCTTTAGTCAGCCACTCTGAACGCACCTCCAGCTAAGCGTGCGTATACCGGACCTCACCCTATATGCCCTAAGTGCACTTATCATCATGCCGTTGGTGGCAACTGCCGTTTATGGCCACTTTATTGTGAGTTGCCGATCAGGTCCTCGCCAGCCAGCTCCTCAGGCTCCAGCAGCTGCAGCTTTACCCGCTCCCCCTCAAGCCAACCAGCAGCAAGCTCCAAAAGCACGCGTGTGCTATGTTTGTGGTGATCCGAATCATTTCGCCAATGTCTGCCCGAATCGTCCTATCAAGTAAGAGCAGCCAGCACCGCAGCCTCAGCACCAGCCTCAGCCGCAGCAGCAACCACAAGCTGCGCGTGGCAGAGCCTTCAATCTCAACCATCGCCAGGCTCAGAATGACAACAATGTTGTCAATGGTATGTTCCTTGTCAATGGTATTTATGCTTCATGTTTATTTGATACTGGTGCTGATAATTGTTTTGTATTGTTAGAATTTGAAACGGTTTATATTGTAAGCGCGCTAAACTCCCAAAGACTTTCGATGTGGAAGTCGCCACTGGAAAATCCGTTACGTTAACTCCGTTTTGCGTGGTTGTAATCTCGATCTCAACAACCATGTCTTCTCGATCAATCTCATACCTATGCAGTTAGGTAGCTTCGATATCATAGTAGGTATGGATTTTCTTCGTGATAATCATGCTGAAGTTGTATGCTTCGATAAAATGATTCGTTTTCCTCTTCCATACGGTGATCAACTTCATGTTTATGGTGAAACTCCCTCAAAGAAGTTGATGCTTTTGTCATGCACTCGAACACACAAATGCTTGCAAAAGCGATGTGTTGCTTTCCTCGCTCATATCGTGAACCCGGAGAAAGAAAAGAAGACTTATAAAGATGTTCCCGTTGTTTGTGAATTTCCTAAGGTCTTTCCCGACGATTTACCCGGTTTACCCCCTACCCGAGATGTTGAATTCCGTATCGATTTAGTTCCTGGAGCTACTCCCTTGCTAAAGCTCCTTATCGTCTCGCACCATCCGAAATGCGCGAGCTATCAAGCCAACTTCAAGAGCTTCTTGATAAAGCTTCATACGCCGAACACTTCACCATGGGGCGCTCCTGTCCTTTTCGTGAAAAAGAAGGACAATCATTCCTATGTGCATCGATTATCGTGAACTTAACAAACTCATGATAAAGAACCGCTACCCTCTTCCTCGTATCGACGAATTATTTGATCAGCTTCAAGGTGCTACTTGTTTTTCCAAGATCTATTTACGCTCCGGTTATCATCAGTTACGTGTATTGGAAGAAGATATTCCGAAAACTGCCTTTCGTACCCGTTATGGCCTCGTGGTCATGCCTTTTGGTCTTACCAATGCACCCGCGGTCTTCATAGATTTGATGAACCGTGTGTGTAAAGCTTTCTTAGATCGTTTTGTTATTGTTTTCATCGATGATATCCTTATCTATTCGAAGTCGAGAGACGAACACGCGCGTCATCTCCGTTTAGTCCTCGAACTTCTTCAAGGTAATCGCCTTTATGCTAAGTTCTCTAAATGTGAATTCTGGCTCGAAGAAGTCCAATTTCTTGCCACATCGTTAATAGTCAAGGAATTCACGTCGAGCCTGCAAAGATTGAAGCCGTCAAGAGTTGGATTACACGAAGAATGCTTCCGAAATCCGTTCATTTCTTGGATTGGCGGGTTACTACCGTCGATTCATCGCCGACTTCTCGAAAATCGCCGTTCCGCTTACCGCTTTAACTCATAGAGACAAACCTTTTGTTTGGGATTCCAAGCAAGAGGAAGCGTTTCAAACTCTCAAGCGTATGCTATGCAAGCTCCCGTTCTGCTTTACCCGATGGAAACGACATGTGATGCCTCAAACCTTGGTCTTGGTTGTGTTCTCTTGCAACGAGACAAGGTTATCGCGTATGCGTCTCGCCAACTCAAGGTCCACGAGAAGAACTACACAACCCACGATCTCGAACTCGGTGCAGTTGTTTTTTGCATTAAAGATATGGCGACACTACCTTTACGGTACAAAGTGTACGGTCTTCACCGACCATAAGAGCTTACAACATATCTTTAATAAAAAAGAACTAAACATGCGAAAACGACGATGGGTTGAACTTCTCAACGATTACGATTGCGAAATACGCTACTATCCCGGCAAAGCAAACGTCATCGCCGATGCTCAAAGTCGACGAAGCTATGTGTATAGTGTTCGTGACTCTCAAGCTTTGAATGATCTCGAAATCATGATTCGCTCCGCTTTAATTCGCCTGTTTTAACGAGAATACTTTGAAGGAAGAAATGAAATGTGGTGCCGAAACTCAGCTTGTATCTAAATCTGATGGTATTTATTACTACCTTAATCGCATTTGGATTCCTGCTCGTGATAATCTTCGTGAATTGCTAATGACCAAAGCTCATAAATCCCGATATTCCATTCACCCCGGTGCCGACAAGATGTACCAGGACCTTCGTCCTAAGTACTGGTGGCCGGGCATGAAAAAGGATATCGCCTTGTACGTCTCAAAATGCTTAACTTGTTCAAAAGTTAAAACCGAACATCAAAGCCCTCTGGTTTACTCGAACAACCCGAAATCCCGATGTGGAAATGGGAGAGTATAACTATGGACTTCGTTACTAAACTCCCCGTACTTCATCCGGTCATGATAGCATTTGGGTTATCGTTGATCGTCTCACTAAATTGCGCACTTTATTGCTATACGAGAAGACTTTAAGGTCGAACGGTTAGCCCGAATCTATACCGAGGAAGTTATATGACGACACGGGACGCATCATGAAATCGTCTCTGACCGAGACGGTCGTTTTACTTCGCGTCTCTGGGAGACCTTTCAGTACCGCTTTTCACCCTCAAACCGACGGTCAGACTGAGCGCACGATCCGCACCCTCGAAGACATGCTTCGTGCGTGCATCATAGATTTCGGTGGTAACAGGGATACGCATTTACCTTTAATCAAATTCTCGTACAATAATAGTTATCATACCAGCATTCAAATGGCTCCTTTTAGGCACTGTATGGAAGAAAATGTCGATCGCCTATTGCATGGCACGAGATCGGGGAAGCACAAATCACCCGTCCTGAGCTAATTCAAGAAACAACCGACAAGATCCTCCAAATCAGAGAATCTCTTGAAAGCTCGGAGTCGTCAAAAGAGTTACGCCGATAAACGCCGCAAGCCCCTACAGTTCGAAGTGGGAGATCACGTTCTCCTAAAGGTTGCATCCTTGGAAGGGAGTGGTCCGCTTCGGCAAGAAAGGAAAGCTAGCGCCTCGATACGTAGGACCCTAATCGGTAAAGTATCCTATCGTCTCGAATTACCGGAGGAACTTAATAACGTACATCCGACTTTCCATGTGTCTAATTTCAAAAAGTGCTTAGCCGAAGAAAATCTGCAAGTCCCTCTCGAAGATCTGCAAATACGAGGACTCTCCATTTCGTGGAAAAGCCTGTGGAAATCATGGACTGAGAGACTAAGAAACTACGACGCTCTCGCATCCCTATCGTGAAGGTCCGATGGGAGGGCAAACGCGGCGCCGAGTTTACTTGGGAATTGGAAAGTGATATGAAGGCCAAGTACTCGCATCTATCTGTTACAGCTACAGCTTAATTTCGGGACGAAATTCCCTAAAGTAGGGGAGACTGTAACAACTCGAAAATTCGATTGTTATCTTTTCATTTTGTTTTCCCGTTTACCTATCTTTTGCAATAAGTTTTACAACAAAGTTTTTAATAATTAAAAGTTTGCAATAGGTTTTTAGCATTGGAGTGTAGAATGCATTAGGTTTACAATCGCTTAAAATATGAAATTCATTATCAAGTTATCCTCATCTCTAAGAAACTAACTATATTCGATCCCTACAATATAAAATAAGATGTTTTACTTACCAATTATCATAATATAACAATATATTAAAATTATGTGAAATAAGTAACACATATAACAAGTAACCTTGTGTTTAAGTAGCCGGTTTATGCACTTACTCACTAAGCATGTTATCTATATCTTCGTTGTGAAGTTATCCTTTCGACTGCTCTTTCTGTAACAACTCGAAAATTCAATTGTTATCGTTTCATTTTGTTTTCCCGTTTACCTATCTTTTGTAATTCCGAGATTCGATTTATGATAAAGTTTATGTTAATTAATTATGGTATTGTACGTTATTATCGCATCTAATCGTTTAATAAATCGCATCGCTATCTCATCGCATCGCAAATCGCAGTTATTTATGTGGTTTTATATTATTTATGTGTTATGTGTGTTTGTGGTTCGCATTGCTCTCGCACTCTCGAATCGCTAAAACACACTATTACATCAAGTATAACGCTTAACGCTTTACTAAAATGCTTAATATAACTAACTAATACGAACCGAATAGCCAAACGAACTCTTAACGCGAAACAAACGAAGAAACCCAACAATTGGGTCAAGTTCGCTCGAACTTGGGTGACCCCAAGTTCGGCCGAACTTGACTGGTTAACCAAACTCTCTTCTTCCACTATAAGTTCGCTCGAACTTATCCGTTCCTTCACCAACATAGCAAGTTCGACCGAACTTGCTTAATTCCCTTCGAATATCCCACAAGTTCGCCGCGAACTTGCAATTGATACTCATGCAAGTTCGACCGAACTTGGTCTCCATCAGCTCTCATTTTGCCTTCTCCTATAAATACCAAGCTCTGTTATCTCATTTGAACTGGCTGTAAGTTCGCCCAGAGCTCTCAAAACCCGAAACCTTCGTGTTCTAAGTAAGAATAACCCGATTTCACTGCATCCCAAAGTTTACAACGATCTACAAAGGTTTACAACGATTTTGGTACAAGGCGTAGCCTTCGTTTTCATCAAAACTCGTTCTTTTACGAAAACCTTTATATTTTTCTTCAAAAACTTATGTTTTGAGCTTAGATCTACACAATACAAGTTTGTTTGGCGATAGTAGAGACTTCCCAAACACGAGATCTGCAAGATCTCGGCTTCTAAGGATAGATCTGAGAAAAACCTGTCACACCCCGACCCGCAGCGGAATAAGAGTCGGGGCATAATTGGGTTATCACCAAAGCCATGATGTTTACTAATATGTTTCATATTTATTAAATTCAAATTTCATTCTCAAAATTCCAAACAATTCATACAATTACAAAGAAAGATAACCAACTAAACAATCCAAAGTCTAAACCGGTTTATTCTTCTAAGCCGTCCTATATGTTTCTTGCTGCAGCTGGATCACCTGTATCATGTGTAAAAATAGAGGTTTTTGGGTCAACATAAGTTGGCGAGTGAACCTTGTTAGAAAACATTTATTATTATTTTCTTGTTATATTTATTATTGAAAATTGTGCAATAATCATATGTGAGCAAACGTAAATAAACATACAATAACAATAACAATAACAAACCATATCATACAATACAACATAACATACAATAACAAACCAACTTGCATGAATATATAACATGAATGATACTGTATATGTTGGCAACGTCAAGTTCACCTCATAGGTAATGGGGAACAGACGACCTATGATAAATGTATGTGCGATCAAGGCTCAATCAAATGGAGCCGATCGTATGTTGGCAACGCCTCGTTCACGCTCATAGGTAATGGGGAACAGCTCAACGTTCATAGGTAATGGGGAGCGGCGGCCTATGATAATGTATGTACTGAAAATGATAAATTTAATCTAAACATTAACCACACACAAACAGTTATACATATTGAATACACATTTGATCATGGACATGATGGATGCACAATTGTTTAAATGTAAATAATAATAAGACACATGATACACCCAAAAACGTGATTAAAACGGGAATTTGTAGAGATTCACTCACATTGGGTGCGTTCGGTTGAAGATGAATGCGTACGAGTTTAGAGGGTTGATCGACGAGGATTAACTAACCTAAATGATAACGAAAAGGTACGGTAAATAAGTGGATTTTATTAACAATTTTAATAAGGTCTTTAGGTTTATTTTTGTGAGTTTAAGGTTATTTTCTAACTTCAAAAACATTATTTTTAAGTATTTTTAATTGATTTTTAAATTAAATAAATAAATAAAACTATAAAAAAATGTTGACTTTTTTTGGGTTTGACCGTTGACCATTTGACTTTGACTTGTTGACCGGTTCGGTCGTTTATATTGTTTGCACTGAGTGAGGTTCGAACTGTGACCTCCCGTACGCATGCACGCAGCTCTACCAACTGAGCTACGTGTCTAACCCGAAATATTTCTGTTTTTAATTATATTTATATACTATTTTAATTTATTCAAAATTCATTTATTTTTAAAAAGGATTTTAATCATCGAACCGGCGTGCGTAACAGGTCTCGAACCCGGGACCTGTGGATTAACGTTGCACACAGTCCACGCTGGACTGTGTGTCTAACCTGGTTAATATTCTGGTTTTTATTATACTTAACATTTTTCAGTGAGTTAACCCGGTTCGGTTTTAAAAGAGCATTTTTATTTCAGAGAGTGAGGTTGGGTCAGGGATCGAACTCGAGACGTGTGATAGTTGTTTGCATACAGTCCACCGCTGGACTGTGTGTCTAACCCATTATATATCTTGTTTTAATTATACTTATACATTAGTTCGACTTCATCTTCTTCGTTCAAAAACACAGACAACGATTATTCAACTGATCTTGTTTAATTCGATTGACAAACATATAATTGATTAAAATGAAATGGACAGGGAAGATTTTGGGAATGAACATACCGGAAAAATGATCTTTCTCAGAACTCCGGCGAAGTCGTCGGCTCTGTTTTATGAACTCCGTCTGAACGGCCAATTAATAGTTTTGATTAACCAAATTGTGAAATTGAATGACTAAACAAGAGTTATCAGAAGGTTTGAATGATTATACAGTTTCACAGCGGAATCTAGAAATTTCAGAAAACTTCCGGCGAGTGTTGATTATCTGATGTCGTCGTCTAGGATTGATTCTGATTGAAAGGTTTGAGTTAGCAAAAGCCTAACAACTGATAGAAGATGGAAGAATTGAGAAACTTACCGTTTTGATGAAAGACACGGTTTTCTGGCGAAAGTCCGGCGAGTTCAAAAAGCGATTCCGACGATCAAAATTATAGTAAAAGTGAAATTAGAGGTTCTGTGAATGTTATTGAGTCGCGAGATGATGATTTTGTTGGAGTAATTCAGGAAGTGAATGTTTTCGGTTATTAAAACCGAACATCACATGAATTTAAGTTCATTCAAGACTGAATTGATTAAGAATGTCGGTTTATCGGTTATATTCAGGAATCCGGATCACTAAAAGTACTGGACGTTTGGAAGCCGATATCGGTTTCAGTTTGGCGTAAACAGGTTGATTCACGGTTGCACATATGTTTTAATGTTTCCTAGATTACACAAAGTCAGCTAGTGGCGGAGTGGTTATATGTTTGATGTTTAAAGTTCCCGCTGACCCGGGTTCGAAACCCGGCAGCCCTTTTTCTTTTTTTATTGTTTTAATTTTATTTTTTAACAATTTTAATTTCCATAATCTAAAATGTTTTTAGTTATGTATTGTTTAAAATTAACGTAGGCATTAAATGAACAACAAATATATAAAACTGATTATTCGATTAATAAACGAAGCGGGTTTGGAAAACCCGTTTTTCGACAAATGTTACAGTATCCCCTACTTTTAGAAATTTCGTCCCGAAATTTAAGTAGTAGTGGTAACAGGAAAAAGATGCGGGTATTTTTCGCGCATTGAGTCTTCACGTTCCCAAGTAAACTCAGGTCCCCGTTTCGACTCCCAGGTACCCTTACAATTGGAATACGACTCCGTCTTAAACGTTTTTCTCCGAAAGTCCATGATCTCTACTGGTCTTTCAATGAAATGCATAGATTCATCGATCTGAATATCTTCCAGGGGAATATGGAGGTTTTCATCGGCGAGGCACTTCTTCAAGTTTGATACGTGGAATGTGGGGTGAATTTTGTTGAGTTCTTCTGGTAGATCAAGCTTGTATGCTACAGGTCCTACTCTTTCGAGTATCTTGAAAGGTCCTACGTAGCGTGGTGCTAGCTTGCCCTTCTGGCCAAAACGAACTACTCCCTTCCAGGTGATACTTTTAAAAGTAATGATCACCAATGTTAAACTCCAAAGGCTTTCTTCGTTTATCTGCATAACTCTTTTGACGACTCTGTGCCGCTAGAAGATTGTTTCGAATTTGATGGATCTTGTCTGTGGTTTCTTGAATCAATTCTGGACCGGTGATTTGAGCTTCCCAATTTCGTGCCAACATACTGGAGATCGGCACTTACGACCATATAAAGCTTCGAAAGGTGCCATGCCGATACTTGAATGATAGCTTTGTTGTACGAAAATTCAACTAATGGCAGATGAGCGTCCCAATTTCCCTTGAAGTCTATGACACATGCTTGAAGCATATCTTCAAGAGTTTGAATGGTGCGTTCAGATTGTCCATCAGTTTGAGGATGATAAGCGGTACTGAGGTCTAATCGTGTACCCAAAGCGGCTTGTACGGCTTGCCATGTTCGTGAAGTGAAACGACCATCACGATCTGAAATAATGCTTAACGGTACACCATGACGGCTTACGATTTCGCTGATGTAGATACGAGCTAACTTCTCGTTCTTGAAATCTTCACGGATCGGAATGAAGTGAGCGTATTTTGTAAGACGATCAATGATTACCCATATAGTGTCATACCCACCAGAAGTGCGAGGTAACCCGGTGATGAAGTCCATGGTTATGTTTTCCCACTTCCATACAGGTATTTCAGGTTGGACCAGAAGTCCTGAGGGTCTTTGATGTTCAGCTTTTACCTTGGAACATGTAAGGCACTTGGAAACAAAAACAGCAACATCCTTTTTCATTCCAGGCCACCAGTAGGTGTATCGAAGGTCTTGATACATCTTGTCGGCTCCTGGGTGTATAGAGTATCGTGTTTTGTGTGCCTCATTCATAAGGAATTCACGAAGGTTGTTGTGGTCAGGAATCCATATGCGATCTAGATAGTACAGAATACCGTCGGATTTAGTTTCAATTTTAAGTTCAGCTCCACAGGACAGCTCCTTTCGCACGTCGTCTTCCGTTACTGAAACATGTTGAGCTTCTCGAATTTGATCTTTGATGTCGGGACATAGAAGACGAATGAGTTCGCATAACCCTTTCGACTGAGTGCATCGGCCACCGCGTTTGCCTTGCCAGGATGATACCGAATTTCACAGTCGTAGTCATTAAGAAGTTCAACCCATCTCCGTTGCCTCATGTTTAACTCCTTTTGGTTGAAAATATGTTGGAGGCTCTTATGGTCAGTGTATATTTCACACTTAGTACCGTAGAGATAATGTCTCCATATAACACAACGGCTCCAAGTTCTAGGTCGTGGGTGGTGTAGTTCTTCTCATGAGTTTTGAGTTGTCTAGAAGCATAAGCTATCACCTTTCCTCTTTGCATTAGAACACAGCCTAGTCTTGCCCTGACGCGTCGCAATAAACTATGAAGTCATCACAACCTTCAGGAAGAGTGAGGATAGGTGCATCACAGAGTTTTTGTTTAAGGGTTTGGAAGGCTTCTTCTTGTTTGGGTCCCCATATGAAGGGTTTTCCTTTATGTGTTAAAGCGTGAGTGGTACAGCGATGTGGGAGAAATTTGCAATGAAACAGCGATAATAACCAGCCAAACCAAGGAATGATCTTACTTCGGTTGGTCTACGTGGCGCTTGCCATTCTTGTACTGCTTTGATCTTTGAGGGGTCGACATGTATTCCCTTGTCATTGACGACATGTCTAAGGAATTGTACTTCTTTTAACCAGAATTCGCATTTGGAGAATTTGGCGTAGAGCTTTTCATTCTCTAAGAGTGTAAGGATGAGTCGAAGGTGTCGTTCATGATCAGACTTAGACTTTCAGTAGATGAGGATGTCGTCGATGAAGACTATAACAAAGCGATCGAGATAGGGTTTGCAGACTCTGTTCATTAGATCCATGAAGACAGCTGGAGTGTTGGTTAAACCAAATGGCATGACCATGAATTCATAATGACCATAACGAGTTCGGAAGGCGGTCTTTGGGACGTCTTCTTCATGTACTCTGAGTTGATGATAACCAGAACGAAGGTCGATTTTTGAAAAACAGCTGGCACCTTGAAGTTGGTCAAGAAGATCATCGATGCGAGGTAATGGGTAGCGGTTCTTGACCGTTAACTTTTTGAGTTCTCTGTAGTCGATGCACATGTGAAACGTTCCATCTTTCTTCTTCACAAAAAGGACAGGTGCACCCCAAGGCGAGGAGCTAGGACGTATGAATCCTTTGTCAGTCAGCTCTTGTAATTGACTGGCTAACTCTTGCATTGGATGGGGCTAACCTATAAGGAGATTTTGCAACTGGCGTAGCTCAGGTATAAGATCAATGCGGAATTCGACTTCTCTCACGGGAGGAAGTCCTGAAATGTCGTCAGGAAAAACTTGTGGAAAATCTTTTACTACTGGGAGGTCTTCAAGTTTCTTCTCCTTGGTTCCCTTTTTGACGACATGAGTTAGAAATGCGACATAATTCTTGTGGAGATATTTTCGGGCTTGAAGACAGGACATTAATTTGAGTCCTTTCGAAGGGGTTTCTCCAAAGATTCGCAGAGTCTGACCATTTGTAAGAGGAATGCGTATAAACTTTTGCGGCATACAACTTCAGCATGATGATGGCTGAGCCAGTCCATACCAATTATAATGTCAAAGCTTCCCAACTTCATAGGTATGAGGTCAACTGGAAAATCGTGATCGTTTAGGGTGAGAGTACAATTGCGTATAATAGAGTTTAATGAGACCGGTTTTCCGTCAGCAACTTCAACCGTTATGGATTCCATGAGTTTATCACGAGTTTGGTTGAGGATGGGTTCAAATTCTAAGGATACAAAACTTTTATCCGCTCCAGTATCAAATAACATGGATGCATAACTACCATTGATGAGAAACGTACCGTTAACCACATTGTTGTCAGCCCTTGCTTGGTTAGCGTTGATGTTGAAAGCTCTTCCTCTTGCAGGTGGAGGAGCTTGGTTAGCCTGATTCACCGGATTTGCTTGAGCTTGAGCAGTATAATGTTCACCAAGCGTGGACAAGTGTTTCTAAAGTGGTTTGGGTCTCCACAATTGTAACAAGCCCGCATAGGTTGCACCATGGGATAGTTGGGTTGGTAGTAGGATTGGGCTACATGTTGGGTAGGTGGTAGTAGTAGAGGTTGTTGGGCTTGACCCACTATCTGATGGTGGGTTTGGGTTGAGGGCTGGTGGCGGTTCGTTCGCTGAGGTACACGACAGGTTTGGATGGTGTGACCTGCGCGACCACAGCCGGTGCAATGTTGACAGGGATGACAGGAAAGTGATGGTATTGGCAACGTTGCATTTTGGGTATGGGACGGAGTATGGCCTTTTATATGGTGCAGGTGAGGGGGCAACTTGGGTAATGGGTGCAGCAGGGATGGGGAAATTTGTTTGTGTGGACAGCAAAGTTCCTGGTGTTACGTTTCCTCTTGTTAGCAAACTTTGAGGAGGAGGTGGAATGGTTTGAAGTTTGGCCCTCAACGGGGGCTTTCTTTTTCTCATCTTTAAATTTACCGTTGCGAATTCGATTCTCGGTAAGCTCGGTAGCTAGTTCCATAGCAGCTTCAAGTGTTGCAGGCGAAGTGCTGAGAACTGAGTCTTAAATTTTTGAGGGAAGGCCTCGAATATAATGTTCGACTAAGCGGTAAACTGGGGTGAACAAGTTAGGGACCATTTGGTTCAACTCTAAAAACCTCTTGTTGTAGGAAGTATGATCTCCCTCCTTTTGCTTCAACGAATGAAATTCATCCTCTAACTTTTTGATCTCACTTCTAGGACAGAAGCGTCTCGTCATGATTTCCCTTAACTCCTCCCACGTTAAGGCCATTGCATCTTCGATTCCCCATTACCTTTTTCAGTATTCCACCAGGTAAGAGCTACCCCAAATAGCCTCCCGGTTGCGTAACGTACCTTGCGATCCTCGGGACAATCGCAGTTGAGGAAGGTGTTTTCCATTTCCTCAAACCAGTGGAGGAGAGCAGTGACACCTTCGGTCCCTTCAAATTTCGGAGGATCGCAAGACTTGAAATGTTTATATGAGCACTTTTTGAAAGGAGGGTTGCCGATGTTCTGATCTTCTTGCTGGGGAGGATTGATGGGATTTGCAGCGAGAGCTTGTTGGACTTGAACTACAATGTCAGGAAGCACCGCGGCCATTTGTTTTGCGATTTGGGTGGCCAAGCGTTTGTTTGACCTTCCTGATCTTCTACCCCCTCGTTGTTGCCTAGCCAACATCTACAGGAATATACATAAGAATATTGTGAGTTTATGGAGTCTTTTTAGGTGTCATGTGTCTTAAAAAATAAAAAATAACATAAACATCAATAATGCAACTACATCCATAGTGTGATATCCCGGGTTTTTTGGATAACTTAAACGCGACACTTGTCGAATAAAGTATATGCTAAGTATTAAACGTGTACGAGTTAATGAATACGTGATGTGTGTTTGTGTGATTGTTTAGTTATAAATAATTACGGTAGATATGTACACGAACCGAACCAAACCGCGACACGAACCAACCTCGATTCCTTGTGACTCTAGGAGTTAACCAAGTTTTAAACTTTAAACTCCAACGACTCGGCCGAGAACAACCCAAACCGAAAACCCATTGCATGCAACCCAAGTCCTCGGCCACATGATCAAAACCAAACCGACCGCCCTAGTCTCTCGGCCACGAGCTCCAACTAAAACCGTAACCCTTATCATCTTGTTGCGCCTATATATACAAACTCACATGCATTCATTCACAAAACCACAAAACCCTAAAGAAAAACAGCCGTCGGTGGCTCTCTCCGATCGCAAAACAGCCCATCTCTTCCACTTGATCACCTCTTCGATCGCAAGCAACCTCGTTCTTCATCACCTTGATCTGATCAGCCCTTGTTATTCCATTCGGTCGCGAGATCAGCCCATTGATCAGTTCCTCGATCACAAACAGTCTACTTCATCATCATCTCTCGGCCGCAAGCATCGTTGATCACCGGTTCCTTATTTTACTCACGGTTCGTTTACCTTATCGTAAAAGATTTGAAATTTATCATATCATATTCAGAATACATTGTTTTAACTTTGTTGTTCTCGGATTTGCATAATTGAATGAGATGAATGATTGTATTGTTTCGGATTGTTAATACTAGATTGAAAGTTGGATGTTTGTTTGAAAATCTGAAATCATAGGCTGAATTGGTTTATAAAAACAAGAGATGTTGATTAGGGTTGCATGGATATGTTTTAGTATTGATCTATGATTAGAAATCGGTTCTTGATCGCCTAGGTTAGTCGTATGAACGGCTGATGCGAGTCTATAATAATGATATGCTGAAACAGTTGCTGAGTAATAGTTACAGCCGACTTCATCTGGCTGTAACTCGGTCGTTAGTTGTCGAAAAACGGATTTCCGGATGTCTAGAACGTAGAGATTTGAATAAGGAATCTAATGGCGCTGGATTTATAATTTTCTGAAGTCATTTGATATTTTTAAAGGGCCAAATAAGTTCAGTAACTAAAGCTGTGAAAATCCTGAAATTTTGTTGGTTGTTTATCGAGCTGGATTTTAAAATCAGTAGGGAGTCGAGTCATGAATTTTGTACAGCAACTAGGTATGGAAATTTCCGGGCAACTCCAACTGGAATTTTGTTAATTGGACGATAAGTGATTTTTAAATAAATTCTTCCGTGAACTGCAGTCAGAAAGTGATAATTCTGACTGCAGCCTAGTATATTAATATTTATGGTTAATTGGTAAAGATTTAGGACTTGGAAAATTTATATAAATTTCTATAGTATAAATTTCACCTACTGTAAAAATATTGGAATTTTTGGAACGTTGTAACTATTTTATAAAAATCCTAGAAAACAGCTGAATTATGAGTGTTAAGCTGAAATTGATAACTTGTGATTGTGTGCACCAAATTGTGGCATGAATTGGTTTATGTTTATGATAAGTTGTTTTAATCACTAGGATCACATGAGGATACTTGCATGCATGTTTGAGTGTTAGATATGTTGTATGTGTGTATCACTGTGTGCGTAAATTACGTGTAGAATTTGTATTGGTGTGTTCACACACTGACTTGGAATTAATTGGTTTGTTAGGACGCAACTAGCGGTCCCATCTCTTATAACTTCTTTGCTACACTAACCGAGCAAATAAAGGTGAGTTCACGGCCCCTAACTTTATCCGGTTTTTAAACAACAGGGGGAGAAACATGTATACACTCTCAAACTCAATCTCTTTACGTTATACGAATTTAACGTCACATAACTATTCGGTAACTAAGTTGATGTTAATGTAATGTTATGGTCACTAAGCAGCTTTATCACTTAAGTCCTCGTCAATCTCTCGGATCGTTAGTATTGGGTTTAATAGCGGGGGAGTTATAAGTAGTACTACTGGGCCCGACAAGCCCCATCCGAGCTAGTCGCGCTAGCCGACCGGGTATGGTCAACGGGTGAATAATTCGGCCTAACTTCGCCATGGTCAGTGATAGGCCTGGCAAAACGGAGGCACAACAGTCAGCTTCGATCGCGAACTCTTACGTGACATGACTTTAGGCTAGCTACCTATATATGTTAACATTGAACTTAATTACGAACTACGATATTATCCCGGGTTGGGGATAATGGAAACAACAACTTATTATTCCGGGTTGGAATAATGGAAACAACAACTTAATATTCCGGGTTTGGAATATTGGAAGCAACAACTTATTATTCCGGGTTGGAATGATGGAACCAATACGTTATCCCGGGTTAGGGATAACGGAGAAAACAAACTATGACCGAACAAACGAATTTATGAAAACCTGTGAACTCACTCATCTTTAATGTTGACACTTGTTTCTTTACATGTTTCTCAGGACGCTAGGAGCTCTAGGTGCACGCACATGCATTGAACAAGACATCTTTTATCGAGTCTTATTTATCAATATTGTTTTGGGATTTTTCATTTGTTTTGGCGTTTGTGTTGACGCCCGCTTCACTACTTATTTATGCTTCCGCTCAAACTTTAAAAACTGATGCATCTGCTAAATATTGGTAACTAATCAAGACAATATAAAATCTACGACAAATGGTTTTTTTTTTTTTTGAAAACGTATTATCAAATCATATAGAGTCGTTCGACGTACTAGTGTTTCAGATTCTTGTTTGTTCACACGCCTCGCGGTAAAACTCCGCAAGTGGAAATTGAGGGTGTGACACATAGGATGTCTTGGGTTTGCTCATGTTGGGCCTCAAATGTCCCCCATACCTTCACCTGTATAGTCATGTGGGCCCCCATGACTATTGGCTTAGTAGGATTCACATTAGTATTGGCGGTTTAACACTCGCATCACCCGAATGAAAACCATGAAATATGTTTGCGAGATGTATGGTCGGAGAGTGTCCAGGTGTAGACACAATGACAACTCAAAGTGGGGTTAGCTCACACGACGTTTGGTATAGCATGCTTTGGCCTAATAGGTCCTTCGTACTCTCATCGTTAGTCCCCAGGTAGGCAAACTGGTCCTTTATTTTGGATTTATACGAATGCCAAGCCTAGACAGGACGTTCCGACTACCGGTACTTGTACCCTTCCAGTTACTACATGCCCGTCATGAGAACTCACTTTGATGTGATTTGAAAATACAAAAATCATTGCAAAAAAAAAAAAAATCATGGAAGTGATGTGGTGTGTGCTCTCATGGATATGATATGTTATGAGAATATGATTCATGATAAACATTGTATAATAATATGTACTTATGAACATGCTTGCATAACATTGAATGTAACATTAAACATAAAACATCATGAATTTTGCATGTAACACACAAAAAATTTTTTAAAAATTCTAATCAACTATAGTATAGGCTCTAAGGGTCTAATAACCTATCCTTTATCCCTATAGTCATGGCTCTGATACCAATCTGTCACACCCCGACCCGCAGCGGAATAAGAGTCGGGGCATAATTGGGTTATCACCAAAGCTCATGATGTTTACTAATATGTTTCATATTTATTAAATTCAAAATTTCATTCTCAAAATTCCAAACAAGTTCATACAATTACAAAGAAAGATAACCAACTAAACAATCCAAAGTCTAAACCGGTGTATTCTTCTAAGCCATCCTATATGTTTCTTGCTGCAGCTGGATCACCTGTATCATGTGTAAAAATGGGGGTTTTTGGGTCAACAAAGTTGGCGAGTGAACCTTGTTAGAAAACATTTATTATTATTTTCTTGTTATATTTATTATTGAAAATTGTGCAATAATCATATGTGAGCAAACGTAAATAAACATACAATAACAATAACAATAACAATAACAAACCATATCATACAATACAAACAATAACATACAATAACAAACCAACTTGCATGAATATATAACATGAATGATACTGTATATGTTGGCAACGTCACGTTCACGCTCATAGGTAATGGGGAACGGACGGCCTATGATAAATGTATGTGCGATCAAGGCTCAATAAAACGGAGCCGATCGTATGTTGGCAACGCCTCGTTCACGCTCATAGGTAATGGGGAACAGCTCAACGCTCATAGGTAATGGGGAGCGGCGGCCTATGATAATGTATGTACTGAAAATGATAAATTTAATCTAAACATTAACCACACAAACAGTTGATACATATTGAATACACATTTGATCATGGACATGATGGATGCACAATTGTTTAAATGTAAATAATAATAAGACACATGATACACCCAAAAACGTGATTAAAACGGGGAATTTGTAGAGATTCACTCACATTGGGTGCGTTCGGTTGAAGATGATGAATGCGCACGAGTTTAGAGGGTTGATCGACGAGGATTAACTAACCTAAATGATAACGAAAAGGTACGGTAAATAAGTGGATTTTATTAACAATTTTAATAAGGTCTTTAGGTTTATTTTTGTGAGTTTAAGGTTATTTCAAACTTCAAAAACATTATTTTTAAGTATTTTTAATTGATTTTTAAATTAAATAAATAATAAAACTATAAAAAAAATGTTGACTTTTTTGGGTTTGACCGTTGACCATTTGACTTTGACTTGTTGACCGGTTGGTCGTTCATATTGTTTGCACTGAGTGAGGTTCGAACTCGTGACCTCCCGTACCGTGCACGCAGCTCTACCAACTGAGCTACGTGTCTAACCCGAAATATTTCTGTTTTTAATTATATTTATATACTATTTTAATTTATTCAAAATTCATTTATTTTTAAAAAGGATTTAATATCGAACCGGCGTGCGTAACAGGTCTCGAACCCGGGACCTGTGGATTAACGTTGCACACAGTCCACCGCTGGACTGTGTGTCTAACCTGGTTAATATTCTGGTTTTTATTTATACTTAACATCTTTCAGTGAGTTAACCCGGTTCGGTTTTAAAAAGAGCATTTTTATTTCAGAGAGTGAGGTTGGGTCAGGGATCGAACTCGAGACGTGTGATAGTTGTTTGCACACAGTCCACTGCTGGACTGTGTGTCTAACCCGGTTATATATCTTGTTTTAATTATACTTATACATTAGTTCGACTTCATCTTCTTCGTTCAAAAACACAGACAACGATTATTCAACTGATCTTGTTTAATTCGATTGACAAACATATAATTGATTAAAATGAAATGGACAGGGAAGATTTTGGGAATGAACATACCAGGAAAATGATCTTTCTCGGAACTCCGGCGAAGTCGTCGGCTCTGTTTTATGAACTCCGTCTGAACGGGCCAATTAATAGTTTTGATTAACCAAATTGTGAAATTGAATGACTAAACAAGAGTTATCAGAAGGTTTGAATGATTATACCGTTTCACAACGGAATCTAGAAATTTTCAGAAAACTTCTGGCGAGTGTTGATTATCTGATGTCGTCGTCTGGGATTGATTCTGATTGAAAGGTTTGAGTTAGCAAAAGCCTAACAACTGATAGAAGATGGAAGAATTGAGAAACTTACCGTTTTGATGAAAGACACGGTTTTCTGGCGAAAGTCCGGTGAGTTCAAAAAGCGATTCCGACAATCAGAAATTAGAGTAAAAGTGAAATAGAGGTTCTGTGAATGTTATTGAGTCGCGAGATGATGATTTTGTTGGAGTAATTCAGGAAGTGAATGTTTTCAGTTATTAAAACCGAACATCACATGAATTCAAGTTCATTCAAGACTGAATTGATTAAGAATGTCGGTTTATCGGTTATATTCAGGAATCCGCGATCACTCAAAAGTCCTGGACGTTTGGAAGCCGATATCGGTTTCAGTTTGGCGCTAACAGGTTGATTCACGGTTGCACATATGTTTTAAATGTTTCCTAGATTACACAAAGTCAGCTAGTGACGGAGTGGTTATATGTTTGATATTTAAAGTTCCCGGCTGACCCGGGTTCGAAACCCGGCAGCCCTTTTTCTTTTTTATTGTTTTAATTTTTATTTTTTAACAATTTTAATTTCCATAATCTAAAATGTTTATTAGTTATGTATTGTTTAAAATTAACATAGGCATTAAATGAACAACAAATATATAAAACTGATTATTCGATTAATAAACGAAGCGGGTTTGGAAAACCCATTTTTCGACAAATGTTACAAAACCTTTGAAAACCATTGATTTCTACAGAAGATACGGACTTTTGATGACGTTTTGTTCATTTTCTGGTATGAAACGAAGCATCTATCATTCAAGATCCCAGATCTGGAAGCACAAGGACGTTTATGTTGGTTTACACAAGCCGGACTAATCCGAACGAACCCCGAGTTCGCCCGGATTAGCCCACGCTTTTGTAAAACGGCTAAAACAGCTCTAAAAGACTCTTCCACCTAAGTTTGCTCAGTAGCACAGGGTTGGAGGGATGAACACTCGATTTTCCTCAGCAAACGACGCGAAAACGCAAGATTTTGGACCCGAAAACATCAAGTTCGCTCGAGAATCACCAGTTCACCAGGTCAAGTTCGACCGAACTTGTACCCAAATGGGTCAAGTTCGACCGAACTTGGGCTAATCTCACCAAATCTCCTACAAGTTCGACCGAACTTGTCTAGTTTCTTAAGAAACTATGCAAGTTCGGCCGAACTTGTCTCCTTAGTAAGAAATCCTTACAAGTTCGCCCGAACTTGGCTATAAACTCACCAAACCATACAAGTTCGCTCGAACTTGTGTGTTTACACACAAGTTTGCCCGAACTTGGCTACTGCCCAACCAAAACTTAACCGTCTCAACTTTTCGGAGACTGATGCACTTCCGTTCGAGTATGCAGGCTGATCCGGCGCTCTTCTCGACTCTCCTCAGATCCCGAACTCTGACCTAAATGCACCCACAGTGAATATACTTGACCAATTTTCGCTTTAACGCACTTTTTGGTGTTATATACGTTCCTATATCAAAATCACTTCACATATCAAACTGTTTATCACACACGAATAATCCGATTATATATGCTCAATACGTGATGCTAGAAACATGTTATTTTTGTTAACTTGCCTCCTTAGCTAGTATGGTACTATAGTGTGGCTTACACCCGACGGGGTCTAGTTAGGATGGACGCGCAAGCCTTCTCACGGTAGTTAGCATGAGAAATAAGCCTATGTTAACCTGTGTGAAATGTTTCGGTGTATCATGTTATGTAGTTAGATTATCTCGCGAACGGTTTCTCTATTATGCTAGTATTACAAAAACTCCTATGCTCACCTTTACTTAATTGTATTGACATGTTTTTTAACGTATGTAACAGGTTGAGGATTTTAGCTATGGATGTTTGGATGTTGCATGCTTAGCGTAGTTTAGTTTTGTTTAGTTAGTTTGTCGATGTAATTTAGATTTGGAACTTATGTATTAAATCTAGGGGAAATCGAACCCGGTTGAATTTTATGAGAAATCTCCGTTTTGTAATAATTGTTTAAATGTTACGTTTAATAGTATGGGATATTAAGCAGGTTGTGATATGTTAAATGATTGTTATGGAACATCTCGTGAAATCAATATGGTCGCCTAGTGCCACTAACCCTGATGTTTCCGCCATCGGTTGGGGTGTGACATCTTCAACCATCCAAAATTCCGCATGATTAATGCTTTCACAATCAACCGAATCATAGGACCTCTTAGTATATTTGAGTCTAGAAAAACATTTACCAAAAAATAACACTTAAAAATTATATTACAATGTAATAAAAAATTCAAATTATATAATGAACAAACACAACCCAAGGAAGATTCGGTTTGACTTAATATTCGAACAACAAAGATTTACATTAACAGATAATCTCTACTATTCGGCTACAAAAGAAAATGGTAATCAAAATAACAAACTAACATAGTTAATAATAACATGAAAAATATATCTTACCGGGTTAGTTAACATTACAAGAAGCAACAATATTACTCCTACCAAAACTTTCTATAGCATCACGAAACTTGCTTAAAGTCATTGCATCTATAACATCATTACCCGGGAAATTCTTCAAGGACACCAACAAAAACTTCTTCCTTTTAAAAGATTTTATCTATCATCCTGAAAAGTTAGATTTAACCGATATGTTGCACAATGAATACTAGAATGCAACATCTTTTTTACATGAGCATCATGTCCATATACGGTTTATGCAAAACTACATTTCCTTACATAGTGTCTTAGTTCTCATATATGCCTGAATCATCCCTAAAAAACATACGACAAAGAAGTTTTTTTCATCCATGTCGTTTTTTTTTCAAAAAGTTTTCATTTATCACGATTTCTCTATATTCAATTGCATTCCCCAGTTTCAACATTCTTTAAAGAGTAAAGTGCAATTTCTGTCCCTGTGGTATGTTGGCGGCATCAACCTAAGTCCCTACTTCTCTCGTGTGAGAAGAAAAAGAAAGTCACAAGGAGACTGATTATCATCATCATCATCCCATGATCAGGCAAAAGTAGAACAATTTCACGGATTCTTATCTACAGCCATAGTTTAGGGTTTTCTTCATAAACTTCATGGTACACACAGACCACACACACACACACACATACAAACACACATTTGGTAACCATGAGGATTGTTAGTAAAAACTCACGGGTCCGACTTAACTAACTAGCGGGACTAGGTAAAACACAACTTATTGTCACAAAGTTACTTTCCTAACTCGCTTGCAGCTTTATATACCTATCTAAGTAAGCCTTGTTGACTTAGTGTCGTTGGGTTTTAGTACCGAAAGTCTGTAATGGGAATGCTAGATCGCAAGTAAAAAGCTTGTAATACTTGAAATACAAGTATACAAGTAAAAGACTATGTATTGCTAAAAAGAGTTTATAAGTGAGTTGTGTGTTTTCAAGTGCTAGGGGATGTCTCAAATGAGATCCAAAGTCCTCTATTTATACTAGTTGGAGCCTTATCTAGGGTGTTCTAAGTCTAGAACACTCTTTACAAATATCTTCCAAATGATATCTGGACATTTCTTACCTAAATATCATGATATTTTGCTGATTTTCTAAAGCCTTCTATAACAGGTTTTTGGGGTTAACATTTTCTAGGCATTTCTTGGCTGGAACTTGGTGTTTCTTATGTCTCCAAGTTGCTGGAACTTTATGGGTTGTTTCGGAGTCCTCCGGCCAGCTCTTGAAATGGCTAATGACTCTGAAAACTTCTTAGATCGGGAAATTTTGAGCTGAATTTATGCGGGGCGTGGCAGAAACCAGTGGAAGCTGGATTCAAACTTGATACCTCTATTACAAAGAATCAGGAGTTTTGTTTTTAAAAATGTAGCCTAGAATAATTGGCACCTGACTCATGGTTATGGTTTCCTGGTGGTTAAGAAATAGGAGAAAGGAAATCTAAACAAGTGTGAAGTTTATATAATATGTAGACAATGTATGGGCCAATTGTGTAAATATAGAGAGAAAGGTGTTGTGTTTAATTGTGTCCAAATGTTGTATTGCAACACACAATTAAAAGTGTTTGTAACATTACAATCTCTAATAGAAGGATATCTTTTAGAGTTTAATTGTGGTTGTAACCGATGATGTGGCGTAAATCTCTTGCTGGAAACCCGAGGATTATCTAAGATTATACGGAGGTAAAAAAATTTTAGCGTTTTGATTTCCGCCTCTATTTGCTCTTTTCCTTTTATTCTCTAGGTTTATCTTTACGCTTATTTCTTGAGGATTTAGTGAATTTGAGAGTGGATTGAGGTATGTAAAGGGTTGAGGAGTTGTGGAGACACCTACTTATAATATAGCATTAGGGTTGAGTTATTAAAGGCTTAGGAGGTGATTGGGGGTGAAAAGGGTGGAGAAAAGTGACCAACCGCGAGCTGGGAACAACCAGCTGCGGATTGATGCTGGTCGCGCTAGCATCAAAGGTTCTCCCGTCGCGTGGTACGACGGGATAATTTTCCAAAATTGTTTGTTTTTGTTCACTTTTGGCCTCTGTTAGGTTATTTTATGCTATAAACTTGCATTTTAACTTGTTTTAAGGTATTCAAGGTGTATTTGAGTATGGTAGAAGTATGATGCACGTATGGTTGATGTTTTGATAGTATTTCAAGTCTTGGTTTTATGTATAAAGTTATTTGTTGATTGATTGAATAACAATTAAGTATGAATGTAATGTGTATATAATAAAACATGAATTTCCATTATGCTCGAATGCTCGGATTACAAATGTGGAAATGAAATACGAATTACAAGTTTCTAAAATTAAAAAGTACAAAAGTGCGGAATGTTACAACACCGTCCTATCCTACCCCATTGGCACGACAAGGGTGAAGTGTGGTGTAAGTTCAAAACCACAGATCTAACGATACTAGTGATGTTTCTTAACAAGATTCAGATTTGAAACATCAATTAGTTTGATGTTTTGACCCGAAAATGATAGAAAACTAAGTAAACCGAATAAGAACATTATGAAATGAGATGAAACATAATAGAAGCATTTGATTAATAGTTAAGAATGATTTACAGATTACGGATGCGACTCTGCTATGATAACGCCCAAATTACACACACATAAAGGGAAACAATTGATCAAAAGCCTAACACTAGTGACGGCTGTAACCGTCTTTGCCTTTATAAAACAAGAAAATCTATAATTAAACTACATGCGCCACTCTAGGGATGCCAAGAGTGGCACCGAACACGAAGTCTTTTATCTTCTGATCTCTAATCTCTTTAGCTTGTACGGTATGCTGCAATCTTTTGATTCCAACATTCTCCCCAAAGACTGTTCTATACCGTTCTTCAATTATTCTGATGGATCTAATGGTTGGTAAGTGGGAAAAACTAGCATGTTGCACGATTGCGTTAGACTTTGGTTTGACATATAATTAGCACATGTTAGTATGATAGTAACATAATATGCAAATTACCATGTTGGATATGAGACAACTTTTCACTATTATACTATGTAATAAAACTTGTATACTTGCCAACTTTTTTGTTGATCATTATTTTAATACATTTTGCAGGAAAATAGTTGATGACGATGAAGAATGTTACTTAGGGTGGATTTAGATATACACATAAATTTAAACTTATGTATTGCTTTCGAACAATGTATTACCATTTTAGTATCAATGAAATTTTGAATTATTAAATATTGTCACAAATAGAGTTATGAAGTCTCTTGCAATCTTGTTTTCGTCTCGCCCCGATGTTTCCGTCATCGGTTGGGGTTTGAATGTAACGCCCTGCTTTCCCGTACTTTCTTTATTTAGAAACCGTGTCTTGTAATTCTTTTTTGGAAACTTGTAATTCTTGTAAAGATCTTTAATCACTTCGTTGTAAAACTGAGACTATGATCATAATGAAATCAAGATTCTTAATACTCATTCGTTATAATATTATACGTGATTGGAAACGTTTGTAATCCGTGAAACTCGTTAATCGTTAAACCACATTCGTTACAAAAATACAATTATCTATTCATTTATTAAATTAATTAATTAGTTAATTAAATTAATTAATTTCTTTTTTTTACAAAAATTAACATGCTAATTCTTTTATATATACATTAACATTTAGTAATGTATATCTTTCTATAATAAAGTCAAGGGTGTAAATGGTAATTTATTGATTTTAGAACTACAGGGGCTGTTTGTATAAGTTCTGAAAGTTTAAGGTTAAGAGAAAAAATAATTAAATAAACAAAAACCGCTGACCACGGGACTAGAACCCGGGTCAGCAGCTTCACCCCAAACGGGCGCAACCAGCTGAGCTGGGTCTTCACTTTGTGATAACTTGGCACCTTTAATAATTTAACCACTCGCTGAAGGGGGCCTGACCAGCGACCAGCCTCTCCAAATTCGCGAATTTGAGCGGGATTTGGGTTATTTTGAGTTTTAAACTTGTTTTTAACATTAATTACTCAACCACAAACTAACCTAAACCTTCCCTATAAATACTAAACCATTTCCAAGCCATTTTCACTTTTCTAAACACTCTCTAATCACTCCCAAATCACCCAAATTCGCAGTTGAGTTCTGAAGTTCGGACAAGAAGCATACTCCTTCACTAAAGTGAGCATAACTCATTCAATTCTTGTCCAAATTACTCCATTCTTTTTACTATGTGCTCGGATTGACCTTAGCTTCGATTCCATGGGTTTTTCACAGAGAACCAGTCCCTGGAACGTCACCAAAAGGGCTCCAAAGTTCACTGATTATTTCTGTTTTTTTTAAAATTTACTAAACATGATTCAACTTGAGTCAAACTCATCTCAAACCTATGTCCGAATGCTTACAACACTTCTTGTGGTTGGTTAGGCTTAAAAACAAGGTTGAGACATTCAAACAAGAGGTTTAAACCTCACAAACATTCTGTTTTCGTAAGAGCTTCAAGCTCACAAGTGTTGTGAGTCTTGAACTTGTTCATGTGTGACTATCTTGGTTAGCTTGGGCTATCCTAACCATAAGTCCACACATTACTTGATGATTTTCTTAGTTTAGTTGTCTTATTCATTTCATACTTGTATATTCATGACCCTCCTTGTGTCTATGACACTTGTGTAGTGGTGAATCCAAACGGGGTCCAAAGTGGATGGTTAATCCTCCCACCTCCTACTTGACTTATGTGACTTCAAGAGGTATTAAGTGGATGGTAAACCCTCCACCTCCTACATGACTAAATAACTAATCTATACATATATAAACTATGTGGTATAATCTTAAAACCGAACCCTTGATGATAACCTATGGTTATTCATCGAGTTACTAAGTTATATTACTAGTGTGTTTTGTTCCTCGTTGCGATTCTTATAGGTTCAACCTATGAAACCATGTGAAACCCTATGGGTTCTAAGAAAGTGTCAAAACGAGTGCTAGACCATAGTAATTATTTTCATATAAAATACTTTATCATACCTTGAATCTTCAATCCGAATATCCCATCATCATCCATAATACTCATACGCCTATGTTTTCCTCTTGTAGGATAACTCGGTGTTCCTCCGACAACCAAACAACTCTTCTCGGATTATCAAGTCGGAACACTTGCAAAACTGTGAGTATACTCGAACCCCCTTTTTACGTTTATCACTTTTGGGGTGTAACATGTTTACATTATCAAATCTCAACACAAAACTTATGCTTCATTACTTGCACGAACAATCCATTATACATGAATGCTTTGATACGTATGTTATGCTTATACTAGGACCAAACGTATGTGATACCATAGTCATTAACTTATTTTGAGCCTCCATTTGACATGTATAGCGCTATAGGAGAAACAAACCACCCGTGAACGAGTGGTCATGTTGAATTATTTATACTAGTTGCGTAAAGAGAGGTTGACTAGAAATATCGCATGCCTTGTATATGCTCGTATGTAAACTTAGTTGCCATGTGGATTTGTTTAAACTTATGCTTATACGTATACTATGCTCAAACTTGTATACTCGCCTTTGCTTTTGCATTGAACTCGTATTTTAAAACATGTTACAGGTTGATGAAGATGATGCTATGAAAATGAAGTAGCGTCGAGACTAGATACACACATAGACGTTAGGTTTATTATTGTTGTATCAAATTTTGTCATTTATATGGTTGTATTTGAATTTCTCTTGTAATGTATGACAATTTAAGTATGAAATGAAATCTTGTTTAATTAATTATTGTCACTATTAGTTTTATGAGCAATGAGCAATCTATTTCGTCCCGCCTCGATGTTTCCGCCATCGGTTGGGGTGTGACATTGACATTCTTAAAAAGCCATGTTTTGATGAAATACAATAAGAGTTGCTTTGGCAGGTTTGAAGCATGACACCTTTTCGGTGCATACTTTGATGGTTCAGCTGAAAAGTTTTATCCCGTCAGATCTACACACCGTCTCAACATGATCACCAACTTCAAAGAATGTATCCGTTATCTTCTCTTCAACGACTTCCTCATCAACATCATTGCTTTTACCAAAATCTTCTTGTTTGTCATCACCACTTTCTTTGAAACGGATGGTCCTTTACTTGCCTTCTCTTTTAGGGTTAAGGTTTTCTTTGTAGCGACCATTCTTGCATCACCACCCTCATCATCATCATTCAACGAAATCATCATTGTCAGATTCAACATTCTCAATGTCCAATTCTTCTTCTTCTTCTTTTCATCTACTGTTGAAATCTTTTTAGGACGTTTTCTTTTCTAAGTTTTGACTCCCTTTCCTTTCGTAGAACTAGATTCTTCAACATCTTCATCATCCCCGGGTCTTAAACTAGCTTAAAGCTCAGGAATGTCATCACAACTCACAAAAATGTTTTGAAAGTTCGTCAGATCATCTAGATCCAGATGCTGATGTGTTTGTGACAAAGTCTTGTATAGGTAGAAGAGAGCGCCATAGATTCTCCTGACTGCAACTCTTTCACCTTTTAATTTTCTCTTCGACCTTGAAATTGTTTTATCATTTTCTTCAACTTCCTTGGTGAGATGGACCACAACTTCTTTTAATGGAGTATACGGAACATTCAGGGAGTGACAAGTGTCATTTCTATTCTAAGGCAGGAAGAGTAATTTAGTCTTTTCTCAAGTGAACTAGTTTCCTCTTTGATTTTCAAACGACTATAACTTTTTCGTACGTTAATATTAACAAACATTTCATTCTTTTTAATTCGAGCATACTACTACTATAGTTTTCTTTATTTTTTTTACAGGATACATGATTACACGTTCAATGTAAATTATTACGTGATTACACATTCAATATAAATCCATTACGTGATTACACATTGAACAATAAGACTTGATTGTTTATGCTTTATTACGTGATTAAATCTCTAATATTCGACACTATGTGATTATCAGAGCCGGCCCTAAGAATTGAAATGCTCTGTTCAAGCCCGAAAAAACGTGCCCTAATCTGTTTCATCCACCTTAAAATTGATATAATAGAGTAAAAAAGGAGACCTTTGGAGTAGAGCCCAGGATCTGGATATAAATATTAAGCATTGAAACCAGCTAAGCCACATCAATATTTTGAAATAATATGGGTTTTATAGTCTTTTATATACATATATGTAGTATTTATTCAAAGAAAATGTGCCTCTCGAAATCACGGGCCCTGGTCGGTGGTCCTCCTCGCACACCACCAGGGCCGCCCATGGTGATTATTATAGGTTGATTAACGAATGTTTTGTATTACATTTATCCTTAATATGTGATTAGACGTATTTCATGAAATATTATGCATTACACGTTTTGTTTTTACGTCATTGCGTAATCACTCAATGGGGTTTCACATAAATACTAAAATGAAATCACATAATCACGAAATGGGTATTCAAAATCATGTAGTTACGTAATAATACATAGTCAACTATTATTACGTAATTACATAATCACTTAGTGGGAGTTCACATAAAATACTATGATGAAATCACGTAATGGGTATTCAAAATCATGTAGTTACGTAATGGGTATTCAAAATACTGTATTTTTTTTTAAGAAAACTATATCAATAGTCTGCTCGAATTAAGGAGAATGAAATGATCGTTAATACGGTGTATTTTAAAAAAAATATTAACGTATGAAAATGTTATAGCCATTTGAAAATTAAGAGAGCGGATCAAGTGAGAAAAGACCTAGATACAATTTCTCTATTTGTTTTTTCAATTGTTTGATCATGGTATTTACCAAAATGTCACCGCTTGATTATGAACCCTTCATCTTGAGAGATTAATGGCTTTCCTTCTTCCCTAACTTTATATACTTTTCCTCTCTTCGACGCAAGCTCACCTATTATTTAGTAGTATATAACAAGATTTAATATATTAAAAAGTTAATTGATAACAGTTGCTAGTTTTTAATATTTTAGACCTTTTCTTATGTGGACTTTGTACAAATAGGTAACCATGTCTTTCTGTTAGATCTTTCAACTCTTGTAAGCGTGTGTCGACTTTTCCATATATAAACTAAAAAGTCAAGAAAGTTGAGCATGGTTTCCGTGACTTCAAGTACAAACATGCTTTGTGCAAGTCTCTTCCCATTTAATTTTTTTTTCTTTGACCCATATATGTTGGAGCGTTTTGAGCCAAGCTCAAGTTGAATTCAAGTTCGCCTTGAGCTAAACACAAGTAAAACCATCTAAAAATCTCAACATACATAGTTGAACTTGACCATCACCTAAGTTTGTCGAGCTAAGCCCTGGGATCGCAAAAATGAAAACCCAAACCAGGCAACAATACCAAAAACATCCGACCCTAGTTGTGGGCTGGGCATTTAGGTATGAGATTTGGAAAACTTATATTTCTCATAAGTCATACCCGAAACCCTAAACATCTGGCCCGGGTTGTCTAATGGGTATGTTGTTATAAGGGTGTCAGGGGTGCATGCATAATGAGATTTTGCAAACTTTCCCCACACCCAATCATATTGTGTCATGTCATTTCCCCTCTTGTTCTTCCCTCTTGCCCAAAAAACACAAGGGGTGCATGCCTAAAATGAGATTAGGCAAACCAATTAAAAAAAAACATGTGATTGGTTAATATAAGTCTGAGCCCCACCACTTACCCTCTCCCTCTTCTTTGCCGCATGTGGCAACTTCTCCCCGATTCAGTTGGTCCCCGCGCGGCAAATACCCTTGGCGGCGGTGTTCCCGATCGGCAAAGGGGTTGCTGATTCCCCTTGCCGAGACCACCCATACACCCTAAAGCCGAAAAATGTTATTCATATTTTAAGAGAGTTTAAAGTACAAAAAGTCTTTTAACGTATGGGACCATATGCGACCACCCGATAACGTGCGTAACTATGTATAAAACATGTGTAATTTTGAGTTTAACATGCATAATTTTCATGTTTGGTGGCATGCAGGTTTTGACTTTTTATAACGTGCGTAGTTATGCGAATAATGTGCACAATTAGGGTTTAACCCAACCTATGCATAACAATAACGTGCGTAATTATATCAACTTAATTACTATTGTGCCACCGCATGCAATTGAGGGCCTAGGGTAGGTCAGATGTGTGGTTGAGATACTCTCGTACGCTTTGCACGATAAGGTGGTCTTGTACGTTAACCTTCCCCTATAAAAGGTAACTATCTAAATATTAAGTGTGTGATGATACAAACCTAATATGTTCAAACGTAAAATCATAAGACCCCTTGAAGATTGTCGCGCCTAGCGATTTTCAAACCCAAGCTAGAAATCAAACAAGTGAATACTATAATACTCATCAAGCCCTTTAGCTGGCCGCATCCAAGTTACAAGATCTAAAGAGCAAAATCGGTGAATAAAGTCGAGTGATGGAAGCGTCGGGCTAACTTCGCCCTGCGTTTCTTCTAGAGGTTGTTTCCACAATTTGGACCCATGACCTCTGGGTCACATGGATAAAAAATATGCATGTACTATGAGAAAAAAAGTTTCTTCTTCCACCAGAGTTTTCCTAGTGTTAGAAAGCATAATAATTCACCATCTAGGCTCCAAAATAACTATCCAACACCTAATTGTCGAAACTCGAAAGGGAGGAGGGGAGGGTATTGAACTACTGTTGCAGCCACTAGATTTTGACATGATGATACCGACTTATATGCTCTAATACAACCAAGAACATGGCATTGACATCTTGACTTGCTTGTAATACGAATAAAGTACCAACAATAAATAGAAAATCGTGAAACAGAAAATCATATACATCTTTCTACCTTTTTTTGGCTTTATCACAACAACCCCACTGCACAACTTAGATGCAACCTGTTCTCCAAGCCCCTCAAGTGATGACCCAATAGCATACACCTGTATACCAAAAATAACTGGATTAACATCTATATATGATTCAAATTCAAGCACTACAAGAATGACAGAAATAAAATTTGTAGATTATAAGTGGTAATTTTACACCATTTACTTATCAATTTGCCAATTTGGTTTTGTTAAGATCGCTAGGCGCTAGTCGGCCGGTGGTGCACCGAATAGCGATTAATCAGGGATTAATCGGATTGGGATTTTATATGTAATTTTTAGTTTATATGTATATACACACATTTTTATATGTATTTTTTCAATTAGACATGTTTTAACACCTTCGAGTCTTCGACCCATATTTTCAAGTAGATAGGATTAATTGCGAGAATTTACAGATTTTGGTCAAGACTCTGGCCAATATCGCTAGACTGTCACCGATTTTTTGGCCATTTAGGACTGGATTTTGTAACATTTGTCGAAAAACGGGTTTTCGAAACCCGCTTCGTTTAATGACCGAACAATCAGTTTTAAATTTTTGTTGTTCATTTGAGGCTTATTTTAATTTTAAACGATTCATAACTGATCAATAAATCAAAAGATATAAATTAAAAGTTTAAAAATATAAAAATGAGTTAATTAAAAAAGGAAAACCGGCTGCCGGGAGTCGAACCCGGGTCAGCCGGATATTTCCTCAAGGTCTTAACCCTCACTCAATAAACCACTCCGCCACTTTGATTTTCTGTGAAGATAATAGATTTATTAAATCAAATAATGATGTTCGGAATTCAAACTCAATCAACTCGCGCTCAAACAGCTGTCGTCGGAAATTCCGACGACTTCGCCCATAAATTACGCAATCACTCAATTTAGCCAATTAGTTGACTCCAGCGACAGCTAGCCAACGACTGGAAACCGCGTCATCATCCCTAATCGCCGGAGAATGGTTGACTTCGAATTAAGACCGAATTCAGACCCCATTCATCTCGATGCTACCCTATAAATTCACCCACAATTCACCAGAAAACCATTCACTCTCAAATCGCACCTTTTCTCGACGGAATTTAACTCGCCGGAAAACATCTGCAAGTCACCGGAAAACCGAGACTTCCTCCTGCACGGTAAATACTTCGATTTTTCTGGCTCATTCCTTTATTAGACAAATTCTAATATAAATCCCTCACCCAGAATCCTTTGTAGTCGACGCTGCCGGATTATCTGATTCGCCGGAGAAATTTCTGAAATTTCAGGGGAACTGCTGATTATCGGTATGATTCTTCTGTTTCACTGATTAGTCATTACCCAGTAGTCCTACCACACATCTAATCCTTCCAAATTGTTGGTAGATTCTATCAACCGCAACTCACCAAGACGGAGCCGACGACCTTGCCGGACGTCTGAAGAAAAGCGAGCAGTCGGTACAATCAACTCTCCAATCTCTTTCCATTCATTTTCTTTTCGATGTCTCATAACCTTCATTGAACAATCTAAGCAAATAACAGTCCTTTAATCGATGATGATGTTTTGAATGAAGAAGACGAAGTGCGGTATAATATAAGAATAATTAAAATCGGTTTAATAAACGGGTTAGACACACAGTCCAGCGGTGGACTGTGTGCAACAAACATACACGAGACGCAAGTTCGAAACCTGTCCCAGCTTTACCCGTTTGAAATAAAAATCCGCCTTTTTAACTGAACCAGGTCGACGCACAGTATATGTTAAGTATAATAAAAACCGAGTTAATAACCAAGTGACACACACAGTCCAGCGGTGGACTGTGTGTACGCTAACCCACAGGTCCCGGGTTCGAGACCTGTGGTCAGCACCGGTCCGATGAGTTTAAAAGCTTTTTAAAAAAATAAATAATTTTCGGTTTAAAGTAAATAGTGTATAAGAATAATTAAAAACAGAATTATTTCGGGTTAGACACGTAGCTCAGTTGGTAGAGCTGCGTGCACGCGTACGGGAGGTCTCGAGTTCGAGCCTCACTCAGCGCACAATTTCACACAATTAAACCGGTCAACGGTCAACGCTCTCGGTCAACGGTCAAAGTCAACTTTTTTTTATTATTTATTTTATTTATTTTAATCAATTATTTAAATTAAAAATCAATTAAAAATACTTAAAAATAACGTTTTCAACGTTAGAAAGTAGCCTTAAACTCGCAAATTTATACCCGAAAATCTTATTAAAATAGTTAATAAAATCCACACACTTACTCTACCTTTCGTTATTTTTTTTGGTTAGTTACCTCTCGTCGATCCATCCCTTAAACTCGTGCGCATTCAGCCATCCTCAAGCAAACGCACCCAACGTGAGTGAATCTCTACAAATTCCCCGTTTTAATCACATTTTGGGGTGTATCATGTGTCGTACTTATTTATCATAATTAATCATTGTGCATCCATCATGTTTATGATCAATGTGTATTCAAGGTGAATCAATTGACTGTGTGGTTAAAGTTTAGATTAATGTTGTCATTTCAGTACATGCATTTCATAGGCCGCCGCTCCCCATTACCTATGAGCGTGAGCTGTTCCCCATTACCTATGAGCGTGAACCAGGCGTTGCCAACATAAGATCGGCTCCGTTTGATTGAGCCTTGATCTCACATACATTAGCATAGGCCGTCCGTTCCCCATTACCTATGAGCGTGAACGGGACGTTGCCAACACATACATTGTTACTTCTATATCATGTTTAAGCAAGGTGGTTTGTGATTGTTATGTTTACATACATTTGTTCATATATGATTATTGCACAGTTTTTCCTAAATTAAATTACAATAATTAATCAAAAACAAATGTTTTAAACAAGGTTCACTCGCCAACTTTTGTTGACCCAAAATTTCCCATTTTTACACATGATACAGGTGATCAAGTTGAAGCAAGAAACATTTAGGGCGGCCTAGAAGAATAAACCAGTTTAGATTATGAATTTGTTTAGTTAATCTTTCTTTTCCTTGTATTGTATGAATTTGAACTTTGAAATGTAATTTGGATTTAATAAATGTGAAACATATTAGTAAACATCATGAGCTTTGGTGATAACCCAATTATGCCCCTACTCTTATTTCCGCTGCGGGTCGGGGTGTGACAGATTGGTATCAGAGCCATGACTATAGGGATATAGGATAGGTTATTAGACCCTTAGAGCCTATACTATAGTTGCTTAGAAAATTTAAATTCTGGTGTTACATGCAAAATTCATGATGTTTGTATGCTTTATGTTTATTGTTACATTCAATATTATGCAAGCATATTCATAAGTATATACTATCATATATTGCTTATCATGAACCATACTCTTATAACATATCACATCCATGAAAGCACACACCACATCATGATTGCTTTTACAATGATTTTCGTGTTTTCAAATCTCATCAAAGTGAGTTCTCATGACGGGCATGTAGTAACTGGAAGGGTACCAGTACCGGTAGTCGGAACGTCCTGTCTAGGCTTGGCATTCGTATAAATCCAAATTAAAGGACCAGTTTGCCTACCTGGGGACTAACGATGAGAGTACGAAGTACCTATTAGGCCAAAGCATGCTATACCAAACGTCGCAGGAACTAACCCCACTTTGAGTTGTCATTGTGTCTACACCTGGACACATTCCGACCATACATCTTGTAAACATATTTTGTGGTTTTCATTCGGGTCATGTGAGTGTAAATCGCCAATACTAATGTGAATCCTACCAAGCCAATAGTCATGGGGGCCCACATGACTATACAGGTGAAGTATGGGGGACATTTGAGGCCCAACATGAGCTAACCCAAGACATCCAATGGATGTGATTGCATCATGGATATTTATGTTAATTTCATTTTTTTTTGACACATGACCCCTAAACATTCCATAAACTCACCATCTTCCTATGTATATTCCTATAGATGTCGGGTAGGCAGCTACGTGGAGGACGGAAGTCAGGAAGGTCAAACGAACGCTTGGCCGCTCAGATAGCAAAACAAATGGCCACAGTACTTCCTGATATTGTAGTTCAAGTTCAGCAAGCTCTCACCGCAAATTCAGTCAATCCACCAAACCAAGAGGATCAAAACATCGACAACCCCTCCTCCAAGAAGTGCTCCTACAAGCACTTCAAGTCTTGCGATCCCCCGAAGTTCGAAGGGACCGAAGGTGTCACCGCTCTCCTCCACTGGTTTGAGGAGATGGAAAACACTTTCCTAAATTGCGATTGTCCCGAGGATCGCAAGGTACGTTACGCGACGGGGAGATTATTCGGGGTAGCCCTGACCTGGTGGAACACCGAGAAGGGTAAGAGAGGAGTGGAAGACGCGATGGCCTTAACTTGGGAAGAGTTAAGGGAAGTAATGACAAAACGCTTCTGCCCAAGAAGCGAACTCAAGAAGTTAGAGGACGAATTCCACTCACTGAAGCAGAAGGAAGGGGATCACACTTCCTACAACAAAAGATTTCTTGAGCTGAACCAGATGGTTCCAAACTTGTTCACCCCCGTGTACCGATTGGTGGAACACTATATTCGAGGCCTTCCCACGAAGATTCAGGACTCAGTCCTCAGCGCTTCGCCTGCAACTCTCGAAGCCGCCATGGAGTTAGCCACCGAACTTACCGAGAACCGCATCAGAAACGGTAAGTTCAAAGAGGAAAAAAAGAAAGCCCCCGTTGAGGGCCCAACTTCCAACCACCCCACCTCATCCTCAAAATTTTCAAACAAGAGAAAGCGAAATACCAAAAATTTTGCCGTTACTCAAACAAATTTCCCCACCCCTGTTGCTCCCATCACACAAGTTACTCCTTCACCCGCACCACACAAAAGGCAATACTCTGGCCCTTACCCAAAGTGCACCCGTTGCCAATACCATCATTTCCCCGATTACCCCTGTCAATACTGCACCGGCTGTGGCCGTGCAGGGCACACCATTCAAGCCTGCCGCACACTGCAACGAAGGAACCACAACCAACCCACAACTCAAACCCACCATCAAATGATGGGTCAAACCCAACAACCTTTTCAACCACCGCCTACACAACATACAACCCAAACCTACTATCAACCCAACTACCCCATGATGCAACCCATGCGGGCTTGCTATAATTGTGGTGACCCAAACCATTTTAGAAACACGTGTCCACGCTTGGTAAACATCATACACGCTCAAGCTCAAGCGAATCCAGTGAACCAAGCTAACCAAGCTCCTCCACCTGCTAGAGGGAGAGCATTTAATATCAACGCCAACCAAGCTAGGGCCGACAACAACGTGATTAACGGTACGTTTCTCGTTAATGGTAGTTATGCATCTGTGTTATTTGATACTGGCGCGGATAAGAGTTTTGTGTCCTTAGAATTCGAACCCCTCCTCAATCAAACTCGTGTCGAGCTTATGAAATCCATAACGGTAGAAGTTGCTGACGGAAAGCCGGTCTCATTAAACTCAATTATCCGGAACTGCACCTTTACTCTAAACGATCATGATTTCTCTGTTGACCTCATTCCTATGAAGTTGGGAAGTTTCGACATTATAATCGGCATGGACTGGCTCAGCCAACATCAGGCTGAAGTAGTATGCCGTGAGAAGTTCATTCGCATTCCCCTTGCAGACGGTCAAACTCTACGAATCTTTGGAGAAACCCCTTCGAAAGGACTCAAGCTGATGTCCTGCCTTCAAGCCCGAAGGTATCTCCGCAAAAATTATGTAGCATTTCTAACCCACGTTGTCAAGAAAGGAGGCAAAGAGAAGAGACTCGAAGATATACCCGTAGTGAAGGAATTCCCGCAAGTTTTTCCCGACGATATCGCCGGACTTCCTCCCAAGAGAGAAGTCGAATTCCGTATCGACCTTATACCTGGCGCTACACCTGTCGCGAAATCCCCTTATAGGTTAGCCCCATCCGAGATGCAAGAGCTGGCCAGTCAATTGCAAGAACTGACCGACAAGGGATTCATACGTCCTAGCTCATCGCCTTGGGGTGCACCTGTTCTGTTCGTAAAGAAGAAAGATGGGACTTTTCGCATGTGTATTGATTACAGGGAACTCAACAAATTAACGGTCAAAAATCGCTATCCGCTACCTCGTATCGATGATCTTCTAGACCAACTCCAGGGTGCTTCTTGTTTTTCAAAGATCGACCTTCGTTCCGGCTATCACCAACTCAGAGTACATGAAGAAGACGTTCCAAAGACCGCCTTCCGAACGCGATATGGTCACTATGAATTTATGGTTATGCCATTTGGTCTCACCAACGCTCCTGCCGTCTTCATGGACTTAATGAACAGAGTTTGTAAACCCTATCTTGATCGTTTTGTTATAGTCTTCATAGACGATATTCTCATTTACTCAAAGTCTAAGACTGATCATGAACGACACCTTCGGCTCATCCTCTCACTTTTGAAGACCGAAAAGCTTTATGCTAAATTCTCCAAATGCGAATTTTGGTTAGAAGAAGTACAGTTCCTTGGTCATGTCGTAAATGACAAAGGAATTCATGTCGACCCCGCAAAGATCAAGGCAGTACAAGAATGGCAAGCGCCACGTACCCCAACCGAGGTACGATCTTTCCTTGGGTTGGCTGGTTACTACCGTCGGTTCATATCGAATTTCTCTCGTATCGCTGTACCACTCACGGCTTTGACACATAAAGGAAAACCCTTCGCATGGGGACCTAAACAAGAAGAAGCCTTCCAAACTCTTAAGCAAAAGCTTTGTGACGCTCCTATCCTCACACTCCCCGAAGGTTGCGAAGACTTTGTAGTATATTGCGACGCATCAGGACAGGGATTAGGCTGTGTCTTAATGCAAAGGGGAAAAGTGATAGCCTATGCTTCTAGGCAGCTCAAAACTCATGAGAAGAACTACACTACTCACGACCTAGAACTTGGCGCCGTTGTATTCGCTCTTAAGATATGGAGACATTACCTCTATGGTACCAAGTGTGAGATTTACACTGACCACAAGAGCCTCCAACATATCTTTAACCAAAAGGAGTTGAATATGAGGCAACGAAGATGGGTCGAACTTCTTAATGATTATGACTGCGAAATTCGTTATCATCCTGGCAAGGCAAATGTGGTGGCTGATGCACTCAGTCGAAAAGGTTATGCGAACTCCATTCGTCTTCTATGTTCGCAAATCATGACCAACATCAAAGACCAGATCCGAGAAGCTCAACATGTTTCCATAACAGAATACGACATACGCAATGAGTTATCTTGTGGAGCAGAACTTAAACTCGAAACAAAATCTGACGGCATTTTGTATTATCTCGATCGCCTATGGATTCCTGATCACAACAATCTTCGCGATACCCTTATGAAAGAGACACACAAGACACGATACTCTGTACATCCAGGAGCCGACAAGATGTATCAAGACCTTCGATACACCTACTGGTGGCCTGGCATGAAGAAGGATATTGCTGTTTTTGTTTCCAAGTGCCTTACCTGTTCAAAAGTGAAAGCTGAACACCAAAGACCCTCAGGACTTCTGGTCCAACCTGAAATACCCGTATGGAAGTGGGAAAATATAACCATGGACTTCATCACCGGGTTACCTCGCACTCCTGGTGGGTATGACACAATATGGGTAATCATTGATCGCCTTACAAAATCAGCTCACTTCATTCCAATTCGCGAGGATTTCAAAAATGAGAAGCTAGCCCGCATCTACATCAGTGAAATCGTAAGCCGTCATGGTGTACCTTTAAGCATTATATCAGATCGCGATGGTCGTTTCACTTCACGAACCTGGCAAGCTGTACAAGCCGCTTTGGGTACGCGATTGGATCTCAGCACTGCCTATCACCCCCAAACTGATGGTCAATCTGAACGCACCATTCAAACTCTTGAAGACATGCTCCGGGCATGTGTCATAGACTTCAAGGGGAATTGGGACTCTCACTTACCATTAGTCGAATTTTCGTACAACAACAGCTTTCATTCTAGTATCGGCATGGCACCATTCGAAGCTTTATATGGTCGTAAGTGCCGATCACCGATATGTTGGCACGAAATTGGAGAAGCTCAGATCACCGGTCCAGAATTAATACAAGAGACAACTGACAAGATTCATCAAATCCGAAACAACCTATTAGCGGCACAAAGTCGTCAAAAGAGCTATGCTGACAAGCGACGAAAGCCCTTGGAGTTTAACGTTGGCGATCAAGTACTTTTAAAGGTATCGCCGTGGAAGGGAGTAGTTCGTTTCGGCCAGAAAGGCAAGCTAGCACCACGCTACGTAGGTCCTTTCAAAATACTCGAGAGGGTAGGACCTGTAGCCTACAAGCTTGACTTACCGGAGGAACTCAATAGAATTCATCCCACATTCCACGTATCGAACTTGAAGAAGTGCCTCGCCGATGAAAATCTCCATATTCCTCTAGAAGACATTCAAGTTGATGAATCTATGCATTTTACTGAAAAACCAGTAGAAATTATGGACTTCGGAGAAAAACGTTTAAGAAGAAGCCGCATCCCAATTGTCAGGGTACGCTGGGAGTCGAAACGAGGACCTGAGTTTACTTGGGAACGAGAAGACTCAATGCGCGAAAAATACCCACACCTTTTCCCTGTATCTACTACTACTTAAATTTCGGGACGAAATTCCTAAAAGTAGGGGATACTGTAACATTTGTCGAAAAACGGGTTTTCGAAACCCGCTTCGTTTAATGACCGAACAATCAGTTTTAAATTTTTGTTGTTCATTTGAGGCTTATTTTAATTTTAAACGATTCATAACTGATCAATAAATCAAAAGATATAAATTAAAAGTTTAAAAATATAAAAATGAGTTAATTAAAAAAGGAAAACCGGCTGCCGGAGTCGAACCCGGGTCAGCCGGATATTTCCTCAAGGTCTTAACCCTCACTCAATAAACCACTCCGCCACTTTGATTTTCTGTGAAGATAATAGATTTATTAAATCAAATAATGATGTTCGGAATTCAAACTCAATCAACTCGCGCTCAAACAGCTGTCGTCGGAAATTCCGACGACTTCGCCCATAAATTACGCAATCACTCAATTTAGCCAATTAGTTGACTCCAGCGACAGCTAGCCAACGACTGGAAACCGCGTCATCATCCCTAATCGCCGGAGAATGGTTGACTTCGAATTAAGACCGAATTCAGACCCCATTCATCTCGATGCTACCCTATAAATTCACCCACAATTCACCAGAAAACCATTCACTCTCAAATCGCACCTTTTCTCGACGGAATTTAACTCGCCGGAAAACATCTGCAAGTCACCGGAAAACCGAGACTTCCTCCTGCACGGTAAATACTTCGATTTTTCTGGCTCATTCCTTTATTAGACAAATTCTAATATAAATCCCTCACCCAGAATCCTTTGTAGTCGACGCTGCCGGATTATCTGATTCGCCGGAGAAATTTCTGAAATTTCAGGGGAACTGCTGATTATCGGTATGATTCTTCTGTTTCACTGATTAGTCATTACCCAGTAGTCCTACCACACATCTAATCCTTCCAAATTGTTGGTAGATTCTATCAACCGCAACTCACCAAGACGGAGCCGACGACCTTGCCGGACGTCTGAAGAAAAGCGAGCAGTCGGTACAATCAACTCTCCAATCTCTTTCCATTCATTTTCTTTTCGATGTCTCATAACCTTCATTGAACAATCTAAGCAAATAACAGTCCTTTAATCGATGATGATGTTTTGAATGAAGAAGACGAAGTGCGGTATAATATAAGAATAATTAAAATCGGTTTAATAAACGGGTTAGACACACAGTCCAGCGGTGGACTGTGTGCAACAAACATACACGAGACGCAAGTTCGAAACCTGTCCCAGCTTTACCCGTTTGAAATAAAAATCCGCCTTTTTAACTGAACCAGGTCGACGCACAGTATATGTTAAGTATAATAAAAACCGAGTTAATAACCAAGTGACACACACAGTCCAGCGGTGGACTGTGTGTACGCTAACCCACAGGTCCCGGGTTCGAGACCTGTGGTCAGCACCGGTCCGATGAGTTTAAAAGCTTTTTAAAAAAATAAATAATTTTCGGTTTAAAGTAAATAGTGTATAAGAATAATTAAAAACAGAATTATTTCGGGTTAGACACGTAGCTCAGTTGGTAGAGCTGCGTGCACGCGTACGGGAGGTCTCGAGTTCGAGCCTCACTCAGCGCACAATTTCACACAATTAAACCGGTCAACGGTCAACGCTCTCGGTCAACGGTCAAAGTCAACTTTTTTTTATTATTTATTTTATTTATTTTAATCAATTATTTAAATTAAAAATCAATTAAAAATACTTAAAAATAACGTTTTCAACGTTAGAAAGTAGCCTTAAACTCGCAAATTTATACCCGAAAATCTTATTAAAATAGTTAATAAAATCCACACACTTACTCTACCTTTCGTTATTTTTTTTGGTTAGTTACCTCTCGTCGATCCATCCCTTAAACTCGTGCGCATTCAGCCATCCTCAAGCAAACGCACCCAACGTGAGTGAATCTCTACAAATTCCCCGTTTTAATCACATTTTGGGGTGTATCATGTGTCGTACTTATTTATCATAATTAATCATTGTGCATCCATCATGTTTATGATCAATGTGTATTCAAGGTGAATCAATTGACTGTGTGGTTAAAGTTTAGATTAATGTTGTCATTTCAGTACATGCATTTCATAGGCCGCCGCTCCCCATTACCTATGAGCGTGAGCTGTTCCCCATTACCTATGAGCGTGAACCAGGCGTTGCCAACATAAGATCGGCTCCGTTTGATTGAGCCTTGATCTCACATACATTAGCATAGGCCGTCCGTTCCCCATTACCTATGAGCGTGAACGGGACGTTGCCAACACATACATTGTTACTTCTATATCATGTTTAAGCAAGGTGGTTTGTGATTGTTATGTTTACATACATTTGTTCATATATGATTATTGCACAGTTTTTCCTAAATTAAATTACAATAATTAATCAAAAACAAATGTTTTAAACAAGGTTCACTCGCCAACTTTTGTTGACCCAAAATTTCCCATTTTTACACATGATACAGGTGATCAAGTTGAAGCAAGAAACATTTAGGGCGGCCTAGAAGAATAAACCAGTTTAGATTATGAATTTGTTTAGTTAATCTTTCTTTTCCTTGTATTGTATGAATTTGAACTTTGAAATGTAATTTGGATTTAATAAATGTGAAACATATTAGTAAACATCATGAGCTTTGGTGATAACCCAATTATGCCCCTACTCTTATTTCCGCTGCGGGTCGGGGTGTGACAGATTTGACCATTGTTGACCACCTACTGATTAATTGGCCTATTAGATAAAAATTACTAGGCAAACCTCCGACTAATCAGAGGCTAGTCAGGATTTTTACAACCATGGTTTTACCTATAACAGGTAAAACAGACCAAATAAAAAACTTGGCTAAAAGAATGGTTCAAAGAGATCCAACAGGTCTAGAACAATTTTATTCAAAAGATATTAGACTATGACTGAACAATTATTATAATAATCTAGCTTTTGTAAGACATATTTGACACGCTAATTAAAATTTGGACAATAAAAAATAGGACTCTTGTAACCCTATACAATAACAATAATTCTTTTGATCTACCGAATCAACCCAACCCAAACAACTACCAGTCCGCTCGACCCATCCATTATAGCAGTTCTAGTGTAGATGATAAAACACTAACCAGAAAAGCAGTTTTGCTAGGTAATCTCGTGAAGTCCCTATGGTGTCACAGAAGTCGTCATTATCATTTGGGAAGATTTCTTGGCTTCCTATTTCTGGATCTCCGGTTGAATCAGAGATAGTCTCTTCCTTGAAGAATCTTCTAGATGTACACTGTACAAGTTCTCGTATAACTTCCTCAACCTCTGAAGAAGATGGTCTGGATAGTTCATTCACCTGTTTCAACATGATGGATGAGCGGATGACCAATTTTTATTCACTAGTTTAAGATAACAATTGATATAATTGTGATGAAAATCATGAAATTTGGGTAATTACCATGTCAGGATCCAATGACCGCAAGTATTTTAAAAGATCGTTGTCACTTTCTTGTGTATCTTCTATTTGCATATTTTCTTGCTTCCTAGCATATAGTTCCTGAAAGGAAAAGGTAACAAACAATCTGAAATATATATGCTTTAAGGTCTATGATAAAAACGATGCAGATTCATAAACGTACAAGCTAGAAGAAATCTTGGTTTAACAATGCGTGACGTGGTCCGTGACATTTTGGTCCCAAAAGCCAAAGCTTGAGGTGTGTGCATCATGTACCTAAGTCGCGCATCTATCTACAACCATATAAGCTTTATTTACAACCAGAAGCTAAGCCGCATATCTCTCATTTGTTTGACGTATAAAGCTATTTATCAAGTAAATCTTTCATAACTTCTTCATTCCTGTTCCTAGATTGTTTTCACATATTAACCTCCTACGGACCCTATTTTGACCCAAAACTACATAAGGCACAGCTTTTCGGTAAAGCGTTTTCCTCGGTGAAAATCAAGAAATCAGTTAACTATAAGATAAAACTGCAGATAATACGCACAGTGCCTCACCTTCTTCGCAATAGATAACTCTGATTCCAATTGTTGGATGTAATTCAGAGCTTCAGGATCCAAACCACTCAAACAACTTTGAAGAGATAATCTCTCTGATTCTTCTGTACAACACCCCATCATGACACTATCGCACGAACATTCACTTTTCTCAACCTTCTCCTCTGAAGGTTCGTTATCCTCACCAGGATTCAGCCTTCTCGAATCATTAGAAGGAGAAATTTCAAAGTTCCTCATTAACATGATTCTATACTCCGCATTCCATAGAGTATACCTAATCAACAAAGGTCAATCCAATCTTAAAAACAGATCATGCGCATAAATCAATTGAATAGATCAATAAATAGCATCAATTACTCTCAATTAACACACAAAAATACAACTAATTGCAAATTTCAAAGTTCTCGTCAACATGATTCTATAATCTATACTCCATATTCCACAAAGTATGCCTAATCAATAAATATCAATTCAATCTTAAAACCAGATCATGCACCTAAATCAATTGAATAGATCAATGAACAGCATTATTATCGATTAACATATAAAACTACAGCTGACTGCAAATTTCAAAGTTTCTCATCAACATGTATCTATACTCGTACATTCCACAAAGTATACCTAATCAACAAACATCAATCCAATTTTAAAACAAATCATGCACATAAATCAACCGAAAAGATCAACAAACAACATCAATCATCAGATTAACATACAAAACTACAACTAATTGCAAACTTCAAACTTTCTCATCATGATTCTAGATTTATTCACAAAGTATGCCTACTCAACAAGCATCAATTCAATCTTAAAACAGATCATGCACAAAAAACAATTTAATAGATCAATAAACTGCATCAATTATTCGATTAACATATAAACCTACAACTACCTGCAAATTCACCCTGTGATTAACAAAGTATACCTAAACAACAAGCACAATCCAGTCACTAACAAATCATGCGCACAAATCATTTAAACAGATCAATAAACATCATCAATCATTCAATTAACATACAAAACAGAATCTAACAGAAATTTACCCAGTGATTAACGAAGAGGACAGCAATCTATCCAGAGGACGTTTCGAAACTCTAACCATAACCGAAAACTGATCCGACGGAAGCAAACCTAACATCGTCGAAATAGTCTGCTTCATCGAATCCTTCGCTGAATCCGAAACGCCTTTCGAAATCACCGAAGTATCCAACGGCTCGATCTTCTTCAACATATTCGCGATGACGGAGAATTCACGGTCGAACGAAACGGAGCGTCGAGTGGACACAAAGTCGTCGGAGACTCCGCCTCCGTCTACGCCGGAGAAGATGCAGCTGACGACGGCGACGGAACCGTGACGCTTTTTGGTGATGGCGGAGAAGGACGACGGCGGCAGCGGGCGGATGAGGAGGTGGTGAGAGTACGGCGGCGGTTGGTGGTGGTGCAACGGTGGTAGGTCGGTGAATCGAGAGACTATAAAAACCCTAGATGAAGCTGTCGCCATGGATGTTGCAGGCGAAGCTCTCAAGTGAATGAAATGAATCTATCTTCTTTTTATCGTCCACAAGTAATCTCTTGATTGTGTTTGTTTGCTTGTGAAATATGAATTTGCTTCTATTTTTTTATATAAAAATGACCTTGTTGACGGCTCTATTTACATATTTGCCATTATTGTTTTTGTAGAATATTGCGATAAGTTTTTTTTTTTTTTGAGTTAAATGCTTGGTTGGTCCTAGTGGTTTGCGAAAATTGCAGACTTAGTCCTAAGGGTTCACTAATTACACACTTGGTCCTAATAGTTGTAATTTTTAAGCTCGGGTGGTCCTTAACAGTAACCTTTGTTAAATTTTCCAGTTAAGTCTTTGTGAAATTACTAAATTGTTCCTGAACAATTAAAAAAACAAAAAAGAAATGGGCCACCCTCATCTTCTACTTCCCCATCTCTCTCTCTAACCCACCGCCACCACCACCATCACCACCACCTCCCCCACCTCAATGTAAAGATCACTGATCACCTCAATTTACCGCTGTTATAAGCAACAACACACAACCAAAAACAAAACTTTTACATCAACCCTTTTTCTATTAATAACCACCCACTTCTCCTTCTTCTTTAACCATCAACCATCGCCACTACCTAACTAATATGTAGGGAATCTATATGTGCAGTTACCTGAACAAAACATTGTTTTCAAAGTTCAAAACTGAATTACTGAAAGAGTCAAAATTGTACATACCCATAAAATTTAAATACAAGATGCAGAGTAGTAGGTGATTGTTTTCAGTAACTTGTATATCCAACATGAAAAACCCTTGACCCATGGGTTCCAAGATTCAATCAGCTTTCTTTTGATTGTTTCGATTTTGTTCACTTTTGAGATGAAAGTGGCTCCATGATCAAAACCCTTTTGTATCGTTGGTGACAGAGATCAAATGAAGGGTTGAGTGGATCGAGAATTGAAGAAAAAAAAATGAAGATTTCGACCCGCCCCCCTGCGGTGTGCCATGGAGGACCCCTGGAAAGCCGAACCTGCCGGCTCCTCACTTTCTCTTCAACTCTCACTAATATACACACTGGTTTTGACAAAGATGGTTGGAGGTGGTGTTGGTGGTGGTTAATGGTTGAAGAGAAGGAATGGGGATTGTGGTGGTTGGTTGTTATCAGAAAAGTATGGAGTGGGGAAGAAGAAGGGTGAGATGGGGGTGGGGCCACTTAATTCTATTTGTTATTTTATTTTTTTAATGAAAGGGGTAAAATAGACATTTCACATACATTAACTGGAAAACTTAATACATGTTAGTGTGAAGGATCACTCGAGTTTAAAAATTACAACCATTGGGACCAAGTGTGTAATTAGTGAACTCTTAGGACCAAGTCTGCAATTTTCACAAACCCAGAGACCAACCAAGCATTTAACTCTTTTTTTTTAACGTTTACAGGAGAGAGAGGGATAACATGGAGAATGATCATTGTGAAAAAAATGTTTAGAAACGGGTTATGAGAGAGGGTAGGAGAGGGATTATTTTAAGCCGGTTTTGGATGTGGGAGTGATAGGCAAGGTGGACATCGGTGACGTGGAGACAGTTTTGAAGTCTCGTATTGTGATTTATGGATGCTCATATTATTTATGCAAGGAAACATCATTGGTTCGTTACGTTTTTATATATACCGAGTATGACGATGATAATGATGTGATGTTTTTCAAATTACATGGTAAACGAAAACGTGATTAAATATGTATTTGTTAGTTTATAAAACATTAGTTACAATATGTTAGACAAGGTAATAGTTTTTAAAATTTGAGACATATAGACAAGTTAATGAGGTGGTGGTGGAGTGGTAAGGCTTGGCGGTGTGGGGGTTGGCATAGGGCCGGCTTGGCTCGGCGCCGCCCCCAACACCATCCCCCCATGATGTTTTTCAAATTACATGGTAAAAGAAAACGTGATTAAATATGTATTTGTTAGTTTATAAAATATTAGTTACAATATGTTAGACAAGGTAATAGTTTTTAAAATTTGAGACATATAGACAAGTTAATGAGGTGGTGGGGAGTAGTATGGCTGGGTGGTGTGGGGGTTGGCATAGGGCCGGCTTAGCTCGGCGCCACCCTCAACACCATTCCCCCCGGCAACGGCATGCCCGGCCTCCCCAAGTCGTTGATGCCGCACCCAACATGACAAAACCACACTACACACACACATACACATACAACTCATATATATATAATATATATATATATATATATAATATCAGGCTCATCACCCATTTCCTCCCTCCATCCTCTTTGCCCCATCCTCACACTCGATCTACGTGGCGCTTACGTGGCGGGTCATCCTCTGGGCACTATACCGCATAGACCTAAGGGAGAGACTTGGTGTTCTAAGGGGGACCCATGTTTGATTCCCGCTTCCCATTATTTTCTGTGGCACCTGGTGATAATGGGAGACTAGGCGAATGGGTGAAGATCGCTAGTTCGATCCTTGAACTGAGCGGGTTTTACCTCACCGCACTATCCTGCCTTTGGGCTAGTGTTCACGGGCTTCGGCCCTAGGTGAGGGTTTTCTCTGGTTAGGAGGCGAGTGTATCCTGATGTGGTGAATTTCGTCAGTAGCCCATTTGAAGGATTCGTTAGCGGTTAAGAAAAAACAATACCTTTCTCTGGATTATGCAACTATCAAACCTGCAAAGATCTAATAAATGCTCTTGGAACAAAATGACGAATCATAATGCTCTTTGACATGGTGAGTTTGGCCTTGCATTGTAGGTTTGGCAAAAGTAACATTAATCAGCTGGCACACCAAACTACAATAAATGCAATGAGGCTACTCGGTATGAGGAGGATCATCCTCATGGGGATGGGCCGTCACGTCACCATCCTCCATGGATGATCTTCCTAGTATTTTGAAGGGGGTGGATGATGGGTCCTACTCACCTTTTGTTTTTTAATTTTTTATTATTTGTTATCCAATTTATTAAAAGAAATTTAATTAACATATTTTAAAATTACACTAGTTAAAAAAAACATAAACCTAAAAAATTAAAATTACACTAGTTAAAAAAATACATAAACCTAGAAAATTAAAATTACACTACTTAAAAAAAACCATAAACCTAGAAAATTAGAATTACACTAATTAAAAAAAAACATGAACCTAGAAAATTAAAATTACACTAGTTAAAAAAAATTACACTGCCTACTCGTTATCGTCTTCGTCTTCGTCACCGTCCCCGATGTTTCACGTTGCCCCATATATGTTCGATAAACGGCTTGAAGGTTTGCATGCGTGAACTCGTTGGTTAGGGAGAAGGAGTTTAAATCCCGTTGCCCCTGATCAACCGGGACACTATTCCCGATAGATGCATTCTCGTTATGCTCACAAATCGCCCGACCTTCGTATTCAATAATCATGTTATGGAGCAAAATGCAAGCATACATACAAAGGCGCAACCTCTTCGGTGTGAACGCACGTGCCGGTTGTTGAACAATATTGAATCTTTTTTGTAGAACACCAAAACAACGTTCGATGTCTTTTCTTGCCCCTTCTTGTCGCTTAGCAACTTTTTCCTTTTTTCTTCCTCCGAGTATGGAACAGTCTTGACTATTGTAGAGTAAGACGGATATATTCCGACGTCGGTGAAGATCGCTGATTGGTAAAGCACGTTAAGGTCGTTAAGTGAACCGGGAAGACCAAAGAAAGCATGCAGATCCACAAATCTTGCGATGCCACACCTCTAGTATTAATGTTGGATGGCCCAGATCGCCTCGCGTATATTGGCCTCGCCACGCATTCGGGCAGTTATGCCACGCCCAATGCATATAATCAATGCTACCGTGCATTCCCAGGAACCCATGCCGTGCTTCATGAGCTTGGTACAACTGTTGAAATCATCAGCGTTTGAGTATGTTTTTAGAAAAAGAGAGTGTTTTAGGTTGAAAGTGAGGAAAAATGGTGAAAATATGGGATTTATATAGAAAAAAGGGTATTTTTTTTATTTCAAAAATCAAATTAATGGGGCCACTAGCCGTTGTTCAACGTTCACAATTTTGAATTTTGGCCCGTCGTACCCGGCAAATGGGTGCCGCTGAGGATGGAGCTGGTCCAAGGGGGGCGTGTGGGGTCCGGCGCCGGGCCTTGCCAGGCATAAGCTGGCCCCCATACCGAATGTTCTGACCACGCATGCCTAGCTATCCTACACTACTCGCTATATAACTTGTTATTCATTCAGAAGTCAGTTACAAAAGATTAAATGCAACACTAGAAACATAGGAAATCATTCATTTTTAATGAGCTAAGGCTGTGGGGTATGGGCGGGGTTGGGGCGTGGGTCAGAAGGCAACGTCGGTGTTACCACCCCGGTGGGCATGGCTTATGGCGTGGCCCCTTGGGCGGGGCTTTGGCACCCGGCGTTGGGCGGGGCTACCTAGCTGAGGTGGCGGGTTTTAATTGGCCAACATTATAGGCGGGTTGACCAAGCAGTTTATGTTTAATATTAATGTTTTTTTTATGTATTTTGTAATTTTTAGGAGTTATTAATAATATTTTTAGGTTTGTTTATAAAAAAAAAGAAAAATAAATAAATATACACGTGGCCTAGCCACGCCTTACCATACCCACCAAATTGTGGTGTGACCGGCGGTGCCCCTCCATTGACACGTGTCGACCCACGCCTCCAACCCCCGCCCCACCATACCCCACGGTCTAACATGAACACAAAATAATGTTAGTTTAAGTGGATGTTCATTTGTTCGGTTAAAGTAAAACGAACAAGCCCCTGTTCGTGGTCATTTGGTTCATTTACAGGTCCAAATACCTCACTTATATTTGCTGGTCATGGCTCTTATGTTCATTGTTAGACCTGTTGGTAGTCACAGCCCTCTTCACACTTCTTCGCCCCCACCAAGGGCGTTGTACTGTTTTTAATGTGGTAACAAAAGCTGCCTTTTAAAGAATTACAGTTGGTAGTAACATGATTTCACCGGTATTAGAATTCAGTAATGAAATTCAAAATGCCTTTATTTACAAGGCAAGAAAGAATTCTCAAACGATGAAGCAGGGATACAAACCTAACCGCATAACTACCAATGCCCCATGCCAGATTATGGTAACTACAACAACCTGAAAATACACATAAGCCGGTGCATTAAGATCATATGCACCCAATGGAAGTTCACTAACCGCTAGTCTTCATCTTCTTCAGGAGACCGATGCTGCATTTTCTTTTCATCTGCTTCATCATACCATGATTTCCATGCCTCCACATAGTGCCCGAAAATGTCACCTAGAGCTGTCGTATTATCAAGCAAACATATATTATAAACTTATAATGTATGCCCATTAAGGCAATGAAGTTTGCAATCAACTCATTCACTCATGAATGCGTGGCCATTTGGTTTGTGCTTTTATCTCTTTAACAGGTTAAGAACATGGCTAAAAGAGGAACGAGTCAAAAGTCATCCAAAGTGTATTTTCAATGCATAAAACTTCTATAAAAATTGTCTTAACGGAGTGTTTAAGGCAAACCCAATTGAGCCAGTTTAGACCCGTATAAATTAGGAGTGTTCAGAATTCGATTCGAATTCGAAAAATTCGAAGTTCAACTCAATTCGATTATCAAGAATTCGAATTCGAGTCCAGTAAATTGAATACAAATTTATAGTTTTACATTCGATTCTCAATTCAAACTCAAAATATACAGAGTGAATTGCAAATTTTGTCCTTTATCTTTATACCTAATTTCAAGCGATGTCCTTTATGTATAAAATTGATGAGTTTTATACTTTGTGTTTTAAAATCCTACACGTTTATCCTTTAGGCCTAACCCAGTTTATTTTTTAGTTAATTGTGATCATGTGCAAATCACATGAGGGTAGATATGTCATTTGTTACTCCCTGACCACCTGCAGATCATTCAATCTCAATTCATCTTTTCAATTGCCCTAATTTCAGGTCATCTTCATCCTCAATTTCATAAACACCCAAACACTCAAATTCAAAATGGTGGCAGATCAAATACGATATTATACAATCACTCAAATTCAAAATTAGCACACAACTCATCAAATATCATTCTCTCATCTTTCGCATTCATTCATACACGCACACACTGCATACTTACCTATCAAAACATATATTTTGGAAAGACATGTTAACCCAGTTCTTGCAGGTTGGTAGATATATTTTCTCTCCTTGCTTTTCTTATCTATATAACAAGGAAAATATCACTTCACACTTTGATTTTTGTTCATTGTTGGTTATATTAAAGACAACGTACAATAATAATAGGCTTAAAATTATTGCACATTTGACCAAGATGATGGTTTTATAATTATAAACAGTGGACAAATAGCTCTTTTTTAATGAAAAAAAACTTTTGAGAAATAGAAATGTTGCGGTGTATACAAAGACAACTCAGGGGACCCATGAAATTCTGCAATTAGGTGGGATGGGTGATTATCATTTTTATTGAAAAATGAATAATTATTACGTGTTATGGGTGGGGTGGGTTGAGTTGTAGGTGGTGGCAGCAGGTGGTGGTAAGTGGTGGTGGCGGGGTGGGGTGGATGGTGGTGGTAAGTGATAGAGGTTGCAGAAGCGTAGGTGATTTAACGGTGGTGATGGGGCTGTGGTGGTGGCGTGTGGGGGCTTGGCGGTTGATGAGGATGTGATGTGGTGGTGGAAGTGGTAGAGAGAGATAGAGTAGAGAGAATGTTTATTTTAGAGAGAGAAAGAGATGAGTTAATATATTATCTTTTTTCTTTTAAGATTTTTTAAATAATAGGGTAAAGGACAAAAATACCTTTACACATGATTTGATTTAACTGAAAAAATTAACTGGGTTAGGCCCTAAAGGATAAAACGTGCAGGATTTTAAAACATATAAAATCCATAAAGTATAAAACTCATCAATTTTAAACATAAAAGACACCGCCTGAAAAATAGTATAAAGATAAAGGACAAAACTTGCAATTCACTCATATACATATTTATTTATTAATTTATATATAATACACCTATAACTTTAATTTGGCTATAATATATATTAATCTATAAATTTAATCTAAGTCCTAAAATAGGCCATTACCAACCCAAATAGCCCATAGCGAATTTACATATTTTAAAGAATTTAAATCAAAATAAATTTATTCGAATTCAAATTTTAATCGAATACGAATTGGAATCGACCAGTTTTTAACCGAATTCTAATTCAAGCAAAAACAATAATTATTTGAAAAATTCAATTCGAGTAATTCGAAAATTCGTTATTTGAACACCCCTAAAGCATGCTTTGTTAACTCGTTGCTCAACCCGCCTGACCCTTTTTGACGCTTTCAAAATTCAGCAACGTACCTTTGTTGCAATATTGAGGACGATACGTATCAGCCAAATTCTCCCAGTCCTGAACCTGCTTTAACTTTTTGTTTCCAGAACTTCCTACCCTTTGTGTGATGGCGGGTGTGAAGGGGCCAAACACAAATTCCTTCGAGTTACATGAAGATTGCTGTTGCGTTGTATTATTCTCACTATATTCAACCTTCACACAGTCAATATTACCATGCATTGCCACAGTCACATCTTTCGAGTTCCAATCAGACAGAGAATCGACATGTTTTCTTTTTAAATCTTCATGGTTTGTAATATCCGTTCCAAAACTCTTCTTTTGTTTGTATCTAACGTTTGGGATTTAGTTTTCGTTCCCAACCACCTAAATGATGGTTTCCCGCTTTCAGGGTGGCGTGTCTTCAACATTAAGGCAGAAAACATTTTAGAAACTACGATTTGTACACATTGAAGAATTTTTAAAGTATAAATCTATAAATCACCTTCTCAAGGAGATTCATGGACGAAAAGACGTTTGCAATGTCGTATAAACGCCTAACTTTTGCTGCATACACAGAATGTAAGCCTAAGTCTAGGAAAAACTAGTATTGCGTATATAAATTTATAAATCAAATAGGAAAAGAAACTACTTCTCATGGCTGTTGGGTCGTGCACATCGCCCAACAGTGCTGTTGCAGCAGTGTCCAAGGAGATTAAGTCTGCCTGAAGGGTATAAAAAGGTTGTTTAGTTGTGGTTGTATTAACTGAAAATAGTGTAGCTTTCATACTGTGAAAAGAAACTTCTACGAGCAGGTTCACTCACATTAGAAGAGATGAATAGCTTGATGAAATTTTGTGTCAGAAGTCCAAGTGATTTCTCCTTCCTGTTGTTTTCTGACATATAAAATGAAATACCATTAAATATTTACTAGTCTTAGACTATGTTGTTAGAAGCACACTAGACGCAGAAGCGCTTCGCAAGGAAAGTGTTGCGCCGCGAAAGGCGCATTCTCAGGCAATCAGTTATCAGCGCAGTATCCGGCCAAATTCTGGCCAAAAATCATATAAACCTGTTTTAAAATGTCCCTAAACAAGCCTGAAATCAACCTAAAACCGTCTAAACTAGCACTGAACAAACCTAAAACATGTCTTAAACCCCTAAAAGTGGTATTTTTATGCTATGCATCTCGCTTTAAAAGCCCTCAAATTTTAAGCGCCGAAAGCCTAGGCTTTGGGCGAGGCCTGTGCGCCTTGACATCATAGGTCTTAGATACTCGAAAAATGATGTGTTGACATCATAGGTCATAGGCCTGTGCGCCCGAGGCGCGCTTTTTACAAGAAACCCCAAAAAAGCGCAATTTTGGGGGGGTTTTCAGGCCTGAGGCGCGCCCTCATGTACATAGGCTATTTCTATGCTGTTTTTAAGCATCAAAATGTTATACATTATTTTTTTTGGCTTGTACTTATGGGTAAAATCATATATAAACCTTACTTATAGCTATATTTTGGATAAGGGATGCTAAAAACCTATGGGATATAATAAAAAATTATATAATCACTTTCCGCCTCGGGTACAGAAAGCCTGCCGCTTTTGCGCTTAGCGCCTCGGTTTTAGACCTCGTCACTTTTGTGCGCCTCTCGCTTTTTAAAACCAAGAAGATAAACTGATAAAGATAAACTAACTCCTTTTATGGAACTAAAAGGAGGTTATCAACTTACCACTCTTAGAAGATCCAGACGATTTAGTATACTTGTCAGTGTATGAACTGTTCGAATTAGAAGGGCCACGACAATCGTTCTCATTTACAACCTGTTAAAAATCCCCAATCTTAAGTCAAATGTAAACAAAACAACCACAATGATCTGACACTAGTCTCATTGCTAGAAAAATGTTGACGATGTACAGAATTAACAAAGGAGACTCAAATCTAACACGGTAAACTTACAGTTCCAAAGCTGCAGTATCCGGAGACTCTAGGGTTTTCATTAAATGCCTGTTTCTACAAGTAAATGCACATACAAAATATCCAAATTCAAGTGTTGTGTAATCGTGTTAGTGGTTTAATAATCGTACCACAACAAAAGTTATTAAGAAAATCAAACACATGTTTGCATGTACCCGAAGCTCTTCTACCGCGTGCGGAATTGCACTAAACCCCTTCCAAGTATACTGATTCTTTGCTCTCCTAGTCAAAACCTAACAAATTAAACAAAACTAATAAACCCTAACTCACATACACATCCAGTTTTCAAATAAACAAAAGAACAGATATGAAATTGTAACAAAATCCTACCCCAACACTTTCTCAATATGTTGACGATATCGTAAATTCGCCTCCTCTCAACACCTGCAAGATTATCTTCAGTAAGTAGAATCAGTAAAAATCAAATGAAAACATGAAGAACAGATGAAAACCTAATTGATTTGCAGCGGTATCTAGCCCAATCGATTCAACACCTTCTCGATTGTACAACCTCAAGAAACTGCAACCATTCGATCTTAAATCGTTAGATACAGTGCAAACTATATATAATCAGTGAGAGAGAAGGTTAATACTTGGAGCACAAGACACCGAGAGATTTCTCTTTACGCTGTATAGCGAAGGGATCTTGGTTTCGGAATCATTAATTGACGCCATAGATGGAAATTGGAAGAAGTCAGCTCGATTGACAGATGTGAAATTGGTAGTGGTTTTGGTCAATCGATGGCGGGATCAGGGATTTTGAATCAGGGACGATGCACGTCTTCCCCTGGTTGCCTTTCTTTTAATTTTGAATTTTCATTACTTAATAATAATAATTTTTAAAAAACATCATTGAATTAACAGTGTGTTCCTGAGTTTACTAATGGAAAAAAGGAAAAGAAAGTAAAAATATTTTGTGTTCCAGAGTTTCATTTAATGAAGGAAAATAAAAATGTTGCGTTCCCGAGTTTCATTTAAGAAGGAAGAGAAAGAAAATGACAGGAAAACTAGGCTAAATTCTTTAGTTTTTCATCCTTCCAATTTGATAGGAAATGGGAGGAAAGACATCTTTTTGTTCCTTTCTCGTCCTTTCCTTTCTTACCTTTACTTTCTATTCTTTTCCCTCGTTAAGTTAACTCAGGAACAGAGCATAAGAATAGTTAAAGTTAGTTGTGAAAGGATGTTACGATACGGGTATGCATGGTTCGGTCTAGTTTTTGGTTTTTGAAAACAGTTTGGTTTCATTTTTTTTAAATAAATTTGCGAATGTGAGAGATGATTGAGTAGTGAAATGATTGAGGGCTCACCATCTCTACATCTGTCCTATACCCTCGTGCGGTGATTGAACTGATACCCTCAAACCACTACCCTCTATGGGGTACCTCCGGTATACTGAATAGGATGAGAGTGCTCTTCCTTATAAATTGTACACTAAAGGCGTACCGACATTCCCTGAGCCAAGAGGATAGGGTCCTTGAATTGATGCGAGAGGTTAACGTGTGTGCATGACATATGTCAAACATTATACGAACAACACTTGAAATTCAGATTAGAAGAAGAAAAATAATACCGACATGAAAGCAACACAACATAGTAACAGTATCCTACTAAGAAGAAAACTACCATCAACATAAGCAAAGTAGTCGGTTGAGAGAATAATACTTGAAAAACTCTCATCGACATACTACTATTAGACTTAAGGATGCGTTCTTTTCGGAACCAAAATATAGTCCATAGAAATAATCAAAATACGAAGAAACTGTGTCGGCTATATAACTGTCTTATATATCACTTTTAAAACTAGTATAAGTGTATTATGCGGTTATCACAGTTCTCAATATTCTTTTTGTTCTAAGATGAATACCCTTTATTCGTCCCAGTCCATAAAATAGGAGAAAATTGTCACCGACATAGAAGCGCGATTTTACACTTCTGATGAAAGCTAGTATGCGCACAGTAGAAGCGCATTCTGTAGTCATATTTGATCATAACCCGTAATATCATATGCATTCTGTAGTCAGGTACAATATATATGTGTATCAAAATGATTGTCACAACTAATTTTGTCAAAATCAAAATAAGTTCGTTTACAGGTTCAGCCGTTTAAAATCACATATCAGCAAAACACTGCAGGCTGCTCTATATCAGTATACCTGTTTCGGCTTCCAGACACCATTACTACCGCCGACACCTCATCTTACAGTTAAATAGTCAATGTTCGGGTCAATCGTATAAACCCATATCTCTCTACTCATTTCCTAACAAACCCAACAGGAAAGTTGCCATCTTTGTTTCCAAGATCCGTTCCAAGAATAAACGATCAGATACACACCTGAACATAAATTTCACTAACAAATCTTGATCATACAACTCGACGCTCGCTCAAAACTGCCATTGTTGACATGCTCGTTATCAAAGTTCAAATTTTGAAGCCCAGTGGCAGACAATTTCATTTGATTATTTAACATATTCCACCTGTAATGTCAAATCTTTTATGCCTGCATCATGTAAAATATCTGAAACTTGTTTCTTTGTAGAAACCTTGTCTGTTTCGGTAGAAATATACAGATGAAGAGTACCGACGACATCATTGTTTGTAAGACTCCATATGTGAAAGTTTTGGATGCCACGTATACCCTTTATCTTCATAATCCTACTTACTGCTGCTTTTAGCTCGTGCTCCTGATCTCTGGGAACTCTTTGCAATAAAATTTCTGCGGAGTTTTTTAACAATGGTATAACAGAAGACACGATTAATATCGATATGAATATAGAGCATGCGGGGTCCGCAATGAGCCACCCCTTGTACTGGATGAGAAGTGTTGAGATAACAACTCCTACACTTCCCAAAGTGTCGGCTAATACATGCAAGAATATGCCTTCCATGTTGTGATCGATATGATGGTGATGGTGCTTTTGTTCATGACCATGGTCATGGTGAGTGTGATCATGATCATGGTCAGCATGATCATGATTATGATGGTGTTCATGATCATGATTATGATCATGTTCATGGTCATTGTGCACATGACCATGATTATGATCATGTTCACAATCATGGGGGTGTTCATGGTCATGGTGAACATGATGATGGTCATGATGATCATGATGTTTGGTGTCAATTTTGTGATCATGTCCGGCATGGTTATGTGAATAAGAATGCGAACACGATGCACCGCCACCATGGGCATGATGATGTTCATCATGAAAAAAGATTAACCCCACCATATTAACAGCAAGCCCACCGATCGAAACCATCAACAAACTAGAAGTCGAAATCTCCTGAGGTTCCAAAATCCTCTCCAACGACTCCAGCACAATCAACGCTCCAACCAAAACAAGAAACACAGCATTCACATAACCCGACAAAACCTCAAACCTCCCACGACCATAATTATACCGACTGTTAGCCGGCAACCGAGCAATATACGAAGCATAAAGCCCAATCGCAAGCGCAGCACAATCAAACAACATGTGACACGCATCCGAAATCAACCCAAGACTATTATTCATAAACCCAGCAACAAACTCCACCACCATATAACCTGTATTAATCAACAAAAAAAGCGCAATCTTCCTCGACTTCCTTTCACTCAAACATGCCGAACTGACTTCATAACCGATACCAAAAACGTATCAGGAACCTCCAACCCTAACTCCAACGAATTCCCCTGAACAGGATCCAACTCCATCACACCAACCCAAAGCAACATACCACAAATCAACAACCCCCAAAGCGAAAGCTCCGGGTAATAAACCAATTCAAGAACAACCGTACACACAAACGTCACAACAAACTCCTTCCGAAAATCCTTCAACCTACTCACCTTCTCATCCACATAACTCTCACTCCAAAGCACCCCGAAAACCACCGTATTCACCAACGGCCATCCAAGCCCACCAATCGAAACACTATCCCCCTCCGCCTCAAACACCAACATACTAACCGCAGCAGGAACAAACAGTACAACGGTCGTATAAAACAACGAAATCAATCCCACCTCTTTCCTACCCAACTCCCTAATTCCCCCCCAATTCATTGATCCTTGTTCATAACCACTCAAAAAACCCGAAACAAACGGTAACATCATCCCCCAAACCCGAACACATTTCTCTCGATTCGCAACGAGAAACGACGAAAACCCGAATTCCCCTAGATTAACGAAGGAAAACGGAAAGCATTCAATCCGATCCCAACTAATCGACAACAATAACAATCCAGTAAACATGAAAAAGAATCCACGAACCTTATCGGAACCGGAGTTACGAAACTTTCCGGCGACGAGGTGGCCGGAGGTTTCGGCGAGGATCATGGCGGCGGTGCCGCAGTAGCGGAGGGCTTGGAACCGGATGAGGAAGACGATCGCGAGGAGGATTGATTTGGCGAATAATATTCGCTGCTGGTGTTTGGTGATGGAGTGGTGGATTGTGAAGATGGATTTGGAATTTAGGGTATTTTTGAAGAGAGAGAAAGTGAAAGAGAGGATGAAGGAGAGGAGAGAGACGAGGAAAGAGAAGGGGGAAAATTGAGAAGGATGAGGGGAGGATTGGAGGAAGGGGAGGAGGGAGTAGAGGGAACGGAGAGAGAAGAGGAGGAGGAAGAGAGAGGATGGGGTGAATCGTTTGGTTTTGGTGGCGGAGAACGACGGAAGACGGTGGCGGTGTTTGGAGGGGGTGGGGGTGAAAGGAGGGTAGTGACGGGATGGGGTGATTGGGGTGGTTTGGATGGTGGTCCGGGGTGGGAGGGAGAGGCGGTGGGGACGGTGTTGATGGTGGTGGTGGTGGTCGGACGCCATCGGTGAGTTCGGAGATCAAAGATTGATAATTACGAGTTGCGACTTTATTGGCGATTACAGAAGTTGACTGACTCGACTGGTTTTGGGTGACGAAGTCAACTATGAATGATGTACAAAAATTGCCCCTGGGTTGTGTGTGAAATTGCAAGTTTTTAATCCGATTTTGGAAAATCGAAGCTTTGGTCCTTTGACCATCACAATTTTTAGTTTATATTAATAACTAGTAAATTTCCCAGCGCGTTGCGGCGGGTTCGAAATGTAAAGCAACTCGAATTTGTATCTTCTAGTGAAAACGTATTATATTTGGCCTAACTCGTTTTTGAACAAAAGTTACCGTCAAAACGTAGCGAAGCAAAAACGTACATAAGATCCGACTTATTTGCAAAAGAAATTTACGTTGAAACGTTAACCAACTTGAACTTATACCGACATGTACATAAAAATAAGTACGTAAGAAAGTTAACTACTTTTAAGTTAAAGGACGGTACATCGGCGCATTTCGGCAGCATCAAAACATAAAGTAACTTGAATTTTTACCATCTAATGAAAACGTATTACACTTGACCCGACTTGTTTTAAAATAAAATTTATTTGAAAATGTAAACCAACTAAAAAATTACATAATAAAAGCATAAAAACGTATTATATTTGAGCCTGCGTATTTCCAAAAAAAATATTAAATTGAAACGCAAATCAATTGAATTTATATTGATACATACATAAAAGTAGGGTGAGCATTTAGTATCGGTACCGAACCATACTGTGTATATTTGGTACCGATACCATTTTTCTCGTTTTTCGATACCGGTATTTACGGGTAAACCACTGGTAAATAACGGTATCAAACCGATAAATCTCGGTACCAATTTTCCCCGAATTTCGGTACCGGCACTTTGTTACCGAACGGGTACCGTGCCCATCCCTACATAAAAGTAAGCACATAACAATAGATTAGATAGTATTATAAAGTTGAGTGATTAGAAAGTATTATAAAATTAAATGGTTGTAAATGATAATGCTTATTAATGTAATAAAAGTAAAATAAAAAAAAACACATTAAAAAAAAAGAAAATAAAAGAAAAAAAAAGAACCATGTGAACTTACTATTCATCTAACTTCTTCTTATAGCTATTAAATAAATTTCATTTCAATATTATAAATTAGTAATATATTGCTTTGTGTTGTTGTACTCCATGCATTGGGTGATTTAAAAAAATGTTATTTTTCATTTTAAACCAAATGTTTTCATGTTTTGTATTTTAACACTTTTAATTTGTTTACTTTTAACCCAAAACTTTTAATTTTTTTAATTTAATCCAAAACTTTTTTATTTACAATTTTGGTCCCCCATATTTTTTACCTTTTGCAAGTTTTTCGTTTTACGTTTCGTTCTAAATTTTGCGAGTTAATACGTTGCAACATACGTCTGTGCTTCAATGGTTTTGGTCTATTTTTCACATTTGACAGGTATGGCGCAACGTGTCTTTTCCCCCTTTGGCAAGTTCGCCGCAACGTGCGGATCCTAAATCAGTGTTGGTGGTCGCTACCAGTGGTGTGCCGTTGATGTTATTTGGCATAGTTTTAGGCCCCCGCCGCAACGCAAGGGTGCTTAATTCTAGTTTATATTAAAAAGGCACAAGCAAGTTGCTAGAAAAAGGAAGATTACAAGAAAAAATAGAATTTGAAATTACACCAAATATCTTATTTAAGGTATTGCAATATCCAAAATTTCTAGGATTTTTGAAATTTGGATAGGTATGCACCAACAAGTTGTGATTATAATTCCTTGTAGCATTATGGAAGGAGCTTTTAGTTAGAAAAATGAAAACTATACCAACATTCATACTAAAGTAATCTTGTATCCTAGGGTGTTAATTGGTTTGGTTTTAGTTTCCTCGTTTTCTGTGTTTTCCGGTGGTAGAGTGGGCATAGGGGTGGGGTAAAAGCAACAACATTAGTGGAGGCGATGGTGGTGGCGAGGAGACGGTGGAGGCTTTGGATGCAATGACATTGTGTGAGCGGATATCCTAATTTTTTTGGTTAAATTCTTCCAGAGAATTTGGAAGGAACTCTGAATTTGGAGATGTAATTCTGAAGGACTTTAAATGTATTAATTCAAATCTAGTTAAACTCATTTCTTACTACACATAAAAATGAAGCTTGTTTTCAATATTTGAACTAAAATTAAGAAAAAATGCCTCACATATGGGGTGATGTACATGGACGGATCTATTTATTTTAATTTTTTTAGGAGAAACGGTTCATAAAACTTTTTTGGTGAAACCCATAAAAATTTTGGGTCCGCCAGTATGATTGATGATGTATGTTACACATGACTTAGTATTTGATATAAATCTCATATTTCATATTCCACACACATAATGTTTATATAAAATAACTTGAAGTAATTTCGCAAAAGTTTTGCGTTTGTATAACTA